>CM066989.1:16870594-18238594 GCA_033977485.1 Hydrangea macrophylla
AGATCACAATTGTAACACCACAATGGGTTGATTTTCAAAAATCTAAGCCCTAGTTCTACCAATTTTGAGAGAGAGAGAGAGAGAGAGAGAACAATATCAGAGAGAGAGAGAGAGAGAGAGAGAGCTATCACATACATGTGAGTGAGAGGGGGACTGAGACCCGCGGTCACCGGTGGAGATTTTACTTTGGGTCGGCGGCACGTGGTGGTGGTTCGTGAACTGGTGGCCGATGGTGATGGGTGAACTAATCGAAGGTGAGAGAGAGGGATCGAGAGGCTCTAATATTGTTCTCTCTCTCTCTGATATTGTTCTGTCTCTCCTTTTCTACTTAGAAAGTATAGTCATATTTGTTTTCCCGAACTGTGAAAACATTTTGAGAGGGAAATGAAAAGTGGTTAGCAAGGAAATAACTTTCCTTGCAAACCATGATTTTTGTCAATTTATTTATTTTAGACTGAACTTTAGGCAAGAAAGAAATAATTCCTTGCTAAATATGCTTTTAGTAAGGAAATACGTTTCCTTGCCATAAATTATTTTCACAATATTTACTTAACTTTAGGCAAGGAATATCAATTTCCTTGCCAAAACATTCTAATAGCAAGGAAATTGATTTTTTGTTGCCAAATAATTTACTACTTGCAAGAAAAATAATGTTTCGTTGCCAAAAATTATACTTTTGGCAAGGAAAAAAGATTTTCGTTGCTAAATGCATATGTCTTTCAGCCCTTTGGCAACAAAATAATATTTCTTTGCTAATACTATACTTTTAGTAATAAAATTGACCTTTCCTTGTCAAGCTTTCTTGCAAAACCCCATTTTTGTTGTAGTGCATGAACTATTATAGGATAAGAGGTATTAATATTTATAGAGTTTTGTTGACATGTGGCCTCAGAGCATATATTAACAAACATACATTATGTATATAATAGAAGACAAAGTACACGTGTTTTAGTAAATCAGTTAAAACATAAAGGGTCATTCAGTTAAAGGTTTTGTTAGTATGTGCCCTTAGGGCAGATGCTAAGGGTTTAAAAGTAGAAATAAATAAGGGAAATAGTACGAGTTTCAGTATCCGGGGTGGGGTTCAGTGTTTGTTTCCCTTATTTATTTTCATTTTCAGAAGCTTAACATATGCCCTAAGGACACATGTTAACAAAACCCTTTAATTAATCAACCTCATAATTGAAGTGGAGCAGTTTTAGAGTTCTTTTATCTACTCCAACACTAATCCAACGTCATAATTTTGGAGGAGTAATTCTTTTGTGACAACTTTCATACAACCTCCTAAAAAAATATGTATATCTCTCCTATGATGTCAGTGGATCCCACAATGACACAGAAGAGAGATAGACACATCTTTTAGGAGGTTATATGAAAGTTGACATCTAAGAATTACCCATTTTGGAGTACCAAACTTGGTCCTACTCCTATAACACTTCCATTAAACCATTTCATCAGAAGCAGAGTGTGGTGAATAACAGAATAGGCAAAGAAATTTTGGCGCCCCTATTCGAACAACTAAAAAATGTGCCCAATTAGTTTTAGATAAGGAATGGCAATGTGGTGGAAAAATACCAACTCCTACTCCATTTTAATATACTCCAAATCTGACTTCGCCCAACCCCGTCCCTCCTGAAAAAATAACTCCTAATCAATTTTTTAACAGATACTCCGTCTCCACCATGTCCCACCTAAATAGACACACACATAGTCGCTATATATACATAGGGAGAGGCTCTTAGGTGCACTACGTAAGTGCACTGGGCTTTTAAGCCTAAAAAATATGCCCATCAACGGGGCAACGGGATGGGCGCGGGTCATCAACACACTCCAAAATCGGTGGTGGTGGTGTTCTCGCGTTTGGATTGAAAAATGGGAATGGTATTATTCTCCTACTTCATACCACTGACCAACAATGTTAAAAAAAAATGGATTATTAGATTTTAGTCAATTTTTTGTAAAAAAAATTTAAAACTCAGTATATTTCTTTTCAAAAATGAAAAAATATCAATAATAGTTTTTAAGAAAATTAAAAAGTCATCAACATAACTAAAGAACACCCACTCTTGAAAATTTGATTTATGTTTCAGTCTACTTTATGTTTGCACGTTATAAACTTGACCTTTTTTTTAGCTTGGAATCTAGAATTCATTAACTAAAATCAAAGGACAAACATTACAAAGAAAAAAACGAAAATAACAAGAACATCAAAAAGAAGGAAAAACACAAGGTACAAAAGTTGGGGATCCATAGGAAGCCAAAGAAACCACTCCGCAAGCTGCAACAAAAACCAACCACCGCTCTACAAAGACCACCGTGTGGAGAGAACTAGAAACCAATGCCACTTCAACCTTGAAGATGGTAGAGACCATCCAAAGAGTGGAGGTGTTACAAAGCCGAGCCCAAAAAGTGAAGAAACTTCACTCAAAGGAGCAACCAAAGTTGCTTAAAGAGCTTCCATGGAAGCAAAAGGTACACCATGAAAGACAACACAGTAGCAGAAAAAAAGCCAAAAACCACCAACCTTATCTCAATGTTGACCAAATCCAATCTAATCTTGTAAGACTGGTCTAGTCAATATCTAACTTCTTGAATCCAAAGAGAACACAAGGAGGAACAAACAAAGGCAAAAATATCTGAAATATGGAAAGGGAAAAAAATCTCAAGTAAAACGTTCACAAATGAATAAATTAAAGCAACCAAAAGAAAAAGCAAGGAGAAAATGAAAGTGAAAGGAGAAAGGGGAAGGGGGAGAAGGGGGCAGTTAGGGTTAATTACCATCGCTTCTCTCTCTTTAGAGAAGCTCTCAACTCAGCTTCATTTATGATTTAACAATCCTTCTATAAACTTGCACCAAAACGTTCTAAATATGCTCCTAATGTTTTGATGAGTTGCCCTCGATTTTGTGCAAAGTTGCTGGCTCCCTAAAATAGCAATGCTATAAAATGTTGTTCCCCACGTTGTGAAGAGTTGCTCCCAACGTTGTGTAAAGCTTGATGTCTTGAATTTTGGAATAATTAACTTTTAGTTTGCTTTTTTGTATAGAATTTACAAGTCAGCGTATTGCATTTTGAAAAAAAAAAAAAAAAAACTTCAACTTTTTTTGTAAAATTAAAAAGTCATCAAATTTACATGACGTTTTGGAGTAACCCTTTATTTTGTTGGGAGCAACTCTTCGAAATGTTGGAAGCAACTCTTCTGAACACAGAGAGCAACTCCTTTCAAAGTCGGGCAACTCTTCACAACGCTGGGAGTAAGTATTCCCAACAATGGGAGCAATCATCGTAACGTTTTGATGCAAGTTCACAACGCTGAACTACACTAAAACACAAAATAACTATTCACATATTTTTTAAATTTTATTGATGATTTTTTAAATATATTATTTATTGTTGATATTTTTTAATTTTCAAAATATGACATTTTCTTAATTTAAAAAAAGTAGTAGACTGACTTCTAAATTTCATACAAACTACTGACTGAAATGCAAAATATCCCTTTAATTTTTACAAAAAAATAATATTTTTTAATTTTGAAAAAGTAGTAGATAGCTTTTAATATCTGATGTTTTTTTAATATTAAAAAAGTAGTTGACTGATTTCTAAATTTCATACAAAATATTTACTGAAATGTAAATACCCCTTTAATTTTAACAAAAAAAAATGAGATTTGTTTAATTTTGAAAAAGTATTAGACTGACTTTTAATTTCTACACAAAAAGCGACTGAAATGTAATTATCCCAAAAAAAACGGATAAATAAGTTTCAGTCTACTTTTTGTATTGAATTTATAAGTCAGTCTATTGCTTTTTCAAAGTTTAAAAAATATCAACTTTTTTGGTAAAATAAAAAAACTCACGAAATCTTACATGACGTTGGGAGCAACTTTTCAAAATATTAGGAGCAACTATTCAGAACGCAAAGAGCAACTCGTTTCAAAGTCGAGAGTACAACATTTCATAACATTGGGAGTAAGTCTTCACATCGTCAAGAGCAATCATCACAACGTGTTGGTGTAAGTTCACCACCTTGAAAACATAAAGTAGACTAAAACACAAAATAACTACTCAGAAGTTGATATATTTTTATATTTTTTGATGACTTTTAATTTTTTTTTCAATAATTGTTTTTTTATAATTTTAAAAAAATAGTAGAATGACTTCTAAATTTTATACAAAAACTTGACTGAAATGTAAATATCCTAAAAAGGATAATTAAGTTTCAGTCTACTTTTTGTATAGAATTTCAGAGTCAATCTATTACTTTTTTAAATTAAAAAAATATCAACTATTTTTGTAAAAATAAAAAAGTCCTCAAATTTATATGACATTTTGGAGCAATCTCTTTATAAGATTGGAAGCAAGTCTTTCAAATGTTGGGAGCAAATCTTTAGAATGCAGGGATCAAGCAACTCGTTTCAAAGTCGGGTACAACTTTTAGCTAGGATGGGAGCAACATCACAATACTTTGATGCAAGTTTAAAACGTTGAAAATATCAAGTAGAATTAAATACAAAATAACTATTTAAAAGTTGTTTTTTTTTTTGTTGATGGCTTTTAATTTTTTTAATTATTGTTGATAATTTTTAATTTTAAAAAAATAGTAGATTGACTTTTAAATTTCATACAAGAAGTTGACTGAAATATCAATATCCCAAATAAAAAATGAAAAGAGATGTATTTTGAGGAGAGCATTTTTGCTCACCCAAAAATGGTCATCCATTGCTCACCTAATCCTCTATTGGATGACATGTGTCCCATTTCATTATCATTTTGTCCCTGAAAAATCAGTATAATTACTAGAATGTAACACATATCACCAGTGAAAAGTGGAAGAACAATGATAGGGATACACATCAAACGACACACCAAACGACACATTGTGCTTTAAATGCATGTACCCTATGCTGTTTGAATTTTTCACACTTTTTTATGTATCACTTATACAGCACAAGGTACATGCATTTAAAGCTAGTGTGTCATTTAGTGTGTCGTTTAATGTATATCTCTATTATTTTTTAAAGTAAAAACCTGGGTGAACAATGAGTGACCATTCTTGAGTGCCAACATTGCTCTCTATTATGGCGGTGGTTGGCTGGCAGGAGTGGAAGAGGTATATGCTCATATGTGATTTATCCACTGAATTGTTCAAACTTCCATCTTACGTGTCAACATGTTATTGCTAGTTTTTGGCTTTAACGAATTAAGATCAGGCGTTGCATAATTATCTTGAGGGACCACTCTAATTTTATTGTTCACATGTGAGGGGAACAGCACAAATTACACTATTTTTATAGCACAGAAGTGTTGTCTGCAACAAGGACAGCACTTCAGTGCTGTAAGAACAGTCCAGTTTGTGCTACAGGTGAATAGTAAAACTGGACAAATTTTTAAAAACTGCTTTTGCATGTTCACCTGTGAGGAGAACAGTACAAACTGCACTACAGCACAGAAGTGTTAGCAACAATGAGGTCTCTGAAATTGTTAGGTTCGTCCCTCAGTACTAAAAGACAGTTGTTTTTATCTGTCTATTAATCTGGACTGTCATTTTGGCGGCCAATTCTTCTTCTTCTTCTTCTTTTTGTTGGTAATTAGGGTGTTCGGACCAGTTTGCGTGCACCTCGACTAATTCTCCGAGACCCTGGAGTCGCCGGATGAATTCCCGGATGAATTCCCCAGTGGCCACGCTTCACATAACTCAAACACTAAGCCTCTTGAGTAATACACCGAAAAGACTTACTACTCGACCACAAAAAATGTGGTTAGCAACCATTTCTTGGACTCCTATATACAACCAAAAATACATCAATAAATCTGGAAATACACCCCCAGCCCCCAATTTTATGTCATTTCTTATTGCATATTTTGTATTCCAAGTGATTTCCAAATAAATGTGGCAGTGAATTCGATTTTAATTGAAGGATGTTGAGGTAGTCTTACCATTATTGAAGTGTTGAATGTGTTTAATTGAGAACCATATATTGGGGAAGAAGAATAGCATTACTCTTTTTACTCTTTTGGACGTCCGAAAACTATTATCAATTAAAATTTTGATGATAGTTTTTCAGCTATTTTCTAAATTTCCTTCTTCATTGAAAATATAAAATGCAAGGAAAAAACAAAAAAGCTTAAATATGAGACCATACCATTATCTTCATATATGAGAATGCAATTATTGATGTTTTCTTAAAAGTTGAATTTTTAAAGATAAATACATATAAAGAGATGAATGGAGTAGTTGGTAGTTTCAACGAATCAAAAGAAAACTTAATTGTAACGAATATTATATTTAGAAAACTCTTCGTTTATAGTCCATTTCTTCTTCTTCTTCTTCTTTTCTGAAAATATGTATCTATTTATGAAATGATTTAGGTATGGTTAATTTTTGTGGGTCTGTCTATATATATATATATATATTTATATATATTTTGGCACTGTGATTTATATAACTGGTTGAATACACCAAAAGTTATAACATGCACGCTCGGACTTGTTTACTATTTGCTTTCTCATATGGGATTGTTTGAGTTTAAAAGGAGAACTCATTTATAGTTTGGTCAAATGTCCTCGTTAGTAGAACTTAATTAAATCAAATTCTTATTCAATAGAATTTCACATAATTAGTTATGTGAAATTTTTTGTTGAGGTACCTTTTACAAAATAAAAAACGAGTTGGACCTAAGACCAAAAAAGTTTATTTTATACGTCTTTTTAATGAAAATCCTCACCTATTCATGTAACAACTATTACTACCAAACAACACAATTAAAAAATCACTACAAATAATAAATTTTTCCCATCAAATGACACCCTAGAAAGTGATTATCAAAGGTTCCAATGGTACAATATAATGCACCTTGTTGCTATCTTTTGGCAACCACAATGCTTGTATGACATATTCTTATATGAATAATGCTATGCTTCCTAAATCATAATCTCAAAAATACATCCCACAATGAAGTGACAATGATGTGGCAATGATGTGACAGTAAGATCACCTTCAATAATAATGTAACCACTTCAACATCTGTTTGCTAGTAGTTATGTGCGGGCGTGCCAGAACCAAAAGTAGTTCGGTGTGTGCAAACTAATTTCCTATATGCTTGAGTCAGTGATACTCAAGGCTTTCAGATCTGACTTCTAAACTAACGATTGTGTACAGCGAGTAAGAAAGTACCCTCACCAGAAATCCCTTGGCAGTACTGAAGCGCACAAGCCAAATAGTGTATGAGATTACCAAGTAACCAATCACAAACGATTAATAAAATACAGATTTTATTAATTGTTTGGAAAATACAACCAAAGAACAGATTCAGAACAGGCTCTGATCGTTCGTGATAATGAAAATAGTAAAAGAAAAATAACAAAAGAGGGTAGACCTATTTGCTATGAATGCAAAAAGAACATAAAAGTTTGAATGCTTTTGAATGCTGTTGAATGCTTTGTTGAATGCTGTTTTCGAGAGTGACGCGGAGTCCCTTGAAAGCTTGGCCTGCCTCCATATTTATAGCGGCCATGATTGAATTCTGATTAGGAAAGGACTCCTTAGCTTGCGCCTTAAGCTATGCAATTGATTGGTTAATTAGCAGAAACCTTCCTTATCTCCCCCCCTTGCCTTATCATTATCTTGATTGAAACAATCCCACCATCTCAGGGATCGTCTCGTCTAAATCCAGCTGTTAATGATAAGATTCTTTCCAAAACGGACTCGGATTTCCCCAAATCTGAGGTGACGTCACAAATGGCAGCTGTCACCAGAACCGCCTTACCTCCACTCCCATCGGCCTCATGACCGTGACTGAAGACTCATCGGACTCATGTAACGTCCTGTCATGTCTTTATGCCCGATAACATCTTTCCAGGTGCTCACGTCTGATCGGGCTCATCCTACCTACCTTTATCACTTTCCGTATCTATGGTGTCCGATCGTCAGTACATTCATGTTCACTAACTCCCCATCGGGCTCCCATTCTGACGAATGCCCGATGAAGTCCTCCATTCCCAGTATTCAATCGGTCTCCACCATGTGTCCTTGCTCCATTACCTTCACCATTGATGCCCGATAGCCCAATGCGGGTCTGATGCTACCTATCGGGCTCCATCCCATGGAACATCCGGGTTGCCTTCTCTAAACTTCTGGTGACGCTTCCCCTAAGCCCGATATCATCACCTACTCCGGACCAGCCGGCCTCTGAAATGCCCATGCCCGACTATCTCTAGGCCCATATCCTCATATCAATCGGGCTAGAAAACCTTTGGCGGTTTTTAGGTGCAAACAATTGCCCCCCAAAAGGTCATATCAAACGTCCCGCCCTTGGTTGATGTGACATTTTAAATTTTAAAACTCGCCACGCGTCGAGCACGCAGCAATTTGTCAGATTATGGAGAATCCCACCAGTCACTCCACATTTAATGTGCCATGATGGCGTCGTGATCTATAAATATCACCCATCTTTCGAAACATTTCACAACCTATTGGCATTCTCTCTCTTTCTATTCCTTAAGCATAACACAGAGCTTCTCTCTCTAAAACCTCCATCTTTTCTGACGACCCATTTCTTCAATAGATGGCTCCTAAGACCGCTCCGGCCACCACTAAAGGCAAGAAAACCTTCGTTGATGCTCCTCCACCACAAAACCGATGCAAGGAAGTTAGGGCTTTGGCCAAAGCTCATGCCGCTGACATATCCACAGAGTACCTCACCCCCTAGAGTTCCTCCGATGGTTCTCCCGTCACCCCAGGCTTAGGCGCGGCGTTTCTTGGCCACCCTCCGGCGGCATTTCTTCCTTTCTTCTCTCCCGTAGGAAACGAAGAATTCCTACAAGTCCCTGCACACTGGGGCAAGGCCCAGACTGCTAACCAGCCAATTCGAGGATGGCCGTCCCCTGCCGCTGATTGGGACAAGTGGGTAACTAGGGTTTCGGCCTCTAAGGCCGCTATCTGGAAGAAAACGGGCATCTATGATGCAATCATGCTCAGCCGATCTCGAATCGAGATAGACCGACCTCTTCTTCTCTCTGCTTTACTCTTCTGGTCCTCATCTTGCAATGGCTTTCTTTTCCGTTGCGGACCAATGGCTTCCACCGTCAAAGATATCAGCTACCTGCTCGGCCTCCATCCCCATGGCCCAGAGATCATCCCCGGGCTTGACGTTGGGGCGGCCAGCTTTGCCTATCCTCAACAAGAAGTTGTACGGGACGGGGCCATTTTTCATAGGCCGATTACAGCCTTTGGAGGCTTTCTTTCTGCTTGCATTGGGGCAGACGATACGGAGGTGTCCGACGCAGAACATACTGCCTTCATCATCTACTGGCTCAATAAATACCTCTTCTGCTCAGCCAGCCAAGCCATCACTAAAGAATACACAACCTTGGCCTTGGCTCTTGCATCGGGACGTCCGTTGGCCATGGCTACGTTGGTCTGGGCGCACCTGGTCAGAGGTATAACGGATTTTGTCCATTCGGGCTTCAGTGCTGGTGGGAGCCCGATGTGGATACTCCAATTGTGGCTTTATTCCTACTTTCCCGAATTCCAACCCACCATCAGCCCATTGGCCGATGTGCCTATCTCCGCCGTTCAATTTATGAACGTAGCTCCCTCTTCACACTCTTTCGAAGAGTGTTTTACTTTCTTTTACCAGGGTTTCTCCCCTCGGGATGTCAATCTCTTCACCCCCTTCTTTTCTCTTCAATTTTCCTCTTTTCTTCAGCTTTCCAATAACCCTTCCAACTGGGGTTCGGGCACCCAGTCTACTTATAATGAAATCTTTTCTAGCTACTTAGTAGCTAGAGACATTATTTTTAGCCCAAGCATCCCGTCGGCCAACAATAAATGCAGGGTCGAGTACTACTTCACTCCTCTATATGCCCGCCAATTCGGGCTTACACAACTCGTGCCCGTCCCCCCTGGCATCACTGTCAACGTTGACTGGGTTGAACGCGGCCTTATTGTTAATGACGGGCAAGTGAAGAAAATAAAAGAAAGGTCTGACCGGCTGAAGGCTGCATTTAACTTCACCCCCTTCTCTGCCCGGCCCATGGTGTCAGACGAGTTCACCCAGTGGTGGGGTGAACGGGCACGTCATATATTTTCACGCACCGTGGCTGCAGCCCTTACGACCTTTACTGCTTCTCCGGCCATTGAGGCCGACGCTCCAGTTCCAACGGCCACTCCAGTCAGGCGCAAACAAGTTGCCAAGAGGCTGGCCCGTAAACCAGCTCCGGGCAAAGGTCCTTCCCAAAAAAGACAAAAAATAACGTCGGCCTCTGTTCAGGTTAACTCTTTTGCTTCCTTTAATGATTACGCCCGGGTTCATTGCCTTCAATATTAATCACTTTGTTCTGTTCTTTCAGCTTGCCGACGAAGACTCAGGAGAGGATCCTCTTCTAACCCCTCAGATTCTCCCTCCAACTCTCCCTGCGTCCCCAAAGTCCGCAGCGGCCTTTCTTGAACGGGTAGCCATACGGGTGATGCTGCTTCACATTGTACCTCCCATAACTCCTTCAAGCGGAGACGAGGATCTTGCTGCTTCCATTCAAGCTCCAGAGCAAGTCGTCCTCTCTTCCAGCACTGAGGATTTGGCCGATGCTGAGGTTACCGTTGAAGCAGCTGGGGACGAGGTAGACCAAGCCGTCCCTGTTGAAATTGAAGCTTCCACCGGACAAGAAGAAACTACCCCGGCCATCGGATCTCCTGTTCCCACAATAATAGAACCAGTAGTGGCCGAGGTCAGTCCTCCTGAGCCTTCCGCCATCGAGGCCGGTGATGTCTCTGGCTCAGGCTCAGAAACTGAAATCCTGCAAGCAACAGCGGCTTCTATGACCCCCGAGGTGGAAACCGGCCACCCTTCTTCTTCTCAACCAGGATCCTCTCAGCCTAGTGAGGCCGATATCCGCGATACGCTCTCGGCCTCCCTTAGTCCTCAGACCCAGGTATCACACCATATCGCAAAGTACCTTCTTTCTTGAACTTGTATCATTTTCCAAAGACCATTTCTGACCGTATTTCTATTGAACAGGCCGACCCCACAGGTCCAGTGCCCATCATCCCTTTCAAAGATTTTTTCTCGGGCCTGGACCTAAGAGCTTTTGACCTTGGCCCCCTAGAGCCCGAAGCAGTCTCACCTTCCATCCTTCAACAAGCCAAGGACCTGCTCTTCGGGCTTGCTGACCAAGAACTTTCCAATCTTCCTACTGCGGCTGACGTTGACACCGCTCTGAACACCCTCATGGCCGATCCTTCTCTTTCAGACGGGCAGCTATCATTACTCGTGGAGATCAAAGAAAGACTTCCTAGCGTCCGTCTTATGGATAGAACGGCCTCGAAGATTCAAGCGGATGCAGAACTTCATTTAGGCTCCCGTCAGAAAGCATTGAAGTTCTTGGAAGGGGCCAGAGCCAAATTCGAAGCGGGAAAGGCCTCCCGTGCTCAGGTTCTAGCCAGGGGTACTTGGCTGCAGAACCGAATTGCCGTACTGAAAACTCAACTCGCCCAATGTGAGGCCGAGGTTGTTACCAACAACGCCTCCATTGGGAAAATTGATGAGGCATTATCTTTACTTGGTGGCGACGCCCAGAAGTGCAGCGATCAACTACAAACCAGCGTCCCCATATCTCGGGCTTGGGCCCAAAAGCTAGAGAGGGCCAAGAGGGACCGGTCTGGAGCCGTCAAGACCTGGGAAGACTTGAAGGCTAAGCTTAGGAATTTTGAGTCGGCCTAGAGGCCGACTCCTCTTTTGTACTTATTTTTTTTTATTCATATATATCTGTAAGTAAGCTGTGCTCAGCCTTATCAATACAAACAACATTTTTGTTACTCGGGCTCAGGGTCATAGTTAATGATTTGGTCGTATTCTAACCCTGGATTTGGTTTATAGTTCAAATCAATAGTTTCCCACAGAGTAGGGTAATAAGACTTCAAGTATTGACCGTTTATTAATCTAGGATGAATACCTACATCCATATCCCGCAGTCTATAAGCACCACCATTCTTGACTTGATGTATAATGAACGGACCCTCCCAGTTGACCGACCATTTACTGTACCGATTATCCTTGTCCCCGATAGGTAAAACGGCCTTCCATACCAAGTCTTCTGTACTAAAAGACTTCGCTTTTACCCTCTTGTTATACGCTCGGGTGGCCCGCTGCTTCTGCACTTTTAATGAGTCTAAGGCCATGAGCCTCGTTTCATCAAGTCCTTCCAACTCAGCTATCATAGCCTCTGTGTACTCTGCGGGCTCAAGCTGGTTCTGTAAAGCTCTCCTGGACGATCGGACAGTGACTTCCATTGGTAACATAGCGTCATGCCCGTAAGTTAACATGAATGGTGTTACTCCGGTGCTGGACCTCTTAGACGTCCGATAGGCCCACAGTGCCTCAGACAACAACTTGTCCCACTCCCTAGGGTTCTCATCGATCATCTTCTCAACGATCCCCTTAAGGATCTTGTTGGTCGACTCGGCCTGACCGTTAGCTTGAGCATAGTATGGGGTAGAATTGAGAATTTTAATCCCTCTGCTCTCTGCAAAAGTGGTCGTCTCGGCCCTTGTGAACACAGACCCTTGGTCGGCCGTTATGGTTTCTGGCAGGCCGAATCGATGTATGATGTGCTCTTCAATGAATTTTATCACAGTGGCCTGGGTCACCGTTTTACATGGTATGGCCTCGGCCAACTTAGTGAAGTAATCCGTCGCCACTATAATGAAACAGTGTTGGCCTGATGATGGTGGCAGGACTTTGCCAATTAGATCCATAGCCCATCCCCTGAACGGCCATGGTTTTATTATTGGTTGGAGCTCCTTAGCCGGTACATGCTGGATCGGACCATGCTTCTGACACGCTTGGCATCCCTTTGCATAGCTGATACAATCCTTCAGCATACCTGGCCAATAATAGTTATACCTTCTCAGCAATCATTTCATTTTTGTACCGGCCTGATGAGCCCCACAGATCCCTTCATGCACTTCGGCCATCACCTGCATGGCCTGTTTCTTGCCTAAACACCTCAAAATCACGTCGTCACCGATAGGCTTTTTAAACAATTCTCCATGAAGTATCACAAATCGGACTGCGAATAATCTAACTTTTCGGTCTGCCCTGACATTTGGGTGATTCAGGTACTCGATGATAGGCCTTCTCCAGTCGTCGTCCTCCATTAAGACCGAATTAGCACTAGTATACCAACCTCTCTTTGCAACTGAAGGTAACAGTCGGACATGAACCGTAATAACTTGGTCTTCCAAAGCCTTTGTAGAAGACGAGGCCGATCCTGTCTTAGCCAGCTTATCGGCCTCGGTATTCATAGACCTAGGGATATAACTCACGCTAATATCATCAAACTCGTCCATGAGCTGGGTGGCGACTGAGTGAAACGGGCATAATTCCCAACTTTTTATCTGGAACTCTCCTGATATCTGCCCGATCACCAGCCCTGAGTCTCCCTTTATGTGTACGGACGATGCCCCCAACTCAAGGAGTATCTCTAGTCCGATAATTAATGCTTCGTATTCGGCCTGGTTGTTTGTGCACTTGAAATCGAGCCGAAATGACATTTTTGTCTTCTTATACTTGGGTGATATAATGACCACACCTGCCCCAGCACCCTCTGCGCTTTTGGACCCATCAAAGATCATTGTCCATGGGACCAAGGAAGTGTTTAGTACTTTAGGTGCTGGTAGCAACTCTCCCAGATCAGTTGAATCTAGGTGATCAGCCAAGAAATTGGCTATAGCCTGGCCTTTAACCGATTGCTGTGATCGGTATTGGATGGAAAATTCCATCAGGGCCAAGGTCCATTTTCCAATTCGGCCTCTCATGATTGGTCTTGACAACATATATTTTATCACATCGGTTTGACATATAATATAAGTAGAAACGGGCAACATATACGTTCTTAACTTCTGTGATGAAAAATACAATGCCAAGCATAATTTCTCAATCGGCGCATAGCGTTGCTCGATTGGAGTTAATATTCTGCTTAAGTAATAAACGGCCTGCTCATTTCCTTGCTCATTATCCTGAGCTAACATACTTCCTATAGAGCAATCAGAAGCCGATATATACAATTTAAGGTACCTACCCTTCTTGGGTGGCATTAAAACTGGGGAAGTTGACAGATACTGCTTAATTCCCTCAAAGGCCTGTTGATGGCTGTCTTCCCACTTGAATTCTTCGTCGGTCTTGATCTTCAATAGTGGGGTCCATACTTGGGTCTTTCCTGCACAGTTGGATATGAATCTCCTCAGGAAATTAATCTGCCCAAGCAGCCTTTGAAGCTCTTTCTTATTGGCTGGTGGCTTTGCTGCCTGTATTGCCCGAGCCTTGTTCTTGTCCACCTCTATCCCTCTTTGATGCACCAGGAATCCTAAGAAGTTCCCTGCCGAGACGCCGAAAGCACATTTGAGAGGGTTCATTTTTAGTTTGTGAGCCCGCATTCTTTCAAATGCTTTTTCTAAGTCTCTCAAGTGATCGGCATTGTCGCTCGATTTTACCACTACATCGTCAATGTAAACCTCCATGAAATGCCCGATCATATCATGGAAGATTGAATTCATCGCCCTCTGATATGTGGCTCCAGCGTTCTTTAGTCCGAAAGGCATGACAACCCATTCAAAGGTTCCAATTGCCCCCGGGCACCGGAAAGCTGTCTTCGGGACGTCCTGCTCAGCGATGTAAATCTGGTTGTACCCTGAGTGCCCGTCCATAAAGGACAAAATTTTATGTTTAGCGGCCGAATCAATCAATTGATCAGCCATGGGCATAGGGTACTCGTCTTTTGGGGTAGCTAAGTTTAGATTTCTGAAATCAATACAGACTCTCAGCTTACCATTTTTCTTTACCACTGGGACTACATTTGAGACCCATTCCACGTACCTGGCCATCCGAATGAAGCCAGCTCCCAAGAGTCTCTCAATTTCTTCTTTCACCTTCATCGTGACTTCCGATGACATGCGCCATGGGAGCTGTTTGAACGGCCTAAAACCCGGTTTAATTGGCAATCGGTGCTCCACCAATTCTCTGGATAGTCCGGGCATCTCATCATAGTCCCAAGCAAAGCAATCCTTGTATTTGTGTAAGAGAGCAATGATCTCGGACTGGAACCGCGGTTCAAGCACCTGACTCACATATGTGGGTTTGCGCTCTCCTTCATTACCCAGGTTGATCTCCAATAGTGGATCCTGCACGTCGGCCTTTAAGTCATCAAGCTTGGCTGTGGCCGTTTCGAGTTCATCCATTTGAATCTCTTCCTCTATTGGCGTTTCTTCTTCATAGATACAATCGGCCAGATTAATCATTCCGTCCACAGGGCCGATCTCTAATCTCCTATCGGCCAGATATGCGCACCATCTGGCCATGCTGGCCTTGAGGGCCAGCTGTCTTTTAACTTCAATCGGTCGTGGATCCATCGAAGTCTTCTTGTTCATTAATCTCTATCGGCCTTGACTCTTCTGTCCGACTTAGATTGTGATAACCAAGCTTTAAGTTTGGTAGAATTTCTTTACGGAATGTGGCTGCATTTGGTCTGCCCAGTTTGCCGCATCCTAGTAATTTAACAGGTCCGATATCATCTTCGTATAATACTGCATCAGCTGTCTGCACCCGGGCAACGAATGGCTTTGTATCGGCCCGAACCACCTCCACTTCATCATCTCTCCAAAAAATCAACAATTGATGGAGAGTGGAAGGGATGCAGTAATTGGGATGGATCCAATCACGGCCAAGCAACGCGTTGTACGCGGCCGATGTCTCAACGATGAAAAAGGCTGTCATGGCCGTTTGGGTTCCAACAGTCAGCTCAAGAGGCAAGATGCCCTTTGTCTTAGATGGTGTGCCCGTGAAGCTCTGAACGTTCATCTCGGTCAGAATCTGTTCCGACTCAGATTTTTGAAGAATCCTCAGCATTATTTGGGGCATGATGTTGATTGTAGATCCCCCATCGATCAATATTCTATTCACGGGGATCCCCTCAATGTGACCCTTTACGTACAACGGCTTCAGGTGCTGAGACATTTGATAGGTAGGTTTTTCGAAAACCACCTTGACTGGTCCCGCTGGTTTCAACCCTTCTTCAGTTTGGATCCCTTTCGGCCTCAAGATGGTTATCTTAGGCCGATCGGTTTGTATATCGGTAGCATCCATGTTCTTGCTCGTAGCCTCTACCACCTTAGGTCTGACGGTTTCTCCACCCCCCCAACATAAACTTTCTATTACTGCCGATTCCTTGGTCTGGCCTTCTATTACGTCACCTTCCATAGCCGTTGGCTGATCCGGTTTGGCCATGAATGATATGGGAAGAGTAAACACCATGTTTGAGGATAGACTTTTCGGGATTGTTCCAAATTGAATTAGTGTATCATCCTCATCTTCATAATCATCGGCCTCCTCTATTGGATGGGCCGATGGCTCACACTTTTCTTGTTCAAAAAGTTTCTTTAAGCGCTCTGTGGCATGCATCGCCCCTTTGCCCGCTTTCTTGTCAAAAACGGGCTCATCTTCTTCCATGGCCGTTATCTGTTTGTCGGCCTTATGCTGAGGGGACCTTCAAGGATTCTGGACGTGACCCTTGGACTGCTGCCGTTCCCTCTCGGCCTGTCTCAGCCTCTGATACCTCCTCTTCTGAGACTTGCTGTATTGAGGCATCACTGGAAATTTTGGATGCTCAGCTCTATACCATCTCCCATCACTCACTCTTGGCGGGAGTATCATTCGGGAGCGAATGTCCGATGCTGCAACCCTTTGTGAGGCACTCATTGTGGGTCGTGATCGATATTGCCTTCCTTCCATATGACTCGAGCAAGGACTACCGCTTGCTGGCGGCGGCTTTGGCTTCCACTCGGGCTTTACGCGTCCCTGTTTGGGCAAGGAAAGCCTCTCATGCACGGATCTTCTCGGGCTGTACTCTCGTCGTTCCTCAACTCTAGGCCTCTTGCTTGGGCTAGAGGCCCCTTTCTTGATACCGGCCTTGCACCTCGGACACAGGCCTTGTTCTATCAGCTCTAGTTGGTGTCGTAAATCTGCGATCAAATTATCCGTTGTTGATCGGGCTACCTCGACCTCAGCCTTTTGTTCTGCTTCCTTGCGTTCCTGGTACGTCCTCTGAAGCTCGTGAATAGTCACCTTCGGCCTATCAGTTCCCGAAACGGCAACTTGTTTCCCTTCCCTTTGCTTTGGGACCTTCTCGTTATCGGTCAAGTCTATCTTGACCCTTGGCCGTGTCAGCTTAGTCAAATCGGGCACTACCATATTGGTTCCAGTGATCTGTGGGAACGGATTCGCATCAACTCCTATAGCTTTGTCCGAAAATTTGAACACTCATTTCTCCACGTTCTCCTGTATCATATTACGAAAAACAACGCAGTTATTAGTGGAGTGTTTCCAGGAATTATGCCACTTACAATATTCCTTATTTTTTATGTCATCGGCCTTGGGGATCCGATGACCTTCACCTAGCCTAATCACTTTTTCAGCCAAAAGGGCGTCAAAAATCTGATCGGCCATTGTTATGTCGAATGTGTAATTTTTTCCTGCCTCGAACGTCATTTTTTTAGCAGCTGCGTTATTATTGACAGGTTTGTTCAAGGCATTACACACAATAGGCCGCTTAGAGATTAGTTCGGCCATGTCGATTTCTGCCTCGAGGTCACAATCTGCTAGATGGACCTCGTAGTTGGGATCTTTGTAATACGTTCCCTTAGAAGAATTCTTCTTTTCCTGTTCATCAAGTAGGATACGCTCGTAACGGGCGGCCCTTGAAGCCAGCTCGAATAAATCACGGAAATCAGTCCCTTCGAACTTTTTGCGAAGCTCGAAAGACATTCCGCCCATAGCCATCTTTGCGTATTCTTCCTCGGGCAATATTGTCTTACATCTGTACTTAGCCTTCCTGAATCGGGCTATATATGTTTCAACGGTCTCCCCCACTAGTTGGAGCATCCTAGACAGATCTGCCAACGATATCTCGGGCTCAGTCCTATAAAACTGCCCATGAAACAATTCCTCCATTATTGGCCAGTTTCGTACTGAATTGGCCGGGAGATTGACATACCACAAAAACGCTATGCCCGTGAGCGAGTTTGGGAACAACCTTAGTTTTAAAGGGTCGCTATTGCCTGCATGGCCGCACTGCACAATGAATCGGCCTATGTGCTCTTCCGTGGTATGCTCACTTTTCCCAGAAAATAGGGTAAAGTTCGGAACTTTATACCCTGGTGGGAAATTAACTTGGTCAATTTCAGGCGGGTAAGGCCGTCGGTATGTCGGCCTCTCCATCCTTCTCATGAACGGGCCATACTCTTCGTGTATGGCCGCCACCAACTCCTCCCTGTTAATAGGCTGCGCAGCGGGTCGGGCATTCACCAAAGGGGGTGGTGGTTGCTGTTGGTTGATATTGGCCTGACGAAGCCAAAAATCATCATTATTCCTTTGCCCCCAGCAGCGTTACCTGGGGGCACTTGTTGGCCGTTTACCTCTGGGTTACGGCCCATCGTTGCAATTACTCCAGGCTGAGCCCCTGATACTAGGGTTATTAGTGGAGGCGGCAACTGTTGATTATTATTGATCTGGTGGGTCCAAAACCAGCCATTGTTCCTTTGCCCCCCAGCAACGCGAACTAGAGGTGGTGTACGGTCGAACTGGGTTTCAACACGGCCTCCTGTCTGGACAAAGCTTGGCGTCGCCGATCCACTGGGATCGGTGACTATCACGCCACTGGCCGTTTCGTTATGTAATTCGGGCTTCTTACCCGAGATGTTACCCTCCCTTAGGTTTGGACAAACATAGAGTGGGTCCTTTGGTTTGTCGGACTCAAGCGGCGTGCCAGAGCCCGATCCCGAGCCTGAGCCTAATCCCGAGGCCTTTTGGTTGTTATTGGCCTCAAGAACAGCGCAAAGCTGTTGTATCTGAGTAGCCAGGGCGTCCAGCTTCACGTGGGTAACCCTAGTCTCCATGACCAACTCAGACTGTTCTCGGCGTATATCGGCAGTTTGCCTGACCACATTGTTGAGATCTGCCATTGAGCCTATCAAGGTATTGTAGTCCTGCCTCAAGGGATCAACGGTGGCTCTCATGGTTTCCGAGATTGCTTCGATAGTAATGCCACCATCGTCCGGAGAACGACCAGTGCTTTCCTCCATAGGTGGATCAACGGCAGACTCATCTTGGCCGTTTTTGCCGATCTGCTTATCCCTCTTTGGCGGCATGACTTGACACTATGGGTCCCACCGGGGCGTGCCAAAAATGTTTGCTAGTAGTTATGTGCGGGCGTGCCAGAACCAAAAGTGGTTCGGTGTGTGCAAACTAATTTCCTATATGCTTGAGTCAGTGATACTCAAGGCTTTCAGATCTGACTTCTAAACTAACGATTGTGTACAGCGAGTAAGAAAGTACCCTCACCAGAAATCCCTTGGCAGTACTGAAGCGCACAAGCCAAATAGTGTATGAGATTACCAAGTAACCAATCACAAACGATTAATAAAATACAGATTTTATTAATTGTTTGGAAAATACAACCAAAGAACAGATTCAGAACAGGCTCTGATCGTTCGTGATAATGAAAATAGTAAAAGAAAAATAACAAAAGAGGGTAGACCTATTTGCTATGAATGCAGAAAGAACATAAAAGTTTGAATGCTTTTGAATGCTGTTGAATGCTTTGTTGAATGCTGTTTTCGAGAGTGACGCGGAGTCCCTTGAAAGCTTGGCCTGCCTCCATATTTATAGCGGCCATGATTGAATTCTGATTAGGAAAGGACTCCTTAGCTTGCGCCTTAAGCTATGCAATTGATTGGTTAATTAGCAGAAACCTTCCTTATCTCCCCCCCTTGCCTTATCATTATCTTGATTGAAACAATCCCACCATCTTAGGGATCGTCTTGTCTAAATCCAGCTGTTAATGATAAGATTCTTTCCAAAACGGACTCGGATTTCCCCAAATCTGAGGTGACGTCACAAATGGCAGCTGTCACCAGAACCGCCTTACCTCCACTCCCATCGGCCTCATGACCGTGACTGAAGACTCATCGGACTCATGTAACGTCCTGTCATGTCTTTATGCCCGATAACATCTTTCCAGGTGCTCACATCTGATCGGGCTCATCCTACCTACCTTTATCACTTTTCGTATCTATGGTGTCCGATCGTCAGTACATTCATGTTCCCTAACTCCCCATCGGGCTCCCATTCTGACGAATGCCCGATGAAGTCCTCCATTCCCAGTATTCAATCGGTCTCCACCATGTGTCCTTGCTCCATTACCTTCACCATTGATGCCCGATAGCCCAATGCGGGTCTGATGCTACCTATCGGGCTCCATCCCATGGAACATCCGGGTTGCCTTCTCTAAACTTCTGGTGACGCTTCCCCTAAGCCCGATATCATCACCTACTCCGGACCAGCCGGCCTCTGAAATGCCCATGCCCGACTATCTCTAGGCCCATATCCTCATATCAATCGGGCTACAAAACCTTTGGCGGTTTTTAGGTGCAAACAACATCATCGAATCAAAATCCAATAAGCCCACTACCACATCATTTAGGATGGAAATTTGGCATTTGGGAAGCATAACATTAATCTTCTTATATATGTATCACCAAAAAAATTATGTACTTTTGTGCATGTATACCACTGTTTCAAAATATTTGATTGTATATGTGACAAGTTTGTCTATGTGAACTGAGCAACCTAATTGATATAAGTGAATTATGTCACATTCATTATCAGGAGACGAACCCTCTCGGCAAGGGGTGTCAATTTAACCGATTGGACCGAATCAACTAATTAGTTCAGTCAGTTTTCATTCAAATATTGCAGTGTAAAAACCGAACTAAACCGAAAAACTACCCCCAAAATCGACAAAATCGAACGAACCAACACCGACTGGTTGATTTTTGAAACCTTCCAAAAACCAATCGAATCAAACTGATGACACCTCTACTCGTGGCACTTATGTCCTCGCACTAGACCACTACAGCTAATGGTTTTAAAAAAGAAAAAACAAAAACAAAATTTTTTCCATGTGAACCAATCATTTAATAAACACCATTATCTATACTCAAGTAACTACATGTTTAAGGAGTAATTTTGTAATTAACAAATTTGGATTTGGTTTCTGGTACATGTGACACTAAGATCACATTCAACAACAATGAGACAACCTAATCATTAAATAAATATAATTTTTTTCACTATAAATTTGTTTATTTATTGGGCATTGTATATACTATACAGATGGATGTCCTGCATGAATAAAAGCATAATTATGTAAGTGGTCTAATGAAATTAGCACCAATTTTGACTATTAATGTTATAGTGGTTGTGCTTCCATCAGTCATCATAAAGTGCCAACCCATACTTACTTCATAATTATAATTTTGCTTTAAAGAGATGGGTAAACGAGCTAGAATTAATTTAGTCCAATATAGTACACTTTTATAGAATTATGTCTATTCTCAAAACTCAATGTAGGAATTAGTCCCTCACCTATTTTAAAAACCAAAATACCCCCATATCATTATTTTGCGTGCTTACCATAATATACTGTCTTTTTCCAAATCATTATGAACTGCATTAAAGCCCCACAATTACGACGATATTACAGGGAGTTCGAAATTCAAAATCGATTACTCAAAGATCTCTAGATACTTGAGATTCAGACGACAATCACCATTACGAGAAATTTCTCAACGATTTTGCACCGATTAAGAAAACTTTTTGAAGGATTTTCGTAGCAATTTCAATCTCGTTTGGATTTTGAGCTAGGGTTTCCTGGGATTCTAATTAGGGTTTCTATCGACGGCAATGGCGAGGAATGGTAAGGACAGGGACGGGCCCATAGAGGGACCGGGGGGAGCACAGCCCCTGCAAAAAAAATGAAAAATTTTGAGGGTCTATATAGAATTTTGAAGATTTGGAAATATTTTACATTGTGCCCAACACCACCCCCCCCCCCCCCCCCCCCAATTTGTGGCTTTACATGTGGAGGTTCTTAACACATAGTGTCCACTTGACTTTCATTATGTTGAAATGGTGATGTGTTGGGAATCACATTTGGGGATAAAAAAATTTTGGGAAGAATAACATTGCAGGATTAATAACAATATCCACTAGTGTGACATTAAAAGTTCCTATTAATAGTGAAGGGGAAGAGTAATATCCCCTTATTCAGCTCAAGAGATAAACAATGTCTAAATCTAATTTGCCATAACTACTCGATCGACTCTCTGTCTCACTTAAAAATAAAAATAAAAATGTATAAATGACCCAAAAAAATTTTCTCAGGGGCAACTTGGCCCCACCTAACACAAAATCCGGGGTCCGCCACTAGGTAAGGATTGTTGGTTTTGTATAAAAAATTTCATTTTCTGCTTTCTTTTTCCTTGCCTTTCTTCTTATCTATTGTCGTGTTCATCTCATTAACTATCATCATCGTGAGAAGCCTAGGGTTTCGTCGATCGTCTACTTCTATATGCGGGATGATTTTACTCGACTTTACCCTAACAAATCAGAAATTTCTCAATTTTTCCATATTATTTTGGTTCGAATTCAACCCATGCATTTGCGTTGTTGAATCCCCCGTGTGAGAAATTTCTCACTCATTATCCATATGAACTACATTATATTCAGGAATTTCATTTTCTCACAAAAAAATGAAACTAGGATCATCACAAAGTTCTCACTACGTATTAATAACTTTTCACTGCGATAGTGACAAAATTCTCACTAATTTACCAAATTCAGTGAGAAACTTTCACTACCAGATGGATGACATGCTATCATGAATAATTATGCAATATTCTCATATACAGGTGTAGACACCTTATTTTGGTTCGTCCGTTCAACATGATGAACCCCCGCCTCAAGAATAACCCGATGACTAGAATCAGGAATTGTTGGTTTATGAAAAAGAACTCCTTGAAGAACCGTGGTCTCTTAGATACGTTATAATAACTTCTAGAAAGACTTAAGTACATTAGAAACTCAATTTAGAGACAAGAACCCAAGTTAGGATAGCCGTTTCACATGAAATGACAAAAATTGCCTTTACTGGGCAAATTTCAGACTTTGGGGTGGGATCATGAGATCTCCCTTTACAAAATATTCCTAAAATAGCTTAAAATAATGCCCTGAGCCTTCACATTGGCCAAAAATAGCTTAGGAGAATTTTTGTGCCAAAATAGCCCTTCTACGCTTCTCTAGTTAGCTCCTTTTCGGAGTCAGTCTCTCCTTTTTTTTTAATCATAACTTAAAATCTATAAATTATTTTTGAATGAGACCAAAATGATTGCAAGCTATACTTCTATACCTTTCCAATGATATATCACAAGCCCATTTTTGGTAACCGACGTGGGAGTACGAAGTCTGGGAAGTTTGGAGTGAAAACACAACCTTCAGCATCGAATGCCATTGTGGCAATCGGGGGAGCCGCACGGCTCTCGAGATGTTCGCGCCCTACTTTTTGAAAGTCACTATAGCTTTTGACCACAGAATGCAATCTGAGCCATCCAATTGGTCCCGATCTGCGTGAGCAAACACAAATTCAACCAATCAGAGACAAATACGTCATAAACCATAGAGACAAGCTTCAAAGAATCCTAGGTACACCTCAAACACCTTAGGTACAAGCCTTTAAATATTGTATTTCCGTCCCATATCGCTTAAACACAAAAAACCTAGCCCAAATCTCAAAGCCTTCCCTTCTCCATCCAAGGCACCAGAAAATTCTGAGAACTAAAGAGCTCAAGGAAACCCCTTAACGAGAGGATTCCTAAGCACTCCTAGAATGTTCTTAGGAATAGTTTATATTTTAGATTTAGAGTTCTGATCCTAGAGATCACGGTGCAAGTAGAGCTCTGCCGGAGGAAGATTCCGAGGAAAGTTCTTAGGGTAAGCTTTCTTCCTATCTTTTATTTTCTTTCTTGTTCTTGTTATTTTCTTAGTTTTGATTTCTGTAGTTCATAGTTTAGTTTTGTTATCTTGTTTATTCATAGTAGTTCTTGTTTTCTTTACAGTTTAGATATTTTAAGCTTTTAGGTTAGCCTTCTATCCCATTTGTGGATAGGCTATGCCTAGTGGTCCCTATCCCAACATGGGATAGCCACCACTAGTGAGATTGGTAGCCAAGCCATGGCTATTCCAATCTCATTAGGGACCATGAAACCCCAATTCTAGTATTGCTTATTCATAACTAACCTAGTATAGCTTATCCATGCATACACATGCACACTATCCACACTTAGGATAATAGGTTATCCTGATTAGGGACATGCACATAGTGTCCATGTTTGGTTATTATGCTTGTATTATCCTTACCATGTTAATTAGGGATAATTGGGACCCCTATGCTATCCCGGGTAAGTTCTTATATTCCTTTCTATTTACTTCTTTCCTAGATCACCTGGAAGCATGATTTGGTGGATAAAGCTAGTTTTAATTTCCTTATATGGTAATTGTGCATATGATTCCTATTTTTCTAGGGTTTTGTGTATGTTTTGCACGTTTCTTTCCTTTTGCATGCATAGGAGAGCGTAGTAATAAGTTTAATCCATGAATTACTATTTTAGCACGTGCATTGTGTGATAAATGTACAGTTTCTTGCACGCTTTCCCTTCTTTAGCTGTTTATAACTTGACATAGGATTGCATTAGTAATAAATGAAAAGGTCCACATAATATCTAGTCAAATTCCTTGAAAGCTGAGTATAGGCATGTCTTCAGATGGGGCAAGAGGGGGTGTTTTAGCACGATCTAGCTCCTTCCTCTTTCATACCTTAACCCCCGAATCGAGTTATTTGGTGATGAAGGGGCGGTGCTCTCTGTCCATTGAATAGCTAGATTTAGTTTTCTTGGTTTCCTTTATCAAACTAAGTGGCGACTTAATTAGTGAGGATCTCTCCGGATTTAGCCTTGTGGATAGGGGTGCATATGAGCGGAGCCGCTCAACAAAGGCTCAAGGCTCAGCTCGATAAAAGCTCGAGCTCGAATACCAAGCTTATTTAATAAACGAGCCAAGCTTGAGCACACATGGAAGCTCATGAACATGTTTGATTAAGGCTCGTTAATAGGCTCGTGAAAAAGCTAGTGTATATATATATGTATTAATATTAATTATATATATAATATACATTACTATACTTCACAAATTTTGAATCCCAAATATTCTCATAAAAATTCTTCCCAAATACATATAAAAGTGTGATGTACTGTCACGCTCGGCTCGTTTTACAATGGGACAAGGTGGTCTCAGTGTTACATGTATTAGGAAAATATTTTTGCATCCCAAATATTTTTCAAATACACGTGGCAAAATAGCTAGTTAACAAATGTTAATAATATGAGTAATGCACTGCTTCCCAAATTTTTATCCCAAAAGTACTTCCCAAATGATGTGGCACTGGCCAAGTAAACAACTTCCAATCAAACTTCAATTGGTCCTACAATATTAGATCTGACTCACTGCCATATCATTTGAGAAGCACTTTTGGAATAAAAATTTGGGAAGCATATCATTTCTCTAATAATATATACAAAGTGTTTCACAACTTGGTCAAATGTTGGACAATTGGGTGTGTTACACGTGTTGCATTAATGACTAAATTGGGTGAGGGAGAATCAAGCTATAAAATTTAGCAATGATTTTTTTGATCCCACATCGGATGAGAATGAATTGGGTGAGGGAGAAACAAGCTTTTTGTTTGGGCCAATTGAGCTAGAACTTTGGGCTTATGCTTTTGTTTGGGCCAATTGAGCATGGGCTTGAGCTTTTTCCAGCCAAGCTTCAAGCTTATTTGAATCAAAAATTTAATCGAGCTGAGCTCAAGCTTGAGCTTGTGTATTTTTTATCGAGCCGAGCTCGAGCTGGCTCGTTTAAGAGTTGGCGAGCTCGAGCCGAGTTTGAGCAAGGTGTTAATTGTGCGAGCCGAGCTCGAGCTCGAGCCGGGCCTTAAAAGCTCGGCTCATGCACACCCCTACTTGTGGATATAAATTGGATTACTCTCTTGTGTAATCTCGGATATAGATCATGGGCATCGATTGTAACCTCGGGTATGGATAAAGAGCCCCATGGAATCCAAATACAAGTAATCCAAGTCGGCCGGATCAGATAAAGGCTAATGAAGGATGGTGAACCTCACTCGTGGTTGTTGGCATGAGATTTGAATGGGATCTATCAAGTGGGCTTGGTCTTTATAAGCCCTAAACTTGGTCTAGGTACCCACAACAAGTTAATGCTATCGATCTTGGAAGAATGTTGTCCAAGGAGATTCTTTACCAACCTTATATCAATAAGATTCAAGATGCAAAGATGTCAGTGCTACCATTAACATCATTATGGACACGCGAAATTGATTTTCCTTTTTGTTTATTTGAAATTGATTTGGAGAAACGATAAGAAAGGTCTTCTTGAAAACAGATACAGAGTCGTCACTTGGTCTTTAAGGAACCAAGAAACCTAATTTTGACTCACCCAAATGGATAAAGGGCACCGGCCCTTCATAACCAAAGAACTTGGTTCAAGGTTTTGATACGAGAGAGGAAGGAGCTTTTGTCACGACTAAAACACCCTCAACTTGCCCCGTCTCTCAACAGACCTCAATTAGCATCCAAATAATTATCTTATACTATGCTTGGTTCAACAATTAATACTATGATAGTATATTACATTTCACAAGAATCTTGAAATGGAAGATCAAAATATAAGATATCATTCATAAGATCTAAGCCAAATATTACACAATGCAAAGGTGAAAGATCACACAAGCAAACCTAGGAAAAATCGTCTAATCACATATCAAGTAATCACATTTTCCTAATCTAAAAGGGGACATGGATTGTTCTTGAAACAAATAAATCAAAGAAAACAAAGATGCTTAGCAAGCTAGAATGTATGCATGTTGATTATTGAGAAAAGAAGATCTCTCAATCCCCGTGACAGACGAGAAAGGAAGATTAGATCGGGGGAGCATGAACATATGATCAAGTTCATTCCTGATAATCGTCTTAGATTAGGAGTAACAAAAACTCCAAATCTTGCATGGATGCAATGTATGATCCTAGAATGTGCAAATGTTGTAGTGTGTATTTATGTTCATAGATTTTCTAAAGTGACATAGAAGTCTAATATATGCATGAATGAATTAATAATGTCATTATAGGATATGTACAAATGTAGTATGAACTTCTTCTTAAGAGATGAGCTAATTTGGAATGCATGTAACCATCTAATCAAAGAGTCAAAGTTTAAACATGCTTACTGTGAATAGTGAAAAAGTGAGTTGATTTTGTAAAAATGGAAAAGTGAGGTTTGAAATGTTTTTAATTCATGATTTTCTATAGAGATCATCCTTATTGTGTCTAGAACACATATCAAAAATTCAAACTACAATAACTATTACAGATTGAGAGAAATCATATGAGCAAGAAAGGTTGTTCAGAAACAAAGTTTGTACTGTCGACTGAAATGTAGAAAAATCTTAGAAAATGAAAACGAAACATTTAGAGGCCCATATTATACAGAAAGTTCCCCAAGACACTTGAGTTCAAGGGAAAAATGATTGAGAACCACTCTCTTTGGAAAAGTTTTCTGAAAAATAAGTTGTAAGTCAACTATGCTGATGTGACAGTAAAAACAGAATGTCTGGAAACAATGTTTAGGGCAAAATGGACCCCTTCTAAGTGTTTATAGATCAAACAAAAAATCATGGGTGTTCTCTAATGAGTTAGGAAGACTTTCTAAGTGGCCTTGTAATCATCTTTTGAGTATTGAACTCAGAATGACATTTTAAAGTTGAAGAACTCACGGTTTTGAAGATTTTGAGAAAACAAGGTTTGTTTTATTTCTTGAAATCAAAATGAGAGGGGTCTTAGAGAGGTTTTGAAATGGATGTTTTGAAATAATATTTTCAGCTCTTGGATGAAGAATCTAACTACATGGAACATCTATTCCAAACTCATTTCAAGAACTTCTCAAGTATTTGCAAAACATTGTTTTATTTGGAAACCAAACTCAAGAATCTATGGAAGTATGATACATGAGAGGATAGATGATACATGTTATGTATGAGAACATAAAATGTTAATAAACATGGAAAAATGATAAATAAGTTCTTTGTATGTATGAGAAAAAGGGATGGATGGAAGTATCATTGATCGGCGACGAATAGTTGCCGTTTATAGTCCTAAAAATACGCTTTGTTAGCCCATTTCATGTAGTTATTAAGTGATTTGTAATAAGTATTCTATATTTTGTAGGTTTTGGAGCTTTAATATGAAAATGCACAAAAATCCAACGATTAGTGGCTTTGGAAGTCATTCTGGGCTCAAACGATGGTTCCTGTGAAAGCTGAATGCAGTAGCAGTCTCGGAAAATTGCATTTTTGACAAATAATAATTTGGATTTGAGAAATTTCTCCAGAGATATAAAATGTAGATCTTCGAGTTACGCACGCGTGGCTTCAAACGGCGAGTCAATCCGAGTTCCGAGCAGAAAGTTATCGCAATTCTACGAAAGTCGCGCAGTGCAGCGAAAAGGACCTCGCGCGAGCGGGTCGCGCGAGCGACCTTTGAAAAAACCAAAAACACGTATTTTGTTAAATTAAAGTGCCCAGCGAAGGTGGTTTGTGCATATGACGTCCAGATTACAAAATATAGCTGTTTTAGTGCGATTTGGCTTAGGAAAACTTCCTAAATCCTTCCAAACTCTATATAAATCCTATTCTAAATCAAATTTATATATACAAATCATTACACACTATTATACACATCAATATACAGCCATATTATACAATAATTTCAGCCATTGAAGGGAGGAAAGCAAGGAGAAGAAGAAGAAGACCAAGGATTCCCATGGCCTCCTCCATCAACCTCTTGCTATTCATCAATTCTATGGCCAACTAAACTCTAGATCTAGGGTTTCAATGAAACCCTAGCCAAGTAATAGGGTTTTATTTATGTATTTATTTTAGTTTTATTATGTATGGATGATGATTACATGTTTAGAGGATTTTTTATAATAAAATCGTACTTCTATTGATTAAATCGTTACTTTCAAAGTTTATTCTTGTCTTAGATCTATTTTGACTGTGATGTGCTCAATGATCTATATTTGCTGTGCTTGTATAGATTGTTTACATGTAATGGTGCTTTATTGAATTGTGCTATCAAGTATCCGAATAGTCCATGCCTAGGTTAGACGGATTAGATCGCAACCCTAGTTTAGTGTGGGATAATTCGTGCTAACCGAAGATGGATTATGTTGGTGCTTGAACCATGATTATCTTCTTGTCGGAGGAATTGGGCTTGTAGCTACAATTCCCCATTATCATCCAACATAATAAGCTAAAGTAATTCATAAATATTCCTATTATGAAGCTAGTGGTGGATTTGCAATCCTAGGTTCCCTAAACATATTTATAAAAATAATTTTTAATTGCTTTCATAATTTAGATTTACTTTCATTGTTCTTAGTTTAATTAAAATCAAATCAAAATCCGTTTTTCATAATGAACTAAAGTTAGGTTTTAAAATTAAGTCGTTGTAGTTAACCAATCCCTGTGGGTTCGACCTTTGCTTTCACACTACAAATCTTTTGAAAAGTAAAGAACACTTTTTATATCTTGATTCTGACAAGATCAATCATATCAAGACATAAGAGTCAAATCAAAGACTCTGTGAATAGTGTCCAGAATAGTGAACTGATTTTGTAAAATCCACCAAAAATACTTACAAAGCTCTAGTAAAAGTGAGAAAAATCATGGATAACCCTTAATGTGTCTATTAAACTGTGGAAAAATCCAAAATACAATATCTATTATAGAATGAGAGAAGTAAATCAAAGAATGCACATGACTCAGAAACAGGGACTACACTGTTGACTGATTTTGTATGATTTTTCATAAATCAAAGAAAGAGTTTCTGATGGCCCATTATATACGAAAAGTTCCCTAAGATACCCAAGTTTTGTAAAAAAAAATAGAAAAGATGTATGTACAGTAACGAAAATGTCCAGAATAAGTGCAAGAAGTCAGGTAAACATTCTGTGAGAATAGAGGCAGATTATGAATATGAACTTCTAAAATATAGAAAACACATTTTCACATTTCCTAAATTAATGAGATAAAATGAGGGTAAACTAGAATTTGTTACGAAGATTTTCCAAGCAGTCTTGCCTCAATACCTCAAGTATTTAATTCTAGAAAAATGTTTGAACTCATATCATTCACTGTTTTGCATCACTATTAAGAAAATCCATTTAGTTTTTGGAAAAGAGTTTGGGTTTTTGAGTGGGGGTTAGAAATAAATGTTCAAAGCATGAACTTAAACACTTGAAATGACTATGTGACCACTTAGAACATCCTCTTAACACTTAAAACCTCAAGAACTTGCAAGAAGAAGAAATTGATGATGCAAATGACAGAAATCAAAATAGAAATGAGATGAGGGATAGATTATGCAAATGAAAAGGAACCAAAATAGAAATTGAGGTTGAGAAGAGATTATGCAAGAATGTAAAGAAATCAAAATAAAAATGGGGTTAAGAAGGGGAAATGCAAGTATGATAAAGAAAAATAAAAATAGAAATGGGATAAGGAAAGAAGAACAAACATAACCCCTCATATATGTGTGTATGGATTATTCTCTAACTCATTGGAAAATCAAAGAATGTAAATAAAATGAAAGCTTGAAAACACAAGTTTAGTTTTGAGAAAACTAATTGAAACTCACATTTGGATTGGATTTTGAAGAAGAAATCTCTATTCCTCTCTCTATTTCTTCCTAACTCTCTATATCTCTCGCGACTGGCTTCCACTAAACACCTCAAGTCCCCTAAAATGGAAGCCAAAGGGTCTCTTTTATAAGTGTCACGCCCCGGAACGGCAAAAATAGAGAAAAATAAATTTCATTTTTGGGTCCAAAGGCAGCGACTGGTGAAGTCACATGATTGTTCACACCACGCAGTACTAAACAACAATAAGTAAAAGAGATAACAAGAATGAAATTTAAGTTCTGTTAAAACATAACTTAATGTCAAAAGGAGGTTACTAACTATTACACATCAGAGTCCCGAATCAAAATAAAACACAGCGGAAGTACAATTATCAAGGCAACATATGCCTGATTACAAAAGGTCTGGAAAGCAGTAAAGATAATTAAACTACAGTCTAGCCTAATCTTCAATTAGCATAGAGGTAGTCCTCGGTGTAGTAGTTCTCTTCTACCTGACCTCCTTCGGGGTAGTCCTCCGCAGGGACATCGTCACCGGCATAGTAGTCCTCGCCTGCAAGTCCTTCACCTGTATAGTCATGACCAGGGTGCGCTGGAGCATAGAAATGTTCAGCGATATAAACGCCGTTAGCTTAATGAAAGCTGAGTGAATTAGATACTAATAGGGTATCAACTATTGAAGTTATTACCAGTTAAACACTATTAAATTCAGTGAGGGTAACTCCTTTAATCATTCTGATGATCCGATTATTAACGTCTTACTCATTTTAAGACCGACAATACATTGTGATAGAAGAACAGACTCGACAGTAATTCACTCTTAAAGATACACCATTGCTCCGTCCACCGCTTTTAAGAACATATGCATAGTCCACCGTATGTCATGGATACCACGTCAGTCTATCCCCAGCTTTTAAGAACATATGCCCAATTCACCTCATTACAGGGAGTCCTTTTGGCACCCATGTCACTTTGGTGAGAGATTGGAGTATATCAAAACCAATCAGGAGATCTTTGCCATGAAGGTCTAATCCATAAACACAATGCTTGATGGAGTATCCTGGAAATAGTTGGATAATGATGGGTTTACTGCCCTCAAATGAATGGCAAATTCCCTTTTTTATAGAGTAAAGGGAAGAGCATCTAAAGAGTAAAGCAGGATACAAACAAAGTAGCAGACAAGAAAACTGTTACAGACTAATACAAACACTATTTTACACTGTGACTTAAAGTAAAACAGTAAAAGGTAGGAGACACCGACACTATTAGACACTATTACAAATTGTTACAATACGTGAAAGTAAAAGGACAGACAATACTACTATTTTACACTGTTACAAACTGTTACAACACGTGAAAGTATCCTCTTATCCCTGTTCATTCTAATCCACTTACTGCTCTTCTCCAGACCATGGCCAAAGACACGCCTTCTGATTTCACCACTGCCCACCAGCAATCGTGTCCTGCCTCCCCTATTGATGAGGACACATGGTCATTGTCGACCACTGAACAGGACATGCTTCATCATTATGATATAATGCTTTAAGGAACAGTACATCATTCTATGCCATAACTTAGCGACGTCTACCAGTGATCACGGTCCACCGTAGTCGTAGACACCTTCGTCTATCTACCGCTTATAAGAACATATGATTAGATCATCTAGCTATCTTAGGGCTATTGGTCTGGTTCACCGCATGTCATAGACACCTTCGTCTGTCTACAGATTTTAAGAACATATGATCGACCAAGGCCCGCCCACGCAAGATTCTCGGATCCTAACAAACCTACTTAAGTTCAACTCTACATCGATACATGGCAATCCCAATGTGGCCTGACTACTCTGAATGAAATGAATGATAACTCCAAAGGACTTGTAACTATAACGTTATCTAACGTCACAACCATTATCCATCAATCTCGTCGTTACTACGATCCTATATCGCATTAACTCATTATCACGTCTATATTACAACAATAAAGCATGTTGAAAATACTAAACAGTAAATAAATAACTAAACAGTTATGATATAAACTAAACAAGGAAAACAGTATTCTGCAAACTTCCAATCGATTGAGACAGGGGTCCAATCAATTGGTATAAAAATAGTAACAATCAAATGGTAAAAAGTCCAATCGATTGGATCACATGCCAATCGATTGCTAATATTGGCAATCGATTAAGATATCAATCGATTGGAAAAGTCCAATCGATTGGGACTTCGTCTTCTTCACAGTGAAGACAGTCCAACATATAAAATATGGGAATACATGATTTAGGCTCCATTTCTTCATTCAAACCAGTCATAAAATCAATGATAAGTTACCAAGTGAGTTTAAAACTCACCCTAGGGGTCTAGGGTGTGTTTGGGAGTGTGTATTGAAGCTTTGGAAGCTTCAATGGCTTCTCCCTCTCTCTCTTCTCTGTCCTCTTCTCTCTTCTCTGTCTTCTCTCTTGTCTCCCTCTATTCTTCTTCTTTTCTTCTGTCCATCTCAGTGTGTGTGAGTGTATGGATGTATATATGCGTGTATATAGATATATATATATATAAGTGTATATTTATAACCACACACAACCCTCCCTTTCTTCCTCTCTGATTTTTGGAAATAGAAATATGCCCAAAATGGGCTAGTATATATAGAGGATTAAGTGTTCATGTGGCCTTTCCCCAGCCAAGGCAAGAGAATCTGCCCAACTGCTGCCAATCGATTGGCGTAAATGACAATCGATTAGTATTAGATATAAATGCTCCAATCGATTGGTAAAAGTGGCAATCGATTGGTATTGGCAATCGATTGGTAAAGTTGCCAATCGATTGGTATCCAAACTATACCGAAGGCAAGGAAAAACTCATACAAGTATAAAGAGAAACATATATGGTCTTATTCATATAATATAATACAAAAATATAGGGTATTACAATAAGCCAACTTAGGGAGGTATTTAGGGTTTTGAAAAGTCTCTAATTGGTCCAAAATATTCAGAATTTCAAAACTATGTGTTTTGTTTATTGAAAATATGAATTAAAACCCAAAAATTAACTAAAAATAATAAAAAAAGACTCAGAGTGCCGCTGCGGCACTTGGCCACTGCCGCCGTGTTAGTAGGCCAGTGCCGCCGCAGCAGTCAACCCCCCGGTTGACCAGATTTTGCGTTTAGGCCCCCAGAAATCCAAGAATTCGTAAAACGGCCCTATTTCGTCCAAAATTCACAGAAAATACATATGAAATCCAAATTGAGATTGTGATATACCTTTGGAAAGGTATTGACATCTACTTTCCATAAAAAAAAAAATTAAGTTGGGTCACTGTGGAAAGTTTTGCGGTATTCGTGATAAAAGCCGATTTGATCACATTTTTCACATTCGAAAATTCGTAATAAATCCATTTTAAATCTATAAATTATGTGCGATATACCGTTGGAAAGATATTGACCTATAGTATCCATGAAAAATGTTTGAAAAATGATACGGTGCTCCGGTTTCAAAGTTAACTTTTAAGTCAAATTGGTCGAACTTGGGATCTCCAGAAAGTTTTGGGAACCTCTGGGAACTCCTAGGAGCTGACGCTTTCGTCCGATTTTCTTTTAAAAATTATTTTAGTACTTTTCATATGATCTAGGATGACCTCGGAGCTATCAGGCGAATTCGGATGATTTCGGTCAAACTTGGTCGAATCGGTCAATAGGAACTTTCCGAGAACTTTCGGGACTTTCGGGAGTCTCTGGGAGTTGACGATTTCAAATAATTCTTTTTTAAAATACTTTTATTTTTATCTTGAACGACATCGAATGATTTCTGAGATTCTGGGTCAATCTGGAGAGTTTTGGGCTTTAGGGGTATTTTGGTCAGTTATGCCAATTCTTTGACTTCTTGAGAGTTAAAGGCAATCTCTGAAAATCCGATCTTTTTAATCATCGTGGTTTGACATGCTTGTGGCCTCCTAAATCTGTTAGCCAACAAAATGGGATGTCTACAATAATACCCACAAAATATTATTGCACCCAAAGACGACGACAAAGGCAATGATGGAGAGAAAGTGAGGGAAAAGCTGAGGGTAAGGATGGAGCTAGAAAATTCATTCCAGAAAATTAATGGAGGGTAAACTTCACCAGGAGTTTTGATTTTGAAATAATTAGAATTATGGGAAGGTATATGGTAGACTAATCCATGACAATTTTTGTGTACATGCAATATATATGGATATGCTAACAGCAACTACATGTTCTTTGTGTTATCCATATCTCATTAATTGGTTGTATTGCCCTTTTGCACTGGCACGTACAATTTTTCAGTTTGGTTATCCAACAAAAAAATACCTTGATCGATAACAGATAACATCATGGAATATATTTCGTCGTCACTTTTTCATTACCAAAAAGTGATGAATTTCCCAATAGTACAATGAGAAATTCCTCAATGAGAACGCAATGTCTAAGTGACAAATTTCTCACAATACCAAATATCAACCGAACATATCTCAACATGAAACCTTAACACAAAAGCTGCTAAAGTAACAAAGTGAGAAATTTCTCAATGTTTGACTGGGAAATTTTCTAAAATGTGATTGACAAAGTAAGAAATTCCTCACATTATTCACACTATAAGAATGATTCAGTTTCACAAATTCAAAAACTAACAATGATTATATTCACACTATAAGAATGCATGGCAACACCACACTATAAATTTAGTCTGCATAAACCATTCAAACGAGATAGAATATCAACCCAAAAAGATTGTTGAGTAAAATAAGGAATGTGCATTGAATTTAGGGATCATTATCTCATTATCCATTAATGCATCAAATTCAGTTATCGTAATCAATATTATGTGTATATATGTATTTCAATATTATGTGTGTATATATATATACACGCATATCCATTTAATTAGGGGTATTTTAATCCACAAAATATCTAATAATTTAGAAAAAAAATGACTAATTTCTAATTAGCATAGGTAATTAGGGATCAATTTATGCACTAAGTTCCTAGTTTGAACAGAATCCTATTAAAACGCATGGTAAGAGACTAAATCATATATTTCTAAAAAGAAATTGTCCATTTATAAGGGGTTTTCTTTTCTTTTTTTTTAAATATTTAATTAGATTAGAAAAGAAAAGGGATAATTAACTTTCAATCAATTTCTTGTATAGAATTTAAAAGGTAGTCGATTGCTTTTTCTAAATTAACAAAAAAATGTATATCAACTTAAAAAAATATATATTTAGCAGTCATCAAATTTTATATCACGTTGTGCAGCAACTCTTTATAACGTTGGGAGTAATTATGAGAAACGTTTGGGAGCTTCAAAATGTAGGAAGCAAGTGGTTTCAAAGTCGGATGCAACTCTTCACAACGTCAAAAGCAAGTCTTCCAAAATTTGGGAGCAATCATGATAACGTTTTGGTGTAAGCTCACAGTGTTGAAGATATAAAATAAACTAAAACACAAAATAACAATTCAAAAGTTGATATTTTTTTTAATTTTGTTGATGACTTTTTAAATTTTTTTAACGATTTTTGATATTTTTAACATGTAAAAAAGTAATAGACTGACTTTTAAATTTGATACAAAAAGTTGCCTGAAATATAATTATCCCTTTTTCTAATTTTAAAAAAGTAATAGACTATCTCTTAAAAAAAATTTATACAAAATATTAACTGAAAACAGAAAGAACAATGGGAGTGCATTTTATAATTTAGAGTAATGACAGGCTTCCCAAATTCTTATCTCAAAACTGCTTCTCAAATGATGTGGCAATGGGGTCAGGAGAATAACTTTCAATCAAAATTTAATTGGTCCCACTGTATTTGACCTGACCCCACTTTTACATAATTTGTGAAGCACTTTTGGGGAGAAATTGTTAGGTACTCCTAAGGTACCATGTGGCATGTCATTTGGTACCCCGTACCCAATAGAAGCACGTCACACGAAAAATGGAACTAACCACAAAAAATTTAAATGGCCTAACAATTCTGTGTGCCGCTACCTCATTGGGTGTGAGGCATCACATAGGCGCTACATACACAAAAACTTTTCACTTTTGGGATAGAAATTTGGGAAGCATAGGATTACTCTATAATTCATAATTCAAAACTGCTACACTCACACCAAATTTCACACCCAACACATCCTAGCCCTTGATTCATGTGGGTCCCGTGTAGGACCCATGTGGAACTCACATGAGGCCCACTAAAATCAAGGTCCAAGATTATTAGGTGTGAAATTTGACGTGAGTGTAGCATTACTCTTCATAATTTATAATAGGAAAAATTAGTGAAAAGGTCATTAAGATGAGCTTTATTGAGATTAAGGACAACTTAAAATAGACATTGGGGATACGTCCTCTCAATGTCCATAGACCAAAATACCCTCATTTTCATCCTCTAACCCTAGCCAAACCTTAGCCACCACTACCACCACCTCCGGCGACCAGCCCAGTCGCCTTCGACGACCTCCCCCTCATGTCACCGGACCTCCGATGACCTCCCCCTGCCTCCACCACCATAGCCCCCACCCTTTTCTCTCTCTACAAATTGTGGGACTGAGATATATCAATCAATATATATCGATTAGTTATAAAGAGAGAGAAAATTATAGTGGATGATTCGTCTTCTCACTCTAGACTTTCTCTCTCTAATATTTTTTCTCAGAAATCAAAAATCCTAAGTCAAATTTGACTTAAGACATATCCTAAGTGAAATTTGACTTAGAATATCCTAAGTGATATTTCACTTATGCTGAAGGCTTGTCAACGTTCAAAATGCTCATTCAATGATTGTTTTTACCTTGGTGAACCATGATGTGTTGTGAAGGAGGATTGGGAAAGATATCCATGCTATTTTCAACTATTTAATGAGATTAAAATCAGAGAGTATTTTCAGTTGAGGACATTTGGAAATCTTAAGAGAAATTTCTTTTAATAGTTTGACATCCTATCAAGTCTAAATCAATGGTGATTTTGCTTCTCACAAAAATACCTATGAACCACCAGGTTTAACAGTAATTGAAATTTCACTTAACTTAATTTAAAATAAGTGAAATTTCACTCAAGATCTTCACTTAAAAACTAAAAAAAAAAAAAAAATTAAACTTCAAAATATAGTAAGTGAAATTTATCTTACTGTGAGTTTCTAGATTTGCAGAAATATGAAAACGAGATCCAGATCCAGATCCAGATCCAGATCTAGTTTGATGTGGTGATGGTGGCCAACAGAAGTGGTGGCGATGGTGTTGGTGGCAATGCGATCTGGGTTTGTTTTGGTAGTGGTGGTGGTGGCCGGCAATGGTGTTAGTTGCTGTGGTGGTCGCCGGAGATTGCCGAAGTTCACCTGTGGTGGTCGTCTGAGGTCACTGGAAGTGATGGATGGAGGTCAGATAGGGGTGGTGGTAATGGTGACTATGAGAGGATGAAGATGAAGTGGGGTAGTTTGGTAAGATGAAAATATTAAAATGGCCTTAAAGAGTGAAATGTTGATGTTGTGGACTAAAACTAAAAACTAAACATGAACTTTTATCTTTGTAGAGGTTATTGTTAATAGACTGTCCTTTAAACCAACATTGTCCAACCTTTAAAAGACCCTAATCCAAGCCTATGAGAACTTTTCTTAAGTTGCAGAATCCACAAAACGCCATTCACAACCCACCACCTTCTACCTCCCTTCCTCTCTCTCTCTCTCTCGCTCCCCATCTATTTCTCTCTCCATTCTAAGTATGCTCTGTATATAACTATATATATATCTCCAAATATTTTAGCAACATTTATATTCATTCCTTAAGCTTGCAGTTTGCTTTCCCATTCCAATATTCCATCATTATCTTTAGTTCTGCTTTCCCTTTTCTTTGGTGCTCAATTATCAAGAAGAAAAAAACAGTGAGAAAAGCACAAAACTTTTTCTACTTTCCTCAGTAGCCCCAATTCCTCACAATCCTCCTCTGTTTTCTCACTTGGTGGTTTTCTTTCCTTCCAGTTTTTGGGTGTACTTACTCTCTTCAACTTCTATATACATGCAGTCCCCTTCGTGTGATTTCAGTCCCCCCTTCTCTCTCTCTCTCTCTCTCTCTCTCTCTCTCTCTCTCTCTCTCTCTCTCTCTCTCTCTCTCTCTCTCTCGCTATTGGGATAACAAGAGTTTGAAGCTGAAGTAAACAACCTCAAATATAAGCTCTCCTCATTAAAATCTAGAAATTCTGTCTTATTTTGCTGTTTTTTTTTCTGGGTCTGTGTCTTTTTGGCTAATTCTTTCCTAGCAAAGTTGAAAAAGCTCTGATTTTATTGGGTATTTCTTAGGATTTTATCTTTGGGAACATAGCTTTTTTTTTTCCCTAGATTATGGCTATTTTGAGTGATTTTCAAGATATGGGTCTTTTTAAGATTCCTAGGGAGGTTGTCCATAAGGAAAAAAAGATATTCTGATTCCTAGCAAATGCCTGTTGATTTACACTGAAATTGCCATAGTAAAACCTCTACTTCTCTGCATTTTCTCTCTAAATTTCCTTCCCCTGTTTTCCTCTGTTTTCACAATCTTGTTTGGAAAACTAATCACATTTTTGCTTAGTTATTCGACGCGATGAAGTGGGAAATGGAGATTTTATCACAATCTTCGGATATTTCGGACTCGAATTGGTTTCTTGAAGAGAGCACAATAAGCACAAATTGGACCCCTCAAGAGAACAAGATATTTGAGATTGCCCTTACAGTTTACGATAAGGACACGCCTGACCGGTGGCAGAGAGTAGCCGATTTGATCCCCGGAAAGACTGTTTGGGATGTGATGAAACAATACAAGGAATTGGAAGATGATGTTGGTAGTATAGAGGCCGGGTTGGTTCCAATTCCTAGCTATAGCTCTTCACCTTTTACTTTGGATTGGGGTGATAGTAATTATGGGTTTGATTCCTATTGTCCTGGAGGAAAGCAATCCTTGGCGGCTAATCGGTCTTTGGAGCATGAGAGGAAGAAGGGGGTGCCATGGACAGAAGAAGAGCATAAGTGAGTAGTGTCATTTGTTATATGGATTGAATTCATGGTCTTTTGTGTTTAAGTGTGTTGATTATTGATTGATAGTAACTTGTAGGAATTAGAATTAGCTTTCTTATGAGTGTGTTTTTATTTTCAAGATAGTCCAAGGAGTGGCATATTTTTAGATAATTCTAATTCCACCACCTTCAATTTGATAGGTATTGTACACTTAGCCCGACTCTAGGTTTAGCCATAACGCAACTCTAGCCAAAAAGCGTGACAAATTTTTTAGGGGTATTTCCGTACTTTACACACCTTTGACTTGTAGCGCTAGTTCTACGTTATTTAAGGGCGGTTGTGTGAATTTTTTTTGTCATGTCTTTGACTATAGTAAAAATCTTAGCAACTCTGCACAAGGATCATAGTTTTTGGTATTCTCTATATTTTTTCTTTATCATTTATGGTCTTCCCCAAATATTGGATAATTTTTTACCTTAATATTTTTCTCATTAGTTGACAAGCTCAAAAGATGGTTTTCCTGGTCTCTCCTTGCTGAAATGAACAAACTTTTCTAGTATATTTGTGTATGTACATTGCCACTTGAATTTTTGAGATGGGTTTTTGATGGGTACATTACAGATTGTTTCTGATGGGGCTTGACAAGTATGGCAAAGGGGATTGGAGAAACATCTCGCGCAAATTCGTGATCACAAGAACGCCGACTCAAGTTGCTAGCCATGCCCAAAAGTACTTTCTAAGGCAGCTTTCTTGTGGGAAAGAAAAGAGAAGAGCTAGCATTCATGATATTACCACTTTCAATCTTAGTGACAGTCTAAGTACTCTTTCTCAGGAAGATAACAAACCAACTTCACCGGACAAGTCTACTCTTTGTTCCAACCAGCATTTTCATCGGAATTTCCCGACTAATGGAAGAGACATGTCCTTCAATGCCACTTATCCAAACATGTTCTTGGCTAGTCGCTATGGGATTGATTCGTATGGGCTTAAACCGTTTATGGGATCCCAGAGTATGGTTTTTCAAACGCAATCCGCGGAGTACTATCCTTGTTGATGAGATTTTCTTGGAAGCTCTCAGTGATTTGAAAGTTTTGTAACCTGTTTTCTTCTTCTTTTTTTTTTTTTTTCTTTCTTTTAGTTCAGTGGCTATAGTTGTGTAATTGTGTTTACACTTCTTTTTCTTTTAGTTCAGTGGTTATAGTTGTGGTTATAGTTCAATCTTATTCTCCTTTTCTGTCGTGAACAATCTTTCCACTTTTCACAATCGTTATCATGGGACCATTCAAGAAAAAAAATCCCACACATAGGGGCACTAATCACTGATTAAATTAATTAAGACGGTTAAGTTGTACAAAGTAAGATTCATACTAACGCGACAGGTTAGCCCAGTCGGAGTAGGACTTGTGTGGAACAAACTATAAACTGGATGACCTTAGTTCGAGTCCAGATGTGCGCCTTCGTTATCTGGTGAGTTTACCCTATAGGGTCGGGTCCTTTAGCAAGCCTTCAACGTCCTTAGAAAAAAGTAACATTGATGTAAGGGTAAAAACGGTTCAGTTCGGTTCGTTGTGAATTAATAGATATTACTACTCACTTTCTTTTGGGGGGTTTGGTTAAGTTCTTTGGAGATGTTTTTTTTTTTCAAAACCACATTATCAAATCTAATGACATATCTAATCAATTAATTAACCTTTAACATGACGTGTTGCTTGTACTAATATAAATATTAAATGTCACTAGTCAAAAGAGGGTTCGGTTCGGTCAGTTTCAGTGCATTTTTTCGGTTCAGTTCGATTTTTCACACTGTAAGAATATTTTGAAAATTAAACCAAACCGATCGGTCTAGTCGGTTTTCTTTCACCCCTGCATTGATGCAAGATTGCAGCTCCAATAAAAAGTTTTCTTTTGGCTAATCTTTGGGCTAAACCATTCTGTTTAGTTGTTTAGGGCTCATTTTGGCCCAACTTCTACTTCTGCGATTCAAACACAAAAAAAGACTGTGTTTGACCAAAAACTTCCCAACACAACTTAGACCAATGCAAAATTTCTGAGACTGACTTGTAGAATCTTGTTTGTCAAACAGTTTTATTTATATTTTGTAGTTCCATAATCGTTCATGAACTCCAAAACCGGTGCCAGACATGCTCTTAGACTTGGGTTAGATGTTTCTACTCCTAGTTTCCAATGTGTGAGGTGAGATTGTTGGTCTTCTGAAGTCAAATTCAAGCATCATTGCCTTGGTGATTCATGTAGTAGCATACCAAGCAAAAGTAAAATAAAATTCAAAAAGCTTTCATTGTTCTCCAAAGCTGGAGCTTAGACATTGGAGACATACTATTTAGCTTTCCAGCATATCAGAAAGAATCATTTTCTTACAATTATTTAAGTAATGTGTGTCACTGTTATATATCTTAGATTTATTATTTATTCTTTAGTATGACACTTGGGCAATAATTAAACCAGAAATGCAATAAAGTTCAATGAAGTAACTAAAGAGCCGAGTTTTTGTGCTACTATCAAGTTGGGGAATGGTCCCCCTTCCTCTCTCTCTCTCTCTCTCTCTCTCTCTCAAGTTGGGGAATGGTCCCCCCTCCTCTCTCTCTCTCTCTCTCTCTCTCTCAAGTTGGGGAACGGTCCCCCCTCCTCTCTCTCTCTCTCCACATAAACAGTATACACAGAATTCCCCTACCTTCTTCAATTAAAAACGAATAATCCCATGAATCAGCCTCCTAAATTTGATTTTCAAATACTTATGCAGTTGTACCATACGCTGTTACAATTAATATAGCATAATACTACACGTAGTATAGCTGACAAAGTAGTTGCAACCATAAACTAAACTATTTCACTTGGCTCATTATGTTGATTGGTTTGGTCATTGTCCTTTGGAGTAAGGCATCCACATCAAAAAAAGGACAAATAGTAAGAACAAATTGCAATTTGTACTATGCTGTTTTCATCTGTACTCTCTTTTCTTTTAGATGTTTTTGCCCTTTCTGTTACAATCATCCTTTTATTTTTAATTTTTTCTTTTAATGCAAGAAAACTCATGAAAGCATAAGACACTTTTAAATAGTATATTCACTCCTACCCAATAACCAAACAAAATGATCAAAATGGTCACTACTCACTACAACTATTTTTCTACAGTAAGTGACAAATTTAACCACTTTGTATTTCAAAAAGTTGCATTATAGAGCACCTTTTTTGCCACTTTATTCTATATTCAATCTACACATTCACTAGTTACAGCCACACAAAAATAAAAAAAAACAAAGAAAGAAAAAAGGAAAAAGAATTCACACTTTCGGTTATCTTGGTTTGCTCTCAATCCAGACTTATATTCTGATTCTTGTTTCTCACAGATGCTATTTCAATGAATCAAACACAAGACAATTTTCACAAAGTGATGGTGTCTAACTCTATAGGTAGAAAGAGATTTGATGAACACCTGATCAGCTGTTTTTGGTAGCAAGTTTAATTCTTTCTACTGACTTTGGCCTACAAAGATATCTGAATAATCTCTTGGGGGGCTCTTGTTACGTATCTATCAGAGAGAAGAATCAATAATGCAGCTAACGCTATGATCAATCTTGTCAAATTGTGAATTGAATCGTGAATCGTAAGATTCACTTTTTAAAAAAATAAAAAATGATATATTTGTATATACATATGAAAACATGTATATACATAGTTGTGTGGATATACCTATAACAATGTGCGTGCTTTTTTTAGGATGTGAAGCTCAGCACTTCACATGCATGAATGTGAATAGGAAAAAGGAACAAACATAAGAACAATTCTTATACTGCTGATTTGCTAATAAAAAGATTGGCATACAGTAATTAACAACCTATAAACTAATAAAAAATGAAGAATATGACAAGTAACATGAGAGAAAGTTAAGACAACACATTTTATTTTTTTATTTTATTTAGTGAAACTCAAATTTTTTATGAATCGTGTGAATCGACCATAAATCGTGTGATTTCCGATTCATTGGCACAATTCGAACGTTCGGTATGAGAATCGAATCGAATCGTGAATCGTACGATTCTAACAACCATGGCTATGATTACCATATACTTTGACAGTTGTACCACATGCTACAGCAGTTGTCGCGGTACCATGGATCACTGCATGTGGTACCACTGCCTTAACATTTGGGATATCCCAACTTTGGGAACCATACTATTACTCGAGAAAATATAAACCAATCGATTCTCATGCAGATAAATTTTTTATGGAGTCTATGAACTACTTAGCTTATTCATTGCAAGGAATCACAATATCCTTAGGCTTTGTTTGGTTCGTGGATTTAGGGGAAGGAAAAGAAAAAAGAACGTACAAAGATTCGTTGTTTGGTTAAAAAAGGAATGGCAAGTAGTTAAACTTAAGGATGACGTAAAAAGGAGAATCTTTGATTTCCCATTTTTACTACAACACTATTTTTTTTATTTTAAATTATTCTTTAGAAATGTTTTAGTTTCAAATATTACTTGAGAAAACATTATGGAAATTGGTTTTCCTTGCCTTTTTCTTACTTTATCTATTAATTTTATTTTCCTTCACTGAATCCACCAACCAAATAGAGTAGTAGAGTTAGAGCTATATTGCTAGATAAAAGAAGAAAACTTAGAAGTATTTACATAGAAAAGGAAAACAGTAGTAGTACACATCTTATTGTAAGAATTATTCAGTTACATGTTACACTGACATTTCCATTCTACCAAAATAATTATTAAAAAAAATTTACAGTACATCTATCAGAATTTACCCCCTCCTCAGTCTTCTAACAAAATTTACAAATAAGCAATGTGAGAACAGTATCAAATTTTCTATTACCCTCACAAAAGGCGAGAACTCGTTATTTTCATGATCCCAAACACCTGGTTGAAAGATAAAGCATCCTTTATCCAATTATGCATACAAGACTAATCTATCTATACTAGATTCAGTTATTTCCATGCATAGTCGAACCACAAAAAAGGCGGAACAAAGGAAGCCCATGGAAAAGGACACAGCCCACAATAACCTGCAATGGACTATCAAAAAAAGGGCGACCACACAACCACCTTTCAATGCAAACAGGATAGTATCACAGCTCTAACCATGTCTTTTTACATTTGGCACATCAATCTTTGTAGTTAGCGAATTGACCAGAGATCGGTCTTTTCGCTCTTAATTCTTTCTTCCACAGAACTAGTTCAAAGACTTGTAATGATAACCACTTTATGGAGGCTTCGCGAACGTGTGTCTGGATTCAGTTAGGTTTGGAAATTCAACATCCAAGTTGATGTCACCTTTCAACTGAATCCTTGGACTCGATTTTTGTGTCTTATTGGTTTGTAAAGCTAGCATTGCCCTCTTCAAGGTTTGTCTGGTCTATTATTGCTGTGACATTTTCATGGTCAACCAGTTCTCTTAGCTCTTCAGTGTCTCTATTTTCATTTATTTTATGCTTCACCATATCTTCAACTTCGGTTACTATCTTGGATTTACCTTCACTCTCTTCCACAGATTCAGAAGTGAGTACTGATGATTCTACAACATTTTCTGGTCTCATTAATCTTTCTGATTCTTCTTCAGAATCTCGGGCTTCCAATTCGTTCACATTAAGAATGATTTTGTCTTCTTCAATGGGAATCGCTGGAAGAGGATTAGAAATTTCCTGTTCAATGAGATTTTTGTAATTTTGAAATCAATGTATATTTGAAACTGAAAAACAGTATTTATGGTGATAACTGCTGAGAGATAGAAAGCTTATTTGAGAAACCAAGGGCGTGTTTGGAACATCATCTGTTCTTACGAAAGTGACTTTTTTTTTTATCTAAGTATATGTACCAGTGTTAAATTGGAGCATCCAACCCAAAACCAATTGGCAATGGGTGAAGTAGCCCCATGATCTTATATACTGGGTAGCAAGGCTTTAAATTCCCGATGTAAGATTATAATCTCAATAGGCCCCCGCACGTGTGGCATGATTGAGAGCCAAACATATGGATTACTGAGATAGGGAAACGTGGAGCACAAGTGGCCAAAATGGGCCTAGCAATAACCTGCTCTGATACCATTTTAAATTGGAGCATCTAACCCAAAACCAATTGGCGATGGGTGGAGTAACCTCATGATCTTATATACTGGGTAGCAAGGCTTTAAATTCCCGATGTGGGATTATAATCTCAACAACCAATATTGATATCGTTTATGTGAATAGAGAGGAACAGGCTGAAAGGAGGATATTAATTTGCTATAGAATCAGAGCATGGGGTTCCGTCGACTTCCAACTCATGTCCTCATGTGCAAAACACCATCTCCAATTTAAAAGCAGAAGCAAGTGAGACTTGCTCTTCTGAAAATGTAAAAATTGCATTAAAATGCATCTTTAAAATAAGTTAATGAAGATGATTACATGTAAATATAATTGGTAAGAATGCATTCTAAAGTTGCCATTCCAAACATTTAACATACCCTAAGTTTTGGAATGACATTCTGAATGCATTCTCACCATTGTAATTATATTACCCACTTCATTATCAACGTATCTTAACGATGCGTTCTAATACAATTTTTATTTTTTCACAAAAGCACATCTGTCCTACTTCTGATTTTAAGTTGAATATGGTGTTTTGCCCATGAGGACATGAGTTTGGGGTTAACGGAACCCAATGCTCCTCAAATTCTATAGTAATTTTTAGCATTTCTATCTCCATAGCTACCCCTCTTTCAGATTTTTTTTTTTCTCTCCAAATATAAAATATACCAATATTGATACCTATACTACAAGAAAAAGTAACTTCCGTACCAAACAGAACGTTCTAACATGTTAGTTTTTCAAAAATACATCTAACTTGTTACTTTTTCCGAAAAGCAAGTCTATGCTTGCTTCTGCTTGTTGTATGCTGGAGATGGAAATTCAAATATGAGGACCCAAGTTGAGTGTTATCAAAACCCCAAGCTACCAAAATAACTCTCACTTCACCATGTTTCTATCTCCATCTCTTTCCTTTGTCATTTTTTTTTTCTCTCTGTATCTAAAGTATCAAATTTACCTCGAAAAAAGTCCGTTCCAAACAACACACGCTTTCGACTTTTGACTTTTATGCAGGAGCACAAGCTGTAGGAATAACATTACCATTTGTTTTCCATAATAACAAATATTTAATAATCACATTACCTCTCTCCCTTCGGAAGTTTTAGGAATGTTTGGATCACCATCTTCCTCTGCCGGTTTTGACAACTGAACAATAGCTTCAGTTTCAGTTACTGCTTTGAAATTGCCTTGTTCTGCGAATCTTGAATTTACCGATTCATTCTCATTGGAAATCACATTGGCTTCTACAATGAGTCTCCCGGGATAAGGATGATATGGTTCCTGTTTATTGTCATGAAAAGTTGCAAACGCAAGAGTCCGTTATCAATCATGGAGTTTACAAAAGATCATAACTATATCCAACAAGAGAAATACACAGAATATAGAACATATTAAGAAAGTAGAATTGAACTCAATATTGAAGAGTTTAGTATATGTCATTGAAAGAATAGAAGAGGCAGAAGATAATGCTTAAAATCATACAAATTATGACCTGTTTGGTTTTTCATGGGATGGAGAGAAAGATAATTAAATCTTGAAGTAAACTACTAAAATCTACTAGTATAACTTTTTAATACTGACTTTTATTTTTTCTAATTCTGCTTACAAAAATATTTTACCAGTGCTTCTTCATTGCAGGTGTCCTTGGCTTCTTCAGTGGATTTCCCTGAATGATCAGATGAATCCTGTCCATTTTCACAAAATGTGAAACTGTCAGTCCCCCTTCTTTCTTAACTAGCATGTATCTATATGACAAGAAAGTTCTCACCCTGCAGCAGAAAACAGATAAAAAAGAAGTAGAGAAAAAGGACAATTTGAACATGTAGAGCATTTAAAATTGTCTAGCTAACTCATGAAAGTTACCACTTAACACAGTTTTACTCTACCTCTTCAACCACAAGGATTTCTAATAGTTTTGATGGGGCAACAAACACATAATGAATAATGATATGGATGTATGTATATGTATATGTATGTGTTTATATGTGAGAGATGAATGGAGAGTGTGTTTACTCATATAATCATACTGTGCCTAGTCTTGTAAAGCCCAGCCCATTCAACTCTTTAAAACTCAGGTGATAACGAGAGGGGAACTAAGGCTTTATAAACCACACTGGCAACAACACATCTAAGGATGTGGGACGACACCACCTGGTGTTAGTAGTGTTCATGAATGGAAAAGATTTAGAAGGAATATAGCCATATCTAAGAGATTTTAGAGTAAAAAGCTCAGGCTGAAAAGAGTGAAAATACGGGTTTCAGTTTCAAAGCACCCACTTTGTACAACAATAATGTCAAAACTTTAGGTCTCTCTCCCTCCTCCCAACATGTTGCAAAAAGTAGGACCGTTACTATGCAATGGCCTTCATTTTATCTAAAGTGAAGGCACCCACATAATGGTGCACCTTTACAAAATAGCTATTTTACTTTCCATGGTGCACAAATTTCTTAGGTGCCTTTTTGGTAATTTTCACATGTAATTTATAGTCCTAATTCTATATTATTTAAGGGCGCCTTTGAGCATAGTGAAAATCTCAGCCACTCCATGAACATAACCTTAGTTTGGGTGAACTACCTAAATTTGTCTATCACAGATCCTGCATAGGTTTTAACCCCAACAAGCAATTGGTTGGTTTTCTTGGTTCTACATATTTAAATATCTATATTTTACCATATAAGAATTGACTAACCTGAAAATCTTCACATTCTCTACTGATAGATGGGTATGCTCCTGAATCCTCCATCAAAGATGGAACATTTTGAGTAACTGAAATTACATATTCGCGGGGTGGTCCATCCAAGGAATTATTTTCTACCATATCTATTTCAGACTGTTGTGTATCTCTGTGTATTTCCTGATCAGAGTTCAATGAGGACACTTGATCGATCGAGAACTTTTTCTGTAAAACGGACGTAGGAGAAGATGATGAACTGGAGGCATTTGGAACTTGTTCAACTACCAATTCTTGGCTAACCCCAGAAAATTCGACTTCCTCAATACTTTGTTCATGTAGTCTATCTTGAATTGACTCAGAAATTTCTGTCAAATCTCCTCCAAAATCTTCAAAAGAATTCAAACTATTAATTTCCTCAGCTGGGTTACTCTGAATATCCTTTCCTGGTTCTTCAGATTGGCCTTCAATATCCACTATATGGGTTGACTTTGTGTCCTTGGATGGTGTTGACATGTCACTGTCGTCCAAATCTTTGATGGTTTTTAACTTTTCCGTCTCATTGTTCAGAGATACTTCTGGATTATCTACATTGCAATTGATCTTAGAATCCGCTGCAGATGCTCCGGGACATTTACTTACTTCCTGTTCCATTTCACAGTAAGTGCAACTGTAAGTCCAACAATTAAGATTCTACTCTCTATTTTATACACACTTGAGTGTGCACACATACACACACACAGGTCTAGCAAATGCAAACCATCGTATACAACAGATTGGATATGCAAAACCAATACAAATTTTGCTCAAAGAAATGGACAAAAAGTGAGCACACACATACACTGATGCATATAATTTGAATCTAATGATTGAAGGAGACCTTCCTTGTTTTTATTATTGTTTTTTAATATTTGAAAGATTGGTGACCAATAGATTTAGAATCACAGTTATCAAAACAACTACATATCATCTTCCAGCCTTCATGATTGATTTCCTGTCAAAGTATTAGCCATACATTCACACAAAAACACACGCACACATACACACACACATATAGTCTACTATAGTTATGCCAACTGACCTGTACTTTATCAATATCTATACCATCTGATGGGTCGCAAGCTGTTGAATCCTCTCTTGACTGCCCCGCATTTTGAGACATAGTCAAGTTGATATTTTCTTGGGAAAGTTCCTCCAAAACCTTATCATCTACCATGTCTGCACCAACTTGTTGGACATTTAATTCTCCTCCTTGATCTAAATCTGACAAGACGAATTGATTCACTCGGACTTTTTCTTGTACTACAGATTCTGGAGATGAACAACTTGAGTAAGTTGGACCCTGTTCAATCACGACTTCTTGCCCCACCACATCCAATGCAACAGTAGGATCATCAGAATTCTGATCAGCTGAAGAACACCCAACTTCTACAACTTCTTGTTCATCTTCTCTGTCTTGAATATTTTCATCCTCAATCGACTCCGCCTCCTCCACTATGTATTTGTGTTCAGATTCATTTTCTGACTGTCCTTCAGAATCTTCGGTAGACTTTGAACGATCATTTTCTGGGTTTTCAGATTCTCTTTCAATAACCTCAATAGCTTTTGAATAATCTTCCTTTGGAGGGACTAACAAGTTCTCAGATTCTTCTTTCGTGTAGATGGGGTCTTCACTATCTATGTCTTTAATAGCTTCGAAGACATTTAAGTCATCAGAACAGACTATAGGATCATTCACCTCCCGGGAAGATGTTTCCGGAAGGTAAGATTGTTCCTGTTCAGCATCAAAATAAGGTAAAATGATTGCTCTATCACAATTTTTATACTTTCTTTTCAAAGTTCACCAGTTTTACAGTCAAATGCAATAAAATTGAAGATGTTCAATCAAAGAAATTTATCAAAGCTGGAGAGAAAGTGGGTGTAAGCTGTCGCGTCCCAAATTTTGTAACACGAGGGCGAGGGAAGCTGACACGACGGTCAAAAGGTAGTCAAAGAATCAAAAGGGAATAGTCAAAGGTATTATTTAATAAATAAAGGAAACACACTCATGCCACGAACCGAAAAATCAAGATTAGTGCTTTCTAACCCTATTCACAGTTATTACTATATATGATTGTTTTAAAGAATCTGACTGACCTCTGGTTTTTCAGAATCATTATTGTGAGATGGGTAAGCCACCGATTTATCCGCACAATGCTGTGCCATTTCAGGTACCGGGAAAGTGAAACATTCAGGTGACAAAGCATTTGAAGCACTAGAAACTTTGTTTGGTTGGACTTGATCATAAACTTTTGGGTTTGAATCTTTTTCATGGACTATACTACTCTCAGGCACTTCAGTCATTGAAGATGAAATTGAACTTGTATCAGATTGAGTAGGATCAGGGGACTTGTGCTTGATTCTTGAAAACCCAACTTCAATTATATCTTGCTCGCTAATCTCGTTTACTTCTCTCGATCTACACTCATTTTCTTCTACGCTAGATAGGTGAGAAGAGGCAAACCAGTGTGTCTCTTCACTACCAGAAGTGGTCTCTCTCTCAATATCCTCATCAGCATCATATATTGGAGATTCAACATCGGAATTGGAAATTGTTCCATCTACTGTTAATGAAGGTGAACTAACTTCAGAGACCTCAACTTGCAAATCAGAAGCTATGGAGTGAGTTGGTGTATGATGGACTCTTTTGTCTGGATAAAAGAACCGTTCCTCCATTCTTGTCCTCTCGAATCCACATGGACTCAAATCATATAAAGGCTCATTCGTTCTGCCATTGTCCTCTCTATCTGCAGCTATGTCCTTTGGAATTGACAATTTCAGGGACTTTCGAATAACATCTTTGTTCGATTCATTCACTTCCGATGAAGATGATGAGCTTGATCCACCATTATCATATTTTTCTAGTATGGGTTTTGTCTGAACTTCACTTTTATCCTCTTCAGGATGAGCTTGGCCTTGTTTGGCATTTTCTCGGGAGGATGATCCTATTTCAATTCCTTTCCGAGTATCTTCCCTACCTGCATTACAATATTCATTTTTATACATGTAAAGCAATAAATCAATATCTTAGAGAGGGGGAAGATTGGATATCATTATACCGGATTTATATTTAAATCTTGAGTATTCGGGTATTTCTGGAATCCTCCGTTTGGCAGAAAAATCGGGAAAAAAAGCTTCGTTTCGATCTTGCTTCAATTCCCGTTGGAAAAAAGGCCCAAAACTAAAGCTCTCGTGCCTGGTATACAACATTTCCTTCTGATGAGCTGGCATGAACTCTTGCTGGAATGTGTCCTCGGTGAGATTGGGCTTTTCCTCTTGTGGCTCGTATGGAAGGTCGAACGGGTTATGCATCGGTAACAAAACCGAAGGAGCTGAACCGGGTGTGGGTGAAACCTGAGCGGGGGCGGAATTATTGGGAAGAAAAGGGTTGGTTCTTGGAATTAGTATTGTAGCAATTTGACTAAAAGGGTCATTATTTCCCATGTTCATTAGTGTTCTTCTCACTTGCATACTCAGTAATTTCCTTGCTCTCCGTTTGGCAATTAGACTTTCGAGCCTTCTGTTCCTTTCAAGCTCTGAAATCCCAAGATCCATGAGATTTTTCTGATCATTCTCAGTCCATTGTACAGCCTTCTTTCCGTCCTCTTTTCCCTCTTCTACATCATCTTCATCTTCTGAACTTTCGTCAGTCTCACCTTCACCGCCATTGAATTTTTTAGACTTTTCTTCAAACCCATCATAATTTTCAGGCCTTGGGCGTTTAGAAGCAGCCAATGAACACTCAGGACGGTCCATTACAGAGTCCACTTTCACCTCTCGAATTTCCTTCAGAGTCTCTTCAATTAATGGGTTTTTATCAACCAAATCATCGTTACAATTTGTTGAAAAAACCATGTCTTTTTCCTCCACATTGCAATGCAATTGGTCAACTTCTTTGGTTTTCTCTTTGGCATTTCTTCGACTACGTGTTTGGCTCTCCACACAAGAATTTTCATTTTTTTTGTCAACAATGATTTTACCTTCTTTCTGAGAAGACTTTTCAGTATTCTTCTTTGTATCTCCTTTGATTCTTTTGATTTTTTCGCTTTCATTTCTCAAATATGTTCTAAGAAAAATAGCAGTGAAGATAAGAACAGGTGAAGAGTAAATCAAAAAAGTGAAGACTGAGGGAAGAAATCTATTCAGAAGGAAGAAGAATAACAAAATACCAAAAGGAATCGGATACTTCTTTACAGAACTATACAAAAATTTCATGGAAAATTTAACAACTCTCCACATACAAACTTGAATGTCCTTTGCCTCAAGACCCATCTATATTTTGTACAACTATGTACTGTATCATCTATTACTGTTATTTAGTTATTCACAGAAAATTATATCTCAAATTCAGGAGAAGATAAAGTAAAAATCAAAGGAACTGAAAACCCAGAAAGCAAGAACCATTTCCTATCAATTTGATGTCAAAATATCAAGAAAAAAAAAACCCAAAAGGAATCAAATTGGGAATTGAATGGCTGTGGAAGAAAAGAAAAAGTAATACCCATTAATCAGTTGTGTAGATTTTTCGTTTTTATTTTTTTATCTTTTTATGTTTTTGGAGATTCTGAGACAAAGATGGAGTTGAACTTTACTTTGCCCATGAATCCAAACCAATCAAATTTTATTGTTATTTTTTTTTTAACAAGTGACTCTGGGTTGTTAAATATAGAAATCTTTGTTTGGCTGATAGCTTTGTCAGATCCTCTAATTCAGGCCTTGTCTGTCATTTTGTTTATCTCCTGTTTTCTGGGATGTATCTGCAAAGTGGCAATTGCAAAATGGAAAAATGAACAAAAGGGAATATAAAAGTATAAAAAGTAGTGGTAGTTATTTCTGTTAAAATCAATTTTCATTTCACAGTAGGGATTGAAAAAAAAAAGGGGGGGAATTAAAAATTCGTCAACAATTGGTTGATAATTTAAAAGTCAGTCATGTACTTTTTGGAAAGTAAATACACATTAACTCTTGTGTAACATATCAAAAATACACCTCTCTTCAGTCTCTTCTCTCTCTTCTCACCAGCCACCACCACCACCGTCGCCACTTGCTGCCTCCACCACCACCACCTGCCGCCGCCGCAACCCCCACTATTCAAACATAAGGAGTAACTCAGCAAATGGTATTGGGAGCAACTCTCCAAATGTAAGGAGCAGCTGTCCAAACGGTTTGGGGAGTTGCTTTCGATACAGTTTGGTTAGTTCCTCCAAATACCGTTTGGCGAGTTGCTCCCGATAATGTTTGGTGAATTGCTCCTTACAATTGGAAAGTTGCTCCTTACATTTAGACAGTTGCTCCCGATACCGTTTGATGAGTTGCTCTTTACGTTTGGATAGTTGCTCCTAATACCGTTTGGTGAGTTGCTCCTTGTGTTTGGATAGTTGCTCTAGATACTTGTAACTTTTTTTTTCCTGCAATGGTGGCTGTCAATGGTGATAGCTGGCTATGGCTTTCTCTTCCCCTTAAAGAGAGAGAGAGAGAGAGAGAGAGAGAGAGAGAGATAGAGAGAAAGGAGATCAAGGAGAGAGAAGAGATACAGAGAGGTGGGGGTTTGAGTTGGGTTAATGGTAGTGGTGGTGGCCGCGGCGGCTAGTGGTGGTGGTGGCTAATTATGGTTTTCTCTTCCTCCGAGAGAGAGAGAGAGAGAGAGAGAGAGAGAGAGGAGATCAAAGAGAGAAGATATAGAGAGAAGTTGGGGTTTGCGTTGGGTTCGGTGGTGGTGGTGGTGGTAGTGGTGGTGGCAGCCTTTGAGGGTGGTGGTGGTGGTCGGAGCGGCAGTGGCCATGTAAGGAGAGAGAAGAGACCAAAGAGAGAGAGAGAGAGAGAGAGAGAGAGTGGGGTAGTTCAGACATTTTAGAAAATAAGTTGAGTGATTTCTAATTTATATACTTTAAATAGACTTCGATCATTTTCCAAAAAGCACATAACTGACTTTAAAATTGTCAATAAATTGTTGACTGATTTTTAATTCTCCCTTGAAAAAATAGATGTTTGGGGAAGTTAAACTTATACCCCCTGTACTTAAGGTCATTCTCATCGTGACCTCTGTTTCTATTTCTTTCCATGTACTTTCAGTTAAAGTGTCATTGAATTGGTAAATATATGGGTTAATTACATTTTACCCCTGTGGTTAGGCCCATTTTCACTTTACCAACCCTCCTGTGGTTTTGGACTAAAGTGAAAGCACTAAGATTTCTCTCAAAATAGCCCTACGTAGAGATTAAATGTTAAAATTAGCCCCACATAGCCCATAGGAATGTTTAAGTGTCAAAATTAACAATTTATATGCAGTCAACCCCAAAATTAGGCCACCAAAGGGGTTAAATGTTAAAAATTAAACCCATATAGGTGGGCTAAATAGCAGCACTATCTCCACATAGAGGATTAAGTCCAAAGCTAACATCATAAAGGGGGTTAAGTGTTTGTATTTTTTGCAAATTTTGAATTTTCATCAATTTTGAGAAAAATCTTAGCAGTTTTACTTTAGTCCGAAAACCACAAGGGGGTTAAATATTCACTTTTGAACCACAGGGGTAAAGTGAACATGGGTCTAATCACAGAGGGTAAAATATCTAAATTTATTAATGGAATAGAGCCTGAATAGGGAGTGTATTTGAAAAATATGCTAACTAAAGAGGGGTGTATCTATAATTAACTAAACATTAAAATACCTTGGGAAACTTTTGTTTCAATAACCTTGACAAATTTACTAACTTTGACTCTTTAGTTGAAAGACAAGGGATATAAGTGCTACGTATGAATAGGGATGACAATGGGGTAGGTTTTCTGGGTTTTCCGCCCCACCCCTAATAGGTAGGTGTTTGGTTGGAAAATTTATTAGTGTGTGCGAGTGTGCCAGGCAAGCAAATTGCCAATGTGTATGATCCAAACTGCGCCTCACCAAGCAAATTGTGGTGACGTTCGATGCCTTAACAAGGACTTTTATCGTGTAGGATGAAATACTTAATTGAAACACTTCAAACTGATTCTAAGATAACTACTCCTAATAAAACAATAAAGAAAGCAATAAAGTAAAAGACTGCTTTGATTAAATTAAACAAACTACAATCTAACCTTGAAGATGACTTCAAAGGTGTTCTATTCTTAAGTTTAACTATCTAAATAACAATACAGTAAGAGTATTGAGAGATATATGTTGATGTTGATCGAAGGATCTCTTTCGAATGCACAATCCTTCTATTTATAGACTTCGAGGGTTCCCAACAACTCTGTTTGAATATTCCCTCCTATTTTCGAATTGATAACTACTCTGACACCTGTTATATCCTTGAATTGACACCTGTTCTTCAATTACTTCTTGATGATCAACACGTGTCTTCTAGCGGTTAAATACTTAAACAACGTGAATCAAAAACAACTGATCATAACAGTTTCTGTATTCATTTGGGTCCATCAATTATCCTGCCACATAAACTCTTACGTGTCAATTCTTCATTGGCTGGATCTTTTATCACAAACATTTCCCCCCGCACCATTTTCCTTTTAGTTCAAAAAAGATAATGGTGATCATGGACAGATCATACCAGGTAGTTAACATTTATGCGATCTTCGAATATTTATAAATTACACAAAATATCATATCTGCTTGATCCTTGAATCCTTCTATCTACTTTGTGCTTTTGAATCTGCTCTATTAATCATGTCGTCTTCTCAATCTTCTTTCGACACCAATAACAACTTTCCTCTAGATCTTCCCGAAGAAGTGATGTTGTCAACCAAACACCCTGAAATTGCAACTCGAACCAATTGGGATCTCCCTGAAATTCTTACTGAACCCTTCACTTACTCGAAGTGGAGAAAATGGCATGAAATGTTGAACAGACCAAATGCTTCTTCAACTGGGCAAACTTCTTCTTCGAGCTCTTCCAAATCGGTTTATAATAACCAAACATTTCCTCCTGCTTGGGAACAACCTATTTCCTATGGTGAAGGAGTAGGATATCATAAAGGTATGAAGTTCGAAACCCCAGTTACAATACCTTCAGTTGTTCATCCAAATTTTGACTATCCTGAAGTACCCAATGCACTTCTTGATGAAGTCTTAGAGTTCAAGGAGAAATATATCTATGGTTGTGGCAATTCTGATGAAGAAAACAGTGTTTCTCATTACTCGAAACCTGACCTTGAAAGTCGAATTGCATATCTTAAAGAAGAAGCCAAAACTGTTGGCATATCTCTTCGAGGCAAGACTTCATTAGCCAAGGAACTTCGAAATCTTCGCAAAGCTTTGTTCAAAATCAACTCACGACTAAATCAGTATGAAGAACAACTCAAGAATGCTTATCTCACACTTCGAAGCGAAGATAAATTAGCTTTACAAGCCAGGAACCTATGCCTCGAAATAGAGCTAGAAGCAGAATACTTTGCCTATTACTGGGCCATGTTTCACAATTTAGTTACCTATGGGTTTCCCCATTTTTACCAATTATGTTTATGAACTGTAACCGCATTTCCTTTTCAATGAAATGAAAAAATTCATGTTCTTATTAATTAGTTAATTCTAAACCAGTATGTCTTTTCCTTTGATGCAACGGTCCAAAAAGAGTAACCGAATCTAACGGCTATTTTTCAATAAATGCATCTTTTCTCAAACGTCACCAAAGGCTATAAATAAACAAGCAAAAGGGAAAAACAAGCCTTCTGACTTCTACAAATTCATTTTACTTTCTACTTATTCCCTTCGTACTTTGTTTTTTTTCCTTACCATTTTCTTTGCAATCCAACCTCTTCACTTCCAAAGATGACAAAATCTGGTGATAACACTCAACTTCAGAAAATCTGTGATGACTTTGAACAAATTATCAAAGACGAACAAGAGCATTACTTGCAAGGCCAAGAGCCTTCCCTGATCCATGAGATTCTCGTTCCCATTGCTTTTCCTAACCATGAATCCTCAATTGCTGTAGGCCCTTGCCTGAGCACACCAAGCCTGAGACTCCATGTCTATTACCCCAGATTAGGAGAACAACGCCTGACTTACCAACAAGATCTTCCAAACCCCAAGTATGACTGGAAGTTTCGACATTGGCCTAAACCCGCAAAGGATTGGCCTGAATGGGTAGATAGAATCTTAGAGAACAAAAGAGAAATTCTAATCACCACGGGGATTTACCATGCTGTTAACCTTTCAAAATTTTCCATCGAATCCAGTCCTAACTTATTAGCTGCAGCCCTCTGTTTTTGGAACCCTATCTTCAACCATTTTCAATTTCAATTCGGTCCAATAGGTCCCACTGTTCTAGACATCTGTCATTTATTAGGGTTTTTGTCTCATGGAGAAGATACTCACCCCTATATGGCTGAATCTGATAGTCCTCCAATCAACACTGATTCTAAATCATTAGGGTATACAAACTTCCTGACTACCCATAAAAAATCATCAGGAGCAGTGACAGACAAGGAATATTACTGCTTCCTCTTATATTGGCTTTCGAAGCATCTGTTTTGTACTTCTTCTCAGAGGGTTGTCCTCGAATTTTCTAACATTTCCAAAGCTCTGGCTGTTGGTCGAAGGTTAGCCTTAGCACCTTTTGTTCTAGGATCTCTCTATAGGTCCTTTTCTGATTTGTGCTTCGACCCCTTCATTCTTACCTAAGGTGGTCCTTTCTGGATTTTACAACCATGGCTATATGCTTACTTTCCAGAAATTCATAACTTAGGACCCTTATCGTACACTGTTGCTCACGAGATCTTTTTTGCCCTATTGCCAAATGTTGAGAAGACCTTCAAAGAATCCATCTCTTTCTTTTCAATCTCTCTGCAATAAGGCCAAACAAACTGTTCCAACCATTTGCTGTCCTCTATAGCTCGAAAGACAAATCTCCTCTTTCTCCTCATTGGCTTTGTCAAATTTTGGACAGAGCAGCAAGTGCTCTCGAACTGAAAGCTGCATGGGGAAGTTTCTTGATCAGTAGGGATTTGTTCTTTGGGAATACCCTTAGCATCAAATCTCAGGGTGAACTCTACCTTCCCAATTAGTTTTCGAGGCAATTTGGGCTTACTCAGTCAATTCCTTTCCCAATCAGGAGTCAAGCCAATATACTTATGGCTTATAAAACTCATTCGAAGGTGCCAGAATTGGTGGTAACTACTGCATTGGCAACTTATCAGAACAAAGTTAGCAATTTGGAGTTCACTTCTTTACCAGTCTATACCACTTGCACCCCTGCCTTTTCAAGTTGGTGGGAAAATTTGATGTCAGTAGAAATGGACAAGTGCCAACTTTTGAGATACATTGATTCGAGGCAACCAGGTAATAAAAATTCAAATTTAATCCTTCTCCTCTTAAATGATGAAGAAAAACCTAATTTATACTTGTTTTGAATTTTACAACACAGGAGTGGCAATTGGGGAAGGCTCTTCACCAACAACTATAGCTTCGAAGGTCAAGCCAAACATTTCACTTTCTTCAAAGACCTCTAAAACTTCAGCTCTTGTTCCTCCACCCTTAAAGCCAAAAAGAAAATTGGTCCTTCCAGCAGAAAGCTCACCTCCCCAATCAGAAAATATTGAGTCTGAAGAAGAAGAAGAAGCTAGCCCTGTCCCTGCTTTATCTCGAAAGAAGAAAACCAAAATAACAATTGAACCATCTACTGGTTCAACAATTAACAAAGAAGTTCCCATTCCAGCCATTCCTATTTCGAAGGTGGAACCTGCACCTAAATCACCCCAAACTATTCCAGAACCATCATCCCAGAGTTTTGATATCCCAGAGGTTCATAAGTTTCCTTCATCCAGTGCTCATCCTTCATTAATTGAATACCAACCAACAGTAAGTTATTTAAACTTTTCTGATATATATTTTTTATATACGCAAACATATTTTAATTATAATGTTCATCTTTGTAATCCATATTGAATTTGTTCCTGAGACTGAGGCTGGTTCTTCAAAGCCAAGTACAAGTTCTGACCCTAAAACTGCTCCAACATCAGCTTCATTCGAACCTCAAGCTGCCCCAAGTGTCTCAGGTTCTGAGGAATTTCACCTGTCTCTTCCTCCCAATCTGAGTCCTGAAGAAGTTAAAAACTTTAAAGAAGGTCTAAATTCTATTTTGAAGATGGGAGATACCACTGTGACCAATGTCCAGAAATTTTTCCAACAGATGACAGGTCACAGCAAGCCAAAGATACCTTCTATAGATCCAGTAGTTGCACTTGCAACATTGAGACTATTCAGTAAAACAAAGCTGCTGGCTCTGAAGACAGAAATTGAATCGAAACCTTTGAAGAACCAAGAATCAATTTCAAGGCAGAAATTTATTCTTAGCCAATCAAAATTGTACACTAGGTCTTGGGACAATTTCATATTAAAAGCCCAATTTATAAGTAAATTGGTATAAAAATTTACACCAATAGGACTCTGGAATGTACCCACATCTGGTTTTTGTACCTTAATTTTGAATGTGGAATACATGTTCTTACTTTGTGAATGTTGCATTCCTTTATTCTAGATTCCTTGCTTGCCAAATAGTGGGATAATATTGCTTAAGAAACTTACTATTGATTTTTCTAACATGAACAAATCCATTCAAATTTTTTAGATGATAAAATCCACCCTTGAAAACCTTGTGAATTTGGAATGGACCTTCCCATTTAGGGGACCATTTTCCATACTTTGGATCTTTAGATCCAATAGGCAATATTGTTTTCCATACCAAGTCTCCCTCATCAAAGGTTCTTGGTTGTACTTTTTTATTATATCCCCTTGATACTATTCTTTTCTGTATCAAAATATTATTAAGAGCTTTGATTCTTTCTTCATCAATATCTTCCAATTCAATATTCATGGATGTTTGATAATCATCCAAAGATAACTGATTCTGCTTCATAACTCGAAGAGAATTAATCTTTATTTCAATAGGCAGAACTGCCTCGTGTCCAAAAGTTAAAGCATAAGGAGATACACCTGTACTTGTTCGCTTTGAAGTTCTATATGCCCATAAAACTTCTGGCAAAATCTCATGCCACACCCTTGGATTACTTTTTATAACTTTAGCCATATTTTCTTTTATGACCTTGTTGGTAGCTTCAGCCTGTCCATTCGATTGAGCATAATATGGGGTTGATTTTGACATTATAATTCCCAATTTATTTGCAAATGCAATCACATCTCCTTCGAATATAGAAGCATTGTCAGATACCATGGTTTGTGGGATACCAAATCTGTAAATTATATTTTCTAGAAATTTTACAGCCATTGTTTGAGTCACAGTCTGCATAGGTTCTGCTTCTACCCATTTAGTAAAATAATCTGTGGCTAAAATAATGAATCCATGACCCTACGAAAAAGGAGGACTGATCTTTCCTATCACATCTATGGCCCAACCTCTAAAAGGCCAAGGTTTTACCACATATTGAAGATCAACAGTTGGTAAATGCTTCAGAGGACCATGCTTTTGACATTCTTGACATCTTTTAGCAAACTCAATACAGTCTTTCAAAATAGTTGGCTAATAAATGTTATGTCTTCTAAGCAACCATCTCATCTTAATTTTGGATTGATGAGCTCCACATAATCCCTCATGAATTTAAGTTATAGCTTCTAATCCTTCGAGATTATTTAAACATTCCAATAATAATCCATCACTCCCTCTTTTGAATAATTTTCCACTATATAAGATATGATTGACTGATTTCAACCTTATACCTCGATTAGGTTTTTCATTGCATCCTGAGAGATAATCAATGATTGGCTTTCTCCAATCATCATGAACTTCTACATTTAAGATAGCAACAGAAGATAATCTATCTACCAATATTGGTAATAATTTCCTATAAGTCACTTGTTCCATTTCAACATTTTTATCATTTGTTTTAAATCCAGATGCCTTCTGAGCTACATCATTAGCTTCTTCATTAAAACTTCTAGGAACATGCAACAGGTTCACATTGTCGAATTTGGATAATAAATCCAATGTAGTTTCATAGTACACTTTCAATGCACTACTCATACATTTATATGTCCCATTCATATGATTTATGACCAACTGAGAATCTCCAAATATATCTACAAATGTAGCTTTAAGATCCAACAAGCTTTCGAGACCCATGATTAAAGCTTCATACTCAACTTGATTGTTGGTACATTGATTCGAATCTAATTTATATCCATATTTGGTTTTAATCTTTTCAGGTGATTCAATGACAAAACCAATGCCTGCAGCAAATTCAGTTTTTGAACCATCAAACCATAATTTCCATGGACTAATAGTTATTTGTCCAATTTCATAATTTCCCTCTGTTTCAAGGCATTTTGGATGATCAACCAAAAAATCTGCCAAGGCCTGACCTTTTACTGCCTTTTGTGGCATATAAAACAAACAGAATTCTGATAATGCCAAAATCCATTTACCAATTCGATTTCTCAGAATAGGTCGCGTCAACATATATTTAATTAAATCAAACTTAGCAATCACATAAATTTCAGTAGGAAGAAGATAATATCTTAATTTCATAACTGCAAAATACAAAGACAAACACAATTTTTCCATAAAGGAATATTTGCATTCAACAGAATTTAAAAACCTACTAAGGTAATACACAGCTTGCTCTTTCTTATCATCATTATCCTGAGCTAATAAAACCCCAATCGATGCTTCTGCTGCTGAGATATATAACTTCATAGGCTTATCTTTCCTTGGAGGCATCAACACTGGTGGCTTTACCAAATAATCCTTTAAGGCTTGAAATGCAGTTTGATGTTTATCTTCCCACTTCAACTCTTCATAATCCTTTAATTGCAACAAAGGAGAAAAAATCAGAGTTTTTCCAGCAGTATTGAAAATAAACCTTCGAATAAAATTGACTTGTCCTAAAAATCTTTGTAATTCTTTTTTGGTCAAAGGGGGTTTACTTGGAATAATTGCTTGTGCCTTATTCTTATCCACTTGAATTCCCTTTTCATGTACCAAATATCCTAGAAAATTTCCAGTACTAACTCCAAAGGCACATTTTAATGGATTTAACTTGAGTTTGAAAAATCTCATTCTTTCGAATGTTGACTTCAGGTGAATAAGATGATCATCGAATGTTTTGGATTTAACAATTATGTCGTCTATATAACATTCTAAAAAGGTTCCAATCATGTCATGAAAAATAGCATTCATGGCTCTTTGATAAGTAGCCCGTGCATTCTTTAAACCAAAAGGCATTTGTACCCACTCGAAGGTACCTATACTACCGGGACACCTGAATGCAGTCTTATGAATGTCCTCCTCAGCAATACATATTTGATTATACCCTGAATGGCCATCCATCATGGCCATTAAAGTATTTCCAGCAGATCTATCAATTAATAAATCAACTATTGGCATAGGATATTCATCCTTAGGAGTAGCCAAATTAAGATTTCTGTAATCAATACAAACTCTTAATTTACCTTTTTTCTTCATAACTGGAACAACATTCGAAAGCCAATCAACATACCTGGCAGTTCTAATGAATCCTGCCCTGAGCAATCTTTCATTTTCTTCTTTAATCTTCATAGTGACTTCTGGAGTCATCCTTCGAGGTTGTTGCTTTGCCGGTTTGTAGCCAACTTTGATAGGCAATCTATGTTCTACTAAACTCCTTTCGAGTCCTGGCAATTCATTGTAATCCCAAGCAAAACAATCTCTAAATTCCTTTAACAACTCAACCAATTTATACTGGTCATCATTTCCAAGTTTGGAACTTAAATAAATAACTTTCTTTTGTTGATCTGATCCTAAATTGATTTCTAATAAAGGGTCTTGTGACACCTCTTGTATTGAATTTTCTGGCAATATAGATAATTCCTCCTTGCCAATATCCTTTAACTCTTGTGAATCTTCCTCAAAGACATAGTCTGACCAGTTTATGGTCGAGTCTTTCTTAATTCTTGACTCTAAATTTGCCATCATTAGCTTGTGTAAGACCAGTCGAATGGTCTCTTCTATATCTCCTATTTCCATAGATGTATGAGTCATTAAATCATTTTATCATCACCCAATGGTTCCAAAGAACCAAATGGCATTTCAGCCAAAATGTCCCAATTTTCTTCTGGAGACTCATCTTCTGACTCTTTTAGTTCAATTGGCTTGACATTATCTTGGTACAATTGAGCTTTGACATAATTGGAACTTGTATGAAAATGCTGAACATCAGCTTTTACTATTTCCACCTCACAATTTTCCTTCACAAGCAACAATTTCTGATGCATTGAAAAAGGAACACATTTATTAGTATAAGAAATATGTGGGCCATACGGGCACCCACATACATTAGACCGGGTCCAATGGGCCATGGCTCTTGGAACCCTAGGGTTTGGATATTATGTGTGTGTATATATATATATAATATAAACACAACATATTAATCTATCCCTAACATCACAGTAGCCTCTCTATCTCTCTCTCCCTACGGTTTCTCTCTCTAGCTAATCACCAAGGAGCTTGGGATTTAGAACGTGGTATTATCGGGGATTGCTCAAGAAGCGGTCTTCTATGACCTATGCGAAGCACAAGAGGGTACACAGAGGCAACATGGAGCAGCAGTTCATAGGTGAAGACGTCGGGCTCGTAACAACACCGTTCGGCGATCTGTCGGGTTATTCCGCTAGGTAAGTGACCTAAACCCGACTCGTATGCTTGTATGCATATTATCTATATAGCGCCATAAACACTTATATCTACGCAGTATAAGAACACCGAGCTAGATATAAATCCTCTTATTTTTATATGTCACCTTAGATGGATCTAAGATGAGACCTTTATATTTGGTCGAACATAGAGATATCCCATGACTCTATGTAGCCTGTTTATAGCCGAATGTGAGTTTTCAGACGGGCGCTAAAAGGAGCGACTGTGCTGGGAGACTCAGGTTAGACGTTTTATGTAACGTCTAGACTAAGATTCGTATGGCATTACTTGTATTTCCAAACACAGAGTGACATGCCCATTTTGATGGAAGAACGCCATAACATACATTTCATACTGTATGTGCTTTTGCGATCGATTGTGGAGCAGTGAATGGATTCCTCTTCATTGCTGTGTGAGCCATGTAGCATATCCAAGACATTGGTTATCCTACAAACTGGTTGCCTTCACGACTTGAGACTATGTCATGAAGAGGACGCTTGATGACAGCTACTTTAGCATGCTATCCTAGGACGACGAGACAATTCCGTTCTATGGGGCGTGTCTGGGCAAGCGGTCAAGTTAGTCGGATTGACATGTGGGCTCAGGGAAGACCATTCAATAACACACCATATTTTTGTGACTCATTAGCAGGCCTACGACAATCATATTTCGTTACTGATATGTCATGAGTACACTATATTGAGGTGGTATAGCAATTCTTTTCACCGAGGGATTGAGAATGCTGTGTCCGGTGTGGTTGAATCGTCTAAGGCATACACGAGAAGCTTCCGAGTGATGTGTCTTGCTGGTTATGGCGATGATTTGGCATTACACTCCTGTCGCTGTACTTTCTTTTCATAAGGTCGCACGTTCTATTTCCCTGTATGAAGAGATGAGAAGTTCTGTTTCGAGAGATTGGTTTTAGTACTAGCCCTATGTGGGTGAGTGGGAGATGTAAGAAATATGTGGGCCATACGGGCACCCACATACATTGGACCGGGTCCAATGGGCCATGGTTCTTGGAGCCCTAGGGTTTGGATATTATGTGTGTGTGTATATATATATGATATAAACACAACATATTGATCTATCCCTAACATCACAGTAGCCTCTCTATCTCTCTCTCCCTACGGTTTCTCTCTCTAGCTAATCACCAAGGAGCTTGGGATTTAAAACGTGGTATTATCGGGGATTGCTCAAGAAGCAGTCTTCTACGACCTATGCGGAGCACAAGAGGGTACACGGAGGCAACATGGAGTAGCAGTTCATAGGTGAAGACGCCGGGCTCGTAACAACACCGTTTGGCGATCTGTCGGGTTATTCCGCTAGGTAAGTGACCTAAACCCGACTCGTATGCTTGTATGCATATTATCTACAATTAGCATGAATCCACTCTCTTCCTAATAAGGCGTGATAACTAGGATTAGCATCTACCACAAAAAAAGCAGTTTTGGATTTACTAGAACCTACTATGGTTTCAATTAGTATCACTCCTTTGGTGTTTTTCTTATCACCAGTAAATCCTGATATCATAATATGAGTCTGTATCAATTTTTCTTTTTGTTTATTGATCTTTCTCAAAGTATTTTGAGGAATAATGTTAACAGCAGCACCATTATCAACCAGTATCTTGTTTAAAAGAACACCATTCAAACAAGCTTTTATGTATAATGGTTTAAGATGCTTAGTCATTTCTGTTGATGGTTCTTCGAATGAATAAAAAAAATTATAATCACTAAAAACAAACTCAGGAAGATTTACCTCAGATATATCCTTAGTAGATACTTCCATTTCCATTTCTCCATCCATTTGTTGATCTTCTGTTGCCTCGAAGATTTTTGGTAACATGAATGTGGCAGTGTTAACTTCCATTTGTTCTGGAAATGTGCCAAATTGAATAAGCATGTTCTCTTCCTTAATCACTTCATTTTCAGTTTTTATTTCAACATTTCCCAAAACTTGGGATTCTACCACTGTCATTGCTTCATTCCCATCATCAATACTCATTGCCTTTTCCAATTATAATACTTTGGCTTTAATGATACTTTCCTCAGACATAGTATCAGTATCTCCTTTGATATTTCGATCGAACCTGGGATTAGGCTTTGAAACTTCACTGGAGTCTCTTTTGACTTCATTTCCTAACTCTTGACTTCGAGCTTGCATATTAAAAAATTCTTTCCACATGGTAAACTTCCTCTGCAATCTCCTTTGTTGAGTTCTGTTTATCATAGAGACCATTTTCTGGTTTTTTCCCTTGGGATGTTAAAGTACATGCCACGTATTCTTTTCAGCCTGAGGAGGTTTAATCATCCTATTTTAATTTTGAGGGCCTTGTTGTTCCATCATTTTTTTAATCCTGTCATCTTGCAGAACAAACCAATTTGGCACTCCTGATACCAATACAGGTTCGCATGATTGTGATGTCTCACCAACTTCTGATGACTCTTTTACTGCTTCCATGTCTATTTCAGCCTGCACCACATGCGTTGGTACCAATTTTGATGGTATGAATTGAGTTTGCTTTTCTCTCTGTCCCCCATATTGTTTCTTTGGTATACGAGAAAATCTTGGCCTCACATATTGCATGTTCCTTGATGGTCGAACATAATTATCAACATGGAAATTCCTTGAAAAATTAGCTTTAAAGTGAGCCACTGGTTTTGAGGCATACCTTGTTGTCATAGGTCCAGTATATGTTGAGGATTGATAGATTGGTCCTCTAAACTGCCCTCTCCTAACATTCATGATTGGTTGGAAAGGAGGTCCATAAGGAGTGCTCACTTTCTTTTGTTCGAACAAAGGCTGTTTGTTCTTCCTGCCTGCTTTGACTCCAACCCTTTCATCATAGATTTCAGTATATCTTTTCCCACAACCAATGCATAAATTCTTTGCATATTCATGGTTGAAAACTGATAACTTAGGGTTTTCCCTTGTTATTTCTTCGAGTCTCTTCATCTGGTCCTCTGATTTTGCATTTTCTCTTTCTTTGACCAGAGCCTCGAAGGAAATATTATGGACATTAATTGACACCTCTTGAACTGCTGGGAATGGATCTTCATCAATCCCCATTTGTTTTTCAGGGAATTTCAATTTCCCTTTCTTGATCAGATCTTGAATCCTATCTCGATAAACAGTACAATTATTAGTTAAATGGGTCCAAGAACTATGCCATTTGCAATATTTCTTACCTTTCAATTCATCATTAGAAGGCAATTTTGTCTCATCAGATAGTTTAATGATTTTCCCTTCTAATAGATGATCAAAAATTTCATCCAACTTACAAACATCAAATGAATATTTTTTAAACGATCCTTTAGATTTATAAACTTCAGCAGAAATATTTTTCTTCACAAGACTCTTACATGTGAAAGGTTCTTTTCCTATTATTTCTGCAGCATCTATCTCGTAATTAGGATCCTTATAATATGTTTTTATTGAAGAAGCATTTCTTTCACTTTCTTCTTCCAACAAGGCTTCATATCTAGAGACTCGAGCAGTCAATTCAACAAGATCTCTAAACTCTAAAGCATCGAATTTTTTTCTTAGTCTAAATTCGAGACCATTTGGAGCCAACTTAACAAATTCAGGTTCAGGCAGAATGATTTTACACTTTGTTCTAGCCCTTTTGAACCTATTTATTAATTGAGTAGCCTTCTCATCAGGCTTTTGACATAGTATGGCTAAGTCAACCATTGATACTTCTGGTTTTGTTTGGTAAAACTGAGTATGGAAAGATTCTTCCATTTGTGCCCAATTATAGATCGAATTAGGGGCTAAATTAGTAAACCAAGCGAATGCAGTATCTGTTAATGAACTAGGAAACAAACGAAGCCTAAGATATTCATTATTTCCTGCATCAGCACATTTACTGATAAATTTTGCTACATGTTCAACTGTGGATTGGCTTCCATCTCCTGCAAACATGGCAAAAGTGGGGAATTTAAATCCCTTGGGGAATTCGATCCTATCAACTCAGTCAGGATAAGGCTTCCTATAAACTGGAGTTTGTACCCCCCGAGCCATGGGTCCACAAACCTCATGGATTAAATTAATCATGTCATTCCTATCAGCCATATTAAATGGTTGTTGATGACCTGGTTAACCAAAAGGGGGATTCATTGGTGGTATTGGAGGCGGTTGAGGATTATTATCCATCCTCCTAGGATTTTCATTTCTTCGACCCACTCCTATTCTAGTAGGCTCTGGTTCGAATATAGGATTGTTGTTTATTCTCCTATTCTGGCATGTTATGTTTTCTCTAGGCATTGACTCTTCAATATTTACTGTTCTATAAACATGATCTTGACCATTCACATGATTTCCTTGCATCCCTTCGAATACTGGAAAAGTATTATTTGGGACAGACATATAAAAACTTTCTTGTGAATTAGGCCTAACAGGAGGCCCATTTGTATGATTCATAGGATTTGACTGAAATAAACCATGACCATGACCTCTTTTACTCTGTCGAATCATAGAGGGATTTTCACTCGGCACCATCGCTGGTGAAAATTGTGATAGACTGTTATTAAGAGAAGTGATTAGAACATTAACATTCTGAATCATATTTCCCAAGTGATCAAATATTGGTGTTAATTGACTCACCAAATCATGTTGACTTTCTGAACCAATATTCCCATTATTTGGAATTGAACTTAAATTTTCAACTCCTTTTTCTGGGTTTTCACTGACTGCATGATTCCCAGTATTGCTACTCTGAGGATCTTGGTGTGAAGAACCACCAGTTTCAGCAATATTAACACCATTATTGGCGTTATCAATAGACCTATTACTTCGAAGGTTTCTATTTGTCATCTTTTGACACTTATGTCCCACCGGGCGTGCCAAAAATGTTTGGTTGGAAAATTTATAAGTGTGTGCGAGCGTGCCAGGCAAGCAAATTGCCAATGTGTATGATCCAAACTGCGCCTCACCAAGCAAATTGTGGTGACGTTCGATGCCTTAACAAGGACTTTTATCGTGTAGGATGAAATACTTAATTGAAACACTTCAAACTGATTCTAAGATAACTACTCCTAATAAAATAGTAAAGAAAGCAATAAAGTAAAAGACTACTTTGATTAAATTAAACAAACTACAATCTAACCTTGAAGATGACTTCGAAGGTGTTCTATTCTTAAGTTTAACTATCTAAATAACAATACAGTAAGAGTATTGAGGGATATATGTTGATGTTGATCGAAGGATCTCTTTCGAATGCACAATCCTTCTATTTATAGACTTCGAGGGTTCCCAATAACTCCGTTTGAATATTCCCTCCTATTTTTGAATTGATAACTACTCTGACACCTGTTATATCCTTGAATTGACACATGTTCTTCAATTACTTCTTGATGATCAACACGTGTCTTCTAGCGGTTAAATACTTAAACAACGTGAATCAGAAACAACTGCTCATAACAGTTTCTGTATTCATTCGGGTCCACCAATTATCCTGCCACATAAACTCTTACGTGTCAATTCTTCATTGGTTGGATCTTTTTATCACAAACAGTAGGGTATGGGGGAGGATTTCATGGGGTGGGGTAGGGTCGGGTATGGGGGAAAATGTTCAACCCGAGTCGGGTTCGGGTCGGGGTCAGGTAAAGGGTCAAATCCCCCGAACCTGCCCCGAATATACTTGTATTTACATTAGTAATCCTCAATAGTTATGTGTATTACCCTTTTACCTTGCTACTATAAACAATACAAAAACAAAATTTTAGGGCTTCATTTCTCTCAATCTCTATATCAGTTCGATGCCTCTTCAAGAATCAAGATCTCACCAGAGAGGCAGAGAGTCTCTCTGTCTCAACTCTCAAGTTCTCAACCTTCATCTCATCTCTTTCTCCTCTGACCCTCAGCATCTCTCTCTCTCTCTCTCTCTCTCTCTCTCTCTCTCTCTCTCCATAAAGGAAGCTCCTCTACCTTGTAATCATCAACAACTCCGACCACCGACTTTGGTTGTGTTTTTGGCATCCAACAAGGTCGCAACGTCGAGATCTTCAACAGCTTCGGGCTTCTCTACGATCCCTCAACCCATTCCCTCGATCCATCGATCTCTGTGTGTGTATATATAGATCTGTGTATAAATATAGAGATATGTGTGTATAGATATAGATCTATGTACATATATTTGTGTTTATTTTATTTTAGTTTCGCTCCCTTCAATTAAAGCAATTTTTGTGTGTGTGTGTGTGAGTGATTCATGTATATGGGGTTGCTAATTTGTTCTTTAATAGCCAAATCCAATAAATAGATATAGATATAGATCTAGGTCTGTTCTTTAATTTTTTTTTATTTTTTTTTTGCGTGTCACTGTGTATATAGATATAGATATATTTTTTTTCTTTAATTTTTTTATTTTGCTAACGTGGGAATGTAGTAGATTTTTGCTAAAGGGAAAAAAATTTAAAATATATTTTAAAAAATCGGGGCGGGGATGGGTTTCTGTTTACGGGGCAGGGTCAGGGTTGGGACAAACATCCCCTCAGGACAGGGTTGGGGTGTCACGCCCTGGAACCACACATACAATCCTAGGACACATGGCACGCCACCAAGGCTTCCATTATACTCCTAAAGATCCAGTATTACGGTTAAATTTAGAGTTGTAGAAAGTCTTTCCCATTTAAAACACTTTTAAAACAAATCATTTTAAAACAGAGTAGTCCAGTCGACTGATCAGGGACCCGGTCGACTGGAAATGCAAATTGCAGATAGCACCATTCTGAAAACCCCCTGGTTCGGTCGACTGATTGATCTAGTCGACTGAGATTCTAGAAGCCCGGTCGACTAAACCTTGAGTCTGGTTGACTGAACACCCCAACTCCAAAATTTCGGTATTCTATTTCACGATCCAGTCGACTGGGTCGGGCGTCTGGTCGACTGGTTTGTGCAGCAGAATCCAAAATCTGCAGCATCCCCTTACTATAAACCAAAACTCAATTTAAATACTCAACACCTGGTAAAACAACCCAAACCCAACCTGTATAAGCATGGACCTATCAAACTACCACAGCCACAAGTTGTTTAACTAGTTATTACAAGAATTGAACCCAAATAGAAAGTCGGTAAGAATATAAACAAGTTCCATTTACCTTACTAGAGGGCTACGAATTCTGGTAGCCAAATTACAACTTAACTTGTCAAACCTAAGGTGGAAGTTAACTATCCACAAGTTCTCCAAAACCAACTGAAATTAACATGCTACAAGTTTAAATTCAAAATACAAAGTTAGCGTCATTAACTATAATCATGCCCTTAACCCCACGTTGCCTCGCCAAAGCCATTTCTTCAATCATTTAATGCGTTGCCCTTATCACCTACAATGGTTATTCAATAACCATTACACTATGATACACCCAAAATTGGCTCTATCTTATGACCGAGCAGTTCATTTACAACCCGGTCAACAGGTTGGGAAAACCGCACAGGCACATCCCACCGCGGGAACAGCTCATCCGGGCCCACATGCATGATCCCGAGTATTACGGGCAGTTTCCTACTCAAGCTAGAAGACTAATGGAAAGTGCACACTATTTCCTAATCCAATTAGGAAATCTCCATAATTAATGCCAATCTATATTAATAGGATTATATTTCCTTATCCATGTATGAGTAGGTCTCTTACATCTATAAAAGAGACCTCTCACCCCCCATAGAGGGTGCCGCCAACCTCTCACCCCCCATAGAGGGGGCCGCCAACTTCTCAGTCTACACAGCACCTCTATAATTTACCATTATATGCATACACCTGGCCGATATTACTGGTAGTGCCGCCCCTCTTTGTTGGCTCACCAGGCCCGCTGGTGATCTGCTAGTGAACGTGCTCAGACACACCCGTGGATGTAGGTACCTTCATTAACAGGGCCGAACCATATACAAAAAATAGTCTCTCACTCTCTCTCTCCTTAAACTGTTTTACTTTACTCTTACTAATTTTTGGCATCATCAGCTTGGCACCGTCTGTGGGAATGACAAGTCTTCTCATCAACAAATTTCTTAATTGATCGTCATGCCACGGAAGAAGGGAAAGAAGACTGACCAGCAGTCCGACCGGGATGTTCCTCCGGCCCCAGCACCGGCTGCGGCAGTCATGAGATCTGAGCAAATCACCGCAACCCTCACACAACTCCTGAAGAGCCAGCATCAAATCCAGCAACAGATTGAAGCCCTGCTAGCCCAGCACAACAGTCCTCCAGGGGCCGGGAAACGACCCGGGAACGTTGCGTACGGTCAGGAACCGATCTTAACCAGACAACGTGCCCGAGCCAACCCGTCCCGTGGTGAGGATGCCAGAGACATCAACAGTGGGCGTGCTGCCCGAGGGGAAAGGCAGGAGCATATGGCCCGAAAATCAGTCTAGGGTCACTTGGTCAAGAGCCGAGTTGTCCCTAGGCGAACGGTTACCCGGAGTCATAGCCGAGCCCGATCACAAAGGACAGCACCCCGCCATGAAGAAGCATCTTCCACCAACCCGACTAGTTCCTCAGATACCGGTCGGGAAGGAGTGGAAGCCCGAATCAAGGACTTGCAGAAGCAGATCGACGGAGTGGCCAACAAGCTTGGTCAAAACCGTGTTCCGAATCAAGCCAAAACCGAGACAGAGTCACCGTTCTCCAAACAGATCACGAGGTTCTCCATTCTGCGCAAATTCAAGCAGACTCGCCTAGATCCCTATAACGGCTCGGGAAGCCCGGTCAACCACGTCCGGACCTACAAGGTTCAGATGGCCCTAGCCACCAACTCCGATGAGCTATACTGCCTAGCCTTCCTCAGCACTTTGAAAGGCCCGACCATGCAATGGTTCTACTCCTTGGAGCCCCGATCGGTCTGCAGTTTCAAACAACTCAGGAGGCAGTTCATCAACCAGTTTGCCGGTATGCATGAGCGGCCAAAGCCAGACATGCAGCTACTGACATTCAGACAATGGAATAATGAGTCCCTCAAGGAGTTCACCGACCGGTTCAACCAATAGAAGCTTCAAATCCGTAATCTGAACGAAACAATCGCCATCATAGCCTTCTGCTTGGGAGTTCAACACACCAAGTGCGTCGTGTAGTTCCACAGAAACCGACCAGTAACCTTGGTCGAACTCGCAGAGAGGGTTGGAAAATACATTGACACTGAAGAATTTCTACAAATCAAAGACCCCAGGCAAGAAAGTAACAAGTCTTCCAGAAGCAAGCGAAAGCGAGATCAGCCCGGGAGTCCTGACAGTTCTTCCAGTTCACAGCATTCCGGATCAGGCAGCCCCGACCCAACCTCCAATTCACAGTGATCTGAGTCTGGCAGCCCTGACCCGACCTTTAGTTCACATCGGTCAGGATCAAGCAGTTCCGCCTTTTCCCGATGATCCTGATCCGACCTCCTGTCTCCATCAGCCTAGATGAGCCCGACAATAGTGGTACCCGTCTAATCTCCACGTGAGGCTACACCGATTGTCAAAGAGCTCTCCCAAAGACCTCGGGCCTAACCCCAAGGCATACAAAGACCTCGGGCCTAATCCCGAGGCATAAAAAGACCTCGAGCTCTGAACTCAGGCACTAAAAAGACCTCGGGCTCCGAACCCAAGCACTAAAGACCTCGGGGTCACGCCCGAGGCACCGGCTTCGCTTAGGTCCAACCGATGATGGGGGCAAACCCCTTAGGTGGCTGATGATGGCAAGCTTCAAAAGACCCTGCAACCACCATGTTCCAGGTCAGTTACCTACAGATCATAGCCTCTGTAAGACCTTCGTTTTAGCGAAAGCTTGTGGGGCAAGATGGCGTAGTGAACTAAACAGGTAATCACACCGGGTATCTACAGGCCTCGCGGATAACCAAGTCAAAATCTTGGCCAACCCGAGCACCTACAGTACTCAGAGGCATTAACTCCACTTAGGTCCAGACCGACGATAGAGGTGACTAAAATCTCTTAGGTTGGCCGACGATAGAGGAGCAAAAGGACCCTAAAACAACGTGATTTAGGTCGGCTCCACCAACATGGTCAAGCTCTTCTCCAAACAGTCTTGACGAAGGCTAGCCGGGTGGAAGACAACCATCCTGGGGAGTTAACAAAAAAAAAGGACCCTAGAGCAATACGCTTTAGGTCGGCTTTTCCAACATGGTAAAATCCTTCTACCCACAGCCTTGACGAAGGTTTTCGAGCAGAAGATAACCATCCTGGGTGCTAACTCAAGCAAAAAGGACTCTGAAGTAGGCCGAGTCTCAACTCTCGGTCACTTCCCGAGCACTCAAAGACTCCGAATTAGGCCGAATCTCAACTCCCGGTCAGTTCCCGAGCACTTAAAAGTCCCGAGCTAGGCTGGGTCTCAACTCTCGGCCAGTTCTCGAGGATTCACCAGGCTCAGAAGCCCCGAGGCAGCTTCCACAAGCACTCAGATAGCGGCAAGTAATATCAAACTGATTTCCAAACTTACCCCGATATAGCATCTGGCCAATCTTGGAAATGAGGGGCAGCTGATACACCCAAAATTGGCTCTATCTTATGACCAAGCGGTTCATTTATGACCCGGCCAATAGGTCGGGAAAATCGCACAGGCACATCCCACCGCGGGAACAGCTCATCCGGGCCCACAGGCATGATCTTGAGTATTACGGACAGTTTCCTACTCAAGCTAGAAGACTAATGGAAAGTGCACACTATTTCCTAATCCAATTAAGAAATCTCCATAATTAATGCTAATCTAGTAGGTCTCTTACATCTATAAAAGAGACCTCTCATCCCCCATAGAGGGGGCCGCCAACTTCTCAGTCTACACAGCACCTCTATAATTTACCATTATACGCATACACCCAGCTGGTATTACTGGCAGTGCCGCCCCTCTTTGTTGGCTCACCAGGCCCGCTGGTGATCTGCTAGTGAACGTGCTCAGACACACCCGTGGACGTAGGTACCTTCATTAACAGGGCCAAACCACATACAAAAAATAGTCTCTCTCACTCTCTCTCCTTAAACTGCTTTACTTTACTCTTACCAATTTTTGGCATCATCACACTATATCAGCTATATGCTAGTGAATGCCAACAATTATAAACATGAATAATAGACATGCTCAATCTTATCTTTTTACATATCACTATGGTCTCCGGGAACTCAAGTACTGGCCACCCTTTCACGTTAGCCCGTGACTAATCCATTAGTCCGCACGACTAACCGAGCTACCCACGCCTCTTTCTTTCAAGCGCCGCAACCAACGGAATTATCACTTATTTTATTTTTCAAATATTTATTTATATACTAAGTACATACTTATATACTAATATACTTTAGTAGGTTATACTAATACACTAATATATACCTATATACTAGTATATACCTATATACTAGTATATACTTGTATACTTTGTATATATCGATTACTTATTATATATACTTTTTTCTTCTTTCTCTCCTTTTATTTTTTTTTTCAAATAGTTTTCTACCTCTCATATATTGAAACCAATTTCCAAACTGTCTTTCTTACACATATTTTATACCCTGGTTTTCCCCCAACAACCGGTTTTTTTCTTCTTTATTTTTTTTTAACTATTGTAAACTTAATTGGAGCTGAAGAATTCTTCCAAAGAACTTGAATTACTATAGAAAAAATAATCTTCGAATTTCGCCGGACAGTGTCACCATCAATCTAGAGTTAACCATTTCCTGAATTCGACGGTCGGTCAAAATTGGGGTGTCTACACTATTCTATTATGACCTCCCAACGTTATATCAGTTTTGCATTTATACCCCTGCTAGTTATTAAACTTATTGAAACTATCCCAAACTTAAATGAGTGTTTGTCTATGTCATGTATGAGTCCCATAAGTGGTCCCACATAATTCTATGAAGTAGATAATTGTCAAGCCCCGGCGTAGCCAAAATATGGAAAAATTTTAAATTTCATCTTGGACCCTGAGGCGCATGACTGGTTGCAGTGCCGAATTGTCCATGACCAAATAATAATAACTAAACGATATAATAATAGGATAACTCCATCATTTACTTACTGGAATATATTACAAAGATAAGTCAAAGTACCAGCTAGTTAATACATCATTATAAATACATCAGAGTCTTATGGCTCTCGGCCTTACAAAACTATTACAAAATATATGCTAAGTCTTCTGGTTATAATCAAAACATTTACAGAGGATAACTGCTAGTCTTCTCTCTAACTAGCATAACCATAGCCATCTTCGGTGTACTCTTCCTCCACGTTCTCTGCTTGCGTAGCATCATAACCCGTGTACTCGTTACCTGGATAAGCTGGACATGGGAATGTCCAGCGACATGAACGTCGTCAGCTTATGAAAGCTGAGTGAGTAAGCTAAATCAAATGGAGCGTATATAGTAAAACACAATAGGAATACATTTACTACCTTTCAACATATCTTTTAGGATCTTTACGTTCTCACCGTCGAATTATAACTAGTAGCGTACCCGACTACGTATTCGATAGGAATACAAACAATTCAAGAGACCCGTCTAGACATTCTTAATGCCACTACCATTCATTTCTAACATCCGACATCATTTACAAACCCAAAGTGTCTCTTGCTAACCAAACCATCTTTCATCAACCACTTCATCTTTCATCAACCACTTCGTCACAAAGAACCGAAGTGTTACGGAGTACAAGAACATCCATTTCGTCACGAAGAACCGAAAGGAGTCTTTACTCAAAGAATTACCGCTTCGTCACGAAGAATCGAAAGCGTTACGGAGTACAAGAACATCCATTTCGTCACGAAGAACCGAAAGGAGTCTTTACTCAAAGAATCACCGCTTCGTCACGAAGAACCGAAAGCGTTACGGAGTACAAGAACATCCATTTCGTCACGAAGAACCGAAAGGAGTCTTTACTCAAAGAATCACCGCTTCGTCACGAAGAACCGAAAGCGTTACGGAGTACAAGAACATCTATTTCGTCATGAAGAACCGAAAGGAGTCTTTACTCAAAGAATCACTGCTTCGTCACGAAGAACCGAAAGCGTTACGGAGTACAAGAACATCCATTTCGTCACGAAGAACCGAAATGAGTCTTTACTCAAAGAATCACCGCTTCGTCACGAAGAACCGAAAGTGTTACGGAGTACAAGAACATCCATTTCGTCATGAAGAACCGAAAGGAGTCTTTACTCAAAGAATCACCGCTTCGTCACAAAGAACCGAAAGCGTTACGGAGTACAAGAACATCCATTTCGTCACGAAGAACCGAAAGGAGTCTTTACTCAAAGAATCACCGCGTCACAACTCAACAACACATCCCTTTTTCTTACTATCCTGATCTCCGCTGCCCAGATTACCTATCCGACAATTATCCTTACCATAATCTGCTTCTAACATAGCACAACCGACCCTTACGTTTTCCCGACCACGCATTCGTCACTCTTTTCGGAATGTAGTTCATTAAAGGACTTCCGAATATACTTTCGAAGTTACGTTTATACATCCGTCATCCTGTTTTTTTGTTATAATATACTTACATTTGAAACCTATCCAATCACTATCAGCGCAATAATCATGCCGTACAACATACTTATAGCTTGGGTATGAACTCTCTATGGTCATCACACTATATTCATAACAACGGAAACCTAGCGTGTAGCTTGTGGATCTATAACATGGATTTGATATCAATAACCATATAGATGAAACCCTTAACATACTCATATACGCGATAGTACTACCATAGCGCAAGATATCCATAACCACATAGGTACCGGAAAGCAAGCATCATTAATAAACACATCATACAAGTAGTTATACAATCTGCCAGAACTTAATTTTACTATATCGACTGAATTGATATGATTTATTTGGGCATGATAAATTGATTTGTAGATCAAACTCAAAACTAGAACATTGTAGATAATTGGATTAGCTTCATGTACAAAAAAATCTAGCTTCAATTGCATTTTTGAGCTACTCAAAATATTTATTTTACTTAGACATTTCTATATTTTCGGACTGCTCTGTCCCAGATTTATAGTACTGTGTTGCATGTGCATTTCACCTATCAAGGAGTCATTTTTAGACCAGACTATAGAAGAGTTATTTGTAGATAAATAAGTTAGCTTTATCCACAAAAAAAACTAGCTTAATTCAGATTTCGGAGCTGCTTGAAACACTCATTTTACTAAACTACATTCTGCTGGAGGTTTCTGTTTCTCAGATTTAAAGTACTTCGTTGCATGTACATTTCACCTATGAAGAAATGATTTTCAGACTGAGCTATAGAAGAGTTATTTGTAGATAAATGAGTTAGCTTTCTTCACAAAAAAATCTAGCTTAATTCAGATTTCGGAGCTGCTTGAAACACTCATTTTACTAAACTACATTCTACTGGAGGTTTCTGCTTCCCAGATTTGAAAATTTATCTTGCATGGCATGGATCTCTCAAACTATCAACATCAAGCACTTAATAAACATTACTACATACTATATAGGTTCTAAAGTGAGTTAGAATACTCACTTAAACTTGAAATTGAGCTTGGGCTTTGAATTTGAGCTGAGGAAGCTTGAACACAACCTTCAATGGTGGAGACTTCTTCTTCTTCTAACTTCCTTCATCCTACCATAGAGTTCATCTCCTAGATCCCTCTCTTCATGCAGATTGTAATGGCCCAAAAATGGTATGGAAGAGTATATGCATGCTTATATAGAGTCTTGCATGTACTAGGTGTCAATGTGCATGGGGTGCATGCATTGACATGTGTCAAAGTGGTGGACAAGTGTCCAATGAGTGGACAAGTGTCATGGAAGAGGGTGACATGTGTCTTGAGAGTTGCATGGGCTGCCATGTGGGCGGCCATGGTGGGGCCCACTTCAGGTTTCATGCTACTTTCTCGTTTTGCGTGCATAAGTTCTTCGTTATGCGTGTCGATATCGGTTTACGTGCAGACGGGTATAATTTTTGATGTCCGGGTCCAGGTACAGGACTAAGTTAATTCTAATTACGGTCGAGTTAGTATAGTGATTATAGTCTAATTAGTAATTACATTACACTGATACAGTCACACAAATAAAATAATAATATAATAATAGACCAGATATAGAAATTCATAAAACTCGTATTATTGCACGTAGAGAAATTACAGGCATTACAATAATTAACCTACTAATTATGCAACGTGTCCAATTCACTCTCACAAAGGTATTTCTAACGGACCACGGAAATGGTCTCTAACAATTTACATGTTATTATAACAACATAATATAATATTCACATATGCCTTAATCAACATATAAGCACATAAAGATTATTCCACATATATATCCCAACATACGAGGACCTATCATAACTGTCCCAAACTGGGACTTTGGATTCCAAATTGGACACCCCTAATCATCTTAGTGAGTTAATACTCACTTAGCACATGTAATCACATCATTAATAAAAATGAATAATGCATGTTAATGCAATTTAATAGTGAGCGAGTATTACATGGGGGAAGGGTTCATTCAACCGGGGCGAGGGCGGGGTCGGGGGAAGGGGGAAGGGGGACCGCGCCCCATACCCACCCCGTTGCCATCCTTACGTATGAAACTACGGGGTCACGATACAAATGACCATATGTACAAAGGTATAAGTGTAATTTTCCCTCGATGTTTATTACTACACTCTTCATGTAAAACTCAAATGCACCAAGGTGACACTTATGGCTTGAATAAATTTTGCACCTCTGTGATGAGGTTCATTTTCCATATACTCAATATGGTTAAAAAAAAAAAGGTGACACTAAACCTCCCTATAGTTCTGTACTTGTGTGTTAAATATAGATTTTAATTGTGTTAACTTTTAATTTGAAACAACATATTCTTCATTTCACTCATAACCCCAGGTGTGTAAGTGTTAACGTTTGAACCACAAGGAGGTAAAGTAAGACTGGATCTAGTCACACGGGGCAGAATGTATTTAATGTGGGGAATTTTAGTCAAAAGTTCTCTACAATAGACTCTTTTAGTATTATTATGTCCAACTCATTTTTTTTTATTTTTTTTAGTGAAAAGTTATGTGAATTTCACATAACTCTTTGTTTGCTATGTTTTAAAAATTCGTTCATGCCAGAGTCTTGTAAGGTAGACCCAAACTTACAAACTAAATTTCCTAAAAATACTTATGTGAGTGATACACAAGGTTTCATATCTAACTTCTAACTGTGTGAATATGAAAAGTGAGTAGGAAAGTACCCTCACCTAAAGGTTCTATAGCAGTATTGAAGCATACAAGCCAATAAGTGATGAAAAAGCAACAAGAGAAATTAAATAAAAAATGAATTTTTATTTAATTGATGGAAAAATTAATTACAAGAAAAATTGCTAGAATGGTAAGAATGCTTGTGAATGCAGTTTAGAACACTTTTTTGGATGCAATTTACGAAGTGACGCGAAGTGCCCTTGCAGCTTGAGCGCCCTGTTGTATTTATAAGCCTGGCTAGTCTTTGGAATAAGACAGATAGATCTTCAAATTTAATTTGATAAAATTTACCAGATTTTATCTCTTATATCTTGATCATGAATCTGGTCCATATTGTGGCTTGGTTCGTGTTGCTTCCTAGGCAATCAAAATATTATCTTTCCAAATCTTGAAATATTAGCTTTCCTATTGTGATAATATCTTCCCTTATCACAATATGGTGATATTTATCACCAATATTATCTCTCACATTTAAACTGATGATATTAATCATAGAGATTTTAGGAATGATAAACTTTCCATAAGTTGTCTTATCATATCTTTTCCAAAGTAACAGAATGGAAATGAAGTACTGTGTATGCCAACTAGGGGTGTGTTTCGGCCGGAGCGGATCGGAATACCCTCTTTCGGAAAAAATTCTAAAAATTTCAGAAATTAAATAGCTATTCCAATTTCCGTTCCGATTTTTTCGGAATTTCATTTTCCTTTTCGATTTTGGAATTTTCGGAATCGAAATTCTTCAGAAATTTTCGAAATTTTCGGAATTGGAATAAAAAATTTTCATAATTTTTGGAATTTTTGGAATACAAATACAATTAAAAGGGTAAGTCATGATTTTATAAAGAGTCCCCTACTCTCTCATTTCTCTTCTTATTTGATGTGGGACAAACAAGTCCATATTCTTCCAAATTTTCGGGAAATTCGGATTTTTTTGAAATTGTTTTCGAAAAATTTTCGAAAAACATATTTTCGTAATATTTTCAATATTTTCGGAATTCTCAAAACAATTCTGATTCTGTTCTAATTTTTCTCAGAATTTTTGAAATTCAGAATTCAATTTTTGGTGCCAAAATCGGAATCGGTCGGAATTGGAATTTCCATTCCAATGACACCCTAATGCCAACCAAGCAGTGTATGCCAAATCAAGTAACCAACATAGGTTGGGCAGGAGCTTTGGGCAAAGGCTACATAAGTATGAATTAATGGCTCTGGGCTACCAATTGATCAACATGGCACAACTAATACAAATTACCATCTGCTTGGTGACCAAAATTAATTATCTCTAGCATCATAATGTGTGTTCTGATCATCGTGGAAGCAAAAAAAAAAAAACACACAGGTTGAACATAAAATATTAACCAGTTGGATCAAGTGGTGGCTAGTCCAAATGAATCGATAGCCCGAATCGGTGAAGCAACACTCATGTACAACCAAATTAAAGTCCAACCAAAAAGGATGGCCTACCATGTTGAAAACCCAAACCACGAGAAGCCAAAATATTGCAAATTGCAAAGTCAATTCGAACTGTATCTAGATTATTACAACTTTAAGCTAATCACTTAGCCATTAATCTTATAATTGAAAGAATTGTATGGCATACAAAGCCAAATAATAATAATAATAATAATAATAATTTGTTACATGCATTTCATGGGTTGTATTATAATACCATTTTAGTTGGTATATTTTGTCCTAAGATTACATTATTCAGAAAATGATATTGATCGTTGATTAGAAATGTTTTCTCTAATTTTCTTGTATTCTACATTGTGTTCACAATCAATAAGCATGCTAGAACAACATGCTAGGATAACATGCTTGCAGATGGTTGTCACTTGTGGTACTACTATATGTGGTAGGATGGCGTGCTTAATCCATTAGGTTAAGGACCCTTAGTAGACATTGTGGGTATTTGTAAGATGACAAATGCTGAACATGATCATTAAAGAACACTTTGGACCAGTCACTATTATTAGAAGAGTTATTCTTCTAACAATTGCAGAGAGTCCTTATTAACCTGAGGACATTACTAAATCTTATATATCTATTAGTGTAGCTTTATAATTGTCAACCGGTGATGTCTAATTGGATACTGTATACGGACTTTTTGGGCTACATTAATAATGTATGAAGGTTTGTAGTTGTCCAATAAGGGATCCATCACTCTTAGTAATAGAGAGAATATTCAAGATTATGTTTCTTACATATTGAAATAAACCGGCCGATGCAATTTAGAAAAGTGGTTTTCTAAATTGTTATAATATATTCAATATTTGTGAAGAGACATACATGTAAACTAATTGGGTCACAGTACCTTTGGTGGTCCAATCCTAGGTTTGCATGGAATATTAGTTGGTGGAGGGACTAATATGCAAAATTATTAAGAGGATATACTCACGTATTAATTCTCTATTCTTTGGGTAAAAGTTTCAATTTGTTTAACGGACATGATTGCAATTATCAAGTCGAGAGGGATGTATTTGTAATTTGAAAAGATGATGGAATTAGATTCTATGCATTATGTACCATGTATGTTCAATGGATTTACAATGTAATAGGTTCTTTGTATATACTTAGTTGAGAATAGTGTACAATGAACATACAAAGGAAATAGATTCCTTATACTTAGTTCATTAGGTGAATTTTCATTCTCTAAAAACTAAGTATATCTTGACTTTCCAATGAATAAGAATCCCTAATGGATCCAATGCACCATGCTTCCTCCCTAGCCCAGTGAAGAATCCTAGAGGGCTTAATGAAATTCTATAAATAGCTACAAGCAAGTATTCCAAATCAATCACTTGGAACTTATTTTCTATATTCTTCTTTTGGTGGCTAATGGGAGAAAAAGAAGCATAAGCATTTGAGACTTAGGAGGATTTTGCACTTGTGAAATCTAGTGAGTTTGTTTTGATAAAAAGAAGAACAAGCTTTGGAAACTGCAAGAGGACTTGCACCTGAAATCTTGTGAGGTAAGTTCCTTGTAATGGATTCATGAAATCACATGGATAGTTCTTGGAGTAATTTTTAAATAAAATAAAAAGGAAAATTATTCCCTCATATTTGATTTGAATTTTTTTTTCCCTTCATCGGTATCAGAGCCTACCACATAGTTTACATGAATCTAGATTTAAATCTTCATGTTCTTAGTTGATGAAAGAGTTAGAATCATGTTAACAAATATGTTATATATTGTTTATTTCTTCTTATTTGGAAAAGATATCACATACTTGTCTTATGTGCAATTTATATATGATATTATTTATTTAGGAATATACATTTCATTGAATGCCAAAAAAGGCAGGTTATGTTTTTCATGCAATGAACTTAAAACTTCTTCAAATAGAAGATAACTAAAGAGTTAGTGTGAGTTATTTTAGATATTTGATTATGTCTTTTTGCATATATGTGCTAATATATATATATATATATATATATATGCATGTGTTCCCTTTAAAAATATTATATCGAATGTGAAAGATAGAGATTGATTTTAAGAAAATATTCTCTAAAGGCATTCCATTGTTAGTAGACCATGAGAGTAATTTTTCAAACTAGTTGATGCTAAATTGATAAGACTTGTTTGTTAATTTACTATTATTATTTATTTTACACAATAATGATAGATATGTCATGGCTAGTGGGAGCATAAACTAAAATGGGGATGCTACCTACAATACGTGATGTATTTAAACAATGGGCATACATTTGACCAATAATCCATGTCGACCTGAAACAGGTGGCTGATATAAATTATATGGAGGCCAAAATTAAGACAAGAATTTCTTACATGTAAAGGGATAGATAAGGTGTATCTGCTTTAGGAAGTACTTGGTATATTCTGAAAGAAATTATTGAGTTAACTGAATAAAATTCTTGTCACTCACTAGAAATACATAAAGGCTATGTATTTTCAAGTTTAACGTCTAAGGTAAACGTTATGCTTGACAAAGTAGTGGATATTACCATTGTAATAAAAGTCACAATTCAATGGTCAATTGCATGTAATAAATATATTGTTATTTTTTCCATATGTTGTTTTATATATTTTTTATTATTATTGTATAGAATGGCCACCTATAGCCTGTTAATGAAAATATTGGATGATAATCATCTTAAAGGTTCTAATTAGGGTGATTGGAAAAAGGTACTTAACTATTGTGCTCACTGTTGAAAAATTGATCCACATTTTGAATGAGGATTCACCAGCAATGCCTGGACTTGACACCTCTCAGGATATCCATGATGCTTATACCAAATGGCATGAGCATGATTCCTTAGCTAAATGTTATATCTTAGTCTCACTTGAAAATAGGCTTCAGAAACAACATGTAGAATTTGCTACTGCTAAGGATACCATGGAAAGCCTAAAACAAATGTTTGGACAACAGAATCATTCTACAAGATAGAAATCTATGAAAGGACTAATGTCCACTAAGATGTTTGAGGGTGCACCAATTCATGATCATGTCATGAAGATGATAGGATTCATAAACGAATTGGAGTCTTTTGGGTCTAAGATGGACAATTAGACAAAAGTGGACTTGATTCTATCATCTCTACCAGAATTGTTCAATCAATTTATATTGAGTTTCAATATGAATAAAATGTAGTGACACTTTCGGAGCTTCGCAATATGTTGCAAAGAGATGGGGAATTGATCTAGAATGAAAAACCAGTTATCTTAATGTCTGAAGGAGGAAAGTCTTCCAAATCAAATTTCAAGAATAAGAAAAGGATATTTAGAAATAAAAAAGGTCCAAAGCAAGGTCAGGCTAGTAATAGTAAAAGAGTGAAAACTAATAAATCAGGGGATGCTTGTCATTACTGTGGACAATGATCAGGACATTGGAAAAGAAATTATTTCCAATACCATGTTTCACTTAAGAAAGATAAACCTTCAGAAGTTACGTCTACTATACTCATAATTGAAACCAATTTGTTGGTTAATTATGTTGGGTCTTCGTGTATTGACTTTGGGACAACCTCTCATGTTTGTAACACATTACAGGGGTTTCAGAAAAGCAGAAGGCTGAATGAAGGGGAAGTTATATTGCTTATGGGAAGAGAAGCAATAGTTGCAGCTGTTTGTATAGGAACTTTTAATTGCTTTTACGAGGAAATGTTTTGTCTTTAAAAGATTGCCTTTATATACTGCATATTAGAAGAAATTTAATTTCTGTTTCAAAATTAATTGAATCTGAATATTCTATTTTGTCTAGTGTAAAAGCCACAATTAAACTTCATAACAAATATATTACTTCTGGTCTTTAAGAAATGGCCTTTATATTCTTGATCTTCCTTGTAATAGTGTTGCATGTGTTCAAATTAATACATCTAAAGATTTTAGTTCAATAAAGAGAAAAAGAGAATCAATTATTCCTACGCATCTTTGGCATATACGGTTAGGTCATACCAATGTTGATAAAATAAATAGATTGGTTAAGGATGGTCCTTTAGATTTCCTAAAAGTGGAATCTTATCCAATTTGTGAGTTTTGTCTACAAGGAAAGATGACTAAACTACCTTTTAAAGGAAAAAGGTGCAAGAGTTGAAGGTATCTTATATATGATGCATACATATGTATGTGGTCCTATAAGTCATACCGTGAGAGATAGTTTTTGTTATTTTATAAATTTCACTGATAATTTTTCTCGCTATAGATATGTCTACCTAATAAAACACAAATCAAATCTTTTGACAAGTTCAAGGAATTTTGAAATGAAGTTGAAAAGCAAAATGGTAGAAGTATCAAATCTCTTCGCTCTGATAGAGCAAGAGAACACCTCTCAAATGAGTTTAAGGGCTATTTAAGGAATAACATAATTTCATCAACTTACACCCCCAAGAACACCACAACACAATGGTGTTTTAGAAAGAAAAAATTGCACTTTATTAGATACTAGTAATTGCCTCTACCCATGCCCGTGGGCACGGAGCATAAACAAAAAATGATGAATGAATCTGGTAGAATTTTACTTCCAGTTTCACAAATTAAATAAAGCACAACATGGACACTTACCAAATCCATTTCAAGAAAGTTGGATTCTTAACATAGAATTCAACAGGAACCAAGCATAATGTCTTGTGTCAAGTCTTACCAGGTACAACACAGACACTTTATCTTGGATAGTTAAGACATGAACATCAAGCTGGCAAAATAAAAAACCAAGAATCAAGAAAGCTCTGACCAAATGCTATACATAACTTGGAGGAGGTCAATGGTTGTGTAGTGATTGCTTAGGCATCCAATTTGAATCCATACACTTCAAGATGGCATCCTGTAGGCACGACACAAAAGAAAAAAATGGTCATGGAAGATTTTACTTCCGGTTTCACAAATCAAATAAAAAATAGGAGCAGATGGATACCTTTACCTAGAGAAAGATGGAACAAAGATTGAACTGCGTTGATGCAAAAAATTACAAATGTGAAAGCACCAGATTTCAGAGTACAATCATTATGTCCAAGTAAAAAATAAGTTGAACACCACACAAAATCTCTACAATTACTCCACATAATAAGTTAAATCAATGCATAATAATCAGTAATCTCCTCTATAATTACTATTAATTCCACATAAGGTTTTTTTTAGAGCTTTTTACAAAATCTGGTTCTTTTTTAGAGCTACGCTGGGCCTCATCTTAGCACCAAGTTGGGTTTTTAAATATGAAAGAAGTACAAAAATGCAAGAAAGTGCGGTTCTGTACAATGAATTCAGTAGGTACAATACAAAATTAAAGGACATTAGATGGAAAAAAAATGCACACACTCATATCCCCAAATAGTTTTAGTAATACTATGTATCCCAAGCCCTTAAAAAAAAGATGTGTATCCCAAGAACAAAATAAACATCGAATGACAATACAAAAGAAGTAATGCTATGCTTCCCTAATCTCTATCCCAAATGATGTGCCAGTGGACAACTGTGGGGTCATTTCAACATCTTCCAATCAAAATTCAATGGTTCCGCTGTTACATCATTTGGGATTGGGATTTGGGAAGAAAATTTGGGAAGCATAGCATTACTCATACAAAAGACATGAAACAAATTCTTCCCATAAGCCATACATATGAGAAAGCTTTCAATTTCATAAATGAGATTTGAGAACAAACAAAAAACAGTTTCAGAAAATTACCAATGCATCCATTGACCAATCCCAATATGCTTGCAAAAACTAATAAAAAAAATGAACTCACATATACAAGGAAACTGCCAAAAAAGTAAATTGAAGTATTGCATGAAGTCTTGGATATTTCTATTCTAGACATATCAAAAGAAAATAGAAAAGGGAAGAATAAGAAATATTCACGCTACTCCCTTATCTAGTTTCAAAGCATTTTATCAAATTCATCAAAGTATTACTAATTCTCAAGTCTCTTGAACATTAGATTTTCGTATAAATGATCAGTGTTTGCTCATTAACATTAGAAAATTGCATGAAGAATTGAAGTTGCTAGTGAAAAAAGGATAGCAAAGGAAATTATGAAAGAATAAGGTTACTAATAATAATCTTATTAAAAATAACTCCTCTCAGTACAAAAGCTCCTCTCCTAAACCTCTTTGAAGAGAAAGCAAGAAAACATTACTGTTAAATTCTGCCAATAGAAAGAGCGCAAAACTAATTCTACTGTTACATTGTAGGCTTATGTAGTGCTCTCTCGAATGCCCAATAAATTAACCTATTTCAAGAAATTCACAGAACAAAGTTGCGGAAAACTAAGGGACTGTTCCAACCAAATCAAAAACGAACATATATAGCATCTAATTGAATAAAGTATCCTCTAAAATTTTGAACGAAAGCCACTAAAGACCCAAAGCTAGGTTACTAAAAAATTTACAAACAAAACTAACAAACTAAACCTACGAAATCAAATGTTGAATAAGATTTGAGTACCTGAGAGGATGGATGAGTGGAGTACTGAGACAAAGTTCCCTTGAAATGAAAATAGAGCAAACCGTCAATGAATTTGTCATCCTTACTCTATTTTGTACCCCTTTTCTCCAGGCCCACAAACAAATGGATTTGGAGTTTGAGTGGGTGCCATTTTCTGCTCGAAGATGATACAAAATCGAAAATAAAAATCAAATCTAAAAAATAGAGGAAAAAGAAAGCCAAGGAAGCCATAACCTGAGAGTAAGAAAGAGAGTCGAGAGAGAGGTACCGTCTATGTCGGTGTCGAGGCCCAAGATCCAAAAAATCCACTACAAATCTAGAGAGCGAGAGAGAGTGCACAAATTGATGTAGAGAAAAGAGAGAGAGACTGTGGTAAAAAAAAAAGCAAAAATTTTAAAACTAAATTTCAAATTTCAAAATTCAAAAGGCAGAAATAGAGATTAGAGAAGACAGGAGGGGGAGAGTGGGAAAGTCGATGCTCATCTTGGAGCGTGTGAGTGTGAAAGGGGTTAGGGTGAGTGATCTTGGACCCTTGGATTGGCTTGATCCAGTGGAAAAAAATGTGTGAACAGTAAAACACCTTCCTAGGATATTATATAGATGGTGCAATCTATGATGAGTGTGACAAATCTACCTTTATCCTTTTGGGGTTATGCATTATAGACTACAATTTATCTGTTAAATAGACTTCTAACTAAATCAATTTCCAAAACCCTATATGAGTTATGGACTAAAAAGAGACTAAGTGTAAAACATTTAAAGATAAAGGTGGACAAGTTGGAATCAAGAACATAAATGTGCTTATTTGTAGGTTACCCCAAGGAAATGATTGGGTATTATTTTTACAATCTCATCGAAAAAAAGTATTTGTGAGTAGAAATGCCATCTCTCTAGAAGAAAACTTTGCAATAAGTTGCACTATGGGTAACAAGATTATCCTTGAGGAAATAAATGAGCCTTTAGTTGATATTGATCATAGATGAAAATCCTAGTGTGACTAGATGTTCCGATAGCTCCAATTCTTAAGAGTACTAGGATCATTCAACCTCCTGTAAAACTTACTCTTCTGAATGAAGTTCATGTAATGATTTCAGAAGGGAGTGAAAATGATCATTACACTTACAAAGTGGCTATGTTAGATCTTGATAAAGATAAATGGATTGACACAATGAGATCTGAGATGGACTATATGTATTCCAAAGATGTTTGGACTCTTGTAAACTAACCTCCTGAGGTTAAAACAATTGGTTGCAAATGGATTTACGAGAGAAAAAGAGGCCATGTTAGAAAGGTTGAAACCTATGAAGCAAGATTGATTACAAAAGGCTATAATCAAAAGGAAGGAATTGATTACAAGTGACAAAACATCCCCAAGGGAAAAATGGACATAAATAAAATATGGTTAAATTTTATATCAAAAGATATTTCTTTGAGTTTCGGTTTCAACGCAAAAAACTGCGGGCGAATTCGAGTTTTCTAGAAAGAGTTATGTTAGTTTCCATAAAAGTCGATAGCGCAAAATTTTGTACGCAGATCGATCCGCTCTTTAACCCAGATCGATCCTGTTAGCCTTAAGGTATATTAAGGCATATTTAATTATGTTTTGATGATGTCAAATATGCTATGATAATTACATGATTCATATTGATTCATTCTTTGTTATTATCATAGTCATTTTTATGCTCATATACAATCTCATGTATTAATAATGTATCAATGTTTTAACATCTTTGTGTACATGAGATTTAATAGATGTGGATCAAGATTACAAGGAGCTCAACAAGGATCAAGCTTGAAGACTTGAAGATATTTCATCCTTGGTTGAAGTCTAGGACCATCATTGTAAGGCATCTTAATCTCACACTCTTAGGGGCTCAAACAAATGCTAAAAGTTAAAGTTTTGAAAACAAATTTTAAATGGGTCATCTTTAAAGCAATGCCTCAACCAATTGAAGAATAATTAAATGTTGAATCTTATATGGTTGGAAAGGTATTTGAATCTAGTTTCCAAAACATCAAACGGATCGTAAATCCGATTTTTGTAGAGGAAGTTATGGCCATTTTAGTGGAGATGTGTTAGGCTGCCAAACAGGGAGGGGCAGTCAACTGAAGGCCCGATTCAGTCGACTGAAGTGAGCAGAATGCAAATAAAACCCTCTGTAAACACGTCTCAGTCGACTGCTTCAAGGACCAGTCGACTGCTTCATGTTCCAGTCGACTGAAGCGACCTGTAAAGGCATAACGGCTAGTTTTTAAAGAGGCTTTTAATTACCAAATGTGCCACCAACGGCTATAATCTTCCAAGGCCTATAAATACATGTTTTCCCAAGCTATTTGTTGTTGAGCTTTTAATTGGAAAACATCTATTTCAATCACACAACTTGTTGATTCTAAATCATTCACAATTGAGCCCTAGTTGTGTGAGTTTATCAATTTGCTCTAGCTTTCAATTGTAATCTTTGAGAGAGTGAATTGTAGTGAGCTTCAATTGTATTATCCACTCTATAAAGAGAGTTCAATTTGTATCAAATCAATTGTAAAGGTTGAGGGTTAGTAACCCTTGTGTGCAAAGAAGAAGAGTTCTTCTTTGGGAGAGATCATAGGCTCTTGTAACGGTTTGGTGCACACCCGTAAGTGCTCCAGGAAACGGTTTGGTCTACACCCGTAAGTAGATCGAATTAAGGAATCCTCAAGAGGTGTTCTTGAGGGGTGGACGTAGGCCGCGGGGTGCGATTGCCGAACCACTTAAAAAATCGGTTTGCAAATTTCTCTTCCCTTCTCTCTTTTACATAATTGCTTGTGATTGTGTTAATTTGCTATTAAGTTTTAAAAAGGTTAAAATTCCGCTAAAACCTTATTCACCCCCCCTCTAAGGTTTCCATATTTGGGCCAACAGATCCAATTTAGCAGTTTCTCGCAGAATGTCCCCCAAAATGTGCGGATCGATCCGCCCTTTAACCCAGATCGATCTGGGTTCCGCAGAATGCATTTCTGCTACTAAAAACCCTATTTATACGAATCCATATCATAACCAAACTTTATAGAATATTAAGAAACCATTTCAGAACAATTTCCAAACTTGTTGAAGCAATACTAAACATATAAATCATGTACTTAACCCCCATTACAACTACAATTGAACCATACCAACTGTTTTGCCCCAAATGTTGTCAAACTTGTACAAACATAGAAATTATTGGGAGAAAGTTCATAAACTTTGAAAACAACTTGATTATAATAACTAGAACTTGTCTGAGAGTCTGGCGACACCAATCCAAACTTGCTGGAATAGCCCACAAACTCATCCCACATATACCACATATAGATACATCATAAGGGTACACAAGATCCTCAAGGACCAACTCCAAAATATATTCCTAGCATAATTTATGGGAAACCAAAACTACCATTTACAACATAATACAAGTCTTTACACAAAATAAACAAGTTCGCTGAATTCATCCTTTTTCCCAAATGCACGTCACTTCTTCTCCGAGTATTTCTCCGAACCTGCGGTGATTGCTATTTACCACAACAGAGAAGAAAAACGGTTTTCTTAAGCATTACACTTAGTGAGCAATCTAAACATGATTGAATACTTAACATGTGCAATGCAACAATTCAACACACAACTCAAATTTGTGATCGCTGAACTACCGGTTCAATTATTCATTCACACCCAAAGACCTTCCCCTAGACGTGTGGTCACTTCTATTCCTTGGACTTCTATTCTCAACGAATTCTTCTCCTTCTCCTTCCTTATTACTCCCAATAATGAATCATTTCCCCAAGTATTTATTGATTACCACATAATCACATAAGCACAAAAGCATGGCAACTTTTACATATTTGACATGTAATTATCAATATATCATATTCATAGCTTCCAAACATGAATTTACCAATTCTAGATATCATTAAAGCATTTAACACATTAAACCACAATCAATTTATTTAGAAAACTCACCTTTAAAAGAATTATGCCCAAACAAGCTTAAAAAAGTTGAAGTCCTCAACAATTCTTGCTCAAATCCTACTTCAGAGTAAAAACTACAAGTTTTCGGCAATCGCATGTCACCGATTAGAACGAGCTACAAAATTACAACGATTAAAAAGTAAAAGAAAGGTATCGAAATGACCGTCTCACCTCCACGAGTCCAAATACGATTTCGGTTTGCGAATTGGATGACGAAGGGTGAATTTACAGCGTTGGAGCTTCTCGTCTTCTCTTCTTTCTCGATGTCTCTATATTTTCTTTAATTTCTATAAACTAGGATAGTTTTTCCCCTCTTGACACACACACACATGCAACATGCATGATGTGTCAAACCCATTTTTTCCCTTCTTTCATTTACATCCCCAAAACTCTTAAGTTCTTATTATGAAATCCCTGAACATTCCATTAACTACCTAATTATCTAAATGGGTGCTTGTCTAAGTCACGTATAGGTCTCAAACGTGGTCCCAAATATTTTGTGGAGTTGCTGTCATACCTACCAATTATGAATTTTTTTCATTTATGCCCTCATATGGGTACCCAAACCGGTAACAGAAACTAACACATATAGCAATATAATATGAGAGCATCATTAAATATATACTCATTTAATAGTATAAAAATGCATGTATTCATGTAAATGCAAATTTCATTATTCGGCCCTTTATTGGGTCCCACTTCCATACTTATCCCACCTTACTAGGGACTTTTCAACTGTATTCTTTACTGAACAATTTTCCACGCGTGAGTCCATAGCCTTCCCTTAATCCACCATGTGCACTAATTAATATTAATTAATGCATATTACGAGATAATTAAACCTTTTTCTCGGGTACGGATATTACATTTTCTCCTCTCTTTTAAGAAATTTGTCCCCAAACTTTCCTCGTCTCATAGTACCAGATAAACATAAACATCCTTTCTCGTACTTTTCAGCCATTTTGTATAACAACTCGATTCTAATCCGCCTTCTGACCCTATATCACAGAATATAAGTCACATAAAGTACATTAATTGATTCTGACTATAATCTCAATCATTAAACAACCGGTTCTCTTTCCCCCAGTATTTCAAATGGTCCCAATCATTCTGGAAACTAACTCACTTACTGGAAAAAAACAAAATATTTCACAACTAATCATTACCTTGTAGTAAGACGTTCTACCATGGTCTAGTTTCATTTCCATCGCCTCTTGCAATATTCAGAACTTTTATACAATTCAATTATTACATTTCAATGATAGGCTTCTATTTCCATATAACTTTACAACTCATTTTCACCTATAACTCGATTAACTTCAACAGATTAACAGATTTGCAGTTACAACCGATGACAATCATTCTACCTGTCAATTGGTCCTTAACCATTAATATGTCAACAACTAATCTTGTCGACTTGGGCATTCCTACCATGAAATTCATTGCAAGCAATAGATACTCATTCTCATTTAATATTCATTAACATCAACTATAATAACCCTGCCAATCTTCAATGATCCTATCTTTATTACCAATTACCTCACATCTCAAAGAATGTCTTACGATTCCTATCTGAGTGCAATCTGCTCAACATCTTAACTTTAACTTTGAAATGGTAGTGCTCAAACTTTAAATCAATCTTCAAAGACTAATGTCCTATGTAGTTGAATAATAAGTCATCTCATATAATAAATGTGTGATTAGTATTATGATATATCGAATTGCTAGCATACTACATTCTACAATCTCATTAAAAATTTAATATCTCGTCTGAAATCCCTTCCATAAGCAACCTTCATTCAAATCACATACTCTTCTTCTAGTTTCCAACACATCCTACTATGAAGTGGAGTCTAATCTCTTTTCTTGTCATGATAATTCTAAATATCTTCCTCAAAACAAACAGAACCCAAACAAATCTTTAAGTCAATCCCCTCTTATCTATTACAACAATATCAATTGAACCCAAGTTACTGTCTTCGTTTCTTTCCTTTCTTTTCAAGATAATTTCAATTCCTGACAAATCTAAATCTCCACGCAGTTATTCTCAATTGATCAACACACAGATATAATATTTCTCCCCAATCTCCGCTTTAAATATTGGCAACTACACCGACCTTACCCAATTAGCATTGGATTTTTCATATCGTAGCCTGGCACAAGTTCCAATTATCTTCTTTATTGTACATTCGATGACTGCATTGCAAACAACTATTTGAATCTCTACAATCCACATAATTTCTTGCTTGCAGGAATAAGAATAATATCGCCGAATATTCAAATAAGATAATAGTACCAAATTTTAATTCTTATATCTGATAATATATTTCATGTAGTTCTACCCTTTTATAAAGTATAAACAATTCCTGTACCAACACACAATCCAATCCCAATACAAGATTTCACTGCAATCGATAAATTCCTGATGCCAGTATAGATTTTACATGTCTCTATTCAAATTATTGTTGTAATACAAACATAGTTACTACCAACCCACTATTGATAACAAATTTTCGGTACTCAGTAAAGTAGTTGGCATAACCATACAATTATGAATTTAGGTCGTTGGCACAGTTTTCACCAATTCCTTCAGATCTCAAGTTAGTGTCTTCCCATGTTCCAAGCTGACAAATTCTAACGGTTATCATAATACAGAAAAATGACATCATACTAACTCCCTTGAGACAAACCCTTGTTTAATTCAATACTTTATCGATACCCAATCAACTACAGCATACTCATTCGATAGCCATTCCATGTCCAATAGTTTATCAAATAAACAAAACTATGCCCTCCATAGACAGTTCTGTATTACCCTTACTTCACTTATCCTAGCATACTAGAGCCAATCATAGAATCCCAATTAATTATTAATAACCAAATCCTAAGTCTAATGATTTCCTCAATAATATCTCTGATTACCCAACAACTACTACGATATAATAAATTGTGGAATTACTTATATAACATATAATTAACAATAATTTTACCTATTCTTGAAGTCCATGGCAGGTCAAACATGCATACGTTAAAAGCTTCTATCTTCTTGTTGTTCCTTCCCTTTTGGCGGTCGATTAGATCCTAGAGTGGTCATAGGTATCGAAGAACTTGAACCTTCTTGTCATCTATTAGGATAGTTGTGTGCTCGGTGGCCCGATTCACCACATTTATAACACTTACCTTTAAACTTTGTACTCATGCTTGAACAGTTCCTTGCGGTATGCCCGACCCGTCTACAAACATAACAGACTATAATTTTGCGGCATACACCCCAGTGTTGCTTATGTTGAACAACGTGGCTTTCTCTGCCTTGGAATACTACTTGTTGATGAACATCCTACATTTGCTCCTTTACACTTACCTTGACTTCTACTTGTACTTTTTCCTGATCTCTTACCTTTCTGATGTTGTCTGGACTCTGTTGGAAACTCCTCTGCGGTCGGTTGTTCCATTCTTACCTTGGGATTTGGGTTTTTGGTTTCTTCTTCTACCGAGAATATTCTGATTTCCACCGCCCTTACTATTATTTCCATAACTCGTTCTACTCGATCCACTCTTGATGGTGATGTTTGTCTTTTTCCTGAATCCATTACTAGCAGACAAATATGTCTAGCATCCACAAGATCATTCCTGTGCATGTTACTATAAATAACATGCTATGTATGCTAAACAATATTTTAGGCATGGTAAATAAACATTGATTCATATTCATACAACTACGTGTCATTGTGTGCACACTACGAGTCGTATACGTCACTTATCCCAAAGGTTCTAGCATATTGCTCCGATACCCAAAATTGCCATACCCTAACCCATCGGGGGCAGATTAGGACACATGTAACGAAGCTGTAAGCAACCAAAATACACTAATTAACAAAGAAACATGTGAATTACAAAGAAATACATGTGTTAAACAACATAAAAGAACATTGTTGTAATAGAATAGCCCCAAGAGCAAAATGGTCATAAATAAATATAGTTAAATTTATATCAAAAGATAGCTCTTTGAGTCCCAGTTCCAACGAAAAAAATGATGAGCAAATCCGAGTTTTCTATAAAGAGTTATGTCCGTTTCCGTAAAAGTCGACAGCGTAAAATTTTGTACGCGGATCGATCCGCCCTTTAAACCCAGATCGATCCAATTTAGCAGTTTCTCACAAAATGTCCCCGAAAATGTTCAAATTGATCCTCCCTTTAACCAGGATCGATCCGGGTTCTGCAGAATGCATTTCTACTGCTAAAACCCTATTTTTACAAGTCCAAATCATAACCAAAGATAACCAAATTTCATGGTGTTAGGGATATATACTAAAAGCCATGCTTTATGTAGTTGATTTATTACTCATTTAATAAAATCAGTTGATCCATTTTTATGAGAATCTGTGTAGGCAATGTTTGTATTATATTATTTATTTAATATTATGCATGTGTGTCTCTCATTCTATATAGTAGGTGGTTTGGTGTGTAGAGTTCGGCTTACACACGGAAGATCAGGCCATCAGATATTATAGAATGTAAGATTTTGGTTTACAGTCTTAGATGGGATTGGACACACCATCGGTAGGACTGCAGCATGGTGTTGTAGTAGGTTTGTCTTGACTACGGAAAACGGTATAGTTTCAACTCACTATGCTGGTACACTTTGTGTATTAAACGGGACTGACTTGGGGTAATTATCTTTATACTGACTTATAAGATAATTAATACCTCATGGCTATTATGAGTGCTTATGCTCTAAATCCTAAGTTAATTTGTAGACACGTACATTTGATATTTACACTTTGATCCCTAAAAGGGTGAGATCCTTAAATGGGTCAATATCTCATTAGATTGGGTGGCAATATTAATTGTGTGGTGGATATTGATTAATGATGGAATCCATGTCTCAATTTTGGGATTGATGATATCCCCTTGAGAAAGCTTATAAGTTTTGATTATGTCAAACCCTGCAGGTGGATTTTGTATCCGACATATCAGATAAGGTAAGCAGAGGATCTCAAGGAATTTTAAGAAATTAATTAAATATGATTGTCAGTAATTATATTTAATTAATGAATATCTGTAATCTTAACATGGGGAGATAATAAGCATTTAATAACATGGAGCTCGAAATATATTTTTGAGATAAGGGTAGGAGTGCAATTATAATTCTTTAGTGGTATGAATTATAATTTATGGAAATAGGAATCTGATTCAGTTTGAATTAGGGTTTCCTAATTCCATAAGGAAGCCTATTCCTTATTGACTTCTTATGGTCCCTATCGTAGCCTATATATATGCTGCTTTGGCTCTCTCATCAGCTAGCGTTTTTCTATATAGAGAATTATAACTCGGAATAGAAAAGAGAGCGTAAAAGAGGGAGAGCAGAAAACAGAAAGGATTTCGAAAGAGCCCACACTCAGTTCGATATTCTGGCAGCAAAGGAATACGATAGAAGATCGTGAGCTGTCATCGAGCCCGTGTTCTCGATTCGTCTACTACAGCAATCCGTTTTAGCAGTTTAAGGTAACCCTAGTTCCGCCCTTGTAGGGTTATTGTAGTTTTCACGTAAAATTTTTGAAGTACCAACTTATACGCGCTGTCAATGGATTCTGAGAACGCAGTTTTCTAACACATGGAACATTAAGAAACCATTTCAAAACAATTTCCAATCTTGTAAAAGTAATACTAAACATACAAATCAGGTACTTAACCCCATTACAACTACAATTGAACCATACCAACCATTTATCCCCAAATGTTGCCAAAACTTGTACAAACTTAGAAAATTATTGGGAGAAAGTTCATAAACTTTGAAAACAACTTGATTAATAACTAGAAGTTGTCTGAGACTCTTGCGATACCAATCCGAACTTGCCAGAATGGCACACAAACTCATCCCACATATACCACTCTGTAGACACCCTATTTTCTCGGATAACACATTTAAGAGGCCACAAGCATGTCAAACCTCAATGATTAGAAAGGTCGGATTTTCAAAGATTACCTCTAACTCTCAAGAAGTGACAGAAATGACCAAAATGCCCCTAAAAGACCAGAACTCTCTGAATTGGCCCAGAAGCTCAGAAATCATTCGTTGTCATTCAAAATAACAGAAAAGTATTTTAAAAAGAAAAACATTTGAAAACATCAGCTTCTAGAGGCTTCGGTTTGACCAAGGTTTGATTGAAATTTTTCGAAATCGCCCGAAAGCTCCAAAATTATTCTAAGTCATGAAAAAAGTATTAAAATATGTTATAAAATAAAATCGGAGAGAAGCGTCAGTCTCCGGAGGCTCCTAGAACTTCTTAGAAATGCACCGTTTGACTGATTTGATCGCAAGTTTGACCAAAAGTCAAATTCGCCTTTGTGATATAAAAATATATTTATCAAATACTAGAGGTCAATAACTTTTCAACGGTATATCACACATAATTTCTGGACTTAAATTGAATTCATTATGAATTTTTAAATATAAAAAAGGCAATCAATCAGCCTTTATTGCGAATATCGTAAAACTTTTCAAAGTGACCTGAATCCAAATTATTTTTTATGGAAAGTAGACCCCATTACCTTTTCCAACGGTATATCATAAGTTTAGTTTGGAGTTTGTAATCATTTTCTGCGAATTTCAGACGAAATATGGCATTTTTACGAATTTCTGAAGTTCTGGGGGCCTAAATGGAAAACCCAGGTCAATAGGGGTTGACTTCCATTGCGGCACACCACCACTGCCGTCTCGGCTATCTCCCCCTAAACCCAAATTTTTGTAAAATGCTTTGGTGCTAAATTGTAAATTCAATTCTTAAAACGATGTAGTTTTGATTATTCTGGGATTATGGACCAATAAGAGACTTTTTCTAATCCCAATTACCTCCCCAACCCCTCTATAAATATCCCCTTCATCTTCACAACTTGGGACAATAATGGAAGCTCCAAAGAGAGAGATAAAGAGTTGGGGAGAAACAGAGAGAGGAATAGTAGTTTTCTTCTTCAAAATTCAATCAAAATGTGAGTTTCAACTAGTTGTGCTTTCAAGCTTTCAATCCATTTTCTTTACATCCTTTGAGTTTCCAATGAGTTAGAGAGTGATGTACACACCCACATACACATATATGAGAGGTTGAATCCTTGTGGTTCCACCATTGAAAGATCATTGATTATATACTTGTTTTTCTTTCCTAATCTCATTTCTATTTTCATTTTTCTTTGTCATACTTGCATAATCTTTTCTCAACTTCCATTTCTATTTTGATTTTTTTGTCATTTGCATCATCTCTCCCTCAACCTCATTTCTATTTTAATTTATTCTTATTCCAAATTCTTGAGGTTTCAAGTGTTAAGAGGATGTTCAAAAATGGTTACTTCATCTTCTCAAGTGTTTGGATTCAAGATTTGAACTCCTCTTTTAAAGCCCCAAGCAAACCAAGTGAGTTTTCTAAAAGGAAAAGATTATTTTCTGCAGATTTTCTCAATACAGTGAACAATTTGAGTTCAAACATTTATATTGAATTAAACACTTGAGGTATGATGATAAAACCACTTGAAAAACCTTCTTAATACACCATAGTTCACCTTCATTTTGTTTCATCAATTTTCGAAATGTTGAAACATGTTTTCTGGATTTTAGAAGTTCATGTTAACAATCAATCTTTTCTCTCACAGATTGTAGTCTTACTTCTTATATTTATTTTAGATGTTTTTCATCACATAACACGGTCTTTTCTATTTTTTTTTTATTAACTCCAATGTGTTATGAAACTTTCTGTATCTTTTGAGCATCATAAGAGTTGTTTTTCTACTTATAACAAATCATACAAAATCAGTTAATAGTGTAGCTTTTGTTTCTGAGTCATGTGTACATTCTGATTTGTTTATTTTAATCTGTAATAGCTATTGGAGTTTGGTCTTTTCCTGTGTATTCTAGACACACAGAGAGACTCTCTGATTTTTTTCAAATTTTCCTAGGCATACTTGTCCTCCCATTATGATTTTAAAAAGTGATACATACAGTCTGGACACTATTCACAACAGACCACTTTTTGACTTTTACACTTTAGTGCTACACTCCCTTGCATCTAGATGAACCAACATCCCATGAATATATTCTTTACCACTCCTAGCATATTGTATCATACCATGTATCATCTATCCTCTCGTGTATCATACTTCCATGGATTCTTGAGCTTGGTTTCCAAATAAAACCATGTTTTATAAATGCTTTAAGGAATTCTTAAAATGAGTTAAGAATTGATATTCCAAGTGGTTAGAATCTTCACTCAAGAGCTGAAAATATTATTTCAAAGCATCCATTTCAAAACCCCTTTTAAACCCTTCATTTTGATTTCAAAAAATAAAACATTTGTTCTTCTCAAAATCTTCAAAACAGTGAGTTGTTCAAATTAAAAATATCATTCTCAGCACAATACTCAATGGATGACTGCAATACCACTTGGAAAGTCTTCCTAATCATTAGGGAATGTCCATGGTTTTTGGATGAATTTTAAAACACTTGGAAGGGTTCCATTTTGACCCAAACATTCCTTCCAAACATTTTGTTTTTCTGTCACAGCAGCTTAGTTGACTTGAAACTTGTTTTCCAGACAAATTTTCCAACAAGAGTGGTCCCAACTCATTTTTTCCTTGAACTGCAATGTCTTAGGGAACTTTTTATATAATATGGGCCTCAAAACATTTTGTTTTCATTTTTAAATATTTTTCTATATTTCAAAACAGTGAGTTGTTCAAATTAAAAATATCATTCTCAGCACAATACTCAATGGATGATTGCAATACCACTTGGAAAGTCTTCCTAATCATTAGGGAATGTCCATGGTTTTGGATGAATTTTAAAACACTTGGAAGGGTTCCATTTTGACCCAAACATTCCTTCCAAACATTTTATTTTTCTGTCACAGCAGCTTAGTTGATTTGAAACTTGTTTTCCAGACAAATTTTCCAACAAGAGTGGTCCCAACTCATTTTTTCCTTGAACTTCAATGTCTTAGGGAACTTTTTATATAATATGGGCCTCAAAACATTTTGTTTTCATTTTCAAATATTTTTCTATATTTCAGTCGATAGTACGGATTCTGTTTTTGAGTAACCTCTCTTGTTTGTATGATTTCTCTCAACCTACAACTTCAATCTTGATTTGGCTTTTTTCTATGTGTTCTAGACATAGTATAGATGATCTCCATAAAAAATCATGAATTAAAAACATACCTATCCTCACTTTTCCATTTTTGCAAAATCAGTTCATTGTTCTGTCAACTTTTCACATCAAGCATGTCTTTTATTCTTTGATTGGATATTCACATGCATTCCAAATTAACTCATATCTTAGGAAGTAGTTCATACTACATTTGTCCATATTCTATAATGATATTCTTCATGCATTCATGCATATTGCATAGTCTCAATTCACTTTAGAAAATCCCATGAACACAAACACACCAGTACTTTGCACATTTTATGCTCATCCATTACATCCATGCAAGATTTAGGGCTTTTTGTAACTCCCAATCGAACAAGATTATAAGGAATGAAATTGATCACACGTTCATGCTCCCCCTCGATCAAATTTTCCTTTCTCATCCGTCCCGGGGATTGAAAGGTCTCCTTTTCTCCAAGATTGACATGCATTATACTAGTTTCCTAAGCATACTTTTTTTTTTTATCATTTGTTTCAAGAACAATCCATGTCCCCTTTAGATTAGGAAAACTTGATTACTTGGTATGTGATTAGACGATTTTTCCTAGGTTTGTTTGTGTGATCTTTCACTTTTGCATTGTGTGATACTTAGCTTAGATTGATATCTTATCTTTTGATCTTCCATTTCAAGATTCTTTTGCAATGTAATATACCTATCATAATATTAATTGTCGAACCAAATGTAGTATAAGATGCTAATTAAGGATGTTTTAGTCATGATAAAGGCTCCTTCCACTCTCATACCAAAATCCAAAGCCAAGTTCTTTGGTTATGAAGGGCTGATGCCCTTTATCCCATTTGGGTGAGTGAAAATTGGGTTTTTTGGTTCTCTAAAGACCAAGTAGCGACTCTGTATTTGTTTTCACAAACTTTCTGACTTTTTTCAAATATTTCAAAGGAAAATCAATTTCAAAACTCGGAAGGTGGTGGATCCCGAATGCCGCATGTCCACACACTCATAGATACATCATTAGGGTACACAAGATCCTCAAGGACCAACTCCATAATATATTACTAGCATAAGTTATAGGAAACCAAAACTACCATTTACAACATAATACAAGTCTTTACATAAAATTAAACAAGTTCGCTGAATTCAACCCTTTTCCCCAAATGCACGTCACTTCTTCTCCAAGTATTTCTACGAACCTGTAGTAGTAGTTATTTACCACAACAGAAAAGGAAAACGGTTTTCTTAAGCATTATGTTTAGTGATCAATCTAAACACGATTGAATGCTTAGCATGTGCAATGCTACAATTCAACACATAACTCATACTTGTGATCGCTAAACTACCGGTTCAATGATTCATTCACATTCGAACACCTTCCCCTAGCCGCGTAGTCACTTTTATTCCTTGGACTTCCATTCTCAACGGATTCTTCTCCTTCTCCTTCTCCTTCTTTATTACTCCCAATAATGAATCATTTCCCCAAGTATTTATTGATCATCACATAATCACATAAGCAAGGCAACTATTACATATTTGACATGCAATTCTCAACATAGCATATTCATAGCTTCCACAAATGAATTTACCAATTCTATATATCATTAGAGCATTTAACACATTAAACCATAATCAATTTTAGTTAGAAAGCTCACCTTTAAAAGAATTCTACCCAAACAAGCTTAGAAAAGTTGAAGTCCTCAACAATTCTTGCTCAAATCCTACTCCGGAGTAAATCCTACAAGTTTTTGGCAAACACGTGTCACCGATTAGAACGAGCTACAAAATTACATTGATTAAAAAGTAAAAGAAAGGTATAGAAATGACCTTCTCACCTCCACGAGTCCGAATACGATTTCGGTTCGCGAATTGCATGACGAACGACGATGGAACAACGAATTTACGGCGTCGAAGCTTCTCGTCTTCTCTTCTTCCTCAGGGTCTCTCTATTTTCTTTCATTTATGTAAATTAGGAGAGTTTTCCCCTCTTGACATACACTTACAACATGCATGATGTGTCAACTCCACATTTTTTCTTCTTTTCATTTACACCCCCAAAACTCTTAAGTTCTTATTATGAAATCCCCAAACATTCAATTAACTACCCAATTATCTAAATGGGTGTTTATCTAAGTCATGTATAGGTCCCAAACGTGGTTCCAAATATTTTGTGGAGTTGCTATCATACCTACCAATTATGAATTCTTTTCATTTATGCCCTTATATGGGTACCCAAATCGATAACAGAAACTAACACATATAGCAATATAATATGAGAGCATCATTAAATATATACTCATTTAATCATATAAAAATGCATGTATTAATGTAAAATGCAAATTTCATTATCCGTCCCTTCATTGGGTCCCACTTCCATACTTGTCCCACCTTATTGCAGACTTTTTAACTGTGTTCTTTACTGAACAATTTTCTACGGGTGAGTCCATAGCCCCCCCCCCCCCCCCCCCTCTTAATCCATCATATACACTAATAATATTAATTAATGCATATTATGAGATAATTAAACCTTTTTTTCTGGGTACGGGTATTATACTTTTTGACCAATAATAATGCTTACGTCCATCAGAATCTTATTGGCAATTGTTGTAAATCATGACTATGAGATTAGGCAGATGGATGTTACGACAACCTTCTTAAATGGATATCTATATGTACCAGCCTGAAGGATTTATATTAGAGGGCAGAAACACAAGGTATGCAAACTTAAGAGATCTTTTTATGGTTTAAAACAAGCCTCTAGGACTTGGAATACTTGTTTTGATGAAGCCATCAAAAGTTTTGGTTTCACTCAAAGCCCTAATGAGTTTTGTGTTTACAAGAAAACACAATGTAATAGTCACATTTTTAGCTTTAAATGTTGATGATATCCTTCTCATTGGGAATGACGTAGGCATGCTATCAATAGTAAAGCTATGGTTATCTAACCAATTCTGTATGAAAGATTTGGGTGAGCTAGATAACATATGTCCTTGGTCTAAAACTCTATAGAGATAGAGGTAATAGACTATTGGGATTGTTCCAATCCACTTATATTGACAAGATATTGGCCAAGTTTAATATGCAAGATTTTAAAAATGGTTAAATATCTTTTAAGACACGAAATTGTTTTTTCTAAGAGAATGTCTCCACAGTATATGAAAAAGCACATTGAAATAAAGTTTCACTTGATAAGAGAGATTGTTCAAAGAGGAGATTTTAACCTTTCTAAGATTGCTTCCACTGACAATATTGCAGATCTATTTACAAAACTTTTGACTCTAAAGGTACTTTATTGATAAAATTGGTTTGAGACTTGTATCCAATTGACATTGAGTGCAAGTGGGAGACTGAAAGAATTATATGCCATACAAAGTCAAATAATACTAATAATAATAATAATAATAATAATAATTTGTTACATGCATTTCATGGGTTGTATTACAATTCCATTTTAGTTGGTACATTTTGTCCTAAGATTACATTATTCGGAAAATGATATTGATTGTTGATTAGAAATGTTTTCTCTAATTTTCTTGTAGTCGAAATTGAGTTCGCAATCAATAAACATGCTAGGACAACATGTTTGCCGATGGTTGTCACTTGTGGTACTACTATATTTGATAGGATGGCATGCTTAAGCCATTAAGGTAGAGACCCTTAGTAGACATTGTGGGTATTTGTAAGATGACAAATACTGAACATGATCATTAAAGAACACTCTGGGACCAGTCACTGTTATTAGAAGAGTTGTTCTTCTAACAATTGCAGAAAGTCCTTATTAACCTGAGGATATTACTAAGTCTTATATATCTATTAGTGTAGTTTTAAAATTGTCAACCGGTGATGTCTAATTGGAGACTATATATGGACTTGTTGGGCTACATTAATAATGTATGAAGGTTTGTAGCTGTCCAATAAGGGATCCATTACTCTTAGTATTAGAAGGAATATTCAAGATTATGTTTCTTACATATTGAAATAAATCGACTGGTGCAATTCAGAAAAGTGGTTTTCTAAATTTTTATAATGTATTCAATATTTGTGAAGAGACGTACATGTAAACTAATTGGGTAACGGTACCTTTGGTGGTCCAATCCTAGGTTTGCATGGAATATTATTTGGTGGAGCGACTAATATACAAAATTGTTAGGAGGGTATATTCACGTATTAATTCTCTATTCTTTGGGTAAAAGTTGCAATTTATTTAACGGACATGGTTGCAATTATCAAGCCAAGAGGGATGTATTTGTAATTTGAAAAAATGATGGAATTAGATTCTATGTATTATGTAACATGTATGTTTAATAGATTTACAATGTAATAGGTTCTTTGTATATACTTATTTGAGAATAGTGTACAATGAACATACAAAGAAATTACATTCCCTAAAATCTAATTACTTCTTGACTTACCAATGAATGAGAATCCGATCCAATGCTCTCCCTAGCCTAGTGAAGAATCATAGAGGGCTTAATGAAGTACTATAAATAGTTATAAGCAAGTGTTGCAAATCAATCACTTTGAAATTTATTTTCTATATTCTTCTTTTAGTGGCTAGTGGGAAAAAAAGAAGTATAAGCATTTGAGACTTAGGAGGATTTTGCGTTTGTAAAATCTAGTGAGTTTGTTTTGGAGATAAAAAGAAGAATAAACTTTGGAAACTTCAAGAGGACTTGCACTTGAAATCTTATGAGGTAAGTTCCTTTGTCATGAATTCATGTAAATCACGTGGATAGTTCTTGGAGTAATTTTAAATAAAATAAAAAGGAAAATTATTCCCTCATATTTGATTTGAGTATTATTTTTTCCTTTAATAATTGGTCTGACAAGTTCGAACCAAAAATTATATTAGGTCTGTACCATCTTATAAAATCGGTACATGCACTTTATACAAAAGAATGCATATTTTGGGTGCAAACAATGCCGGCCCCTTTAGCTCTTTAAAATAGGAAAAAAAAAAAAAAAATGAATTTTGAAGAGAGATGATTTTCAGGCCAATGATTGGAGAAAATAAGGTTAACGTGAAATAGAAACAAAATCAAATCCTACACTTTAGTCTGATCAGCTAGTAAATATCACATGTTACTAGCTTAAGGCGGTTGGTTGGCCACCATCATAAGTTGATGTAAAATAGGAGGATATCACAAGCATATCAATAGAATTATAGTCCCTTTCACAAAGTTTTAATTTTTGTTAAATTTGAGAGAATTTTTTGCTGATTTGGATATGGACACCCATAAAAATGGGGGACTAGGTGAATTAATAAAGTCTATTAATAAAGTCCCTAAAAATAGGGGCTAAATGAATTAATTAAGGTATGTTATTGCTTATAGTTATAACATATCATTCAATACGAAGGTTGTATTTAGGGGTGGCAATCGTGTTGTGTCGGGTTATATTCGTGTCGTGTCATAATCGTGCCGTGTCAATAATCACGTTATTTCTAAACGTGTCAAAACTTAAACTCATATCCAACTAATGCAATTCACGAGTAACCCATTTAACCCACCAATCCATGTAATGAACAAACCGTTTTACCAAGATCTTCTTCTTGTACATGTTACGTGTCCAAGATTTTTTTACCAAATGAAAATATTGAGTCTTGACTCTTTCTCTTTGTCCTCAAGCACTTCGCAGAGAAGAGAACTAGAGTGTGGGGAGTCTGAGGAATGTGCACTATGAGTCTGTGCTGTGAGCGGCGGCTGTATTGTGATAGAGATGGTTTTTCCTTAATTCATAGCATGTATATAGTCATGTTGTGCTAATGTCAGATTTTTTTAAACTGCTGAATAAATCAAAAAATATTTGTTTTTTTCAAAAAAGAAAAAAGAGAGAGATGCAATACTTGTTTTTAAAATACTAATTTAGTGGGAAATCCCATTCTACCAATGTTTGTTATAATAGACCCACCAATTGGTACTTCCCAATGAGAGACCCTATGATTGTAAATGTTGTTAGAGATTAGTCCACAATCCCCAATTATAAATAGTTTTAGTGACTTTTTTACCCCTATACATATACACAGGCATACATATATAGAAATATATATATATATATATGGAAATAACTCTATTTTAAAGATCCCATTGATTTGCATATCAAATATATGGAAATAAAATTCCATAACTTTAGCCTTGTACATTATGGGTCTTTTGAATATTTTAACGCCATTTTTATGTGGGTATCCCATTTTTGTATGTTCTACCAATAATCATTGATCACATAACATATTAATCTGTTACTATGCACCATACATTTATGCGAGTATTGAATTTTACACTGCAACTAGTTCGTTTACACTGCAATTGGTTCATTAGTGTGAAATTTTACACTGCAACTGGTTTGTTTTTACATTGCAACTAGTTCATTAGTGTGAAATTTTATACTGCAATTGGTCAAACTCAATCCCATAAATCTTGCATATATTTTGGGAAGTTACCAAACTTATTTTATACTGCAATTGGTCAAACTCAATCCCATAAATCTTGCATATATTTTGGGAAGTTACCAAACTTAATCCCATAAATGTTGCATATATGTTGAGAAGTTACTAAATGTCATGATTGTATGGCTTTATAGGTTAGATTCTGTTTAATATTACATGGATCTTTTTTATAATTTCGCATTTTCACCATTCTTGGATGATCTAACAGTCATTCATCAATATCACCCAAAAATAAATAAAAAATAGTGTTAAATTTCACACTAAATTTGTTAAATTTCACACTCATATTCGAGTTACGTTATTCAACAAATGGAACACTGTCTTATCACAAATTCATTTGCACATTCATTTTATACTAACTGCAAGATATCATAATTTTTCTTCACATAGTATACAATTTCGCATCACATCATATGAACGAAGAACATTAGTGTTAAATTTTACATAAATTTTACACTATAACATTTTGAACCACAATCTTTGAACTACAACATAATATACATTTTCACATTAAAATTGTTAAATTTCACACTCATATAGTTCTTCAACAAATGAAACACTGTCTTATCACAAATTCATTTGCACATTCCTTCACATAGTATACAATTTCGCACCACATCATGTGAACGAAAACCATGAGTGTTAAATTTTACGCTATAACCTTTTGAACCAAAACCAAATCTTAAAACACAATCAACAACACAAATGAACCGAAGTCCGTTGACCCAGGACAGGAATATGTTGCAACAACAACAAATCAACAAGGCATGCTATGTTTATACAACATATATAACAGCTATATAATCTACAGTGTGTGTGTATGTGTGAGAGAGAGGACATAGGAGGGGCAAAAAGTTATAATTAAAGGCAATATAGATGTCAAAGGACGGCCTTTTTGTGCATCTATATTTTCCTTATAGTTTTTCCATAGATCCTTGGCCATCGTAGTAACCATCTGGATGAAACCATCCACCAACTCCGGAAAATCTTTCATCAGCCCATCAAGAGAAGTCCTTATCTGCTCCACTAGACCACCGATTGCTGATCCGGTGGCCATTGCTGACCCTAAAATGCTCTATTTAACAAGATCAAAAAGAGTAGAGATGAGAGTACTTATGATTTCCATTACTATCTGCAATATATACTCCAAACACGCCTTAATGACCTCTCCAATCTTTTCCAACCCGCCTTGGATTGCTTCACCGGGGACTTTGAAAGCTTGGATCATCAACACGAGAAGGTAGGCCGTAATTTTCCATCAAGCGAGAGTCACAACCGGTGTGTATGTGTGTGTGTGTGTGTGTGTGTGTGTGTGTGAGAGAGAGAGAGAGAGAGAGAGAGAGAGAGAGAGAGAGAGTAAATGGATATAGAATGTGATTCATTCTTATTTGGGTATTTGAGTTTTGAATTTTGAAAACCCCAAAATCTTGGAGTTATTTATTGCAGTGTTGAATGGGAAATGGTAAGGGTAGTTTGGTCTAAATTTGTAGAATGGACTTCATAGTAAAATGTTTCATGGGTTGAACCTATTGAAAGAAACTTAGAGTAAAATGGACATTATACAAATTAACTCTTTTTAAAATATATATGTATATCCAAAAAATCCTTTATAATCGAACTAAATAAGTTGACTCAATTAAAACATGACCAAACTCATTTATTAATCGTATTAAATGAATCGACCCGTTTATAACCCATACCGTATAAACTAAACTCATATCCGTTTAATTCGTGTCGTGTTACCGTGTCGTATCGAAAATTGACACCCCTAAGGACTCATTTGGCAGGTTGGATAAAACTGTCGGATAGGATAGAATAAGGCAGGATCGGATAGGATAAGAATCGTGTCGGATAAGCTGTTACGTTATCTTGTGTTTGGAATATGTTGGATAAAACTGTCGTATAAGCTGTTATATCCTAATCCTGTATTTGGTCGTGCCCGGATATATGATCCAGATAATAACTAAATTATTGCTTTTTAACACAACTTGAGGTATAATGAAAGGAAAAAAAAAAGAAAAAAAGAAAAAGGAAAAAAAGAAACAGAAAAAAAGAATAGATCTAAAAATGGACAAAAAAAAAAGAGATTTGAAAATGAAAGAGGGGGAAAAAATGAGAGAGATCGAAAAAAAAAAAAAAAAAAAAAGATGAAGAAAGATATGAGAAAAAAGTAGAAGAAAAATAAGACAGATTAGAAAATGAAAAAGAAAAAAAAATCTGAAAAAAAATAAATAAATAAAAAAACAGATCGAAAAATGAAAAGGGAGGAAAAAAAAAAGCATATTTGAAAATGAAAAAAAAAATAAAAAAAAAACTGAAAATGAAAATGAAAAAAAAAAAATCAAATCTTAAAAAAAAATAAAAAAAGTTTTTTTTTTCCCAAGAAGCTATCCCAAACTTCTAATCCTACATAATACCACCTAGGCCTGTAAACGGGTCGGATCCGGACCGGATCTAGTGCATCCAGATCTGCTAAACTATATATGGATTCGGATATGACGGATCTGCTATAAGTCAGTCCATATTCGGATCCACCAAAATATACCGAATCCGGATCCGGATCCGGATTTGATCCGAAATAATATATAATGTGTATATCTATACTATTTTTGTATATATATAATATGTATATATATAAATATATTTGTATATACATGACTAATATACTAAATATAATACAGTATGTATATGCATTATATATATATAATTATATTATGTATATATAACATGTAGATATATATAAATATATTTATATATATAAGTATTATTCGGATCCGGGTCTTAGGTGGACCGGATATTACAAGACCATATCCGATCTATTTTTTAAGCATAAAATACGGATTCGGATCCGGATCTGAATATGGATCTTAAAAAATGCTCAGATCCGTCTAACAGAGTCGGATCTGGACCGGATCCGGGTCTAGACCCCGTCCATTGACAGGCCTAATACCACCTCCCCCATGAGTTAGAGTTATCCCACTCTCCATAGGATAAAAACCTAGTTCATAAGTATTTTGTCTTGTCTAATGGCGCCACCAAACACAAAATAGGATAAAAATGCCTCTTATCCCGACCATCAAACAAGGCTTAATTGTATTGAATATCTGTGCCTCTTATCTGACCACCAAACAAGGCTTAATTGTATTGAATATTTGTCTTTATTTAGCCCCCGCCCAAGTAAAATCAGATAAGGAGAACACATCTTCGCAAAAACAGTCTTTTCATAGCACGAAAGCACCGTAAAATTAACGGTCAATAACGCCCGGAATCGTGAATCTAACGGCTCGAATTCCTCCTGAATTGCTCTCTCGCTCTCTCTATCATCAACATCGACACTTCCAAATTCCAAATTCTCACACAGTTACATAAAAACCATTTCAATTTCCATTTCTATTTTCGTTTTTAGGGTTCCAAAAAAATGGCATCAATCGAACCTCTTCAACCCCTAATCCACAGAAGCATCTCTGTAAATTCGAATTACAATCCCAAAGATTTGTACAAATATGGGCTCTTCCACAATCGATTTAGGGTTCTATATCAAAAACCAACTCGTTTCGTCGCAAATTACCATTGCCAACCGGTTAATAATTTGTATAAACAACCTAGGGTTTCGAAGAATCTTGAAAGGTTTGACCTTTGGGGTGGGTTTCTGAGAAATCAAGGTTTGAGAGATAGTAGAATTCGAGCTAACAGTTCTTGCGAGCAAGACAGTGATAGAAAGGGCGAGAACAGTGAAGCGAAGAGTAGTGAGAGTAAGAGTCCGGCGAGCCCGAGTTCGACTTCTTCGCCGCCGCCGCCGTCGTCGAGGAGAGAGAAACAAGGGAAGGGTGGGTGGTGGAAAGGCGGAAAGTGGCGGTGGCAGCCGATAATTCAGGCTCAAGAGATAGGTATGTTGTTGTTGCAATTGGGTATTGTTATGTTTGTGATGAGGTTGCTCCGGCCCGGAATTCCGTTGCCGGGTTCGGAGCCGAGGACACCGGCGACGTTAGTGAGCGTCCCGTATAGTGATTTCTTGAGTAAGATTAATGGTAATCAGGTTCAGAAGGTTGAAGTTGATGGTGTTCATATCATGTTTAAATTGAAGTCAGAGCCTAGTAGTTTGGAAAGTGAATTGGGTAGTGTAAATAAGTTGCAGGATTCGGAGTCATTGTTGCGAAGTGTGGCCCCGACAAGGCGAATTCTGTACACAACGACACGCCCTAATGATATTAAAACTCCGTACGAGAAGATGCTTGAGAATGATGTTGAGTTTGGGTCTCCAGATAAGCGGTCAGGAGGTTTTTTGAACTCTGCACTGGTAAGTTCTTGGTGTTGAGCAAGTTAGGAAGAACTATTTTTAGTTGATTATCTGTAGTTTGAAGTATCTTAATTGACATAAAGCCAAAAAAGTAATGATTTTGATTATCAATATCTTTTTATCTATCCATTTTTGTTACTGTCTTGTTGTGTTTTCATTGGACGGTTGTGGCGATCGGTGTGTAATGCAGCTTGAGTTTTTTTTTTTTTTTTTTTGTCAATGATCAAGCTTGAAGCTTTCAGTAGTAAGAGCATTTCCAACACGGAATTTGCATTTGAGTAATCAGAATAGTGTTCTGCTTACTTGAATAGTGTTTTTGATTACCCAAGCTGCTATTTTCACCAAATGTACTCCACCAATAGTAGTCAAATGAGCAACCAATTAATATTTTAATATCTATCCATATGAACTGTTTCAGAAATTCTGCTTTTTAGTTGGGAAGAGAACTAACTGAAAAGGGAAGAGAGAGTTAATGCTGGGAAGAGGCCCCTCCCCTCCCCTCCCCTCCCCCCTTCCGCTCGCACCTTGCAACCCCATAAGCATCCCTTAGTCAACTCCAGAAGCTCAAGCAAGATGAGTGGTGAAACTAAGAGCCTGTCGGGGATAGCTTTTCTGGGCCAAAGTTGTGATCCTCCGGGTTACCTTCTTCACAGTTTATAAAAGAATCTGATTCCTTTTTAAACCTAAAAAACATTTTCTTGAAATGCTCCAATTTGTAGCTCTTTAAAAATCTTTTATTCCAAAAAGTGATTATTTTAAAAGCTAAACCACGTGGGCTCTAAGTCAATGTTAAAGTTAGCCTTCCAGTTAGTAGCTATTTCCTTAAATAAATGCCTTGAATGAAGACAATCTCGTCGCTATTTGATGGTCCACACTCCACAGGCTTGGACTATGTTCCAGATGCGGTGCTACCCTTGCACTTCGTTCTACCATGTTGATCTTCGTCTCTGAGTTTTCTGATTCAACAATTATATCCTTGTGTTAGATTAGTATGAATTTCCGCGATAGAACTAGTGTGAATTTCGCCCTTTTGACTGGAACAAGGGTTCCAATTCTTTGGGATCAGGGAAGTATCTCTCATTAGTCATAGGCATAACATCGATTGAGAAATCCAGTTCTTTGCCTTGGATTCAAATAATAACGAGACTATTAAGTTTTGGTAGAATGATCGTTTTTGAGAAAAATAAAACCTTAGCACAGGAAGGAAATTTGCTCCCCTCCTCTATTCAATGTAATTCAATTAGTAATCATGGTCAATCAAAATATGAATAGCTGATTCGTACCTGGAATGTTTATTATAGTCTGGGTTTGCATTATTTTCTATGGCATGTGGGGTTCATTATGTTCTACTTTGCTCCATTCTGAGTACAATGTGTTTTTACTTGCTCCATTCTTTGCAGATTGCTTTGTTCTATGTGGCAGTGCTTGCAGGGCTTCTTCACAGGTTTCCAGTGAGCTTTTCTCAGGTGTGAACCCAAAATACTTTTTTCTTTCCCTTCTTCTTTGAGACTAATGTGATAAGCGAATGATTTACAGTGATTTGCTTGATTATGTCTACAGCCCTGGTTGTTAGAATTGGCCAATTCACAAGGCGATTCATACGAGTCCATTATAGTTTCACACAACCCGATACGATTCAATATGATTCATGATTTGAACTTTGAAGTTTTAAGCAGAATACTTTTAACGTTTTGAGCCTTGACATTGCATGAAACTTGTGTTAGATTAGCAAGATAGCAATAAGATTATGACAAGCACTTAAACCCTGGCACATGTTTTTCTTTTCCCATTGAGGGCATGCATTCCACATAAAAGAGATATTACCTTCATAATATCTTCACGGATCATGTAATCCCATTCTGCGTGGATTGTTGACATCCCAGCTTCGGTGCATATTTTATGAAGTTCGGCTCCGTTAAAGCCCTGAAGCAAAGCAGAAGTTGCATGTAGATGTAAACTTTTTTGAGCCTTGATATTGCATGAATCTTGTGTTGGATTGTTATTTTCCTCTTTATTAGCATTGTGCATGTGTTTTTATATGTCTTCGATTATTATGTAATTTGTATATAAAGTGAATCTTACAATTTGCAATTCGATACAATTCACGATTCATAATTTTGTCAAACCGATTCACGATTCCATTCGTGATTTGACAACAATGCACTACAGCATACAGCTGGTCAGCTTAGAAACCGCAAGTCTGGGAGTGCCGGTGGAGCAAAAGAGTCGGATCAAGGGGAGATTATCACATTTGCTGATGTTGCAGGTGTTGATGAGGCTAAGGAAGAGCTAGAAGAAATTGTGGTATGCTGCACATTACTTGGCTAGTTAGCCTTTATACTTTTATCATTACTGCATCAGAAATTTTGTGTTATCTCTAAATCATTATCTCTATTAAATGATTGTGTTCATTATTTACCTTCCAGGAATTTCTCAGAAATCCAGACAAGTATACACGTCTTGGTGCTCGCCCTCCTCGAGGTGTTCTCCTGGTGAGTTTTGACGAGTAGTAGAAATAAAGGTTACTTTTAAGTGCCCATTGGATTTATTTGGGACCAACAATCACTTATTTGGGATTGTTGAGAGATTTGAGTCCATTCGGCAAAAAAATTTCATAGCTTTTCTAAAAAAAAAAATCACTTTAAAGCTGAAAAACAGCTTCTATCAAAAGCAGCAAATTGCTGCATTTTCAAAACTCTAGTAAGGAAAAAAATCTCTTATTCCAACAGCAATAGCAAAAGGGCTTCAACTTCCAAGTATGTTGAGAATTAAAGTTTACTGCTTGAGGTTGCATAGTTCATGTCTTGGGAAGAGTCGTGAGTATGATGGTCTTAGGGCGGCAGTTTAGCAACTATAATGAAGAAGCATGGGTGAGAATGGGCATGGAGCCCTTTTTCTTGGGAGTTACTAAATAAACCCACCACATATAGAATAGGCAAGGAAGCACCAGTGCAGATGCAGGGACGCGAGTGCGGGGAGTTCGGCACTTTTCTCAAAATCAAGAGTACGAGTGCGGTGGGCGGGGATACTTATATAAAAGTACTAAAACATATTTTATATAGCATTTATATATTACTATTATACTATATACAAACTATTCTACCACTATTTTTTTTTAATTAAGACACAAAATACACACTAATTACTTGCTGAATAATAAAAAATGTAATTCAACTATCAACAAAACCACAAGCAAGTAAATTAATATTAAACGTTAACAAAGTCTTGCACTAAAGCACTCCCTATGCACTAAGTGCGTGTGCGGCACCATTTTTGAGAATAGGAGATGCTCCATGTACTCCTCCACAATGTATAATGTGGATGTAGAGAAAAATTGGGTGGAGGGTGTATTTTGTAGACCTATTCTTCTATTACCTGGGAGAAATCTCTGAGACTAGATATCATGAGAGAGTTGACTACTTCTTTCCTATCCCTATTTTGTTTTTGCCATTTTTTTCCCCTTCTTTCCTAGCACTAGAAGAATAATTATGTTCATGTGATTGGGTGAAAATGGTCTTTTGCATGGGAGGTGTTCTAATTTTAATCCGCTGAATGGTTCCTACCCTGTTGCTCATGTAACTCTGTTCGTTGGTAGAACGTTCTTCCGTATGGTTGATACAAGTGATGTATTATTTTTTTTATTGTCAATTTTGATTCATGATTTATAAATGACTTCGATTATCTTATAGGTGGGTCTTCCTGGGACAGGTAAGACTCTTTTGGCAAAGGCTGTTGCCGGGGAAGCTGAGGTCCCCTTCATCAGTTGTTCTGCAAGTGAGTTCGTGGAATTGTATGTTGGCATGGGAGCGTCCCGTGTCAGAGATCTCTTTGCACGAGCAAAGAAGGAGGCACCATCCATAATCTTCATTGATGAGGTTAGAATATTCGGAAAAATTCTGCGTGTGTATTTTGGAATATATCTCTGTTTTCCTTCTTTTTGGTCAGGCTTCTATGTTCACTCTCTGGGTTTTCTCTTGGTTAACTACCAGTGACTGTTTTGATGCAGATAGATGCTGTAGCAAAAAGCCGTGATGGTAAATTTCGTATTGTCAGTAACGATGAACGAGAGCAGACCTTGAACCAGTTGCTCACTGTAAGTTCCTCCAAAACTTTCTTTCTGCACCTAGAACATTTTAGGTATGCCATAGCAAAACTCATGCTTTAAATCACACTGCAGGAGATGGATGGTTTTGACAGCAATTCTGCTGTGATTGTACTTGGAGCAACTAATCGCTCAGATGTCCTAGATCCCGCTCTGCGTCGGCCAGGAAGATTTGATCGTGTGGTTATGGTTTGTCTTCATTTTTGGTTGCTATATCACTTGTCATATGTTTGATTCATGGATTTAGTAAGGGAAAAGTAAAGAAAACACTGATGAAAACACTTTTCTTTGTTTGGTTGACAAGGAAAAAAATGAGAAAAATAGGAAGGAAAAGAAAATAGGGTGAAAACTAAATTAAAAATGTTGCATTTTACGAGTCACTTCCCTTCCCTTTTAAGTTACTATTTATTTATAAAATTTTAATTTCTAAGTTATTTAAACATGGTGGAAAACACTAGGAAACTAGTTTTCCTGTCCTTTTTCTTTTCCTTCTCTTAATCCGTGAACCAAACAGAGCTTTAATGTGTGGGAATCCAACAGTCAAACAGCTTCCTTCCAGCTTATCTTCTCAGAAAATATTTGTATCATATGGTTTAGGTGGAAACACCTGATAGGATTGGAAGAGAAGCCATTCTAAAAGTACACGTTTCTAGAAAAGAACTTCCTCTTGGAGAAGATGTTAATCTTGGTGATATTGCTGCTATGACCACCGGTTTCACCGGGTAATGATCACCCTGTTCTAATGCAGTGAAGGGCTTGCTCTTCCTATTTTGAGCCCGTTTGGTATAGATTTTTTGGGGCAAACAATCTTTCATAAGTGATTGTTTAAAAACAGTTTGGAATAGCTTTTTGAAGCTTTTAAAAAAAAAAAAAAAGATTCCTTTTTTATGCTAAAAAATAGCTTTTTAAAAGAGCTCCAATTCATAGCTTTAAAAGCTATAACCCAAATGGGCTCGTTGTCGTTCTCTAATTTTGGTAGCAGCCTCTTTGTCGTCGTCTAATTTTGCTAGCACATTAGAACTGACATGTTGATTTTCGGTACTGTGCAGGGCAGACCTTGCGAATTTGGTGAATGAAGCTGCTTTGTTGGCAGGAAGACAGAGTAAAGTCGTCGTCGAGAAAATTGATTTTATTCAAGCAGTGGAGCGATCAATAGCTGTAATCCTTCTTTCCCTTGCTGCGCGTATGTGCATGTGCGGGTGCGGAGAGTTTGGCTTTTTTCCCAAAATCAATAGTGCGAGTGCGGCGGGGGTACTTGTATAAAATATTAAAAATGTATTTTTATATATTACTATACGCGCAGTATGTGCATGTGCGGGTGCGGAGAGTTTGGCTTTTTTCCCAAAATCAATAGTGCGAGTGCGGCGGGGGTACTTGTATAAAATATTAAAAATGTATTTTTATATATTACTATATATGAACCATTTATTTATTTTTTTCCTAATTAAGACCTAATAGGCTAATAACAACACAAGCAATAAACTTATAAACATAAAGGCTACTACATTTATTAAGAAAATAAGAATAAACCAAGTTCATAGCAAACATTAAATTGCATTCTTGCACAATTGCACAACAATAACATCATTCAAGCAAGCTTATTACACAAACATAAACTACTAAATTTGTCCAACTTGCACAACAACATCATCATGTTCAGCATCGGCCTCCATATCCGGGTCATCCAGTGAGAGATTTACATTCACAAAACTAACATTTGCAGTTAGAAAGAAAAATAAAATCTGAACAAAAATCATCTCTGGAAAAAAATAATAAAAAAATAAAACATACCGGATTGTCATTCCTCGTTGGTTGTCGGTTTGAGATGGGGCTGTCGGTTTGAGATGGGGCTAGGTTCCTCGTTGGTTGTCGGTTTGAGATGGTGGGCTGATCTGACCACAAAATAGTGTTAAGAGAGAGAGAGAGAGAGAGAGAGAGAGAGAGAGAGAGAGACGAACCTGGAAATCGCAGAAGCTGGGAGATCGCAATGGAGCCCTTCTCCCCTATTTCTTTTGGTTTTTCATTTTTGTGGTTGGAAGTTTGAACGTATGGTATTTAGGATTTTTCCAAGTTTATAGTATTTAGTTTTTGGACCCCTAGTTTATTAAAATTTTGTTTTCAAATTTTTAAAAAAAAAAAAATTGCCCCTCCGCACCCCCCAAAAGTGTCCCTCCCGCACCCCTCGTGCACCCAAGACGCACCCAAACTGCTAAAGAACACAGGAAGAACTCCAAAGAACTACCTGCCTCACCCGCACTGGGTGTGCACTTAGTTCTCCCTGCGGCTCCATTTTAGGAGTGTCCGTGCATCATAGGTTTGGGTGCATGGATGATGGGTGGGGGAGTTCGTGACTTGCTATCGTTATACTTGTTTTTGTGGTTAGTGATGCAACCTATAAGAAACCTAAGATAAAGTCTATTCAAAGAGAGAAGTTCTGCAATTCGTTCCTTTCAAGGGGGACCCACTTGAGACCTTGAATTGCCGAGTTTTAGTTTTAGAAGAGTCCTATGTTATATCATTTTTTAAGTTATTTTGCTTCTTGTTTAATTCTCTTAAGAAGGTTTCTACCGAAAAAAGAGAGAATTAGTGAGAAAGAAGCCTCCGCTTTTCCCCCATTTATTGAGTCCACGAGGAAGATAAAGGCAGAAGGACAAAGTTTCAAGCTCGGTCCCATTCATTCATATACATGGATGGGATCTTTTAACATAAAACTTTGCAATGAATAATATGAAATATCAGGAGTTTGGAACTCATGGGTATAAAATTATAAAATTGTTGAATGAATCTTAGGCACATGGTTCGGTCAAAAATTTTATTTAAAAAGACTTGGTTCATGTAGGATGAATAATAGTGCAAAGAGTGTGAATGATTTTCAAGGAGGCACAAAGTTTGGACTTAAATTTCACATCCATGTCAGGCATTGTATGGTTTTCCAACAATCTTCAGGAAAGTGATGGGCTATGAAGCGATTTACTTCCCACTGTTGTTACTTTTCCATTGGAAAAAAGTGGTCAGTTTTTACATTGTGACTAAGACAATCTAATTGTTTCACTTTTACTTGTTGGTAAGAAATTGCTCAAACTCTTCATGGATGATATTCACTCCTATCACATGATATAGACCAATTATATATTCTCTGCCCTGTCAATGGAATTATTGGTAGTCCTTGGATTCAATAATTTGAAAGAACTAAATGTCCTCTTTTGAGGCCTCTGTTGCTTTCAATTGATTAAGTATTGCCATTCGCTTGTTGATTTAGTGGGGCTGAATGGTTGTGCGAGTGCCTGTTACATTCAATTATTCTGTGCATAAGTGCATTTAAATACCTGATTTTGCTCTTCCTACTCATTGAGGTACATATGGATGCGCTCAACAAGATTTTGAAAGTACAGTTGGTACATTTTTAATTCTGATTAGAATCTAAACAAATTGCTTCTTACAGGGGATAGAAAAGAAGACTGCCAAGCTGCAGGGAAGTGAGAAAGCAGTAGTGGCACGACATGAAGCTGGTCATGCAGTAGTGGGGACCGCTGTTGCAAAACTTCTTCCTGGACAGCCGCGTGTTGAGGTAATCCTAACAACTATTTTCTGTTGTACCTGAGAGCCTCTTTATGTTTTACCCATCCCTTTCTCCTAGAGGGTTGTGCATACTTGCGTTATTTTTGTGTAAATTTTTTGAAACTCAGATGATACATTATGTTAATAAAATGAAAGAACTATGAACAACTAGCTTGCAGTTTTACTGATATAAATATACATATGAGAAATGACAAGAAGCAAACACTTAAAAATATGATGCACGGTGGTCAATAAGTGGACAGCATATAGGTATATAAGTCTATACGAAGAATAATAGGAGAGTTGTCTTAAGGTGAATTTTGGTGAGGCCTATGATCACATTGTTCTATATTCTTTTGATTACATGATGAAGAAAATGGTTTAGGCAAGCGATGGCTGACGGAGTGATAATGGTTGGGCATCCTAGGGGCTAGGTCTTGACATTTGGAGGGGATAAGCAAGGAGACCAACACATATTTTGCGTTTATTATGCTGGTGATCTTGGCTGATAGGTATTAAAGCTGACTTGTAGGCTAGGAAGCCACCTATTCGGGTGCGGGAATGCGAGTGCGGGAGAGTTCATAAATTTTCTCAAAATCAAGAATGCGAGTGCAGTGGGGGTACTTATATAAAATATTTAAAATTTATTTTATAAAGCATTTATTTAGTACTGTATACAAACTACTCTACCACTATTTTTTTTTCTAATTAAGACACAAACTACTTGTTTAGTAATAAACAATATAATTCAACTATTCTAGAAAACAAGCGAGCAAATTAATATTAAACGTTAGCAAAGTCTTTCACAACATCATTCAAGCAAACCATTACACACATGAAGTCCAAGTTTTGTCCATCATCCATACAACCAAACAAACCAAAGCGAGAGAGACGAACCTTGCCGCTGCTGCTGCCCTCGTGTGCGAGCCCTAACCAGAGAGAGATAAACATGATATGGGATGTGAGTGGAAACCCTATATTTTCTCTCTTTTATTTTGTGTTCTGAACCACACAAGACTTCAAAATATTATGAGTAACCCCGTTAATATATATATACATATATATTTTAAAATTTTGTTGTCGCTGCACTCTCGGTGTGTCCGGAAGCACTCATACCGCATTCCAGCCGCACTCAAACATTGCCAAGAACTCAAAAGGTGTCCCGCCGCACTAAGGTGCACTCCTGCCGCACCCGCACTCCCGCCGCACTAAGTGCGCGTATGTCGCCAATTTCGAAACACTCATCCAGTGATTTATGGTTGTTAGAGACAATATTCAAGACTGTAGTTGGGACCTAAGGGTTGATTTAGAGATATTGAGGACTCTAGCAATTGAGTGGTAGACTTGCTGTTTCTTTATTCAGAAATGAGATACCATGGTTGGGGGGGTGTTAGTAAACCTTATTAGTGGAACATGTTGACTAGATATCACAGGTTGTATCAATTATTAACAATTTTTGAGGATAAATATTACGTCTTTCATGACTGCAGTGAGTTGTATCTTTCTTTGTTTCTTCAGACAGAGTTATCTTTTCTTTTGCTTTTTGAATACATGAAAACAAATCTCTGCTTCAACTGATATGTTAAATATTCGATATTCATAACATCAGATTTGTTCAGGGATTTCTTAGTTTTGAGGAGCTCAATGATGTGATGTTATTACAGTGTGATTTCAAGAGTGAAATATTTGCCTGATTATACTGTATATAAAAACTGACAAAAAATGAAGAGTAGCTGTATAAACATGGTTCGTAGTCTCGGCCGATACCGAGTCGTCTCGGCCGAGTCAACTCGGTTTCGTGGGGTAACGAGACGAGATCTAGAGCCGAGTCATAAAATAAACAAAAAACATAGGATCGGACACCATCTCGGCCGTACCGCCATGTATCGGACGAGATGGTTCCGTCTCGCACGAGATCTCGAACGAGACGAATCTCAGAAGGATAGATTTGAGACAATAAAGAGAGGGCAAACGTACCTGAGGTCAGATTCTCACAAACATGCGCGATTCTCTCTCTCTCTTGCTCGATTCTCTCTCTATCTTGCTCGTATAGATCTGCGCCGAGCAGATCTGGACTTCTCCAGTCCAGATCGTCTCTCTCTCTCTGTTCGATCTCGAATCTCAGTGTCTGTCTCCCTCTCGCTTCGATCTGCTCACTGCAGCCTGGAGTTCTCTCTCTCTCCATAGATCTGTGTGTCATCGCATGAAGTCCTCCTTTCTCCTCCAGTTCGTCTCTCTCACTCTCGGTTGTTTGTCTTGTGGTTTTTTCATTTGCTTGTTAACTTAAGTAAAGAGTAGAGGCTAGTTAAGCTTAAGTTAACTCAACATTTTTTTTTTTTTTAAATTAACATTATAAAATTATAAAACACTCATATATATGAGACTTTAACACCTTTTTATTATACTTAAACATTATATTAGACTTAACAGTTTTTTTTTTATTACATAATGCTTGAAAAAAAATAATCACTAATATATAATCATTAATGATTAAATAATTATTAATACACAAAATAACTTATTATTTCTTTCTAAATTAAATTAGAAATAAGAAATACACATTCGGTTTATTTGCCACATTTGAAAATAAGTTTACTGTTTATTAAAAATTAAGTTTGTGTTTATTAATATGTTGGACCTGTTTTTTATTATTTGCTATAGTGCCTCATTCGGTTTATTTGCCACATTCAGTAGTTATTGATGAAGGTGATCATAATTATGTATGTAGTGTTATTAGATACTTAATCCGCAGCGTGTGTATTGGGTATTATGTGACATTGTAATTGGTATATTGTGTATTATGACAATCTATTAAGCCAAATTTGTTATTATAATTATTTAGATTTTTTTTTTATTTTTCTAGATTTTTTTGAACCTTAAATCTAGCGTAACTTTGCGTATCGCCCGATACCAGTCCGCGGTGCCGCGACCGAGTTGTCTCCGCGACCTCAGCGACCGCGACCGATACCACGACCTTGAACCATGTGTATAAATCTTAGTAGTCCTATAAAAATCTGCACATCGCGTAAGTAATGCAACTTTTAACAATCATTTTTGTTTTAACAGAAATTAAGCATATTGCCAAGGTCAGGAGGGGCATTGGGTTTTACTTACACCCCACCTACCACCGAGGATAGATATTTGCTATTTGTTGACGAGTTACGTGGACGATTGGTAACTCTCCTGGGAGGGCGTGCAGCGGAAGAAGTTGTTTACTCTGGACGTGTGTCAACAGGCGCCCTTGATGATATACGGCGAGCAACAGATATGGCGTACAAGGCAGTGGCCGAGTATGGTCTTAATCAGACCATAGGCCCCATTTCATTGGCCACACTTTCTGCTGGTGGCATGGACGAGTCTTCGGGGTCCGTTCCTTGGGGAAGGGATCAGGTATTCGTGTTGGTTTTTCTGATGAATATCTCTCTCTCTCTCTCTCATCTTTTCTGTAGTTTTAATGGTTAATGATGTTTGATTGAACTCAACAGGGTCGTCTTGTTGATCTTGTTCAAGGAGAGGTTAAAGCATTGCTGCAATCTGCACTTGATGTTGCGCTCTGTGTTGTTCGTGCTAATCCGACTGTTCTCGAGGGGCTTGGTGCCCATTTGGAAGGTAAAAAATGTAAAACATTTAAGCTTATTGAAACTTTTTGACTTTTATGCTTTGTTTGGTAGGAGGGATCGAAATGTGGAAGGGAAGGGAGGAGGGAGGGGAGGGACTTGGAAGCACGGGTACTTCATTTTGAGTGTAGTACCAGAACTGGGTACCTCGGGAGTGCGTATGGTACGGCTGGGTACGTGTCGGGCACGGCTTGGGTATGCGTGTGTACACGTGGGTACGAAAGGGACACGGTTACTTCGTCTTCTTTTTTTATTTTTATTTATTTTTCTTTGATGTTGTGGACTTGTAATGCTAAAACAATGTTGTTTAGTCCTTAGACTACTTATTTACTAATATACTAAGGATTAATATGTAGTAGTGATGCTCAATCTTTTTCTTCTTCTTGTTCTTCTTTTTTTTATTTTTTTATTTTTAATATAATTATTATAAGTATGATTTTAAAAATATATTTTTATTCAACGTACCCTAGCGGTACCTGTGTCCTACATTTTTGGAAATTGTTGTACCTCCGTACCCGTATCGTATCATACCCGTGTCACGTGTCCGTACCCCGTGCTACATAGGGAAGGTAAGGGGTATCCCTGGGGAAAGGAAGGGGGGTTACATAAGAATGGAAGGATGATGGAAAGCATAAACTTTTACAATTGCACCCTTCCATGACAAAAGGATGACAACTGTTCAAGGACAACAAAGTTCAAAAGAGGAAATTGCTTCTCTCCCAAACAGACCATTTCTGAATGGATGGAAATGATGAGCCCAGAGGGATGCCCCTCTTTTCTTCCTTTCGACTCTACCAAACAAGAGATATTATCCTTTTCCCTCCCTCTCCTCCTTCCTCCAAACATAGTGTTAGTTCTCAGTAGCATCTCTAAGAAACCACCCTGACACACCCACAGAAAGGAACATATAAACGTGACCAGAACCACCAAAAAAAGAAGTGACTGAGTACCAAAATTTCACTTATGGTTTATATAGACATGACCGCACGAGATATGATGTAATCTCTTATCTCATATAAAATTACTTCCCAGTTACATGGCATGCATGTGTGTTTTTTTTGTTCAGAAAACGAGAAAGTAGAAGGACAAGAGCTGCATGAAAGGCTGAAGCTGGTGGTTGCGCCAGCAGAACTTGCATCGTTCATCAGCGGCAAGCAAGAGTCTCTGCTCCCTCTAACGACTGTTTCAGGAGAACGACTATTGCTTACTTGACTAATCAACGCCATGTGAGTCGGCTTAGGATTTTTCGTTTTCAACAAATGGCTTCTTATCTTCTAGCAAGGCGGGTAACCTGTTCATGCCATTGTCACTTCATTGAGCAGAACTTGTGATGAACACAACTATCAGCTGCGACTCTGTATATTTCCCCTAGGTGATATTATACACCCTTTTTCTTATTTATACCATAAATACCGGCTCGGAGCATACAAAAATGAGTAATGGTGTAAAGATCAAATGCATCGATAGATTTCGAGTGAGTTCGTTCGTCTACAAGCGAGAGAATGGGTGGTTCTCAGCATCTGTTGTACATCTGGATTTTATTTTGGCAATGGTATTGAGTTTGTACAATTGTAATATTTATGCTCGTGTACAATTATTCATTGAATAATATAAGCACATGTTTGGAAGGCTCAGTGCAAACATGTTGCCATATCTATGTTGTATCACACAAGGTAAAAACAATGGTGGGGAGACCTCATTCATTGGTAGGCTCAGTGCAGTTGTCTTTCTTGATTGATATTCTTTGAAAGGACATACTAGGTTACATTTCCTTGTGCACGTTTGGTACGGTTTCAAGATGTCATTGGTCCATGTACATGCCACACAGACAAATTTGCACACGTGGACTAATTACATCTCATAACAGCACGATAAGATTTTGCAATGTAAACATGTTTTTTCATTTATCAGCATTCCATAGCAGTTCCCAGCTGTGGAAATGTTCTCTAATTTTCAACCATCATTGACCCTACTTGACCTTAATTGCTATTTAAACAAGTAAAAGTTCTGTCCCAGTGCTCGTTTAAATAATGACGATTCAAATTGACTTAAAATGTTTCAATAAAAAATCAAAGGCGGCCTCCTTTCGGGGGGGGGATAGAATTCAAATGATTGCATCTTTGGACATTGATGGAAATCTTTTTTTTTTTGGTCAGAAGATTCTATTTACTCGCTTAAAATTGGCTAGTTGTAAACAGCCCGAGGGCTATGGAGCTTGCACTCTGGCCCTCTGGGGTTAAAAAACTTGCAATTTGGTCATTGCGACTGGGTTAGATTTCTAATTGTCTTGGCACCTGTTCTCAATCCATGACCACTACAATGTTAAGCATCCTAAATGAAATTTTTAACCAATCTTTTTTATCACAGGTTCAAGAAATGATATGGGATCACTTAAACTTGCACCTAAAGAAGTAAATTTGGAGCTTTCTTTTGTTGCATCTTGAAAGTACCTATGGAACTTTTGTATGCCTCGACTTTATTTGCTTTCATAGTGTCAAACATGAGTGAGGTGTGGTGGTTCATATAGTTCAGATGTGAGAATTTTAACTTGGTGTAGATGATCCAATTGTAACACCAAAAACATGTGGTCCTAAAGGTGTAAAATAGGAGAAAATATTCAATGTAATGGTGATGCCATGTCATCTGTATCGCTTCACTACTACATAGACATGATGCTCACATGTAACTATCTTTTCCATGAAATTAGAATAGGTGTGTGTCTAAACGTAGAGATTTAATTGGCTTCTAATACCCCCATCATCAAAATAACCTAAGTATAGAATATATTCTCACAAAACAAGTGGGTGGTGAGTCGAGTCATTGTTTGAAGATTGTAATCTCTACATTTTATGCAAAAAATTGAAGTGTATGTATCAAGATGCAAATTGTATCAAGACTGCAAAAACTACATCAGTATGTAAAACAGGAGGATCTACAATGTTCCAATTGTATCAAGCCGACTAATTGAACTTGGAGAGAATATGCAAATTGATACAAAAGCTGGTGCATAAATACAGTGAAAACCAGCCAGCAAAATAAATCAAAATTGTCGGAAACAATGAATAAAAGTGGGTTTTAGCAAAACCAATAGACCTCTTCAGCCTAAACCAGATTTGAGCATTTCCTGGAGTGTTGAGGTGAGGGAATAAAAACTTTCGATGAACTTTGCCGCATCAATCTGTTGTTGTTCTAACTCTCTTCTGCCTCAGCTCCTGTATCTAAAGCTGAGAAGGGAAAATATTAATTTCAATGAAAACCAGCTCAGATTAGATAGCTCACTTTAAGAAATTAGCCAAAAGTCGTACATTTTTTTTTTGGGGGGGGGAGGGGGGGGGGGGGGGAGTTGTGTGGTCTCAATTGCAGAGGTGCATGGTCAGTGTCATGCATCTAAAGAGATTGAATGAAAGGCCACATTGCTATGATGGCTATGCATAATTAACAGACATTAAGTCTGAGCTATTGTAATCAAGTGGGCAGTGAAAGGACAATGCACATGGTATAACATGAAATCAAGAAGAATTTATATTCCAAACACAGCTTTCATGGGCAGAGTTGTTTTCGGTATTGGAAAATGCAAGGCTGACCAGCATGATCGACTAAGAATGCCCAAATACCGTCTGCAGTTCTCGTATGTATGCACACGAATTTAGGAGGATACCATTGTACCATTCTTATGGGGTTCTATTCTAATTACGGGTATCCCATTCCCATCCAAGGCCGGACCAAAAGGTCCCGGTTAACCCCAGACTGTCAACCACCTGCAACCCACACGTATGTCTGCAAAGTGTCGTGTCCATGTGTCGGACACAACACGACATGTTACCTTCTTAGAAGTGTCCGTGTTCTTAGGCCATGCCATCTCATTCAAATGTAAAATGAGCGAACTAAGAGCCTGTTTGCAATGATGAAAATAGGATTAGGATCAAACCAAGTCCCAGTTTTATTGGGTTTTATTAAGCCATTGTTACGTCGGTTTGAATAAGAACCGGTTATTGGGTTATTTTTAAGCCAGTTACACAAACACAAAAATGTTTAGAACTGGTGGATGTTTGAACCACAGAACCGGTCTTGCGTTACCCAAACAGCCTCTGACAAGAGGAAATGATTCCAGTGTTGGGCATTTCCTATTATGTATGTTAGCTTTCCCTAATAATCCAAATTCTCTTTGTACATTGGCAGAGTTAAGGGATAAGTATAAGTTATCAGATTGTCATATATATATATATATATATATGTAAGGTTTCTCAGTCTCTCTCCACACACAACTGCATTATAAATGAACAAGAAACTAGGTGACAATGCCTTCAATCTATACCATTTATTCTGCTGATACATTCAATAGGATATATATATATATATATTATAATCCATAAATCAAGAAACAAGAATAACCAACTAATCCATAATTTCAGACAAAGAAACCAATTAGATCAGATAAAAACCAAACAAAACCATTATATCTAACCTTGATCACCTTCTTCTTCTTCCTCCTCGACTTCTTCAAATCCAACCTCATAATCTTCACTATCATCACCATCAAAATCACAACCATACATTTCATTCAGATAATCCACAGTTCCCTGAGTAAGAACCAACTTATCCGAATTCAAAATATCAAACAAATTCAAAGTCCTCGGAGTCAACATCTTCAACGTCCCAATGTTCCGGCTCGAAAGCCTCACATTATCCGAAACCTCCGGTAACAAGAACATCGATTTCTCCTTCGGGTCAATGCCCCATCTCTTCAACGCCTCTATGAAATCCTTTGTCTTCGGCTTCTCAAACCGGTCCCCAAAGTCCTCCACCACGATCGTATTCGCTGCCGCGCTTGAAATCGCCGTCGAAATCGCCAGTTGCTTCTCCTTCCTGTTGATCTTGATGCTCCAATCCCTAGTGTTAGAAAAGAGGAAACTCTTGTATTAGAATTTATCATTTTACAATGTCAAATGAGGGACCTTTATATATCCAATAGTAAATCCAATACATCAATTCATCATACAATCAATGTATCATAAAACTTATATCATATTAATGCACTAGAAAATATCATATCATAATCTAGGAAACACCGACACTTCTAATAAGGCAAATGGCCGATTATTTTTTTTGAAGGATTTTGCCGTGTCTTGTCGTGTGTCTGTGTACAGCCGTTAGATCTAATTTTTATTAAGGGTATTAAAGTAATTTCACAGCCTAAAAACTCTTAATCCTATGACTGTAAACATAATTACTCAAACCAAGTCCCTTGTGGCCGAGTGGTAAGCTTCTTGGTGTACTACCCAAGAGGTTTAGTGTTCGAGTCATGGGGAGCGAGCCCACTGGACTATTCATCCGGCGCTTCCAGGTCCAGGCCTCGGGGGATTAGTCGAAGTGCGCGCAAGCTGGCCCGGACACCCCGATTACCAAAAAAAAAAAACATAATTACTCAACTCCCTTATGAGAAGGGTAATTAAGAGCTCCATTGTAGAATTCGGGCCTAACCATTGTACTACTAGATAACATTATATATCAGAATAACTATCATATACTATAATATATATTCTAAACATATACCTAGGTTTAGGGCCGAACACGACCCCTCCTCCGGGCCGGAGCGGGGTCGTCTGCGACCCGCGGCGGGCACGGCCGGTCGACTTCTGCGGATAGGGTTTTCTTCCGCCGCCTCGAACCTCGGCACGCGTGAGAGTGGAGGCGGTGCCACGCCTCTTGTTCTGCTGGTCCGTTATAATGCCGCGGTGGACGACGGCGCGTGCGGTATCCGGCGGGGCAGAGCGGAGGTTGATGGTGGTCTCACCGATCTTGGAGCCCTCAAAGGAGAGGATGGGAAGGGTTGCGAGCTCCGAGCTGATTGGTGAGGTTTTGGTGAGAGAGAAGGGGGGTTTTAGGGGTTTGAGAGAGAAGGGTTTTAATGGAAGTTTGAGAGGTGAGGAGAAGGGTTTGGGGTTTTGGAGAGTGGGTGTGAAGAAGATGGAGGATGTGAAGAAGGCGATTGAAGTCGCCATTTTTACAGAGAGAGAGAGAGAGAGAGTGTTATCTGGTAGCTCACACTCACACACCTGCCTGCAGGCTGCAGTCTATCCGTTGGTGTGGTGAGGTGGCTGATGTTCTTTAGCTGCCTAGTGGATTACTTTGAAAACCGGGCGGGCTAGTTGGATAATGTGAACCGGGAAGTGTCTTGACCCGGTTGGGACACGCTTATACTGAGTTGTTTCCAAGAATATTGTATTTTTAATACTTAATTATTAAACAAGAGTGTATTGAAATTTAAAGACAGTTTTAGGGTAAATTGTCCTTGCTAAACCCGTCTCTATAGAATTGTTTTTTTGCTAAAAACGAGTATACATTTAAAATCGATTTTACTAAAACCGATTGTAATGTTGAATTTATTTCTTCGGAATATTTAGTCTGAAAAAAGAATTTTTGAAGAAAAATGAAATTATTAAAAAAAAGTCGGTCTTAGAAAAAACGATTATACAGAGTCGTTTTTACAAAAAACAATTTTAACAAAACTCGATTTTGGTAAATACGACTTTAAAGTCGTTATTACTAAAAACGATTTTTATTAAAGTCGTTTTTGCTAAAAGCGATTTTTACTAAAGTCGTTTTTTGTTAAAAACGACCCTAAGATGACAACATGCTCTATCATTCGACACATTAAAACCACAGAAGTGTAGAATAAAAAAACTCTTTAATTAAAGTTATTTTTTAAATAAAGTTATTAACCTCTAGAGCTAAGGGCTCATTGCAGCAATGATGCATAGGTCAATGGGACCCGCAATAACTCAGCCCTCTTGCAGCAATGAGCATGATACGCCTATAGCTAGGTCAACAGCTATAGATGCATAGGTCAATAGGACCAGCAATGGTTATAAATTGACCTATCTTCTGTGTATAACCACTTTGAAAGGGCTCATTGCTGCTGACGTAACTAGCTCAAGGGGTCAGTAACTTTCTTTAAAAAAAATGACTTTAATTAAAGAGTTTTTTTTTATTTTACACTTCTGTGGTTTCAACGTGTCGAATGACAGGGCATGTTGCCATCTTAGGGTCGTTTTTAACAAAAAACCGACTTTAATAAATATCGCTTTAAGCAAAAACGTCTTTAATAAAAATCGTTTTTAATAATAACGACTTTAAAGTCGTATTTACCAAAATCGAGTTTTGTTAAAATCGTTTTTTGTAAAAACGACTCTGTATAATCGTTTTTTCTAAGACCGATTTTTTTTAATAATTTCCTTTTTCTGCAAGAATTCTTTTTTCAGACTAAATATTCCGAAGAAATAAATTCAACATTAAAATCGATTTTAGTAAAACCGATGTTAAATGTATACTCGTTTTTAGCAAAAACGATTCTATAGAGTCGGTTTTAGCAATGACGATTTACCCTAGGTTGTCTTTAAGTTTCAATACACTCTTGTTTAATAATTAAGCATTAAAAATGTATATTCTTGGAAACAACTCCGCTTATACTTCCTTTTGTTTATCTTATATTTATAAGTTACACTCACATTTAAATTCACACCCAATTCCACACTTAACACATTCAAGTCAGGAACCCACCAGAATCAAGGGCTAGAATGCTTAGAGTGTGGAATCGGGTGTGAATTTAGATTAAATCTACCGACATCAAGGGTCAGAATGTATTGGTTGTGAAATGAAGTGGGGGTGTAACATTTTTTGATTTATTTATGAACCTCATAACCAACGATATTTTTCCAAACAAGCCATTAGAGTTTGGAGCCTACTCAATCCAAAGAAAAGGAAAAAGTTACCTAAAATTTTAACTTCAACAATGGTATGACCACTTTAACATCAACCAATTGAAATTAATTGGGTCCGGTACCACATGTGTTGGATTACACTTTTGACAAAAAAAAATTTGATGTTTCCAAAACATATGACAGTGATACCCTCTTCAATAATGGTAGGACACCACTGCAACATCCACAAGTGGTCCATATATATGTAACATTAATGGTAGGACCATTTCATCACATTTTTTTGTTAAATACACCACATTCATTCATAAGTTTTTCATCTTTTAATAATACATGGTGGTGTATTTACCCCCACCCTTTTATAATTAGATGACTAATTTGCCCATAAGTTAGTTACACCACATCATTATTAGTGTTTATAAATTTCAAAATTCCATGACTTCTAATTTCCAACCTAACCTTTTTTTTTTTAAATTTTTTTAATTTTAATTTTTTTTTTATTTCATAAATTTATATTTTTGGAATTGTGAAATTTAGATTTTTAAACAAGATCCATATATATGTAATATTAATTCTGAAGAAAAAAAATTTGAGGTTGCCCCGGAATTTTTTATTTGTCATGCACAACATATAATATTATCTGCATAAAATTGTCCACTTTTAAAGGCTATAACTTTTGTCATTTTTGGGGATTTGGGTGAATTTTTTATTACATGTATTTTTTTTTTTTTTGAGATCTTTAATTGTATTATATAAAGTTTTACTGATTGTAAGACAATTTGAGCTGAACTACCAAGAAAAAAATCAAGAAGTAACAAGAAAATGTGATTAGACAAATATTTGAGGTGGGATGAAATATGTTAAACAACTAGTAATTGTTTGTGCCCGAGGGTACTAAACAAAAAAAAATGTTTAATTACAATTTTAAAGAAAAAAACTAATTCTAACCAAGTTGTCTTGTGTCACACCTCAACCCGCCCCCACACGGATTAGGACGTGTAACAAAGAAGTATAACAGTGATTTAAGTGTCTAAACAAGTTAAAACTCATTATGAAACCCTCTTTAACACAAAATACTTGAAATAAACCCCACTGGTAGAAAGGTCATTTAACATTTTATAGCCAAATTTTATATCAAAAGATAGTCCTCTGAGTCTCGGTTCCAATGCAAAAAACGGCGCACGAATCTGAATTTTCTAGAAAGAGTTATGTCAGTTTCCGTAAAAATCGACAAGCCAAAAATAGACCTGCGGATTTTCCATATCAAATTTCTACGCCAATTTCCCAACCCAAATGAGTACGCCCACAAACAACGTATTTAACATATACAACAAAAGAAACATACTCCCAAGTTGTCCAGAATCCCGTGGTCCAATGCTTCTCACTGTGATACTCATCTGAACCTGTGTGGTCATTAGCCACAAAATCGAATAAGCTTTCGCTCAGTGAGTACGTGGTGCTAATCATGCAATTGGAGTATTTAATGATTCATAACACTAATTAAACATTCATAACAATAAATGGTCGCAAGCGTGTCAAGTAATCAATCACCATCGTTCTGGACTCCTGATTCCGGGCCATTCTCACTTTTTCCGTTGCATATAGCGAAATCACTTATTCTCTCGTGACCGTAGTCAATTCGCTGTGGTCGTCACCACCGTCCCCTTTTCTTTGAGGACTTCATCATCATCCCCCTTTTCTCTGAGGAATGGGCGTTCCTTATATATGGGCTAAATAATGGTGATTATCAATTGACACCCTTTGACCCAAATAAGCACATAAGCAACTCAACATGTCAACATGGAAATTTCAGCATTTTTGGACATGTTAAATAATAATTAATCACATGCTTTTCTACTTAATCACAATTAAGTAATTTAAGCATTCACTAACAAATAAATAACATTAAATATCTAATTTTGGGATTAGGACACTCACCTCACGAATAGGTCCAAATAAAGCTTAGAAATCCCAAATTCCTTCGCAAAACTAGCTCTAATTACTCCCAATGATATCCCTACACATACAGATCACATATATGTATCACCTCTTAAAATGGGTCACGAAAAAATATTATCAAAATTGAAAAAGAAAAACATAGAAATAATCCTCGCACCTCCACGAGTCCGAATATGGCTTCGGTTCGCAAAACGGTGTACCAACAACGAAGAAACGACGACAATTGTACCAACGTGAAACTTTTCTCTCCCAACTCTCCGAAGCTCTCTGATCCTAATTCTATGTATCCATCTGTTGGCTTCTTGTTTTTTTTTTTTTGTTTTAAACATTGAGACTAGTCACCTAATGAGGTGTCATTTAAACAAACTTTCTACTAATTGCACTTACACTCCCACAACTTTTAAGCTCCTATTATGAAACTCACTAACAATTGTATTAACTACCCAATTATCTAAATGGGTATGTGTCTATGTCACGTATGGGCCCCAAAAGTGCTCCCAAGTATTTTATGAAGTTGCTAATTAACCTACTGGTTATGAATCCAAATTCCTATTCGCTCTCACATGGGTACCCAAACTGGTACCATAAATGGTCACAACTAACAATAAAATATTAAAAACACTTTAACAAATATTCACTTAATCATATAAATGCAACTAAATGCAATTTATTTAACCTGGACCTCCCGTGGGTCCCACTTTACATCTTTCCAATTGTGTCCTCTATCAAGCACTTATCACATCGGGGTGACTGAAACTCACCCAAATCATCACATGCAATTAATCACACTAATTAATGCATGCAAAATAAATATTACTACCTTTTTCCGGGTACGGGTATTACATCTCTCCCTCCCTTTTAGGAAGTTTGTCCCCAAACTTTTCTTGTCTCAAGTACCGATTACATATAAATACTTTCTTTCGAACCTTAAATGGCCCATACTCAATTCACGGTTCAAATCTGACTTTTAACACTATAACATGTAATATAGAATGCATTACACCCATTGGTTAATACCGACTACAATCTCAGTTGATAATCTAATGATTCCCATTCTCTTTGACATTTCAAATGATCCCACTGAATCACTCAATTCTTCAAATCATACCATTCTCTGATGATAACACACTTAGAATATCTCTGTCCTCGTATTTATCAACTTTTTGAAAACAAGACTCACTTACTTGTGATGTACTTTCAACCAATCGCTGACTTGTCAAAAATTATCAACTTATGAAAGGCACTCTTCCATAATTCAGTTTCTTTCCCATTACCTTGTACGAACTCCCAAAACATCAGTACAAGTCAAATATTTCACTTAATGATGATAGACATCAGTAAGCATAGAATTTCACAATTCCTTTCCACATACATATCGATTAACCCCAGCAAATTCGTATTTCCAATCTTTAACATAATCGAATTCGGTTAACTGTCTACAATCATTCACCTGTCAATAATCAATCATTGTTGACTTTAATAACCAATCACGAAGTTTATCACGATAGATATTTATTTCGACTCGGTCATTAACACCATTGACAATAACCCTACGACTCTCCGATATTTATGTCTTTATTCTGTTAAACCACACATCTCTAGTACGCTTTACCATTCTCATCTGAGGGTGATCTTCATAACATCTTAGCTTTAACTGCTAATTGATGATACCCAAATTTCAAATCTATCCTCGAAAGCTTTTATCCCCTGTAATCGATTAGTAAGTCATCCCGTATAACAAAATACACGTAGCACGGTCTCATATCTGCCTTTTAACATAGTATTCCACAATCCCGTTATGAGCTTCAATATGTCTTCTAAAATCCATTCCTTGAGCTATCTGTATTCAAAACATATTATCGGCTTTTAGATTCAACACATCTTATTGTAGGGTGATACCCAATCGCTTCCTTTTCAGTATTCTATCAGTAACTTCTCTTCCCCTTTTTAAATAAAATAGAAACCCAACCATATCTTTCAGTCAACTTCTTCTCTGTGATACAATAGTATCGGTTGACTCAAATTATAGCTTATTTACTCATACTTGTCAAAATACTGATAATAGTTGCACCCGCTCTGCGATTCCTTGATATTCTGTCTCTATACTTGACTAACCCAACATTTAAGCATATAATGAACAATTTATCATCTGTAGATAATCTTCTCAATAATTCAACTATAACTTCTACCAGTAATATCCAGACTTCTAACTAAATATCAACAACTTATATCCCTGCAGCTGATTATCAAATAAATATATACAACATAATACAATCACAATCTCTTCCCTAGATCGATTTCATTCGAAATACCTACTTAATTAACTATAAAGTAGAAATCTGATCATTCCCCTTTTCAGTAATTTCATCATAAATTTTCTTCCTCCAAAAAGCACAAAAACAAACGAATCCCTGAGTCAATTCCCTCTAATATGATGTAATAGTGTCACATGTACCCATATTTCTGCTATTATCATTCTTTGTCTAGTTGTCTCAGAAAATTTCAAATTCTATCAAGTCTCTATTTCAATGCAATCATTTTCGAGTATTCAATACACATACAAAATTCTTCTGTCAATTTCTAATTCAAAACGCTACTAATCATTTTGGCTTTACTTGAATAACGTTGATTGTCAAACTGTAGCTCACCATGAGTTTCAACTATCTTCTTAACAATATACTCAATTCTTGTCATGTAATCTAATATTTCAAATCTCTGCGATTCATATAAACTTCATGCCAGCAAACTAACACTACCAAATATTCAATAAAGAAGTAATCTCTCAGATTTCAAATCTTGTGTCTGATGATTTGCCTCGTAAAGTTCCCATTTTCCCGTGAAGTACAATCAGTTATCATATCAACAATCAACTCAATCTGAATTCAAAGTTTCATATGAATCAACAAATGTTCAGGTGTAGAACAACCAATCAAATCCATGTCTTCATGAATCAATTATTTAGTTACTCATAACTCTTTCATGTGATCAATATAAATCCACAAGTGTTCCTGTATAAATAACCAAATCTATGGTGCAGTTATGATGATTATCACTCTCAGGTCTTCTATTAGCTCATCTTTTACCTTAGGGTTTCAACTGTTGTAGAAAATTTCTTCATTCTTCTCCAATCAAAACTCAAATCTTCAACATTTCTTTTTTTTTTTTTCCTATCTATAACAAATTCTCAATACTAGCAAAACAATTCATATATCAGTATCATTACAATTTGGGTCTTCAGCATAGTTCTCACAAATTTTCTTCATATCATGTGTCCTTCGAAACTATATGTACACCAATGCTGAATAATAACATCATCACTAATGTCGTCACATTTTCATAAGTTTATAAATTTCAACTGGTGTTCTGGTCACCCCAATTATCTTCACAAATATTCACATTTTCTGGATCAGGTCTTCAACAATTCTTAACAATGTCTTCATGACTCTATTATTCTGTTATTCATACCCAAATCTCAAGTTCATATCAGGAAACACATGTACCATTGGGACTAACAGATAATTCATTTACTCACTACTCATACACTGCTTCTTAACTATAATTTCAATCAACTTCAGCTGATTCTGATTACTCTATCTTTCTTCTTGTAATAACACCTATAATCTCCACAATATTATGCTTTGATGAACAAATCCCTTATCAAATAAATTCACGTCTGCATCTTCTTCCTTCTTAACTCTATAACTCCATTAGATATGGTACCCTGAATATCAGTTATATTTATAATATTTTGCTAGTAGTAACTCTATTTTCTTCTTCCAATCAAATTATTCAACCAGTCTTCAAATGATATAACAAAATTTGTTTATTACCCAAACATTTTCAGATAACAATTCGATGTCTTCTCATAATTTAAATAAACCCAATTCTTGACAATTATTTTTCATTAACTGGAGAACCTCGCTACTGTTAATATACTGACTGATAACACCTCATTAACTGTCTTGAAGATAGAACCCCATTTGATTTGGTTTCTAACCATTACATATCAACTAAAGCATACACAACTGGCAGCCTGTTCATACCCTAAAATATATCAAAATAGAAATACCGTACCATCTACTAGCATTTTTGTACTACCCTCACATCACATACTGCATAAATATCATAATCAAACACGATAACCCCAGATAAGTTATTACCAACTTAGATCCCCCAGTATTCATATATCTGACCAGTTAATAGCTTCCACGATGCAATAAATACACAACTCTTTGCAGAATCAGAAACACTTATCGTCACGACCCATCCCACTACGCGTGGAAATAGGACACGTGGCACGCCACCAAGGCTCATCCAAACATCAAATATAACGATACGCAGCGGAAAGAACTTTAAAACAACCCTGGGTATTTTAAAACTTAGGAAACATTGCCCTCTGAGTTGACAAATCCATTGAAAATTGGAGTTATAAAAAGTTTTGGCCAATTGGAAACACATCCAAAAGAATCAGTTCTGAAAACAGAGGTTCAGTCGACTGTGTCTAGGGTCCAGTCGACTGTGCCTGGCAGAAATCAAAACCTAAAATTCTCAACAGAGGTCCAGTCGACTGATCAAGGAACCCAGTCGACTGTGTTATGCAGAACCAAAATTCATCAGTTTTCAAAAAGGGTCCAGTCGACTGAGTTATGGTACAGTCGACTGGTTTTGCCATTTATAGAAGCAGTAGCCAAAAATCAACAGTGTTCAGTCGACTAATAAATGGGTCCAGTCGACTGCGTCTCTTACTATTCACTTTCAGTGTCTCAATCACACGGGATCCAGTCGACTGACATAGGGTCCAGTCGACTGCTCCCCTGCTGGGCAGCCCTGTAAAGAAAAATACTAACACATGCTTCTCAATATCCACAAACAATCACAACCAACACCAATTACAACATTTAAAACATAATTACAGACGTTCAATTACAAGATTACAATACTTCGAAACTAATCTATGGTTCTATTACAACATATTACCAATTCCCAATCCTTACACAAGTTTTAGGACTAAAACAAAAACATGTACAAGGGTGATTCCCCCAACGTTCATCGGCCTCACTCATCGCGCTTCTTCTTGTCTTTCTTCTTACCTGCAATGGAGTACATCTCCACTGCTCAGCTATATGCTGAGCGTACAAGTCTAACATATGCAATATATGATAAAACATGCTTTAATCTCATAAATCATATCAATAGTCTCTAGGGAGAAAAATACGCCTTCATTCGGTAGCGGCAAGTCCAAGCCTTAAACCGCGATGTCAATGGCAAGTCCAAGCCTACAACCATTACATCCCCACAAGTACTATGGCAAGTCCAAGCCTACAACCATGCACAGTAGTCGTCGCTACTCAAATTCTCAAACATCGAGAAGCTTACTCCGTCATGAATTTGTATAAGACTCCCCTTTGACCCACATAGACAACTTAACGTGTTCGCGTAAATTTAGACATGCTTTTCACAATTTAGCGCGTGCATAATTAACGGGCCTACAATTAACGCATGGATTTCGCCCGAATCTCAATTTCGTCGTCGAAATATAAAACATGTAATTCTTTATATTTCACAAGTTAGAACTTCATATCTCGTGCGATTTCCCCCAAACTTTGAAGGATCGACTAGGAGGTCAAATAATCGTCGGATTTCGAATTTGAGAAAATTCCTGCAAGTTTATACCTGTTTTTCCCAAAAGTCTAAAATTAAGATTTTTACAAAAATTGGCCAAACACGGCCTAAGTAGTATCAAAACGTAGATCTCACCTCTACGAGTTCAAATCTTGAATTTGGTGAAAAACTGACGGACGAAAGGACATCGTATGTCGTCGGCAAGCTCGTGGCAACCAAATCTCTTTTCTCTCTCCTCTCTCTAGATATTTGTGAGTTTTGGATGAGAATGAAATCTCACCCCCCACCTATTTGTAGAAAAACTCTTCGGGTACCTCCCCACGAGTTCCTCAAACTTCTAATTAACTCCCAAAACTTCGCACACGTCCATTTTATGACTTTACGAGTGAAAACTATAATTTTCAAAAGTTTCCGACTAAGTTTCGTTTGGGTCCAAAAATAACGTCCGAAAACTATATTCTGTGAAATCTCTACACAACCTACCCTTTTTAATTAACGTATCACTCACGTTCTCACCACAGTTCTCAAATAATATACAAAAGTATCCAAATACCAGAATTATACTATACAGGTATAATTACTATTCACAGGAATACCTGATAAAGTCAAATAACATTTAAATCATGTAAATGTCATTTACTCATGCCCATGCAATATGAACTGCCATGTTCCCGTGTCCTCACTAACACCTTACCGTTGACTCACAGTCAACCTCATCACCATTATCAACTAACATTGATAAACTCCCAAATTACAAATATGCATGATAAAATTATAAATTCCTGGGACGGGTGTGACAACTCTCCCCTCCAAAAAGGAAGTTTGTCCCCAAACTTATACCTCATACGTCGAACAGGTACGGATACTCATTCCGCATGTCTTCCTCATTTTTCCACGTAGCCTCTTCAACAGTGTGACTACGCCATAATACCTTCACCATCGAAATCGTTTTAGTTCTCAAAACTTGTTCCTTTCGATCTAGAATCTCGACCGGTTGTTCCACATAAGTCAAGTCTCCCTGAATCTACAGCGGTTCAGGTACAATGATTTTATTCGCATCTGTCATACAACGTCTCAACATAGACACGTGAAACACGTTGTGCACATGTTCCATTTTTGATGAAAAAGCCAATCGGTAAGCCACCGTCCCTACTCTCTCTAGAATCTCAAAAGGTCCTATGAATCTAGGATTGAGCTTTCCCCTCTTTCCAAATCGGACAATGCCTTTCGAAGGCGATACTCGCAAGTAAACAAAGTCACCTACTTCGAACGTCATCGGTCTCCGTTTCGAGTCTGCATAACTCTTATATCGGCTCTGAGCTACCTTAAGTCGCTTCTAAATCAACTTCACCTTCTCAGTAGTCACCTGTATTAACTCAAGTCCTAACAACTTTCTTTCTCCAACCTCGGTCCAACAAACCAGTGATCGACATTTATGCCCACACAAAGCTTCATACGGTGCCATACCAATACTTGACTGAAATTCGTTGTTATACGTAAATTCAATTAACGGCAAGTGGTGCTCCCAATCATTCCCAAAGTCTAATACACACAATCTCAAGATATCTTCCAAGGTCTGAATCATACGCTCTGATTGACCATCGGTCTAAGGATGAAATGCGGTACTGAAACTCAATTTCGTACCCATAGCTGTTTGTAGACTTCCCCAAAACCTTGACGTAAAATTACTATCACGATCTGATACAATCACAGTTAGGACTCTATGTAGTCTTACAATCTCTTTCACATACAATTCTACTAATTTGGACGGCTTAGTAGTCTTAATTGGTAGAAAATGAGCTGACTTGGTTAATCGGTCAACTATAACCCAAATCTTATCATTCTTGTTACGCGATCGCAGAAATCCAGAAACAAAGTCCATCGTGATATCGTCCCACTTCCATTCTAACACTGGCAATGGCTGTAGTAACCCCGCGGGTACTTGTCTCTCTGCTTTGACCTGTTGACATGCCGAACATTCGGATACAAACTTAGCGACTTCACGCTTCATACCCTTCCACCAAAAGTTTTCCCTCAAGTTTCTGTACATCTTATTACTTCCTGGGTGCACTGAATATTTTGAACTATGAGCTTCCTCCAAAATTTGTTCCTTCAGGTCTTTCACATTTGGTACACATAATCGATTTCCCAGTGTCAACGTTCCTCGTTCTAACACAAAACTAGGTCGTTTCCCCAAAGATATCTCGTCCCTCATTTTGCACAAATAGACATCGTTAAATTATTCTTTCTGAATCTCATCAATAATATCTGGGTGTGCTATGATCGCCATCATTAAACCATCATTGGTCCCTGGAATCACATCCAATTCTAAGTGTTCCATCTCTTTTATCAATTCTTTTTGTTGTGTTAGCCCGTCGGCTAAATTCCTCGGCGTCTTCCGGCTTAATGCATCGGCTACTACATTCGCCCTTCCCAGATGGTACTCAATCGAAATATCGTAATCCTTCATCAACTCCAACCATCTTCGCTGTCTCATATTCAAGTCCCGTTGGGTGAAAATATATTTCAAACTCTTGTGGTCCGCGAATATCTCACACTTTTCTCCGTACAAGTAGTGTCTCCAAATTTTCAAAGCATGAATTACCGCAGCCAATTCGAGATCGTGAGTCGGATAATTAATCTCATGTGTCTTCGACTGTCTAGAAGCATAAGCAATCACTTTACCACATTGCATCAACACGCATCCCAACCCTTGATGCGACACATCACTATAGATCACAAACCCCTCGGTTCTGGATGGTATTGTCATAATAGGTGCTCTCGTTAGTCGTGCTTTCAATTCTTGAAAATTGTCTTCACATTCCTGACTTCATTCAAATGTAATTCCTTTCCTCATCAACTTTGTCATAGGTAAAGAAATCTTTGAGAAATGTTCAATAAAATGGCGGTAGTATCCCGCTAATCCCAAGAAACTTTGAATTTTAGATACGGATGTCGGCCTCTGCCAATTAGATACAGCTTCTACTTTGTGAGGATCAACTGATACTCCATTCTTGTCAATTACGTGACCAAGAAAAGTAATACTAGACAACCAAAATTCACATTTCTTGAATTTACCAAATAATTGCTTCTCTCGCAATCTCTGAAGTATCAAACTCAAGTGGTTCTCGTGTTCTATCTCACTCGGTGAATAGATAAAGATATCGTCAATGAATACAATCACAAAGTCATCCAAATAATCCTTGAATACTCGATTCATAAGATCCATGAACGCGGCTGGTGCATTTGTAACTCCAAACGGCATGACTAAGAACTCATAATGTCCGTAGCACGTTCTAAAAGCTATTTTCTCAACATCTTCGGCCTTCACTTTCAACTGATGATAACCCGATCTCAGGTCTATCTTGGAGAATACTTGTGCCCCACGAAGTTGATCAAATAAGTCATCAATTCTGGGTAACGGGTACTTGTTCTTAATCGTTAACTTGTTCAGTTCCTGGTAATCAACACACATACACATTGAGCCATCTTTCTTCTTTACGAACAACACTGGAGCTTTCCACGGCGAAATACTTGGTCGAATGAAACCCTTGTCAAGAAGTTCTTGTAGTTGAATTTCAGCTCTTTCAATTCTATGGGTGCTATTCTATATGGTGCCTTTGATACGGGTCTTGAGTCTGGTATAACCTCAATAGTGAATTCAACCTCTCTCTCAATAAGAACATCTGGTAGGTCATCAGGAAATACATCGGGATATTCTCGCACTATCGGAATGTCTTCTTCTTTTAATTCGGTCGCTGAGACATCAGTCACTGAACATAAAAATCCTTGACATCCTTTTTTCAATAACCTTCCCGCTCGGATAGCTGAAATCAAATACGGCGGTGGTATAACCCCACTCCCTTGGAAACAAAAGTTCTCATGTACCGGTGATCGAAAATTAACCTCTTTCCGTTCACAGTCTATTGTGGCTTGGTTAAGAGCTAACCAATCCATTCCCAGTATCACATCAAAATGGTTCACCACAATCGGTATAAGGTCTACGGTCATCAACTTCTCACCTAATTTGATCTCACAGTTCTTATATATAGTAGACGTCATTATTGATTTACTAAGTGGCACAGCAATAGACAATTCATATCCTAACGGTGCCGATTCAACATTCAAATGTTCAACAAAGGCATGCGATACAAATGAATGCGTAGATCCCGAGTCGATAAGTATGCGTGCTAAGTGTGAACATACAAGCACCATACCTGAGACTACAGTCTCTGAAGCAGTCATATCTCCTGGGTTCATCTGATATGCTCTTCCTTGACGTTGTTCAGTCCTTTGTCCCTCGTCATTGGATTGTCTAGGCTTCGACCCACTGGAAGCCATAGAACCAGCTCCTTGCTGAGGATGCTTCCTCGGGCAATCCTTGGCTTGGTGCCCAAATTCTCAACAATCATAACACTTGCCCCTCATGTCGGGTGTCGAATTAGTACTACCCCCACCTTGGTTCCTATTCTGGGGTTTGGTCATGAAACATCGTCATGAGTGTGGTCGGTTGCAAAGTGAACACAATGGTATGTTACTTGGCATTCTCCTAAAATCACTGAATTAGAACCAGAGCCTCTTTGAAACGGCCTCTTGAAAGATCCGCCTTGGTTCCTATCCCCGCTCTCATTGCTTCGTTTACCGTGCTAATTCTGCCTCGACCTTTCCATTCCACTCTCGGCCACTAGCGCCGTTTGTTGTACTACTACCACAGTCGAATGTTCATAGTTTTCCTCCCTTAGACGAATATTTTCCCGTAAACCCTCTTCGAATTTCCTTGCCCTATCTTCCTCCTCTGGCACGGAACCCTTTCCAAATCTCAACAAAGCGTTGTACTTGGAAGTATATTCGTCATATCTCCCTGCTTCAAGTTATCAAACTCTCTCTTCTTTGCATTGTAGGCGGCTCGCGGAAAGAACAGGCGATTGAATTCTACCTTGAACCCCTCCCAAGCAATTGGTGCTCCTTGATCTAGGACATTCACCCACCAGTTCTGGGCTTCACCCTTCAGCACATCACTTGCATTTTCCATTTTCTCCCTGTTGTTCATTGGAATAGATCGAAAAATCCTCTCCATGTCCATAATCCAATGTTCTGCGAGCGTTTGATCGGGTGTCCCATGAAATTCCATCAGTTTCTTCCTCGCAAATTGTTCGGATATTGATCTCAAACCCCTATTTTCAGGCACATTCACCACAGCTATCGGTTCTAGTTCCAATGGAGGTGTTGGAGGTAATCGTTCGAATATATTTCGGATCATGTCACCCATATTCCCCATCATGTCTGCCATGTCATTCATACGTCTAGTGTGCGGCGATAGTTCTCGCTCTTCGTCACTCATAATTACAATCCTGTAGTTCTCAATGCATAAACACTATGCATGTACAACAATAACAATATCATGTATGTAAAACAACATACATATGCATCAAACATCTCTAATATGTATGGATGCAATCTAGAACATGGAACAATTCACTCAACACTCCACTCGTCGTCGAACGTTCCCAAAGTTTTGTTACCTATAGCTCTGATACCAATAAATGTCACGACCCATCCCACTACGCGTGGAAATAGGACACGTGGCACGCCATCAAGGCTCATCCAAACATCAAATATAACGATACGCAGCAGAAAGAACTTTAAAACAACCCTGGGTATTTTAAAACTTAGGAAACATTGCCCTCTGAGTTGACAAATCCATTGAAAATTGGAGTTATAAAAAGTTTTGGCCAATTGGAAACACATCCAAAAGAATCAGTTCTGAAAACAGAGGTTTAGTCGACTGTGCCTAGGGTCCAGTCGACTGTGCCTGGCAGAAACCAAAACCTAAAATTCTCAACAGAGGTCCAGTCGACTGATCAGGGAACCCAGTCGACTGTGTTATGCAGAACCAAAATTCATCAGTTTTCAAAAAGGGTCCAGTCGACTGAGTTATGGTACAGTCGACTGGTTTTGCCATTTATAGAAGCAGTAGCCAAAAATCAACAGTGTTTGGTCGACTAATAAATGGGTCCAGTCGACTGCGTCTCTTACTATTCACTTTCAGTGTCTCAATCACACGGGATCCAGTCGACTGACATAGGGTCCAGTCGACTGCTCCCCTGCTGGGCAGCCCTGTAAAGAAAAATACTAACACATGCTTCTCAATATCCACAAACAATCACAACCAACGCCAATTACAACATTTAAAACATAACTACAGATGTTCACTTACAAGATTACAATACTGCAAAACTAATCTATGGTTCTATTACAACATATTACCAATTCCCAATCCTTACACAAGTTTTAGGACTAAAACAAAAACATGTACAAGTGTGATTCCCCCGACGTTCATCGGCCTCACTCATCGCGCTTCTTCTTGTCTTTCTTCTTACCTGCAATGGAGTACATTTCCACTGCTCAGCTATATGCTGAGCGTACAAGTCTAACATATGCAATATATGATAAAACATGCTTTAATCTCATAAATCATATCAATCGTCTCTAGGGAGAAAAATACGCCTTCATCCGGTAGCGGCAAGTCCAAGCCTTAAACCGCGATGTCAATGGCAAGTCCAAGCCTACAACCATTACATCCCCACAAGTGTCATGGCAAGTCCAAGCCTACAACCATGCACAGTAGCCGTCGCTACTCAAATTCTCAAACATCGAGAAGCTTACTCCGGCATGAATTTGTATAAGACTCCCCTTTGACCCACATAGACAACTTAACGTGCTCGCGTAAATTTAGACATGCTTTTCACAATTTAGTACGTGCATAATTAACGGGCCTACGATTAACGCATGGATTTCGCCCGGATCTTAATTTCGTCGTCGAAATATAAAACATGTAATTCTCTATATTTCACAAGTTAGAACTTCATACCTCCTGCGATTTCCCCCAAACTTTGAAGGATCGATTAGGAGGTCAAATAATCGTCGAATTTCGAATTTGAGAAAATTCCTACAAGTTTATACCTGTTTTTCCCAAAAGTCTAAAATTAAGATTTTTACAAAAATTGGCCAAACACGGCCTAAGTAGTATCAAAACGTAGATCTCACCTCCACGAGTTCAAATCTTGAATTTGGTGAAAAACTGACGGACGAAAGGTCGTCGTATGTCGTCGGCAAGCTCGTGGCAACCAAATCTCCTTTCTCTCTCCTCTCTCTAGATATTTGAGAGTTTTGGATGAGAATGAAATCTCACCCCCTACCTATTTATAGAAAAACTCTTCGGGAATTGCGTTTACCTCCCCACGAGCTCCTCAAACTTCTAATTAACTCCCGAAACTTCGCACACGTCCATTTTATGACTTTACGAGTGAAAACTATAATTTTCAAAAGTTTCCGACTAAGTTTCATTTGGGTCCAAAAATAACGTCCGAAAACTATATTCTGTGAAATCTCTACACAACCTACCCTTTTTAAATAACGTATCACTCACGTTCTCACCACAGTTCTCAAATGATATACAAAAGTATCCAATTACCAGAATTATACTATACAGGTATAATTACTATTCACAGGAATACCAGGTAAAGTCAAATAACATTTAAATCATGTAAATGTCATTTACTCATGCCCATGCAATATGAACTGCCATGTTTCCGTGTCCTCACTGACACCTTACCGTTGACTCACAGTCAACTTCATCACCATTATCAACTAACATTGATAAACTCCTAAATTACAAATATGCATGATAAAATTATAAATTCCTGGGACGGGTGTGACACTTATGAGATCATAATTAAGCAAATAAATGAATATTGTAACACCCTGTATTTTTTTATTTTCGTTAATAAAGAAATACTGCATTTCATTTCCATGAGAATTGGATTTAATTTCTCTTTGTAATAATTATCTGGGGTCATACTGTAATTTCCATAAATACAGAAACTTGTTTTCTATGGTTTCAAAATCGATATCTATATTTTTGTATAAACCGGGAATTTATTTCCTACGCTAATATGATTTCTGTATTTTTATATCAACCGTAAAATACCAGATTTGTATTAAATCTGCGTCTATACCGCGTTTGGGGTGTGGGAGCACGTGAGCTCAACCACACCGGGCGAAATCCGCCCATAGCTTGGAGCCCAAACATATATCAGTATATGTATGTGTATTAACTCACAATTCTCTCATTCACTCTCTTACAGACTCTCAATCTCTCTCAATTCTCTCCATTCTCTCTTCTTCTCATGAACACACACACATATACAGTATATACACATACATAGACACACATATACATATATTGGGCTACCAAAATCAAGAACGGAGGAAATTCTTAACGACGGAATCGACGGCGGAAAACTCTCGGTCTCAATTTTCAGTCTAATTAGACTCAGTGAGTAATTTAAACTCACTCTCAATGTTTATATATGTATAATTCAGTGTATATGTGTATATATATGTGATACACCATGGAAGCTTAAAATTGGAGTTTTGTAAAACTCAACCAAAATCAATTCCGTGAATTGATTATGGAAGATCTTAGTCCCAATAAGCTGTGGTTCGAATCCTACGCAATAATTCGTCCGTATCGCGACGAACGGTGGATTTAAAGTTTTAACACCCTCACTTTAATCGCGAATATCTAGAGATACAATCCGTATTAGTTAAAATTGATAGCGTATTTGTAATCTACGCGGAAAACTGAAGAGAACCATATGTTACTTGTCCTGGTACGATCAGATTCTGAAAATGGGTAAAATGCAGTTTTGAAATTGAAAACTGGGGAAAAACGAGGAAGATGATGAAACTGCAAGAACTCGCGCGCGCGACCCGCTCGCGCGAGGCTCGCTCGCGCGGCCCGCTCGCGCGAAACATTCCCCCCTTCGCTCGCGCGGACCGCTCGCGCGATCTGTTCTGCCCCTTCGCTCGCGCGACCCGTCCTTTCCCTTCGCTCGCGCGACCCGCTCGCGCGACATTCCCTCTCCCTCGCTCGCGCGACCCGCTCGCGCGAGGTGGCAGTTTTGGCAGTTTGTATAATTTTTGGTAAGGGACTGTTTGGAAAATGTTTTGGGAAATTTTAAAGAACTGTTTGACAAATATATTGTTTTTAAGGCCTATATTTTAAGAATTGTACGAACAAGAACAACTAAGATCGAAATTTATGCTCGTACGATTATCCGGCTTTGTGATTAATTAAAGGTATTATTTATGAGAACATTGACATACATATCAGGGTCGAGGTTGTGTCGACATGCATGTGTTTGAGAAAGCGTGAAAAGAGTAAAGGGTGGCAGTCTGGCATGCGACCTCAATATCGATCGGATAGTATTCCTGGTATTGGAGGCGACAGTGTTGTATACGACTTAGATATCGATCAGATAGTATTCCTGGTATCTAAGGTACGCATTTCGATTATTGATCGGATAGTATTCCTGATATCCGAAGCGATGGTGATAGTGTTGTGTACGACTTAGATATCGATCGGATAGTATTCCTGGTATCTGAGGCGCGCGTTTCGGATATTGATCGGATAGTATTCCTGATATCCGGAGCGATGGTTGTTTGTGATTGGCCTAGGTATCGATCGGATAATATTCCTGGTATCTGAGGCAGTAGTGTGGTGTGTGACTTCAATACCGATCGGATAGTATTCCTGGTATTGGAGGTGATAGTGTAGCGTGTGAATTGGATGACTGAGTAGTTGTTACTCCTGGTATCTGACAGATGTGTTGGTTGAATTGGGTTGTTTTAAAGAAAAGAATTGGCAAGATAAGATGTTACATGATTCATGTGCGATTACGTATTTATTGCTTATTATATTCCCCCGTGACTTTTGTTGAAGTTGGAACCTTGAATCTATTGTTCTATCAGTTCATATTGTACAGTTGTTCATATGCTTATATATACATTGCGAGTACATGTTTATTTTACTCACCAGCTTTCATAAGCTGACGGCGTTGATGCGTCCTGGACTCTATGTCCAGATTTTCCAGGTCAGGAGCAGCCAGAGTTCGTTGACTATGCTAGTTAGATGACTGGAGGTGTTCCAGAAGAGCTGTTTTATTTTCTTATGTCTTTCCTTTTAGAGTTGTAATAAACCTTGTTAGAAATTGAATAAGGGCGTTTGTGCCTAAGACCTCGACCTATGTAATAGTTAGTAAGTTTTTAATTCTGAAGCTTATGTTTATTAGTATCCTTTCTTTTAGAAATGTTGTTAAGTTATTTGTTGTAGGGACAATTGGTCATACTCACTTGTCACGACTTACGAGTCCATAAAGGAAATTAAATGTTTTCCTGTATTATGCTACGTCGGGGCGTGACAGGCATTTTGGTATCAGAGCCAGGTTATGGCTCAACCAATTGTCCAAGACACATAGGATCTCCCGTTAAGATAGGATTAAGATAAGATAGTTCAACTTCATTCCGTGTTTAGTCGTTTCCTATCGTTTAGAATTTTTCCTTCTTCTCGAGAGGTTGACCGATTTCTTGTTGATCAATGGATAGGTACCGCTCTCTCGATCAGATGGCTGGAAGGAATCTCAGGAATCGTCCCGCTATTGAAGATGCACCCCCGGTAATAGATCCAACCGGGATGTTCGAGGCTTTTGTAAGGAGGTTGGAGAGGGTTAGTGATCAGAACGCAAGGAACAATAATCAGAATGGAAATCATAACGGGAATGGGAGGCAAGTCCACCAGGCGGGAGACAAGCTTCTCAAGGAATTTCGCGCTCTGCGACCTGAGTATTTTGCTGGGACTGATGAACCCTGGCAAGCGGAACAGTGGCTACGCCAGATGGAGCGTATCTTTGAGACCATAGAGTGCACTGATCTGGAGAAGAAGCGTCTGGCTATCTTTCAGTTGTCTTATGCAGCGGCTGATTGGTGGGATGCAGAAAAGGCGACCATAGGGGAAGAAGCTGCAAGGAGAATGCCGTGGGTGGTGTTTAAGGAGAGATTTCTCGAGAAATATTTTCCTGAAGAAGAGAAGGACAAGAGAGAGAAAGAGTTTATGGAGTTGACTCAAGGGAATCTGACTGTCCGAGAGTACACTACTCGATTTGAGCGTCTGTCTCGCTTTGCTCCACATATGGTGGACACACCCCAGAAGAAAATCAAGAAGTATCACCGGGGCCTCAACTTGTCTCTCCGACATCTGACTATGGGGCACTTGGGCCAGTCATTTGAAGCTCTGGTAGGATTGGCTACGGGATTGGAGAATGATGGTTGTCAGAATCCGAAGCCGTTTGGAAATCGACCTCCATAGAAGGGTTATTCAGGACAGAAACCAGGGTACCCTCAAGGACAGAAAAGGACCTGGGATGGAGGGAAGAAACCTCAACAGACACAAGCAGTACAGCAATATCAGCCTCTAGCAATAGAAGGGGCCAAAAACAATAACTGCTTCAATTGTGGAGTTCCTGGTCACCGAGCTAAAGATTGCAGAGCACCTAGGCATGCGGATCGTCCAAGAGTCGTGTGCTATAACTGTAGCATGCCCGGTCACATAAGTCCGGAATACAAGGCTCCTAGGAAATGTAACTATGGTCAGCAAGGACAGGCCCGCCTGAACGCTGTTATTCCCGAGGCTGCTGGTTATGAAGAAACAGGGTATGAAGGAGGTGCTTATGAGGAGGGACTGCCTGAGCAACGAGCAGTGGAATGTACTCTAACCTTGTTTAACTCTCATGTTAAAGTTTTATTCGACACGGGTGCTACACATTCTTTTATATCTGTTAAGACTGTTCGAAAGTTGGGTTTAGTACCGCAACGTTTAGAGGAAGCTTTGAGTGCTGTCTCACCCTTAGGGACCACAGTCAAGTTATTACATGTGTGTAAGGACTGTCCTCTATGGTTAGGAGACCGTGAACTTTTGGCGAGATTGGTGGTTCTGTCGATGAAGGAGTTCGATATAATCCTGGGAATGGATTGGCTCGAGGAGAATCATGCGAAGTTGGATTGTGCAAGGAAGAGGATCACATTTGCGGACAATGGGAACCGACCCTTTGATTTCCAATGCAACCCTTCAGGTGATATGTTCCTCACCAGATGCCTAGCAAATATTGAGGTTGTCAGTGCAGAGGTGACAGTATCATCAATCCCGGTGATCAAGGGATTTGAGGAAGTATTCCGAGATATTTCAGGATTACCGCCGGAAAGGGACATAGAATTCTGTGTGGAATTGGTGCCAGGTACTCGACCTATAACCAAGGTTCCCTACAGGATGGCCCCTACTGAGTTGTTGGAGCTGAAGGAACAAGTTCAAGAACTTGATAAGTTGGGTTTTGTTCGTCCAAGTACTTCACCCTGGGGAGCACCAGTGTTGTTTGTGAATAAGAAGGATGGGACGATGCGGTTGTGTATTGACTACCGAGAACTGAATAAGGTTACTATCAAGAATAAGTATCCCTTACCTCGGATAGACGATCTGTTTGATCAGTTGCAAGGAGCCACGACCTTTTCTAAGATTGATCTACGGTCAGGGTATCACCAGTTGAGGGTGCGGAAGGAAGACATACCTAAGATTGCTTTCAGGACGAGATACGGACACTATAAGTTCTTAGTGATGCCGTTTGGGATGACGAATGCTCCGGCTGTGTTTATGGACTTGATGAACAGAGTATTCAAGCCCTATTTGGATCAATTCGTTATTGTCTTTATTGATGATATTTTGATCTATTCCAAGTTAGAGGAAGAGCACGAACAACATCTAAGGATCGCGTTGCAGACTCTCAAGGATCACCGCCTGTATGCTAAATTCAGCAAGTATGAATTCTGGCTTCAGGAAGTTAAGTTCCTCGGGCATGTGATCACACAACAAGGAATCGCAGTTGACTCCTCTAAGACCGATGCAGTGGCGAATTGGACTCGGCCGACCAATGCTACAGAAGTCAGAAGTTTTCTAGGACTAGCTGGTTACTATCAGAGATTTGTAGAGGGTTTCTCAAAAATAGCAGCCCCGTTAACTGGGTTGACTAAGAAAGATTTGAAGTTTGAATGGACTGATAAGCATGAACACGCTTTTCTGGAATTGAAAGAGAGATTGACAATAGCGCCAGTGCTTGCGATACCAAAGGATGGTGAGAAGTTCACTATTTTTAGTGACGCCTCGTATCAAGGATTGGGATGTGTCCTTATGCAAGACGGAAAGGTCATAGCCTATGGTTCACGACAGTTGAAGCCGAATGAATTGAACTACCCAACTCATGATTTGGAGCTGGCAGCCGTTGTGTTTGCGCTCAAGATCTGGAGACACTACCTCTATGGGGAGAAGTTTGATTTGTTCTCCGACCACAAGAGCCTTAAGTATTTGTTTACTCAGAAGGAGTTGAACATGAGGCAACGTAGGTGGATGGAGCTGATTAAGGACTACGACTTTACGTTAGAGTACCACCCTGGTAAGGCCAATGTAGTCGCTGACGCCCTAAGTCGGAAGCCTCAAGGAATGGTTGCTTCATTGATGTTGAGGGAATGGAAAGCTTTAGAGACAATCGCAGAATTTGATATGCAGATTTTTGAGGAAAGTGTCGGGCAACACTTTGGATGCCTCGTAGTACAACCAACACTTGTGAGTCGAATCATCGAAGCCCAGAAGGAAGATGAGAAGTTTCAAGCATGGTTCGCCAAGATATTAAAGAAGGGCCCGACAGAATGGAAGGTTGGGGCCGATGGAGGGTATAGATGTCGAGACAGATTGTGTGTGCCAGATTCAGGAGATTTGAGAAAAGATATTCTCGAAGAAGCACATAAATCGAGACTGACAGTACACCCAGGAGGAACGAAGATGTATAAGGACCTGAAGAGAAACTTCTGGTGGGAAGGGATGAAACGAGAAGTAGCCGAGTTTGTGTCTAAATGTTTGACTTGTCAACAAGTGAAGGCCGAACATCAGAGACCCTCGGGATTGTTGCAACCCCTACCTGTTCCAGGATGGAAGTGGGAACATATAACTATGGATTTCGTGGTTGGATTACCCCGGTCACGACAGAATCATGACGCGATTTGGGTAATTGTGGATCGTCTGACGAAGTCCGCACACTTCATCGCGTACAATATGACTTACCCGGTAGAAAGGATGAGTCGAATGTATCTTCAGCAAGTGGTACGACTGCACGGTGCTCCTGTGTCGATTGTATCAGACCGCGATGCACGTTTTACCTCAGGATTTTGGGAAAGTCTGCAGAAGGCTATGGGAACTTCGCTCAAGATGAGTACTGCATTCCATCCTCAGACCGATGGACAGACCGAGCGTGTTAATCAGATTATGGAAGATATGCTCAGAGCTTGTGCAATCGACTTTAAAGAGTCTTGGGAGACGCACTTACCTTTGGTTGAATTTGCGTATAACAACAGTTATCACTCAAGTATTGGAATGGCGCCGTTCGAAGCTTTGTACGGACGGCCATGCTGATCTCCATTGTGTTGGGCTGAAGTGGGAGACACAGAACTTTTGGGACCAGATTTGGTGAGAGAGACCAATGAGAAGATTTCACTGGTCAAGGAAAGGATGACAACTGCACAGAGTAGACACAAGAGTTATGCGGATCGGCGTCGAAAGGATTTGGAGTTCAGTGTTGGAGATCACGTACTCCTTAAGGTTTCACCTGTTCGGGGAGTAGTACGTTTTGGTCAGAAAAGAGGAAAGTTGGCACCCCGTTTCATCGGACCGTTCGAGATTTTGGAGCGTGTTGGGAAGGTGGCTTATCGACTCGCGTCGCCACCAAAGATGTCTGGTGTTCATAATGTATTCCATGTCAGTATGTTAAGGAAATACATACGGGATCCTTCACATGTGATTAATTTTGATGATATTGAGACGAGTCAGAATGTTGTCTACAAGGATAGACCTGTGAGGATTCTTGACCAGAGTATCAAGAGGCTGAGAAGAAGAGACGTTCCTTTGGTTAAGGTTCAGTGGAGGCATCATGACGAAGGAGAGGCGTCGTGGGAGTTAGAGTCAAACATAAGGACTAGATACCCCGAGTTGTTTCAGGATTAGTTAGCTCAGATTTCGGGGCGAAATCTCTGTTAAGGTGGGTAGAGTGTAACACCCTGTATTTTTTTATATTCGTTAATAAATAAATACTGCATTTCATTTCCATGAGAATTTGATTTAATTTCTCTTTGTAATAATTATCTGGGGTCAAACTGTAATTTTCATAAATACAGAAACGTGTTTTCTATGGTTTCAAAATCGATATCTATATTTTTGTATAAACCGGGAATTTATTTCCTACGCTAATATGATTTCTGTATTTTTATATCAACCGTAAAATACCAGATTTGTATTAAATCTGCGTCTATACCGCGTTTGGGGTGTGGGAGCACGTGAGCTCAACCACACCGGACGAAATCCGCCCATAGCTTGGAGCCCAAACATATATCAGTATATGTATGTGTATTAACTCACAATTCTCTCATTCACTCTCTCACAGACTCTCAATCTCTCTCAATTATCTCCATTCTCTCTTCTTCTCATGAACACACACACATATACAGTATATACACATACATAGACACACATATACATATATTGGGCTACCAAAATCAAGAACGGAGGAAATTCTTAACGACGGAATCGACGGCGGAAAACTCTCGGTCTCAATTTTCAGTCTAATTAGACTCAGTGAGTAATTTAAACTCACTCTCAATGTTTATATATGTATAATTCAGTGTATATGTGTATATATATGTGATACACCATGGAAGCTTAAAATTGGAGTTTTGTAAAACTCAACCAAAATCAATTCCGTGAATTGATTATGGAAGATCTTAGTCCCAATAAGCTGTGGTTCGAATCCTACGCAATAATTCGTCCGTATCGCGACGAACGGTGGATTTAAAGTTTTGACACCCTCACTTTAATCGCGAATATCTAGAGATACAATCCGTATTAGTTAAAATTGATAGCGTATTTGTAATCTACGCGGAAAACTGAAGAGAACCATATGTTACTTGTCCTGGTACGATCAGATTCTGAAAATGGGTAAAATGCAGTTTTGAAATTGAAAACATGGGAAAAACGAGGAAGATGATGAAACTGCAAGAACTCGCGCGCGTGACCCGCTCGCGCGAGGCTCGCTCGCGCGGCCCGCTCGCGCGAAACATTCCCCCCTTCGCTCGCGCGGACCGTTCGCGCGATCTGTTCTGCCCCTTCGCTCGCGCGACCCGTCCTTTTCCTTCGCTCGCGCGACCCGCTCGCGCGACATTCCCTCTCCCTCGCTCGCGCGACCCGCTCGCGCGAGGTGGCAGTTTTGGCAGTTTGTATAATTTTTGGTAAGGGACTGTTTGGAAAATGTTTTGGGAAATTTTAAAGAACTGTTTGGCAAATATATTGTTTTTAAGGCCTATATTTTAAGAATTGTACGAACAAGAACAACTAAGATCGAAATTTATGCTCGTACGATTATCCGGCTTTGTGATTAATTAAAGGTATTATTTATGAAAACATTGACATACATATCAGGGTCGAGGTTGTGTCGACATGCATGTGTGTGAGAAAGCGTGAAAAGAGTAAAGGGTGGCGGTCTGGCATGCGACCTCAATATCGATCGGATAGTATTCCTGGTATTGGAGGCGACAGTGTTGTATACGACTTAGATATCGATCGGATAGTATTCCTGGTATCTAAGGTGCGCGTTTCGAATATTGATCGAATAGTATTCCTGATATCCGAAGCGATGGTGATAGTGTTGTGTACGACTTAGATATCGATCGGATAGTATTCCTGGTATCTGAGGCGCGCGTTTCGGATATTGATCGGATAGTATTCCTGATATCCGGAGCGATGGTTGTTTGTGATTGGCCTAGGTATCGATCGGATAGTATTCCTGGTATCTGAGGCAATAGTGTGGTGTGTGACTTTAATACCGATCGGATAGTATTCCTGGTATTGGAGGTGATAGTGTAGCGTGTGAATTGGATGACTGAGTAGTTGTTACTCCTGGTATCTGACAGATGTGTTGGTTGAATTGGGTTGTTTTAAAGAAAAGAATTGGCAAGATAAGATGTTACATGATTCATGTGCGATTACGTATTTATTGCTTATTATCCCGTGACTTTTGTTGAAGTTGGAACCTTGAATCTATTGTTCTATCAGTTCATATTGTACAGTTGTTCATATGCTTATATATACATTGCGAGTACATGTTTATTTTACTCACCAGCTTTCATAAGCTGACGGTGTTGATGCGTCCTGGACTCTATGTCCAGATTTTCCAGGTCAGGAGCAGCCAGAGTTGGTTGACTATGCTAGTTAGATGACCGGAGGTGTTCCAGAAGAGCTGTTTTATTTTCTTATGTCTTTCCTTTTAGAGTTGTAATAAACCTTGTTAGAAATTGAATAAGGGCGTTTGTGCCTAAGACCTCGACCTATGTAATAGTTAGTAAGTTTTTAATTCTGAAGCTTACGTTTATTAGTATCCTTTCATTTAGAAATGTTGTTAAGTTATTTGTTGTAGGGACAATTGGTCATACTCACTTGTCACGACTTACGAGTCCATAAAGGAAATTAAATTTTTTCCTGTATTATGCTACGTCGGAGCGTGACAAATATGTAAATAATTAAATAATTTTACCTTTATCTGATGTCTGTGGTATCCCAACCATAAGTTATTGTTGTTCTTTCCCTCTTGGCGGTTGAGCAAATCTTGAAGTGGTTCCACTTGTCAAAGAACTTGGATTCCATTGTCGTCTAGTAGGACAATCTCACATTCGATGACCCTACTGACCACATCCAAAACAGTTACCCCTAAACCCCAAACCCCTTATTTGTATCTGATGCCTCTCTCTGGTGGTTTAACTATAAATTGAGAAAATTTGTCGTCCTTTTGCTCTATCCTCTTTGGTAGTCGGACAAATTCTGAAGTGATTTTAGATGTCGATAAACTTGGATTTCCTTGTCGTGCCCGATGCACATACTGTCTAGAGTCATAACTCTTATCTTTAATTTCTGCTCTTGACTTGAACAATTTTTTACGATGTACCTGAGTTTCCGACAAACATAACAAATTACAAAAGACCCACAGCATACATCCCAATGTCATTTATGACAAATTGGACAACACAATTTCTTTTATCTAGAAATACCACTTGTCGATGAATTACCCTTATTTACTATTTTTCAACTTAGCTTGACTTTCCCTTGAACTTTCTCTCAGTCTCTTACCTTTTTTTATGTTGACTAGACTCTCTCAGAAACTCTTTTGTGGTCAATAGTTCTGTTCTTACCTCTGGGGTCGAATTTTCATGTGCCTCTTCCTCTGATAAGGTACTGATTTCTACAACTCTTTTCATTCAATCCACCATTGTCGGTGATATTTGTCTCTTCTCTGAGTTCATTGCAACTAGACAATTAAGACTGGCAACCAATAACTTTAATGGTCACCATGCATACAATGTTATGAACATCATAAGCATGCTAATCAATAGCTTAAGCATGCTAAAATAAGCGTGTATGCATGATCGTGTAACTACGTGTTGTTGTGTGCACACTCACGTGTCGTCGCTCGTTCCCAAGGCTCTAACCTATTGCTCTGATACCAAAAATTGTCACACCCCAACCCGCCCCCACACGGATTAGGACGTGTAATAAAGAAGTATAACAGTGATTTAAGTGTCTAAACAATTAGTTAAAACTCATTATAAAACCCTCTTTAACACAAAATACTTGAAATAAACCCCACTGATAGAAAGGTCATTTAACATTTTATAGACAAATTTTATATCAAAAGATAATCCTCTGAGTCTCAGTTCCAATGCAAAAAATGGCGCGCGAATCTGAATTTTCTAGAAAGATTTATGTCCGTTTCCGTAAAAGTCGACAAGCCAAAAATAGACTTGCGGATTTTCCAGATCAAATTTCTACGCCAATTTCCTAACCCAAATGAGTACGCCCACAAAAAACGTATTTAACATATACAACAAAAGAAACATACTCCCAAGTTGTCCAGAACCCCGTGGTCCAATGCTTCTCATTGTGATGCTCATCTGAACCTGTGTGGTCATTAGCCACAAAATCGAATAAGCTTTCGCTCAGTGAGTACGTGGTGCTAATCATGCAATTGGAGTATTTAATGATTCATAACACCAATTAAACATTCATAACAATAAATGGTCGCAAGCGTGTCAAGTGATCAATCACCATCGTTCTGGACCCCTGATTCCGGGCCATTCTCACTTTTTCCGTTGCATATAGCGAAATCACTTATTCTCTCGTGACCGTAGTCAATTCGCTGTGGTCGTCACCACCGTCCCCTTTTCTCTGAGGATTTCATCATCATCCCCCTTTTCTCTGAGGAATGGGCATCCCTTATATATGGGCTAAATAATGGTGATTATCAATTGACACCCTTTGACCCAAATAAACACATAAGCAACTCAACATGTCAACATGGAAATTTCAGCATTTTTGGACATGTTAAATAATAATTAATCACATGTTTTTCTACTTAATCACAATTAAGCAATTTAAGCATTCACTAACAAATAAATAACATTAAATATCCAATTTTGGGATTAGGACACTCACCTCACGAATAGGTCCAAATAAACCTTAGAAATCCTAAATTCCTTCGCAAAACTAGCTCTAATTACTCCCAATGATATCCCTACACATATAGATCACATATATGTATCACCTCTTAAAATGGGTCACGAAAAAACATTATCAAAATTGAAAAAGAAAAACATAGAAATAATCCTCGCACCTCCACGAGTCCGAATATGGCTTCGGTTCGCAAAACGGTGTACCAACAACGGAGAAACGACGACAATTGTACCAACGTGAAACTTTTCTCTCCCAACTCTCCGAAGCTCTCTGATCCTAATTCTATGTATCCATCTGTTGGCTTCTTGTTTTTTTTTTTTTTTAAAACATTAAGACTAGTCACCTAATGAGGTGTCATTTAAACAAACTTTCTATTAATTGCACTTACACCCCCACAACTTTTAAGCTCCTATTATGAAACCCACTAACAATTGTATTAACTACCTAATTATCTAAATGGGTATGTGTCTATGTCACGTATGGGCCCCAAAAGTGGTCCCAAGTATTTTATGAAGTTGCTAATTAACCTACTGGTTATGAATCCAAATTCCTATTCGCTCTCACATGGGTACCCAAACTGGTACCATAAATGGTCACAACTAACAATAAAATATTAAAAACACTTTAACAAATATTCACTTAATCATATAAATGCAACTAAATGCAATTTATTTAACCTGGACCTCCCGTGGGTCCCACTTTACATCTTTCCAATTGTGTCCTCTATCAAGCACTTATCACATCGGGGTGACTGAAACTCACCCAAATCATCACATGCAATTAATCACACTAATTAATGCATGCAAAATAAATATTACTACCTTTTTCCGGGTACGGGTATTACATCTTGTCTCTGTTTCTCCAACATTGAATCCGGTTCACAATTTAAAAAAAAAAATGAAGTTAACTAAACCAACATCTATTACATCCAATTAAGGAAAAAAATGATAGTTAAGAAATAAAAGTTTCAATAAGAAATCCAGCGCAAGTATATTCTATCACAACCAATTGGGAAAACTAAAAATATCCTATGACCAAACAAAAATAAGATGAAAGTAGGGGAAGCCCCAAAATACTCTTGCATCCCAATAATGAAGACTCATCATATCCCAAGCTTTTCATACTTCAGGAGGCACAAACAAAAACCAAAACCAAAAATAGCATCAGTAAATTCATCAAGACAAATCGAAATTGCATAACAATTTGCTCAACACATAAATGAAAGACTAAAACTGGTCACCTCAATGTTTTGCAAACACAGTAAGAACCAATATTATATATATAAAAAATCACCATATGCAAAGTAAATAAGTGATACCTTCCCACAAATTGTCTTGAAGAGTCTAGTGAGCCATTTTCTGCGTCAACTCTACAACAAAAAATTTATAGAGTTTATTAGGGAATGCTAATTGAAAAAATGATTTCTAGAAAACCCAAAAGGCAAAAGAAGAAGAAGAAGGAAGAAATGAAAAGAGAATCAACAAAATGATAGTTAGTGTTATTTGTATTTCCTGTAAATTAAGAGGCCAAAAGATGGTAGTTAGTGTTATTTGTATCTTGCTGCATTCATTTTGTAAACATCTATATCACAATTATTTTGCAACAAATCAAAAGTGATCTAGTGTAGACTCTATCCAACATAGCATATAAAACAACCAATTCCCCATCTCAACTCAGTTTTTCCATGTTATTGAATACCAAAAGGTAGTGGTGGTGTTTAGTAAAGACAATGGTGGTTTTTTCACACAATTGTTTGTCACTACTTAGTAGAAAAAGAGTGATAGAGGAAATTACTACTCCATTGATCTTCTCTATGGACTGACTTTGGGTTTCACAAAAGTGAACATTTACATGGACATTTCTTTTCTTAAACAAAACCCGCATCACATTCAAATATAGAGAGTTAATACCAAAATTAAAAATTGAACCTTTAATGATGTTAGTAGTTCTAATCATTTGAGGAGGATTACCTTTGCAAGAATTAAGAGAAAGTAATGCTACAACCTGCAAAAAATGTATAACAATGTCAGACTCTAATAAAAACAACACAATATATGCTGTGAAAGTGGCCAAAGGCATAGAAAAATGGAAGACAAAAAGAGTTTCCTAAAATTTAGTTGCCTTACTACCATTAAAGCACCCTGTTGCTACCATTAAAACACCATGTTGCTTGGAAAATGCTACCATTAAAGCATGAAATAATCATCATCTAACAACCCTTCAAACATCAATTAAACCAATTATAGAAAGGGAAAAAAAAGTTACAAAAAAAATTTCTGGTTGAACAACTTCGTCATAGAGACCCAATTTGAAATAATATCTCATTTAGAGCCTCAATTTGAGCCATTTTGGTTCAACGATTTTGCCTATCAAAATCTTCAAATGTATAACATTATCTATTTGAAAATGTGCACTTTAAACGGCCATAATTCTCTCCATTTTTTGGCCTTTTTGGGTGATTTTTCTTTTATTCCGTGTTTTTTTGTCGAGGGTTTGATTATAGGATTGGAGAGGATTTTGGGGGATTTTGAACCAAATTTGAATTTGATATGAGTTTGGTTATAGGATTGGAGATGTTCTTAGTCTACCACACTGGATTGCCGTTTTCTTTTTTTTGGAATGTTTCTAAGATTCGCCGGTCTACTAATTTTTTAGCTCACAACATGTTGGATTAAAGTTGAGTTTTGGCCAATTTTAGGGTAAAATAAAAGTGGGACCCACTTAGAGTTTAAGTGGGGTCCTTATAGATTTGTGTTCTCCTCCATGAGGAGATGAAGTTTGGATATTCACATGTCCAAAACTATTGATTGGTGAATGAGAAATTAATACTCAAAGGTTGCCCCTTACAATAAGTGGATGAAATGAAAAAGGTTCACAAGGAGTACCCACATAGGAAAAATAGAAGTAGTTTTTAGTGTATTTATAAGGCTACTTCATATTTTGGGTTTGGGCCCCAAGGGGTACCTAGTTTTGTGGAAGGGGGAGGACCTAAGGCCCTTTGGGTTTACTCCGCGCTCGAGCCGCCGCCGCCGTCCGACCGGCCGGGTCGTGGGTGGGGGTGCAGGCCCCACAAAATATTCTTTTTAGACCTCAGAACTTTCCAAAGTTGTAAAAGACCTTTGGAATTTCTTCACAGAAATTGAAAGGTCTAAGAGTTACAGAACTCCAAAAGGTTGTTGTTACAACCTTTGGAATTTCTGAACTGATTTGGATTAATCCACAGATATCAATCCACTCTCTCCTCTGTCTATATATTGAGTTCTTCTTCATTTGGAGAGATACACAGAATTACAAAGTTTCTTCTTCTTCTACATATTTTCCTTCCTTGGTTTCCTGAGAGAGCACAAAGCATAGAAGTTCGCCAGAGTAGTTGTACACTTTGCTAGTACTACTGTTAGAAACCGCTGTATCCTGGGAGACAGACGTCAACGATTTCCTCAAGCACATCCGGTGAGATGGCGAATATGTTTTAAGAAAACTGTGAACTTCACAGGCTTCGGTTTGATTAATTTATCAGTTTCTGCTTTATTTATATTTTCTGTAATTTTCCTGTTTTCTAAAGTTGTAATTCGGAATCTGTTTTCGTTTTTTCAATTATATCAATATAATTTTTCCAACACAATTTAGCCCAATAAACTTCTTTTTTCTGCTTATCTGGGCCCATCCTGGTTTATTCTGTTCCTAACCATCAATTTTGTGGAAGGGTATCAAGGAGGCTAAGGCACTTTTTGTAATGTTTTTTTTTGTTTCTTGTTCAGTTGAATACATGCCTTTTAGCAACAAAAAAAAAAAAAAAAAACCTCATGCAATATTAAGGCTATATTTGTAATAAGTTTCCAAATACACATTAGGGACCGAACATGCTTCTAGGTACGAAATGCAAATATTACTTCAAAAAAAGCAAGTCTTAGACCGTATTTTTAAACTGAACATGATATTTTCCATTTTCAGTAGACAGGGATGATAAAAACCTCCACCCCGCTTCAACTCCAATGGAACGATTTTGGAGGAGTTGCAATAAGAGTATAAGGGGGTTGGTTTGGTATTGAAAATGAAAATCCTATTAGAATCAGGTCGGAGGTGTTAATTGATATTAGCAACCGATTAAAATCCACCATGTCCGATTACATTGCCAATTTACTAATATACCCTTATACTTAATATTTTATTTGCTAAAATACAACAGCATATATGTATATATATATATATATATGTGTGTGTGTGTGTGTGTATACATAATACTTGGGTTTGGTCCCTTTGGAATTAAAACTTACCACAATACACACTATGGCTCCGTTTAATAAAACTAAAAATTAAGTACTAAAAATTAAATGTTTAAATTTAAGTGATTGAATTTGTAATACTGAAAATAGTCTTTCAAGTACTCAAATATACTATATTTAGTGATTATTTTTCAGCTAAAATATTTCACTTAAAGTTTTCAGTAAAATTTTAGCTAATTTTAAATAATACTTTATCAGTACTTAATTGAGTTACCAAACACAACTTATATCACTCAATGTGGGTGTATATATGTAGCGGCTGTGTTATATATGGATTGTGTGAGCAATGAGCTATTCTATTCAATTTCTCTTCCAAACATGATTTTATTTTGAGTTTTAGTAGACTACGAAACTTGAAATTTTCCATTTAGGCTGGCGGGGCGGGACGTTAGTAAATGGATTAAAAATTTATAGTTCTTTTAAATTGAATAAATCTAAAAGTGACTTTATACTAAATTTAAAAAGACCAACAAAAGGAAAAAAGAAAAAAGAGTTAATTATACAGTCAGGCTCTAAGAAGGGCGCCCTCTTTTTATTAAAGAGAGGGCTTCTGTTTTGTCCGTCGGATCGTATTTAAAAACTGTAAAATGACAGCACTGCCCTTAATGAAAACACGATCTAACGGCTAAAACAAAGGCCCTCTCTTTAATAAAGAGAGGGAGTCCTCTTTAGAGAATCCTTGGTTAATTATATTCCAAATGGAGCAATGTAATTAGATACACAAGAAGTTGTAGAAAGGCACATAGATTATGGAGAACTAATAAGAGAAGGAATCACAACTATTCAACTCCTCCCCCCCCAAAAAAATAAAAATAAAATTAAAGCAACAAGAATTATTCGTTCTTTGCAAAGAGACCCCCAAAGACACCACCATTCTTCTTCTTGGCCGGAACCGCCACGGAGTTTTTCCGGCCGGTGGTGGTGGTGCCGCCGCCGGTTGTCTTCTCCTCCACCTTCTTGAGAATGGGGTCAGTCTCAAGAAGCTGATCTTCCTTCGCTAAACCACTCAGAATCCAATCGAATGGACCTTTTTCCTCGGTGCTCTTCACCGCCGTCGCGGCGTATACTCTTCCGGCGGTTACTGCCGGCGAGAAGAAAATGTTTAAAGAAGCCATTTCTGTCTCTCTCTCTCTCTGTTCTTTGAGTGTGTCTGGGGGAAGGATTAGAGAGAAGTGAAGCTTATATGGATGAAGTGAGAGTGGATATGGGCCGTTGGATGGAGGTGAGATTGTGATCAAAAGAAAAGTTACATGGAAGTGTTTGTACCACAAGCCCTCCACAAGTGTCTTATCCTTTGTTAGTTTGTTTATTATTATTATTATTAATTATTTTTTTTTTTGGAGAAAAATGGAATTTATTTCACACAGGGAGGGGAAATAAGAGAGCTCAGCTCATCCAGAGCAGCTATGGCTACAAATTTGAAACGTGGCATCATGCTAACCTACGAAATTATTTTTGTTTTCTTGTGTTTTTTTTTGGGGTAAATTTCAAAAACACCCCGTACTATGATCATTTTTAACTAATACCCCCTGAATTAAAAAAGTGAACATACAACCCCCCTGAACTATCATAAGGGGTTGCAAAGCTAGCTCTGTTAATGGAAAAAGAAAATGATGTTTATACCCCTAGGCCTTGTTTGTTTCGCAGGACTAAAAGGGGGACAGAGGGGGATTGAACTAATAGTCCATTTTAATCGAATAGTCCAGTGTTTGGCATTGCTATGGAGCGCGGGACTAATTGTTCATTTTAAAAGAAGTCCTCCATACGGGAGACTAAGTTATACCATGGGGGAGGTGGTATTAGTAGTCCTAGGACTATTTTTTAAAAAAGGACTAATTGTCCAATCCCGACTCCGTCATCCAAACGTGGCCCTAGTGTCTGGTTCATTAGAGACAAAGTATTGTGATGGAGAGAGAGCACAAGGTTTGGCTCGATGGGGAAGAGCTCTAATGGTGATATATGGCTCAAAAAGAAGAGAGAGAGAGACAACAATCTTTGAGTGTACTTTGAATTTTTGATTTGATTTACCCTTTTTATAAATCTGAGACTACCCTAAATCCAAGCCGTTGGCGTTGGACAAAGCTGATCGAGTCTTCTTGGTGGCGCACAAGGAGGACTTTCTCACCAGCTTCCTCATGTCTTGAGCGGCTTGAATTTTGGTGTCGAGATCGCCATTGATGAGCTTCACCGCGTCTTCATCGATTAGCGTTTGCTTCTTCTTGTTGTTTGCACCTAAAAAATACATTTTAAAATTAATTTGCTTAAGGCCGATTGGTGTTTTGTAATCGGACTCATGAGACCGATGGCATAAATTAAGGGTCAAGTGATTGGTTCAAAGTTGGTTAGGCCGGGTGTATTGTGAACAATCTAGCTATAGACGGGCTAGCACACATATTCAGTCCGGCTTGAGCTTTGTTGTTTTTCCAATGGGCTGCCACTTTGACAATTTTGGACATACTGATATATTATACATGGTGGGGGCCACACTTGGCTTTGGCCTTAGCCAATTCAGCAAGGGCATCAGTTTTAATCATCCATCGGACATCACTCAATCGGGCTTTGTATATATATCATTGTACCAAATCAATGGACTGCCACTTCATGGCCCCAGTCAAAGGGCACGCCAGTTTGATCACTGAGCAAAAGTTGGGAGGAGCCCGATTACACACAAGTCAGTCGGGCTGACCATGTATATATGGCCAATTTGGGAGGTCTAAGTGGTGGGACCCATACATGAGTTGTGCACTTATGCAATATGCCAAACCTACGAGCAATGTTTTAACCACTTACCGTCTCATGAGCTACACGTGGTTGGCAATGCAGTGATTCAAATCATGATGATGATGTCATGTTAAGGTGGGCCCTCAAATGGTTAATGTATGTCAATACATATTGGTTGGCAATCAAATGGAGTTCAGGCTTAAGTTTCGTTTGGCATGACATCATATTATCGGGTTGAAGAGCTATTGGGATGTTAAAGGATTAAGGTCAACTATGGTGGGGCCCATGCAATTGTTTAACTATGAATCAATACAAATGGGTTGGCAGTATTCTAATGAGTCCAGGCGGTGTATTAGCTTTACCAGTTTGGTGCAATCACTTAAGCAGAAGATATGGTTGGTCAGTTTTGGGAAGTGTCTGTAATCCCTATAATTCCTCTATAAGATAATATTATCTTAATTGGAAATATTATCACTTAATGGGAAATATTATCTAGTTAGGAAAGATAATATTTTTGGAGATAATATCAGCACTTTTTAGAGTTATCTTTTACTTGGAGGGGAAGCAAGCCGAATGAAGCCACAAAGGGGACCAGGTTCAAGCTATATATATACATGTGTATGTATATTATTCAAGATATGGAAGGCTTTATCAGATATGGAGATAAAATCTGATATTTTTATACCAGATAATTATGGAAGATAATTACTTGCCTTATCTTGATCACTCCATGGCCGCTATAAATTAACAGGCAGGCCAAGCTATCAACTGACTCCGCGTCTCTTCGACAAAAGCATACACAGCATTCATCACGTTCAAAGCATACACAGCATTCAGTATTCAGTATTCAGCACATTCAAGGCATTCAGAGCATTTTTCCAAGTCTTTGTTTCCTAACTTTAATAGCAATTAGGTCTGTCTTTTTGTTATGTTTATTCTCTGTTTCTTTTGAATAATCAGTCCATTCTGTTGTTCTTGAGATCTGTTTTAGTTTTCCAAGCATTTAATAAAATCTACTTTTATTAAACCGTTTGTGATTTGTTTAACTCGTTTAAACTTGATACTTTTTAGCTTGTGCGCTTCAGTACTGCTAAAGGACTTTTAGTGAGGGTACTTTCCTACTCACTACACACAATCACCAGTTTAGAAGTCAGATTTACCAAAGCCTTGTGTATCACTGACACAAGCAGATAGGAAATTAGTTTGCACGCTTACACACACACACACACCGAACCACAGGTTGGTTCTGGCACGCCCGCGCAAATTAGAGCAAACACTTGTTCCATATTTCTTCCTCCTTCTACATCGTTGTTTGCTCCCCATCTCTCTCTCTCTCTCTCTCTCTCTCTCTCTCTCTCTCTCTCAATATGAACGATTTGGGTTTGGACTTGAAGATTGGAAAAACTAGTTCAATTTGGTGGTAGGTATGGGTGATGGTGATTTGGTGGAGTGTTCGGTGCGGTGTAGTGATTTGGTAGGCAGTGGTGGTTATTTGGTAGTGCGGTGGTGGTGATTTTGTGTGGGTGGTGGTGTGGTGATTTGGTGTGGATGGTGCTGATTTGGTGGTGGTGGTCATGGTGATGATTTGGGTGGTGCAGAGTAGTGGCTGGTGATAGCGGTTGTGGTCGTGGTGGTGATTTGGGTGGTGAAGGGTGTGAAGATGGGGTACAGTAGGTGGTGATGGTGGTGGTTGGTGGGTGGTGGATGGTGCTGGTGGCAATGGGTGAAGAGAGAGAAGACTCAACACCCATTTTAATTAAGAGAGAGACCCATTTCTCAATTTGGAGGGCAAAACAGTCCATTATATGTATAAATCATGTCACATAATTGGCACATGCCAATTTTGTTACTTTTTTGGATGTCCAACTAACAGAAGGGTCCATAGAGTCAAGTACACATACCCAAAGGGGTGAATTTGTTGGATAAAATAGTTTAGGGGGTATTACTAAAATAGTACAGGGGGCGTTTATGAAATTTTTTCTTTTTTTTTTTTTAGTAATGCTATGCTCCCTAACCCACATCCCCAAATGTATCCTAAATATTACATGTGCTTCAGAGTCCGGGGCGGATGACTATAGGGGACAAGCGGGGTCAATCAACCCACTCATTTTTTTTTAAGTGAGGTTATATATGATGGATTAAAAAAATATCTAAGCTTTAGTGAACTATTTGTTACGTAGGGAGCTTTTCTAATAAGAATTTAATGAGATTCAGGCCCTGTTTGTTGTAGCTTAAAATAAGCTAAGAAGTTATAATCTCAAATGTATCTAAAACATTGCTTTTGATAAGTTAGCTTATTTCCTACTTTTAAGTTATTTTTTGCTTAAAATAAGTTGTAAGCTACACTATGTTTGGTGCAGCTTAAACTTACAATAATCTATAAGCTAAAAAAGTCAGCTTATAAACTGCACCAAACACCCCCTTAATGTAAGGAGAATTACTGTATATAAGTTATAAGTTATTATATTATTTTTGACGTTTTTATTATGTTTAAAATATAGATATTTATATACACAGTAGTACATTTGATTTTGTCATATTTTAATACTTGAAGAAAGAAATTATCTTTCTTATAGGGGTGTATACAAGTTGAGATCGTGTGTATTTGAGCTTGGCTAGTTTATTAAACGAGTTTGAAACGTATCCAATCTTGAATTTGACTTGTTTATTAAACGATTCTGAAATTTAAACTTGATCAAGAGTCCTTTAAAGATACATGGTTTTAAATCTCTCCCCTAATTATATCTTTCTAAAATTGTGCATATTTAGGGTTCTCCTTTCCAAAATCTTTCCCAAAATCTTTTACTTTCCTTTTAATATCTTCCCAATTTAAAATTTCAAAAATTAGGAAAGTTATGTGGTGGTTGTCTAATTCGAATGCACTATTTCCTAAATTTGGAAAATTTGGAGAACATAAATGCTTAAAATTTTATTTTGATTTCTTAAATTAGCATTGCCTAAGTTTCCTCTAGACATTTTTAACGTGTGTTTAAATATTTTTTTTCCCAAAACTGTGTTTATTATTATTTCTTAAACTATTTGTGTTTGTTATTTCCTAAATTTTATGGTGATTGTATGAGTTGAAGGGGTAAAATCTCTCTCCTAATATATCTTCCTAAAATTGTGGATATTTAGGATTCTCCTTTCCAAATTCTTTCTCACAAAATCTTTTACTTTCTTTTTAATATCTTTCCAATATAAATTTGGAAATTTTGGCAAATTTAGAAATTTATGTGCTGGTTGCAAAATTCGAATGCGCTATTTCATAAATTTGGAAAATTCAGAGAACATCAATGTTGAAAAACAAATGCTGAAAATTTTATTACTATTTCCTTATTTACTGTTGCCTAAGTTTCCCCTAGATATATATATATATATATATTTGATACTTACCTGGATTTAGACTGGATACGCACATACCCTACACACCTACACCCAACCCAGCCCCACCCCAAGCCTCTCAATTGCCCACAGCAAAGCCTAGCAAGGGCAACTCAATCCGACTTAAGCACACAACATGGAGTAAGCAATTAAATCCCTAATGGGATTCGAACTCTCCCCCTCCCCCTTGGGGGAAAGGGATTGATGCCACTAGACCACTAGGGTCTTGGCCTCCTCTAGATATTTTTAACGTGTGTTTAAATATTTTTCTAGAATTATTTTTATTATTATTTCTTAAATTATTTGTGTTTGTTAATTCCTAAATTATGGTGATTGGATGAGTTGAAGGGGTAAAATCTTTCTCCTAATTATATCTTCCTAAAATTGTGTATATTTAGGTCCTCCTTCCAAAATCTTCTCTCAAAATTGTTTACTTTCCTTTTAATATTTTCCCAATTTAATGAATAGTGCATTTAGGCACGGAAAATATCTATACAAGCCAATTCAAGAGCCTACCAAAACTACATATATAGTTATTAATAGATTTACATATATATGCCAGTATGCAAGCTTTAATCAAGCTTATTTCACAACCTTTTTCGTGAACTTACTATTTAATGAGTCTTGTTAAATTGTGTAAACAAGTTCTATCGAGCCGATCTCATGCGTGTTTGAGTTTGACTTGTTTATTAAACGAGCCTAAAATTGAGGCTTGAGCTTGTCTTGTTTATTAAACGAGTCAAGCCGAGTCGAGGCTCGGTTCGTATATAGCCCTAGTCGTCAACTTCGTCCCCAATGGATGAAGTTCTTGAGTCCGCCACTATTTGGACTAATATACAATCATTAGTAAATCTGTTAAATGCATGAAAAAAAGGGACAAAAGTCGGATTAACTATTTTTATCCTTTGGTTAGTTACAATACACCCCTTATAATTACCACATTTTTCAGATACATCCTTATAAAGTGGGTGCATTTAAAATCTCCCATTTTGGCAGTGTAGTATGGCTGGAAGAAAGGAAATACCCTTTTGTTTCGGCGTAAAATGATTTGGTGGGAAAGCATTTTCTATGTAAAATATTCTGATGTAAAATATTTTTTTTCTTCGTTTGTGCATGTGATGTCTTTAAAGGGTATTTTGGTCAAGTAAATTGTACAATGTCAAAAACTTTAAAGTTTTGAATATTACTAAGGGATTATTAACTTTTAGCCTTTTTTTTTTATAGAATTTAAAAGTCAATCTATTACTTTTTTAAAATTAAAAAAATATAAACTTTTTTTTTTAAAAAGAAAAATAAAAAAGTCATCAAATTTTACAAGATATTGTGAAGCAACTCTTTCAAACGTTGGGAGCAACTCTGGGAAATATTTGGGAGCAACTCTTCAAAATATAAGGAGCAACTCGTTTCAATTTTGGGTGCAATTCTTCACAATGTCGGAAGCAAGTCTTCCAAACGTTAGGAGCAATCATCACAATATTTTGGTGGATGTTCGAGACGTTCAAAATATAAAACACATTAAAACACAAATTAACAATTCGATGGTTTTTTTTTTTTTTTTAAAATTTTGTTGATGCCTTTTTAATTTTTTTTAATGATTGTTGATATATTTTGTTAATTTTAAAAAAAGTAATAAACTGACTTTTAAATTTTATACAAATAATTGACTGAAAAAATAAATCCATGTATATGGATATGGATTTTCATGCATCATTTATCAGTGACAAAACAAAAGGTTTGTTTCCCACTCCACTTGTCATTGATCATTGAATGAGAAACAACTACACAATAACAGAGTTCTTGTTTATTGTTATGCACATATGTTCGGTGATATTTATATTTACCCAATTGAGCTATGACAAAGCAAAAAATAAATACAATTCAATGATTATAATCACAAGAATGATGTGTTAGCATTTGATCATATAAGAACATATACAGGGTGTGTCAAAATTGTTTCATGTTTCCAATTAACTTCCTTAATTACATCAGATATTGTGGAAGAGCAACCATTTTACTGAAATTCATGGTCCCGTCACCCGTGTCACAACATCGTAATCGAGCTCTTTGCTTCGTGTTTTTGAAAACGTCACCATTTCCTTAAAAAAACCGAACAATATAAATGAATCGGTTCTTCCAGCTCCTTCCCAATTAAGGAGCCCTTTTTAACTTTGCAATTTTCATCACATTCCTCGGTTGATTGAAGTCTTTCTTTCTAGCTTTGAGCGTTCTGAGTCTGTGAGTTGGTGCGTCCTAATTACAGATGGCGATAGCTGATGACTAATCCAATATTTTCTCACCGGTGGAAAAGAGATTCCAGACAACTGTTCCAACCAAATAGAGTCCAACTGAGACCTTGAAGACGTCGTCCCAAGAACCTGAGAAACATTAGGTTAGAAAAGAGGCGGAAAACATGTAAGAAATAGTAATTGCACTGCCTGAACAAACTTAGTATCTGGAAGTATATATGTACGAATACATGTGTGGTAAATGCGCAGAATGTGAGGGAAAAAAAAAAAGCATAACAAGAACGGAAGCTTTGCTATCTCGATGTTTACAAAGAGCTTTTGGGCCAAGACAAAGATACCCATGAGTCAAAAGAATCAGAAATTAAATCCACAAGAGGAATTCAGGTTCTATTAGGCTATGTTTGGTTCTTGGATCAAAAGGAAAACTAGAGGAAAAGCTATTTACTTCTTGTTTTCCCTAGGCTCTGTTTGGTTTGCGGTTTTAGAGAAGGAAAATAAAAGGGAATTATGTTTTTCCTTTTATGCTTATACAAAATTAAAAATTTGATCAAAACATAATTGTAAGGTAAGAACGAGTATGGCTCAAATAGCTGTCTAAGCATGCACAATAATTATCTTAGACAATGGCGCAAAACGTCGGCAAGACAAACATGGCATGGGTAATCTTGTGCTTTACCTATTTAGTTTTACTGCTTTCTCCTTTTGTCTTTTCTCCAAAGATATCGCTCTCTTGATCACATAAAACCCAGTACTAAAGACATCTACAAAATTACCTGTGCACATTTTATTTTCATATCGTCTACTTCGCCTTTATTAGAGTCCATTATTTGGTGTTACAGGTAACAAAGAACGTTAATAAGTAAAAAATAACGATCTTAAGTCTGTAAGCAGTCACTTGGCAGAATGCCAAAGGTTAGGCATGTCTTTAGATTACCCCTCCGAACATTTGTACGAGTGGAACCATCAGTAACAATGACCTTCTATTGTTGGCACAACAAGAAAGCTCGACAATTGGAGGTTACAACGAAGATAATCATGGTTATGTTAACACAAGCTTCAATTAAACTATTATGCCAGTGTAAGAAAAAATATGGGAAACTACTAGCCTAGACATCACGTAAATCTACTAAAAACATATCCAACAAAAAGTGTCCCTATATTGGAACTTTTAGCAGTTTAAAAGATTTTAAGAGATGAGATCGAACCATGTTGCAAGATATAACCAGTTGCTGCAGTTCCAAAGACACCAGCCAGTACTCCAGCGGTATTGGATAGACCAAGCAGCACCCCCTGTGGAAATAATTCGTACGAAAGGCAGAACATATTACATTTCACAGCATAATTCATAAGAAAAGAAAATATATTACATTTCACACAACTATCCCATGGTACCAAGATTTCCAAAAGAAAAGATAGTTAGAACATTAACAATAATAATAGTGAAGTACTGCTACTCACAGAATATCGAGGGGCAATATCTTGATGATTTGAATATAAACCAGACTGTGAAAACGCATCGGTTCCCTGTTTCATGAAGAACAACAAATCGTATTTCTGAGAATTTAACTAGCATTTCTGAGCTATAATCTAAAATCTATTTTACTGAGGATGAAACAAGAAGCATTAAGTAAACAATTGAATCAGATTGCGTAACCGTCTGAGCAACATAGCCTGCATAGTTGTCAAGTTGCATGAAAAATTAATAACTACTCCATAAAATTTTGTTTCTCAATAACTGTAGATATTGGGAAATGAAAAACAAAAAAAAAGAAACGCAAGGATCATATATTGGTGTCGATGCGTGGCCTGCATGTTCTTTCATTATTATTACTAACACTCTTTCTTTACCGAAGAGCACTCAGAGACAGAGCGCCTATCCTTACAAGTGAGTGTCCTTCAAATTTTGTATCCGGGAAGGAAGTGAATATCTTTTGCTTTGTTTTTCTGTATTAGTCATACTCACTTTCTGGTGATGCAATATTAAGTAACCTTGTTTCTGAACATTTACAATTGACACCTGCAAAACTGCTTATTTTTTAAAATATATAAATCCCTGTGCTTTTTTCCTCCGTTTCTTATGATCTATGAGAAATTTTATGAACACAAAATCATATAAACTGTGAATTCAGAAAATGCATAAGGGAAAATATGTGACATGATAACTAAACCCCACCCCCACACCCGCCCCCCCCCCCCCCCCCCCCCCCCCCCCCCCCCCAAAAAAAAAAAAAAAAAAAAAAGAGACCATAATGGTCCTCCTCCTGGTAGGATGTAATTCAAGAAAAAGTACATATGTTACATCAGGTGAATTTTTTGTTTACCCTATAGATGATGAGAGTTCTTCAAAATGCTATCCGCAAAACGAACAAGAACGACAAAATTACTCCAGGAGAAAACTTGCAACCCTTAGATAGATATGAAGTTATGAACTATAACTATCAAAAGGAAATGAAAATTGAACATATATATATATATATATTGAGTATGTATTCTCTACTAAAATAAGAATCCTCCTAGAGTATGATGGCGCGATTTGAAGTGCCAATTCTCTAGATTCAAAAGATATATTCCAAAGACTCAAGGTCAATAAGCTCAATAAGTATAAAAGTCCCACGACAATATGTGAACTGTACCTTTTTCTTCTTTTCTTCCACTATATAATAGTCGATTAAATCAACTTTTTTTTTTTAACTACTTTTAGGTAATCTCTTGTATGCTGTAAATTGAGATACAAAAATCAGTATGCATAACAAACTGAGCTCAGTTGTCATAACACCATCAGTTTATCATATCACAAAACCACCGTTCTTGAGGAATACTAAAAAGTAAGGGTTTGGGATCCCAGAATCAAATTTCTTTGATTGCTGTGAAGACTTGCTTGGAACCCTTACCAGCTCACCACTAAGGTTGAAACTTTCAAGAGCTGAATTATAATATTATATACGGGAATGCGATTAATTACACTCATATTTCTGTTTCAGTGAGTATTAGGTAAACATCTATCGAGAAAACAAAAGAAAAAAAGAAAGAAAAAAAAAGAATAAGAAAAGTAGTAGCAGGTAGCAAACCTGACTGCATGCCATGCACAGAACGGCCATTGCAGGAGAATTAATATGGCTCAATTGGGTAAGAAAGAAAGCAGGGCCAAGGAACCCTATTGACTGCATTATCTGCACATAAGAATTTTGGAACAACATTTATCAGCACTTCAGAAACTCTTGCATTTGGCAAGTAGCATTTCAGAAACTTCAACTCTGAAGTTCACTTGATGAGGAAGGAAAATAAATATCTCGTCCAATGGTTAAAAGTTAAAACCAGAACCAGCGACCCGAGTCATTTTTTATGACTTTATATATATATATATATATATATATTTATCATCTTGTCTTGGAGAAAAAGAGCTATGGAGATATCGTATAATGAAAATTAGAAAAAAATGGATACCTTTCGGACAATGGTCACAGATAAACCTTTGCTCACAAGTGTGTCCGCAATCCACCCTCCAAGATTTGCAGAAAATGCCATTGTAAGCCAGGGCAATACACAAAGGAGCCCGGATTCTGTAAGATTGAACTTCAAGACCTGTTAAGTGTTCTCCAGTCAATACTTTGTCACCATAAGTGCCGAAATTTCGTTTGCAAAGAATCCAAGAAGATTACCCAAATCACAAACTAATTTTGTCAATATGAATCAAAACTTCTATAAATTTATACCCAAAGCATAGGAGTTAATGAGTGTCTGGGATATGTGTCCGACACTTCTGGTGGGACACACACCAAGAAGAAAGTTAGCTACTTGTGTGATAGTATATCAAAAGGTCTCTAATTAATTATATTCCTCTGGTTGCAAAATTCTTTCAAAATGGATAACATGCTCATCCAGAAGTCTGAGTATTACATAAAAACAATACAAGAAAAATATAGATTTATAGTTTTGTCCCCATGTGACCATGTCTTTAGATCATGAATTTGGGAAGTCCGACGCTACACATGTAGCCACACTTGACACCCATACCCGAGTCTATGTAGCATAGACACAAGCGCCATAAGTAAAAAAAAAATAATAAATTAATTAATTAATTAAATAAATAAATTCACCTGGTTGTAGTATGTAGGCATCCATGTGAGAAGAATAAATGTCCCCCAATTGTGACAGAAGTGACACACTATTAATGCCCATACAGGAGGTTTTGACAATATTAATCTCCAAGGTATTGTTTTAACTGGTTCTTTGGAAATACTGCTGCCAAGAATCAGCTTCTTTTCTTCTGGCCGCAGTGTAGGATCTTCAAGAGGTGAACTGTATGCCTACAACAAAACCTCAGCCACAAACTTTGCTAAAGAAACAAATTACGGCTCTGTTTGGTTTGTGGATTTAGCGAAGGAAAAGAAAGAAAAAGGAACTGAAAAAAAAACATTAAAAAAAATTCAAATATAACTATAACTTAAGAAAAAAGAGAGGGAAGTGTCTCACAAAATTTTATGTTTTCTTTCCCTTACTATTTTTCTCACTCTTTCCTTATTAACCGAAAAAATAGAAAAGAGTTTTCCTTAATATTTTCCTTTCCCTTCCCTACTAAATCCATAAACCAAACAAAGCCTTGATAAAAAGTTGTAATAGTTCGAAAGTTACCTTATTTATCCAAACTGCAAACCATATTGTTCCTAGAGAACCAAAGGAGTAAAAGACAGAAGGCCAGCCGTATTTGTGTATCAAAAATGGTGAAAAGGCGAGTCCTGTGACAGATCCGAGGTACATTCCACTGTATACTAGCGCCAATGATCGACTTCTCTCTGCTACTGGAACCCATTTCGATAGAAGATTATTCATAGCTGGCATAGCAACACCCTGAAAGAAAACAAACAAGAAATAGTTCATTTTGAAAAAAGACTTTCAATCACACATTTTGCAACAACATAAAGATCGTACCCTTCAATCATAAATGTGGACATCATTGAAAATAACAAGGTGAACACAATATCATAATCACTTGATCTCACATTAGGCATTCTAAATGGATACATTAAGGACTTGTTTGGGCGTCATTGAATGCAATTCATACTTTTACTAACATTTAACTGAAAATATGATTTTCAATGGTTTCATTTAGAAAATGATGCTTAAAATCATGAATTTGTCAACCCATCAAAACACAAAAATGACAATTTAAGAAAAAATATGATGACATCCCCTACCTGTCTAAATCGTCCATTTCATAGAATTTTACTTTAAACTACCATACAAATAATTGAGGGTATTAAAATTCAAGTCACAACCAAATATGCTACTAAAAGTTTTCTCATTACCAATTGAAGAAGTTTAAAAAAAGAAAAAAGAAAGAGAAAGTGAACCAAAAAGAACCAACCTCCCCTATCCCCATGAGAGCTCGACAAAAAAGTAAGAAAGGCAACCCTATTTTTGCAGCGACTGGAGTGAGAGCTGTCGCGATAGACCACCAAATTACACCAAATGCCAACACACGCTTCCCTCCAACTGTGTCTGCCCAAATGCCTCCAGCAACCTGAGCTTAATCTCACAGGTTAGAAATAGAATTAGAACAATATATAATGAAACTTTTAGGCACTTTTTTTTTTTTCATGAATTTAGTGAGAGCAAGGAAAAGAAAACAAAAAATAAAACACTTTTCTTTATTTGGTTAATAAGGAAACAAAAAAAAAATGGTGAAAATTAAATTACAAATTTTGAATTTTGCGAGTCAGTTCCCTTCCTCTTTTCTTGAGTTCATGTCATATTTTGAAAATTCATAATTTCTGCTGTCATTTAAGCATGGAGTTAAAAACTAGACAATAGCTCTTCTATTCGTCTTCCTTTCCTTATCTGAATCCGCAAACCAAATGGAGCCTTAAAGAAAGGATGATATGGATGAATGTGCATGCTAATAAGTATACAAAAGAAGTTCTCCCTTTACCTAAACTGATACAAATTATCACTATCAAAGTCAAAGATAGAGTATTAGAGATAACTAACTGGCTTCAAGATAAAACTATAACACCTCAGATAATAATCAAATGCACTTCAAGTAATCAACTTGGTGTCTCACAAGAGGTATGCTAAAATAAAAAATAAAATAAAAAGCTCTATATAGCCTGCAAGTCTAGAAGTAAAAAAGTGAATGGGGGAAAGGTCACCTGAGTGAGAAGGTAGCCCCAGAAAAAAGAAGACTGTATTAAACCAACAGTTGCTGGATTCCAGTTGAACTCTTGGGACATTGGAAGTATTGCAATGCTCATGTTTACCTGCCAAGTAAAATCTGTTTGAAGTTTCCAACTGAGAGATTCAACTCAATTTAATAACTAACTAGCGGTACTAAATAAACCCACCACTGTCAACCACAAAGGAACTACATTTTTCTTCTCTGGGTTGATCAGTCACCTATGTTACATGGACTCTCATACTATCCCCCAAGTACCCGATCCCCGTGTCCGACCCCCATACCCAATTGGACACTCGGATCCTCCACATGTGATGTTGAAAGAGTAAGAAGTAGCTCAAAATTGAGTGCGAATAAGGATTCTAACTATCCATGAGAAGAAACAAAGTATGTTTATATGTTCAGAAGGTGTCCACATACCCGTATCCACCTTCTAGACACATCTCAAAATCCTAAGATTTTGACTTACAGAGGTCTGACACCTAGATACGCACCCACACCCGACACAACATAGTCAGTCACTTGAAAAGTAATATATATATACACAGTCAGACTCGAGTGCGCACTGGGTGAGCGCACTGGACGAGCTAGGCTCAAAAAGCCAAGAACCCACCCCGCGCGTGTATGGGGTGACCCGCCCCATCTGGGTTTTTAAACCTAGTGCGATCGCCCAGTACGCACTAGAGCCTGACTGTATATATATAAAGAGAGATATGTGTGTATAAATATATGTATATATATATAGAGAGAGAGTGTGTGTGTGTGTGTGGTTTTTAGGGTAAAAGATTCGAAGGACATTGCAGAACGCCTTCTACATAAGCATGCAACTGAATGCGCTACTATTAAACCCCTTTGCATCATATTGTCCACTGCATTCCATCTTTGGATTTCAAATAGGCGATGGGAACACAAAGTTGACAACTAAACAATGGGAATGATGGATGAAACGGAAAAGTTTGAGCCATCAGGATCACTATCTTAAACCCTGTTTCTTCAGAAAGAGAAAAAAGAATTATAGAACAAGAATGGTTTATTTTGTATCTCACATTACACATCACAATAACATGATATACAAATACATACACACTCACCTAGAATTAAATTTAATTGAAAACTATACAATTGCTTTGGCTAATTGGAGCTAACTAACAAACATCACTGAAAGAATTTGATGACTTCCCAGTACAATGCAATGAACCTACAAATTGGAAGCAATTTGCAAGTAAGTCTTTTTCAACTATATATACTAGATAAAAATCAGCGTTTCGTTGTTATAATACAAAATAGAATATTTTGAGGCCTCTAAGACAATCTACTTACCAGTAAAAGTTTTTAAGTATTATACAAGATTGCTTTGCATTTTCTAGCTGCAGCAAACGTAACAACATTTGTAAAAGCAAACGGAAAAAAAGAAATTTCGACAAAAATTGAACAGGGGCTGAATTTAATCTAGAAATTGAGCAATTGAAGCAGTAAATACAACAATTAAATTCACCGATAAATAGTGGGTTATTGCTAATTCCTAATCATTAATTGATGTTACAAACTAAACACTTGTAAAACCCAGCCCATTCAACTCCTGATAACCCAGGTGTTAAGGAGAGGGGAACACTAAAGCCTTATAAACAGTACAAAGGGGCCATAAATGGGCGGTGTCGGACATTCCAACACACCCCCTGAACCACAGGAGCCAGACACTCGGCATACCCTAGACCACAACAGCCGAACACTCGGCACGTCGGAAGACAAGTCCAACCAAGCTTTGATACCACTTGTAAGGTCCAGCCCATTCAACTCCTTAAAACTCAGGTGTTAAGGAGAGGAGACCTAAACCCCTATAAACTGTACAGAGGGGCCATAAATGAGCAATGTGGGACATTCTCCAACATATTCAACCATAGATTTCTTGTGCTTGGCAAGAGCAGACCTATGGGGGGACCCTGCAAAATTTTTGAAAAATTCTAGTATATTTATGTGTAATTTTGAAAATTTAATCTCCTAACTCCACCAACATTTTGAAAAAACTTTTGATATATATATAATTTCTAATCAACCGGTATCCAAAATTTTTAACAACTTCCATCATGTTTATATAATTTTACAAGTCCAACCCAAGTTATTTAATCATTTCAAGCTTTACAAATTACATCAAACAATCAAACCCTGTTATAAAAAAAATGGGTGATTGTTGGAATTATCGGAATTTATGTTGTCATGATTTACGGATCACATTATTTATGTTAATTAGGATTTATCAGATTTGATCTTATCTGTAACTTTCCTTAGTTTTTTCTTTCCTTTTCTTTTTCCTCTCTTAGTTGTATAAATATTGTACATACAGTGGAATAATATCAATACATTACTTTCTTCTTGGTATCAGAGCCAAAAGTATAAACCCTAGCCCCCTTCCTCCTTCCGCCGCACAACCACCACCACTAACTCCCTGCACCGCACATCAGCTACCACTACCAGACCTTCGCCACCTACCCCAGTCACCTCCTAGCCCCTCCCCGCCTCACCCAGGCCCTCCTCCCTTGGCCGCAGTCCACAAGCCCTGCGGCTCTTCCTTAGCTTCGGCTAACCCTTGCGCAGTCTATAGGCTGCGCCTTGCCTTGTTTTTGGGTCTTTTGATGATTTAGAGCTTTTCAGTGCTCTCTCCTTTTCTGTTGGGCTGTCCGTTCTTTTAGGAGCCCCTTTCTCTGATGTTTGCGCCTTGCTGATTGTTCTATTTGGTTGGTCTCTTCTTCTTCAGCCACTATGACTAACCTTGATAAAAGTTTGGATGTTCAGCAGACTACTCTTATGTCTCAATCTCGTTCGGATCTTTCCTTATCTCAGCATATTCCTGCGCAACGTGTTACGAGTGTCCTATTAGATGGGAACAATTTTGCAGCATGGTCTCATTCTCTTCGACTTTTCCTTGGTGCCAAAGGAAAGACTAGTTGGCTATTTGGCACAATGCCTAAGCCTGCTACTACTGATCCTACATTCGATCAATGGACTATGGATAATTATGCTAACCTAGGCTGGTTCTTTAACTCTATGGAAACTCGTATCTATCAGATGTTTATGTATCACACCTCTGTTCATGGTCTTTGGGATGCACTGACCAGGATGTATGCATATAAGCGGAATGAGTACCGTATTTACCAACTTTATCGGGAGGTCTCTCATGCCTCTCAAGACTCTCTACGGCTTAGTGTCTCTGATTTTTTCGGCTATCTTCAGTCCCGTTGGAAAAAGTTAGCTCAGTATGAGCCTCTTGATGATATTGCAGCTGAAGTTGCTACTGTTATTATTTAGCGTCTTGATCGTTTGCACACTTATCAGTTTTTGATGGGTTTGAAATCTGAGTTTGAATTTCTTCGCACTCAGATGTTAAACACATCCCCTATGCCTTCGCTTTATGAGGCCTTTGCTACAATTGATGGTGATGACCGTCGACGACGCTTGATTCAGGCTTCTCCTGCTCCTGTTCCTGATCCTCCCACTATTCCTGATCAGATGGCTTTTACAGCTAATTCTGGAGCTCGCCACGGTGGTCGGCCACTACCTATTTGTAAGTATTGTATTGTTGTTGGTCATATCAAAGACTGGTGTTTTAAACTTCATCCTGAGTTGAAGAAACAGTATGGTCGTGGCCGCAATCCTGGATCTTCCTGGGTTGCTGCCAGCCTGCCATAGCTGATTCTGGCCTTGACTCTGCTACTCTGGATATTAGCCAACTTCATCAGAATCAGAGTTTGCTTCAGTCCCAGATTGGTCAGATTCAGACTCAACTGGGCTCTCTTCTTCAGCAGGTCCAACCTGCCTCCTCTTCCGCTGCCGTTCTTGCTACAGGTACTTCCACTGCTTTCTAGGTTAAGTCAGGGTCTCCAAGGTGGGTTCTGGACTCGGGAGCCACTGATCACATGACCGGTGAGTTGTCACTTTTTTCGACCCCTCTTATACCTGTTAACCAAACTGTGAGTATGGCTGATGGTTCAATCACTCGTGTCCATAGTCAGGGTGACGTATGTTTATCCTCAGATATTACTCTGTCCTCTGTTCTTCATGTCCCTCATTTCTCCCTTAATCTCTTGTCTGTTAGTCGTCTTGCCAAGAGTTATAATTGTGTTGTCATTTTCTTACCTGATTGTTGTCTATTGCAGGACCTGACTTCGAAGAAGATTTTTGGTACGGGCCATGAGCGTGATGGACTTTATTTCTTCGGGGGAACCACCACCACCACCTATGTCTTCCAGTCTGCAAGCGTCTGTTTTACCCAGTTCATCTTCTAGTTCTTTTTCTAATAAGACTTTAGAGTTATGGCATGCTCGCCTAAGACATGCTAATTTTCAATACCTTTGTTTACTTTTTCCAGCATTAATAAAAGTTTGTAAGACTCATAAATTTCATTGTGTGGTGTGTGAACTTTCTAAGCATACTTGTTCTACTTATATACCTCGCATGTCTTGTGCCCCTTGTGTTTTTGATATTGTACATTCGGATGTGTGGGGACCTTCCCCTGTTACTGCTTTGAATGGGTACCGATATTATGTTACGTTCATAGATGATTATTCACGTTGCACATGGGTTTATCTCCTTAAGAAAAAATCTAAAGTTTTTCCATTGTTTGTTCAATTTTTACAAATGATCAAAACCTAATTTCAAACTGTTGTCCGCACACTCCGGTCTGATAATGGCCGTGAATACATCTCTAATGAGTTTTGTTCTAAACTAAATAAACAAGGTATCCTCCAACAATTTAGCTATACTACATATACCCCGGAACAGAATGGTGTGGAGGAACGAAAAAACCGTCACATTATGTCTGTTGTCCGATGTCTCCTTTGAAGAATGGAGGTGCCTAAATACTTCTGACACTTTGCTGTCCTCACAGCCACTTATATCATAAATCGTACCCCGAGTCGTGTCTTAAATAGAATGGCTCTACTGCATATTCTTCAACTCGATTGCACTATTTTTCATGTTTTTGGTTGCACATATTTTGTTCAGGACCGCAGTCCTCTTCGCACTAAACTCGATGATAAGGCTATTCGCTGTGTCTTCCTTGGGTATTCCTCCAGGTCTAAAGGTTATCGATGCTATGATCCTGTTTTTCGTCGGACTTTATAATTCTAACGATGTTACTTTTTTGGAAGATATTCCTTTCTTTGCAGGTCCTCGTCATTCCCTTGCCTCGGTCCCTCTGGAAACTTCCCCTGTAACTGATGAACTTCCCCGTCCTATTCCTGTTTTTGACTCTCTCTCCTGTGGTTTCCCTCCCACCAGTTATCACATCTTCCCCTGAATTCCGTTACTCTCGACGTCCACAGGCTCTTGCTCCGCTACCCGATACTTCTCCGGATCCAGGTCCTCCTTCTTCTCCACCATTAAGACGATCCACCCGTGTTTCTCACCCAGTAAATCGATATGGTTACTTTTCTACTAATCACCCTCTTTCCCAGTATATATCTTATTCTGCTCTTTCAGGTCCCTACCATGCTTTTCTTAGTCAGGTTGATTCCGTTTCGATTCCCCAGTCTGTATCTGAGGCTCTCCAGAATTCACACTGGGCCAAAGCCATGCAAGCAGAAATGGATGAGCGAAGCAACACTTGGGAGCTTGTTTCTCTCCTTCCCGGGGAAAAGACAGTTGGGTGCAAATGGGTTTTCACCATTAAGTATCTTCCTGATGGCTCTATTGATCGTTATAAAGCTAGACTGGTTGCCAAAGGATTTACCCAAATTCCAAGCAAAGATTTCAATGCCAGCTTTGCTCCCGTGGCTAAGCTCACTACTGCTCGCCTTATTATTTCTTTAGCTACCTCCTACTAGTAACCTCTTCATCAACTTGACGTCAAAAATGCTTTTTTGAATGGGGATCTTCAGGAGACTATGGTTTTCGAGCTGAGGGGGAGTATTCGAGGAAGTTTGTCGATTGCATAAGTCACTTTATATGTTGAAACAGTCTCCTCGGGCATGATTCAGTCGCTTTAGTGATGTGGTTCTATCTATTGGATTCACCAAATGCCATTCCGATCACACTTGCTTCATTAGACGTCGTTCGGATGGTCAATGTATCATGTTATCTGTCTATGTCGATGATATTATTATTACTGGTGATGACACTACAGGAATCACAGGGGTAAAGAAGAAACTTGGAACTGTTTTTGATGTTAAAGATTTGGGTCTCCTTTGATATTTCCTTGGTATTGACATTGCCCGGTCTCGTCATGGGATCTCAATGACCCAAAGGAAGTACATTTTGGATCTCCTTAGTGATACAAGTATGATGGGGTGTTGCCCTGCTTCTACACCTATGGACCCGAATCTCAAACTATCACCTGAGTCAGATCCATCTTCTTATCAGCGTTTGGTTGGTCGTCTTATTTATTTGACCAACACACGACCTGATCTCACATTTGCTGTTAGCGTTGTGAGTCAGTTTATGCATGCCCCACGTACTTCTCATATGGACGCAGTTCACCATATTCTTCGGTATTTAAAAACTTGCCCGGGGTTGGGTCGTTTCTTTACTGCTGGAAAACAATCTGGGGTCTAATGCTTTACGGATGCCGACTATGCTGGTTCCAAGAGTGATAGACGCTCAACTTCAGGTTTCTGTACCTTCTATGGTAAACACCTTATCTCTTGGAAAAGCAAGAAACAAGCAGTTGTCTCAAGATCATCAGCTGAAGCTGAATATCGTGCTATGGCACAAGGTTCCTGTGAACTTTTATGGCTCAGATCCCTTTTAGAAGAATTAGGATTCCCTATGAGTGAGCCCTCTACACTGTTTTGTGACAATAAGTCCTCTATTATGGTTGCTTCTGATTCTGTTCTTCATGAGCGTACCAAGCATATTCAAGTCGACATTCATTTTATCTGTGAGAAAGTTCGTGCTGGGATTATTACTCCATGTTTTGTTCCTTCTTCATATCAGACAGCCGATGTGTTTACTAAGTCCGTTGGACCATCTCTTTTGAAGTTCTCCGTTGTCAAGCTTGACCACATGAATGTATTCGCTCCAGTTTGAGGGGGAGTGTTGGAATTATCAGAATTTATGTTGTCATTATTTACGGATCACGTTATTTATGTTAATTAGGATTTGTCAGATTTGATGTTATCTGTAACTTTCCTTTCTTAGTTTTTTCTTTCCTTTTCTTTTTCCTCTCTTAGTTGTTTAAATATTGTACATACTAGTAGAATAATATCAACACATTACTTTCTTCTGTGATGTACAGAAAATCTTATCCAAAAAAATGTATAAATTGACCTAAAAAAAGAAGCTTCAGGAGCGCTGCCCCCTATCCCCGTAGGCCCGTACAAGGGCAGCAGCTATTTGCATGTTCATTAAATCTTGCCCCCTAGCTATAAATTTATGAGTCCGCCACTAGTGCTTGGTATGGCATTTACAAAATGTATCATTCCCAATTCCATGTATACACTGCTTCATTTTGAACCTACTTTTAAGATGAATTCTAATTTCACTTCTGCTTTTTCAGAAAAAGTAGTTTCTTCCATCCCATCATGTTTCCCTCTTTACTTTCACCTCTCTCCCACTCTGTCTTCTTCGTTCACTCCACATTTAAATCACCAATATACATATACAAAAATATATATTTATATATGGAGCTACGAAACTACAACAAGTAGTTGTAGATTAGCAGGCCGTACACCAACTTTTAGCGACAAAAAGGTTTTACCAACAAAATTTTTGGTCGCTAATAATCCACACTTTTAGCGAAGAAAAATTTCGTCGCTAAAAGGGCATCGTGCTTAGGATTCCCGAGTTCGAGCACTTCTGTTTACAGCCGTTCAATCCAGATTGAAAACTGGACATGTATAGATATGTAAACAGATATGTATGGATATGAATTGAAATTAAGCTTACTCTGTCCATATTGCAGAGCAGAAAGGCCGAGAAACACAGGACCACAATAACCCAACGCTTGGGGAACTGTTCCCACCACGGAAGAACCTCCTCCGTCGAAACGACGACGTCGACGTTCAGGGCATCCTCGAACTTTCTCGCCGATTCGGGCGGCGCCGATTCATGACCAGCAACCTCGTACGGCTCCGACTTCACGTCCGCCCTCACTATCCCAATCTCTCTCCGAATTACCAAAGAATCGACATGGAGAACAACGCAAGAACGTTCTAGAAACCGAAACCGAAGTTGAATTTGTGAATTGGTGCTCAAATTAGAGGAATGGAACTTTCTAGAAAGTGATGTGTTGTTGTGTTTGGGTGGAGAGAGAGAGATGAGAAAAGCGGTGGCGTTCATGGCGTTTAGAGAGAGAGAGAGTTCAAGCTTTCTCTCACTACCACTACTAACCAGCAATAGCAGCACGCAGAGCAGTCAGTGAAGACAGAATGTAAATTTTTTTATTTTTTTTTTCCCTTCTTTTTTGGGAAAAGATCTGAGGTGATATTTATGGGCAATGGTTGGCCTTCCGACACGTGTCAGCTGCATTGGATAGAATAATGGACAAAAGTTTATTCTCAGGTAGTTTTTATAGTTTTTTTTATAGAAATTTCCCCGAAAATTCCTATCTACTAAATTTTTTTTGATTAGGTCCACTCTTATTATCATGTTACTAATAGGTCTAAATCAATACAAAATCCTCAATTCCTTTTAAATTCCCCCAAATTTGGTTATTTTTATGACATTTTTAACCTTTACATATATATATATATATAGGATGATATATATCTATATAATTCAACATATAGTCAAAGTTATCTCTATAATTAAGGGATTATCAATCCACAATTAATAGTTACATATATATATATATATATGGATATAGTTGGTTATATATGGAGTTATTCTTATCCCATTAATTGTGGAGTTATTTTTGGAACAAACTAATAATTACCATGATTGTAGGTATACACATTTGAATGGAGATTTAATTTGTAGTGGACTCTTTTTGTTTTGGTAAGCTGTCATCCACATCTTTAATGATTTCCATATTTTTAGTGCCACGTCAAATATTTGTTAGATTATCCATTGCTAATTTTTTCGTTCAATGTAATTTTGAAAATCAGTGTACAATTTTACACTACATTATCAGTGTAAAATTTTCACTGCATTTCATAACTTTATACAGATATATATAGTATATAAAAGAGTACTTAATGATTGCCATTATAATTTTAACACTGCATTATGAATGACTATAAGGGGAGAATTTTACACTATAGTATATTTTTCCAATGCATTGCTATAAAAAAAAACAAAAAAAAAAAACAAATCAGTGAAAAATAATATAAGAGTCAAATCTTACTAGCTATAGTTTTTACACTGAAAAACAGCACAAGTGTCAAATCTTGATAGTTATAATTTTTACATTGAAAATCAGTGAACAAATGTAAAATCAACATATTTTTACACTAAAAATAAGACAAATACAATATCAAAAAAAAAAAAAAAAAAACTAATATAAGAGTACAAGAACTAGCATTAGTGTATAACTTTACACTGCATCTGCAGAAAATTAGAGGACCGACAGAAAATAGTGAATTTGCACATCAGATCGGCGATGCCTCCATTAGAGCCTAACACGCCACTAGCAGATCGGGATGCATCGCTCTGAATCTCGGACTCAACCGCGAAGATGGCGACGATGATAAATAGTCCAATATATCCGTCATCCATTGATCATGTAAGCCACGAAGCTTCTTTCTACACCAACGAAGCACTCACGTTCGTCGGTGCTTGATCGCCGGAAACAGTCCTTGAAATAGCAACTGGCCGAATGTGTGTGTGTGTGTGTGTGAGAGAGAGAGAGAGAGAGAGAGAGAGAGAGAGAGTGAGGGAGGAAGGTTTTGAGAAGAAAGCTTGTATATATAGCTAGGCTTTTTAATTGCATATACATATATAGATGTATATATATCAGGAAACAAATAAATGTGTATTTGAATTTTAAAAATCCTATATTAAGCTAGGGGTAGAATGGTCTGAAATATTTTTGTGGACCTATCTTTAAATAGTTTTTTGTGTTGGGTCTATTATAACAAAGATACACTAAATATGATTTAATACTAGTTAACCCTTTTTTTAAAAGTACTTTGATCAGAAAAAAAAAAAAAAAAGTCGTTTTTATAGTTGGCAGTATCTTCAGTCCAGTGTGAAACGACGCCGTGTTGTATGACTTTTTTCGTTCTGTTTTTTTTTTTTTGGGTATGTTTAATTAATCCTTTTGTTATGTTATAAAAAGGCTTCAAAATATACATACATATATATATATATATATATAAACATTTCGATTGTGGAATTTTGAAGAGTTATTTTGGTTTAAAAAAATAAGAAATTCTCCAAAAATATTTTTAGAGCAGAATATAATTTTGTTACTGTTAGAGCCAATAATTTGATTTTTTTTTTTTTTTCAAAATGTTGGAATATTGAATAATATCATGTATAAAGTTGTATTTAAGGATGTTAAAATGGCCTGTCGAGCCCGTCCTGGCCTGACATTGATCGGGATTGGACATATTTGGATTTTGGCCCATGGGCTAATACCTCTTTTTGGGTAAACTTTTGTACCGTCAAGCAGTGTTCAAATTTTTGCCGAGTTAGAGAATTTTTTATTAAGTTAGAGAAGGAATTCCTTGAAAATAGAAGGTCAAATTAATACATACAGACTCCTTATATGCTTGTTATACCATGTAGAATTATGCAACCACGATAATGAATTTTTTTCCCTACAATTGGGGGCGACCTTTCTTGATTTTAAGTCTATATTTACTTAACTTGAGTTTTAGTAATCTGCAAAGCCCGATCCAATCTAAATACTTGTATTTTATGATACACGTGTATGGAGCATATATGCAGTATTATGGGTGTAAATGGTTCGGCTCAATTTGGTTCAATTTTCAGCAGAATCGATTGATTTTGGTTCGATTTTAGTCTAGTGCAATTTCAAAGTTCGATTCAATTTTTAGATTGGAGGAATATTTTAAAAACCGACCCAATCGGACCGAACCGATTGGTTCGATTGGTCTGGGTTTACTTATACCCCTATGTAGTACGCACTTCAAACTTATACTCAGTTTTTGTTTGATGACTTTACTAACATCTAAGTGGAAATTAATCAGGCATGTGATTTCTAGCTCAAACCAATTGTAAACTTTATGAATAAAAAAGGGTAAATTGTAAATTAACCCTTATAGTTTGAGGGTTGTGATAATTTAGTCTTTGTGGTTTCAATTTTGGCAATTTACAACCTATAGTTTGAGAAATGTGTAAAATCTACCCAATTACAAAAAAAATCAAGGGCACAATGGCAAAATCACATTATTTCTAGTAAAAAATGACCACATGTGTAAGGGCAGACCCAGGAGTATAGTTCAGTGAGAACATTAGCTTATACAGGGGTTTGGGAGCAGCACCCCAACCCGATTTAATAGACTGTAAGATATTATCATTATTATAAACTTTAAGTGTATCAAATTGTTTAAAGGATTATAAGTTATTTATGGGATATATAAGTTTGTACAAAAAAAAAAATTTTAAAAAAAAAACACATAGAATTATACTATTTCTATAATTCTATCCATAAAAAAACAATAAATAAAGCGATATTCCCTAGAACCCCTGTATAAGTTTCTGTTCCCACTGAATTATACTCCTGGGTCTGCCCTTGCACATGGGGTCATTTTTGGCTGGAAATAATGTGACATTCTCATTGTGCCCTCCTCTCTTTTTTTTTTTTTTTTTGTAATTGGATAGATTTTGCACAATTTTTAAACTATAGGATGCAAATTGCCAAAATTGAAACAATAAGGACCAAACTGTCACAATCCTCAAACTATATGGGTGTAATTTATAATTTACGCAATAAAAAATGTGCAATCCACTCTAAATTTGAAGTTGGAAATTGAACTAGGCTTTGACTATCCGCTAGAGTTGCAGCCCTATGTATAAAGAAATTATTTAATATGAGTGTCACATTATGTGACTGTCATTGTGATTACTCCGTGATTGTGGGACTCGTATAAAATCCAGTGAATATTCAATTGACAACTAAAGTCACATAAATGTGGCGGTCACACGGGATAATCTCTCCTACATGTAAGTGCGAGCTTATAGGTGGAGGGAAATTCATACAATATATAGTATTGGAGGATAAAATTGTAAGAATAAGACTTAATTACTATATACACCCTTAAAGTTTTGTCCCTGTCTCACACTAGTCCCTATAACTTCATCAAATCAATTTGGTCCTTTGAGTTTTTAAAATGAAACTATGTGGTCTAGAGATCTCATTCTGTGAGAAAACCTGATAGAAGTCACCCAAATGTTACAAACAATTACGTTGAGAAGTGGTAGAGAGATTAATGGTGTTCAAATTTCCCTTTGAAAAGCGTAACAAGGTGTTACACTTGGATGATTTCAGTCAAAATTTTCTCACCAAGTGAGACATCTAGACCACATTACTTATACTTTAGAGATCAAATTAATAATTGAAATTACATGGATTAAAATTGAGACAATGATAAAGGGTAATACTTGGGGCACAACCTTCATATAACTTTCATACAACCTCCCTAAAAGATGTGTCTATCTCTTTCCTGTGTCACTGTGGGGTCTAGTGACATCACAGGAGAGAGATAAACACATCTTTTGGGAAGGTTGTATGAAAATTGTATGAAGGTTGTGTCCCAAATATTACTCAATGATAAAACTTCAAGTATACTTTGAAAACAAGCCGAAAAATAATGGTCCAAAGTCCAAAAACAATTTGCTACACTTGGGCCACACTTGGGCTGCCTTTGATCATACATGAGCTGTAATTGATAGCCCAAAATAATATTTACGCCCACACAACGTATGCAAAAACAACAATGTTAGGGGTACTAACAAATTTCACTAACACTCACACCCACACTCTCTATCTCTCTCTTAGTGGCACTTTGGGTCTACTGCGGACCCCTCAGTGACACTAGGAGAGAGATAAAGTGTGAGTGTAAGTGTTAGGGGAATCTATTAGTGCCCCAAATATTACTCATACAACTATCTACATTTATAAGCTAAAACTATGTTATTCTGTTAGGTGATCATACAGTATGGGGATATCATGAGCGAAATATATAATAGAGTAATGCTAGAGTAAGAGATATTCACAAAAGAATGTGGCATGTCATGTGTCATCCATGTGGTAGTAAGACCCACCGCACTTAACTCTGCCACATGAGATGCCATCCTTTTGTGAGCATCTTTTTGTGACTCTAGCATTATTTGATATAATAAGGGGGTGTTTACGGAGATATTTTTCAGTGAGCCCGTCATGTCACGTCAGTATGCTGATGTGGTGTGAATCTCAACCACCCACTTTTGCCCCCTCCTTCCTAGAGGAGTATGATAAATGGTTATCAGATTTAAAATTTAAAATTCCACTATCACTTGTCGTGATCTTCCTAGAAGGAGGACGTAAGTGGATGGTTGGGATTATATTATCACTACACCATATGGCCTCATTATTAATGGATATTTCTATTGGAAATAACCTTACTAACGGATACATTCGCTAGTAAATTAGCATTAGTAATAGATTTACTAACAGATGTATCCGTTAGTAAATCTGTTAGTAAATCAAAGAATTTCTAACAGGTATATTCGTTAGAAATTAGGCTACTGTCGGTTGTTTTCTACCTAATTTTAAAAGATTTATATTGAATACTAACGGTTTGTCGACAATTACTAACGGATAGTAATTTTAATAAATTATAGAAAAATTTTAATTTACGTGCTCCCCAATAAATTGTTTTGGCACCTAATTAAACGCACAATTAATCTCTAAGAAACAAATAACAAGCTCAATCGATAATACAATAATATTCAAAAGATAATACAATAATATTCACAAGATAATACACGATCAAATATGCACTTTGTGTCTCCAAAATATTTACCACTTACCACGTACATTCTAACCAAAATATTCACAAATACAATCAATATATCTATCATGAAAGGGCATGCATGTGCCAAAGTAGGATGGACAGCAACATCATCTCCATATTACTCTGCCCAACTTCAAAGATTCAAGCAACTCAGCCAACATATCTTCTTGTCTCTCAGCCATCTCTCTCTTCCCTTTACCTTGTCAACTCCACACAAGTGTAAAAAAGCTAGTGTCAGAATTGTGCAATAGATCTTAGATAAATGCATAGGTAAAAAAAAAAATGTAAATAAGGCACCACACTAGAGTGCAACTATCCAATGAAAGTTAAACATAAAAAAGGGAATGGATATGCAACATTGGCGACGTTACAACTTGAAGCAATCTACAAACATTTTTAATAAAAGTATGTATTTTTTACCATACTTTCTTTTCCTTCTTCATTTTCCACCCCTTTTCCTTTTCATGTGACTAAATCCTTGAACCGAACAAAGCCTAGACCAACTGAATTCAACATAAAAAGATGTGAGGCATTACCAATTCATCATTGATCCTGTATATTGCTGGTTCATCCATTTCCCCTCGTGGTGTCCAACATTGATAGCCTGAAGATCAAGAACATGATTGAATGTGATTCAACTACCCACCAAAGATATGGAAGTTTGGAAAAGTATTGATCATGTCTTCCTGTGAGACCTAGAACCAAACAATGTGAATTAGTAAAGCGAATGCGATGCGAAAATTATATATATTTTATTTATTTATTTTTTATTTTATGGGCATTAATATTTGTTATATGGGGGTTTATATTGTTAATTATTGATACTTTGAGGTCCTAAGATGATATGGAGAAGTTTGGGGACTCAAGTGTATGTTTTAAGAAATGTTGGGGTGTTAAACATAATTTTTAAAAGTTACAAATCAGATTTTAGGAGACAAACGTTAGTCTCATTCACTGTATATCTTTAGAGGGTTTAGAAGAGAAAGAAAAGAGAAGAAGAACTAGAGAGATGAAAGATTGAAGATGTACAATCCAACCTTCACATAAGCTAGAAATTTCTAGTTGCAAGTGAATAACAACAAGTGTGTATGTCTCTCTCTCTCTAGGGTTCTTTACTATTTGGGGGTTTTAGATGTTGGTTTTTAAAATATGAAAATTGGTGTTTAAATTCATATGTAGACTTTGCTAAGTTGATTCTTGGGTTATATATATGATGTTGTATGAATTCTCCATGTTAAAATTGAGTTTTGATGAAGTTTGAAAAATGGGTTTTTTTTTAGGGTTTGGAAAAAATCCGAAAATAGAAAGTTTGGGTGTATGAATTTGTTGGGTTTTGGAGTTGTTTAAGTGATTATATATGTTTTATATGTCATTGAGAACATTAGTTTCAAGTTTTGTAAAGATTGGTAGTGAAATGTGGGTTTCACCATTGTTGTGTTCTTGAAGCTTTCAAGAGCTAGCTTGAAGAAGAAGTTTTGGGTATATTTCAAAATCTGAGAATTTGTCAACAATTGGGTATTTTTTTTAGTTTGATAGATGAAATAATGAAGTTGGGATAGGTTCTTGAATGGTAGAAGTGACTTGTGGGTTGAAAATTCATGAAATCATTATTTTGGGTTGTTTTGGGTCTTGGTATTACAAGAACAAAATAGGGGCTGATTTAAAAATAATTAGAATTAACTTGTGAAATCAATTCCTAAGTTTCATTTCCATTGTAAATTATGCTTATTAGCTTATATAAGCGATAGAAGCTAATTGTTCAAGATTTCAGGTTCAGAGGCAAGTGGGAGCGCGCCGAAAGAGTCGCCGGAGCGAGTGGAGTAAATTGTTCCACTAATTTTCATAAAGACTTGAGGTGGGTTTTCTAGAAACCATAATAATGTAGTATGGACATTATTGGTTGAGTTTATATTTTTGTTGAATGGAAATCGTAAGTGGGTTGTATGAAATACATGCATTGAGCATGACACGAATATTATATGTCATGCACGTGCATAGCGAAAGCGATAAAAATCCAAGTAGCGAAACTTGGAAACGGCCAAAAGAGCCGAGCGAAATGGGCCCGGGTGCTTGTGTCATTTCATTTATGGGAATGCATTGCATTAGCGTACATGTTAGTTGAAATTACTTGAATGCGGATTGTATGTTGACTTGAATGTTTTTATTGCATTATTTTGGTTTTCTAGCTGTGAGTCAAGGTTTCTCACACCCACATAGGCCTTTTTGTAGGTACTGCGGTGTAGACGCCACTGCTGTGAGTCTCGAGTTGTTGTGTATGTATAGGATGTATGTGCGTCATTTTGGATTGGCTTGTTGGTTTGGTAAACGTTTGTATTAAACTTAAGTTGTTAATGGATTTATGTATGTGAACTTTGGTTGAAGATTTGAGTAATATTTAAGATGTAAATGTTTGAGATTGGGTTGGTATATATTTGGATTTTTGATATCAGGTTAGTACGAACATTGTATTGATGGATTCGTGCGATTGTTTTGGAATTTCCAGATTTGTGAAACATGTTGCATTTTTGAGAAATCCATGTTTTAATCTTGGACTAAGAAAGATGAATTTGTTTATGATGATGTTTGGTTGTGTTAGAGGCCTAAAATATTGTGTTTGAAGTGAGTTGAAATATCCCTTTTGTATTGGAAGTTTGGTAGTTTTAAAAAAAATGAGTTTTAAGTAGAAAAAAAATAATAATAATATTAATGATAAATATTGATACGTTGACTTTTACGGAAACATGTACAGTTTTCTCTAAAAAAACTCGAAACCGTACACCGCTCGAACCCTTGGAACCGTATTTCAAATATTTTCTTTTTGATATTATATTTGGGCAAAAAATTTTAAATGACCGTTTTGCCCTTGGGATTAAACTATACATAGACTTTATTTAGTTGTTTTTTTTATTTGCGTTTAGCGGGGTTTTCGCTAGCGTTCCGGTCACAGGGGGTCGGGGCGCTACACTTCCTTTCTAAGAAAATTTTATACATTTTTTAAACCCAGTCTATTTCTGCCAAAATTTAATACGGTATAATATACAATTATTATAATTGAAACATGAACGATGGTTAGTACCTTTAGATGACCCCTTTCGTGGAGCACCCATTTGCTAGTTTCAGTGTTAAACTGTTAATTACGGAGTACCTGATTTCACATAACAGTTCACACAAGTTAATGAATTTTTTCCTTGAGTTTAATACTTTTGAATAATATTTATGACATATAATGAGTGAAAATTAAATATGAGATGTAAATACATGCTTTTACATGCAATGTCATGTGAATATTTCAAAATGAAAGGAACAATATGGAATAAACATCTAGATTCCTTTTTTGTAAAGATCAAGTTGAGTTTACTAACTTGTTTGAGCTCCCAGCCTCCTACACTCCTAATTTGAACAATCTGAATTACATAACGAGTTAACCTGAAAATAAGAATGTGTATGCTAGAAACACTTGGGCAAAAATGCAAAAGGCCACATACCGATTGCCTAACAAATCCAAAGAGCCAGAGATAATAGTTCGTGCATTATTTCTAGCCTGCATCATAGAAGAACCATTACGAATATGTTTATATTTGCCAATATAGATACACACCCAAAGTAAAACAAAATTGTGTACCAGTATCAACCTTAGAAGCACGAAGCAGGGGCAGGGGCAGGGGCGGGGGCGGGGGCGGGGGCGGGGGCGAGGAACAGGGAGCAGGGAAGCTTTAAACTTCAAGAGGTTCAAAGGTTGGAAGTGTTTAAGAAGCGTCCAAATATTTTATATAGATATATTCTATAACTAATTATTGCAAATACAGAGGCCACATTAAAAAAATATTAACAAATTGATGTATGCAAATATTGAAACAACTCATGCCTAGAGGCAAAATTAGTCACCTAGCCTGCTAGATACACATCCAGATTCAATTTTTGCAGATGTAATTAACTATTATAGATATTAAAGAAGTAAGAAAATAGCTCAAAAGACCAAGGAACCCTTTCACATTTAATGTTAAAAAGAACTCACAAGAAATGAATAGTAACAGAGAATTGGAGATGAGAATTCCTCAATGGAATGCATGATCCCATGAAATCATATTATCCTACATTCATCAACAACTAAAAAGCAAGTAACATACAAATCATATTAAACATATGGATCCTTCTTGGCATAGGTTGGATAGAAACAATGTGCTCCATGTCCTCCAGGATGATGAAGATTCTCTTAGGTTTGTATCACAATATGTTGTATTCACTAAACCATAGAACATTGTAACTAAAAGTCAAAGCCCAACAATCATCTTCAGCTATAGGAAGACCATGCCAGAATGCTATTAATTCATTCCAAAATTAGGTTCCTATAGATATAGATAGTGATTAAGGGTCTCAAACTTTTTGTCACGGACAGTGGTGATGTCAATTAAATAACTAGGACTCAAGAGTTACTATAGCAGATGAAAGATGGTCAAAACATTAAAATTGTATGTCAAAAGATGGAAAAAATAAATAAAAGAAAGGTAGGATGACATGTTCAAATTCCTCCTAATTAGAACTTTCATAATTTGTTAGGCAACATAGCTGCAAAGCACAAATCTATAGCTGACTTCTATAAAACAAGATCAAGCAAAAGTGCACCTGAACTTCTTTCAGTCCGAAAGCCTTGATAATAAATAAACCTTGCCTTGTTAGACAACATAGCTGCAAAGCACAAATCTCTAGACTTGGGAATTAGAGATAATGGAATCTATACAACTTGGCTTCGTTTGTTTGCCAGATAGTATAAGGAGGTATAGTATTCAGTGTAGTTAGTCATCCCGGGGATAAATAACTATAGGATAAAATAATGTAGTATTATTTTGATACCATGTTTGGTACATATCAGATTATGCTGGGTAAAGAACTAAATTAGTCTAATATTGTATTTGGATGGCCATGGTATAAGCCTAGATTAATCTACAACTTTACAAAATATTGGTTGATGGGGGGTCTACCATTAACATTATGCCCCAAATAATGCTGAGGGTTCTTCAAAAGTTCGAGTCGGAATTGATTCCGACCGAGATGAATGTTCAAAGCTTCACAGATATACCATCAAGGACGAAGGGTATCCTACCTCTGGAGTTGACCGTTGGAACTCAAATGGTCATGACTACCTTTTTCATCATCGAAACATCGGCCGCTTACAACGCATTGCTAGGCCGTGATTGGATACATCCTAATTACTGTATCCCTTCTACTCTCCATCAGTTACTGATTTTCTGGAGAGACAACAAAGTAGAAGTGGTTGGGGCTGATACAAAGCCGTTCATAGCACGAGTGCAAACGGCTGACGCAGTATTATACGAGGATGATATCGGACCAGTTAAGTTATTAGGACGTGGCAAATTTGGCAAGCCAAACACTGCCACGTCCTGTAAAGGAATTTTACCAGACCTGAAGTCCGGTTACCACAATCTCAGTCGGATAGAAGAGTCAAGGACGATTGAGATTAATGAGCAAGAAGACATCGATGGATCCACAACTGATTGAGGTTGAGAGACCGGTGGCCCTAAAGGCCAGCATGGCCAGATGGTGTGCATATCTGGCCGATAGAAGATTGGAGATCGGCCCTGTTGACGGAATAATTAATCTGGCCGATTGTATCTATGAAGAAGAAACGCCAAGAGATGAAGAGATTCAAATGGATGATTTGGAAACGGCCACGGCCAAGCTCGATGATTTGAAGGCCGACGTACAAGACCCACTATTGGAGGTCGACCTGGGCGATGGAGGAAAACACAAGCCAACATATATAAGTCAGGCGCTCAAGCCACAATTTTAGGCCAAGATCATTGCTCTCTTATACAAATACAAGGTTTGCTTTACTTGGGATTACGATGAGATGCCCGGACTATCTAGGGAATTGGTGGAACACCGATTACCAATTAAGGCGGGGTTCAAGCCTTTCAAATAGCTTCCCCGGCGCATGTCACCTGAAGTTACACTGAAGGTGAAAGAGGAAATTGAGAGGCTTTTGGGGGCTGGTTTCATTCGGATTGCCAGGTACGTGGAATGGGTGTCAAATGTAGTTCCAGTGGTGAACAAATGTGGGAAGCTGAGAGTCTGTATTGATTTCAAGAACCTAAACCTAGCTACCCCAAAAGATGAGTATCCTATGCCCATGACTGATCAGCTGATTGATTCGGTCGCCAAACATAAGATTTTTTCCTTTATGGACGGGCACTCGGGGTATAACCAGATTTACATTGCCGAAGAGGACATTCTGAAGACTATTTTTCGGTGTCCGGGCGCAATTGGTACCTCTGAATGGGTTGTCATGCCTTTCGGTCTGAAGAACGCTGGTGCCACCTATCAACGGGCGATGAATTCAATCTTCTATGATATAATTGGACGGTTCATGGAGGTCTACATTGATGATGTGGTGGTAAAGTCAGGAGATAACGCCGATCATTTTGAGGGACTTGCAAAAAGCATTTTAAAGAATGCGGACTCACAAACTTAAGATGAACCCCCTCAAATGTGCATCCAGCGTCTCAATAGGGAACTTCCTATGCTATTTGGTACATCAAAGAGAGATAGAGGTCGACAAGAGCAAGGCTCGAGCCATCCTAGTAGTGAAGCCACCAGCCAATAAGAAAGAGCTTCAAAGGCTACTCGGGCAGATCAATTTCCTGAGAAGATTTATATCCAACTGTGCAAGGAAAACCCAAGTATGGACCCCACTATTGAAGATCAAGACCGTTGAAGAATTCAAGTAGAAAGACAGCCATCAACATGCCTTTGAAGGAATTAAACAATATTTGTCAACTTCCCCAGTATTAATGCTACCCAAGAAGGGTAGGTACCTTAAATTGTATATATCGGCTTCTGACTGCTCCATAGGAAGTATGTTAGCTCAAGACAATGAGCAAGGCAACGAGCATGCCGTTTATTATTTAAGTAGAATATTAACTCCAATCGAGCAGCGCTACGCGCCGATTAAGAAATTATGCTTGGCATTGTATTTTTCATCACAGAAGTTAAGAACGTATATGTTGCCCGTTTCCACTTACATTATATGTCAAATTGATGTGATAAAATATATGTTGTCAAGACCTATTATGAGAGGCCGAATTGGAAAATGGACATTGGCCTTGATGGAATTTGTCATTCAATACCGATCACAGCAATCGGTCAAGGGCCAGGCAATAGCTAATTTTCTGGCCGATCACCCAGATCCTACTATTCTGGGAGATTCTCTACTAACACCCAAGATTTTAAATACGTCCTTGGTCCCATGGATATTGATTTTTGATGGTTCCAAAAATACAGAAGGTGCTGGGGCAGGTGTGGTCATTGTATCACCCAAGTATAAGAGGACAAAAATGTCATTTTGGCTCGATTTCAAGTGCACCAACAATTAGGCCGAATACGAAGTGCTTATTATTGGACTAGAGATACTCCTCGAAATGGGGGCATCGTCCGTGCACATAAAAGGAGACTCAGGGCTGGTGATCGGACAGATATCTGGAGAATTCCAGATAAAAAGTTGGGAACTATGCCCATTTCATTCTGTAGCCACTCAGCTCATGGAGGCATTCGATGATATTAGTGTGAGTTATATCCCAAGGTCCACAAATACTGAGGCCGACAAACTGGCAAAAACAAGATTGACCTCGTCTTCTAGGAAGAACTTAGAAGACCAAGTTATCACTGTTCATGTCCAATCATTACCGTCAGTTGCAAAGAGAGGCAGGTATACTACCACTATTTCGGTCTTGATGGAGGACGACGATTGGAGAATGCCCATCATTGAATACCTGAATTACCCGAATGTCAGGGTAGTCCGAAAAGTTAGACTATTTACAGTCCAATTCGTGATGCTTGATGGAGAATTCTTCAAGAATCCCATCGGTGACGACGTGATCTTGAGGTGTTTAGGTAAGAAACATGCCATGCAGGTTATGGCTGAAGTACATGAAGGGATCTGTGGGGCACATCAGGCCGGTACAAAGATGAAGTGGTTGCTGAGAAGATACAACTATTACTGGCCCGACATGCTGAAAGATTGTATCAACTATGCAAAAGGATGTCAAGTTTTCCAGAAGCATGGCCCGATCCAGCATGTGCCAGCTAAAGAGCTCCAACTAGTAATCAAACCATGGCCGTTCCGAGAATGGGCTATAGATTTAATTGGCAAAGTCCTACCGTCGTCATCGGGCCAACACTGTTTTATCATTGTAGCTATGGACTACTTTACTAAGTGGGCCGAAGCCATACCATGCAGAACAGTGACTCAGGCCATGGTAATAAAGTTTATTGAAGAGCACATCATCCACCGTTTTGGCCTCCTCGAGACTATTACGGCCGATCAGGGGTCTGTGTTCACAAGAACGGAAACATTAGCCTTTGCAGAAAGTAGGGGAATCAAAATTCTCAACTCCTCTCCTTACTATGCCCAGGCTAACAGGCAGACCGAGTCTACTAACAAAATTCTGAAGGGAATTATTGAGAAGATGATTGATAAGAACCCCAGGGAGTGGGACAAGCTTCTGTCCGAAGCATTATGGGCCTATCGAACATCTAAAAGATCAAGTACTGGAGTAACACCGTTCATGCTGAATTACGGGCATGACGCTATGTTACCTATGGAGGTCACTGTCCGATCGGCCGGGAGGGCTTTACAGAATAAGCTTGAACCCGCTGAATACACGGAGGCTATGATAACTGAGTTAGAATGGCTTGACGAAACAAGGCTCACAGCCTTGGATTCATTAAAGGTGCAAAAGCAATGAGCAGCCCGAGCTTTTAACAAAAGGGTAAAAGAGAAGTCTTTTTGCACAGAAGATATGGTATGGAAGGCCGTTTTACCTATCGGGGACAGGGATAACCGTTACGGTAAATAGTCGGTCAACTGGGAGGGTCATTTTATTGTCCATCAAGTCAAGAACGGTGGAGCATATAGGCTGCGTGATATGGATGGAGGCATTCATCCTATGTTAATAAACAGTCAGTACTTGAAGTCATACTATCCTACATTGTGGGAAACTATTGATTTGGAATATAGATCGAATCCGGGGTTAGAATATAAACCATTGGAATATGAGCCTGAGCTGGAATGATCAAAATGTTCATGTATTAAATATTGCTAGGCACAGCATACCTACAAATATGTTCAACGAAAAGCAAAATATACATGCAAGTACAAAGATAGAGGTCGGCCTCTAAGTCGACCCAAAATTCCTAAGCTTGGCCTTTAGATCCTCCCAAATCTTGTTAGCTCCGGCCCGATCTCGCTTTGCCTTGTCAAGTTTTTGTGCCCGTGCCCTGGATATCGGGATGCTGGTCTGCAATTGATCACTGCACTTCTGGGCATCTCCACCAAGCTGGGCCAGCAGTTCATTAATTTTTACTAAGGCCAAATTATTGGTGACGACTTTGGCCTCGCATTGAGCAAGTTGAGCCTTAAGTGCAGCGATACGTTCTTGCAGCCAAGCGTCTTTAGCTATTACTTTCGCCCGAGAGGCCTTCCCAACTTCAAACTTGGCCTTGGCGCCCTAACAAAACTTCACTGCTTTCTGGCAGAAGCTGAGATGAGCTTCTGCATCGGTATGAACCACTGAGGCTGATCGGTCTAGGAGATGGCAGCTAGGGAGTCTTTCTTGTATCTCCCTAAGGAGAGACAGTTGCCCGTCCGACAGGGTAGGATCGATCATAAGCATGCTCAAGGCTTCATCAATTTCTGCAGTAGATAGAAGGCCAGGCAAGTCAAAGGCAGCAAGCCCAAGCACAAGGTCTCTGGATTGCTGGATGCGCGTGGAAGACACTGCCTCGGGCTCGAATGAGCCCAGGTCATATGCTCCAAGGTCGAGGCCGGAAAAGAAGTCGTCAAAAGGAATGAACGACTCTGGACCTATGCGAACGACCTGTTCAAAAAACATTAGGGGTTAAAAGAGGATAAATAATACATTCATCAATGAAACCAGGAAGTCAAAGCTATAATACCTGGGCAGGTAAAGACAAGGAGGCGGAGATGTCCTGTCGAACATCGGCCTCGTCCCCTGTTTGGGAGGCAAAAGGCTGAGATGATTGTACAAGATTAGCCAAAATGACGTCTTCTGTTTGGCCGCCCGATGTAGAGTCCGAAGTGTTAGCAGAAGGACCTTCAGGGGCAGCCACAGGATCAGCCAAGAAGACTGCCCCTGTTGGTTTAGAGGCCAATCCTGTGGCAACGGTTGGGTCGGCCCGACTAGTATGGATGTCCATTACAGTTGGGAGCCGTTGTTCTACCTCTTCTCCAGTAGTTTCCAAAATATGGTCTTCCCCAATCACGTCCTCATTGCTGGAGGAAAGAACCACTTATTCTGGGGCTGAGCCTCCAGTAGGGTCAACGTCATCCCCGTCTGAAGGAGTAAGAGGTGGAACAACTCTCAAAGAAAGCACTCTTTCGGCCACTTGCTCAAGATAGGCCGCAGCTTGAGTTGGAGAGGCTGGGAAGTCAGCTGGAAGTGCCTAAGGCCGGGCACCAGAAGGTTGAGCTGTAGGTGGTTGTGATTGGGCATGCCCGATCAGCAGTATGTCCTCTTCAAAGCCTTCGTCCACAAGCTGGAATTGATGAGAAAAGTCATGAGTAAGGGGTAGTAATCAAATAATAAACTTACAGAAAAAGATAAATACCTGGGCAGAGGAGGTCGTGGCCTGTTTCTTTTTCTTGGCCGGTCCTTGTTCGGTTGCTTTCTTGGGAGCTTCCCGTTTAGCCGCTTGCTTCTTATGGGCTGCAACAGGTGAAGGGGAAGGTACATCGGCAACAATGGCTAATGACATGGAAAGATGTTGAAGTAACTCAGCAACTGTGGCCCTAAATATCACGGAAGCCCGATCAGACCACTACTTATCGAATGCAGCAGAAATTACTGGTCGGGCTGAGAAGGGAGTGAATTTAAAGGCTGTCTTCAACTTGACCAATCGCTCTTTGATTTTTCTTACTTGGTCATCGTTGACAATCAGGCCTCGCTCCATCTAATCGACATTGACGGTTATGGACGGAGAGACGGGTACCAATTGGGTAAGCCCGAACTGGCGAGCGTAGAGTGGAGCAAAGTAAAACTTTGCTCCACATTTGTTGTTGGCGGATAGGATAGTCGAGCTAAATATAACATCTCTGGCCACCAAGTAGCTGGAGAAGATCTCATTGTAGGTCATTTGGGTGCCAGAGCCCCAGTTGGAGGGGTTGTTGGAAAGTTGAAAGAATGAAGAGAATTGAAGCGAAAAGAAAGGGGTGAAGAGATTTATGGCCCAAGGGGAGCACCCTTGATAGAAGAAGGTAAAACATTCCTCGAAGGAATGGGAGGAAGGCGCCACGTCCACATACTGAACGACAAAGATAGGGACATTGGCCAGTTAACGGATGGTTGGTTGAAATTCCGGGAAATATGAATACAACCAGAACTGAAGTATCCATATCGGGCTACCACCAGCACTGAAGTCCGAGTTAACAAAGTCTGTCACACCACACACCAAATATGCCCAAACTAGGGTGGCTAGAGCCAGAGGTTTGCCCGATGCTAAGGCAAGAGCTAGAGTTGTGTATTCTTTGGTAATGGCTTGGCTGGCCAAACAGAAGAGATATTTGTTGAGCCAGTATATCAGAAAGGTAGTGTGTTCGGCGTTGGACACCTCTGTCTCATATGCACCAATGCAAGCAGTAAGGAAGCCACCGTAGGCTATAATCGGTCTATATAAAATGGCCCCATCTCTGATAGTCTCTTGTTGAGGGTAAGAAAACTGGCCGTTCTAACGTAGAGCCCGAGGACAATTTTCTGCCCGTGAGGCCGAAGACCGAGCAAGTAGCTAATGTCCTTGATGGTTGGGGCCATCGGCCCGCAGCGGAAGAGGAATCCATTACAAGATGAAGACCAAAACAACAGAGCAGAGAGTAGAAGAGGTTGGTCTATCTCAATCCTAGCCCGACTGAGCATTATGGCATCATAGATGCCCGTCTGCGTCTAGATTTCAGCCTTAGAGGCTGACACTCTTGTAACCCATCTGTTCCAGTCAGCAGCGGGGGTCGGCCAACCTCTAATGGGGTGGGTAGCAGTTTTGACTTTGCCCCAGTGGGCAAGTACTTGGAGAAATGATTCATTTCCCACTGGTGGAAAATAAGGATTGAACGCTGCCTGTGGATCGCTGCGAAATGCAATGCCAAGACCAGGCGCCACCGGAGTACCGTCAGGAGAGCTGTAATGGGTAAAAAACTCAGTAGAGATCTCTGAAGCATGGGTTTTTGCTAGGGTCCTAACCTCTCTGCATCGATTTTGGGGAGGAGGAGCATCCAGAAAAGCCTTCTTGCCTTTGGATGGCGCCGTCGAAGCTGTTTTAGGAGCCATTTCTGTAGCAGGGATGGAGGCTTTCTTCGCCAGAAAGAATGGAGGTTGTAGAGAGAAAGGCTCTGGTTTGTTTTTTGTTTAGAGAGAGAAAGCAGGAGACGTAAATGGAGAAGGTAAAGAGATTTTCGAAAATCTTTACTTATATGCGTAGCATTTGAGGAATGATTAGTGGGATTCTCAATGATCTGACACTCTCTGCATATATGACACGTGGCAAGGGTTTAGAGTTTAAAATTCAAAACGTCACATCAACCAAGGGCGGGACGTTTGATATGACCTTTTGGGGGGCAATTGTTTGTACCTAAAAACTGCCAAAGGTTTTTAAGCCCGATTGGTATAGAGCGATGGGCCTGGAGGTAATTGGGCTAAGGCGTGTCTAGGGCTGGCTGGCCCAAAGTGATAAAGGATCATCGGGTTTGGGGAAGCGTTACCAAGAGATTTGAGAATGCAACCTAGTTGACCCGGTAGGATGGAGCCCGATAGGCAGTATAGAGTATGTATGTATCAATCGGGCATCATTTGTAAAAATAAGGAAGTAATGACGTGCATTAAAGCCTGAGTGGGACGTCAGGCACGGAGGACCTCTATCGGGCATTCGTAAGATATGGCACGATGTCAAAGTGGAAGCCCGATGGGTAACTAGATGAGCAGACTTGGCTATCGGACATCAAATTTGAGATAAGTGGTGAAGGCCAGTTGTATGAGCCCGATCGGCCACAAGCGCTTGATACACCGACATCGGGCATGAAAGCAAGGGAGGATAGCAGGAGCTTGCGGGAGCCCGATGAAGCCAAGAATAACGATGGTAAGGCCGATGGGTGTATCATGAAGGTGGTTCAGCTTTTGGCTATCATTTGCGACGGCATCCTAGATTTGGGAGAATTAGAGTCCATTTGGGAAAAGAATCTGATCACGTCCAGCTGGATTTAGAAGGTTAATCCCTAAATTAGTGGGATTGATTCAATCAGAATTTGGATAAGGTAAGAGTTGGAGTTAAGGAAGGATTCTGCTAGCTATCGTGTGCGGGGGGGTGGGGGGATTCAAGGCATTCAAAGCATTCAAACCTTTGTATTCTTTCTGCATTCGTAGCAAATAGGTCTACCCTCATTTGTTATTTTCTTTACTGTTTTCATTTTTACAAACAATCAGAGCCTGTTCTGATTCTGTTCTTTGGTTATATGTTATATTTTCCAAACACTTAATAAAATTTGTATTTTATTAATCGTTTGTGATTTGTTTTCCTAGTAAACTCTTCACTATTTGGCTTGTGCGCTTCAGTACTGCCAAGGGATTTTTGGTGAGGGTACTTTCCTACTCACCTTACACATCGTTTTGAAGAAGTTAAATTCATTAAGCCTTGAGTATCACTCACTCAGGCATTTAGGAAATTAGTTTACACGATTCGAACCACTGTTGGTTCTGGCTCGCCCACGTAAAACTACTAGCAAACACTTTCTTGCTCTGATTTCCTTGATTTCATATGTTACACACATGCACGCGTCTTGTATGTGCATTTTGCCATTTTTCAGTTGTTGCCCTTTTATCTCAATTTTATGCTAAAATTGTGCGGAAGAGTGGGTTGAGAGACTCGTAAAATTGATTCGCTCTAGATAAATTCATTATTCGGTTGATGGTTAGAGTGCGTTGGAGTACAATAAGTGTCGCGATGTACATATTTACATGGACTATTTTGAAAAAGTTAAAATTTATAGGGCCAATATGTTAGTTAATTTAATTTGTAGGGGCCATATATATATAATATCTACAAACTTCAGAAAGTTAAAGGGCATAATTAGAAATATGAAAATTTTGGGGGGACTATGGCACCCCCATGCCCTTATGAAGTTTTGCCACTGGCTGAGAGTACCACTAGGGTCGAGAGTGCTGCGAGGGCATAGAAAAGAGAGGGCCAAAGTGGCACAATATTGTATATACTAGATAAAGATCCGGCGGGTGACAAGGTCGCCAACCGTTGGCGAGGTGAAATATAGTGAGAGACTGCTACTAATACATGTAGCTTGATGACATGTTAGAAACAAAAGAGAAAGGAGAATTATTCTTTGATATTCAGATATTACATAATTACATCTCTCTCTCTCTCTCTCTCTCTCTCTCTCTATATATATATATATAGGTGAAGGTGGAATCAACAAGACATGATTATTAGAATAATATCATATCAAAAATTACTTCTAAAAAATTTCATATATTTCGTAATCTACAAAATCATGACTTGACTACGAAATATCCTTCAACAAAACACAAAGAAAAACACTTCTCTTTGTTTGGTTAGAGAGGAAAACAATGAGGGAAATACAAAGGAAGAGAAAAAAGAGTAAAAATAAAACACATATTTTAAATTTTGTTAGTCAATTTCCTTGCATCTTTCATTGATTTATAATTACACATGTGGAAAAAGTATAATGTCATTTAAGCATAGAGAAAAACAATGGGAAAAACACCAAGTAAATATCTTTCTTTTTAGTTTTCCTTTACCTCTTCTTATCCCTTACAAAATCTAAGAACCAAGCATATCGTTAATGTTTGAGCTATAATTTGGACAAGAAAGAGTAAAAGAAAGCAAATCAATTGCAGTTGAATGCAAGTGTTTATGCAACCTAAATATCACACGTGTATGCATATTAACTGCTTAGAAGACCATAATGAAACCTACGGACACCACAAGGCGTTCGACCTATCAGAAGCATCAATTGAATGAGTCCTTTTGCCAAATGAAAGGGGCAAGTACTTTTTGAGGACAACCGCAACACAAGTACCATTTGGGTTTTAGAAAGAAAAAAAAATAGAATTTAAGAATATGCAAGCTTCTCTCTACATAAGACTTAAATTATAGTAGAAGCTAAGAAAAGTTTAAAAGAAGAAAAAAAAATGGCAAATCAAACAACAATTAAGTGGGAAGAACAAGAACCATTCTTTTTCTCTCTCTCTTTTTTTTTTTTTTTTTTTTTTTTTGCTGATGGCAAAGCATCCGAAGGCGCCACACACATACACTTCAAATAGCCAGGGGAGCCACAAGTCCACTTCAAAAGGGCTTCCTCCCATAGAGGGCTGAAAAGAATAAATCCCCAAACAATTGACCACTTGGGTACTTAATAGCCATCTTAAATGCCAATTTCTAAGTTACTTGATTCCTGCTAGATAAGCAGAATTGTTTTCCAGTTTCATGAATTTGACCATGATCGATCAGCAGTAACAAAATAGCCAAATTGTATTGACACCGACGAAAAAGAAAACATTTTATTGAGTAAAATAATTAGACATATCAGCCATGGATCATCACTCATTCCATCATGGTTTGGATACCACCAAACCTTTTAATAACTTTACCTACAAAATTCATCATGATTACAGTAAATAATATTCATGATTCCCAAGGCGGCGGCGGAGATTGCATCCAAGTAGTTGTTTATGGCTGTCAATGGGGACTTACGATGTGGTTGGTTGGTCAGTCCAATCGTCCTCGCACGTAAAAACTTCGATATCAAAAACTCCAACTACTAAATTCAGATTTCTAAATGTATTTATAGTCTTTGGTGAAGTCGTCTATCAATCCCAAACTACGATTGAGGCTATATATGCCATTATCGTAATTGCTATAGCACAAAATTGTCTGTGGCTTTCTTAAGAAGGTTAGTAACAAGTTTCTGGGTAGTAGTAGCATTTACCAGAGCTCGTTCGCTGAGCATACGAATGAAGCCTTTTGGATTTGTTTTTAGATCATTCCAAGGATCAAATTCGATTGTAGAGACACATTCGTTGTATTCTGATGTTCTATTGCATAGTTCATGAATCAAATCATTGTTGTTGGAACTTTTATTGGCTTCCTCTTCTCTAAATAAAAGGGACCTTGTCTCAATACTTCCAAGCTGGATTAGAAACAGCAAAAATTGCCAAACCAAACTTCATTATCGTTATCTTTCACATTAATACATCAAGAATAGACTCGGGGCATGGTTTTCTACTTGGTTACTGTAGGTACATACTCCAGGCTCGCCACATAGCAATAAGCTACGACACCTCACCGCCACGTGTCATACTCCAGGCTCGCCACGTAGCAATAAGCTACGACACTTCACCACCACGTGTCTCTACGAACAACGCCTAATTACGCCTAATTACTCCTAATCATATGTCCAACGTGGACACATCCCAGGGTGGCACGGGCAACACACTCTCCCCCTGAAGAGGGAAGCAATGAGCAAACACGCTCTCCCTTAGAGGTGACTCAAGCGGACGCGCTTGTCACCACCCCAGGACTCCTCTCACCTTGTGAGGATCCCTTATCGCCTCAGATAACACCACCGCCAATACTCCACATACTTTGGTGGCAACACCACCAAAGGAGTAGTCATCTCCATCACGGAGGCCTCCAAGCTACATGACCTCCAACTGACTAAAGGCTCTATGTCTCTAACATACATTGTCACACACAAGTACCCTTAGTCAGGAGCAGGACTAAAGGGTATCACACGCTGGGATCTCGAGAGTTCATGGCTTGGTGGCTAGAATTAAGGGCATCTCCCTAGCTAGACACCCATGGGCAAGGCTAGGGTTGGTTCCAAGGAAAGAGAGAGACACGTGCGTTCCCCATCCCATCCTCCTAGGTCACTTACGCTACTAGTGTAACTCAACCATCATCTCACCTACCCCTAAGCCACTTAGGACCTTTAGCGTGTAGCCGCACCATTTCTGGAAATACCCACTGACATACTCTTCCCCCAACCGCAACAGAGGTCACCTCACCGCTCTTCTGTCGAAGTAATCATCTCACCGCCCACAATAAATGTCCCATCATGGAGGCACGCCTACACCCCTTTTTTCTCTTGTCACTAGATAAAGCTTACGCCACTGCCCTTCTATCTTGTCAATACATCTCATAGCCAAAATCACATGCCATCTCGTCTTATCCGCCAACCTACAGACCTCTCTAGAGAAGCCACCTAAGCACTATGGCAGTCACGCTTGAGTGACTTATACTCCTTACCTCGGTTATAAATACCACACCCTTGTTCAACACAAAGGGAGAGATCAACAAAAATATATACCTCAAGTATCTACTATAAGCTCTATAGCATAAACTCTCCACACCTACTGCTCTCTCTCTCTTTCACTTGGGATTACCTTGGCTCTCACTCGAGCCACGTACTCTCTCAGACCCATCTACTATACTACTATACATATCTATATTGGTACTGACTTGCTTACGTGTTATACTCTCTCATACATCACATAAAGAACTCATAAAATTTTATGAGAGTATAGAAAAAGATCAGCCAATCTCATTATGGCACAATTAATGGGTTAGTTAATGCCTTAATGGGATGTCCTCATTTTCTTTCTTCTGTTAAGTTCTTGTCACAAGCTGGACTCGTGACGGGGGACTTTTTTCCAAGAAACCACAGGGGGTAATACTTGGAGCACACTTAAAGACACAACTTTTGGGACACAACCTAAGAGATGTGTCTATCTCTCTCTTGTGTCACTGTGGGGTCCAGTGATATCACAGGAGAGATATAGACACATCCTTTGAGTTGTGTCCCAAAAATTATGTCTTTGGGTGTGTCCCAATCTTTATCTTTTTGAGTTCCATGTACTCATTCCCCATATATAATCCCATATAAAGTTTATGTGAATGAGATTTGTGTAATCCAAACCAAAAATTTTCATCTAGGTAGTCACTATATATGGTGTGATTTTAGTATGGGTAAGTTGTATTAATCATACTGACATTGAGTCTCCAAGCAAAAGTACCAATACACCCTCAAAATAGAATATATTTTCATAGCCTAAAACATGACTGAAAACAAATAAATTGCACTAACAATGTAACCTTGAAACATTGAGGAGAAAAGAAATGTATTAAATAAGACCATGGCTGGCAAACATATCTTTAGGGGTGCAACACGAATCAAACTGAGACAACACCCAAAGATTCGGACCAAACAAGATTAATATCCCATCAATGTTGGAAATTTCATAAATTATTGTTAATTACCGTTTTGATTCTGTAAAATTCATTCATTGAATTTTCATAGGTTTGGAATGGAGAAGAGATTAGCAAATCCTTTCTACAAGTTGTTAAATGATGGGGGCATTAACAAATCCTAACAAGCATTAACAAAATTTAAACTTTCTAATTATGATGCCTCTAGGGAAACTAATCACATGTTACCATATTATAGTTTGCACAAATTTCTATAATCTTAGCCACAATAATACCCTTCCATGTAGTCAATGTGAGAATTAATTTGTTACCATACAAAGATATAGCAAGTTGATTATCCCATCTGTTGTACTAGAAGGAATAACTGGACTGACCCCTCCTTTGACAAATATATACACTTTTTCTCACAGTTTTAAACATTATAGAGACCTCCCTTGTGATTTGTATTTCAAATTTATATTCTTCATTTTGTTTTTGTTTTTTTATGGGAATATTCCTTGTTTGGTTAGTCAATGGATAATTATTATTTAATTTTTCTGAAGTTTTTTTTTTTCTTCATGAAGTTGCTACTTCCATCATTCTCAAAGTCTATAAAATAAAAAACCATAACAATGCTTTTTTTTTTTTTTTCCCATCCATGTTTAATGGCATATGTTAAGCATGTACTATTCTCATAAACAATATGGACCTTTTGGATTAGGAAAGCAGATTTCATTTCACAGGTTCTATATGTCTCAGTCCCTAGGATCTCGTCTCTAGCTAACATTACCAAAACTAAAATTAATCTCCGAAAGCTGTAATTAGATGCAAATATTTTTTTTGTCTTGATTATACAAATCTCACTCACAATTTCAAATATATATAGGAATACTAAATGAATGTAATCAAGCCAATTAGCAAGAATGAGAGCATGCATCTCATTAATTATCCGATTAAATTCTCCTGTCTCACAAAGCCTTGACCTACTCTTTTTCTAATCTTTTAAAGTTGCAATCCATGCCGTGACAATGTACTGCCAATCCTTGAAGAAACTTTTTTTTTTTTTTTTTTTGGTTGAAGACTGAAGTGAGAGAGAGATAATGGAGGTTGGTTTGTTGTTTTTTGCTCTCTCTTTGCTCTTTCTGATCTGTTGTGAAACAAGGGCTACCATGTATCAGAGCTCCAAAACCAATGATTTGGTTCACGATCTCTGCAACAGAACATCAAACTACAACGAATGCGTCTCTACGATCGAGTCTGACCCTCGGAGTGATCTGAAAACAACTCCAAAAGGCTCCCTTCGCATACTCTATGAACGAGCTCTGGCAAATGCTACTACAACTCGGACACTCATTGTTAATCTTCGTGAGAAAGCCAAAGACAATGTAACCATTGAGTGCCTAAATCTGTGTTATAGCAATTACGATACAGGCATACAAGACCTCAATGACAGTTTGTGGTCGATAGACGACTTCACCAAAGACTATAACAGATATACAAATCTGAATATGGTAGTTGGAGATTTTGGTGTTGAAGTTGATACATGTGAGGATACTTGGAATGAGAAACCGGCTCGTAAGTCGCCACTGACGGCCATTAACAACTACTTGTTTGCAATCTGTGGCATCATGCTGGACATCACGAGTATAATTTATTGTAATCACAAGGAACTCTGTGCGATATATAAGCGCGCCCCCTAATGGGCTTTTGTGATTTACGCCATATGTACATTTTACTTGGGGTACAATAAATGGAATGAGTAATAATGATCCATTGGGGCTTTTGTGATTTACCTACCCTATGTTATTTTTTTCAACAAAGCAAAGATACATTAATGAAGGCCAATAGAGATACAACCACCCCAATATCAACGAATCATGATGAAAACCTCTAAAAGAAAACAGCCCCCTAAAATTGTAGTATAATATTGATTGAAAAACCACTCGGAAGAATCAAAACAGATTCAAAGTAGGAAAGGAATAGGAAATTAGAATTGCACATCTAAGCTGACATCTTTAAGACAGTAATTTCCCCACTATGATGAAGTTAGAATTGCACATCTAAGATGTCATCTTTAAGACAGTAATTTCCCCACTATGATGCAAGTGGACTCATGGAAATGCTAACTGTTTAGAATTGCAAGAAATAGTTCAATCATGAACTTATTAACTCCCCTAGTGCTGCCAACTGAACCCAAAATTGTTAAGAACCAACACATCAAGACTGGTAGAAGAATTAGTGATAATATTCCTCAGTGCTCAAGAAATTCTAATGGACTACCATAAAGAAGGGGAAAAACCTAGATGTGCAGTTAAGGTTGATCTCATGAAGGCTTATGATAGTGTGACCTGGAGTTTCCAGTTTTATCTCCTCAGAATCATGAATTTCCCAGACAATCTGATTGATTGGATTACTGAGCTAGTGTACAAAGGACTCCTAAATATTCTGTCTGCATTAATGGTAATTTGGCTGGCTACTTCCCTGGTGCTAAAGGTCTCAGACAAGGGGGACCCTATGTCACCTTTACCTGTTTGTTCTTGTGATGGAAGTGCAACATCAACTCCTCAAACGTAAAATTCAGTTGAATCCCAGCTTCAAGCTTCATAAAAAAAAAAAAAAAAAAAAAAAAACTGGACATCTAAATTCGTTTCATTTGCTGGTAGATTACAACTAATCAAAGTTGTGTTGTGTAGGATTCAGGTCTACTAGGCCAATACATGCATTCTCCATAAACTGGTCCTAAAACAGGTCAAGAAAGTTCTTAGAATATTTCTGTGGACTGGTTCAGATCAAAAGAAAGGAGCTAAAGTTGCTTGGCACTCTGTCTGTAAACCTACCAAAGAAAGTGGCTAGGGCATTAGGAACATCGGAGAATGGAACACATCAAATTTTATGAAGTACATTTGAATTCTAATTACCGACAATGGCAACTCCACGTGGTATAAAAGGGTGGAAACAAATTACACCCATTTACCGACAATGGCCATTCCTGAGATATGATAAAGTCAGTGAATGCCTAAAAAGTGAACAGTGGCATTGGCCTGCAGCTAATTCTCCAGCTCTTCTAGATACTGAGCATCTCATGGATGAGATTCCCAGTCCCAGCCTATCTATACCAATGCTGACAAAACCATATGGCTCGGGAAATACTCTACATCTGATACATTAGAGGCTATTAGAAAGCACTATCCTAGAGTGGACTGGGTTCATTTGGTGTGGTTTGGTGGTAAATATCCCCAGACACTTTTATTCTTGGCTTTCTATTATCAACAAGAAGTTAGCTACTTGGGACAAGATCAAAGCCTTCACCTATCAAACTTAACAGTTGTGTATTCTGCAGTTTAGACATAGAAAGTCACTCTTATATATCTACTGTTTGACATTCCCATAATATTTGGCAGCAAGTTTTACACAGAAATGCATGGAGCTAACTGGACACCAATGAATTGGAGTTGCTTTATAGATTGGGCAGCTATGGAGTGGAAAGGCAAAAGTCTGAGAATAAGTTTAGCTGCCATGGTTTACAGACTTTGGATTGGAATGAATGGTAGAACCCTTAAAAACATTTATAAGGACACCAACTCCGTTATCAAAGATATTGCTAACAACATCAGATTTCGAATGATGTCCATTAAGTAAAGGATACCCCTCAAAACAAGCAACTTGTAATCTCTTCAAACATCAGATAGTGCTTTGATTAAGCTGTATTTTGTAATCTTCTTGCTCATGGTCTTGACCTTTCTGTCCTATTTTGCTCCAATTTGGTTGTCTAGATCCCATTGGATTTTTGTAGTTCGTTCCTCATGTATTGCCTCGGGTATGCCCCTTGGATTTTTTTATTGTTCCTCGGTTTTTTAATCTTACCTATTTTCCGGGGAGAAAAAAAAAAAACACACATCAAGACCAAAACTTTGAGTACTCTGAATCATAAGCCACAAACTGTTGAGCAGTACCAAACCAGAATGAAGTGGACAGCCATGCACCCATATTTTAACGAATCTTTAAGTCTTAGGCATTTACATAGGTGTGCTACTTTGGATATAATAAATGGTATGAGTAAAATGATCCTTTGGGATATGTTGGGTACTCCTGGTGAGGATGTAATACAAGAACTCTATATGTTAGGCAGCAAGTAAGTAATTATATAAGTGGATGCATTTCCATATGGTAACAGAAAGCCTTTTCATTAACAAGACATATAAATAAAACTGTAATCAGTACTTTTACATGTATAACCATCTAGGTTCTTATTATCGGTTGATACTGATAGTATTGAGAATATCACATTCATTATTTCGGAAACTATGACATAGAGGAAGCAAAACCACCATAGAAAGGAACTCCAGTACTCGCAAGCCATGAATCTCTATTGATTAAATTGTCCACCGTATACGGAGATGCTTCAGATGTAGTGTATAAAACCTTAAAACCGGGCCATTTAACCCTGCCAGATGTCTTTGACCCGGGTCCTCTGTTACGGTACTCACGAAATGTCAAGTTGAGCACTCCAACACCAGGCATTTCGGTCCATCCTTCTTGGTTGAAAATGTCATCCAAGGATGACTCCATCACGACCACAGTGGAGTAATTCCTCCACGGCCTGCCCAAAAACCCTTTGACAAGTTGCTTTTCCCGTTCCAGTCCGGGCGAGACCGTAAAAGTAGAGTTCTGAATAGAAAAGCCTGAAGGTTGCTGTTGAAACTCTTTCCCTTGAGCTGTAAAAACTATTGTTCGGTTGGTAAGACGTGCATATAAATTGCAGTTTTGGAAAACTGCTGCAGCAAATCCAAATATAAAATCAACAGTACCGTGAATATCACATTCACGATAAAACTGTTTGTAGTGTTTTGCGTACAGTGTGTCTTGGTATCCTAAGAACACACATTTGTAGAAAACTGAGTGATTGGAATCACTCCTCATTGCCACAGCTTGAGCGCCTTGGATTCCAGCCGTGTTCTCGATCGTAATATGTTGCATCATAAAATTTTTCCCTATCACAGCTAAAACCCAAAAGAAATATGAATAAAAGAGGGAAAAAAAACTAAATTATAACAAAAGACACAAGAAAAGAAAACACACACACACATATATGTATATACGTGTCAATCCCAGCCATAAACTACAACTTCGGTGGTTTGTCTAAACATATATGTGGAGAGAGACGGATAGATAGATAGATAGATAGATAGATATATATATATATATATATGGAGAGAGAGAGAGAGAGAGAGAGAGAGAGAGAGAGAGAGAGAGAGAGAGAATTACTCAATGTGGCGGTATCGTCAGTTTTCACGCCATCGCCAGCAACACTACGATTCGCTGTAATCAAAGTCTTTTCTGCTCCGTCTCCAAAAAAAGCCAAGTTAGGCTTGTCCTTGGGGACACGAACGGTTTCGTGGTAAGATCCAGCTTTGATGTGGATCGAGTACCGGAAGTTACTGTTGGCAGGAGCCGCAGCAACAGCTTCACTGATAGTCCTATAGTTGGCCGTTCCGTCGTAGGCCACAGTTGCATTGAAGGATACGGCAGAGGCTAGCTCCATTTTGCCTTCAATGAGGAGCAATATGATCACCAATCCCTTCCAGTTCTTCTGCAGCAACAAAATAGTAAAATGTAAATAAAGCTTTGTAAGTTTATGTTATCTCTTAGTTCATTTACAAGAAAAGTAAGTAAAACAAGCAAAAAGATGAATTAAAGAGAGAGAATACTAACAATTATAGAGAGCATTGTGTAATTGCAAGATGAGAGTACTTCTATTAGTTTGAAGAGCTAAGGCAGGCAAACAAGAAATTTATAGGCAGCAAACAAGAATTGAAAGTGACAAGGAGATAAGAAGCTTTTTCACTCAACTACCCAGCCCCTCTAGCACCCATAGATACCACTTAATTTTGCCTATAAGAGTCATGACTTGTGAGAATTGTGTCTCATTGTTACTTCTCCAAAAATCTGGTTAATTATCCATTCTAAAAAAGAAATGAAGTTTGAGTGACTTCATAAAAAAGAAGAAGCTGCAAGTTCTTTTAGAATAGGCATGGTACCTAGGACTTATCACAAAGAAAATGGGGCAAAAGAAACTCCATATTTGTGAATACTTCATAGTTAAGGCATTTGAAAACTTCCTTTTAGCAGTTTTGGTATTGCTTTTGCAAATAATACAACTGTGAGATTTGCATAAAAGTGTGCAGGAATTGAGAAGTCAGTTGTAACAGCACACATATATAGCCAGAGTTTCATAGGATCAGAAATAATTCATGATAATTCAATTACTTTGTTATGTTTACTGCATGTAATAAAAAACACTGTTATGGAATTTAGTTCCTGTGTTTCAGAAATAATATTGGCATAACAAATTTAATGGTTAAGTTATATGATGCTGTACTAGACTGACATTGTAATGTTTTTGTCTTTGGAGCACTGGAGCTTCACACAGGTCTTATTACTTCTTTGCCAATTGAAGATGGTGACAACAGCAATAAATAAACATATAACACCAAGGACTCATATAACTAAGTTAAAACTACCGCAGACTTGTTTAGGAATTGGTAATACAATGGAAAATGACAGAGCAAAAGGAGAGTATACTCCCTATGTGGTCTCTCAAAACCAATTGATACCAGAAAATAAATAAATAGATACAAAAAACAAATATGCATATCTATGTCAAATGGATGCCCATACGATATCTTAGAAATATTGGTATCAGTAATTGCTTAATCATGTCAACCCTTCAGTCTAAAAAATTATGCATAAAGTTGTTGATATTAGTAAATGCAAACAATTTCATGGTACAAATTTCTCAAAGGTCTGCGAAAGGGAATTCTGATTACATACCGTGTTCCTTATTAGAATGGTTGTGGTTCTGGTTCTTCCCACCTAATATCTGAATTTGATTAACTAACTCAGCACTGGAAACTTCGAGCTCTAGCTCAAAATCATCCGATTGTTCATGTGAAAACTCTTTCTCGATTCCGGAGTTAGATTGCAGCTTTAACCACCAATTTTGAGCTAGCCTGAAATCGTCTTGGGCCAAGTAGTGGTTAGCAGTACTTTGCCAAGCCCCACTTTCTCCAGTTGCAGCCATTACTCTATTTTTATTTTACTTTTCACAAAAGTATTCCCTGCAATAATGAGAATCAATGGTAAGGAAGACTTACTATTCCACTAACAAGTTCGGAAACTAGTTGCAGTATTAAGAGATGATGATTACACACGTAAACATACGAAGAAATACATAGCCATAGCACATCATTTTTGTTTATGTTAATGGTCTGTTTGGGAATGTATAAAATAGGTTCAGATTCAGTCTCACTCTTACTTTCTAACATGTTCTTCAGCCAAAAAAAAAAATAGAAAAAGAAAAATAAAAAGAAAAGAAGTTGATCAATAAAGAAGAATTTCATTATATAAATAAAAGGCATTACACATAAAACACCCTGGCTAAGGACGCAGCCTTAAAATTGCCCCAAGACCTCAATAGCTATAACAGAATAGACTCCACATACTCCAATCTCCACATTTCAAAAACACTCCCTAGAAACATAAAAGCTCACATCACTGTTATCTAATTTGTCATGCTTCTTTCCTTTCAAATTTCTCTTAGCTTCTCTATGCATTAAGCTTTTTATTTATTTATTTGTTTTTGTCTTTATGAAAAGCTTGCTATTAGATAACTAGGACAATCTTAAATTTTATTTCATTTCTAAGACCCAAAAGGTACTTTGCCTCCTTTCATTTGGCTATAGGACTCATACGATTGATGCTTATGATATATAAAATGCCTTGTAGTGTCCTAAAGTTGATCAACTCTCTTTGATATAACTACTTGGACCAGCTATGTGGATCCATGCCCAATTATTGGCTTGATGTAAGACAATCATGCGAATTCTTATAATATATATATATATGTATGTATGTGTGTGTGTTTGTGTGTTTTGATAATTAGTAGCCATTGGGAAAAAAAATAAAGATTGCATTATGTTTATATTTAACATCCATTGAGCAAAGAACAATAATTGGAATGTTCTAATTCCTTCAAGAGGCAGGTCGTATACGATTCAAAGCACGGAGGTCATCAATGATCATGTCACAATTTTATGGTTGCTCGGTCCTCTACTTTGTATTCACTCTCAATTACCTAATTCTATTAGAGGGCATGTATTCAAAATTTTAAAAGAAATAGAAACATGCAATTAAAGTTTGTAGAATAAGTTGGACAAAAAAGACACTTTAAAAATTAAATAAAAAAAATTCAGTTTTGATATCTTCATAAATAACGTACAAATAGAAAATCCCCTGAAAGAAATTTACAACTTTTGTTGACTTATATGTTATTAAGAGGCCATTTTGGCCCATGAGAAAACATGACTTTTGAAGCTCATATTGAAATTTTGGATTTACAAGCTAGGAAAGTTACAGGCCCTATATTAGCTTTACATTAGCAAACCCTTTCTTGTCAAGGAATTAAAAAATAATTGGAAAACATGCTTTCTGAAGCTTAGATTGAAGTTTCAGATTTACAAGGAAGATAATATCCCCTATATTAGCTTTACATTAGTAAACCCTTTCTTGGATTTACAAGGAAAGTACTGCTAGCCCTTATATTAGCTTTACATTTTTAGTAAACCCTTTCTTTCTTGTCCTGAGAGTAATATACATTATTGGAAAACATGTTTTTTTGAAGCTCAAATTGAAATTGAGGATTAAAAAGGAAAAAAAGCATTAGGAACAATTGTAGGGATCTCTCATCCTCCTCCACTTCTCCAATTTTAGCATTAAAGATTGAGAAGATATATATTTATATACATCAGGCAACAACCTACAAGAAATCCCAACAATTAAATATGCAAATAAATGTATCTATATATATATATATATATAGCATTAATATATGAAATCAGAGCAAGGAAGTAAGAGCCTGAACACGGAAAATGTAAACACAGATATATGCCTATATATTATTACTATATATATATATATATACACACATGCGGAATCGTAGAACAAAGAGCTGGAGAAGTGTTTGTACTCAGCTCAGCGATATAGGGAATGCTAATGATAGAGACCCCCACCCCCTTCCTTGTTCGTTTGCTCTTCTATCGTAGCTACAATCCCAAAATGACTGCTAATTCATTCCGTTAAGGGGTAATACTTGGGGCACAACCAAAGCCACAATTTTTTTTGCACAACCTTCATTTTGTGTCTATCTCTCTCCTAGTGGGCACTGTGGGGTCACTGGCACTGTGGGACCCATCAAGAGAGATAGACACAAAATAAAGGTTGTGCAAATAAGGTTGTGGCTTTGGTTGTGCCCCAAATATTACTCTTCTGTTAAAACCGTTTTTGGGGTGCTGCATATCTATAATATATAATATTATATTATTATTATTAGGGAATTGCTATGTACACCGCTAGTTTTGCTATGTACACGGCTCAATCTTACAAAAGTGAGAATTTTTAAAAGAAAAATGATTAGAATAAAAAAATTTGGGTGTACATAGCAAATACACGGGTGTACATAGCAATTCCCTATTATTATAGTATATTATATTATATTATATTAGTGCACCGATACCCTTAACTGTTTTGAACTTTTATCAATCGGTGCACTTTTACTTAAGTGATTTTCTTAGAGTTTTAATAAGTTTGGTATGCCACTTTTTTTTTTTGATCCACCCATAAGAGTCCTAATATTGAATATAATAGACAATACAAGTGTACGAGCCCCCATTCTCCCTAAAAAAAGCTACTAACTGTGGGTTACAATTTATGCCATTATTACTTATTTTACATAATGAATCTTATCATATTTCTATGAATTAAAGAGTCCTAATAATATAAAATTGTCTTTTAATTGGACATTTATGTTAAGCTTGAATGCTAATGTCATTGAAACTTGATGAAATAATGCACTTCCATCTTCATGAATCCTAACCGTGGGTTACAATTTCTGCCATTATTACTTATTTTATATGAGTCCTCTAATGTCATTGAAACTTGATAAAATAATGCACTTTCATCTACATGAGTCCTAATGTTGATGAACTAACGAGTCCTATAAGATATAGACTTTAATTGGATTTTTTTTTATAAAAAAAAAAAAGCATATTAGGTGATTGACCTCACAATATTAGGTATATTAGCCAAATTTCCATGTGATGTAGCCATTTTTTAATAAGTTTCTTGCTACTTTTTCAAATTGGTGAAAAATCCCTCGTTAATTTTGTAATTCATCAAAAAGCCCCTTTGTTTCTGAGCAAAAAAATGGCAAACACAATATTATTTGTCAACTTTATATCACCATAATTTTGTCTTTATGGTATTTTTTTTTTCTTCATGTATTTGGTCGAGATCTACGTATTGGACTTGAAAAATTGTACCAAAAAGTGTAATTTGGAAGTTAGAATCTCATATTTCGGTTTTCTCTATCAAAATAGACAATATTATATGTTGACTGACAGATAATATTGACAAAAATAACCATAATCACCTCATTTTTTGGCCTTTTTTTTGTTGTATTTCATGTGCATTTCCTCAAGATCTACGCATTGGACTTCAAAAATTTACAAAAATTATATATATATATAGATAATTTGAAGCCTGATTTTGAGATTTTATCTGTCTGCAATAAGTAATATTATCCGTGTATTAACAACGACAATTTTCTCAATTCTTGGACTTTGTGGGTGGTGTGTATATATATATATATATATTTTAATTTCATGTTTTCTTTTTCGAGATCTACACATTAGACTTGGAAACTTTACAAAAACATGTAATTTGCAGCCTCATTTTGCGATTTTATTTGTTTACAAATAGATAATTTTATCATTTTTAGACTTATTGTGTGTGTGTTTTTTTTAATCTCATGTATTTTTTCGAGATCTATACACCTATAATGCCACTTTAACAGAAGGAACATGTTTTTACAATAGAAATTTAAAGTATTTTAGGCATAAAAGGGCATTTTTAATCAAAACGTACAATAACAAAATGGTCTAATGAGTCAAAAAAAAAAGTAGCTTGAGCTTTATCTTGGACATATTTTATCTGTGGGTGTTGTGGCTGAAACCCCTGTTAAAAAATATCTCAATATCATCAAATAAAAAAAATAAATAAATAAATAATAAAAAAAATAAAAATAAAAATAAAAAAGTCACCACACGAATGTAAAACTATAAGGGGAGTTTCGAAGTTTGAGTGAAAGGACAAGCACGAGCGCGCTTTTTAGGAATCAAAGGAGAGGTTAACCCAGCGCCAGTGCTAGCTATACCCAAGAATGGTGAACTTTATATCACCATAATTTTGTCTTTTTGGTATTTTTTTTTTTCTCTTCATGTATTTGGTTGAGATCTACTTATTGGAATTGAAAATTTGTACCAAAAGTGTAATTTGGAAGTTAGAACCTCATATTTCAGTTTTCTCTATCAAAATAGACAATATTATATGTTGACTGACAGATAATATTGACAAAAATAACCTTAATCTCCTCATTTTTTTGGCCTTTTTTGTTGTATTTCATGTACATTTCCTCAAGATCTACGCATTGGACTTGAAAATTTTACAAAAAAAAAAAATAGATAATTTGAAGCCTGAGTTAAATTATATACATATATATATATATATTTTTTAATTTCATGTTTTCTTTTTTGAGATCTACACATTAGACTTGGAAACTTTACAAAACCATGTAATTTGCAGCCTCATTTTGGGATTTTATTTGTTTACAAATAGATAATTTTATCATTTTTAGACTTATTGTGTGTGTGTTTTTTTTTTTTAATCTCATGTATTTTTTCAAGATCTATGCACCTATAATGCCAATTTAACAGAAGGAACATGTTTTTACAATAGAAATTTAAAGTATTTTAGGCATAAAAGGGCATTTTTTATCAAAACGTACAATAACAAAATGGTCTAATGAGTTAAAGAAAAGTAGCTTGAGCTTTAGCTTGGACATATTTTATCTGAGGGTGTTGTGGCTGAAACCCCTATTTAAAAATAGCTCAATATCATCAAATAAATAAATAAATAAATAAGTCACCACACGAATGTAAAACTATAAGGGGAGTTTTAAATGTCTATCTCTTTTTGTATGTTAAAATCTTTAGCATTTTGCTTTTAAGAGATATTACAACTCTCACCTTGGCCCCCTCCTTCACAAAAACTTTGCTTGGCCCACTAATACACTTCAGCAAAGAATCCAATGCCACCATTACAAGACTTTTTACTCAAATACTTTCTTTTTTATTTTTTTGTTTGTTGCGTTCATGCTCTTGAGATTTTTAGACATCATATGCCATTGAAAGTACAAGGTATGGTTCCCTTTGATTCAATTCACTATTTTGATCATTCTTCTTGATGAAAGTGTGTTGGGATCACAAACAACCATTGATGAATCATTCTGTTTTCTCACTGAATTATAATGTTGTTTTTAGCTCAGGTATGTTTGATTTATTAATTTAGTGAGGGGAAAAAACTAAGAAAATACTTAAGAAAAATATTAAGGCGAAGAAAAATATCTTCACTTATATTCAATATGTCAATAAAAAAACCTAACGTGATAGTACATCTACCTATGTATATATCTACATTTATACATTATATATGATGATGTCAAAATTTGGTTAAAGTAAATTAAAGCAATTTAAGGGGAAAGAGAGTGAGAGACTGATTTTTTGTATGTGGTTCGGCCCTGTTAATGAAGGAACCTACGTCCACGGCTGTGTCTGAGCACGTTCACTATACTGTAAAAGAGTCGGGGGCCTGTGGTGAACCAACAAGTCTGGAGCTACCGTAGGCCGGCCGGGCATGTTGATGAATGCTATAGAGGTGTTGTGTAGACTGAAAAGTCGGCCCCTTCAATGGGGGGTGAGAGGTCTCTTTTATAGATGTACGAGACCTACTCGTACAAGGAAAATGAAACATAATTTGATTGATATAGAATGGCATTAATTGTAGGGGTTTCTTAATTGGATTAGGAAATAGTTTGCACTTTCCATTAATCTTCTAGCTTAAGTAGGAAACTGCCTGAAATGCTCGGGATCATGCCTGTGGGCCCGGATGAGCTGTTCTCGGGGTGGGATGTGCCTGTGCGGTCTTCCCGACCTGTTGGTCGGGTCATGGATGAACCGCTCGGGAGGCATCAGGTGGACCAAACCACTCGGGATAATGCATGTCAGTAGTTGCAGAATAGAACCGCTCGGGCATGGGCTGATTTTGGGTGTATCAGTTGCCCCCCATTTCCAAGGTTGGTTGGATGCTATATTGGGGCAAGTTTGGAAATCTTCCTGATACCAGTCTGAGTGCTCGGGGAAGCTGCCATGGAGCTTCTGAGTTTTGTGACTGCTCGGGAAACTGACCGGGAATTGAGACCCGACCTAATACGGAGTCTTTTTGCTTGAGTTAGCTTCCAGGATGGTTATCTTCTGCCCGTGAACCTTCGTCAAGGTTGTGGGTAGAAGAATTTTACCATGTTGGAAAAGCCGACCTAAAGCGTATTGCTTTAGGGTCCTTTCATGTTAACTCCCCAGGATGGTGTCTTCCGCCCAGCCAGCCTTCGTCAAGACTGTTGGGAGAAGAGCTTGACCATGTTGATGGAGCCGACCTAAATCACGTTGCTTTAGGGTCTTTTTGCTCCTCTATCGTCGGCCAACCTAAGAGATTTTAGTCACCTCTATCGTCGGTTTGGACCTAAGTGGAGTTATTGCCTCTGAGTACTGTAGGTGCTCAGGTTATCCAAAATTTGACTTTGTTATCTGCGAGGCCTATAAATACCCGGTATGATTACCTATTTAGTTCATTGCGCCGTCTTGCCCCCCAAGCTTTCGCTAAGACAAGGGTCTTACAGAGGCTATGACTATAGGCAACCGACCTGGAACATGGTGGTTGCAAGATCTTTTGAAGCTTGCCATCATCAGCCACCTAGGGGGATTTGCCCCCATCATAGGTTGGACCTAAGTGAAGCCGATGCCTCGGGCATGACCTCGAGGTCTTTTGCCTCGGGTACGATCCTGAGGTCTTTAGTGCCTGGGTTCGGAGCCTGAGGTCTTTTTAGTGCCTGGGTTCGCAGCCCAAGGTCTTTTTAGTGCCTGGGTTCGGAGCCCGAGGTCTTTGTATGCCTCGGGGTTAGGCCCGAGGTCTTTGTATGAGCTCTCTGACAATCGGTGGAGCCTCATGTGGTGATCAGGCAAGTACCACTATAGTCGAGCTCATCCAGAATGATGGAGACAGGGGGTCGGATCAGGATCATCGGGCTCCTGATTTCTCTATGCTGGAGGCAAAGTCGGAACTGCTTGATCCTGACCGATGTGAACTGGAGGTCGGGTCGGGACTGTTGAACCCTGCCTACTGAGAGCTGGAGGTCCAGTCGGGGCTGCCTGACCCTGACTGCTGTGAACTGGAAGAACTGTCAGAACTACTGGGCTTCTCCACATTGTTCTTCCCGGGCTGTTCTCGCTTCCGCTTACTTCTGGAAGGCTCATAGCTTTCTTTCCCCGGGTCTTTGGTTTTTAGAAACTCTTCAATGTCAATGTATTTTCCAACCCTCTCTGTAAGTTCAACCAAGGTTACCGGTTGGTTTCTGTGAAATGACGCGACGCACTTGGTGTGTTGAACTCCTGAGCAGAAGGCTATAACAGCAGCGGTTTCATCAAGATCATAGATACCGAGCTTCTCTTGATTAAACCGGCCGGTGAACTCCTTGAGGGACTCATTATCCCTTTATATGACTATCAGTAGCTGCATGTCAGGCTTTGGCCGTTCATGCATACCGATGAACTAGTTGATGAACTGCTTGCTGAGTTGCTTGAAACTGCGGACCGATCGGGAATCCAAGGAGTAGAACCATTGCACGGTCGGGCCTTTCAAAGTGCTAGGGAAGGCCAGGCAATGTAGTTCATCGGAGTTGGTGGCTAGGGCCATCTGAGCCTTGTAGGTCCGAACGTGGTTGATCGGGCTTCCCGAGCCGTTATAGGGATCTAGGCAAGGCTGCTTAAATTTGCGCAGGATGGCAAACCTCGTGATCTGGCTTGAGAATGGTGACTCTGTCTCGGTATTGGCGTGATTCCGAGTAGGATTCTGGCCCAACCTTTTGGCCACTCCATCAATCTATTTCTGCAAGTCCTTGATATGTGCCACCACACCTTCCCGACCGGTATTCGGGCCGCAGGTCGGGTTGATGGAGGAGGCTTCCTTCTCATGGCGGTGTGCTGTCCCCTGGGATCAGGCTTGGCTATGACTTCGGTTCATCGTGTGCCTAGGGACAACTCGGCCCTTGACCGAGTGACCCTGGACTGATTTCTGGGCCATATGCTCCTGTCTTTCCTCTCGAGCAATACGCCTACTGTTGATGTCTCTGGCATCCTCAACGCGGGATGGGTTAGCTCGGGCACGTTGTCTGGTCAAGATTGGTTCCCGACCGTGCGCAATGTTCCCGGGTCGTTTCCCGGCCACTGGAGGACTGCTATGCTGGGCTAGCAGGGCTTCGATCTGTTGCTGGATTTGACGCTGGCCCTCCAAGAGTTGTGTGAGGGTCGCGGTGATATGCTTAGATGTCATGACTGCCGCAGCCAGTGCCGGGGCTGACGGAACATCCCGGTTGACCTGATGTGCAGTCCTCTCACTCTTCTTCGGAGGCATGGCTATCAGTCAAGAGATTTGTTGATTAAGAACTTGTCGTTCCCACAGACGGTGCCAAGCTGATGATGCCAAAATTTGGTTAAAGTAAATTAAAGCAATTTAAAGGGAGAGAGAGTGAGAGACTGAGTTTTTGTATGTAGTTCGACCCTGTTAATGAAGGAACCTATGTCCACGGCTGTGTCTGAGCACGTTCACTATACTGTAAAAGAGCCGGGGGCCTTTGGTGAACCAACAAGTCTGGAGCTACCATAGTCCGGCCGGGCATGTTAATGAATGCTATAGAGGTGCTGTATAGATTGAAAAGTCGGCCCCTTCAATGGGGGGTGAGAGGTCTCTTTTATAGATGTACGAGACCTACTCGTACAAGGAAAAGGAAACATAATCTAATTGATATAGAATGGCATTAATTGTAGGGGTTTCCTAATTGGATTAGGAAATAGTTTGCACTTTCCATTATTTTTCTAGCTTGAGTAGGAAACTACCCGGAATGCTCGGGATCATGCCTGTGGGCCTGGATGAGCTGTTCCCGTGGTGAGATGTACCGGTGCGGTTTTTCGGACCTATTGGCCGGGTCGTGGATGAACCGCTCGGGAGGCATCATGTGGACCAAACCGCTCGGGATGATGCTTGTCAGTAGTTGTAGAATAGAACCGCTCGGGCATGGGCTGATTTTGGGTGTATCAATATATATTTTGTCAACTTATTATTTCTTCCTTTCACACAGCTATTTTTTTTCCCTTCTAAGTGTGAGATCAAGAGTCTATTGATCTCTTGGCTTTAAATGAATTAATGTCCACTCTCACTAACAGTTGAATTCATGATAAATTCTTCCATTTGGCTAGGCACAAGGTACATTTTTCCTTTTCTTTTATCACTCAAACTTGTATAGGTTTTAATTGCTATTTGAATTTTTGATAGTTTTAATTGTAATGCATTATTTGTACGAACCATTTTATAAAGTTAGTAATTTAGAGCAACCAATATGTTATGTTGGAAATTCAAATAGTGTGACATTTTGATTTAGGCTTGCTTTCATTGGAATTCATCTTTTACAAAGTTAATAATTTAGAATAGCCAATATATTATGTTGGAAATTCAAAGAGTGACATTTTCACCTAGACTCGCCTTCATTGAATTCATCCAGGGCTAATATTTTTGGACAATTTAAAATTTTTCATCCAGTTTCACTTTAGTACGAAAAAGGTACCTTTTTTCTTTTTCTTTTATCACTCAAATTTTTATAGGTTTTAATTGCTGTTTGAGTCTATTATTTTAACTGTAATACGTTATTTATATGGACCATTTTATAAAGTTAATAATTTAAAGTAGCCATATGATATATTGGAAATTCAAATAGCGTGATATTTTCACCTAGGCTAGCCTTCATTGAATTCATTAACGGCTAATTGTTTTTTCCCAATTTTGAATTTTCATTAGTTTTGAGTGAAATTAAATCTTAACAGTATCACTTTCGTTCAAAAACACATGGGTTAAGTATCAACTTTTGAAGCACATGGGGGTAAAGTGAAAATTGGGCCTAACCATAGAGTGTAAAATGTAGTTAACCCTTTACATATCCAAAGAAAGTATTTATTTATTTAAGAACTTCATTAGTCATCAGCCATATATAGCATGTGCTATGACTTTTAGTGTATTTGAAAATCATATTTAAGAATCATAACATGTAGCACCTTGAATTTTCTTGGAAATTCCACTTAGGAATATTAGAATTGGTGACGTCATCGTAGTACGATTATAGAAGGCCCATTAGGATTCCCCTAATTAGAAGCCCCTATAGGATCTTCAGTAATCATCTTAGCGACGATGATGATACTTCTAACCTAGAGTCTATCAAGATGATCGTAACCTAGACATTGTAGATTTCATTTAGAATCCATAGATGGACTCACACTTAGGTCCAAACACAGCCCGCTCATACTTACACCTATAGCTATGATCACTTTCACATTTGTGCACACACATCCCAGTGTACTTACCCATAAATGGGACCTACATCACCAACCCTAGACAATCATGTGGACCCCACCTATAATCTACCCTTAGACACACAAACACATACTTGTACACATGTTGTGCACCCTTGCAAATGGTCACACCTTAACACTTCCCTCCCATTCCCCTCTATATATAACCCCTCTCCCTCATTTTTTTTACTCTTTCGTTTATACAGCAACTTACCCTCACAAAATGTCTACATAGTTTGTATATAGAGAGAGAACCCGAGAGTGAGTGAGAGAGTGGACTTGGAAGAGAAAACCTCATACCCTCCATTGTATTCACCATACACTCCTCGTACCCTTGCTACATCACCCTTACACACATACACGCAGAGGAGCAGAATACTGGGAAAAAGAGACGCCGAGAGAAATAGAAGAGGAAGATCGAGAAGCCTAGATTGATTCGACATCACCTAAGGTATAACACCACCCCTCTCCTTGTTTCTAGACCTATGCATGCCACTTAGAAGACCCTAGGATCACATGCATGTATCTAAACGGAGCCTTACACTCTGATCATACCCAAGGCTGCCGTTAAAGCTCCTCACCGGAGCTTGGATTTTCGAAATCAACCAAAACCCCTAAAACCTAATGAGTCCAGATATATCCCCTATGAGTAGTTTTTAAAGTGGGGTTCGTTTACTTGGCCATGCAGGCCATTATTCTAAGTTGTGGCCGAAAGAATAATTTTCTAGTAGGACCCTTAAACGAATGAACCCAGATTCCAGATCAGAGTATGTTGTAGGGGGCCTCATTCCGATTCTTTTGCTGTTGATTTCATGCATTTCTATGGAGAGAAGAGAGAGATATGGCCATGGGAAGTTTTCCGGCAAGATCGCGTGTCGCCGGCGGCTCAGGGTTCGCCGGGGAAGAAAAGGAAAAGGGTTATAACACCCGGGTCTGGGTCGGGTAGGGTAGGGTTGTGTGTATATGTGGTTGAGGGTAGAGGGTCAGGCTGGGTTCAATAAAACCCATGGGCCCTTTTAGTAGCATGACGTCGTTTGACGTTGGGCTGGGTTTTGGTCGGGTTTGGGTTAAACAGGGCGGATTTTGTGGTGTCTATAGATGGGTTAGGTTTGACCCGATTAGGTTTTTGGGTTGGGTTTAGTTGTGAGTTTATACGGGTAGCCCGTATAGTCAATGGCGTCAGACTTAGAATGACACGTAGATCACTACCTTGAGGTTTATAACCTCATTTAGTAAAATTACCATTTTTTCCATGTAGTTGCACTCATACTTTATTATTATTTCTTCCATTTATTATTGTAGAACTTGACGTATAGCTACTTTCGAGGATCGGTGACTCGAGGTGAGTTTCCTAACCTCACCTTAATCCTAATATGATTAATTAAAAACACTTATAAGCTGTCTGAACGATGTGCTACATAGTAATGTGTTGTGTATGATGCTATATTTTCCTTGGAATCTATATCGCTATGATTATTCATGCTATGGTAGTGTCATCAGATATGTGAACATGTTAAGGGTTTTATCTATATGATTACTGGTATCAAATTCTGGTTATGTGATCCATGTTTATATAATGATGTTTCTGCTGTTAAGATGATGGATGCACGTTTTGTGATGATGGCTAATCAAAGTAGGTAACACATGAAATGTTAACGAAGTAAATAAAAGAAGTGGAGACGTATACGAGTAAATGATAATAGACACTTGCATATGATGACATGAGCTAGTATGCATTGCATGAAGAACGAGATGTGATTGAATAAGAAATGTGATCGAGAAAGAGAAGTGAATTTGAGTAGAGTGCCAATTGGGCGATAGTTAATGTGCCAGTTGGGCGATAGTTTGAGTGCCAGTTGGGCAACATTTAATATGCTAGTAGGGCGACAGTCAGCATGCCAGTTTGGTGATAGTTTGAGTGCTAGTTGGGCGACAGTTAATATGCCAGTTGGGCGACAGTCAGCGTGCCAGTTGGGCGATAGTTTGAGTGCCAATTGGGTGACAGTTAATGTGTTAGTTGGGCGACAGTCAGCATGCCAGTTGGGCAACAATTAGAGTGCCTATTAGGGCGACAGTTAATGTGTCAGTTGGGTGACAATCAGCATGGCAGTTGGGCGACAGTTAGAGTGCTTGCTAGGGTGATAGTTAGATTGTCAGTCTGGCGACAGACGGATGAGAAAGAGGAAGTGATGAGAAAGGGTTGACGAGTGAGACGTTTGTTTCTGGACAAGTGTTGTGTGTTCATTGTTCAGGTCATGGATTCGACATACCAACGTGAAGATAGTAGTATTGGTCATACTTTGACACACACGAGCATGTAGATGAAAGGAGAATGTATTCTATAATGAAATGCGATTATATGCTTAATTGTTTACATGTTTTGTTGAGACCTTTGCTATGCCCGTGAAAGAATGCATCGTTTGATAAGAGTTTAACTATAACCTAAGATACCGAATTAACGCAAGTTGAGTGATATTTGTATTTATTGATTATTGTGCGGCTAGACTCTCACTCAGCTTTGTTCCAAAGTTGCCGGCATGTTACGCTCTGGGCATTCCTATGTCTAGAGTGATGCAGGTTGTTATTAGAGGAGGGAGCTCAGGATGTAGTGCTGAAGAGTTAAGAAAGATAGAGCCAGGTTGGAGATTGAAGATAGTTATCTCAGTAGTTTCTTATGTTAAGTTTATATAGTATGTTTAGTATGGGCCTCTTGTATTAAGATTGATGATATTGTAACTTGCTCTTTTCCGCTGCTGTATTTACATTCTGTTAAGTTTAAGTTATGTTTATACTTTAGCATTGCCCTTATGGTTGTTGTACGGAGTTAGACGGACAGAACGGATAATCAACCAGTCACGTGTCTACGGACCCATAAAGAAAAATTTTAATTTTTCTCTATTTTTGGCTTACTCCGGGGCATGACATAACATTACCCAATGAAGTGTGAATGTCTAAACGTAGACAACAAACATCATAGGATTATCCTTTTCTCTACCTAGAATCCATGGTAACTCATACAATAATGTTTGATAATCTTGTTGGATTTGCTTTTACAAAGCTTAACATCAAGAAGATCAATATAGGGCCTGATCGGGGTCGTTTGTGCTTGTGATTACCATTGCTTTGTGATTGCTTTTGTCATAATAGATTATGGTTAGAATAGATTTGGTAGTTATGATGTTTTGATAATGTTTTATAAAAGTGATTGTAGTGACAGAATAAGATTATCTGAATGATTGGTTACATACAACAAAAGTAATTTTAAATATCCGGAAGACAATTATGCTATTGATTTGTATAGCTATATGCATTGAATGTAAGGTAATATGTATATATATATATGTATATTTTTGTTTATACATATTTTTAATTGTAAACAAAAATGAATTAGCTCATTAAAAAAGCAAGTAGTGAAAAAGTAGTATTTATATTGAAAAATTATACATTACTAATGATATGGTAATTGCTAATGCTATTTTTGTTGCTATCGTAGCCATATACCAAGCTTTAATCAAGTATTGATTTACTTATTAAATTTAATAAGTAAGTCTAACTAAACGTTAATTCAACTTGAGCTAGAGACAACCATAAATTTGTTTAAGTGACTATAGATGTCAAAGTACACAGTGTAAGCAATAACTTTAAAGAAATGACATGAGTGGCCATCTCTATGCTTTCAAGAGAAAAAAAAATTGTTCGTATACATTTATGGTCCGTCTGATAAACTGAAAAATGAAGTACTTAAAATTAAGTGTTGAATTTTAAGTACTAAAAATTTTGAAGCGTCTGAATTTACAATATTGAAAACAATGTTTCAAGTAATAATGAATTGCATTCAAGGATTATTTTCAATACAATTTTTTCACTTAAATTTTTCAGAGTGCTTTTGGCTGGCTGTTCAATTAAGTGGTACATTATCAATCGCACTAAAAGTTTTCATTTTCGCCACTTAATTTAGTTATCAAATACAACCTGAGTCTCTTTTTTTTGCTGGGATATATATTTCAACTTTTTAGTCTAATCTTTAATCCTTACTCTAGCTCACAAAATTATGAAATAGTAACCAACATACGTCATGTTTTCTAAGAAATTAAATCCGAGTTAATGGTGTATGTAATTAATGAGTATGATATGTTATTTCATAAATAACATAAAGAATATTGATATCGCAACCTACAATCATCAACCATTTTATTGAATTATGGATTCATAAAAACAAAGCACAAATTATTACTTAGATAAAAAAAACTGAGACTTTGAGAGACAGGGAAGACGACCATAATATTAATCTCTTAATGTCTCTTTTGAAAGAAAAAAAAAACAAATATGTAGTTCGACTTACTTTATATTTTAAAATGCAATATTAATAAAATTCCTAATCAATTAGTACTTTATTCGAAACAATAAATTAAAAAGAAAAAAAAAAACTATATAAAACCACTATACTATACGAGTGGAAAAAAATGAACCTTTAATATGGGAATGAGAGATTTTATTTAATCTTTCTCTAGATTAATGCTATGCTTCTCAAATTTGAGTTTTAAATTTAACTTTTAAAATACTTTGTCAGTTATACAACATGCAATATTATGTGGTATCATCAAACACGACAATAACATATTCTACAACTTGTAAAGTTTTTGGTCATCACATATTAGTGAAAACATCCTATTATCTCATTTGATATTTGCCATTTTAATGATTGTTTATTTTATTTTGCATCCTTTATGAGTTTTTGCACTAAGATTATTAATAGAGTAATTATATGCTTCTCAATGTTTGTCTTTGAAATATTTCATTGTATAATACCTATGAGTTATGACAACTAACATTGTAATTTTGTTAGGTCGTGAAGTTCTCGTAACAAACTATTCTAAAGGTTAAAGATATTTATAAATGTGTACCAACTACGTGCAACGCACGTGTTGTACCACTAGTATATCTATAATATATATAAGTGCACGGATCCCCATAAGTGTTTTACACTTTTATCAATCGGTGCACTTTCACTTAAGTAGGTTTTCCTTAAAGTTTTAATAAGTTTGGTATGCCACTTTTTTTTGGTCCGTCCACGAGAATCTTACTTTTTTTTTTCTTTTTTTGATATCATGTTCATACATTAACTTCCTAAAATTAAAATAAAGCTAAAATATTCCTAAAATTAATTCTTGACTGATACGACACTTTATAATACATATGGTAATTTAACTTGGTCATTTTTTTTTCACAATTCATAATACGTTTCTATGTATATATATATACACATTTTTTATTGTTTTCGTTTTGTAGTCCAAAAAGTACCTATATATTGAATGTCTTTAATTCCCTCACTTGACTAGATTAGATCTATTTCCCTGATTTTAGTCTTCTAATTTACTCCACCACTTGACTAAAATAGATCTATTTCCATAATTTTAGAGTCCTAATTAACTCCCATCAATTGACTGGAATGGATCTATTTCTAGAATTTCTTAGTGAAAAGTTGGAGACAGACAAGTTACTATGTTATTAGATTGATTAAAATTAGTTGTTTATAATATATTCTCGACAAAGGGTTCTCAATTAAAGGAGCCAAGTAATGAAGCCTGATGGTTCACACTATATACATACCACTATACCAGCATTGGCTATATTTAATTTTTTTTCTTCTCTAGATGTCGCTTATTTAGACTCTGAGATTCTCTTCTTTTCCATCTTTAATCTTCATAAACCAATATTTCTAATTTATTTTGTTCTATTTTATTTATAAAAAAAAAAATTAAGTTCAAGGCTGTTCTATTCATATTATTGATCTTGGATATTACTAGAATATTTAAAAAATAAAATATACTTGAAATAAAGTATCATTTGTGTTACAATATCAATACGTTAGATTTCCTCACACTATTCATATGCTTTTTTTTTTTTCCTACTATGGAGTTGATTTTAATAGTTATATTAAAATTTTGTTTTACATGTTTTGTATTTCTCCTTAATTTACTGGTCACTTCTAAGATTGTACTCCCGACCCATAGATGTAAAGATTCAAGCTATCTATTCAAGGTAATCACTATTCATTATGCTTTTATTTATTCATTCGAGCTACTTATGAATTTCAATTGAATTACCTTTCTGTAATCTTATAGGTCGTTGCATATCTCAGACAATTTATAACACATTTTGAATACTTATTTTAGAGTTATAAATTGTTGGTTATTGGGATATCTGCAACAACTTGATTTGATCATTTGATTCATCTTCTATGATAAAATATAGTAGACAAAGAATTGATTTTATAACATCCTATTACTTGAACATTTGTCACATATATTTTGTTCAACGAATAACAATTTAATACCTATTTGATCAAAAAACTATTTAGTTACATAGAGAATCAACATGACACTCCTTTGTGTTGTCAATTCAATATACTTATGATAAAAGAATACAAGGTTAAATAATTTTCGTAAGGATATTTATATAAAAATAATAATTATAATGTAAGCACATTACACAGTACCGCAATCAAAGGCCACTCTAATATATGTTATTTGTTTAAAAGTTTATATTCCATCTGTCAGAGTCATGTATTCCATTATGGGGTTTCCCAAATTAAGAGTCCTATTCAAAATATCAACCTGACCAATACATGACAACTGATTTATAAGAGAAAAAAAATCTCTGAGTATCCAGGATGCGAAAACCAAAGTAATCATTTATATTGGTTATAATGTTGTATTGAATCACAAAGATAACGTGTTAATTTTTGTTTTAAATATTTACAAACTACATGGGTGGGTCAATTTAGTTGGTGAGAAATGATTATCATTTTTTTTTCATACTAAAGTTTATGTGTATTAGTTTGTTAATTAAAAAATTAAAAAAAGAGAAGATATCTACCGAAATGAAAATTCTAAAAGTTGACTACCTATAGCTTACCCATAGAGTAATACTATGCTTCCCAAATTTTATCCCAAAAGTACTTCCCAAATAACGTGCCAGTCATATTATGTTAAATTCAACTCCATATAACAATACTTGCTATACTTAGAAATTAATGCCTCCTTTTCTATAATTCGTATCATGTTTATAGTCAATATGAACTCTTTGTGAGTTTCTTTTAATTTTAAAAAAATATTGGATATTATAAATAATGCAATTGTTCTTTCAAAGATTCTATTGCACAACATAAATTTAAGAAAACAAAAAGCATAACAAATAGTGAAGCAAAGTTCACATTGTGAATTGAAGCTGCAATATTATCCAATTGAGGAAGAAAAATAACATATATGTACTTTCATATTTAGCTTTTGTGAAAACAACTTTTATGTTGGTTTAACTTTAACTAAATTTTGTCCTTTTTATCTCTCTCTTCTTCTTTTTTTTTAATCGGGCACAAAATTACCTCTCCAAGCTGATATAACGAGATGATAGATACTAAAAAATAATAACATTATATAGACATAAAATTAGACTCATAAGTCATAATTGACCGGTAACCTCTATCTTCTGGACACTTTACTAATTTAAACTTTTTTTTTACTCAAATTTAAGGACTCTTTTCGAATATCAATAGTCATAATTCACAACAACTTATTGAATTACAATAGTCATACTCAAGGGCGAAAGCCAGGAATTTTGGTTAAGGGGGCCTAAGCTATACGGGGGTTCCCCCGAGGTGATTTTTTTGGGGTCTATTTATACATAATTGACGATTTTTTTAAGGTCTACTTGTATATAATTGCGATTTTTTGGGATATGCTTATAATATGAGTCTATTTGGAGACACGTAAATAATTTATAGTGTCTTTCAAAATTCTAGGGGGCCCTATTTCTAAAACGCATAAAATTCTCACACTAAAAGTGTAATTTTCAAAATTTTAGATGCATTTCATTTGAGTTGTATATACCTGTATATCAATATACATGTAGTTGATGACACTAAATTGGGCCTTGGACCCCTAAACATAAGTTGAGGGGGGCCTAAATGTAAAATACTAAAAAATTTTAGGGTAAAGTTTTAATTATCAAAATCTCAGGGGGGAAGGGGGGCTGGCCCCCCTGGTCCCTTACTGCCTCCGCCCATGGTCATACTTCACAACTTATTGAATTACATTCTATGTCATTTGAACAACATTTCGTTTTAATATGTATTTTTATAATTTTATTATCCATATATTTACAACTTTCTCTAAGAGATTGGTGTTTCAAAGTTTCTTAGTGGTATATAATTTGTGTCTTAATTATATATTTTTATTTTTATTTGTTGTGGCATGCGTTTCTTAATTTGTTTCATTAGTTCGTGATTTTTTCTACTTCATGTTTTGCTGTTACTTGTGCAACTGATTTATGATATGCTTCTTATCCACAGTTTATCAAGGGGAATTGAATAATAAAAATGTTATCGAAATTAGTGATTTTACATGTATGCCATCCAAGTGCAAAGCACGTGCTTATGATATGTATATCAATTTAATCTATCTATAATCTATATAAGTTTATCAACCCCTTAAGTGTTTAGCACTTTTTCAACAAGGCCATTCTCCTTATAACTTCTTCTCTTTTTTTTTTTCTTTTTTTTTTCTTTTTTTTTTTTTTTTTTCTTTTTCTTTCTTTTTTTTTTGTTGTTGTTAGGATTGCTATTTTTTATTTTTTTCAGTCTTGGTTGGACTGTAATTTTTTTTTTCTTGGCTTGTTCACATTCATATTGTCTTTTAACTTTGGTGGGTTTCATGGATTAGCAACTAATTGGGAAAAAAATTGAACTCCTTAAAGTAAAGTAGTTATTTCAAATATCAATACTTTCTAAAAGTCGCATGACTAATTTTGTTTTTATTTTTGCTTGATCAAGTTTGGTGGAGTCCATAGTTTAGCAACTAATTGGAACATAAAGGGACTCAATGAAGTAGATAAGTGATTTTAGATTAATATTTATTTTATATGTTTATTATATAGAATACTATTCTTTTTTGGCTTGTCGCATGTTACTATTCTGGTTTTTTTTTTTTTTATAATTTTTTTTTTCTTCTTTTACAACATTGATGGATTGCATGGATTGGCAACGAATTGGAAAAATTAATTGGATTTTTAGATATTTATTTTAGATGTTTATTTTATTAATGATTTCTTATAACTATAAGACTCTGTGTGCATCAAATTTTTTTTTACAGGACTCTTATGTGTAAAATTAATGGACACAACAATGTAGAATAATCGTTACATTTTAAATTTGGTTAATTATATTTTACTCTCCTGTGGTTAGGCCTATTTTCACTTTACCCCTTGTGGTTCAAAAGTGGATACTTAATCCCTTGTGGTTTCAGAATAAAATGAAACTATAAAGATTTCCCTCAAAACTGATGAAATTCTAAAATTGGCTAAATGTATTAACACTTAACACCCTTTATGTGGTTAATTTTGGGGTTAACCCCTTATGTGGGGATAATGCTGCCATGTACCCACCTATGTGGGGCTAATTTTTAACACTTAACCCCCTTGTGGGGCTAATTTTGGGATTAACTACCAATGTGTTAATTTTGATACTTAAATTCTTCAATGTGGAGCTAATTTTAACACTTAATCCCTATGTGGGGCTATTTTGAGCAAAATTTTAGTAGTTTTAGTTTAGTCTGAAACCACAAGGGGGTTAAGTGTCCACTTTTAATCCATAGGGGGTAAAGTCAAAATGGCCTAACCACAAAGGGGTAAAATATAATTAACCCTTTTAATATTCATTTTATCATTACCTTCTCATAATTATTAATATAGGACTCCATAAATGTTTAAAAATAAAAATATGATAAGAAACACTTGGGTGGAGCATTTAAAAATAAAACATACCAAAATTCTCTTTTTGTACATTCTCTCTATATTGTTCTCAAAGACATTCCCAACCACCTACATTGACCTTTGCGGTACCAAAGTTTGAAGTATGCTTCTCTCTATTTTTGTTGCTTTTGTTATATTTATTGATGTTAGAGATCTTCAACTTCTTTATTCTTAATTAGTTGTCATTTGTAAGATCGATATAATATGAAATTATTAACAAGTTATCATGTATGAACTTGGAACTAAATTAACATAATGTAGAGTATCGATGATTCCAAATTAATCTCTTCTTACTGTTAAGTTCAATTTTCTTTAAAGGTATATATATACATATATATATACATGTACACACACACACACACACATGTACATTGTCTCATCTATATATCTCTCTCATGGATAAAATTTTTTTATTCAATGAAATTGTTTAGCAAGTTAAAATAGTGCACCAACTTTGGAATTATACATTCATATGTGATTTTATATTATCTATGTTAGTTTTTTTTTTTGTTTGTTTTTGGTTTTGTATACCTCTTCTAAAACTATTTTTTATTTGTTAAAATGAATGATATAATTGCATAATTGTTCACAATACATCAAATAGTCATATCCCATTGTATAAACATCACTTACCTTGTGTCTTATGAATTAAATATTTCATGTTAACTTATTTATTCATTTTGTGGACTTTGGAAATATATATATATATATATATATATATTATAATTTAGCTTGTTATGTTACAATGCTCTACAGCTAAGTTTTGTAAAAATTAAAAGTATTTTGAGTTTTGATAGTTTTAATTAATTTACGTATAGTACTTCAAATCTTTCGTGTCAAGGAAAGATATGTAAATGTAAAATAGTTAATCTTGACCCCAAGCAATGGAAGTGAATAAGTTCAGATTTAGTTTTTTTTTTATTTTTTAAATTGAAATTAGAAAAAACTGTAAAACAATTTCTCATATATGAAACAAGTTATTAAAAAGACAATTCTTCATGTTATCTCAACTAAAATTATGCTCATCAAAAGGTATTAACCATATAATTATTCTTCTTCTAGAACCTAGGAAGGGAAAAAATTAGTTTTCCTTCAACATAATCTATAAAAGAAATTTGAACTCATAGGGTTGATCAGATCAGAATTGATATATTAAAAATATGTTACAAAATTTTCAGAATCGAGAAACTCATTTTGATTCTGAAACTGCAGAATTTCAATACTCCATACGAATCCAAAATTTTGGATTTTTCTGAAGAGTTTTGGAATTTTTTTTTTGAAATCTTCTGGTTGATTTTTTTTTATTTTAAATATTGAGTTTTAGTTATAAACAACATAAAACGTTTCATGTCATAAGTTTTGCAACTAAATACATAGGCATGTATTTATGTCATGTTAGAATTTTCGGATGGGAAGTTGTGCAGAATATATCGGAAATTAAAATTTTCAGAAACATTTCGATTCAAATCTGATTTATTTATTTAAAAACTTTAAAAAAAAATTTTAATTTTGCAATTCGAAATTAATTTTACAATTCTACAATCATAGCTTTAGAATTGGTATCAGAATTTCTGTTCCAATTGCCCCCCTATTATGACCACATAGTCAAAATTGTGAGTTTCTTTTTCTTTCTTTTTTTTTTAGATTTTATTTGTAAATTAAAACATCAATGAAAGCAAACAACTAGAAGTGTTTGAGTACTTCACTTCAACACTTGATAGATACTTTATCATCTAAATATTTGATGTTAGACATCTAACATGATTCTTCTAGATTTGAGTACTTTTAAAAAAAAAATGTTAAGAAAATGTATGTAGCAAACAAGTGTTTAGCCAGTTTTTCAGGAAAAAAAAAGAAGAAGAAGAAGAAGAAGAAGAATGTGTTTAGTCAATTTGATCCTTCAATTTATTACTATATACCCTCCTGTGCACCAATCACGTGCAAAGCACGTGGTTTAAGACTAGTATATATATATATGTATGTATTTCACGAGAAATTATTCTGTGAGCCCGCCACATGTATTGTCTTTTTTTAAATAACTCCTCCTAAACTAATTTTTTTTTAACAAATTGACCCTTCAACGATTTGTTTTATTCTCAAATTGACCCCTCAAACACGAGCAAATAGTGGGTATACCTGATATAACTTAAACTACATATGAATCTATCCCCTCTCACAACTTTTGAATTTTTGCTAAGTTGAAAGGAATTTTTGATGAGTTCAGGGAAGAAAATAGGGGGGGCTAGATGTATCCATAAAGACTTCTTATTTGGTTGGGATACCAGGTTACTAAATAATTCAAGTTTTTGCCCTCAGACACCCTCTTCAAAGAGTTGAGAGGGTCAATTTATTCAATTTTTTTTTTTATTTTGGGGGGTATTAGTGAAAATATGCAATACATGAGGGGCTATCTAAAGAATTTATACTTCTTCTTTTTTTCTGAAAGGCAGCTATTAAAAACATCAATATTAGATTTTTTGACTACATCTTAATAGAAAGAATATAGTGAAAAAATATAAATAGTTGAGGGGTCAGTTTGATGAGGTTTTTTTTTTTTTTCAGAGGGTAGTATTTAATAAAGAGTCAAAGTAGAGGAGTGATGGTGTAAGTTTTCCTTAAAAAAAAAAAAAAAGAAAGATAAATTACTACACCTCTGTATTATGACATGTTTTTTATCCGAGTAACGATAGACACACAACGAATTGCACAAACGTGCAGCACATGGTTGAACTTTGTGCTGAAAAGTCTGCACACACCTTTTTGTGTGTACATGTTTTTCAGCACAAGGTCCAACCATGTACTGCACGTTTGAACAATTCGTTATGCACCTATCATTATTGTTTTTACCCGCCATGGTGTCTTCAAATAAAAAAGGTATACCATTAAGGGATATTAGGTCATAAGCCCTTTAAAATGATGTATTTTAGTAAAAAAACCCACATTTTTTGCAGTTTTATGAAAAGCCCTTCGCTACTTTTCGTATTTGATGAAAAGCCCCTCCGCTCACAGATTATGTTATATTATCTGTGAACTTTAAATCATCATAACTCACTCGTTTTTTGGTCTTTTTGGGTGAATTTTTTTTTTTGATATCATGTATTTTTTCGAGATCTACGCATTAGACTTGAAAGTTGTACAAAAGAAAGTAATTTGGAACTTCATTTTTCATTTTTATCTTTCTGATATATAATATTATCTGTTTACACTAACAGATAACATTATTTGTCAACTTTAAACCACCATAACTTTATCAATTCTTGGGCTTTTTGGTTGATTTTTTTTTTTGAATTCATGTATTTATTTGAGATCTACGCATTGGACTTGAAAGTTGTACAAAAAAAAAAAAGCAATTTGGAACTTCATTTTTCATTTTTATCTTTCAGACACAAACAGATAATATTATCTGTTTACACTAACAGATAATATTATTTGTCAACTTTAAACCACCATAATTTTATCAATTCTTGGGCTTTTTGGGTGATTTTTTTTTTTTGATTTCATGTATTTCTTTAAGATCTACGCATCGGACTTGAAAGTTGTACAAAAAAAAATAATTTGGAACTTCGTTTTTCATTTTTATCTTTCAGACACAAACAGATAATATTATCTGTTTACACTAACAGATAATATTATTTGTCAACTTTAAACCACCATAACTTTATCAATTCTTGGGCTTTTTGGATAATTTTTTTTTTTTGATTTCATGTATTTCTTTGAGATCTACGCAATAGGCGTGGAAATTTTAAGAAAAAAAGTCAAGTTGTAGCCTAATTTTGAGGTTTTATCTATCTTACAGATAATATTATCTGTTATCTGTGTGTCTAACAGATAATATTATCCGTCAACTTTAAACTACCATAACTTTATCAATTCTTGGGTTTTTTGGGTGATTTTTTTTTTTTTTTTTTTATTTTGTGTATTTTTTTAAGATCCATGCATCTATGGTGCCAATTGTACGAAAGAAATATATTTTTATTATATGTATGCGAAAAAAATGCAATTTTCATGTATGTTTGATGTTTAGTTTTTTTTTTTTGTCTTAGTATTTCATGATCAACATTGAACTTGACTGATAGATCTCGTTTTGCTGATTTCAAAACATCAAATTTTACGAAAAACGAACTTGTATAACAAAAGTTATAGCAATTTGAGTGTAAAAAGGGTCTAATGTGATAAAGAAAAATAGCATGGATTTTAGTTTTGAAGAGTTTTATTTGAGGGGGCTATGGCCGAAGGTCCCTACAATTAATATACACATTCTCGTAGAATTGACAAATCGTGCCTGATGAACAAGACTTGGAGAGTTGTTTGCTTCTACTAGGTAATGATCAATTTTGATAAATTTATAGTTTCAAAAACTGATCCAATTTTGTTTTTTTTTTTTTTGCTAAGAGAAAACTGATCCAATTGTATAAGGTGTGTGAAACCTTATAAGAATATTGCTTAATTTGGGATATATAATAAAAATAATAATAAATAAAATAAAAAAATAAAAAACCCCAATTGCTATTTTTTCACATGCTTGTTAGAATGAATGTAGAGGGTCAGATAAGAAACACCAAATCTAGAGACTAAAAATACCATGGCTGTCAAACAGGTCTTTTTTTTTTTTTTTTTTCCTTCAGAAAACTGGTAAATAAACAAACAGGTCTTTAAGGTGCAACACGAACAATACTGAGACCCTACGCAAAAAGATCTTGATCCATTGAAACCTGGACCAAACAAGCTTAAATCTCATGCATCAATACTGGAAATATCATGGATTATTGTTAATTACCATTTTGGATTCTGTAGAATTCATCCATTTAATGTAATTTTCATAGTAGGTAACTGGGGAAAGTAATCGATGTTACCATAATTCAATTTGAAGAAATTTCTCTAATCTTTACTCGATAGGATAAATGTTGTTATACCATATAAAGATTGTAGAAAGTTGATTATCCTACTAACTCAAAGGCCACATTTGGATCCTTTGGACGGATTTGGCAATTAGTTTTTTTTTTTTTTTTTTATTACATGGGGGAGGGGGAAGGTTCGAACATAAAACCTAGATACGCAGGAGAGCACTATGTGCCGGTCCTTTGCCACTTTGATTAGTCCATTTTAATTAGACTAATACCGTGATTAATACAAAACCTCATCCCTATGATCAATATTCCACACTCCACACTATTTGGTTAAATAGACTAATAGTCCGACGCCAAGCGAGACTCTTTGTCCATTTCAACTAGACAATCAAATCCCCTGTTAATCCCATGAAAGAAGCCTGGCCTAAGAGGATAGATTAAATTGATCTCTCCCCAGATATCTAATATATAAGTAGATCTTCATCCCATTTTTAAATTCGTAGTGACATTCCTCGGGATTTGTAATTGAGAATAATTTTTCCCAACGTTTAGTCAAATGTCAGGTGATCCTTGCTTTTTACATAAATATTTTTATAGAAAATTGCCACTATATCCCCCTTCCCAACACTTTCATGTATAAAGGACACCGGATATTTTATTTTAGGACAAGATCCCCAAAATCATGGTTAATACAACATAATCATGGTTGAGGATTTTTTAATTCCATGAATACCCTTGTATAGACTCTTTTGGATACACACAACAAGCATTTATATCATAAAATTTCCATACGCATTGTAAACTTAATGTTCATGGAGACCCATTTATGTTGATGATTTACTTTCCCAAGAAAAATAAAAATATCATATATGCATTCTTGACCCATTTATTGACAACCGGCAGTTACAATTTTGTTATTTAGTTTGTTTACAATAATTGATTCTATTATTTTATGACAATTTATGTGATTCATCAATTACATAGGTACTGCAGCATATATATTCCCATATATCAGGACATCCGGCGGTTACAATTTTGATATTTAGTTTGTTTACAATCACTGATTCTATTCTTTTATGACAATTTATGTGATTCATCAATTACATACGTACTGCACCATATATATTGACATATATCAGGACCTCAAACATGGAACTACAACATCAATTACATACATACTTGAATTGTTTTATGTTCTTCGTTTCTAAATTGTCAAATGGCCAGTCCAAGCAAGTGCATTATGGAGAAGCAACTGACCCTGTGCTGCTCACATGGTTCAGAGATTGCTTTGAAAAAAGTCTCCGGGTCTTCGTGTTATGATGAAGTGGCTCATTTTATTTCCAAGCGATGGACGAACCTTAATAGCGAGATGGTGTCTATCTCGTACACGTTACCTGGATATCACAGCCATATGCTTGACAGTGATGAGGAGCTGGTCAACCTCATGGAAATGGCACAACGGTTGGGGGTGGATTGTGTTGATGTTGTTGTTTCTATGAATGCAGAGTCGAGTCTGGATGGGTTGTCCGGTGGGAGCGACGAATATGATGATCTTTGCGTTGATAACCGTGATCAAGTAAGCATTGAGACGGACTTGCTGCCAAGCTTTTACTCCCATGAAGGAAGTTTGCTAATGGGTTCGGGGTGGTCTCAGGAGATTCGAGGTGTTGGCCAGGAATTCCAAGGTGGTGCTGTGCAATTTCAAACAGCGCTCATCAAGTACGCTATTGAGGTTGGTTTTCATTTCAAGTACGTGAAGAATGACAGTGAGAGAGTTACTGCTGAGTGCAGTTATCGGAAAGAGAAGGGATGTGCATGGCGTGTTCATGCATCAAAAGAACCCGTAAATAAGTTCTTTTACATAAAGAAAATGAACAACACACATACGTGTGGACACGTGGTGCGTACATCAAAGCACCCACGCGTGACGTTCGACCTTGTTCGCAGCCTCGTGATTGATAAAATACGCAGGAGGCCTTTGACAAGTCCCATGGACGTTATTGATGATATTAAGAAGAATTATGGCCTTGATATCGAGTATCATCACGCTTGGTTGGGTGTTGAAAACGCGAGGAAGGAGATTTTCGGGGACCATGAATTGTCTTTCGACAAGCTTAGGTGGTACATTCGTGAGGCAGTAAGAGTTAATCCCGGAAGCCATTTGTTTGTTGACCTTCAGCCGGAAACACAAAGGTTTGAAAGGTGTTTTGTTGCGTTTGGCGCGTGCTTGAATGGGTTCAACTTTGTTAGACCAATGGTTTTCTTGGACGGGACTTTCCTGAAAGGCAGACATAAGGGTGTGTTGCTCGCAGCTTCTTGCAAGGATGGTAACCAAGGTCTGTTTTCTTGGTAACATTTTTTTGCTTTGTTGTTATTGCAATTTTTAGACCGAGAAATTTATATGTCAATTATATCCACAGGTCAAACTGTGAATTTCACAAAACTGTCTGAAAATTAGAATGATCACAACCAAAATTGGTATTGTGTTGCTACTACATTCTTAAAATGATGATATTTTATCAGAAATTTTTATAGTAAAAAAATGCGTTGTCAATTACATCTACAGATCATACTGTGAATTTCACAATTATGTCTGGAATTCGGAAAGATCACAATGGTATTGTGTTGCTTGTAACGCCAATTTTTTTTTTTATCGTATTTGTGACAGGTATTTTCAGTCTTGCATTTGCCATTGTCCGATCGGAAGACACAGATAATTGGGTTTGGTTCCTTAGAGAGTTGAGGAGAGTGGTTGGTGAAAACCGCAAGATAACGTTCATCTCGGATAGGCATCCTGGCTTGATTGAAGGAGTAAGAACTGTGTTCGAGGGCCACTATCACGGTTTTTGTATGTTCCATTTGAAATTGAATTTGCAAGACAAATTGGGAGGACTCAACCCAAAACTTAGAGAACGTCTTCTCTACAAGTTTCGGCAATGTGCGTATGCACCCAATGCTGAACAATTTGCAATTAAGTTGGATGAATTGTTGTTGGAAGGGGGGCAGAGGGTTAGAAATTTCATAAGTGATCTCCCACACCAAAACTGGTGCAATTCGTATTTTCGGGGGCAAAGATATGGGGAGATGTGCTCCAACGCCGCTGAATCTTGGAACAAAAAGATTAGGGAAGCGCGTCATTTGCCCATCACGAACTTGATCGATAAGATAAGGATCCAAATAATGACGGACATGGCAGAGAGAAGGAGGGCATCTTCTGAATGGACAGGCATCCTATATCCTGCAATGCAAAAATGACTACAACTTGCGTTGGATGAAGGGGCAACCTGGAATATTAACGTATCAGATGCCAACTTATTTGAGGTACATTGTCACCCGTCGGTTTTTGTTAACACAGCACTTCGGTTGTGTTCTTGTGGCGGATGGCAGTCAAATGGTTTTCCATGTGCGCATGCTGCAGCAGTAATTTCAAAAAGTGCTCTGGTGACCGGAAAAACATTGACTGATTTTGTCGAACCATACTTTCACGCAGTTTATTATAGACAATCTTATGCTAAAGTAATACATCCCGTTGTGACGTTTGATAGACCGGTAAACAGCTCCCCGGATGGTTTTATATTCCCTCCGCTTGAAAAGAGACTCCCGGGGCGACCAAGGGTCAGGAGGATACCTTCACGTGGTGAAAGGGTGCGGCGTATAAGGTGCGGTTCATGCGGAATCAAGGGAAGCCACAACCGGAAGACTTGCAGGGCAGCCATCGAGAAATGAGTCTTTTTATGAGTTTTTCTTTGCAATGTGGGGCTGTGGGTAGTGAGCATTTGAGTCTTTGAATAAATTTTAGGATGGATTATGGTATTGTTTCTGAATAAATTCTAGGCTTTAATTTTTGAAACATTCTTCCCATTTACAAGTAAGACTGATTTGCTGATTTGTTTCTTGTTTAATGTTGACTGTTTGCATTGTGAAATTCACAATCAATGTATGGTTTATAGTTTGCGAATTTCATGAATACGTGGACTCTGTGCATTGTGAAATTCACAATCAATGTATTGTGAATTTTTATTATTTTGTAGCTTCATAACCACCTATACGAAGTACAAGTGTTGGTTGTGAATATCACAAGTAGGACCCAAAGCTGATTTGTTCATTGGATTAATGCTTACAGTTTATATGGTGAAATTCACAATCAGTGTATTGCGATTTTCATTCTCCAGCAGATTGACATACATGTATATGAATAGTAGCTTTATAATATATAAAGAAAAAATGATGGTTTTACGAATCCCACAAGTAAGAGTGATTGCGGATTTGTTTCTTGTTTAATGTTGACTGTTTGTGTTGACTGCTTGTATTGTTAAATTCACAATCAATGTATGGCTTATAGTTTGCGAATTTCATGAATACGTCGACTCTGTGCATTGTGAAATTCACAATGAGTATATTGGTAGCTACTTCCTTAGTTAATTGTAATGGTTCTTTTTGCGTCCTACATTGTATCTTCTTTCCACAAATCAGTGTGTTAAAAGCAGACACTGGTTGGGACAATGTGAAAAACACGACGAAACACAAAAATGCATAATATATATGATTGGGATGAAAACAATGTCACAGCCAAGCTCGCCAACAAAAATAAAATAAAATATACATTCTCAGTGATCGCCCATAAGGATTAACATAATTCCCAACAAGTCATCAAAATTCCTAATCAATGGAGAAGCCTAAAAATACTTTCAATTGTTATCATTTGGAGGCTCTCTTCTTTTGATACTTTTGTGTCCCAGATGCCCCACGGCTGCGCAAGAATCGATGAATGATTCTCGCTCTCATCTTCTTCGCATCACAATTGCTTCCCAAGGGCTGATTCAAGAAAATCATCTCCATTACATGGCACACGATAACTCCACAATCGTAGCTGCTGGAAAAGAAAAATACATTAAACAAATAGACATGAACATTGGGTATCAAACAACCAATTTAAATACAATTGATTTGTCCCTAAAGTGCTTACGAGGGCTTATCTTGCTGCGGTGATGTGCGCACCTCCTCAAGCGTGGTTTCCTTATCTTGTGTTCCCACTGCCGCTGTTGGTGATATGGCCGAAGCAATGCATGACTCAACATATTTCACGCTGTGGAGTAAGGCTGCCCTTTAAGTGTTTAAGCATTTAATTATTTGAGATATAAAAGCTGAAAGTTGTATCATTTCCTTACCAACTGTTGAAATTCGCCCACGTAACGGTCTTTGTGCTTACTCGTCCTCGGCCATAGTGAGTTGTAGAACCTCCACAGTCCAACAACTGTGTCGAACACCGCAAGAGTCCAGTGCCTCCCACCAGCGGTTATACCATTAGATATGATCGGGAAGTGATAGTAACGATACTTATTAAGGTTAGCACGAAGGGGCTTGTCAATATATATGTTCAAACTTGTTTGATCTTTATCCCTCACATATTTCTGCATTTAATTCACATTGCATGGTTACAACAAGAAATTGTTGATCAGTGTATAGGTGTGGTGACAGGCAGTATGGGTGAAATCCTTATCTACCTGGCACAGGCCATTGTGTACGTACGATATGCCGGCTGTCAAGTCCGTTTCCTGGACTATATCACCATCCCGTTGCATATCCATCAGTAGACCAGCATAAGCATCAATGACCTGGTGTAAGATTTTATTAGTTTGGGTTTTGGATTTGTTGCCAAATTGTTTTACCCGATCCTAATCAATGCTTGGTTAACAAAGTTGACATCCTACAAACAAATAATTTCCATCTTACATTGTTCCCTATCTTTTCCTCCTCAATGATGGAGATGATGTCTGCAAGCGTGATTACGTCTTGAGTATTCTTTCGTCTATAGACTGTGAAACTGTTACATTCACACGCACACATTCAAATTGCCTTACTTGTAGCTACGATGCGTATATAGTAAGGAACAAGAACTAAAGAACTTACAATGGCTCGCCATATGTGCTAATTTTGTGTAGTAGGTCCTGGTCCGCCTTTGGGAGCAATCGAAAGACCCGAGCATGTGTCGGTAGTTTAATTATAGGGTCTTCACATTCATCAACTCTAACAACTGCACTATCATTCAAGCCCTTTCCTATATCTTTATCTTTGCGTACCCTCTTGGGAGGCGGACATTCGAAGTCAGGCATTTCCTTTTGTTTCCTAGTTCTTGTCTTGAGGCCCCGAATGAAACTATTTGCCCCCAAATCAACATGTTCCTGCAATCATTATCGAAACCGTGACTTTCACATACGATGACACAACAATCATTAGTGAAACTGTGAATTTCATACTTTCGCAAAGCTAGTTTTGTGAATTTCTCATGATCAAAACAACAGGTTTTGTGAATTTCCCATTTTTTGAAAACTGTGAATTTCACATCCCCACAGTAAATTCTGAGTTTTCTTCAATGTGATATGCGAAATTCACAAAAACTAGCTTCCAGAGCTATGATATATTCAAAAGTAATCCTGTGAAGTTCTCAATATCATCTGTTGTTATTTTTTATCAGTGGTGCCTAGTGCAGATGTCATGGTTAGAGAAATTCACTAAATAGATTGCTAGTTTTTTCTGTTCTTAATATGTGAATCTCGCATTACAACGTGCAACTGTACCTCATTAGTTTCAGTTACGGGCTCTTCATTCCGTTTGTTGTGCTCATCCAACAATTTTTCAAAATACGCTACTTTGGTTTCCTGCTCCTGAAGCATTGCTTCCAACTCTTTCACACGGTCAGACATACGCATATTTTGGGTCACCTGATGAGCATGAGCATCGTCTACGACATCCATCATTTCTTCCTCCCTTTTCGCTAAATTGAGTTCTAGGTATTGAATACGGGAATCCTTCTCTTTCATCTCCGATTCTAAGATTTGGTAATAACGCCTGAGGTTATTCGCCAAAGCCTCATCTCTGACATGCTGTGCTTCCAATGCTACTACCTTTGTTTGCAGCTCCTGCACCATATTCTCTTTACTATCCACCAAATTCTCATTGCAATCTCCCTTGTTGGTCCCTCGTTTGCTCGGCTTCATCTGTAAGTCCGCTATAGTCTGTTGGGCAGCAGCAAGTGACTCGCGTAATTCCTGAATATCAATTTCAAGCTTATGTATTCTAGCAACTTCACTTCCATCGTCACTGGGACTATCCCTTTCTGTTTGCGCATTGGGAACGGTAGTTTCATGAACATCGCAGTCGTACAGTTTACCACATATGTCTTGGCGATGCTCAATGTTGAAATCCATAGGTGAGTGGCGGGCATCGTGTGATTGTGTGGAACAATCCATTTTTCCCGTGGGTGTAACTTTGCCGTCCGTAGAGTGTACGAGTGAGTGTTGGATATTGGGTTGTAGCTTCAATGCACACTCTGAACGGTTGGAAGATTTTGACTCTGGTTGATCAATCTCGTCACTTGACAAACTGTGACTTGGTCCGTTCTTCTCACTAGCTCCATCAGATTGTGAAATGATTTGATGTTCCTCACTTGCCCCATTGGATCTGTTATTATCCTCCACCCCTTTGTATTTCTCACGATGTGCATACTCCTCCCCATAAAGTTATGCCTCATATTATGTTAAGGGCAGCTCTCCAACAAACACCTACAAAGAGACATCGAATCAGCCCTGCGCGGTTTCTACGAGTTCCAAGGGATCTAAAAGAGATAAAGTCTACGAAATATTAAACAAATCACCATACCTCTGATGGATTCAGTGCTCGTAGGTCGATGCCTCTCAGCCTTCGGTCCAAAGATGTCAAGTTCCATTTTAGGAATCTTGGGAAAACGTCATTGTTCGCTGGATCGAGTACTCGAGTGTGCTCGCATAACCAATACTGCCATGGTTTGGAAGTATTGTGAATTTCACATACTGTTTATACTAATTTATTTATTTTTTCGAAAAATGTTTACACTAATAAAAGTGTGGGATATATTAGTTTTCGTACTTATGTTACCTGCAGAACCAATGAACACCCTGTCACTTTTGTCGGATCGATTGATAGAAGTCATCAGCTCATCTAGTATTGCATCAGACCATGCATACTCTCTTATCATATCAAGATTCTCCACGTATGCAACAAACCCCCATCTAATTGTGTTTTCGGATGTGGCGAAAAATAGTGTAAGGCACAACAGTAAGCAAATCAATCGGGCAACATCTTGAATGTCAGTATTCTTCCTTCCACGCAATGCAGCATCGAGTGCTCTCTTGATGTTCACGCCGTCCATGCTTTCTTCATTCTTAAACCTCCGTTTGATGAAGGGTGTCAATTTCTTGGGTGTATAAGACAAATCAATTTGTCGGATGCCCGATTCCACCCCAAAAATGAGTTCGATGTCGGACGGATATAATTTCAGGATTCTTGTGCCAATTCTAAATCCTTTTTCTACCAAGTTATAGTAACCAATCAATCGCTCCGTATTGATGTCGAACTTGCGCGTGGACTTCACCCTTTTCTCTGTAAAGGCATTTATTAGTTCCCAAAATGGGGTCTTCCTTAACTCATTGAGGTGTTCAGGCCGGAGTTTCAACTTCTTCATCAACTTAGCCGTTGACGCTAATGTACTACGATATTGAGCAGGCTTCTCTGTTTCCCCATTTTTTTCCATATCAGTAAAATTGTCACGAATGTTAAAACTGCAGTATTTTGTTCTTATTTTGTGAATTTCGAAATGAAATGATACGATTTTTTCAAAACACTGAAATTCACAGATGCCCCAAATGCAAAATACTTATCATATATTTCTACAAACATCAACTCAATTTCTTAAGCATGTGTTGATTATTGAGATGGTGTTGCTAGATGCTTTTAAACACGAAACTGATGTGACGAGGTCAGGTTTTATTTAATCAAATGTGTTTGCAGTCCAATAAGTTGATTGGGAATTTCACAAAATGTTAGGACGTTGCAATTTAGTCACTCGTTTGAACTGTGAAGTTCACTACTCGATCAAACAACGCATCGCGGGTGCTTTTAGGGCCAAAACTGAATAGGTGACTGAGATTTTGCGAAAATAACAAGTTAAAATTTACGGAATGTGAATAACCCAAAAAAGGCTTATTTTTTTAAAAATTAATTCTTCATTTGTTGTTAGCATCACTAAAAACAAAACTAAACAAGGGGCTGACATCCGAGAAATTCACATGTTGCAAATTTTGATACATATCGCTTTTAAGTATTTAGTCTAATGTCTACACTGTCAATCTCACAGTCCAAATAGCACAATCCCTATGTGAAATTGAGAAATTAACAACTAAACTGCCTCATATTTTGTATATCAAAACCAACACATTGGGCTGGGAGTGATTGTGAAAAATTGTAAAAGAGTGAAGTTGTCTTCTTAAGTACTAAGATGTGCATGTACGGTGAAATTCACTTCTTACAGTAGAGTTTCAATTTGCGGTCTTCCATGATTCCTGATCAATCAAACCCTAAAACTCACTCAAAAAACGTACCTTTCATCACGAATATATGTATATTTGAAGCTCTGCAAGAACATTTGGTGTTGTTAAACAACCACAACGCCTTTACCTCGCCGGAATCTTCAACGAAGTCATATATTGCTCGTCGTAATTGTGCCAAGCAAACCCTTGTTTTGAGTTCACCTGGATGGTGGATGAAGATGTTTATGGTGGTGTTTATGTCCGATTTGAATTTCCTGTACATTCAAGTCCTGAAATTGGGGGATAAATGTTGGGGAGTAATCTTTGGGGAAGTAACGGTTTTGAAATGGGGTGTAATGACTCCAGTCTTCAGCTTTTAAGAGGCCAACACGCGCGAATGAAGACAGGGGTATTTTTGGACCTGAAAAAATGCAAGGTACCTAATAAAATACATTCTTAACCCAGGGACCTGACCCCAAAAAATACTATATTATGGGGATATAATACTAAAAAACCCATATTTTTAATGACTAATACAACCTTATCAAAGCAAAACGGAAAAAAGAACAAATCTTAATACATTTCTTTTCTCCTCAATGTTTCAAGGTTATATTGTGAGTGCAATTTATTTGTTTTCGGTCATGTTTTAGGCTATGAAAATATATTTTATTTAGAGGGTGTATTGGTACTTTTGCGTGGATACTCAATGTCAGTATGATTGATACAACTTACCCATACTAAATGGGTGATGCTAATGCCAAACACAAATTGCTAATGCCAAAGCAGAAAGTGTCGCTAAAAGATAATTGTCGCTAAAACTTTTAGCGACACTTTCTGTTTTGGCATTAGCACTAGCCTATCAAAATCACACCATATATAGTGACTAGCTAGATGAAAAAATTTGGTTTGGATTATGCAAATCTCATTCACATAAACTCTATATGGGATATATATGGGGAATGAGTACATGGAACTCAAATTAAGCAAATTGCAGAAAATGAGGACATCCCATTTAAGGCATTAACTAACCCATTAATTGTGCCTTAAAGCTTGGCTGATCTTTTAGTACTGTACCCTTCTTATAAATTTTATGAGGTAACCAAGTATAAAACCATGCCCCGAGTTTATTCCTATTATTGTATTAAGGTGAAAGAGATCGATAATGAAGTTTGGTTTGGCAATATTTGCTCTCTCTTTGCTCTTTCTAATCCAGCTTGGAAGTATTGAGACAAGGTCCCTTTTATTTAGAGAAGAGGAAGCCAATAAAAGTTCCAACAACAATGATTTGATTCATGATCTATGCAATAGAATATCAGAATACAACAACGAATGTGTCTCTACAATCGAATCTGATCCTCGGAATGATCTAAAAACAACTCCAAAAGGTTTCATTCGCATACTCAGCGAACGAGCTCTGGCAAATGCTACTACTACCCAGAAACTTGTTACTAACCTTCTTCAGAAAGCCACAGACAATGTAACCATCGAGTGCCTAAATTTGTGCTATAGCAATTACGATAATGGCATAGATAAGCTCAATCGTAGTTTGGGATTGATAGACGACTTCACCAAAGACTATAATACATATCGAAATCTGAATATAGTAGTTGGAGTTTTTGATATCGAAGTTTTTACGTGCGAGGACGCTTGGAGTGAAAAACCAGCTCGTAAGTCACCATTGACAGCCATAAACAACACTTGGATGCAATCTCCAACACTGCCTTGGGAATCATGAATATTGTTTACTGTAATCATGAGGAATTTTGTAGGTAATGTTATTAAAAGGTTTGGTGGTATCCAAATCATGATGGAATGAGTGATGATCCATGGCTGATATGTCTAATTATTTTACTCAATAAAATGTTTTCTTTTTCATGGTTGTGATTTTTTTTATTTTTTCCCCCTCTTTTGAGATGAAACAATTACTTATTATTAAGAAATGTCCGCAAGGACCGGATTCTTAATACAAGAGGGATACTCATCAATCCATATGGATATTTCCTCAAGGTTTATGCTAATTGTAGCTAAGTTATTTATTACAACTTTTAATCACATGAACCACATAAACTTTGTCAAAACTCCTCAGAACTCAGAAGAGTTTTTGCATCTTCCTCATTGATTTGTTTCACTATTCTCTGTGAATCTGACTCAAAAAATAGCATTCCTAAACTGCAGCTCCAAAGTAAAACAAATCGCATTACGCATATCTCCAAAATCTGTGTAATTGCTTCATCTGGAGTGCAACACCTCCCATCATGCACAACTTTATATGAACCATGTGGTGTAGCAAATTAACCTGAGTTTGTCGCCCGTTAAAGCATTCGTCAGTGGATTCCACCAAATGCACAACTTTTTTTTGCCCATTTACAATCACGAAGGGCATGTATATAGCATTCTCTTCATTAACCTTATTATCCAACCTCCTTTTCTGGGGTGCCTCAAACATAGGGGATGATATTTCAATACGCTCTCCAAATCAATTGTCTAATTTTGGGAACTGAGCAAGCTTTCCAGTGTTCATTTGCTGCAGCAGAAGACGATTTCCTGCCACATAATTAATCTTTTTGTAAGCACTGTTCACAGTGTAAATGCCCCGATCTGTGTTAATCTCAGCTTCATGAATTCAATTGGGCTATTTAGTTAGTGCTGATCATGATCAAATTTTCAAGAAATGGATAACTATTCCATTTATATAGCAGGAATCAAGTAATAGACAGTGGCATTTCCCTTTGGATACTGCAAAGCGTTTTCTTTAACAAGAGGCACACTATACGTACAAACAATTATACATCTTTTCCATATGACAGTGTCCAATTGGTGTCGTATTCGATTGTAGTTAGTGGTGCTCCTACCCTATTTTCAAGCCGACTAGGGGGTTATGTCAGGGTGAACTTCTCTCGCCATACCTGTTTATTTTGTGTGCGAAAGCTCTGTCATCCCTCCCCCACAGGGCTAACTCATCTCAGTCAATTCATGGTGTCCGCATGGGAAGGGGTTGCCCCGAGATCACACATTAAATGTTTTGTGAATGATAGCCCTCTTTTTAGAAGAGCCACAGTGAGGAACTGCCAAGCAATTCTTGATTGCTTAAAAAGCTATGAAAACGCTTCGGGTCAAATGGTGAATGTGGACAAACCTAGTGTGTTTTTTAGTTCAAACACCCTGGAATTGTATCGGGAGCATGTCATGAATATTCTTGGTGTTCAAACCCTTGCAAGAAATGATACATATTTAGGTCCCCTCCCATCTTTAATTGGGAAATCAAGAACTCAAAAATTTTCCTACCTTCGCGACCGTCTACATAGTAAGACTACAGGGAGGAAGGAAAAACTTATCTCTCGAGGTGGACCTGAAGTCCTAATTAAGTCCATTGCACAGTCTATTCCTAAATATGTCATGTCAATATTGTGGCAAAGTTTTGGTGGGGTCAAACGGGTGATCAAAAGAGGATTCACTGGATAAATTGGGACTCTCAATGTGCCCCAAAATCTGATGGTGCTATGGGTTTCTGTGACGTGTGTGCTGCAATCGTGCTTTGTTGGCTAAACAAGCTGATTGGCAGTAACAATAAAAATTCTCTTCTCCATAAGGTGTATAAAGCGGTCCACTTCCAGGATGGGAATCTCCTAATGCACGACTTGGTTATCATCCTTCATAAGGTGCTTTGGACATGCTTGAAATGTGGTTTAAGATGGCAGGTTGGCAATGGACAGACCATTCGAATTGGACTTGATCCTTGGCTCCCATTTCCCTCAACTTTCATGCCAATCACTCTACTACTTTCTGAGAGTTTTAATAATGAAACGGTTAACTTCTTAATACATGAGGACAAGCAGCTTTGGAATCAAGCCCTAATTGATCAACTTTTCATGCCACATGGAGCGTCTCTAATCAAAAGTATCCCACTGAGTAGACATAACGTAGAAGATTCTTGGCTTTGGCATTGTGACGCAAAAGGAAGGTACACAGTCCTACCTTTTTCTTTCAGCTGTGTTTTGACTTGAGTTTTGCAGACTGGTTTTATGGAAAGTTCAGATAGTTATGAAGTGGTAAAAGGAACTGTATGCATGTGGTTTATATGACATAACCGTAACACTTTCATCTTCGAGGCCCGGAAGCTTTATGTAATGAGGACAGTTGATCACGTCAACAACTATATTACATTAAGGAAATAACCCATGCTAATCAGACTCCGCTGCTGAAAGCCCCTCCCTGTTCATTCAGCTCATTTTCTCCAAAATCGGTTTCACGGCCTTGTGGGGAGCACAAAATGAATGTGGTAAATGGACTCAATTTGACAGACTAGGATTTTGCAGCATTTGGCGAGTGTTTATGTGATATCAAGGAGCTGTTAGAGATGGCAGATCATTTCTGCAGACATGTCAATCGAAAAGCATAGTCATCAACTAGCTAGAAGCTCGAGGACCTGTGATAGTGTTCATGATTGGCTCCATAGTCATCCTATATGTATTTCTCATTATGTCGCCATAGATGTACTTGGTTTGGATTCTGATTAATGACAGTATTCTAATTTCCCATCCAAAAAAGAAAAATTAAAAATAAATTGGGCTATTTTGCTAGTCCTGATCATGATCAAATTCAAGGAAATGGATAACAATTCCATGTATATATATAGCAGGAATCAAGTAATAGAAAGTGGCATTTCCATATGTATACCGCAAAGCTTTTTCATTAACAAGAGGTACACTATATGTATAAACTGGAGAAACAGCTCTTATTAAATATTAACTGGCTGATACAAAAAGTACTGATTTAACATATATGTATTCGCTAACTACGACATAGACGATGCAAAGCTGCCATAGTAGGGAACACCGGTACTTGGAATCCATGAATCTCCATCTATAAATTGGGTCACTGTATATGGAGTGGCTTCGGAGGTATTATGTAGAACCCTATAACCTAGCCATTTCACCCGCCCAGATGTATTTGACCCGGGGCCTCTATTATGGTACTCGCGAAATGTCAAGTTGACTACCTCAACGCCGGGCATTTCGGTCCATCCTTGTGCGTCAAAAATGTCATCCAAAGAGGATTCCATGACCACCACGGTGGAGTAATTCCTCCAGGGCCTCCCTAAAAACCCTTTCACAGTTTGTCTGCTCAGTTCCAATCCTGGGGACACCGTAAAAGTGCAATTCTGTATTGAAAACCCTGACGCTTGCATTTTTTCGTCTTTCCCTTGAGCTGTTAAGACGATAGTTTGATTGAGGAGACGGGCATAAAAATTGCAGTTTTGGAAGGCTACAATAGCAAATCCAAATACGAAGTCAACTGTGCCATGAATATCACATTCACGATAAAACTGCGTATTGGATTTTGCGTATAGCGTGTCCTGGTATCCCAAAAACGCACACTTATAGAAAACCGAGTGATTGGAATCACTCATCAATGCCACCGCCTGCGCGCCTTGGACTCCAGCCGAGTTTTCGATCGTCATGTGTCGCAGCATAAAGTTTTCCCCTATCACAGCTAAAACCCGAAAGGATTTAAGAACATTGATCAATTATTAAAATTAAAAGAACACAAGCAATCGGAACCTATATATGTGTACGTATATATACACGGTTGACAGCCTATATATACATCTAACAATATACAAGTCCGTAGCGGCCCAAGTCCGTATTGGGCCAGCCCTCATAGGCCCAACCACCCTCCAGTAGGGACCATTATTTGTATTCTGAAACTGTAATCACAATTGTTTAAGAGGGACTGAATTCGCAGAGGGTGACAATGGTGTTAAAGTTTCTTGGGTTTTGGACAGATTGTTACTAGCTTCAAAACAAGAACCTGATCTATATAGACATAATCTATTCCAGTACGGCGTACCATTAATCAAAAAGTACGTGATATTATCATTACCAATGGCAGACCTGAGAACACCGACAAATCACATCGACCCACAAACACTAGAGAATCTGCCCCACCTCATTCAATAGATTTCTGATGTACAATCCATTCTTAGTTCAATAAATCCTCCTCCTCCTTTTTTTCGAGAAGACTTCACAATCTATAAACCATAATTTGCAGAGAACAAGTTGATGAATCCTGTTACATGTGATGCTAGATTCGTATGTTTCGGCTGCAAGCAGTAGGATAGCAAGTCCAAATTCTCACACACACATACACACACAGAAAGAGAGGGGGAGAGAGAGTTACTCAAAGTGGCAGTATCTAGAGTTTTTACACCATCGCCTGCAACACTACGGTTCGCCGCTGTTAATAGTGTGTATTACTGTATATGTGTTGTCCCACATCGCTTAGTTAGTGATTTAGTCTAGGTGTTGGAAGCCTATATATAGGCTCTTGTAATCTTCTTTTTATTCATTCAATATATTGTGATTCCATACATTTACATGGTATCAGAGCAATCGTTCTTGGGTTTGCTCATCTTGCCGATCCTTAGTTAGGATTCGAGAGTTCATCATCATTGCCGGATTTCCGTAAGAAATTCGAGAGCTTCTTTCTTACTCAACCACAGCCCCTACAGTCAAAACCCTAACCCTAAAAGTCAAATAAGCAGCCGCCGCACCATCCCTTCAGCCCACCCTCCAGCGACCCTCCAGCAGCTCCGGTGACCCTCCAGCAGCTCCGGCGACCCTCCGGCAGCCTTTTGGCTTCTTTTTTCAAGGTTTTTGGGCTCCGATCTGCTTCTGTGTTACGTTTTTTGGCTTCTTTGCGCTTCCATTTTGTTTCTTTCAATCTCCATAGAGTCCAAAGCTCTTCCTCAACTCACCACTAGGAAGTTGAATGGATCTAATTTCCTCCAATGGTCCCGGGCTGTCAATATTGCTCTCACTGGCTTGGGGTTTGATGATTACCTTATCGAGTCTTCTCCCACTACCGATGACAAGGCCATCAAGACATGGAAACAAATGGATGCCCAAATCGTTGCCCTCCTTTGGAACTGTATGGAACCACATATTGCGGATATGTGTGGTCACTTGGGCACCTGTAAGGATATTTGGGATTATGCACATCTTTTATTCTCCAGCGATCTCACTCGGATGTATGATCTATCCTCTCAGTATTTTCAATTGCAGCAAAGTGATCTCTCAGTTACTGAGTATTTTGCCTCCTTCAAACGGTTAGTTGAAGAATTGAACGGTGTTATGCCCATTACTACTGATGCAAAAAAACAGCACGAACAGCGGGAGCAAATGGCCGTAATGAAGTTTCTTGCTGGTTTAAAACCTGATTTTGAGCCTGTTCGATCCCAGATTTTAGGGGGTGCCTCTCTGCCTTCTCTTGCTGAGACTTACCAGCGTGTTCTCCGGAGTACGTCTCGTGATCAGGGTTCTACTTCCTCTGTTACTGATCATTCTGCCTTAGTTACTCAGGCTCCGCCCTCCACTACTGGTCGGGGTGATGGTAATCCCCGTCGTGGTCGTGGTGGTTACCGTGGTGGTAATCGTGGTGGATATGGGGGCCGTGGTCGTGGTGGTCGTCCTCATTGCACCAATTGCGATAAGGATGGTCATTATAAGGAGACATGTTGGGATCTTGTTGGTCGCCCTGCTCGATTTGCACATGTTGTTGTCTCTAGCGATGCTTCGCCATCTTCTCATGCTCCTGCTGCGGGTGAAGAGTACTCTCAATTCCTTCAGTTCCAGGCCTCTCAGCATGCCTCTGCTCCTAGTACCTCGCTTGCTCAGAAAGGTACCTCTACCGCTTGTCATACTTCCCGTACTCGTCCTTGGGTAATTGACTCTGCTGCCACCGATCATCTCACAGGTATATCCACCCTTTTTTCGTCTCTTGAACCGTCCTCATCTTTACCTCCCGTTACTTTGGCAGATGGCTCTTCTATGCCCGTTGAAGGCATAGGGACTGTCCAATTATCCCCGTCTTTATCCTTATCATCTGTTCTTTTTATTTCTCGTTCACCCTTTAATTTGATATCTGTTGCGAAGTTGACTAAAGATCTTAATGCTTGTGTTTCCTTTTTCCATGATTCTGTTCTTATTCAGGATTTGACGACTCGGAGGACGATTGGCGTCGGGCATGAATCCGAAGGTCTTTACTACTTTGATGAATTGCCTTCTTCTTCTACTCCAACAGCGTGTCCTGCCACTGTGTCTCCTCACCAGATCCACTGCCGTCTTGGTCATCCTTCCTTGGCCAATCTGAAGCTTTTAGTACCTAGTTTAAGTAATTTATCTACTTTAGAGTGTGAGTCTTGTCAATTGGGGAAGCATCACCGTGTCCAATTTGCTCCCCGAGTTAATAAACGTGTGACTAGTCCATTTCAATTAGTGCATTCCGATGTTTGGGGTCCACACCGTATTACCTCTATTAAGGGATATCGGAATTTTGTTAGTTTTGTTGATGATTTTTCCCGAACTACGTGGCTTTATTTAATGAAAAATCGTTCTGAGTTATTTTCTATTTTTTCTACATTCTGTAATGAAATAAAGACTTAATTTAATGTTCCTATTAAAATTCTCCGTAGTGACAATGCACAAGAATATTTTTCCCATCCTTTCACCACATATATGGCACAATATGGCATGCTTCATCAATCCTCGTGTGTTCATACCCCTCAGCAAAATGGGGTTGTCGAAAGAAAAAACCGTCACTTATTAGAAGTCACCCGTACATTGTTGTTTGAGATGAGGGTCCCCAAGAATTTTTGGGGAGATGCAGTTCTTACTGCTTGCCATTTAATTAATCGTATGCCGTCTTCCATCCTTGATGGGGGCACACCCCATGCCACTTTGTTTCCTACTACCCCACCTTTCCCTGTTGCTCCACGTGTGTTCGGGTGTGTCTGTTTTGTGCATCAACTTACTCCAGGTACCGATAAATTGGATCCCCGTGCTATCAAGTGTGTTTTCTTGGGGTACTCCAGAACAAAGAAGGGTTATCGTTGTTATAGTCCTTCCTTGCGTCGCTTCTTTGTTTCTGCTGATGTTACCTTCTTTGAATCTACTCCATATTACTCTGAGTCTCACTCTATTACTGATCCTGACTTTATGGTTCCCCTTCCCCTTCCCCTCTCCCTACCTCCCAAAGCTGGACTGGACCGTCCTGACCTCCAGACATACACCCTCCGTCATCAGCATGTTGAGACTATTTTGGATTCAGCTACAGCGCATGTGGCCTCTGTGTCTTCAGATCCGCCTTCGTCAGACTCAGACCTTCCGATTGCTCTCCGGAAGGGTAAGCGTACTTGTACTTCTCATCCTATTTCAAATTTTGTCTCTTATGATCATTTGTCTCCTACTTTCTCTTCGTTTGTTGCGTCTTTGTCTACTTTCTCTATTCCTAAGTCTACAGCAGAGGCACTTTCCCATTCCGGTTGGAAATAAGCTATGGAGGATGAGATGCTTGCCTTTACAGAAATTGGTACTTGGGAATTGGTACCTCTTCCTTCTGGGAAATCTGTGGTTGGGTGTCGTTGGATTTTTACTGTTAAAATGCATCCTGATGGTACCCTTGATCGATTGAAAGCACGTCTTGTTGCCAAGGGCTATACTCAGGTTTATGGTCTTGATTATTCCGAGACGTTCTCTCTGGTTGCCAAGATTGCTTCCGTTCGTCTCTTTATCTCTCTTGCTGCTACTTATCACTGGCCGTTACATCAGTTAGATGTCAAAAATACATTTCTCAATGGCACTCTTTTGGAGGAGGTTTATATGGAGCAACCACCTGGGTTTGTTGCTCAGGGGGAGTCTAGTATGGTTTGTCGGTTGAAGAAGTCCCTATATGGTCTAATACAGTCCCCTCGTGCTTGCTTTGGAAGATTTAGTGAAGTCGTTGCACAATTTGGTCTCCAGCGGTGTGGTGTTGATCATTCTGTCTTTTATAAGCACTCTTCGGCAGGTAAAATCCTACTTGTTGTTTATGTTGATGATATTGTTATAACTGGAGATGATTCCAAGGGAATTCAGGAGTTGAAGCACTTCTTGCAAAAGCAGTTCCAAACTAAAGACTTGGGACAACTTAGATACTTTCTGGGCATTGAAGTGGCTAGATCTAGTGAAGGGATTTGTCTCTCTCAAAGAAAGTATGTTCTTGATCTCCTCTCTGAAACAGGCATGTTAGGATCCAAGCCCTTGGATTCTCCTATGGATCCTAATATTAAGTTGTTACCAGATCAGGGAGAGCTCATTGATGACCCAGGATAGTACAGACGTCTAGTAGGGAAGCTTAATTATCTAACAGTAACTAGACCTGATATTGCAGTATTAAGAGATGATGATTACACACATAAACATACGAAGAAATACATAACCATAACACATCATTTTTGTTGATGTTAACGGTCTGTTTGGGAATGTATAAAATAGGTTCAGGTTCAGTCTCACTCTTACTTTTTAACATGTCCTTCAGCAAAAAAAAAAAAAAAAAAAGAAGAAAGAAGTTGATCAATAAAGAAGAATTTCATTATATAAAGACATTACACATAAAACACCCTGGCTAAGGACGCAGCCTTACAACAGCCCCAAGACCTCCATAGCTACAACAGAATAGACTCCACATACTCCAATTTCCACAGTTCAAAAACAAATGAACCAAAAACACTCCCTAGGAACATAAAAGCTCACATCACTGTTATCTAATTTGTCATCTTCTTTCCTTTTCGAACTTCTATTAGCTTCTCTATGCATTAAGCTTTTATTTATTTATTTGTTTTTGTCTTTATGGAAAAGCTTGCTATTTGATCAACTTTCCGCGATCTAACTACTTGGACCAGCTATATGGATCCATGTGCAAGTATTGGCTTGTAGGACAATCATGTGAATTTTTAATATATATATATATGTATGTGTGTGTGTGTGTGTGTGTGTTTTGACAATTAGTAGCCATTGGGCAAAAAAAAAAAAGATTGCATTATGTTTATAATTAACATCCATTGAGCAAAGAACAATAATTGGAATGTTCTAATTCCATCAAGAGGCAGGTTGTATACGATTCAAAGCACGGAGGTCGGCAATCATGTCACAATTTTATGGTTGCTCAGTCCTCTACACTGTATTCACTCTCAATTACCTAATTCTATTAGAGGGCATGTGTTTAAAATTTTAAAAGAAATAGAAACATGCAATTAATGTTTGTAGAATAAGTTGGACAAAAAGACACTTTAAAAATTAAACATAAAAAAATATAATAAAATTTTTTTTTAAAAAAAACTCAGGTTTTATATCTTCATAAATAACGTACAAATAGAAAAACCCTAAAAGAAATTTACAACTTTTGTTGACTTATATGTTATTAAGAGGCCATTTTGGCCCATGGGAAAACATGGTTTTTGAAGCTCATAAAGAAATTTTGGATTTACAAGGAAAGTAACAGGCCTATATTAGCTTTTACATTAGTAAACCCTTTCTTGTAAAGGAATAAAAAAAATTATTGGAAAACATGCTTTCTGAAGCTTAGATTGAAGTTTTAGATTTACAAGTAAGGTAATAGCCCCTATATTAGCTTTACATTAGTAAACCCTTTCTTGGATTTACAAGGAAAGTAATAGCCCTTATTGGAAAACATATTTTTTGAAGCTCAAATTGAAATTGAGGATTAAAAAGGAAAAAGCTTTAGGAACATTTGTAGGGATCTCTCATCCTCCTCCATTTCTCCAATTTTAGCACGAAAGATTGAGAAGATATATATTTATATACATCAGGCAACAACCTAGAATAGAAGATATCCCAACAATAAAATATGCAAAAATACAAGACATAAATGTATATACATTGCATTCAATCAGAGCAAGGAAGTAAGAGCATGAACACGGAAAATGTAAACATACATATATGCCTATGTATATATATATTATTACTATATATATATACATGCGGAATCGTACCTGATGAACAAAGAGTTGGAGAAGTGTTTGTACTCAGCTCAGCGATATAGGGAATGCTAATGATAGAGACCCCCACCCCCTTCCTTGTTCGTTTGCTCTTCTATCATAGCTAAAATCCCAAAACGACTGCTAATTCATTCTGTTAAAACCGTTTTTGGGGATATGTATGTATTTCACGAGAAATAATTCAGTGAGCCCGCCGCATGTATTGTCTTTTTTTTTAATAACACCCCCTAAACTAAATTTTTTTTTAACAAATTGACCTTTCAACGATTAGTTTTATTCTCAAATTGACCCCTCAAAGATGAGCAAATAGTGGATATACATGTTATACTATGTACGAATCTATCCCCTCTCACAACTTAATTCTGAATTTTTGCTGAGTTGGTAGGAGTTTTTGCTGAGTCAAGGAAGAATTTCCCCTTAAAATAGGGGGGCTAGATGACCCTTCAACGATTAGTTTTATTCTCAAATTGACCCCTCAAACACAAGCAAATAGTGGGTATACTTGTTATACTACGTAGGAATCTATCCCCTCTCACAACTTAATTTTGATTTTTTGTTGAGTTGGAAGGAGTTTTTGCTAAGTTAGGGAAGAATTTCCCCTGAAAATAGGGAGGCTAGATGATCCTTCAATGATTAGTTTTATTTTCAAATTGACCCCTCAAACACGAGCAAATAGTGGGTATACCTGCTATACTACGTAGGAATCTATCCCCTCTCATAACTTAATTTTGAATTTTTGCTGAGCCAGAAGGAGTTTTTGCTGAGTCAGGAAAGGATTTCCCCTAAAAATAGGGGGGCTAGATGTATCCACAAAGACTTCTTATTGGGTTGAGATACCACGTTATCAAATGCAACGGTTGCATTCAAATTTTTGCCCACAAACACCCTCTGACAAAGAGCTGAGAGAGTTAGTTTGTTCAGCTTTTTTAATTTAGGGGGTATTAGTGAAAAAAAATGCAATACACTAAGGGGTGTCTTGAGAATTTATACTTCTTCTTTTTTCTGAAAGGCAGCTATCAATATTAGTTTATTTGACGACATCTTAATAGAAGGAATATAGTGAAAAAATATAAATAGTTGAGGGGGTCAGTTTGATGAGGGTTTTTTTTGTAGGGGGTAGTATTTAATAAGAAGTCAAAGTTGAAAGATTGACGGTGTAATTTTGCCTTAAAAAAAAAAAGAAGAAGATAAATTCACATACGTAAATCACAAAAGCCTCACAGGGTATCATACAGACTTCCTTATGACCACAATAGATAATATTTATGATTCCCATGGCGCTGACAGAGATTGCTTGCAAGTAATTGTTAATGGCTGTCAATGGTGACTTACGAGCCGGTTTTTCGCTCCAAGCATCCTCATTCCTCACATGTATCAACTTCAATAAAGAAATCTCCAACTAACATATTCAGATTTGTATACTTATTAGGGTCTCTGAAATCATCTATTAGTCCCAAAGTATCATTGAGGTAATGTATTCCTATGTCGTAATGGCTATAGCACAGATTTGGCACTCAATGATTACATTGTCAGTGGCTTTTTTAAGAAGACCAGCAACGAGTGTACGTGTGGTGGTAGCATTTGCAAGACCTCGTTCGTCGAATATGCGAAGGAAACCTTTTGGAGTTGTTTTCAGATCATTCCGTGGATCAGATTCGATTGTGAAGACACATTCGTTATATTTTGATGTTCTACTGCATAGATCGTGAATCAAATCATTGCTCTTGGAGCTTTTATATTCTTGCTCTTCTCTAAATAAAACGGACATTGTTTCAATAGTTCCAAGCTGGATAAGAGACAGCAAAAAGAAAGCAAAAAATACCAAACCAAACTTCATTATCGATATATTTCAATTCAAACACAATAGTGGAGCATGGATTGAAACTTTGGTTACCTTTAAATTTATAGGGGATGGAGAATACAAGAAGATCAACCAAGCTTTATAATACAACTAATGGGATAGTTAATGGGATGTCCTCATTTACTGTAATTTGCTTGATTTGCGTTGCATGTACTCAATTCCCATATCCCAAATAGATTGGGAAATCTATTTTGAAATTATGTGAATGAAATGTAACTATAAATGTTTTTTTTGGGAAAGTAGTCACTACATATATAAGTTGGACAAAAAGACACTTTAAAAATTAAATTAAAAAAAAACCTCAGTTTTGATATCTTCATAAATGACATACAAATAGAAAAACCCCTAAAAGAAATTTACAACTTTTGTTGACTTATATGTTATTAATGGGAAAACATGATTTTTAAAGCTCATATTGAAATTTTGGATTTACAAGGAAAGTAACAGGCCCTATATTAGCTTTTACATTAGTAAACCCTTTCTTGTGAAGGAATAAAAAAATTATTGGAAAACATGCTTTCTGAAGCTTAGATTGAAGTTTTAGATTTACAAGCCCCTATATTAGCTTTACATTAGTAAACGCTTTCTTGGATTTACAAGGAAAGTACTACTAGCCCTTATATTAGGTTTACATTTTTTTTAGTAAACCCTTTCTTTCTTGTCCTAAGAATAACCAAACCAAACCAAACCAAGCCTTGTGTCCCAATCAATTGGGGTCGGCTGTATGAATCTTTTTTCTCCATTCTGCACGATCAAGAGCTATATGCTCATTTAAATTATATATATTCATATCTTGTTGCACTACATATTCCCAAGTCAATCTAGGTCTACCTCTCCCTCTAACCATTCCAGGCACTACGATCTTATCACTCTTTTGCACAGGTGCATCTACAGGTCTTCGTTGCACATGACCGAACCATCAAGTCTATTCTCCCTCAACTTATCCTCAATATGTGTCACTCCTACAGTCTCTCGGATGTACTCATTTCTAATTCTTCTTTCCTAGTGTTACCACACATCCATCTTAGCATCATCTCCGCTACTGCTACACTCACTTTGCTAATGTGTTGTTTCTTAGTTGCCCAACACACTGTCCCGTAGAGCATAGCTGGCCTAATAGCTGTCCTATAAAATTTTCCTTTCAATTTTGCTGCCCAACACTCAATCTTGTCCTGAGAATAATATACATTATTGGAAAACATGTTTTTTGAAGCTCAAATTGAAATTGAGGATTAAAAAGGAAAAAGCTTTAGGAACATTTGTAGGGATCTCTCATTCTCCTCCACTTCTCCAATTTTAGCATTAAAGATTGACAACCTAGAATAGAAGAAATCCCAACAATTAAATATGCAAATACAAGACATAAATGTATATATATAGCATTAATTAATATATGAAATCAGAGCAAGGAAGTAAGAGGATGAACACGGAAAATGTAAACATAGATATATGCCTACATATATTATTACTATATATATATACATGCCGAATCGTACCTGATGAACAAAGAGTTGGAGAAGTGTTCAATTGGTTTATGCGATACAGGGAATGCTTATAGGTAATGATTAGAGACCCCCCTTTCCTTGTTCGTGTGCTCTTATATCACAGCTACAACCCGAAAAACGACTGCTAATTCATTCCGTTAAAATCGTTTTTGGGGATATATATTGTATTTCACGAACTGTTTCTTTAGTTTCAATTTCGTAGAAATAAGATTTTCTTCTTTGGCTAAATTATATATACACCACCTCATGTGTTGTCTTTTTTAATAACACCCCCTAAACTATTTTTTTTTTTTAAAACAAATTGACCCTTTAAGGATTAGTTTTATTCCCCTCAAACACGAGCAAATAGTGGGTATACCACTGTTGTACTATGTAGGAATCTATCCCTTCTCACAACTTTTGAATTTTTGCTGAGTTGGAAGGAGTTTTTGCTGAGTCAAGGAAAGATTTCCCTTAAAAATAGGGGGGCTAGATATATTCATAAAGACTTCTTATTGGGTTGGGATACCAAGTTACTAAATGCAACGGTTGCATTCAAGTTTTTTTGCCCTCAAACACCCTCTCTCAAAGAGTTGAGAGTAGGGGTGGGCATTCGGTTAGATCGGTTCGGTTTGGAGTATTTCGGTTTGGGTTCGGTTCGGTTCGGTTTGGCATAACGTTAACTGTTAACTGGCTGAAATTTAATTCGGTTGGTTTGGTTCGGTGAACCGAATTACATTCGGTTTGGTTATTCGGTTAACCGAATTGTAAAAAATCCATTTTTTTTTGTCATTTTTCATTTTTCATAACTTTTTATGGTTTTTTTTTCTTTCTCTTTCATATTGCAAAGAAAACATGCTTTTCTTTGTTTTCAATTGTAAAAATACATATATTTTATTATCTTTAGTTATATGTAAGTATATAAATAATATAGAAAATAAAAAAAATAAACAAATAATTCAATTTTTCGGTTCGGTTCGGTTTGCCTAGAGGCAACTGTTTACTGAACTGGAATTTTTAATTCGGTTCAGTTTTTAACCGAATTGAAATTTTTAACTGAAATAATCGAACTGAAATTGAAAATTCAGTTCGATTAGTTCGGTTTGTTCGGTTAACCGAACTGTTTGCCCACCCCTAGTTGAGAGGGTCAATTTGTTCAAATTTTTTTATTTAGGGTGTATTAATGAAAAAATACAATACATGAGGGGGTGTATAGAGAATTTATAATTCTTCTTTTTTCTAAAAGGCGGCTACTAAAATCATCAATATTAGTTTTTTTTGAAGACATCTTAATAGAAGGAATATAGTGAAAAAATTATAAATAGTTAATGGGATCAGTTTGATGTGGGTTTTTTTTAGAGGGTATTTAATAAGGAGTCGAAGTTGAAGGAGTGACGTTGTAATTTTACCTTAAAAAATGATAAATTACACATACGCCATACCGTGGGTCCGGAAATTACTTCCCCATGTGTTGACTCAATGGACAAGCCAAAATGGGCTGATTTACTTAAGTTCAAGCTCATACCTCATGAGTTTAACTTAGTCTCATATTGATGTAAGCTCCTGTAGACAGAAACGAAGGCTCACTGTTCCCCTGCTATTATTGAACCAGGGTGCCATGAATGGAACAACACTCTTGTTGGGTTTTTCTTAGATCGTAGACTACCATACTCCCTTGTTCACAACGTGAGTACAAAACTTTGGGAGAATGTTGGTCTCTGTCACACCCTGGAGTAGTAGAAATTAGAGGGAAATAAAATCTTCCCTTCCGGATCCATAAACCATGACTAGTTACATTAACTCATTATCCTTTCTACATTCTACACATGGTTAAAAGAATTATAAGCAGAAGCATAAAACATCTATTGGTATTCCTCAATAGAACTCAAATGTTTGGGATCTAGTTATTAAATCATGAGTTCAAATAAAAGATCTATAAAGGCAGTCTAGGATGATCTATACTGATCACAATACATATCAAAACTATTACCTCAAAGAGAAGATAACAAAGCATATTAAGTAGTTCTAATACAACTACATCAGAGTCCTTTCGCTTCAATTTGTACAACTGTTGTATCCCTTCGACTGGTTTCATCTTGGTAGTCATCTTCTGTGAAAATCTGGACGTAATATGTCCAGGTCAAGAAGAGTTGTTAGCTTGTGAAGCTAAGTGAGTTGACCTAACTGATCACTCCTAATACGAACAATAGTATACAAGTACAACAAATATCTCGAACGAAAACATGTGATAAGCATTATTTCAATATGTATGATTTATGACATAGCAGTATGAATGAGATACGACACGATGCATCATCGATATATTAGAGACTTTACTCGAGCACAGACACCATGACTGACTCGTGTGACTTGTTACATTACTAGTGTAACGCCGTTAGCTTAGAGTGGGATGATTACGTTGCTATCGCCGCCTAACAGTGCCCATAGCAGTTTTGGTTTTAAAAGTTGTAATCACTTTACTCTTAGGTCCTCGTGACCTTGCCTGGGGAATAGAATGGCTACAGCGCTATCGTCGCCTAACAGGGTCCCATAGCATTATAAGTGGTAACCATTGTATTGAAGACCTGGATGGATTTTTTGCTATCGTCGCCTAACAGGGCCCCATAGCTTATAAACCACCAACTCATGCTTTACTCCATTAATTCGAATGGGTACTTTGCTATCATCGCCTAACAGGGCCTCAATAGCATTCATAGTTTATTCCCATTGATTTGACTGTACTACTCGGACCTCCACCGCCCAATCAAACATGTGTGACAATATATTTAGGTTAGTCTCCTCGACTAACCATGCAGACGTCAATTTTGACATCACGACTCGACTACGTTCATATGAGTGTTCATGCGAGTGTATAACGTATAACATAACCAGCATAAATTATAATAACAATCATCGATTAAGCATGGAGTATAATTATTTGGGCATGCGTTTTCATATAAATAGTAAATTAATCTTAACTTACGCACATATAATACTTCATCAAATATGTCTACACAAGACACAAGGGATACTCGTGCAATACACATAGAGTATTTCTATAATATATCAAGTGAGTTAGGACGACTCACCTCGATGCGAATCTGCGAATACAAGTATTACCTCGGTCCATACAATTCATATAAATTCACAGAACGACGATTAACATTCATTCTAATAGTAGGGGCATAATGGTAATTGTGCCAAATGGGTTCCTAAACCTCAACATAATGATCCTGACATCATTCTGAGTCTCACGCCATTAACTAGACTCAAATCGGAGTCCGTCCTATAAAAGACTAGGTTTTCTATACTGGTGTGGACTTACAGTAAGCTGTATTTTCGACTGAGTCGAGAAGTTACTAAATTTAAGGAGGCAGGTCTATACATTATTCTAAGACTCTGGGAACTAACACGCATATTTTTCTGAGTTACGGTTTATTTATTACTAATTATCGAAGTCTTAATTACATAATTATAGTTTACGGGGTCCTATAATTACAAAATATATTTTTGGAAGACATTTGATCTTTATAAATATTTTTATTAAATACTATAGGCTTGTGGTATTTTTGTCATAACTTTTGGAACTCATTTGGTATTTAAAATAATTAAAACAATTATCAATGACTCCGCATAATTTATTAAAACAGCAAAGTTTAGTTTTATAATTTGTTAAACAGTCAATCATATCTTTAGGACACAATATATAATTTCTCGGATTTTAAAATGGGCCAATAGATATTTATTATCTATCATAATTTAAAACTAACATTTATTATTTATTGAAGCCCCAAATAAATAATGACTATAATGTATAAATACTAAAGTTTGGGTTTTATAAATAAATAATTTATAAGAGAAAGGCATTAGGCCTTGGGATCACCCACTTAACTTTCTAGATTTTGAAAATAGCCATTAGGTATTTATTACCTAATTAATATAATTTAAAACTAATTCTTATTATTTATTTAAGCTAAATAAATAATAAGTATACTATATACAGTCAGGCTATGGAGAGGGCGCCGTCTCTTTAATAAAGAGAGGGCCTATGTATTGACCGTTGGATCGTGTTTTCATTGAGGGCAGTTTTGTCACTTCACATTTTTTAAACACAATTTGACTGTCAAAACAGAGGTCATCTCTTTATTAAAGAGAGGGCACCCTCTCCATAGAATTTTCGTACTATACAAATAATAAGTATAATTTTCATAATATAATAAATATAAAAATACAATATTCCAGAATATTTAAAAACTAATCAATAATGCTATAAGTTTTTTTTTTTAAAACATTTAACAATTATACATGTTTTAATTAAACTAACAATTATTATTTAAATAATAAATAATTACTGGAATATAAGAAATATTATTAATATAATATTTCAGAATTTTAAAAGATTAATAATAATTCTATTTAAACAAAGTTAATATTAATTAACACAATTTAACTAAATAAAACCAAATAATATATAACACCTAAGGTTCTATTTGGCAAACAACCTTCCTAACACACATGAGCTTTGGCCATAAGCTTTTTTCCCAAACAGGTCCCTAGCGTACTTCTTCTTCCCCAAATGAACTGATACACGCAGTGTATACATATATATATTTCGTATATTACACCAAAAATAGACATAAACTTAAAATGATCATAATTTATTCATTTATGTCTCAACGAAAAATTTGCAAACCTTAAGTCAAAATCGAGTGCCTCGACGAGACCGGTCCAATGGTCTAAGTGTGATGATCTAACTCTTAGTGGTTTGCACAATATAGGGTAAAAACCGAACGAGGACATAAACTTTGACCTCTCCGTTAGTCGCAATGCGAGATAGTTGTCGCGAACAGTTTGAACTGTGACTTAATAGGGTCCTAATCTACCATATTTCATTCACGGAATGTGTTTCCGTTAACGTTTACGAAATACCAACTTTTACGCCTATATATATCACCATGAATATATCTATGGATATATGTGTAATTGTTTGCTGTAATTTGTGCGGGCGTGCCAGAGCCAAACGGGCTCGGTGTGTGTATGTACAAACTAATTTCCTATATACTTGAGTGAGTAATACCCAAGGATTCTAAGATCTGACTTTTAAACAGGGTGATTGTGTGTGATGAGTAGGAAAATACCCTCACCAAAAATCCCTTGGCAGTACTGAAGCGCACAAGCTAAATAGTGTAGAGTTCAACAGGTAAACAATCACAAACGATTAATACAACACGAAGGTATTCTACTGAATGTTTGGAAAAATAATACAAAAACCAGAGAACAGGATCAGAACATGCTCTGATTGTTCAAAAGAATGAAACAGTAAAAATAACAAAAAGGGACAGACCTATTTGCTATGGACGCAGAATAACGAGAACACAAAGGTTTGAATGCTGTTTGAGTGTAGTTTGTCGAGATGACGCGGAATCCTTTGCATGGTTGGCCTAGTTCTATATTTATAGCGGACCTATAGCAGTCCGGATAAGGCAAGGACTCCTTAGCTTGCATTCCAAGAAGATGATTGATTGTATAATCCTTCCGAACCCCAAATTCTTGCCTTATCTTTATCCTGATTGAATCAATCCCAATATTTTAGGGATTAGCTTTCCATATCCAGCTGGACGTGATCAGACCCGTTTCCCAAACGGACTCTTTGCCTCCTTAAATTTAGGGTGACACCACCATGACAGCTAAAAGGCGAGTCGCCTTCTCCTTTTCACCATCGGGCTTGTTGTAACTTTAACGGACTTGTGCAACCTCCACTTGTCATGCCTTCTGACTTCCATGCCTGATGATAGTCTTACGAATATCAGTCGGGCTCATGCTAATGGCCTTTATCGCTTTCCCTGTCTATGGTGCCCGACCGCCAAGTGCATTCCTTTGATCGACGATTGGACTACCCCTATCGTCAGCCTATACTTTTTACATATCCAATAAGCGCTATCCATGCTCATCATGGCAATCGGGCACAAACACTCACCATTGCTCTCAAGTCTTGTGCCTGTTTGATTAGTGCCTTGCTCCTATTCCCTATCGGACACTGGGCTAACAGCCTTGTCTTTCCAATCCATGTGATGTCCTCCTCTTGAGCCCGATGAATCTTTATAGCGTTTGGGCCACTATTGCTAGAACATGGCCTGGGCCGATCGATTCTAGGCCCATTACATCAATCTAATCGGGCTTAAAAACCCTTTGGCGATTTTTGGGTTCAAACAATTGCCCATAAAAGGTCATATCAAACGTCCCGCCATTGATTGATGTGACGTTTTGAATTTGAAACTGCCACGTGTCCATCATGTAGAGACTGGCAGGTCCTCGAGAATCCCACCAGTCACCACATTAAATGTTGAGCGTATAAAATGATGGAATTTTTAAAATCTCTTCACTTTCCTTTCATCTGCATCTTCCTCTCTCTCTCTCTAGAAACTCAGAGCCTCTCTCCCTAAGGACCTCCATCTTTTTCGACGAGTAAAGCTCCATATCTACTGCAGAAATGGCCCCCAAGACTGCTCCGGCAGCACCATCCAAGGGTAAGAAGGCTTTCCTAGATGGCCCCCCTCCACAAAATCGGAGCAAGGAAGTGAGGACAGTAGCTAAAGCTCATACTTCCGAGATCTCTACTGAAGGCTTCACATACTACAGCACTTCTTATGGTACCCCGGCGGTGCCTGGCCTCGGTACGGCGTTTCGCGGCGACCCTCCGGCGGCCTTCAACCCCTACTTTCCACCGGTGGAGAATGAATCATTCCTCCAGCTTCCTGCTAATTGGAACAAGGTCTGGACAGCTACTCACCCCATTAAGGGCTGGCCCACCCCTTCTACAGATTGGGACAAATGGGTAACTAGGGTATCGGCCTCTAAGGCCGATGTTGTCATGACCCATCCCACTACGCGTGGAAATAGGACACGTGGCACGCCACTAAGGCTCATCCAAACATCATCTAACGATACGCAGCGGAAAGAACTTTAAAACAACCCTGGGTATTTTAAAACATTACCCTCTAAGTTGAAAAAATCCAATAGAATCAGAGTTATAAAAAGTTTTGGCCAATTGAATCCGATCAAAAGAAAACAGTTTTGAAAACAGAGGTCCAGTCGACTGATAGAGGGTCCGGTCGACTGGTGATCTCAAACAGAAAGGTTTCAAATTATAACAGCCCATCCAGTCGACTGTGTTGGGGACCCAGTCGACTGGTGCCTAAAATAATCAGTCGACTGAAAATGTCCAGTCGACTGGTACCCTAATCCAGCAGAATGTCATGGCCTGAGGCCCCATCTAGTCGACTGTTTTCTCAACCCAGTCGACTGAATCTCAGACGAAACAAAGCAGTAACCAATTCAACACAGCGATCTAGTCAACTGGATCAAAAGCCAGTCGACTGGTTTCTATCAGCAAAACCCAAAACTGTAGTTTTCCCAATCAAAGTTCTCCCAAATCCAAACCAACATATATCCATTCCCTTCCATCATTCAAAACATAAATACAATAGCGTTTACTAGGGATTACAAGTACTAAATCTAAGTTCAGATTATATTACAACATGCTACGAATTCTAATCCATGATTCTATTACAACATTTTATAATTTACCAATCCTTACACAAGTTTAGAATTTAAAACAAAAACATATACAAATGTGGTTCCCGGCATTCCTCAACGTCCTCACTCCTCACGCTTCTTCTTGTCTTTCGTCTTACCTGCAATGGAGTACATCTCCACTGCTCAGCTATATGCTAAGCGTACAATTCTAAATGTATGCTTATATGACAGTTCATGATTTAAGCATCTAAAACACATAGAAATAGTCTCTAGGGTGAGTGCTACGCATTCATCCGGTCGATGCCGTAGGAGGCCCACCTCTCCCACGCATCTCGTACACTGGTTGGGCCTTCCTCTATATCAGGTACCGTGTACTGGTTGGGCCCACCTCCAATCCATACACAACCACAATTCCAATTTCATTTCAATCACAATCAAATCAAAATCCTCAAGGTTCGAGGAGCTTACCCCGGATGAATTTGCACCAAACTCCCCTTTGACCCAAGTAGACACATAGCATGCTCACATAAACAGTTATACGTGCTTTTCACATAATTTCACGTGCATAATTAATGGGCCTAATTAATACATAAATTTCGCCCGGATCCAAGAATATCAAACTTGACGTTCAAAACATGAAAATCCATATATTTCATAGATCTAGAATTCATACCTCGTGCGATTCTCTTCAAACTTTGAAGGATCGTCTAGGGGCTAATTAATCGTCGGATTTCAAATTATACGCGATTCCTACGAGTTTTACCTGATTTTTCCCAAAAGTCTAGGATTAAGATTTTTACAAAAATTGGCCAAACACGGCCTAAGTAGGATCAAAACGTAGCTCTTACCTCCACGAGTTCAAATATGAAATCTGGAGAAAATCTGACGGACGAAAGGTCGTCGATCGGCGTCACAAAGCCCGTTGGCTCAATCTCCCTTCTCTCTCCTCTCTCTCTAGATATTTTTGGAAGTTTGGATGAGAATGAAATCTCATCCACTTCTATATATAGACAAACTTTCTGGAAATTACGTTTACCTCCCCGCAAATTTCTCAAACTTCTAATTAACCCATGAAACTTCGCACACGTCCATTTTATAACTTTACGAGTGAAAATTATAAATTTCAAAAGTTTTCGACTAGGTTTCGTTTGGGTCCAAAAATAACGTCCGAAAAACTATATTCTGTGGAATCTCTATACAACCTACCTTTTTAATTATCGTATCACTCACGTTCTCACCACAGTTCTCAAAATGTTAACAAACAATACCGAAAATACCAGAAATTATACTACACAGGTATAATTCACTATTCACAAAATACCATATAAGTCAATTAACATTTAAATCATATAAATGCCATTTACTCATGCGCATGCCATATGAACTACCATGTTCCCGTGTCCTCACTGACACCTTACTGTTGACTCACAGTCAACCTCAACTCAAATTATTAATAACATTAATAATTTCAAAATCTCAAATGATGCATTTTCAGAATCATAAATTTCTGGAACGGGTGTGACAACTCTCCCCTCCAAAAAGGAAGTTTGTCCCCAAACTTTACCTCATGCGCCGAATAAGTACGGATACTCATTCTTCATGTCTTCCTCACTTTCCCATGTAGCCTCTTCCATCGTGTGACTACGCCACAATACTTTTACCATCGGAATCGTCTTAGTTCTTAAGACTTGTTCTTTTCGATCTAGAATCTCGACCGGTTGTTCTACATAAGTCAAGTCTCCCTTAATTTGCTGTGGTTCAGGTATAATGATCTTACTCGTATCAGTCATGCAACGTCTCAACATAGACACGTGAAACACATTATGCACATGTTCCAACTCTAATGATAAAGCCAATCGGTAAGCCACCGGCCCTACTCTCTCTAGAATCTCAAAAGGTCCTATGAATCTTGGATTGAGCTTTCCCCTCTTTCCAAATCGTACAATGCCTTTCGAAGACTATACTCGTAAATATACAAAATCTCCAACTTCAAAATGCATCGGTCGTCGTTTCGAGTCTACATAACTCTTATATCGGCTCCGAGCTACCTTAAGTCGCTCCTGAATCAACTTCACCTTCTCAGTAGTCACCTGTATTAACTCAGGTCCTAACAACTTTCTTTCTCCAACCTCGGTTCAACAAACCGGTGATCGACACTTACGGCCATACAAAGCTTCATATGGTGCCATACCAATACTTGATTAAAATCCGTTGTTGTACGCAAATTCAATTAATGGCAAGTGGTGCTTCCAATCACTCCCAAAGTCTAATACACACAATCTCAACATATCTTCCAAGGTCTGAATCATACGCTCTGACTGTCCGTCGGTCTGAGGATGAAATGCAGTACTGAAAGTCAATTTCGTACCCATAGCTTTTTGTAAACTTCTCCAAAACCTTGACGTAAAGCTACTATCACGGTCCGATATGATCACAGCTGGTACCCCATGTAGTCTTACAATTTCTCTCACATACAATTCTGCTAACTTGGACGGTTTAGTCGTCTTGATCGGTAGAAAATGAGCTGACTTGGTTAATCGGTCAACTATAACCCAAATCTTATCATTCTTGTTACGCGATCGCGGAAATCCAGACACAAAGTCCATCGTGATCTCGTCCCACTTCCATTCTGACACTGGCAATGGCTGTAGTAACCCCGCGGGTACTTGTCTCTCTGCTTTGACCTGTTGACATGCCGAACATTCAGATACAAATTTAGCGACTTCACACTTCATACCTTTCCACCAGAAGTTTTCTCTCAAGTTTCTGTACATCTTATTACTTCCTGGGTGCACTGAATATTTTGTACTATGAGATTCTTCTAGAATCCTCTCTTTCAAGTCTTTCACATTCGGTACACATAATCGATTTTCTAGTTTCAACGTCCCTCGTTCCAATACAAAACCAGGCCGTCTCCCCAAAGGTATCTCGTCCCTCATTTTGCACAAATAGACATCGTTAAATTGTTCTTTCTTGATCTCATTAATAATATCTGGGTGTGCTACGATCGCCGTCATTAAGCCATCATTGGTCCCTGGAATCACATCCAATTCTAGGCGTTCCATCTCTTTTATCAACTCTTTTGTTGTGTTAACTTGTCGGCTAAATTCCTCGGCGTCTTCCGGCTTAATGCATCGGCTACTACATTTGCCTTTCCCGAATGGTACTCAATCGAAAGATCGTAATCCGTCATCAATTCTAACCATCGTCGCTGTCTCATATTCAAATCCCGCTGAGTAAAAATGTACTTCAAACTCTTGTGATCCGTGAATATTTCGCACTTTTCCCCGTATAGGTAGTGTCTCCAAATCTTCAAAGCATGAATTACTGCGGCCAATTCAAGATCGTGAGTCGGATAGTTAACCTCATGTGTCTTTAACTGCCTAGAAGCATATGCAATTACTTTACCACCTTGCATAAGCACACATCCCAACCCTTTGTGTGAAGCATCGCTATAGATTACAAATCCTTCGGTCCCAGATGGTATTGTCAAAATAGGCGCCCTTGTCAACCTCGACTTCAATTCCTGAAAACTGTCTTCACATTCCTGACTCCATTCAAAAATAACACCTTTTCTCATTAACCTTGTCATCGGCAATGAAATCTTCGAGAAATGTTCAATAAAACGACGGTAGTATCCCGCTAATCCCAAGAAACTTCGAATTTCAGATACGGATGTCGGCCTTTGCCAATTAGATACAGCTTCTACTTTGTGAGGATCGACTGATACTCCATTCTTATCAATTACGTGACCAAGAAAAGTAATACTAGACAACCAAAATTCACATTTCTTGAATTTACCAAATAATTGCTTCTCTCGCAACCTCTGAAGTATCAACCTCAAGTGGTTCTCGTGTTCTATCTCACTCGGTGAATAGATAAGGATATTGTCAATGAATACAATCACAAAGTCATCCAAACAATCCTTGAATACTCGATTCATAAGATCCATGAACGCGGTTGGTGTATTCGTAACCCCAAACGGCATGACTAAGAACTCATAATGTCCGTAGCGTATTCTGAAAGCTGTTTTCTCAACATCTTCGGCCTTCACTTTCTACTGATGGTAACCCGATCTCAGGTCTATCTTGGAGAATACTTGTGCCCCACGAAGTTGATCAAATAAGTCATCAATTCTGGGTAACGGGTACTTGTTCTTAATCATTAACTTGTTCAGTTCCCGGTAATCAACACACATACGCATGGAGCCATCTTTCTTCTTTACGAACAATACTGGAGCTCCCCACGGCGATACACTTGGTCGGATGAAACCCTTGTCAAGTAGCTCTTGTAATTGGATTTTCAGCTCTTTCAATTCTACAGGTGCCATTCTATACGGTGCCTTTGATACGGGTCTTGAGTCTGGTATAACCTCAATAGTGAACTCGACCTCTCTCTCAATAAGAACATCTGGTAGGTCATCAGGAAATACATCGGGATATTCTCGCACTATCGGAATGTCTTCTACTTTTAATTCGGTCGCCGAGACATCAATCACTGAACATAGAAATCCCTGACATCCCTTTTTTAATAACTTTCCCACTCGGATAGCTGAAATCAAGTACGGCGGCAGTGTAACTCCACTCCCTTGAAAGCAAAAGTTCCCATGCACCGGTGATCGAAAATTAACCTCCTTCCGTTTACAGTCTATGGTGGCTTGGTTTAGGGCTAACCAATCCATCCCCAATATCACATCAAAATGGTTTACCACAATCGGTATAAGGTCTACGATCATTAATTTCTCGCCTAGTTTAATCTCACAGTTCTTATATATAGTAGATGTCACTACCGGTTTACTAAGCGGCACGGTAATGGATAAATCATATCCTAATGGCGCGGACTTAACATTCAAATGTTCAACAAAGTTATAAGATACAAACGAATGCGTAGATCCCGAATCAACGAGTATGCGTGCTAAGTGCGAACATACAAGCACCATACCTGAGACCACTGTATTAGTAGCAGCCACGTCTCCAGGGTTCATCTGGAACGATCTTCCCTGACGTTGTTCCATCCTTTGTCCTCCGTCACTAGACTGCTTAGGCTTCGAACCACTAGAAGCCATAGAACTTGCCCCTTGTTGAGAGCGCTTCTTTGGGCAATCCTTCGCTCGGTGTCCTAAGGTACCACAATCAAAGCACTTGAGTTGCGGGTAGGTCGCAGAACTCACACTGTTTTCCCCTGTAGACCTGTTCTGAAAGTTGGTCAGAAAACATCGGCCGGTGTGTGGTCAGTTGCAAGCGGACACAACGGTATGTTACTTGGTACTCTCCTGGAATCATTAAAACCAGAACTAGAGCCTCGTGAAAATGACTTCTTAAAAGATCCCCCCTGACTTCGGTCACCACCCTCATGACTTCGTTTTCCTTGGTGATTTTGTCTCGATCTCTCTATTCCACTTTCGGCTACAAGCGCCGTCTGCTGTACTGCTGCAACATTCGAATGCTCGTAGGTCTCTACTCTCAACCGTATATTATCCCTTAAACCCTCTTCAAATTTTCTTGCCCTATCTTCCTCTTCGGGCACTGAACCCTTTCCAAATCTCAACAATGCGTTATACTTGGAAGTATATTTGATTACAGTCATATCTCTCTGCTTCAAGTTATCAAATTCTCGCTTCTTTGCATTGTAGGCGGCTCGCGGAAAGAACCGACGATTGAATTCTACCTTGAACCCTTCCCAAGTAATCGGTGCCCCTTGATCTAAAACGTTTACCCACCAGTTCTGGGATTCACCCTTTAGCACATCACTTGCATTTTCAATCTTCTCCCTGTCGTTCATCGGAATAGATCGGAAAATCCTCTCCATGTCCATAATCCAATGTTCTGCGAGCGTTGGATCGGATATCCCATGAAATTCCATTGGTTTCTTTCGAGCAAACTGTTCAGATATGGATCTCATACCCCTATTTTCGGGTGTATGTACTACAGTTATTGGTTCCACTTCGATGTGGGGTGTGGGAGGCAGTCGCTCCGCTATATTCCGTATCATTTCCCCCATATTCCCCCATCATCTCTGCCATTTCATTCATACGTCGAGTGCGTGGCGATAGTTCTCGCTCTTCGTCACTCATGATTACAATCCTGTAGTTCTCAATGCATAAACACTATGCATGTACAACAATAACAATATCATGTATGTAAAACAACATACATATGCATCAAACATCTCTAATATGTATGGATGCAATTTAGAACATGTGGCAATTCACTCAACACTCCTCTCGTCGTCGAAACGTTTCCCCCAAGTTTTGTTACCTCTAGCTCTGATACCATTAAATGTCACAACCCATCCCACTACGCGTAGAAATAGGACATGTGGCACGCCACCAAGGCTCATCTAAACATCATCTAACGATATGCAGCGGAAAGAACTTTAAAACAACCCTGGGTATTGTAAAACTTTAGGAAACATTACCCTCTAAGTTGAAAAAATCCAATAGAATCAGAGTTATAAAAAGTTTTGGCCAATTGAATCCGATCAAAAGAAAACAGTTTTGAAAACAGAGGTCCAGTCGACTGATCTAGGATCCGGTCGACTGGTGATCTCAAACAGAAAGGTTTCAAATTATAACAGCCCACCCAGTCGACTGTGTCGGGAACCCAGTCAACTGGTGCCTAAAATAATCAGTCGACTGAAAATGTCCAGTCGACTGAAAATGTCCAGTCGACTGAATCTCAGACGAAACAAAGCAGTAACCAATTCAACACAGTGATCCAGTTGACTGGATCAAAAACCAGTCGACTTGTTTCTATCAGCAAAACCCAAAACTGCAGTTTTCCCAATCAAAGTTCTCCCAAATCCAAACCAACATATATCCACTCCCTTCCATCATTCAAAGCATAAATACAAGAGCGTTTACTAGGGATTACAAGTACTAAATCTAAGTTCAGATTATATTACAACATGCTACGAATTCTAATCCATGATTCTATTACAACATTTTATAATTTACCAATCCTTACACAAGTTTAGAATTTAAAACAAAAACATATACAAATGTGGTTCCCGGCGTTCCTCAACGTCCTCACTCCTCACGCTTCTTCTTGTCTTTCGTCTTACTTGCAATGGAGTACATCTCCACTGCCCAGCTATATGCTAAGCGTACAATTCTAAATGTATGCTTATATGACAGTTCATGATTTAAGTATCTAAAACACATAGAAATAGTCTCTAGGGTGAGTGGCACGCATTCATCCGGTCGATGCCGTAGGAGGCCCACCTCTCCCACGCATCTCGTACACTGGTTGTGCCTTCCTCCATACCAGGTACCGTGTGCTGGTTGGGCCCACCTCCAATCCAGACACAACCACAATTCCAATTCCATTTCAATCACAATCAAATCAAAATCCTCAAGGTTCGAGGAGCTTACCCCGGATGAATTTGCACCAAACTCCCCTTTGACCCAAGTAGATACATAACATGCTCACATAAACAGTTATACGTGCTTTTCACATAATTTCACGTGCATAATTAACGGGCCTAATTAATACATAAATTTCGCCCGGATCCAAGAATATCAAACTTGACGTTCAAAACATGAAAATCCATATATTTCATAGATCTAGAATTCATACCTCGTGCGATTCTCTTCAAACTTTGAAGGATCGTCTAGGGGCTAATTAATCGTCGGATTTCAAATTATACGCGATTCCTACGAGTTTTACCTGATTTTTTCCAAAAGTCTAGGATTAAGATTTTTACAAAAATTGGCCAAACACGGCCTAAGTAGGATCAAAACGTAGCTCTTACCCCTACGAGTTCAAATATGAAATCTGGAGAAAATCTGACGGACGAAAGGTCGTCGATCGGCGTCGCAAAGCCCGTTGGCTCAATCTCCCTTCTCTCTCCTCTCTCTCTAGATATTTTTGGAAGTTTGGATGAGAATGAAATCTCATCCACTTCTATATATAGACAAACTTTCTAAAAATTACATTTACCTCCCCGCAAGTTTCTCAAACTTCTAATTAACCCATGAAACTTCGCACACGTCCATTTTATATCTTTTCGAGTGAAAATTATAAATTTCAAAAGTTTTCGACTAGGTTTCGTTTGGGTCCAAAAATAACGTCTGAAAAACTATATTCTGTGGAATCTCTACACAACCTACCTTTTTAATTATCGTATCACTCACGTTCTAACCACAGTTCTCAAAATGTTAACAAACAATACCGAAAATACCAGAAATTATACTACACAGGTATAATTCACTATTCACAAAAATACCATATAAGTCAATTAACATTTAAATCATATAAATGCCATTTACTCATGCGCATGCCATATGAGCTACCATGTTCCTGTGTCCTCACTGACACCTTACCGTTGACTCACAGTCAAGCTCAACTCAAATTATTTATAACATTAATAATTTTAAAATCTCAAATGATGCATTTTCAGAATCATAAATTTCTGGAACAGGTGTGACAGATGTTTGGAAGCAAACGGGCATCTTCGATGCTATCACGCTCACCCGATCTAAACTTGAAATAGACCAGCCACTCTTTTTTTCTGCCCTTCTGTTTTGGTCTTCTTCATGCAACGGGTTTCTTTTCGGTTGTGGCCCGATGGCTCCATCCATAAAGGATATGAGTTACTTGCTCGGGCTCCATCCCCATGGACAGGAGGTTATTCCCGGTCTGGACATCGGAATCGCCAGTTTCTCCTACCCCCAACAAGAATCAGTTAGAGATGGAGTCGTGTCTTATCGGCCGATTATAGCTTTCGGTGGTTTTCTGACTGCTTGCATGGGCAAAGAAGGGACGAAGGTGTCCGATGCTGAACACACCGCCTTTCTTATCTACTGGCTTAACAGGTACCTCTTCTGTTCGGCCAGTCAGGCCATCACAAAAGAGTATACCACTTTGGCCCTGGCCCTGGCCTCTGGGAAACTTTTGGCTCTGGCCACCTTGGTGTGGGCCCATCTAGTCCGAGGCGTAATGGAGTTTGTACACTTGGGCTTTGGTGCTGGTGGAAGCTCGATATGGCTCCATTGAGTGCCTAAATCTTTGCTATAGCAATTACGATAATGGCATAGATAGACTCAATCGTAGTTTGGGATTGATAGACGACTTCACCAAAGACTATAATACATATCGAAATATGAATATATTAGTTGGAGTTTTTGATATCTAAGTTTTTACATGCAAGGACGCTTGGAGTGAAAAACCAGCTCACAAGTCACCATTGACAGCCATAAACAACTACTTGGATGCAATCTCCAACGCCGCCTTGGGAATCATGAATATTGTTTACTGTAATCATGAGGAATTTTGTAGGTAAATGTTATTAAAAGGTTTGGTTGTATCCAAATCATGATGGAATGAGTGATGATCCATAGCTGATATGTCTAATTACTTTACTCAATAAAATGTTTTCTTTTTCATGGTAGTGATTTTTTTTTCCACCCCTCTTTTGAGATGAAACAAGTACTTACTATTAAGACATGTCCGCAGGGACCGGATTCATAATGCAAGACGGATAATCATCAATCCATATGGATCTTTCCTCGAGGCTTAGGCTAAATTTAGCTAAGCTATTTATTACAACTTTTAATCACATGAACCACAGAAACGTTGTTAAAACTCCTCAGAAGAGTTTTTGCATCTTCAATGATGTTTCCCTGAAAAGCATAACATTCTGCTTCCTCATTGATTTGTTTCACTATTCTCTGTGAATCTGACTCAAAAAATAGCATTCCTAAAACTGCAGCTCCAAAGTAAAACAAATCGAATACGCATATCTCCAAAATCTGTGTAATTCTTTCATCTGGAGTGCAACTCCTTCCATCATGGACAACTTTGTATGAACCATGTGGTGTAGAAAATTAACCTGAGTTTGTCGCCCGTTAAAGCATTCATCAGTGGATTCCACCAAATGCACAACTTTTTTTCCCCATTTACAATCACGAAAGGCATGTATAATTGCATTCTCTTCATTAACCTTACGTCTGGAACATCTCGTAACAATATCCAACCTCGTTTTCTAGGGCGCCTCAAACGTAGGGGATGATATTTCGATATGCTCCTCCAAATCAATTATCTAATTTTGGGAACTATGCGAGCTTTCCACGGTTCATTTGCAGCAGCAGAAGACGACTTCCTGCCACATAATTAATCTTTTCGTGAGCACACTTCACCGTGTAAATGCCCCGATCTGTATTCCATGTAGTCATGATGGCTCCAACAATATCTTTGCTTTGAAATGTTCATGAAGCCATTACGCGTTCATTACCAACCAACAGCAAAACAGCCATCTCAATAAGGCTTAGTTTGGCCCCTCTTTTGGTGCTTCTCCTTTTTTAAAGCACAATTTCATGTTAATTCATTTGGTAACTAGTTTATGCGCTTTGTAAAAATTGAACTTAAGGCTTTTTGGGGGAGCTTTTAAAAGCTCTAGAATGGAGCTTTTAAAAGCTCAAGGTGGCTTTTTGGTTTCATGATATATTTTTGAAGAGTAGTGTGTCACTTGTACAAAATTATCAAACAACTTAGTAGTAAATTTCATAAGCTACTTTTAAAAAGCCACATGGGGGCCAAACTAAGCCTAAGTTGTCCTTTCTTTGCATAATCAACGAAGACCTCATTGACATCGTTCGTGAGCAATGCAAGCAAGCTAATTGTTTCCAATGCTACTTTCATTTGTGGTAGGCAAAGTATAATAAGTAGCTTGTAGATTGACTCTTCAGGAGTCCAATGAACAAGGTATAGATGATTGTTTAACTGTTCAAGCGCCAGGTTGATTGGAAGTGAGATCTTATTTCCACAGAAATCATTTAAAACCAGTTCGACCTCTGTGGGTAAGAAATAACCTCGCTAAGTCATAGTTTAGCACTGAAGCTACAAAGTGCAATGGGAAGTCTCTTTGAGGTAATCGTGAGTTAAGAACTACAAACACATGTCTGGCCGCCTTGCAACAATGCAGTGGCACATGCCAACAAATCTCTAGCAGCAACAATTCCAATAGAGCACTGAAGCTACAAAGTGCAATGGAAAGGCCAGTCATGCACATTTGAAGAAAAAAGTTTGATGGGAAGCTCAAAAATAAGAGTGGTACCACAGATTACTGCATGTTGTGCCAAAACCAACCTTGTAACATTTGAGATATCCAAATTTGGAAAGCATAGCATTACTCCAAAAGTAATGCCTTTCACATTGTTACGCACTTCAAATTAGACAACAAATGTTCATTACTTACGGATACCTTAAAACTCTTGTACTCACCGTACACATCGTACACATTTTGCCCTAGGCTATGAAAACAAAACTAGTCCAATTTTGGCATTTGCTTGGAATAAATAGAAACAACTAAGGAGAAAAACATTGAAAAACATAGATAGTGCCATTAATATTGAACCATTTGTTTGTATTTGTTTCTAAGCCTAGAAAGTCTCCTCTGCAAAGGAAGTTTATCATCCTTAACACCAATTTTGTCCATGTAAAATACAACTTTTTTCAGGGTCTCCAGAACCTCTTCGCTCTCGTAGCCGAACTCTCTCTCTTGAATGCTTAAAATCCTCTCCAGCAACTCCAGTAACTCACCATCATCCTTGGCCAATCTGGTCTGAATGGAAACCAAACAGTCCAGAGCCTCCCCTGCAATACACCAAAAATAATCCCATTACATCTTTTTTCTTAAAAATGGATAATAAATTGACTTGCTTTTGTACCCACAATGAAGAAACTTACTGTAACAGTCATATCAGATAAAAGTTTGGTCGATATTAGCATCACATTCAGAAAATAGCTAACAAATATGGAAAGGATAAAATGGTCATTTGAGTTCAAACAAGCTTACCAACTGGGAGAGATTCTTTTCCAAATGCTTTCTCACGTATTCGCAAAACCTCCAAGGCAAGTTGCTCGGCTTCTTCATTCTGGTTTAAGTTGTAGAGAGTGACCGCAAGGTGCAACATAGGGAAGGTGATGGACTGGTTATCGGGGCCCACAGTCTTCATCACGATCCGCAAACTTGTTCGCAGCAAGCGTTCAGCCTCCACAAAATCTTTGGAGCTTGAATAGGAGGTTGCAAGATTTATGAGGTGTGTAACTGAGCTGGGATGTTCTTTTCCTTTATACTTTTCTGTGATCAACAAACATTCCTCTAGTAGCTCGCGACCTTCTTTTCCTCTGAAGGAAACCAAAAACTTACAAGTTATAAGATAACAGAGGATTTTGCCAAATCTATAATAACTTTGTCTACCATCTCCTTATTCTGCTGCAAATTCACATGCATATTTACTCCCAAGTCGGGTAATTAATCGAAGGTATCAAACTCGTTAGCTGAACTTGTATGTTCAATATCACCTTGGCAACTATGAATCACTAGGTTTTGTAGTAAACGGTGTTTAACTTTTTCTTTCATGCGCTCGAACAAGTAACCAGAGACAACTCTAAGGAGTCCCATTAAAAGTTGCAACAGCAGCCCCGAGTTGTACCAGAAACAGTACAAAAAAAAGAAAGATGTATAGAAAATAAGGAAGAATTAAGGAAAGCCACTGAAGAATCTTGGAAGAGCAATTATGGGCTTCAACCTGTAGTTTGAATTCCACGGATCAACCCGTACTCAAAAAAAAGGAGGGATTAAGGAAAGCCACTGAAGAATCTTGTCGTAAAACAAGGTGAATAATTTATGTACTGTTTTTATGCAAATATTGTTAGCTTATTATGGTCAAGTTACTATGTAGCACGGACACTTCATTTGGAGTGCCGTTTGCGTTTCCGACACTCCGCGGACACGGATACAACTGGGACACGCGGGGACACGGCTGTGGAAGTGTCTGGGTTAATTTAAATTAAATCATATTGTCGGACACTTCTGGGACACGGCAAGACACGCCAGGACACTTCTGGGACACTCCTGGCCTTGTGGACCTTTTTTTTTTTCATTTTTTTTTTCTTTTTTTGGGTTTGAGGAATGGTGATCTTGTTAAAATAAGTGTTTCTTGGGGGGTACAAACAAAATATTGAGAAATAAAATAATATATAAGTACGTATGTCATAATATCATATAAGCCCTAGCCTCTTAGACTCGTTCTTTTTAAATCTTGTTTCGTCTATACTCTTTTTTTATTAGTTATAACATGAGTCAAAAAGGGTTTTGAGTTTAGAGTTTTTTTTTTGGATGGATATGTAATATAATGTTGATGTTTAATCCTCCCTTCTAATTATAATGTTGATGTTTAATCCTCCCTTCTAATTATTTATTTATTTTGTACTTAAAATTAAATTATATTCTAAAAAATATTTTTTTATTCGAAGTATCCTAGCCGCCTCAGTATCCTATATTTCAGGACACTCCTGGCCTTGTGGACCTTTTTTTTTCATTTTTTTTTCATTTTTTTTTTTGGGGTTTTTGAGGAATGATGATCTTTTTAAAATAAGTGTTTCTTGGGGGACACTCCTGGGACACTTTTGGCCTAGTGATCCCATTTTATTATTATTATTATTTTGGGTTTGAGGAATGGTGATCGTTTTAAAATAAGTGTTTTTTGGGAAGTACAAACAAATTATTGAGAAATAAAATGATATATAAGTATGTATATCATAATATCATATAAGCCCTAGCCTCTTAGACTCTTTCTTTTTAAATCTTGTTTCGTCTATACTCTTTCTTTATTAGTTATTACATGAGTCAAAAAGGGTTTTGAGTTTAGAGTTTTTTTTTTTGGATGGATATGTAATATAATGTTGATGTTTAATCCTCCCTTCTAATTATTTATTTATTTTGTACTTAAAATTAAATTATATTCTAAATTTTTTTTTTTATTCGAAGTATTCTAGCCGCCTCCGTATTCTATATTTCAGGACACTCCTGGGACACTCCTGGCATTGTGGACCTTTTTTTTTCATTTTATTTTCAATTTTTTTTGGGGTTTTTGAGGAATGATGATCTTTTTAAAATAAGTGTTTCTTGGGGGACACTCCTGGGACACTTTTGGCCTAGTGATCCCATTTTATTATTATTATTTTTTTGGGTTTGAGGAATGGTGATCGTTTTAAAATAAGTGTTTTTTGGGGAGTACAAACAAATTATTGAGAAATAAAATGATATACAAGTATGTATATCATAATATCATATAAGCCCTAGCCTCTTAGACTCTTTCTTTTTAAATCTTGTTTCGTCTATACTCTTTCTTTATTAGTTATTACATGAGTCAAAAAGGGTTTTGAGTTTAGAGTTTTTTTTTTTTGGATGGATATGTAATATAATGTTGATGTTTAATCCTCCCTTCTAATTTTTTATTTATTTTTTACTTAAAATTAAATTATATTCTAAAAAATATTTTTTTATTCGAAGCATCCTAGCCGTCTCCGTATCCTATATTTTTGGGATTTGCAGTTTCGCCGTCTCCGTGTCGTATCATGTCCGTGTTACGTGTCCGTATCCGTGCTACATAGGTCAAGTATATTGGGGCTTCTTTATTGAAAAGTTGACGTAACCAAATTAAAAATAGGAAAAATAAAGATATATAAGATTCCAGAATCCAGCACTACCTTCCTACTGCATGAAGCAGTTCTGCTAAATCTATCCTCATTTTCTCCATTATATTGTCATCTAATGCCACAGAATTGGAATCCTTGAAAACTTGAATAGCTTTCCTATATAGATGAATAGCTTCATCTGCATTCCCTGTAAACAAGAAGCACACATTCACCATAAACTAGGAAGGTGATCTCAAATTTATTAAACCGATATAGCATTATTCACCATGACTCTTATCCATTCTTAAGCAGAACGTGTTTACAGAGATCTCAAATCTCTGACTCAACTGATATTGCATCATTCACGATGACTACTCACATCAATTCTGAATAGAAGAATTTTGGCTGTGTACATACAAATAACAATTGGAGCAATTTATTGAGCATACAGAAAGATATGGGTTTTGTCCTTCAACCCCAAATTGTTGGCAGGTTACAACATAGTAATATGATTTCCTAAAAATAAAAAAGTAGCAATGTCATATTCATGTATTCCAAGCAGAAAATAACAACATTTACCTTGTGCACACTTCGCATTTGCAAGGGAGCACATAGCCATTCCAACTCTAGCATCATTCTCGCCATGCAACTTCCTATATATGTCTAGAACTCTACAAATTTTGTAGAAAATGAGAGAGAGAGAGAGAGAGAGAGAGAGAGAGAGAGAGAGAGAGAGAGAGAGAGAGAGAGAGGGGGGAGGATGTCAACAGTCAGAATGCACAAGCGTTAACACGACCAACCAATAAATGAAAAGCATAGCAACCTGCTAAAAGGAATTTCAGCTTCAGTAGCTCTTCCTTCCTTGATTAAAATATGGCCCAGGCCAAGTAAAGTTAACACCAAATCCTCGCTCTCTGTACCTCTACTCAATTCCAAAATAGTAACAGCACGATTATATAATTCTATTGCTTTTGTGGCTCTTCCAATGGAACCAAGTACTTTTGCCATTCCTAGTAATGGCGTGACGAGAAAAGTACTATTATTCCCTACAAGAAGAAATTGCAATTCGATCATCCAAACGCTGCATTCAACATTTTGCCAAACATTAAAGAAAAATTTCATAGAAACAATGGCACTAGCAAGAGCTATACAAGCACAAAGACATTTGCCAGTGCCATATTACACAAATCATACAAATAGAACATGACTTAAAGATAGCTATGCGAGGTTTTATCCTATTTGCAATGATTTCTCACTAATTATTGGTGATTCCTCATGCTAGAAGAAAAGTGCTTTTCATGATTTTCCAAACGTATATTATATATTCGGACTCACTTGCAAAGTGAGCATGAGCTTATTGAATATTCATGCTCAGCAAACAGACTACAGATGCAACATTAAAAAACTGCACTTACCATATACTCTCTTTAGAATTTCAAGAACTCTCTCGTATGCAAGCATGGATTTCTCAAACTTTCCCAAAGTTGAATACATACTTCCCATATGTGTGAGTATTGAATCCAGAGGAGGTTCATCACCTTCTAAGCCGTCAACAACCTCATTCAACTAGTGATACAGGAATATGCAGAAGAGAAGGGGAAAAAGGCTTTCAGAGAAAAAATGATAAGGGAGAAAATTAGAGGTCCGTTTAGGTAGCAAGGTTGATTACAGAAGTTCAAGTTCTATAACATATGCAAGGAGATACCAAATTTTTTCTACCCACGAAGATACTTACTTTCGAGATGCAGAATAAGATTCTTAGAATTTGCCTACGTAAAAGGGAAGGATCGTAAGAACTAATCCTCAAATCTGAGCTATACTACATAGATTATATATTACTTACCACTGAGACAAACAGAATGAAGAAGACACAAAAGCCAATTAAAAGTAACTTGTCCGTCCTATGTGATACTAGAATAAATTGAATTTGATCTACTCAATTCTAAGTGCCAGTTTGGTAACAGATTCGCATGTAACCATTTTCCTGAAAAGGGACAGCCTGGAAGGCATGCCAGTAGGTTCACAGAAAGACATGAACACATGAATCTAGGGGCTGTTTGGGAAGTTAAAGAACCGGTACTGTGGTTCATAAGTTGTTAAATCACCAGCTACTCCAAAAGCTTAAGCTATAAGAGAATGCCCAACAATGTATATCTAGCTTGAACACCCTCCCTCACCTGAGACTGGTCTCGGATGTGGACAGCAAACAAACTAAGCTGCACCATAGCAGAGACAAATAACAAAGTGCAAACATGCACACCAACGCGGGGATGGAGTCTCAAGCCCGAGACCTCCCACAAACAAGGCTTTGATTACATGTTAAGTTACCCCTTACTCTAAAAGCTTAAGCTTTTGGAGCAACTAGTAACTTAGTATAAGTGAATCGGATCTATAAATTCCAGTGTTTAGTGAAGCCATTTCTTGACAGGAGTCTATGCCAAGTCTAATATATTTTTCTTAAAATTGGTCATTGTCAAACCAACATAATGTTGGTTCTCATAAAAACCAGATAGAAAGTAAGACATGGACTAAGCCAGATATTATTTTATGCATAACCAAACAGTGCCTAAAAATCAAATGCATATGGAAAAAAACATAATTACCATATCCAATAAAGACCCAACCATCTCCATGTTCCCAAGGGCCATGTATCCCAAGGCTATGATGTCAAGAATAGCGGCTTCTTCTATGCCTCGGGTCCCTGCATCCATTTGCTCTTTCACGGCCTCATAATTTGCTTGAAGTAGATCTTCAGCATCTTTTTTGTTCCCCATTCTAATCATGGTTTTAACTTCGTCGAATAACTCCTCCAACTGTCTTTCAAAATTATTCAACCTGTCCAATGAATTCCTTGAGATTCTAGACTTGCTTAAACCACGTAGTGTTGTAGTTATCTTCGTAGTGTACTTAAGAATTCATCCACAGGAACACCAGTACTAAGAGTGATGGTAAAAGGATCCTCAGAATATCCAGTACGGCTGAATTTCAGACAGTAAAAGAAGACTATGGACAGTACTTAAATTGCAGCCATGGGGAATCCACAACCTCGGTGGAAATATAACCCGTCTAGTTTCTACTACAATAACATATAAAAGTTTCTCTAGAACATGCCGAGGTAAGAACCTGTTGCCTTTAAATTTTACTAGCTAGACATATATATTTTAAAGTATATTTCTTGTGAAGAAATAACATGAAGTTCATAAATCACATAGTGGTGTTCAAGCAATCAAACATTCCTCAAGACCTGATCAAGGATTATTCCGAGACTTAAATAGACCACCAATATTTTCACAGAAAACCCATCATTGAGCAGTTTTAAGGAAAATCAAGAATTCTGTGTTTGTAACAATAATAAGACAACTGTGATGAAGTAGCAGGTTTGCTTCTCTAGACGATACCTTGATTATGAATCTGCTTAATCTACCTTTCTGTTAAATTCAACAGCCCTAAACATTGCAAATTTGAAAAAAGCACCATAAACTTATAGCCAACCCGAAATGGTTGGGACAAGGCTTTGGTGAGGGAGTACAGCATTATCTAATACCCAACTAAGCAGCCACATGATAATCTAAAGCTACTAATCATACACCAAGTCATTCAAATAAGTTCTTACACTTGACCATTGTTGGGGCCCGAAACACCAGAAGAAACTTGATTTCCTTGGCTTGTGCCATCTAATTCTGATAAGCCAGCAGCAGAAAAAGTTCTCAAGACATGCGTGTGCACAATGGAACTACCAGGTATCATGTAGAGCTTGACATTGCATCTTCTCCTTTGGCGACTAACAGAGATGGACACTATGCCTTTCGGCAACTGGTCTGAAAGCCTATGTAGACACCCTTGACCATCCCTGAATAGTTAAAAATAAGAAAATTAAAGAAGACCCACTAATAAAAGAAAAGACACTTCATAAAAGTTCACAGAATTCTACATTACCAAAAGGGATACAAGTATCCATTTCGATTTGACTGTGACATATAATGTGCAGGACCGGCAACTAGAAGAAAGGAGCAAAAGGAAAATTTTGATGATGGGTAAGCAAGCAAACAATTCTTAAGCTATGTTATCCAAAAACCTCTAAAGCCTCAGCTCAATGCCTAGTAACGTGGGTTCCAAACCATGGACATTTCCGCTCCAACAACTAAATCGAGAAAGGCAAAAAAAATCATTTTACGGTTCGACTTTAGTTTCCTTTTAAGAGAGGAAGAATGATAGGATTGACAATAACAAATTTCTAAGATTTAACAAAAACAGATAGAATTACCTAACACACTTAGAATATGTGGCACCTCATATTGTTCTTCCCAATCCAGTAAGAATAAATATGCAGATTTCCAAGAAAATTTGTGTTGGCCCAAAAGCATTAACCACAAATCCATAAAAGATTTTTCATGTTTATTAGTTGCCTTAATTTCAAAACATGCTTTATTAATTATTGGTACGGTTAAAAGTAACAAAATTCTTAGCTTTATTGTGAATTATTCAAGGTTTATGACCCAGACTCAATTCATAGCTCACACTCACATATATTTTCTCAAAGTGAATGAAATATTAAGGATAATTCCAAAATCTCATTTCTGAATTTGTTTCAGGTTGTTGGGGTCGGGTCATCATGAAAGAAGAATCAACAAATAAAGATAATAGGTGAACATAAAGAAAGAATCATCAATCCACCATTAAATACTTCATTGCATGGACAGTCACTTGTATATAATCAGTCCACCACGTTTTCATCTTGCCGAGCACTAATTCATGCTTCCACAACAAATAGTTATATCTTGGTCTTCGGAAGTGACATTTGTTTCCAGGTCATGTTTGATTCGTCTTCCATAAACAATAACTCCTTAAAATTGTTGGGGTCGGGTCGTCATGGAAGAAGAATCAACAAATAAATATGAAATCTGTGAGGCTTTGAGACGTGTTTGGAACGCTTTCTTTAAGCAGTTATTTGCCCTCACTCACAAAGAGTTTGCTACACGGTTCCTAGCAAATCCCCTCCAGGTACAACAAAGCCTGAAAAACCTATCAGATAGCAATTCTGAAGATTTTCAGGAAAACCTCGAGGGAATTGGTTTTTAACTGACACAAGAAATGATATGAGAGAATGTGTACTTAGTATTTTTCACATATATCAAATGAATAATATCACTTGTCAAATATAGACCACCTGGTGCCTCTTCTAAAAGATGGCACCATTTGGTTATTAGGCACCTATTTCTAGTAGGTATGTTAATTAGACACCTCTTAAGATAGTGACCTTTGACCTAAAAGGCACCTTTTGAATGGTATTTTTCACATTTATCTATTATTCTCTTCATACATATTTTAATATTACAGTACAAACTATATTAATGTATATTAAAATATACAACACAGGTCTGCACAGGAAATAAGAGCTTTCCAGAGTAATCTCCCTTATCGCTCGAATTCTACCAAGCAAAAAATGGATTGTTTATCAAAAAGTAGTCACTTTTGAAATGTTCAATCCAATTCAAAATTATGGTCAAAAGAATCGAATATAGAACTGAAGAACTAAGTATGAAGAAATTCAAGAGAGAGAGAGAGAGAGAGAGAGAGAGAGAGAGAGAAGTTCCGTTAGTGGTACCTGGACGTGATGAAAGAGAGAGAGGGAAGGAAAGAAGCGGCCATTGTAGAACCAAGCAAAAGACCAAACAGTTTCACACTGTGTCCGATTGGACTCGGTGAGTCGGTGTGGCTGATGAGGATTAGGAATTTCAATTTTAGTTGAGGGGAGCCCATTTTCATGCTGGGCGATGATGAGTTCAGCCCATTGTTCTTCAGGGCTTGAAGATGGGCCGTTTTGAAGCTTTAATTTGAATGGGCCCATTTCTCATTGGATTGCTCGAGTCTTGTGTTACTTATCAATTCCTTTGGTGATTTTTAACACCTATTCTAACAATTAATCAGGATTAAGTGTCAACTTGTGAAGTATAGGGGCAGATTTGTCTGACCAGATAAGGGTTCGAGATAATTATTATATACTGTGTTTAGTATGTGCAATTCGGAATAACACCTATTCTAACAATTAATCAGGGTTAAGTGTCAACTTGTGAACTATAAGGGCATATTTGTTTGACCAGATAAGGGTTCGAGATAATTATTATATACTGTGTTTAGTAAGTGCAATTCGGAAGATAAAAAAAGTCTCAAACTCATAGGATAGCTTCATACCAAGAGTGGTATAAGACTAGATAAGGAGATTGGGATAGTTGATCTTAAAAAAACACGCTTCTATCAACTAAAAGAGTTCACAGCACCTCCTTGTAGGGGTGCAAATCGGTCTATTAGTTGGTTTTTTTTTTTTTTTTAATTGTTGAAAACTGACCAATAGGGGTGTAAATTAGTCGGTCGATTTTGCGGTCGGTTTAGCTTGTAAATACATTTAGAAAATCGACCATTCGATTTTCGGTTTGGTCGATTTGCAGTGGATTTTCGATTTGCGATTTTTTCCTACACCCTTACCTCTTTGTGTGACTTAAGTTAGATGAGTGGATCCTATTTTTGTCTAAACTTCTTTACAGATTTGACAATTTTTCTTACTTTAAACTTCTTTTTTTTTTCAGATCTGCAAATACATGCATGATTGGTGATTTTTTTTTTTTTTTTTTGTGATTTTTAGTGTAGATCTACACCTCCTTGTGATATTTGTTGAATTTTCAGTATATTATTTATTTGTGACTCTACTTTTAACTTTATAATTATAATCATCTATGACCATGGTTATCAATATATATAGGGTAAAAAGCATTTTGCCCCCTCAAACTATACACACTTTTGCATTTTGCACCTTGAATTTCAAAAAGTTGCAATCTCAACCCTGAACAATGCACTGAGTTGCAATGTGCACCTTACGTTACATTTTGTCCAAAAAATAGATAGAGAAGCCTCACGTGAGCTGCACATGAGGGCATATTTGACATTTTCCATATTAAACCCAAGTCCCAGCACACCCAGCACGTGACCCACATCATTTTGGAGGGAAAATGGCTAGTTATGGCGCCTATTTAGGGCTATCACTCCATTTGTGAACTGAATCAAATTGAGGAAGAAAAGAAGAAGAGGAAGAACCCAAGAAAAGAGGAACTCAAGAGAAAATGGAAGTGCTGTTCAGAGACTGCTATTGCCACAAGAGAAGCCATCTGAAAACCTCATGGATTGACTCGAACCCAGGAAGGAGGTTCATTTGTTGCAAAAAAAAAGGGTGGTATGAATCACTCTATTTTATTGCCATCATTTTGCTTTATGAAATCACTTTAAGCACCCCCTACCTGTGATTGCAGGATGAAGGTGGTTGTGGCTTTTTTCAATGGTATGATCCACAAATATGAATCGCTCAAAGATGGTTATCCCAGGTCTTCTCAAATAACTGACAATGTTAGAGCAGCAAATCATTGGTCATAATGTAAGAGAAAAGGTATTGCTTGTGTTATTGATTGCGTCTTGGCTCCTCTTCATATCATGCTTCAAGCTGGCACCTAATGGAAATGGACTTGGTAGTGGGTTGCTGTCTCTAGATGGAAAAGGGTAGGGACAGTGAGTAAGAGAAGGAAGCTATGTAGTATGAGCAAGATAAGAAGCTATGTAGTATGACTGTATTAGTGGAAGAAAGAAAACTATGTAGTATTTTGAAGAAGGAAATCTAATGAAGTAAATTATGTTTGTGCAAATTGTCTGAGTCATTGACTTGCCAAAAAACATGAGTTCGATATACTACAAGCCAAAAACAAAACATGAGTTCCATACATTACAAGCCAAAAAAACACAACTTCCAGCTATTACAAGACACAAAAACATTTGTTCTTGCCACAATAAAGAGTTACATTAAAAAAAACACAAGTTTAATCCATGATACTCAGCCCTTACCAACTGCAACATTCTTGTACCTGCACCTCATCTAGTCACTGCACTTCTATTGCTCACTGCACCTCCTCTACTCATTGCACCTCCACTGCTCATTGCACCTCATTTGCTCACTGCACGTCCTCTAGTCAATGGCCTTCCTCTGCTCACTATACCCGTTATAAATGGACCACCTCTACTCACTAACATACCCCTTGTAAGTGGACCACCTCTACTCACTGACCCACCCCTTGTAAGTGGCCCACCTCTACTCACTGACCCACCCCTAGTAAGTGGCCCACCTCTACTCACGAACCCACCCCTAGTATTGGTAACCCCAATCGGCTCTCCATCATTGGTAACTTCACTTGATTGACTTCTTTTGGCAAGATTATCTGAGATGGTGTGCACCATCCTTCCATGGAACATAAATGGTCCACGTGAAATTGGTGAAGCTGATGATTTTGGTGCACCTGACTCTGAGTTCTGAGCTCCTTGAGCATTGGTACTTGAGTCTCCTCTATTGCATGTCCTTGAGTTGTATCCATTGACCCCACATTTTGAACACTTGATGACAGTCCCAGTCCTCTTCATCTTGGTTGGATTCTCTAACTCTTCTGCCCCTTTCCTTCTAACCCTTTTGGGTCTTCCTGGCTGCTTCTTGTAAATAGGAGGAAGCACTGGTGCTATTCCAATTTTTGGCCACATGTGAAACCCATTCCTGGGGTTAATTATAGGTTTATAGAACATCATGTAGGACTCTTTATTGTAGAAGTAATGCACATAATCCTTAGGCTGGCTAGAGTTATAAAAGATAGCTGAGATTACATGTGAACATGGAATCCCAGTCAGGTCCCACTTTCTGCACGAACAAGTCAACTCATCCACATTTACAGAATATTGATCTCCCATTGAACAAGAAATTTGGAACTTGTCGTCTCCAAACCACGTAGGTATGCAACTCCCAGAGTCCTTCTTGTTCTTTTCTATAATCTTTTGAATCTTAGGATAGATTACTCCCTCATACTTTGACATTTTCTCCCTTATAACTTGGAATATCTTCATCAAGAAACACCTTATTGTCTCCAACATTGTGAGAATAGGTTTATCCCTAGCCTTTGGGATAGACCCATTGAAGCACTCACATAGATTGTTTAACAACATGTCACACTTTAGATAGGGGCTGAAGTGTGACCTGTTCCATGTTGATGGCAACTTCTTCGATAGCCACTCAAATGCAGCCTTATCCATATTTTCCATCTCCCCCATGTAATACTCAAAGTGGCTGACTGTTGTTGACCTTGCAACATTCCACATAATGTCCTTAAGTGCCTTCCTCCTGAATGAATCCCTGAAGTTTGAGTATATATGTCGAACACAAAATCTATTGTCAACGTCAGGCAACAACTCATTAAAAGTTGGAATCAATCCCTTTCGTTGATCTGATATAAAAGTCCATCCATGTTGGTTTACAATTACAATGTCATCTATAAGCAAATCAAGAAACCATGTCCAGTTACTTTTGTTTTCTCTCTCCACAACTGCATATGCCAGTGGAAAAGAGGAGTTGTTGGCATCAATGGCAAATTGGCAATGGCTGTAAGTAACTGCCCAGGATGTGGTCCTTTGATATGGCAACCATCTAACCCAATGATTGGCCTACATGCTTTCATTCCATCCTTACATTCAGCAAGGCAAATGTATAACCTCTCAAACACTAGTTCAACTTCTTCATTAGGATGAGTAACTTTCATCTTGGTAGTTGTCCCAGGGTTGGTCCTTCTTAGCTCTTCATAATAGTCCCACAATTTGCTATATTGTTCTCTTTGTGAACCCTCTATCATAATCATGGTATGCTTCTTCGCTCTATATAGTTGATCCTTAGACACGCCAACTACAAAGTCCTCCCTCACCGAATCCCTAAATGATCCAATTGGCCATTTTGGATTAGATCTAATCTTGTCTACATATCTTTTGCATAGCCAACTTGATTTGACATTTCTGTTATGAAATGTTCTGCCACATTTGTGTTCACTTTCATAAGTCTTAACTTGGAATGTATTTTCACCTTGCCTCTTTGAAGCATAAATCACCATTTGCAGATCTGACCCTTTTTCCCTTCATTTACCCAGAACTTGATATCCTTGCCACGCTTTATAGCGTGCTCTCTAATAGATGCTCTAAACTCATTTGCATCTCTAAATAGCATTCCCACCTTGAAAGTGGGATCTTTCATATCTGTTGCAGCCCTGAATTCAGGATACTTAGGCCTTTCTGGCTCATCTTCATTGGATGAGCCATCAACACTCTGTAATTCATCAAAATCTACATCGTCGGATTTGATATCTCCAAAATTAGTTGGTATGTTCAGGGACTCCTCCTCAGTCCTTCCAGCTTTTTTTCTTATCCTAGCCCACTCAATATCTTTGTCAATGTTTGCTTCAAATAGCTGGTCATCATCACTTACCTCATATTCCCTTTCATGAAACTCGGAGTCTTCTTCATCACCATCTTCATTGCCATCATCATTATCTATCCCTACATCTTCTTCATCACCAACTTCATTGCCAACATTGTAAGTAGATCCAACTTGGCTTTGAAAATACTGCCACTCATTGTATGTACATCCAACTAGGCTTTGAAAATACTGCCACTCATTGTTTATAGATCCAACTTGGCTTTGAAAATACTACCACTCATTGTTTGTACAATCCATTGTAAAATAATCCACATCATTTGCATTCAAATTTAAAATGAAAATTGAATTTTTAAACATTTTTCTGTAGGGCAGACTTTAGACATCATGACCCACTGTCTAGAGTAAATTAATAAAGTGAGTCAACATATTTTGTATATATAAAATACGTTACTTTCCCATAGCCCAAAGCTAATCTATATATAAAACTCAAAATCACTTACCGTGCACAGGGGTTTCCTTGCAGTTGTCATTGCGGTTCTTCCTTCTTGGACTCATTCCACCACTATTCTCCACTAATCTTCACTAAACTACACTAATCTTGCCTACTCTTTAGTAATCGTTATCAACTTTATAGAGTACATCTGTAATCTTCAAGCCCTAATCGGATCGCTTTTCTGTAATTGTGAGGTTAGGGTTTCGAATTTGTATGGTTTGTACAGATGGGTCTTGGATTTAATATGGAAAATGTCAAATATGCCCTCATGTGCAGCTCACGTGAGCCTTCTACGTCTATGTTTTGGAAGGAATGTGACATAGGGTTCACATTGCAACTCGATGCATAGTTCAGGGTTGAGATTACAACTTTTGAAGTGCAGGGTGCAAAATGCAAAAGTACGTATAGTTCGAGGGGGCAAAATGCTTTTTACCCATATATATATGACCATGGTTATTGAATAATGTTGTGTTAATTGAAGGTTTTAAAATATAGTTTTAATGTGGTTGAAGTTATATTTGGAGATATTTTGTGGTTTAAAAAAGGTCATTTAGTATAATATCTAAACTACTGGGCTTTTCTAGTGATTAGTCCAGCCCAATAAACTTCTTACTATAAATCCCCCCCCCCCCCCCCCCCCCCCCTTTTAATTAGACATTTTTGCCCTTAAAACCATTTATGCGAAATTATAGTGAGTAATCGTGCATGTAACATTTTTCTTCATAAGCCCCAAAAATCTTGCTCACATCTATATGGTTCTTGATGACATTATAGGGATTTAAAATTTGAAAACAAAATCCAATGAGATTCTCTACTCTCCTTCTTCCTTATTCCTAGGAGACGAACTCCTTATCTTGCGAATATGAACTCCACACGAAGAGAGCTATCAGCGGAAACTTCCATACCTGCAAGGACCAACTGCCATTGGAGGTCATCATCATTTCGCAGAAGTTGTACTTCGGATATCTCGCATTGCTTCAAATTCGTGATGGGTATAAAAGGTACATGAATTGGTCAAAAAATTTCCATGAACACATGGATTTGGTCTAACTAATTGGGTTCCACATATCATTTGTTTAAATTTCTCATGAACAAAGAAAAATATCTTTTTAGAATACTTTCTTTCTACAATCGTTAGATCCATCCTTAAACCCAATTAGTTTCTGTTGATTTGAGGTTATTCATGTACAAATATGGTTTTGTAAAACTTATGTACATATTGTTATTTTACATGAACATGTGAAATGTGTTGTTGAGAATATTTTCATGTACCGATTCTTTGAACAATCTGTTGAATATAACTAAGAAATCCTAAAATTTTAGAATTTTGCTCCATTAGCTTACGAACATGTAATACCTGTAATTTTCCTCTACCTATAATAATATCAATTTTTTGGATTTTCGCATTTGACCGGTTATTATATTACTTATGTAACTATATCAATGTGATGATATTACTAATTAGACTGTAAGCACTGCACCGACTTGACCATAATAAGACCTAACTTAGTCCCGTACCCGAACATTAGAAATAATACCCGTTTGCACGTAAATCGAGATCGGCACATATATCGAGGACTTGTGTACGCAAACCAAGGAAGTGGCATAAAATCCAAGGTAAACCCCACATGGATGGCCACTTGGTGGCACATGACCTAGACACTTGTCACAACCCCACATGCCACTTGTCCACTTATTGGACACATGTCCTTGCATATACACATGTAAACATGCATGAGGACACCTAGCCACCATCCTTCTCTATATAAGCATGCCCCATCCATATATTTTCTCTCTTGGGTATTTACAATCTGTATGTAGGTTAGAGAGAGAGCTAGGAGTTATGAGTGTTTGATGAAATAGAAGAGGAATTAGAAGGGGAACCCAAGAGTTCATCTCCTTCATTTGCATACAACCTTCAAAACACATACACCCATACACTTATATACATAACCATGGGGACTTAGAAATTGTTAGAAGAGGGCACTAGAAGAAGAAGAAGAAGAACGTCAGAAGAAGAAGAAGAAGTTTCCACCATTAAAACTTGAGTTCAAGCTTCCACAAGCTCAAATCCAACACCCAAGCTCAATTCCAAGCTTTGGTGAGTTTACTAACTCACTTTAGAACATATATAGTATGTAGTAATGTTTAGTAAGTGTTTGATGTTGCATTTTGAGGTTTCTATGCAACATGCAAGACAAATCTTCAAATCTAGGAAACAGAAACTTTCGGCAGAATGTATTCTAGTAAAATGAACGTTTTGAGCAGCTCAAAAATCCAAATTAAGCTAGATTTTTTTGTGAAGAAAGCTAACCCATTTATCTACAAATAACTCTTCTAAAGCCTGGTTTAAAAATCACTCCTTCATAGGTGAAATGCACGTACAATGTAGTGTTATAAATCTGGAATAGAGCAGTCCGAAAATACAAGAATTGTCTAAGTAAAATGAACATTTTGAGCAGCTCAAAATCCAAATGAAGCCAGATTTTTTTGTACATAAAGATAATCCAAATACCTATAATGTTCTAGTTTTGAGTTTAATCGACAAAGCAATTCATCATGCCCAAATAAATCATATCAATTCAGTCAACACAGTGAAATAAATCCTGGTAGATTGTACAGCTATTTTTATGATGTATTATTTATGCAATGTGGTGATTGATGATGCTTGTTTTTCGATACCTATGTTGTTATGAATGTTTCATGCTATAATAGTGCCATCACATAGATAAGCATATTAAGGGCTTCATCTATATGTTTGTTGGCATCAATTCCATGTTATAGATCCATGAGCTACATGGGGCTTCATCTATATGTTTGTTGGCATCAATTCCATGTTATAGATCCATGAGCTACATGCTATGTTTCCGTTGTTATGAAAATAGTGTGCTGACCATTGAAAGTTCATACCTAGCTATAAGTATGTTGTATGGCACGATTATTGTGTTGATAGTGATAGGGTAAGTTTCCATCGTAAGTATATTAAGACGTAAAACAGAATGACAAACGTATAGTAAAATCTTGACAGTTACAATTGAGAGTCATATTATGAACCAAACTCCATAATGAGTGAAGCGTGCGCGGTCGGGGATATGTGAGTATCAGCTGTGTAATGTCGGGAGCAACTTATGCTAAGATTAAGTGTCGACTAGGTAAACCAGGCTGCGGAGGCTAGGATAGTGAGAAAAAGGTTATGGTTGTACAAATGTGAAAGTTGTGTATCCTTTCAATCCTTCATGGACGAAATGGATACGGTCTTTGTGACAAAATGACGATTATGAAAGTTGTGTATCCTTTCGACTCTTCGTGATAAAATGGATATGATGAACACTTCGATTCTTCGTGACGAGGTGATGGTTTGTAAAGTTAAGACTTTTTTCGATTCTTCGTGACGAATTGGATGTTCTTGAACTCCTCAACATTTCAATTCGTTGTGACGAGATGGTTAGTGAGAGGTATTTGTGATAGTGAATGGTGTCAGATAATAGTAATGGCTATTTGTGGCATCAAGGATGTAGAGATGAGTCAAGTTGGCTCTTCGTATTCTTTTCAAATACTTAGTCGGGTACATTAGTGGTCATAGCTCGATAGCGAGAACGCGAAGGTCCTAAAAGACGTATTAAAAGTAATAAGCTTATTCTTGTCATATGTGACAATATACGTTCCATTTAATTTAGTTTTCTCACTCGGCTTTCATAAGCTGACGACGTTCATGTAGCTGGACATTCCCATCATGTCCAGCTTATCCAGGTGAAGAGTACACGGGATATGATGCTACGCAAGAGGAGAATGTGGAGGAAGAGTACACCGAATATGGCTATAGATATGCTAGTTAGAGAAAAGACTATTAGCTGTCTTTTGTAAATATTTTTGGTTGTAATCTCTATCAGAAGACTTATCATATCTTTTGTAATAGATTTTTTAAGGCCCTAGTGTCACGCCCCGGAGTAGCATAAATAGAGAAAAATAAATTTCCTTTATGGGTCCATAGGGAATGACAAGTGAAAGTCACTGATAATCCACACCACACAGTACTAGTCCAAACAGGAACAGTAAACAACTGAAATATAAACACGGTTCTATCTATTACAAACATCAGAGTACGGTCCACAGGATCACAACAGGTCTGGAGACAACATATGCCCAAGTACCCGTTAACTACAAAGTACAACAGTAAAAGGAAAAGTAGTAATATAACTACTATCTATCTTCAGGTCTTCAGCTAGCGTACGGATAGTCATCAGCCTGACCAGCAACAGTGGGGCCATCCTCCGCGTAACTTCCTTCAGGATAATAGTTATTGCCATATGTTCCGTCATCTGCAGTGTAAAGGACAGGGCAGTCTGGACGGGGAATGTCCAGGCAATAAAGGCCGTCAGCTTGTTGAAAGCTGAGTGAGCACTAACTAACGCAGTCTCATAGAAATGACATAATTACCATTATGAACAGTGTAAGATAGTGATACTAACTATATCCCTTACTCATTTATTCAGACATATCATTAATCGATTCTTATCGACTCCCACTCTAAGACTGATTTCACAATACCCAACTGACTATCTCGAACTGATTATATCAGCACAACATATCAGTGCTCTTGTTCACCGCTATACCGCTTTTAAGAACTCTTGCGAGCACCCATACATCGTTCTCATATAACGACTGGTCCATGGATGTACCCATACTCTTGTTCACCGCTTTTAAGAACTCTTACTGTTCACCGCTTTTAAGAACGCTTGCGAGTACGATACATACACAGCTCTGGTAATTCAAATCATGGGCGTGCCACATCTACTCTTGTTCACCGCTTTTAAGAACTCTTACTGTTCACCGCTTTTAAGAACTCTTGCGAGTACTGTGCACCCATAATTCTCACGATCCTGATCAAATCCTTGACATACACTTATCGGATTCAACCTGAGCGAATCATCAGCTCGACACACACAACTTTAACATACAACTCCTCTTACTGACTCATTTCTCACTTATCCAATACTACCCAGTATTATCATCTCAACTTACTCGTTATCGCGTCGTACTATTACTAGCGTTTCGAACCCGACTACGTTACTCACCATGTTATCTCAATCTCGTTATCGTATCCCATTACCTCCGTAATCCCTAATATCGCATAATAGGAATATGGAACAGCAATTAAACAACTACGCATTATGAATTATAACTAAAAGGAAAACATTCATGTTCTGCTCAGGTTCGATCGATTGAACTCTTCTCGATCGATCGAAGAAAAGATGTTCGATCGATTGAAGTCTTCTCGATCGATCGAAGTGAAAGTGATCTCGATCAATTGAAGTCATTTCGATCGATTGAGACTTAGTGATGTTCGATCGATTGAACTCAGTTCGATCGGTCGAACTTCGTCTTCCCCAGATTCTGCCAGTGAACGTGCAGAATGTGCTAGGGGTGTTTGGGTTATAATTAATACGCCCAGAATATGTAAAACATCATAACTAAGTTACCGAGTGAGTTTGGAACTCACTGAAAGTTGATAAGGGCGTGTTTGGCTTGGTTGAAAGCTTCCAAGCTTTATCAATGGTGGCCTCCTCTCTTCTCTCTCTTCTTTCTGTTCTATGTCTCTCTCTGTCTCCTTTCTCTTCCTCTTCTTGTTCTTCTTCTTCTCAGCTGTGAGCATATATATATATCTATAGGTGTGTGTATATATATAGAGAGAGAGATATAGGGGTATATATATATATAACACAAACACACACAACACCAACTCTCTCTTAACTCACAAGGGTCAGCAAACACCCAATATACACGAATGCAGTGTATATATAGAGAGGGGAGGGGTGCAGATGGCATTGTTTGCGGGAAACCTGGGAATTCAAATGATTACAGGCTCGATCGATCGAAGTATGTTCGATCGCTCGAACTCAGTTCGGTCAGGTTTGATCGCTTGAAGAGGGTTTGATCGATTGAAGATGGGGACCACGTATTTAATTCAGGTCGGTAGGGTTTCGATCGCTCGAACAAGGTTCGATCGCTTGAACTGAAGGTGCTCGATCGCTCGAACGAGCTTCGATCGATCGAAGATTGAATTTCATGAATGGTCAAAGGAAGTATATGGAATCTCTCTGCATTAAATAAATATTGAAAATACAGGGTATTACATCATCCACCACTCAACAAAAGATTTCGTCCTCGAAATCAGAAACATACAAGGTTTAAAACAAAAACGGAAACTTCTCACGCATCTCTGACTCTAGTTCCCACGAAGCTTCTCCTTCATCATGATGCTTCCACTGAATCTTGACTAATGGAATCTCCTTATTCCTGAGCTTCTTGACTCCACGATCTAAAATGCGAACTGGTCCTTCGTTGAACGTAACATTGTCGTTGACTTCAATATCCTCAAAGTTGATCTCGTGCGCTGGGTTATGAACACATTTCCTCAGCATACTGATGTGGAAAACGTTGTGCACTCCTGACATCTTCGGTGGCAATGCTAGGCGATAAGCAACTTTTCCCACACGCTCTAGAATCTCGAACGGTCCGATGAATCGTGGCGATAATTTGCCTTTCTTCTGACCAAATTTGACGATGCCTCGAACAGGTGAAACTTTGAGTAGCACATGATCTCCAACGGCAAACTCTAAATCTTTGCGTCGTTTGTCAGCATAACTCTTGTGTCGGGTCTGAGCTGTCTTCATCTTCTCACGTACAATCTGAATCTTCTCATTAGTCTCTCGTATCATCTCTGGCCCAAGAAGTTGAGTATCTCCGACTTCAGTCCAACATAACGGTGATCGGCAAGGTCTTCCGTACAAAGCTTCAAACGGCGCCATTCCTATGCTCGAATGATAACTGTTGTTGTAAGCAAATTATATCAAAGGTAAGTGTGTCTCCCAAAAATTTTCAAAATCAATGACACAAGCACGTAACATATCCTCCATTACTTGATTAACTCTCTCCGTCTGTCCATCGGTCTGTGGATGAAAAGCTGAACTCAAGTTCAATGTTGTTCCCATCGCTGTCTGGAGACTCTTCCAAAATTCTGCAGTAAAGCGCGAATCTCGATCTGATACGATAGAAACAGGTACTCCGTGTAACCGTACTATGTGCTGTAGATACATCCGGCTCAATCGTTCCACTGGATACGTCATACTGTAGGCAATAAAATGTGCCGTCTTTGTAAGTCGATCCACAATTACCCATATAGCATCGTGGTTCTGCTGTGACTTTGGCAATCCCACCACAAAATCCATGGTGATGTGTTCCCATTTCCATTGAGGAATTGGTAACGGCTGTAGAAGTCCAGGTGGTTTCTGATGTTCTGCCTTTACTTGTTTACAAGTAAGACACTGAGAAACATACTCAGCCACTTCTCGCTTCATTCCTTCCCACCAAAAATTTCTCTTCAAGTCCTTGTACATCTTTGTACTTCCTGGATGAATCGTCATCCGTGATTTATGAGCTTCATCCAATATGTCCTTCCGGAGATTTTCTTTGTCAGGTACACAGAGTCTACCTTTACATCGTAAAGCTCCATCTGTACTAACACTCCAGGTCTCAGGTTCTTTTGCTGTCATCTTGGTGAACCATAACTTCAAATCCTCTGCTGTCTGCTGAGCTTCTATGATACGGCTGATCAAAGTTGGTTGTACCATCAGACATCCAAAATGTTGTCCTTTCATTGGTTTCACCGGCTGAAACTTGAATTCGGCTAAAACTTCCAATGCTCTCCATTCCCGAATTAGCAATGCAGCGATTACTAGTCGAGGTTTACGGCTCAAAGCATCTGCTACGACATTTGCTTTACCCGGATGGTATTGCAATGAAAAGTCATAGTCCTTGAGTAACTCCATCCATCTTCGTTGTCGCATGTTCAACTCCTTTTGAGAGAACAAATACTTCAGACTCTTGTGATCGGAAAACAGATCAAACTTTTCTCCATAGAGATAGTGTCTCCAAATCTTTAATGCAAACACTATTGCTGCCAATTCCAGATCATGCGTCGGATAATTCTTCTCGTGTACCTTCAATTGTCTTGATCCATATGCGATAACATTCCCGTCTTGCATAAGTACACAACCCAATCCCTGGTGCGATGCGTCACTGTAGATCACATATCTTTCTCCACTCTTAGGTATCGCAAGTACCGGTGCAGAAGTCAATTTCTCTTTTAACTCCTGAAATGCACCCTCATGCTTGTCCGTCCATTCATACTTTGTCTCCTTCCTTGTTAAATTCGTCAAAGGTCCTGCTACCTTGGAAAATCCTTCTACAAATCTTCTGTAATATCCTGCTAATCCAAGAAAACTTCTGACCTCTGTTGCATTGGTCGGTCTATTCCAGCTTAAGACTGCATCAATCTTAGATGAGTCCACAGAAATACCGTCCTGAGTTATAACATGTCCCAAGAATTTGACTTCCTGTAGCCAAAACTCACACTTGCTGAATTTTGCATACAACTTGCTATCTCGAAGTGTCTGCAAGGCAATCTGTAAATGCTCCTCGTGATCCTCTTCTGTCTTTGAGTAGATCAGTATATCATCGATGAACACTATAATGAATTGATCCAGATATGGTCTGAATACTCTATTCATTAAATCCATAAATACTGCTGGCGCATTCGTCAATCCAAAAGGCATAACTAGAAACTCGTAATGCCCGTATCTTGTCATGAATGCAGTCTTCGATACATCCTCTGGTCGAACTAACAATTGGTGGTATCCTGAACGTAAATCGATCTTGGAAAAGATCTTAGATCCTTGTAACTGATCGAATAGGTCATCTATCCGAGGTAATGGATATCTATTCTTGATCGTAACCTTGTTCAACTCCCTGTAGTCTATACAGAGTCGAAGTGTTCCGTCCTTCTTCTTTACAAACAGAACTGGTGCTCCCCAAGGTGACGTACTCGGACGAACGAAACCTAAATCTTCAAGCTCTTGAACTTGCTTCTTTAGTTCTAACATCTCAGTTGGTGCCATCCTATACGGAGTCTTAGAAATAGGCAATGTACCAGGTACTAATTCCACACAGAAGTCTATTTCTCTTTTCGGTGGAAGTCCTTTAATATCCTGAAATACATCCTGAAAGTCTTGCACAATAGGAATCTGATCCATCGTGAGCTCTGTACTTGTACTCTCGATCGTAGCCAAATTACTCGTAAGAAACATGTCGCTCGTCGGCTGACACTGAAATCTAACCGTCGGCCTTCCTTGTCTTGGAAATACAATCGTCTTAGTAGGGCAATCCAAATTGGCACCATACTTAGTCAACCAATCCATTCCTAGGATAATGTCGAACTCGGACATTGACAGAACTACCAAGTCTGCTGGAAGATTCCTATCTCCCAAAGTCAATGGGCAATCTTTACACACTTTACTCAACTTAACTGTCACTCCCAACGGTGACACAACATTCAGTGTTGACTCAAGTGTCTGGGGTTCTAAACCCAATTGACGCACAATCTTAACGGCAATAAATGAACGTGCAGCTCCAGTATCAAATAAAGCTTTAACTGGACTATGAAAGAGTACAAGCGTACCTTCCAAATGTTGCTGCTCATCAGCGTTAAAGCCTGCTTCTCCTGGAATAATAGCATTCATCCTTGTCTGATCTGGAGGTCCTTGTATCCCTTGAATTGATGCTCCATAATATCCTCCTTGTGGTGCACGACAATCCTTACTTAGATGTCCTGGCTTGTTGCAATTCCGACAGACAATATCCATTCTGCGATTAACTCTAGGGGCTGTACAGAATCTGGCAACGTGCCCTGGCTTTCCGCAATTAAAACATCCTCCACTATTGCTTGGCGGCGCTGTCAGTAGTGCCTGCGGCTGTGATCCTTGCTGGCGATATTGCTGGGGTCGAATATAGCCCTGTTGTGGCTTTCTGGTTCCTTCCCAGGTTCTCTTATTCCCTTGGAAATTCCCCTGTGGTCTCCAACCTTGGGTATTCCTTTGCGGTTGGTTTTGGAAATTCCTCTGTTGAAAACTTCTAGATGACTGTGATCGATTCATCTGTGGTTGCTGTGCTGGATAAGCATCCTTCTCTAATCCCGCAGCGAATCTAACAATCTCTTCATATGTTTGGTTCAGATGACCAACCATCATATGCCTGAAGTGGGGATTCAATCCTTGGTGAAATCTCTTCACTTTCTTCTGTGGCGTGTCTATCATATGCTGAGCAAATCTGGATAGACGCTCAAACTGTGTTGTGTATTCCCTGACAGTCCATCCTCCTTGAACCAGATTGAGAAAGTTCCTTTCCTGTTGATCTCTCTCATCCTCTGGGAAATATTTTTCCAAAAATCTTCCTTTGAATGTCTCCCATGACATTGCTCTAGCAGCATCGATCCCAATAGTGGCTCGCTCAGCTTCCCACCAATCTGCGGCGGCATAAGTGAGCTGAAAAGTAGCAAGGCGACGCTTCTCTTGTTCGCTGCATTCCAATGCTTCAAATATCAACTCCATTTCTCTTATCCATTGTTCCGCTTTCCATGGTTCTGTTAGTCCATCGAACTTCTCAGGACGTAACCCACGAAAATTTGCTAACAACTTATCTCCAGTCTGTCTTGGTGGCGGGGGTGCAAGAGGTCTCTGGTGGGTGGAGTGATTATAAGTATCCCCCACATGCTCCATCCTCTGCATGAAAGCTTCGAAAATTCCCGTCGGATCCATCCCTTCCGGAATAGGTGCTCCATTACGCGCTTGGTGATTTCTCAAGGGTCCTACCATGATGATAACGAGTATTGCCTACAAGAGACATATTGATCAGCTGAAAGTCTTCTCGTAGAAACGAAACCAAGATAGAACGCGAAGTAACAAGAACTAACAGTTCTACAAAACAACACATCAAACATCCAACAATCAATATCAAAAGTACTGCTCGTATATATGTATATATCAAAAGATGTACCATGGAGTACACAATAACCATACCATGTACCACGTGGGACAAGGCTAAAACAGTACTAAGGTCAACTACTACTGTCTATACAAAGCTATGGTCAAATAGCTATCTCTCAAGCTCCCAAAAATCTAGTGGACAACATGTCCTGATGAAACTAACAAAAAAACTAAGTCTTGCAGGTCCTGACTCAAAAGTCGTCAGCGTCTGATCCTGCTGGTGGTGCCTCGTCCTCTGAATCAATCTCCATCTCCTCGAGTGGGTCATCCTCAACTGGAGCAACAAGATCTCCGACTACAACTCCTATATCCCAATCCTCTACTATCTCTGCATCATCATCCTCTATCACGTCTGCTATCGCCTGGTTTGCGACATCGACTGCTACTGCGGCGAATCCATCGGCTATATCAAGAGCTCCTGCTATGGCTGCCTCTCCCATAACAAAATCTGCTGGCTGCGCGACCATCTGAACTATCCATCCTACTGCCATATCGGCCATAGCTGCCATATGCATAATGGGTCCAGCTGGTATCTGAAGCACAACTGGTGCCTCTGGCACAACTACCTCCTCATCGGGCACATCCTCATCTACTACTATGTCTGCCTCAACAGCCTCTGGGTCCGGTACTGGATCCTCTGGCTCGAACTCTGGCTCCTCGGGGTCATCCTCATCTGCATCATCCTCGTCTGCATCATCCGCATGCTCATCCTCTACTGGGTCCTCGTCATCTATCGGCTCCTCCTCTCCATCTCCATCCATGTCCTCATCCTCTGGCTCTGGGTCCTCATCCTCCTGAATCGGCTCAGGCTCTGGAACTGGTACGTCGGGTACCGGTGATGATGGTACTGCCGGTGCTGGTGCAACTACAGGCTCTGGTGGACCGGCTACAATAGCTCTCAACTCAATCTCATCCATCTCGGGCTTACTCTGAACTAACCGTAATATCTCCTGACAAATATCTCTACCAATCCTCGCAGTATGGTAAGCATCCATACGCATCTGAGTCGGGTGAGTCCTCTCGGTCACATAAAGCGCTTTCCACATGTCCTCCTCCAAATGCCTACTAGCTATCTGGCACACACGCTCACGATAAAACTCTGGGTCAGCTGGCTCCACGGTATCCCCATGGATCACGTGTCCTCCATAAGCATCTGTAACAAACTGATGAAACTCTGGGTCCATGCTATCCTGCAAAGGAAAACTATCTATCGTCAGGAAGACGAACTTATCTTATACTCATATCTCATCTCAAGAAAATCTTAAATACTAGAACCAGATGGTGTGGAATCCATCAGTGAACGACAATATCAGAACCTAATCGTAATATAATCAGGAGCTCTGATACCAAAAACCCTGTCACGCCCCGGAGTAGCATAAATAGAGAAAAATAAATTTCCTTTATGGGTCCATAGGGAATGACAAGTGAAAGTCACTGATAATCCACACCACACAGTACTAGTCCAAACAGGAACAGTAAACAACTGAAATATAAACACGGTTCTATCTATTACAAACATCAGAGTACGGTCCACAGGATCACAACAGGTCTGGAGACAACATATGCCCAAGTACCCGTTAACTACAAAGTACAACAGTAAAAGGAAAAGTAGTAATATAACTACTATCTATCTTCAGGTCTTCAGCTAGCGTACGGATAGTCATCAGCCTGACCAGCAACAGTGGGGCCATCCTCCGCGTAACTTCCTTCAGGATAATAGTTATTGCCATATGTTCCGTCATCTGCAGTGTAAAGGACAGGGCAGTCTGGACGGGGAATGTCCAGGCAATAAAGGCCGTCAGCTTGTTGAAAGCTGAGTGAGCACTAACTAACGCAGTCTCATAGAAATGACATAATTACCATTATGAACAGTGTAAGATAGTGATACTAACTATATCCCTTACTCATTTATTCAGACATATCATTAATCGATTCTTATCGACTCCCACTCTAAGACTGATTTCACAATACCCAACTGACTATCTCGAACTGATTATATCAGCACAACATATCAGTGCTCTTGTTCACCGCTATACCGCTTTTAAGAACTCTTGCGAGCACCCATACATCGTTCTCATATAACGACTGGTCCATGGATGTACCCATACTCTTGTTCACCGCTTTTAAGAACTCTTACTGTTCACCGCTTTTAAGAACGCTTGCGAGTACGATACATACACAGCTCTGGTAATTCAAATCATGGGCGTGCCACATCTACTCTTGTTCACCGCTTTTAAGAACTCTTACTGTTCACCGCTTTTAAGAACTCTTGCGAGTACTGTGCACCCATAATTCTCACGATCCTGATCAAATCCTTGACATACACTTATCGGATTCAACCTGAGCGAATCATCAGCTCGACACACACAACTTTAACATACAACTCCTCTTACTGACTCATTTCTCACTTATCCAATACTACCCAGTATTATCATCTCAACTTACTCGTTATCGCGTCGTACTATTACTAGCGTTTCGAACCCGACTACGTTACTCACCATGTTATCTCAATCTCGTTATCGTATCCCATTACCTCCGTAATCCCTAATATCGCATAATAGGAATATGGAACAGCAATTAAACAACTACGCATTATGAATTATAACTAAAAGGAAAACATTCATGTTCTGCTCAGGTTCGATCGATTGAACTCTTCTCGATCGATCGAAGAAAAGATGTTCGATCGATTGAAGTCTTCTCGATCGATCGAAGTGAAAGTGATCTCGATCGATTGAAGTCATTTCGATCGATTGAGACTTAGTGATGTTCGATCGATTGAACTCAGTTCGATCGGTCGAACTTCGTCTTCCCCAGATTCTGCCAGTGAACGTGCAGAATGTGCTAGGGGTGTTTGGGTTATAATTAATACGCCCAGAATATGTAAAACATCATAACTAAGTTACCGAGTGAGTTTGGAACTCACTGAAAGTTGATAAGGGCGTGTTTGGCTTGGTTGAAAGCTTCCAAGCTTTATCAATGGTGGCCTCCTCTCTTCTCTCTCTTCTTTCTGTTCTATGTCTCTCTCTGTCTCCTTTCTCTTCCTCTTCTTGTTCTTCTTCTTCTCAGCTGTGAGCATATATATATATCTATAGGTGTGTGTATATATATAGAGAGAGAGATATAGGGGTATATATATATATAACACAAACACACACAACACCAACTCTCTCTTAACTCACAAGGGTCAGCAAACACCCAATATACACGAATGCAGTGTATATATAGAGAGGGGAGGGGTGCAGATGGCATTGTTTGCGGGAAACCTGGGAATTCAAATGATTACAGGCTCGATCGATCGAAGTATGTTCGATCGCTCGAACTCAGTTCGGTCAGGTTTGATCGCTTGAAGAGGGTTTGATCGATTGAAGATGGGGACCACGTATTTAATTCAGGTCGGTAGGGTTTCGATCGCTCGAACAAGGTTCGATCGCTTGAACTGAAGGTGCTCGATCGCTCGAACGAGCTTCGATCGATCGAAGATTGAATTTCATGAATGGTCAAAGGAAGTATATGGAATCTCTCTGCATTAAATAAATATTGAAAATACAGGGTATTACACCTAGAGCCATAAGACTCTGATGTATTTACGATGATGTAATAGTTATCTAGTAAGGTGGCCTTCTATTGTAATATAACCTTGTAAGCAGATGTTGGTCTTATCCTTTTTGTTATGATGTTTATTATTAGTATTTGGTCGTGGACAATTCGGTAATTCAACCACTCACGTGCCTTAGGGTCCAAGATGAAAATTTTAAATTTTTCCCTATTTTGGCTATGCCGGGGCATGACGGGGATTTTTGGTATCAGAGTCTTGGGTTAAGACATGTACACCAATTGTCCTACACACTTAAGTTATAAACTGTTAGACCCTTTTTTTCCATCCATGAAGATATGAACCTTATGATAGTTGTGTGATTAGCATGGCACTTATTACGTCTCGGATGGATATGGAGGACGGGATTGATGAGGAGATTAGCTGAGGATGTTGACCCAACAGAGGGTGCTGGTGAGGAGAGAGCGATGGTAGTCATGGAGGATGGAAAGCCAGAGGTTGAGGATGACTATGAGGATGCAGAGATAGAGCCTTTGGATAAGAACGAAGATGAAATGGTTGAAAAGTTTGACCCATACTTGGACTGGGTTCCACGTGGGTGGGGATTTCAATCTAAGATCATGTTCCACCGTACGAGTTAGATACGGAGGACTTTTAGGATAGGATTTCCAGGATTTAGAGCTCTACTTGTATTAGGGCTACTAGCCCATCTTTTGTGTATAAAGTATGTACCCAGGCATGTAACATGTATTAGCAGTAACATGTACGCCTTTTTTTATGTATATCCAGCGTGCGTGCTTTCCTATGTAAATATTTTTGTAACTATGTTGTACCATGTAAATATCTGAAGTTATCAATGAAGACTTGTTTCCCGTATATGATGCTCTATATGATGATGTGAATACTTGATGTATTATGTACTTGTATTTGAATTGCTATCTATACATTCAGTCATTTATATCTCGTATCCCTGGTTAGGATTGGAGAGTAACCAATAGATATCCCTGTAGGTACTTAAGCACACAAGCACAATGGTGGGCAGACCGAGAAGAAATCGTAATAGAGGACCACCAGAGCCCATTCTTGAAGGAATAGATCCTAGTGGAATCTTTGGCACATTTCTATAGCGTCTGGACTATATAGGAAACAACCATGGCAATGGCAATAACAACAACCGCACTGGACCACCACCCCCGGCTAGGGACAGATTGCTTGAAGGATTCAGAGCCCTGTGTCCTGATAGGTTTGATGGCACAGTGAATCATGGCGAGCAGAAAAATGGTTGAGAGCTATGGACTACATCTTTAAATCAATGGAGTGCTCAAAAACGAAGAAGCGTTGTCTCGCTACTTATGCAGCAGCTGATTGGTGGGAGGCCGAGAGAGCAACCACCGGAGTAGAAGTTGCAAGAAGGATGACATGGACCACCTTTCGGAAGAAATTTTTAGAAAAGTACTTTCTCGATGATGAGAAGGACCAGAGAGAGAAAGAGTTCATCGAACTACTCAGGGGAATAAACCGTACGAGAAAACACATCACAATTTAAACGCTTATCTCGTTTCGCCCCTCACATGGTTGAGACCCCTCAGAAGAAGCTCAAGAAGTTTCACCGAGGACTTAATCTGCACCTTCGACATCTGACATTGGGACACCTGGATCACACCTTCGAGGCATTGGTTAGGTTGGCGGCAAGTTTGGAAAGAGATGGTGTCACGCCCTGAAGTACCAAAAATAGGGAAAAAAAAATTTCCTTTATGGGTTCGTAGACAAGTGACTGGTTGTGAGTGTCACCTGATTGTCCAAACATGCTTATAACAATAATATGGGAAAGTGACTAAGTTCAGCGGAAGCAGAAATTTAAAACATCCAAGTCTTACATCAATAGTATATTACAGGCCAAAAAGATATCCAAAAGATACATATTACAAGACCAGCTAAACTATTATATCACTAACATAATAATAACAGAACTATAAAAAGCTCCAAAGTCTTCAGCTGGCGAAACCGTAGCCTTCCTTGTAGTAATCTTCACCAGCATAGTCTTCAGTAGTAAAGTCAGCATCTTGATAGTAGTCGACTCCGTCTGGGCCTGCAAAGGCTGGACGTGGAAGGTCCAACGGCATGAAAAGCCGTTAGCGGTTAAGCTAAATGAGGGTCCCCTTAAGGTTACCACCACTTAAGGTAAGTTATTCTTCATCTCTTCTTATTCTCGATACTATGTCTTGTTCATCTTTTCTCATTCTCAAAACCATGTCTTATTTAAACCCAATCATTCCCTTTGAAACTTAACCCAGAACTGAACTGACCAATGACATTGACTGAAAGAAGACTTAACTCCAAACGCATTTACTGGTCAAGAAAGAACAACACTCAACAATGAATAGTTAACTGTCGCCCAACTGGCACTCAAACTGTCGCCCAAATGGCATTCAAACTATCGCCCAACTGGCATTCAAACTGTCGCCCAAATGGCATAAGTGTGTGGGACATTAACAATCTCTTGGTCGAACACGTCATGCCGATCCTCAGGTCGCCCGCACGTTACCGAACACGTCATGCCGATCCTCAGACCAAGGGTACGGGAAATTAATAATCACTTGGACGAACACGTCATGCCGATCCTCAGGTCATCCGTACATAACCGAACACGTCATGCCGATCCTCGGTCCAAGGGTGCGGAAAAATAATCAACCACTTGATCGAACACGTCACGACGATCCTCAGGTCATCCGCACTTAACCGAACACATCATGCCGATCCTCAGATCAAGGAACAAAACATAACTCACCAATCGACTCCATGGAATAATCGAGAGACCAACTTTGTAAGAATTATCCAAACACGACACAAAAGTTCACTAATCAACTTTGACCGGTAGTCACACGACTAGAAACGAGGCCCAATGTCCCTTATTCGCATTAAATCTGTTATCGAAGGTTTTATCATTATTTTACGCGTTCGTACGTTTCGTAGTTTAGCTCATTAATATCATCCATTTATAACTGTTAATATTTCGCTATACGTCCGGCATTCCGTTTTCCTCTCAATATACTTATGATGGAAACTTTCCCGATCACTTATCAACGCAATAATCGTGCCATACAATATACTTATAGTTTGGGTATGAACTTTCAACGGTCATTAGACTATATTCACGTAGCTTATGGATTTATAATCATGGATTTAATATCAATAAAACATATAGATTAAACCCTTAACATACTCATCTACGCGATAGCACTACCATAGCACGAGGACAAAGCCTCCGAACCCGGCGTCATCGACCATCCTCTTAACGGTGGGCGAGAGTTGAGTATACCACAGGAAAGCATGAGCGAGGCTACCGTGGCCCTTCAATGCCACTTCCGGCACCTGCACACAACAAAAACAACAAAGAGATGCACAAAATCACTATTCACAACCCGAGAGCCGAAATCACGAAATCAACATTTAAGCACAAATCGGACTTCTAACGATCTCTAGGTGTACACTACGGCTCACAAAACTAGCATAATACATGAAAGCGGTCCTAAAATGTCGAAAGTTTCACATACCAAGCTCGCTAGAGCCGCGGCCGAAAGATGGGCGACATCGGCCACGACCAAGAATGATTGCGTCAGAAAGGGCCGTCGCTTCGGACATCCGCTCTAGGATGATACTACCACCAAGGGTGAATGAAGGGAAGTGGCACAGAGTTGAACACCCCAAGTTCCCAATGGCACCGCAGTACAGCAAATCTCAGAAAAGGAGATTCCAGAGGGCTAGTCAGGCCAAGAGGGAAAGGCAGTACTGGGAGGATCGGGCATACGATCCTCCAAGGGTCCTTCAACCTTATCTCTATAAGACTGATGAATAGGTGACAAAAGAAGAAGAGCACGTGTTCGATAAGAAAGCAGGTAAAGGGGCGACGCATACCATAGATCGCCTAAAGAGAATCTTCAGGCAAGAAAAGCTAGAAGAAGAGTGTAAGCCAGAGATCGATTCTATGGATGAAGAGAATGATGATTATGAGGATGAAGGTGAGTCACCAATTCAATTCGGAACTATCCCGAAGAATTTATCTGCAAGCATGGTGTTTACTCTGCCCATGTCTTTCATGGCCAAGCCAGATCAGCCAACGGCCATGGAAGGAGACGTAATAGAAGGCCAGACCAAAGAGTCGGCCATGCTAGAAGATTTGTGTTGGGTGGAGGAGAAACCATCAAACCCAACGTAGTAGAAGCCACGAGCAGGAACATGGATAATACCGACATGCAGACCGATCGGCCAAAGATAACAATCTTGAGACCGAAAGGGTTCCAAACTGAAGAAGGATTGAAACCATACCATTTTAAGTGAAAAAAAAACACCAAATTTATACAATTTGCTTAACATTCCTTCAACTACATCACCGGCCATTAAAGCATTCAAAAACCCATAGAAAGTTTTTCACTTTATAGCAGATCATTCAAATTTTTGTCATCAATTTGGATTCTTATCATGATGCATATTGTATAGTTGATTAATTAAAAATCAAAACGAAACCAGTTCCGGAATAAACCAGTCAAAGCAGTTCTAAACCTATTACAAATCTGATACAAAAATCTGTTACAAAAAATTTATAAACAATGGGGTAGAACTCCAAGATCTAAAAGCTATAGATCTAAGCCTATTACCCCTTAAAACTCCAAGATCTAGTTGTTGAACAACAAAACAAAAAAGATTTCACAACGATTTCACAACTCAAAATAGAACAAAGACTTAATAAAAATCAAAGCAGAGTTCACAAATTTCAGCAAAACAAAATAGATTTTTGTTTCATTTTCTTCACTTTCTCAGCTTTTCTTAGCAGCCAAACACAGGTAAAAAAAAAATGAAAACCCTAACCTAGAAATCTTCTTCATCTCTTCGTCTTCGAAGTGGTCCTCTTTCTCTTCGTCGTCTTCTGTCTCTAAGAATGACAATTTGACTTCTAAGTGAGACGATGATGGCCAAGAGATCTTTGGGGGTATTTAAATAGAAGGGCTAAATTGGTCATTTCATGTTTTTAATACTACTAACCCTTTATCCCCTTGTTTTTAATACCACCCCCACCTGGTATTATTTAATCCCACCTAACTAGCATTATTCTTAACTCAAGGAACTCTTATCCCAAGTTCATTTAATTCAAAAAATATGCAAACAAACGTCGTATAATTCTAGATTGGACTAAAATAGTCCAATCCACCCCAATAATCCAACAAACAAACAAGGCCCTTGGGTACTAGATAGTAGAGGTCAACTGTAACTGACTCACATAGTCAAAATCATGTAACAGTATACAACTGCAATGCAATAAATAATTAATCAGATAATTGATAATAGCATATAATCAATAATTACAAAAAAAAAAAAAAAGAACATTAATTAATTGATAATTATCAGCCATGCATATGTCCCCAGCCACTCTTCACTTTAACAAATAAACAAACACTTGGTGAACATTAGAAGCGCAAAAAAAAAACCAACACATTCATCGTCTACCTGTAAGAATAAGAAGCGCAAAAGTTGATGTTTCGTGTAGTGTGTAGTTGTGTGTATGAGAGAGAGAGAGAGAGAGAGAGAGAGACTTTTGGGGGCCCGTTTCTTCACCAACCATGAAAGCAATTCCTCCAGGGCCCAATTTCTTCTTCTTGTGCCCCTCTGATTCGTCAGAAGGGTAGCTCTCAATGGCTTGATTCGGTGGTTGGAGGACTAGTTATATTCTGCACAGTATCAAGAGGAACCAACAATTAGTAATAGACAAGAAGGAAAAAAGAACCCCTATTGACATTACAAAAAATGAGAAAGGCAAAAAAAAAAAAATTTGACTAATGATTCCCAAACAACAACATTGAAGACAAAGAAGAGGAACAAAATCTGAATACAACTTCGTTCAAAAAATTAATTCATAGCAGAGACAACTTAAAAGAGATGTATAAGAGAGAAAATGCTGACCCGTTTTGTAGGAGAGACAAAGATGTTCTCACTCTATTGACCTCCACGAAACTAAATAGAAAGTAGAAACCAATGTCAATTGGCCACAATAATTTCAAAATACACCAAATTCAATTATCAGAAACCCAGTACCAAAGTTCATCATATCAATAGGGAAAAAAAAGAAGCAAATCAAACAAATGAATAGTTATAAATTGATACATGCAGAAGCATGCGGCATTGGCGAAGACTAGAGAAGCGGGAGACACCGGCGACTACAGTGGTGACGGCTTGTGCAGGCGGCGAAGGTAGAGTCTGTGAGTGGTGGTGAGGCGCCGAGAGTGGTGGTCATAGGAGTGCCGGAGTGGTGGTGAGGTGTCAATTAAGAGAGGAGAAAGAGAGACTGACAGAGAACTTAAGAGGGTAAGGGGGCGTAGCCGCACAGAGAGGAGTAAGAGAGACTGAGAGAGATAGGCTAGATCATTTAGGGTTAAGATTAAGATTAGGGTGGGATTTCGGGGAAAAGTGGGTTAAGCGGGAATTTAAGGCACCAACACAAAATTTGGTCCCTTTCTCCCTTTTTTCCTTTTCTCCTTTCTCTTTGGGTGTGTTTGATAACCCCAAAAAGTGGTGGAAATGAAAACTTTCAGCACTTATTTTTTTAGTACGTTTAATAGCATACCACTTAATTAAAAAGCAGCAAAAAAATCACTGAAAACTTTAAGTAAAAAATTTCTACTAAACATAATCACTGAATGCGGACTATTTTAGTACTTGAAATTGTTTTCAGCATTGGAAATTCAATCGCTTAAAATTTTCAACACTTAAAATTCAGCAGTTAGGGTCCATTTGATAAAACTGAAAATTAAGTGTTGAATTTTTAGTATTGAAAATTTTAAGTGATTGAATTTGCAATACTGAAAATAGTTTTTCAAGTATTGAAATAGACTGCATTCAGTGATTATTTTCAGTAGAAAATTTTCACTTAAAGTTTTCAGTGGTCTTTTGGCTGCTTTTTCAATTAAATGGTATGCTATCAAACCGACTGAAAATAATAAGTGCTGAAAGTTTTCATTTCACCACTTAATTGGGTTATCAAACACACCCTTAATTTTCAATACTTCATTTTTAGTTTTTATCAAACGGACCCTTTTTCTTTTTCTTTTGAGAGTCTTTGTACTTGAGAGCCGCTAGTTTAATTTGTGGAACAAAATTCTTTATCATTATTTTTTTTCAGATCCAAATTTCTAGCGGATATAACCGTTAGAATTATAAATAAGTCCGTTACAAAATTTAAGTTACCAAAATAATAAATGCACATTACTAACGGATTGTCTTGATTTCTAACGGATATATCCGTTACTAATTACTAACAGATATATCCGTTAGAAAGCTTAAAATCTGTCCATTAGAAATTGGTCTATATGGTGTAGTGTATCACATCACATCAGCATGCTGGCATGGTGTGACGGACCACTGAATAACTTCTCGTGTTGACGACTAAAAATTGCCCAATTCAGGCTTGTGATAAGGAGTTCAACAATTTGTTCAGGACCAAGAGTCATGGAAGGGTAATACTATCCAGATTCAGCGAGGCATTCCCCATGACGATGAGAGTAGATCTGAATCGGTCACTTGACTTCCAATTCTAGTCCCGATGCTCAGAGCAACAACTTTAAAGAAGATTTGTCTGATATTGGACTCTTTATCATGTGGAACATGTGTTACATATCACTTAGCTCATGACACATGATCAGGATGTATGACCCATGTTATAAGTTGAGATCGAAAGTTGACTATCCAGATTCAGCGAGGCATTCCCCATGACGATGAGAGTAGATCTGAATCGGTCACTTGACTTCCAATTCTAGTCCCGATGCTCACAGCAACAACTTTAAAGAAGATTTGTCTGATATTGGACTCTTCATCATGTGGAACATGTGTTACATATCACTTAGCTCATGACACATGATCAGGATGTATGACCCATGTTATAAGTTGAGATCGAAACATAATAGAGAAAATATATTGTATAGATTAGATTTATATACCAACTAGGGTTACATAAGGGTCTTAATATAGACAAAATAAGGAACATGAAATACTAAAATGCCCCTAGGCTTAAATCATAATGACCTATGCCCTAATGCGGCAAATTACATATTTAACCTCCAACACAAGTCAATCGGTCAAATGCAAACCCCCTAATCACTGATAGTTCGAGCAACATAGATAGGCCAAAGCCGATATAAAGAATGACTGATATCGAAGCGGTTACAACTGCTCAGCAGACATGAATATAGGCGGTTGTATGAATGTGGGTTGCTATGGACCGAAAATCTCTAAGCAACGTGCAAAGCGGTTACCATTAAACTAGCCACAAAGGAGGCTCATAAATCTATCTCTAGCACATATACAACTCGAACCCAACATTCAAAAAAGCATCCAAAGCATCCTTTCGTTTAGTCTTTTGCATTCAGTTCTTGTAATTACGTTTCTCCAAGCATTGTAAACATTGTTATCAATGAAGATAGAAATCTTTTATGGTAATGAGGTATATTGTGCATAACTTTAATACTTTCAAATTTGTATGGTTCAATATTGTTTGAAGATTTGTAGTAAGAGTCATCCTTACTTACTTTACACAATCATTTTGATTAGAGGTTAGAGATCTTATTCCCAAGTTGTACACACTAGCTTATAGGAATACTTGTTCATTACACAATAATCATTTTGATTAGAGGTTAGAGATCTTATTCCCAAGTTGTACACACTAGCTTATAGGAATACTTGTTCATTAAACACACATTGAGTCCTTTGGATGCTGGCACCCCTGCATGCATACCAAGTAGTGAACAGAGGGATAACTATATATATTACCACAATCAATTTAATTCATTTGTTTAAGTTGGCTAGAACTCTTGGCTCCCTATTGAGGGTTTGAAACTCTCCAAGGGTCTTCACAAAGTGGTAAGAAGAATGGACCTTAAGACTCTAGCTTACTAATAAGTCCACGGCTTTGGTGTGGGTTCGAATCTTATTGTCAACTTGCCTCCTTAACTAACCTAGTGCGTGTATTGTGGGATCATGCACGTGTCCAGCCTTTGTGTCCTACTCTAATAGAACGATAGTAAGTATAAATTATGAAATTACGGGGGACATGTAAGGGGATTTATCCTTGTTTTCTAGGAATTTGTCCTTCGGAAAAAATAATGGAAAAAAAAAACACTATGACCAAAGTGACCCACCCATTTTTTTTACACATCTAAATATCACATATAGTTTCTACTCTTAGCCAAGCATCACATTTACTACCGATAGTCATAATTAAATATTCATTTTTCTCTCTTTTTCTTTTAAGGTTAAAGATAACTATATATCATGTGCTCTTAACATTTTTCTTTTGAAAAGACCCCAAAAGACCCCAAAAGAAATGGCTCTTGACATTTTTTTTGGCCCAGAAAGAGATCTTATCTAGTTGTATTTTTATGATGCTCAGCCCCACATCGATTCAAAAGGTTGTAATGAAAAAGAAAAATAAATTAAAAAACAAAGATTCAAAAGGCAATGAACAAACAATCAATGCTTCTTAAATTTGAATTCAAAATTTAATTTTCAATTGATAGCTGTCACAACATGTATTATAATTATTAAGTAATCATTTAGGAATCAAATTTGATAAACCAAACCAAGCTTTCTATCCCAATCAATTGGGGTCGACTGTACGAATCATTTTTCTCCATTCTGCACGATCAAGAGTTATATGCTCATTTAAATTATATATATATATTCATATCTTGTTGCACTATATATTTCCAGGTCAGTCTAGGTTTGCCTCTCCCTCTAACCATTCCAGGCACTACGATCTTATCACTCTTTCGCACATGTGCATCTACATGTCTTTGTTGCACATGACCGAACCATCTAAGTAGGGCTGTTCAAAAACCACCCGCCCACCCGACTCACCCGACCACCGGACTCACCCGTAGCCTTTTTTTTTGTTTTAATCAATGTGGGTGGAGTCACGGGTCTTGGGGGTGGAAACCCGACAGTTTCAGGTGGAGTCACGGGTCTAGGGGGGTGAAAACCCGATTCACCCGACCTGACTCGAAACACACTTAATTTTTTAAAAATATATATGTAATATGCTTATATCAATATATGCATTATGTATTATACAGTCTTTAATATATATATATATATAATATGCTTATATTAGTATATGTATTATGTATTATAAAATCTTTAAATATATGTTATATTCTTATATCAATAAAATATATATATCACTAGCGGAGATATAAAAATCTTAAAATCATTAAACTAGCACATGATTATGTTTTTATTTTTTGTTTGGTCAGGGCTTTGGTTAGCCCATGAATATCTAGATAAATACATTCAAAGCAAAAAAAAAAAGAAAAGAAAAAAGAAAATGTAGACAAAGTCATGTGTAAAGCAAATACTTGATTGAGACAAATGAGACAGTCGGGTTTCACCCGACTTGACCCGACTCACCCGACCACCCGATGAGTCGGGTGCACCCGACAAAGCGAGTGGATGACGGGTGGAAGGAGGGCAAACCCGACTATGTTCGGATGGATGAGCGGATGAAGGCCAAACCCGACTCACCCGACTCGTGAACACCCCTACATCTAAGTCTATTCTCCCTCAACTTATCCTCAATGTGTGCCACTCCTACAATCTCTCGGTTCATTTATAATTTTATCTTTCCTAATCTTAATTACCACACATCATTATATTTCCAAAAGTTTGATATTACTTTTAGAAACTAGAATCAGTACCCGTGCGATGCACGTAAAAAAGTTTCTTAATTTTATCTATGTATTTTTTTGCAAAGAAAATTTTTTGTACGTAAATTTGTTAATGGTATTGTTATTTTATATATAATATATATTTATATTATTTTAATTAATTAGTTTAATTTGTATCATGTATGTGTGTATATATATTTGGAGATATCTGTATATGTATATATATTAGATAGATTAGATATTGATGAGATTATATATGGTTGAAAAAGTTTATTATAGCTAATCTTGATTTGCTACAATTTTGAGATATATATATACTATAGCTGCTAAGTTTGCTCTGTGTGTGTGTGTGTGTGTGTGTGTGTGTGTGTGTGTGTGTGTGTGTGTGTGATAGAGAGAGAGTGAGAGATAAGGAAAGAGAGAAAGAGCGAGAGAGGATGAAAAAGATAGAGATTATACATATGTATATATCTATATGTATTAATTCTAGAGATAGGAAAATTACAAAAAAAAAAAAAGGAAAAGAAAAAGAAATATGCAAAAAAGTGCGCAAAACTCATAAGTTTGATTCCATTTTATAATATATATATATATATATGATTACGTGGTTGTTTGTGTAACACAAGAATCAGATCTGTGGTTTAGAAGGGAAAAAAAAAACAGATTTTAAATAATTGTGTGTATGTGTTGATGTTTCTTAGGTATTCTTATATATATATATATATATACAGGAATTCTCAGGAAAGGGCGTCATCTCTTTATTAAATGGAGGGCCTCTGTTTTGGTCGTCAGATCGTGTTTAAAAATTGTGAAATGACAAGACTGCCCTTAATGCAAACATGATCCGACGGTCAAAAACAGAAGCCCTCTCTTTAATAAAGAGAGGACGCCCTCTTCATAGCCTAACTGTATATATATATATATATATATATGTATATGATTCCATATCCATTTTAATTAGGTTTTTATGAATACATCGTGTTGTTGATTTTTACAAAGAACAAGTTATTTAAAACTGGTCTGAATTTGACATCGTTCCATCATTCCCTATAAAAATTTTCATACTCTCTTCTTATTTTGAATTTTGGATGGAAAATTTAAGAATTTCCAGAAAAAAAAAATTCAAAAAACAAACATATCACTAGTGTTTCAAAATTTGATTACTAGATATTTCTTTTTGTAAATTTGATTATAGTACAATTTTTTTTTTAAAATTACATTTAAATTCTCCTTTTGGTATAGAATATATATGTATAAATATGTACACAAAAAGGTCAGCATAATTTGGAAAATATTGGAAATATCTAATCGGAAAATGTTCGGAATTTTTAGAACTTCCAAATTCATTCTGATTCTCTTTTAAATTATGAACAAAATATGCTACGTTTAATTTACCCAAAAAAAATTAAGTAATTCCTAGACCAAGAAGGCACTTAATGAAAAACAAAAGGACAAGAGGGATTATGAGAAGAGAAAAATAAAAATTTTGCACTTCTAATTCCTGAAAAATCAATTGTGTAGCTACTACTCCCATCGTCCAAAATTCATTCATACATACATATCAACATGCCTTGCTTTACTTTGTGTAGAGACTTATTTTAATTCCTAAGTTTTATATTCTTTATTAAAGCGGAATTTTTTTTAATTAGAAGTCTCTTCGAGTAATGCATTTATAATTGAACCGATTTACTAGCGTTTGTCGGGCGTTGCTTCATTCTGAGCAGACACTTCTAATAGCTCTTTTAAATTTTGTTTAGTCAGAGTAGGGACAAAAAATATTTCACCACCAAACAAAAAATGGAGTAACAGATTAAGTCTTGAAAGGTATCCATAAAGGGCAATGCTAGGGGCACTAACAACTTCCACTAATACTTACTAACACTCTATCTCTCTCTTAGTGGTACTGTGTCAGACCCCACAGTACCACTAAGAGAGAGATAGAGTGTGTTAGTAAGTGTGTGCGGACCCCACAGTACCACTAAGAGAGAGATAGAGTGTGTTAGTAAGTGTGCGCGGACCCCACAGTACCACTAAGAGAGAGATAGAGTGTGTTAGTAAGTGTTAGTGGAAGTTGTTAGTGCCCCAAATATTACTCATACATAAATGTAGATTTAAAGTTACACACATTGAGTGGACCGCAGAGGCCTGAGTGGTACAGTCAAGTAAATGGGAACAACAATGAAACTGCTATAGGGCCTTGCTAGGTGACGATAGCCAATGTTTCCATTGAAATCATTGAAGTTATGCATGAATTGAGGATCGATACGTTATAGGGCCCTGCTAGGCGACGATAGCAAAGTATCCATCAGAATACAATAATTACTTTTTAAATGCTATAGGGCCCTGCTAGGCGACGATAGCGCTGCAACTATTCTATTCACCCGGCAAGGTCACGAGGATCTAAGAGTCCAATGATTACACTCTTTTAAAACCAAAATCTGCTATATGGCCCTGCTAGGCGACGATAGCAACGTAATCATTCTACTCTAAGCCAACGGTGTTACACTGGTAATATAACAAGTCACATGAGTCAGTTGTGGTGTCCACGGTTGAGTTAAAGTCGAATATATCGATACTGCATTGTGTCGTCATACTATTATACCATATGCTCATTTACGTTGTTTCAAGATATTGTTGTACCTGTATATCCTTAAATGTATTAGGAGTGATCGGTTAAGACGATTTCACTTAGCTTCAAAAGCTAACGGCTCCTTCCCTGCCCTGGACATTTTACGTCTAGGTTATAATGACGAGGACTATCATGGTAACAATGAAGATGTTTATCACTATCCTCAGGACGGGAACTATCAGGAAGGTGATCTTGAGGCAAACTATCAGGAAGAGTTTGATAACGAAGGTTACGGGTTTGCCAGTTAGAAGAAGGACCCTGGCCTACTTCCGTATTAAGACTTCCAACTATCTTTTGGTTGATGTAATAATTTAAGTGGCGTGAATCGCCCAAACTTATTTTTTGTGGTTTTCATTTGGAACTTCTGTAATAGCTTAGGTAGCAAAACACTTTAAGTTCCCCCATGAATACCATTAGACGCTTTTGTAAATTTCTTACTCTGATATATGTATTTTATTAGTATGTCGCACGGACAGGTCAATTTTATGTAACTCATCATTCCCTACGGGTCCAGAAAGAAAATTTTAAATTTTCCCTAATTTTGGTTACTCCGGAGCGTGACAGTGCGTGTATTGTGGGATCATGCATGTGTCTCGAGTTTGCCTTTGTGTCCTACTCTAATAGAATGATAGTAAGTGTAAATTATGAAATTACGGGGGACATGTAAGGGGATTTATCTTTGTTTTCTAGGAATTTGTCCTTCGAAAAAAAATAATGAAAAAAAAAACACTATGACCAGAGTGACCCACTCATTTTTTTTACACATCTAAATATCACATATAGTTTCTACTCTTAGCCAAGCATCAAATTTACTACCGACAGTCATAATTAAATATTCATTTTTCTCTCCTTTTCTTTTAAGGTTAAAGATAACAATATAACATGTGCTCTTAACATTTTTCTTTTGAAAAGACCCCAAAAGAAATGGCTCTTGACATTTTTTTTTTGGCTCAGAAAGAAATCTAATTATCTAGTTGTTTTTTTATGATGCTCAACCCAAGATTGATTCAAAAGGTTACAATGAAAAATAAAAAAAAAAAAACAAAAAAAAAAAACAAAGATTCAAAAGGCAATGAACAAACAATCAATGCTTCTTAAATTTGAATTCAAAATTTAATTTTCAATTGATAACTGTCACAACATGTGTTACAATTATTAAGTAATCATTTAGGAATCAAATTTGATAAACCAAACCAAGCCTTGTATCCCAATTAATTGGGGTCGGCTATACGAATCATTTTTCTCCATTCTGCACGATCAAGAGCTATATCCAGGTCAGTCTAGGTCTGCCTCCCTCTAACCATTTCAGGCACTACGATCTTATCACTCTTTCACACATGTGCATCTACAGGTCTTCGTTGCACATGGCTGAACCATCTAAGTCTATTCTCCCTCAACTTATCCTCAATGTGTGCCACTCCTACAATCTCTCGGATGTACTCATTTCTAATTTTATCTTTCCTAGTCTTAATTACCACACATCATTTCCAAAAGTTTGATATTACTTTTAGAAACTAGAATCAGTACCTGTGCGATGCACGGAAAAAAAGTTTCTTAATTTTATGTTCGTAAATTTGTTAATAGTATTGTTTATATATATATATATAATATATTTATATTATTTTAATTAATTTGTTTAATTTGTATCATGTATGTGTGTATATATATTTGGAGATATATGTATATGTATATATTAGATAGATTAGATATTGATGAGATTATATATGGTTGGAAAAGTTTATGATACCTAATCTTGATTTGCTACAATTTTGAGATATATATACTATAGCTGCTAAGTTTGCTGTAGATAATATACATGCAAGCATACGAGACGGGTTTAGGTCACTTACCTAGCGGAATAACCGACGTATCGCCGAACGGTGTTGTTACAAGCCCGGCGTCTTCACCCACGAACTACTGCTCCATGTTGCCTCCGTGTACTCTCTTATGCTTCGCGTAAGTCGTGAAGATCACTACTAGAGCGGTCCTCGTACGTATCACGTGCTAAATCTCATGGCTCATTTGGTGATGGCCAAGAGAGAGATGAACCGTAGGGATAGAGAGAGAGAGAGGCTTCTGTGAATATATGAAAATATCCTTAGGTTTTCCATGTGATATACATGTATATATAGGCACATAAAAACCTATAAGGCTTAAGACTCCAAAAGTCCATTATTTGGCGTCCAAGCCAGCCCTCTCTGGACCCAGTCCAATATAATGTGGGTGCCCGTATGGCCCAACCACAATATTTGTTACATCTCTGTAGACACCCCGATTTTGACCAAACGTCAAATCCAGGGATTGGTTACCTCTTAAAAGACCGATGATGACAATGGCTGGTTACACCCGAAGATTTCCCAGAATATTCAAAATCTTCATTTGATTCTTCAAGGCAAATTTCAAAATTAAAATAGAAAAATATAAAAAAGGAGAAGGAAGAGAGAGAGAGTTTGGGTATTCGGGAGAAACCCGAATAATAAAGAACGCGTGAGAAACCCAGTCTGGGAACCAGATTTTAAGAAAATAGAAAATAAGAATAAAAGAGTTCTTTTGAGAGAAATGGGAGGACAAAATAAATAAAAATCTTGGAAAAAGAGAAAATACAAAAAAGAGAGTAGTATATTCAAAATATACCATGCACATGGTTGATACCATGCACATGGGGGATCTTAATACAAATATATATATATATAGAATAAAAAGTTTTGTGTTTACACCAACATATTTTTGAAAAATCAAAAAGAGGGACAAAATTCAGTTAGCCCCGGCACGCGGAAAACGCGGCGGCACTCACTGAGTGCCGCGCCGGCACTCAGTGTTTGCCGCCCGGCATTCAGAGAGTGCCGCCCGGCATTCAGTGAGTGCCGCCGGCACCCGTCGAGTGCCGCCGGCTGTAACAGACTGCTTTTCTCACATGTTCTAGAAGAAATCTTTGCACATGGGTTTCCACCCCGAATTTACCCATTTATCCCTGGATTAATGGTCTATATAAACAAACTTTCACCTTCATTGTTGAGAGACTTGAAAAATATACTTGAACTTGAGAATTAAGAGAGAGAGATATACAAGAATCATATATATTTTGAGAGAGAGAGAAGAAGAAATTCTTGAAGAACTTGAAGAATTTGAAGAATTTTGGGAAATCTTGGGAGGTTTTCACAAGAAGTTGAAGAAATACTTGAGGTCTTAGAGGTAACCTCTTAATCCTTGATAGAATTAGGACTATTCAATCACAAGTTCATAGTTCTAGGAACTTTACACATTTTCAAAACCTCTCTTCTTACCTCATTTCATCACACACCACTTAGAACTTGTGATTGAATCTCATATTATTTCATTAATTTGGGTCTAATTGATGCCTTGGGTTTAAAATAAATTCAATTTTGAAGAATTTGTGTTCTTGGTTTCTCAAAGCAAACTTTGATTTCTTATTTCTACCATTTCTTGTAAGGTTCATGAGATCTTCCATATCTCATTGAACCTCTTTGAGTTTGATTCTTCAACTTCTAAGATCTCATGATCTACATGGAGGTTAGAATGAATCATAATTTTAATCTATATATAGTTAGAGAGATTCAAGTTTCAATCCATAACTTGAACCTCTTCATTAAGGAATCTTATGGAATCCCTACTATATTCCAATAAGGTTTCATTAGATTTTAACTTCATTTAGACTCCCATGACCATCAAATGGTAGGAGTGATCTTAGTTTCTCTAAGTAATCTTTGATTTTCCTTACTTCTATTTCACTAAAAAGGCTCATGAGATCTTCCATATCTCATTGAACCTCTTTGAGTTTGATTCTTCAACTTCTAAGATCTCATGATCTACATGGAGGTTAGAATGAATCATAATTTTAATCTATATATAGTTAGAGAGATTCAAGTTTCAATCCATAACTTGAACCTCTTCATTAAGGAATCTTATGGAATCCTTACTATATTCCAATGAGGTTTTGAGTAGATGTTAACTATATTTAGACTCCAATGACCATCAAATGGTAGGAGTGATAAGTTGAATTCAAACTTGGATCCATAGGTTTGAGTTCTTTATTTGAGGATTTTGTGAAGTTCATTTCAATATTTCATCAAGATCCACTTGTGTAGTATGCCTTATAATCTTCAGTGACCATTAAATGGTAGAAGAAGTAGTTTGGTTTGAGTCCCAACTTCATGTTCTAATAGTTGAGGCCAATCAATAATTTGAGCTAGTAAGATGAAACAGTGGGTTCATAAACTGTTTTTGATCAAGGATTTTTAGTTTGAAATCCGACCGTTGGAATCGAATGAAACCAACGGGAAAATGTTCATAACACTTTGATTTACCACTGTGATTTTTGTTTTAGCAAGATCTTGTGATTAGAAGGGTTTGATCATGGTTTTTGTGAGCTAATCACAATCTGTCCAGAGTTCTAGAGTACTTTCAGAATAATAAGTCCGTTTTGAAATTAATAAATCAGAACCTTAATTAAGTTTTTGGGGTCTCAAATAATTTTTTATAAGTACCTTAATGTGTTAGGAAGGTACCCTAAAAAGATCTAAGTGTTTTTCATTTTTTTACTATTTTTAGAAAATCATACAAGATCTCTGGACAGAGAGTTGCAGAATCCTGAGTGAGGTCTAGTATTTTCAGTATTCCCGGAGATCTAACCGTTGAAACCTTGATTTTCTTTTTGAGTTAGAAACTAGACTCACAGAGGCATGACATATCCAAAAATCAGTAAGATCCAACCGTTGAAAGTATTTTATATCCATTTTTGAACGTCGGGTCTGCTCTCTGTAAATCACAAAAAACTGCTACTGTTTTTGTCTAATCTTATTTATTTCAACTCAAATGGTCTCTTAATGTCTTGGGACTCAAACCATGTTTTGAAAAATGATAATTTAGATTAAACCCAGAGGCTTAGGGATCCAAATTAGTGAATAAATTCATGTCTCATCCTTATTCATAATCATTTATTCATTCATGTACATTGATGCTTATAGTTAGAACTAGTTCTTGGATGAAGTTGGACTTAGTTGAATTTAATTGAACATGACCTATGATTAATTACCTTTTGATATTATATCTTGTCTAAGGCATGTGTACTAACCTTTGTTTTGTAGCGCTTTGAGGTACAATTTCTCAACCCTTCTCTAGTTTAATCTATTTTATTGATTTTAATTGATTTTTCGACCCCATGTGCGACACCTTAGCTTAGGTTTTGCCTTATGTGTATATATGTATTAGAGACCTTTCTTAGGTTTATTTTTGCATGCATTGCACGTTTGATATTCGCGGCCGGATCCCGGGTATGTTTTCTAGTTCTCTATTGCATATCATGATGTTTGCTAGTTGAATTATGTGACTTATGAATGATATTTTACCGTTAGCAATTTTGCACCCTTTCAACATGCTTGTGTTATGTATACCTACATATATGTATTAATTGAGGGCATGCTTAGATTATTAATTTGATTAAAAAGGATGTTGAGTAGAGGCCTATCGTGAGATAGGATGAAAGGGGGTGTTTTAGTCCGCCGGGCTCCTTCCCCTTTCATTCCATAATCCCCGGACCCAGTTTATCTTTGGTTTCGCAAAAGATCAGTTTGCTTTTAAAATGGTTTCTTAATTTTTTCCTTTTAAAAATTAAGTGGCGACTCTTTGAATTTGAAAATATTTGTTTTAAAAGTGGGTAAAATTTGAAAACAACCTGCGATATCCACAATCTCCCACTCACCCACATAGGGTTGGTACTAAAAACCAATCTCTCAACACAACGGAACTTCTCAACTCTTCATACAAGGAAGTAGTGTAACAACCTGCATTTCCATTTAATTTAAAATTCATGTCCATATTTAATTTATGTGTATTTGCATTGGCATATTTAAATTCAATTAGCATGGTCTGCTTTTACTTTAATTCCAGTCACTTGTTTGGAATATTAATTTCTTATCTAATTCACATTTAAAGTTTATTGGGGGCCAAACTGCAATTTTACAAAAGTTAGTAATACCTGTATGGATTTCAAAATCTGTATTTCAAAAACGGTGGAAAAGTTTACTCTTGATTCAAACTGTATTTTTATGAAACCAGAAAATCATTTCCTACGTTAAAATGAAATTCCGGTATTTTTGTGGTGACCACCGCGCCCCGAAAATACCAGTTAGTGTTCAAAACTGTCCACGCTGTGTGAGCTTCCACAGATTTTGGAAGTGACTGATTTGGACATTTGCTTTATTGCCATTTATGGCAAGTAATCATTGGATATGCCTTGTTTGGGTATTATAATTGTGTGTGTGTTAATTTAATGCCATAAGCTAAATTCCCAAACAACCCCATTTGACCCCTATACACCTATCCATGGCCTTTGGCTTAAACTTGGGGCATATCAACTGTGTATCATGTATATACGTATGATTTTATGCTGCTAATTGTAAGGAGTTAGAGAATTGTTAAGCTAAACTCAATTAGTGGAGTAATCCTAATAATACTTGGGCACCAAATTCTTGTTTGATATTTATATATCACACACATCTCACTTTCTGCACACACAACACAGAGAGAAAAACAGAGAGCTTGAGAGAGATACACAAAGAATTTCAGAAATTATTTTATAGAGAGAGAAGCACATCACCATAGCTTTAAAGCTTGCAATTAGATTCTTATTTGGTCTTTCTTTCTCAACAATTACTTCACCTCTTAATCACAGTGAGTATTACTAACTCACTAAGAATGTAATTACATGTCTATTTACTGTGTGTTTGTTCAATTTTGTAATACACCATTGTTGATCCTACGTATGAAAATTCATAGCTTGAAATCAAGATTTTCAAACCTTAATCTAAATTCGTTTTTAGAGATGAATATGGTAGATTATACATCCTATATGCCATGTTTGAAGTTTTAAAGCCTAATTTGTTCATATGGAAAAGTATATAAGAAAATAAATTTTGACATGTTTTGGTTTTTCATAAAATTGGAGAGTTATGGTTAGAATCATGTTAAACTAATCATAGATTCTTAATCCTTGTTGAAAAAGGAAGAGATCCATATATAACATGATATATATACTTACAGAATGGAAATGGGTCAAAAAGACCCCTGTTTTGCTGAAACAGAACAGTTCCTGCGGAGAAGATGAAGCCTCAGCTTCATCTCGCGCCACGATCGCGCGCGCGAGAATCGCGCGAGCGGCCCGCGCGAGCGATCTTTCGCGCGAGCGGACCGCGCGCGCGAGGTATGCTTTCCCAGGCAGACGTAAGAGTTTATATATATAAATGAAAATTTGGTTGGTCGCGCGAGCGAGGGTCGCGCGAGAACCCCTTCGCGCGAGCGATCCGCGCGCGCGACCTTGGCTTTCTCAGGCAGACAGAAAAGTTATATTATAAAAAGGAAAAGGGGCATATCGCGCGAGCGGCCCGCGCGAGCGACACTTCGCGCGAGCGGCCCGCGCGCGCGAGTTCTGACAGTTTATGTTTTTGTCTGTTTTGTGTTTAAGGTCTGTTTGGTTCAACTTTTTAGTACCGTTAAGGCTCTGTTTGGGAATTTAGTTGATCAGAACTCTAATTGGTTATGTTTGAATGATTGAAACATTGTAGTATGACTCATTAATCCCCGTACGCGTGTTGTTCCTTTAATTCAGCATTTTTGTTTTCGTTTAAGTGCATACCATTCATGTGGGTCAGTGGTACATGCATAGGGGTGTCAGTCTGTGTGGAAAAGAGTAATGGTAGTGTGGAAAGAGTATGAGTTTGTGTTTGTGGTCGTGGTTGTGATTGTGGTTGAGTATGAGTTTGTGGTTGTGGTCGTGGTTGTGGTTGTGGTTGTGGTTGAGCTTGTGGAGAGGGTATCTTTGAAATGCGACGGTGGCAAATAAGGACACTCCCTGACGCCCATGGAAGCGTTAGAGTGTGTGAAGCCGAACTCGGACATTCCCTGGCACCCATGGTAGTGCTAAAGTGTGGCCTACGGACACTCCCTGATAACTCGAGTCTGGATACTGTGTGAGGGGTTGCCCCGGTATTTGCATGGCGGTTAGGGTATTCAAAGTGTGAGGCATTGGACACTCCCTGGTACCCCGGACCAAAGTGTGAGGCAAACTGGACACTCCCTGGCGCCCCGTTGCTAAAGTGTGGCTATCTGAGTGTTTCAAAGATACCAGGAGTAGGATAGTGGGTTATTGTGGCTGTCGAGAGAAAAGAGTCGGCAAGATGAGTGTGGTGCATTGTCCTCATACACGGTCCCATCGGTGTAAATTTACCCTCTTTTATAATGTTGTGGTCGTTTTCTAAACGAGCTCTTTAATCATAATTATAAACTTGTGGATTTAATTTGGAATTGGAAAAAGGTAAGTTGGTATGTTTTACATTCAAAGTCATGTTTTTAATACTCACCAGCTTCTTGAAGCTGACGACGTTGATGCGTCCTGGACATTCGTGTTCAGGCTTTTCAGGTTATAATCAGGAGGAATCATACGACTATGCTAATTGAGAATGACTGCTTCTGGAATAAAGAAACTGTTTATCATATGCTTTAAGTTTATCTGTTTTAAGTTATGAACTATTTTGTTTTGTAAGGATGACTGTAACAGACACTAAGTTATTATTTTATTTTCAAGGCGGTCTGTGCCTTAGTTGACCCCGGTTCATAAGATGTAATAAGTTAGAAAATTTTTGTAAGCCTTGATTGCTTTACTCTGATTATTATGTTTTGTTGTTTGACGTTTGGGACGGAATCGATCCTTCAAACTGTCGCGACCTACGGGTCCATAAAGGAAATTAAACGCTTTCCTTATTTATGCTACGTCGGGGCGTGACAAATAGAACGTGCGACCTTACGAAAAGAAAGTACAGCAACAGGAGTGTAATGCCAAATCATCACCATAACCAGCAAGACACATCACTCGGAAGCTTCTCGTGTATGCCTTAGACAATTCAACCACACCGGACACAGCATTTTCAATCCCTCGGTAAAAAGAATTGCTGCACCACCTCAATGTAATGTACTCATGACATATCAGTAACAAATTACGATTGTCGCAGGCCTGCTAATGAGTCACAAAAACATGGTGTGTTATTGAATGGTCTTCCCTGAGCCCACATGTCAATCCGACTAACTTGACCGCTTGCCCAGACACACCCCATAGAACGGAATAATCTCATCGTCCTAGGATAGCATGCTAAAGTAACTGTCATCAAGCGTCCTCTTCATGACATAGTCTCAAGTCGTGAAGGCAACCAGTTTGTAGGATAACCAATGTCTTGGATATGCTACATGGCTCACACAGCAATGAAGAGGAATCCATTCACTGCTCCATAGTCGATCGCGAAAGCACATACAATACGATATGTATGCTAAGGCGTTCTTCCATCAAAATGGGCATGTCACTCTGTGTTTGGAAAAATATAAAACGTCTAACCTGAGTCTCCAAGCACAGTCGCTCCTCTTAGCTCCCGTCTGAAAACTCACATTCGGCTATAAACAGGCTACATAGAGTCGTGGGATATCTCTATGTTCGACCAAATATAAAGGTCTCATCTTAGATCCATCTAAGGCGACATATAGAAATAAGAGGGTTTATATCTAGCTCGATGTTCTTATACTGCGTAGATATAAGTGTTCAAGCTTGCTTTCTAAGCGCTGTGGACACATATGTCCTAGCTAGCTATCTAAGCGCCATGAACACAAATGTCTCATCTTGCTCGCCATTTAAGCGCCATGAATCACCCGTGTGAGTAGGTCGATTCAAGCCCGGTGACATATAAGAAATGTGCATCCGTTCCACTTATAAGAAATATATATATATATATATGGAAACCAACTAGTTTATAAAAAACTTGGATAATAATGTCAATAATACAATAAAATGTCTAAGCACATCAAATCCCCAAATGGAGATGTGCCTTAAGACAACCTCCCTTTGCGCAAACCACATCTCAAATGTGACACGTGCTAGAATGGTTTTTGAAGTCTTTTGCATGTGCTCAGGCTTACGTGCTATCACCTTCGATGAGCACAACTTCATCACTATGAGATAAAGAGCCTAGCCACTGCAAAAACTCTTCAACCAAAACAGCTTCTCAAACAGCTGTAGAGCACACCACATATTATGCGTCCATCGTGGACAGCATGAGGCAAGGTCCATAGTACTCCTGCGAACATATCGCAAGATACTCTTCACTACTCTCTAGTGACAGGACCATGGTTGCTACGACAACGACTAATTAAACCAACCGCATAGCAGACATCTGACCGAGTACACACATTAGCGTACTTCAGATTCCCTATTGCGGACGGATATAACAAACTGGACATTTGTTTCCTCTTCTCATTATTCTTAAGACATTGATCTAAGGTCAAGGTGAGTCCCAAAGAAAAATGGGATGTCAATGGGTTTACAGCTTTTCATGTGAAAAACGTTCAAGAACCCTCGAGAGAAGCTTCAGAATGATCTCTCACAATCTAAACTCCCAACACATAGTTGGCATCACCCATATCCTCAATCTCAAATAGAGAGGACAACCACTCTCAAGTGGCGACAATGGAACTCATCTCATTCCCAGTTAAAAGGACGTCATCAACATATAAATAATTAAAACACTTTTCTTGGACCATTTAATGTACACACATTGTACCACTGCCTAGACGATTTGAGATAATAAATAGATCGTTTGAGACAGCACACTTTTGCGCTCATTCCCTTTGGTTACAACACCAATGGGATGATCCATATTTATCTTGTCGTCTTGTTCTCCATTAAGAAAAGATCAGTTTAAATATCCAACTAAAAAGGTTCAAAAACTAAATATGCGACAACTGCTAGGATAAGGCGAATGGAGTCAGATCTCACCCTTTGGGAGAACATGTTTCCATGGTCTATACCCTCTCTGGGTACAAACTATCGCCACAAGGCGCGCCTAATACTTGTCAATTGAACCATCTGCCTTGCATTAGATTTTGTAAACACACTTGTCTCCAATAGCCTTATGCACAGGCAGAATGTCAACTAACTCCTAGACCTTATTTACGTCCATAGGGCTCATCTCGTCTGGCATAGTAACTATCCACTTAGCTTCAGCAGACGAAGAAAAAAGCTTCAACAAAAGAAGCAGGCTCATCCTCATCCACTTGTGCACACATTTGCACACATATGAAAATGTCTTTCTCAATTTCAAAACAGCGATAGGGAACGTTTTCCTCATCACCATACAGTGTACTACCTGAGAATCTTGAGTGCCTAGTGGCGCACTCCCACTAGCGTCTAGCGGTGTACTCCCACTCGGCTGGAGACTAGTACTATTTTATAGCGATTACTGGATGTGGAATCTCAATCTCCCCACCCTCGCTTAAAGATGGTATGTTGTCTTCAACATCCTCCAACTCATGGAGGTCAAGATTTTTCTTAGTAATACAAATCTGGGGAAGTCATCCTCAATATCATGTGACACCATTTCTGTCATTCCTATACCCGTTTGTTCATTATACGAAACATAGGCTGTCGAGCTATTAGAATACCTTTTAAAGGTATGCTTTCTAGCTCTCGAGCGTAGTTTCTCGCACTTATGCAAGGTATAGTGAACATAACCTCTTGAGCTCCACGGGCGCAAATGCTCCAAAATGAGCTTTCCGCCTTTCCATAGCTCATAAGGGGGTAGAAGGAACTGACTGAGGAGAGGCACTCTACTATGTAGGCAGCAATCAATAGTACATCCTCTCAAAACAATACTGGGAGGTTGACTTGCGCCATCATAGTCCTAGCCATATCTAGGAATGTCTTATTCCTTCTTTCTGCAACATCATATTGTTGCGGAGTTCCGGAATAGAAAGTTGTCTGCGTATCCCCTTTTTCCTCACACAATTCCCAGAACTGATTAGGTAAGTACTCGCGATCCTCACATTGCGCGAAATCATCTATAAAAGTGAGAAAATAAGAGGCGCCATGACGTGCCTTTACAACCATAGGTCCACAGATATTTGAGTGAACTAGATCTAATGCTTGAGTAGCTCTAATAGCCTCTCTAAAAGGCTTTCGGCATGCTTTGCCAACTAAGCAAGACTCACACATAGGTAGGTCAACCTTAGCGAGTGGGCCCAAAAAAGGGCTTCTCGAGCTAATCAAGTCATCCTATCTCATCCTATGCGTTCAAGTCCAGCATGCCACGTCTCAGAATAAATGAATAATAGAGGAAACTAGAATTTATGAAAACAATTCTTAAGCAGTTATCCCTAGATAACCATGTCCTAGTAACACTACCACCCAAAAATGTCCATCCTATTACCACCGAACTGAAAAACGCCCTCGATTGCGCTCTTCCACCTTGTTAGCCTTGGCCCCACCCTGCCTCTAGGCGGGTTTACCTTTACCATTGCGTTTAGGCCCACTAGCCTTGCGCTTACTTCCACTTATGGAAGTAGTGGTCAAGAGTATAGCTATACGGTTCGCCTCACCTTTATGGCGCTCCGTATTTAGCTTAACATATCAAAAGATGTCAAAACCAAAAATTTAACATTTTCGTTGTGGATCATGATTTATTTTCTATGGACCCGCGAATCAGGCAAAGAACTAATCATAGCCTGAAACTACAGTTTGCCAGTAAAGATGTTCCGAGTATTCTGAAATCACGAATCATACCTGTCATCGACCTTAGATGTCCAGTCATCTTGTACTTGGAATGTTTCCTTTACTTTCCCGAACTTCATAACTAGATACTTAATCTAGTAGTGAATGTGCCATCGAAAACAAATTTGAGCTGATCTCATAATACTTTGGCTATTGGGTAGTACATATACTTCCCAACAAGATCATGGTGCATGCTGCTTATCACAAAGCGCGTGCTATGATCCTTCTCAAGCCAAGTATCATAGGCTATTAAGGTTATAATGATATTGGGCCGGAGGCCCATTATTCGATTTAATGGGTTGGACTATAGAATAAGCTTAAAGCCCATAAGCTCTTACTCATTCTATCGGTGTGTTACTTTACAGTGCCATATTACAAAAATTAGTCTCTTTTAAACTTGTTACTTTTATAAAGATCGACAAAATGTGGTTTGGAAAACATTTGTTTTTGTGAATTCAAAAAATTTGAAGAATAATATTTGAGAACATGCGCAAGGGATTGACATTATTATTTGCATATTTCACAAGGTTTGTTTTAAAATCCAATTACAATTGAGTTTTCCCCTTTCTATAATTTAAGACCAAAAAACTCGCTATTGCTCATTAATCAAATCTTAATTTTGTAAATCAAGAAAAACCTTTTATAATTGATTTTTCTAAACAAACATCAATTAGATGGTACAAATACCTATCTAAGATCATCTACAAGATATAAAGTGCGCCATACAACAAAAAATGCGCATGGACCCCCACGTGGGTTCAAATTGACAACTTAGAGCTCATGTTAAGGTAATTCAAGTGTATGATTTATGAATAAAGAAAACCATCCCTTTACAAGTAGGCTTTTCCAATACAAGAAATAAAACCCTCGTCCTCACATTACATTTATAGCCCATAAAAAATAGGGATACTTTGTTCATAAACATATACAAGAACAGCCTTAAACATACATCGTGAGGACACAAGCTCTATAAATTATCAATTATTGTCCATTCATTTAAGCCAGATTAAAAAGTATTATTCACACACATCAAGCACTCATGTGGTCTTATTATAAAATGAATGGACTCATCCGTCACTCCACTTAAGGAGGAGGAATTAGAGGTCATAGGGTCAACCAATCACAAACAACAGTAATTAAACGTGACCAACAATGCAATGAGCCTCTAAAAATTATAAAATGTGCAATAAAATGATTATTGCACTGTCCGGATAGCTCCCATAAGCTAAGTAAAATCAATGAAAAAATCCTGAATTTTTCACTAATTTTAACCTAATTTTAGGTCTTAAAACATAATTTAAAACCAATTTATTAAGGGCCCTTTAAATTAACAATTAATTTAAAACCTTATGAAAAATTTAATTAATTGAAAAACAAAATTTTCATTATAAATAAAAATTTTCGGAAATTCACCAAGGCCCAAAAACATTTTGAATCAATTTAACAAAATAAATTGATTTAGTTAAACAAAATTAACTATGAGCAACAAAGTTCCTAAAAATACAAAAATTTCAAGAAATTTGTTCTCCAAAGATTTTAAGTGGTCTAATATGGTGTTCTAAACACCCCATATTAATTTCAAAAATTAATAATCTATTTTGGCTATTTTCAGCAATTAAATAAATGCCCATATGCATAAATTTTATGCTCTAAAATACCAAAAAAATAAGATAATTCATAAAATTTTCTCAAGTCTCCAATTAGTGTACAAAAACACTAGATATTAAATTCAAGAATTAACAACTTTATTGGTTATATTTTAAGCAATTAATATTGCATATTCAACACAATATATATGCTCTAAAATATGTCCCAAAGAGCGAGAAAATACACTAAAATAATTTTCTCAAGCTACCACTGGTGTTCTAAACACATTTTGTTAATTCCCTGAATTAACAATCAATAAAAGTATTTTAAGCAATTTAATATGTGTACAAAAACACACAATTATATGCTCTAAAATATTAATATGATTGAGATAATTTACCAAAAATTACCTGTGGTTCCCACAAAATTTTATATGGTCTCAAAACAGTGTCCCTTATGTCTCATATTAATTACAAAAATTAAAAGTGTATTTTGGCTTATTTTAAGCAATTAAATAAATGTCTATAAACATTAATTATATGCTCTAAAGTACCATAAATACATGATAATTTACACAAAAATTATCTTAGAGTCCCTTTCAGTATACTAAACACCGAAAAAATTAATAACAAATTATATTTTCAGCATTTAATATGTGTTCAAGACACATTATATGCGCCAAAAAAAAATACCCAAACGAGAAAAAGAAAAAATCACAGCCTTTTCTTTTAAGTCCCAAATAGCGGAAAAAAAAAACACTAATACTCTCCTTTAAAATATCTCTCATTTAAAAACACCTTTAAAAGATTTTATGACTATAATTGGTTAAAAATACAAATTGCATAATTGGAGAATATACTTATATGCATAGACCCAAATGGGTCCAAATATATCCATGTGCGCCTGTGCAAGTGTGTGTTTCCATGCACAGTAATGTGCACATGAGTGACATGACCTTAGGCTTCCAGTTTCAACCATTGGTGCTTGCTTGGCACATGCCAATATATTGGCAATATGGCATGTTAGGCATTAAACATCACCTTACTTTATTTAGATTATGTTTCCAAAACAGAGCCCAATAGGGCTGCCAATGCCCTAGGCGTGGCTGGGACCATAGCCTTGGCCGCTGTGCATCTTTTGTACCCATCAGCGACACAAGTTCGCAACGGGATGTTTGGGAGCCTATATCTCTCTTATTTGAGATAGTCAATGGCCAAAAATACAGTATGGGACTCTAGGGACCATAAGAAAGACAACCATATAAAAAAATAAACTCTATTGGAGTTTGGTAATAGACTCACATCAAAATCAAATTTTCAAAGTTTTGAAAAAAAAATTTGGTTAAGCTTTAATGGCACCTATTGGCTCTGATACCAATGTAGATAAATATGCACGCAAGCATACAAGACGGGTTTAGGTCACTTACCTAGCGCAATAACCCGACGGATCGCCGAACGGTGTTGTTACAAGCCCGGCGTCTTCACCCACGAACTACTGCTCCATGTTGCCTCCGTGTACTCTCTTATGCTTCGCGTAGGTCGTGAAGATCGCTACTAGAGCGGTCCTCGTACGTATCACGTGCTAAATCCCATGGCTCCTTTGGTGATGGCCAAGAGAGAGATGAACCGTAGGGATAGAGAGAGAGAGACTAACGTGAGTTAGAGAGAGAGAGGCTGCTGTGAATATATGAAAATATCCTTAGTTTTCCATGTGATATACATGTATATATAGGCACATAAAAACCTATAAGGCTTAAGACTCCAAAAGCCCATTATTTGGCGTCCAAGCCAGCCCTCTCTGGACCCAGTCCAATATAATGTGGGTGCCCGTATGGCCCAACCACAATATTTGTTACATTTGCTATATGTGTGTGTGTGTGTGTGTGTATGCGTGTGTGTGTGTGTGTGTGATAGAGAGAGAGTGAGAGATAAGGGAAGAGAGAAAGAGCGAGAGAGGATGAAAAAGATAGAAATTATATATATATATATATATGTATTAATTCTAGAGATAGGAAAATTATAAAAAAAAAAAAAGAAAAGAAAAGAAAAGAAAAGAAAAAGAAATATGCAGAAAAGTGCAAAAAAACTCATTAAGCCGTCACGTGGCAGGCATCTGATTCCTTTTTATAATATATATATATATATATATATATGATTACGTGGTTGTTTGTGTAACACAAGAATCGGATCTGTGGTTTAGAAGAAAAAAAAAACAGATTTTAAATAATTGTGTGTTTGTGTAGATTTTTCTTAGGTATTCTTATATATATATATATATATGTATATGATTTCATATCCATTTTAATTAGGTTTTTATGAAAACATTGTGTTGTTGATTTTTACAAAGAACAAGTTATTTAAAACTGGTCTGAATTTGACATCGTTCCATCATTCCCTATAAAAATTTTCATACTCTCTTCTTATTTTGAATTTTTGGATGGAAATTTTTAGAATTTCCAGAAAAAAAAATTCAAAAAACAAACATATCACTAGTGTTTCAAAATTTGATTAGTAGATTTTTCTTTTTGTAAATTGATTATAGTACAATTTTTTTTAATTACATTTAAATTCTCCTTTTGATATAGAATATATATGTATAAATATGTACACAAAAAGGTCAGGATAATTTGGAAAATATTGGAAATATCTAATCGGAAAATGTTCGGAATTTTTAGAACTTCCAAATTCATTCTGATACTCTTTTAAATTATGAACAAAATATGCTACATTTAATTTACCCAAAAAAAATTAAGTAATTCCTAGACCAAGAAGGCACTTAATGAAAAACAAAAGGACAAGAGGGATTATGAGAAGAGAAAAATAAAAATTTTGCACTTCTAATTCCTGAAAAATCAACTGTGTAGCTACTACCCCCATCATCCAAAATTCATTCATACATACATATCAACATGCCTTGCTTTACTTTGTGTAGAGACTTATTTTAATTCCTAAATTTTATATTCTTTGTTAAAGCGGAAATTTTTTAATTAGAAGTCTCTTCGAGTAATGCATTTATAATTAAACCGATTTACTAGCGTTTGTTGGGCGTTGCTTCATTCTGAGCAGACACTTCTAATAGCTCTTTTAAATTTTGTTTAGTTAGAGTAGGGACAAAAAATATTTCACCACCAAACAAAAAATGGAGTAATAGATTTAAGCTCCGTTTGTTTTGATGTAAAATGTTTTCCGGAAAATGCTTTCATGTACAATTAGTACATGAAAGCATTTTCCGAAAAACATTTCACATCAAAACAAATGAAAAAGTTCGAAAAACTTTAAAAAAGAAAAAGATAAATCAAAGTACTGCACAAACAACTCTAAATGTAATGATATTTAGTTTGTTGTCTCCCCAATAATACCTCTAATCATTCAATGCATGGCGTAAATATTTCTTCTCATCAATAAAAGGAAAGAATAAGTACGTAAGTAAAGGGAAAGGAAAGACCCCAATGTTAATTTTTTATTTTTTAATCTAAAAGTCAAAAAGGACATTAATCTTTGTGTTTTTATTCAGTCTTAAGTCCATTTTTAAGCTCTGTTTTTTTTTTTTTTTTTTTTTTAAAAGGTCCATTTTAAACTAAAATTGTGGTTATTGACAAGTTTACCCCATTTCTTAATATGTAAAATGTGCTCTTCATTTTTTTACAGCTCAAGATGCGTCCGAAGATATATATATATATATATATATTTCCTTTTTCTCTTTTCAAATAATAAATGCCATAACAATTTTGAGTAAAATTTATATATTTGCAATTTAAAAAATACGAATTTTTTTTTGAATAGTAAAAAAAATTATTATTAAAAAAAATTGCCCATAAGGGGGACAATGATTACACCCAGCAACAAAAAAAAAACAACTCAAACAGCCCCAAACACACACACCCACACACCGACAAACACATCAAATTAATCACAGCAAAAAAATCCTCAAATTAAAGAGAACAAAAAGCAAGCAGCTAACACTACACCCACCAAGAAAGCAAAAGACTAAATCACCCCCAAACACATATATGCCCACACGTGACATATCACAAACAAAAACCTCCACCTCAACATCATGTCATCACCAGTGGCGGATGTAGGGGGGGCAAGAGGCAGTGGCCACCCCTAAGTTTTGGAAAATTGTACTTTTATACATGTATTTTAGATAAATTTTTAAATTTTATTAAGCTTTGCACCCCCAAAATAATTAAACTTATTATATAGCCCCCCAAAAAATATTAGTTAGGCTTAAATAAATAATTTTATATGTATTATATTGGCCCAATTATACTTCATTCTCCCAAAAATTGATAAAAAAAATCTTATTATATGTTATATATTGGCCTAATTACAAATAGATCCAAAAAAATTAACCGAACCCCCGTGTGACTCTAAATTCTTACACAACCCCCCTTGATTGAGATTCCTAGATCCGCCGCTGGTCATAACCAACCCAAACCAAGGCAACCGCCTATAAAAACAACAATGATCAAACACAAAGCGCCGGAAAAAGTGACGCAGCCAAAGTACCCAAAAAGACCGCATTCGAACTCTCTACCTTGTTTTGACCCTAAAAAAAACAAAAAAACAAAAAAAAGACTCTCCACCTTGCTACTTCCCTTCTAACATGCTCCACATTCCATATCAACCCTCGGCTTTGGGCTTACACATCAGGCCCTCGTTGAGAGATTTTGTTCCTTAAACATGAAAATATTGATTTTCAATGGACTTCAAAGAAACGTGGTCCACCTGATACAGGTTGGGCGGCCCCATCCCATCCACCTTTACTCTGGCCCAATGAATCAAATAAGATTCTGAAAAAAAAAAAAAAAAAAATATTTAAAGGTTGTAACATACCTACCGTAAAGGTACTAATATTCCTGTGCGCGCATGTTTTTGTCTTTGAAGAAATCTTATTGTCTTTGGAGACATGCTATTGTTTATAAAAGACACTAGTATACATGTGTTAATAAAGACACTAATTAACAATCCTATGCTGTACCATGTTACTGTCTTTGAAAAAATGTTACTTGTTTTGACGAGATAAAGAGAGTAAAGTACTTGAGCAGTAGCGTAAAGGTAGTAAGTTAGTCTAAAATGATCACAATTTTGTGATTTTTTGGCCGTTTGGGATGATTATTATTATTATTATTATTTTTTTTTTAAATTAGAGCCTACTTTTCTAGATCTAGGAAATGAAATTGTCGGTTTTGCAAGAAATGTTTTTTTGACACCCGTTTTTTAGTTGGAAAATTAAATTTGGTTTTTAGAATGTAATAGTCAATACACATTTTGTTTTTGTAGATTACAGCTGTATAAATTCTTTGAAAACCGGTTTGTATTTTGAACCCTATTTTGGGAGCATGTTGATTAGTTGGCTAAAAAAATAGTGAATGAAGCACGTATTTTGTATTTGAAAATCATTTTGGTCCCTCGCCGCCGCAGCCCCCCCCCCCCCCCAAAAAAAAAAAAAAACGGGAACTTCTAGGGTTGAAAAAAAAAAAACGTTGGAACCTTTTGTTGGAAAGTGTTGGTTAGAGAGACCTGTGGTCATATTACCTTTTATTTTTTAGTTTTTTTTTATTATTCAAATAACCAAAAACGTAGATTTATTTGTTTCATAATCTTTTTTTGGGAACAATGACATAACATGTTGTATAAAAAGGTCAATAATGAGCAACACAGAGCAATTTAACCTTCTTTTTTCCTTTTTTGGTTGTGGAGAATAGAAAGTCCTATCCAACAAAGGAAACATATACTAATTTTTAATCTCTCTCTCTCATATGAGAAATGGTGATACATCAATTTTAAAGAAATAAGATAAGGATCCCAATCCAACCAATATTATATCATCATTCATCACGATGGTTCATGAATAATAATGTAATCAAACGCACCATTGGAATTCAAAATTGCATATTAATTTAATCTATTAACTTGAGAAATTATTCCATGCAACCATCGCATCATACGCTGTGAAGTGATTGCTCATCATTGTAGGATTAAGGTGAAATCCATAAAACACTCAAATCATAGCAGAAGTCACGAGGAGACGACATTCATATAATTTTTCCATTATTAACTCATCATCTCTTTTAGCAAACATAGTTGCATAATGCATGGAAATGTAGCCACTTGTTTGGTTTCACTTAAGAAACAACCAAAAGACAACCAAGACTCCCTTTCAAACATCACCTGACAATGACCAGAATTTGTTGAGAAAGTGAGCGAAAAGAACAAGAGAAAACAAGGGAAAAGAAAAAGAAAAGAAAATCCCAAACAAGAAAAAAAAATGATTGCTGTAAATGCAACTGAAAACAGAAACTAGCACCAAACCCATTTGTTTAAAAGTTAGTAAGCACAATTAAACACTAGTCAAGGAACAAAACAAGACTTGTTCACACCTTGGGACAAACTAAAACAACCCCTTCAGACACTACTTCACAGATTTGTTGTATCTGTCCATATTCCATAGAAAAAAGACCAATTTGTCCCTTTAAACATCTTCCAAAAGGTGTCCCCAAATTCAGTTTTTTTGTTTTTTTGTTTTTTTTTTTTGGGTGCCCTATAAAAAAGAAAAAACCAAAAGAAAAAAGGACTAGAAAGAACATAATTAGTTAACAAAGTTATTGTTACTAACTTGAGGGAATTGAGAAGAAGAAGAAGAGTTAACCATCTCAATCAAATCCATCTCTTTCTTTGCACTTGAAGAAGATGAAGCTTGAACCATTTTCATAGTGTCATGATAGGTATCAATGGAAGGTGAAGAAGCCGACCCGTCTAGCAAATATGAAAGGTAAAGATCAGAATAGAGATTGGTTTTGGGAGTCTCTTCCTTTTGAGGAATTCCATTGAATCCGAAAGAAAGAGAATTCTTGAAATGATGATCATCAAGAAAGGTCTTAGCATCCATTGAACTCATGATCTTGTTCTTATCATTGGAAGGCTCATTGTAATTGTTGCCAAAAAAGTTTTGCATGAAGCTCAATTCCTCATCATATGTTTGGGTACTCATTAATGGAGGAGGAGACTCATCAATGGTGGATTCGGATAGTTCGGGGAGAGAGAGATTGAATTGGTTCGACAAGTCATCTGAGATGGTCGAGCCGGTAGGGGTGGCAATGGGGGTGGCGATGATGGTGGTGGTGGAATTATTATTAATCAAGTTCTTGCTTTTGATATAGTCTTGTAAAATTGAAGATTGAGTGGTATTTCCATTTTCACCCTCATGCTTCTTGCTCTTTCTCCTTGAATTCTGCCTTCTTTTAGTGGCATTCCAATGGTTCTTTATGGAATTTTCAGTCCTCCCCGGAATGTGCTTTGCAATTTCTGCCCATCTATTCCCAACCTTCTCATGAGCCTCAACTAACATCTTCTCTTCTTCCTCACTCCAAGTATCTTTCTACAAAAAGAGCACAAACAAGGGTGGCACAAAGTGTCCCTAAAAGCAATACAAGCTAAAAACTATATGTACAAAGAAAGAACAAGTTTTGACAGTCCAAGAGAAACAATTTTCCATGGATATATATGCTAAGGTGAGAACTCTAATAACAAATTTTAGGTGCTTGGTTTGGGATAAAGTTTCAAAACTGACAAACAAGGGTGGCACAAAGTGTCGCTAAAAACAATGCAAGTTGAAAAAAATGTATGTACAAAAGAAAGAAGAAGTTTTGAAACTCCAAGAGATGCTTTTTTACATGGAAATGTTAAAAGGTGATGACTTTTATAACAAATTCTAGGTGCTTTGTTGGGGAAAAGTTTCCCAAATCACATGAAAATGAACACACAATACAAGAATTTGTAGAAGTTATAATGTGTGAGGTGTAAAAAGACAATGAATTGACACTAGGTTTTTCATGTCTACTAATAAAGAATTACAAACCCTACAGACAACTTTTGTCGAATTCTATTACAAAGGAAAATAAAATAAGAAACAGATGAACAAACTCATATTGGCATATATATATATATATATATACACTCACACATATAGGAGGGAAGAGACTAAGACTATGTTTGCATGTTGATTCTTTATATGTAAAACAAAACCCTAGTTTGAATTTGAATGGAATTCTTTAATTAATTACCAAACCAATTCTAGAAGAAAATCCTATATTATGCATGAAAATCAGATTACTTAGAAAATCTTTGAGTACTTTGAAGATCTAAAGTTGTATCTCCAACATTTAATATGTAGAAAACAATTGGAAGTCAAGATAAACCAGATAAGGCAACCTAGGGTTTTCTTTGTTAAATTGCTTAAAAAAAATTTTTTGGACAAAATCTAAGGCATATATCAGTTCTTGGATACCCATTTATAATTTCATTATAACAGATCCAACAATTATATATATATAAAAAAAAAAGTCTAAAAATTCCAACAAAGAACTGAACACATGATTAGTTCATGCAAATAGTAAAGTTAACGAAAATCACATCGAAAAAGTTCACGCCATCCGCGCAAAATTCCAGATTAGTAAAGCAAACAATATTGAGGAAAAAAAAAACCTTGATGTCGGGGCGCAAATGATTATGCCACCTCTCGCGGCATTGTTTTCCGGCTCTGCCGACCATTTTCTCAGCTATCTGAGCCCATTTTCTCACTCCATGTTGCTTCACCAACCAAACAAGTTTTCTTCACAAAATTACAACATACCAATTCAGAATCATCTCAACCCCCCCCAAAAAAAAATACATATGAGACATGCAATATTAAAACAAAGTACAAAAAACCAAAAGAAAAAAAAAATATTTAAATAAAAGGAAGGGTGGTGTACCTATCTTCTTCATCTGTCCATTGGCCTTTGATCAAGTTTGTAGAAGGGGCACTTTTGATTCTCTTTCCTAACCCTTTTGAATTCTTTTGATCTGATTTTTCTTCTTCTTTCAAACCCACTTCATTATTTGTCTCTCGAGTCAAATTCAAAGTCTCTCCATCAAGGAAAAACCCATCTATGAAGCTTGTTTGGGGTAAAGTTGGCCATGAAACCCCACCTCCATAGCCACCAATTGCACCACTAGAAGAAGATGAAGAAAAATCAGAAAACACATTTGTATGAACAAGTGGCCCTTTGTTATGAGTTTGACCCCACAAGAACCTATCTATGGCTGTCAATGGAGGGCTTGGCCTATACAAAGGAGGGTGGTTCTGTAAATTCACATACCCAAAGCTACTACCACCTCCTCCTCCACCACCTTCCATGAGAGAAAGAGAGAGAGAGAGAGAGAGAGGGCTTGAAGGTGAGGACCCTAAAAACAAGAGGAGAGAGAAAGGACTTATGTTAAGCAAACAAATTTGCTTTGATTAAGGTAAAGTCTTTTATTTTTCTTGCTCTCTCTCTCTCTCTCTTCTAGTAAGAAAACTCCATTTAAGTGTAGTTTTTGGACAAAGTGCTTGTACTAAGCCTTGTGGTGAGCTAGGTGGGATAAGAGCCGTTGATTTGAGGGGACATCCAAGGGCTGAGAATTGGAGGAGGGGTGTAACTCCTGAGCTTCCTCTCTCGGATAAAAGTAGAAAAGAGAGGTGGAGAGATTAGTGGGTACGTTGGTTATTAAACTCCCTTAGTAATTAATCATTTTGCTAAGCAAAAATGAAATGGTGCATGTGGTGTTATAGCCATATATATACTTTGTGTTGATGGTTCCACCCCAAGACTAGAACCTTTTTTTTTTGGGTACTTTCTACACCCTGGATGAAATTAATGTATGTACATATACAAATATTCATGAATATATGCATAGAGAGAAAATGCAAAAAGGAGAAATTATTTTGTGTGACGGTTACACACGTATGATTGTTATTGTGATTTAAGTATTATGTGAGTCCCACTTGCTTCTGTAGTTTCCATTGGTTTTTTTTATTCTCCGGTTTTTGATGATTCATTATCGGTAGTGGCTATCTCTTTGTATCTTTTGGCCTTTCGAGGTGAATGGCTTCTCTGGTTGAGGGCTTATTTTCCCATATAATGAATATGCATAGTACTTGTTAAAAAAAACATAGATCCTACAGTTAAGAAGAGTTCATAATGGTCACACAACGTGATTGTCACATGAAATAATTTCTCCATAAAAGAATTTGTAATCTTCGTTATACCAAGGGCAGAGCGGAGCAAAACTTTTTTTCAGGGGATAAATTAAAAAGATAAGAGTAAAGGTATGGGTTGAACCATAATTGTGAAAATATTTGCGTAAATTTTTTTTTCTAAAATTTGGGGAGGACTACAGTTCATCTTAGCCTACACGTGGCTTCGTCCATCCTAATTGATATGTGACTTAATTCCACAAATTGGCACGGAATTAGCTTAAATTGAAAAGTAGTTTGGAATTAACTACTAATTTGTGGTCTGGCGAATTTATAGATTCAGAAATTTTTCAGCATAGTTGATTTATTTAAAAAAAAATTTTGTTTAAATTTTTTTTATAATCTTATATCCATTAAATCAAATTGAATATGCACAATTATCAGGAGGATGCAAGATCGAATATCCCAAATAAAAATGGTTAGACTACCCTCCGCAAATAGAAATAAAATAGAGATGGTCATGAATATATATACAATTTCATTGTCCTGGACATGTTTGTCTTTTAAAAGAGTAATATTTGGGACACAACCTTCATACAACTTTCATACAACCTTCCCAAAAGATGTGTCTCTCTCTCTCCTGTGATGTCAGTGGATCCCACAGTGACACAGGAAAGAGATAGACACATCTTTTGGAGAGGTTGTATGAAAGTTGTATGAAGGTTGTGTCTCAAGTATTACCCCTTTTAAAATCATTTGTCCTAGGGTTAGCAAAATGATATTAGTAGAGTGAATGTATATATATGGAAGGGTTATTAGTTTTACAACTTACAGGTTAGTTTTTGGCACCCCAAATATTGGAGAAATTATTTGGTGACCATCATATTTGTGTGACTTCCACTAGAATTGGAGTATTTTGTGGATTTCACGTGAATCTTATAGCTGGTGACGGTCAAACGGTATGACAAACACATGGAATAACTTCTCTAAATATTGCTACCTTTGGCACCCTCTAAATGACCTTGGGCCTCGTTTGACAGGCCGGATAAAACTGTCGGATATGACTGGATAAGGCATGATCAAATAGGATAGTGTCGGATAAGCTGTTATTCTGTCATGTGTTTGGAGCGTGCTGGATAAAATTGTCGGATATATTATTATATCCTAATCTTGTATTTGGTCATGCTCGGATATAAGTTTCGGATAATAACTAAATTATTGTCTTTTAGCATAAAATGGGGTTTGAAGAAAGAAAAAGAAAAAGGAAGAAAAGAAAAAGAAAAAAAAAAAAAAGATTAAAAAGGGGGGGAAGAGATTTGAAAATGAAAAAGGGGGGAAAATGGATCTGAACAAAAAATGAGAGAGATTTGAAAAAAAATAAGAAAAAACAAGGAAAGATATGAGGAAAAAAACAAAGAATAAGAAGAAGAAGGCAGATCTGGAAAAAAAAAATCGAATCTAAAAAAAATTAAATAAATAAAAAAAGCAGATCGGAAAATGATAAGAGAGGAAAAAAAAAGCGTATATGAAAATGAAAAAAAAAATGATCTAAAAATAAAAAATAAAAAAAAAAAAACTGAAAATGAAAAAGAAAAAAAAAATCAAATCTGAAAAAAAAAAACGAAAGTTTTTTTTGTCCCAAGAAGTTATCCCAAACTTTTAATCTCACCAAATACCACCTCCCCCATGGGTTAGAGTTATCCCACTCTCCATGAGATAAAAACCGAGTTATTGACTATTTTATCTTGTCCAATGGCGCCACCAAATGCTGGATATGATAAAAGTTATCCTATGCTGTCTCTTATCCTGCATGCCAAACAAGGCATTGGTGTCTTTTTTACGAGAAATTATTCCATGTGATCGTTATTGGTTTTGTGATTTGAGTATTATCCTATACAGGTTCCACAATAATCTAAAGATTCACACTGTGTGGCGATTACATGCAATAATTTCTCCGAAAATGTGAAAATTTTACCTATGTGACCAAAGGGTAATTTGGGGTGTCAGATGCCATTTATGTTAGTATGGGTGGTGCAATTAATCACCGAGTGCTCAAATAAATTTTTTTTTTGCATTAATTGTGATTATCAATGGAGAGGAAATTAAGGAGAATTTGCAGCTCATTGTCTTAATTGCTTGGATGATGACTACTAAATGCTGATTATTAACTGCAAAACTTAACATGACCATTGTATCCTCTAATTTCTTTAGAACCTGGCCTCTGATTTGTTGACCAAGGCATTGACGGATTCATATTGTGGAATGCAACATATGGTTATATATGCCAAAGACATAGCTCTATAGTCTATACAAATCTTATATCTCATAACTTGATTTGTCAAGGGCCATATTATGAACAAAGTGAGCAAGTTAATTATCAGGTTCATTTAAATAATCGAAGTTGTTCTGCAACAATAAATATGAAAGTAAGTCAATAGTTCAATTCTTATGGCTCATAAATTTCTATGAAAGAGACTAATTAAGGGATGGTCCAGTGGTAAGGGATTTCATTCTCCCGGCAAGTATTTGTAGATATGAGTCTCATGGGTTGGGGTGATTTATGGGTTGAGAGAGCACTGCTTCACATTGTGTAGTGCATAATAATAATAATAATAATAATAATATAGTCCATGAAAAAATTGGAAACAATTAAAGGGTTTAACTCCAATACGAGGAGATTATGTTGTTGCAGTCATTTCTTATCTTGTTAGAGTATGTTTGATAACCCAATTAAGTGCTGAAAATGAAAAGATTCAGCACTTATTCTTTTTCAGTGCGTTTGATAACATATCACTTAATTGAAAAAGCAACCAAAAAATCACTGAAAACTTTAAGTGAAAATTTTCTACTGAAAATAATCACTGAATACATTCTATTTTAGTAGTTGAAGCACTGTTTTCAGTATTACGAATTCAATTACTTAAAATTTTCAGCACTTAAAATTCAGTACTTAATTTTCAGCACTTAATTTTCAATTTTTTCAAACACACCCTTTGTCATTTCCAGCTCTTATTCAAATGCATTCAAAAAATTGAATATAAGCTTTATTTGATATGAAACTCTCTAATTTTATTCAAAATTTTCTTATAATATTGCTACTGTTTTCTAAATTATATAATATTTTTTTTTAGTAAATGCACCTCCAATCCAACATCAAACGCAGATCAATTCAAAATTGAGCGAAACACTTTTTTAAAAAACTATCCCTTTATCCTTTAGTCAAACCAGCCTATATCAAAATTTGAGTATGCGATTTTCAAATAAACTAAATTTGATATAAATTTGAGTCAAGGATTAGAATAGGTTTTTAAGCATTATTTTAAGGGTAAAATGCATTTTGCACCCTCAAATTATACTTTATTTGGCACTTTGTACCTAGACAAATTTTTTTTTTTTTTTTTTTTTTTTGTGCATTTGGTTCCTCAACTAACATTTTGTGGCAGTTAACACCTTTTGTCACTTTTAGTGACAAAAAAAAGTCACTTTAGTAACACCAAAAGTGACGGAGAAGGCAAACTGCTACAAAATGTTAACAGAGGAACCAAAATGGAAAAAAAAAAAAAATTTGTTTAGAGACCAAAGTACCAAACATGGTATAGTTTGAGGGTGCAAAATGCATTTAACCCTTGTTTTTACCCAAGGTTATAAGTAAGAATTGGAGATACCCTTATATGAACTTTCCCTTTCAAATGTAGGATTTTGTCATTTTAAAGGGCATGTGTTGTTTTATTTTAGTGTAATGCTATGCTTTTCAAATCTAAATTTTAAATTTATATCCAACATGTTGTGGTATTGGACGACTATGGGATCACTTCAACATTTTTCAATTAAAATTCAGTAGGCCGACTGCACATCAATTGGAATGTGGATTTGCAATTTGGATTTGAATATCATAACATTACTCTACTTGTTATTTAATTTAGGAGTCTATGCACACTATAATAAAATCCCATAAAATTAATTTTTATTAGACCAACATAATTTTAATTTTGATAAGAAGCAGTTAAAAACTTGGACAGAAAAGATCCTATTTTTGAACATTCCAAATTAGTCCCAAGTTATTAAAATATGGGTGGCCCACGGTGTACTTATGCAAACTATATGAGTAGTCTCAATGTTCTTTCCCCTTTTATTTACTTTTCTTTTCCTTTTTAAGGCTTAGTGGCCTTCACATGATTTTTTAAAAGGAGCTTATTAAATTTATTACTAAGTTGTTTGATAATTTAATATAAGTGACACACTACTCTCAAAAAGACATCATGAAACAAAAAAGTAATCTTGAGCTTTTAAAAGCTTTATTCTGGAGCTTTTAAAAACTCCTCCCCCTCCCCCTCCAAAAAAAAGCCCTAAGTTCAATTTTTACAAAGCTCATAAACTAGTTATCAAATAAATTAACATGAAATTGTGCTTTAAAAAATGAGAAGTACCAAAATGAAGGCCAAACTAAGCCTAAATGGGCCATGATATATGATACATTGCAACTCTTAAGAAGAACACAATGTGACACCAGACTTAAGACTTAGGTGGCTCAACGTTACGGCCCATTAATATAGATAGATGGTGTTGGGCCAACTTTACGGCCCAATGTACCACTTAATGATGGTGTTGGGCACGGCAGATATCACATCCACTTCTCTAAGTCCACTGTACAGACTGTACAGTGTGCTGACGTCTCTCAACATATTCCTATTCTATGGCGCAGTTTACGGGAAGCGTGGTCACTGTAGTATTCACCCGGCGCCTCTAGGTTTCGGGGGATTAGTCGAGGTGCGCGTAAGTTGGCCTGGACACCCCCGATTACAAAAAAAAAAAAAAAAGTTTATGGGTGTTATACCTCGGGAAAAGACTAATATATCCCCAAAAAAAAAAGAGTAGTTTGGGATGGATGGTCCGGCTAATCCAGGGCCTAGGAGAAGAGTGGTGTGACTCATTCAACGATTGGGATTAATCCATAAAGGTGAGTTGATTGTTGGACAGTTAAGGACAATGACAGCATGGCACATTAAACGCGTAGTTAATTTCACCCATTGTGTTGTAAATGTTGTTATTGTATTAATAAGACTTTTTCTGCATAAGGAAAACTTGTTCCTGGAGCCAAATTTTGGACACACTTGTACCTAATATAGCCAATGTGGTACATACCAGTGTTCCTTTGTAGAGTTTAAGGTGACACACTTGTACATAATGTAACCAATGTGGTACCATACTAACGTTCTTTTGTAGAATGTAAGGTAGTTCATTAAATAACAACACACCAACCACACAAATCCTTGAATAATACACCAACCACACTAATCCTAGGATTATTTTGAAAAGCTTCACTTTTCTAAACCAATTCAAGGGTAGCCATTTTTTGGAGAAAGAAGATTTATTTTGGAGCACAAGAGAGAAGACAGTGGTTTGTTGTAAAAAAAAAAAATACATGTGAAGGTTTATTTTGGAGCACAAGAAAGAAGACAATTGTATGTTGTAAAAAAAAAAAAGAAGTGAATGTTTATTTTGGAGCACAAGAGAGAATAGACAATATTTTGTTGTAATAAAAAAAAAAGAGAGAAAAAAAAAAGAAGATGAAAGTTTATTTTGGAGCACAAGAGAAAAGATAATAATAGTTTGTTGTTAAAAAAATAGAGGTAACAATTTCTTTTTAATTTATTATATTAATTTATTTTTATTGTAAGATTTATAGAAATACGAATGTTTCTTACTTTATTTGTGATAAAAATAAATCAAGAGCCATCATCAACACTAACCACAAATATATCACAACCAAAAGAACATATCAAATAAATCCGACTCTCCATAATACACCACAATAACCAGCAATCTGCATGTACAACATAAAACTCGCTGTTACATTACGGTTAAAATTGCTATAAAATCACTATTACAAACAATAAACATATAACAATTGATCAAAATCACTATTCGTATATATGATAAATTTCTCCTAAACACACAAGTTGAATTTCATACATGCAGAGAAAAACTCCAATGACATTTTATACAACACCAATCGCTGGAGAGGTGATAAGAACAAGTATGAAATTTTAGATCAAAAAATTTTAAATTAAGATAAGTTTATATCGACATATGAATCAATTTATAATTAGGTTTAATGCTCCCCAATCAACTACCAATATTTTAGGGATCCATTACTGCATGACTCCTACACTTCTGCATACATGGGTAATTTCCAAATTTAATACAAATTCAAATTACTTTCTAAATAAAACAGATAAGGGTTATAATTGTAATAAAAAAAAAGGGAATTGCTATGTACACCCGTGTATTTGCTATGTACACCCAAATTCTTTTATTCTAATCACTTTTCTTCTAAAAAATTTCACTTTTGTGAAGGTGAGCGGTAGCAAAATTAGCGATGTACATAACAATTCCCTAAAAAAAAAAAAATTAGGGGAAAAGACTAATTCTTGAGTTCTACATCAATTAAGAGATTGATTTCATAACTATCTAATTTAGATGCACTCAATATACAAAAACTGTCTAATAAGGGACTAAACAATATGTTTTTATTTTATTTATTATTATTATTATTATTATTATTATTATTATTATTTTTATTTTGGATGTGTTATGACTTAACCAATATTTTAAGGATCAATTATTGCATGACTCCTGCACTTCTGTATATATGTGTAATATCCAAATTTAATATAAATTCAAATTACTTTCTAAATAAAGCAGATAAGGGTAATAATTGTAATAAATAATAAATAAAATTAAGAGAAATAACTAATTACTGAATTCTACACTAATTAAGGGATTGATTTCATAACACTCAATATACAAAAATTGTATAATAAAGAATTAAACAGTATGTTTTTTATTTTTATTTTTATTTTTTATGTGTTAGGACTTAGGAGTCGTTGATATTAGAGTCTAGGAAGGTGATAGGATAACACGTGTCCTCGCCACCGGTTTGCCATAGAAAGTGGGCATAATTAGCTGCATAGTAAGAGTTGGTGGGGTCAGCCGAGATAGCCTCCAAATAGGTCTCCTCAGCGGCCCGTAGGTCCTTCCTCACCGTCCAAAGGAAGGTTGCATACTTGCTCATCGCCTCCGCGTCCGGCGGCTTCACTTTCACCGCCCTCTTAAAATACTCCTCGGCCCTGTCACAATGGAAAACAAAAATTAAATATTTTCTACCGTATAAATCCTTGTAAAATTTAAGTTGTCAATAGAAGAAACTATACCACATATATATATATATATATATTTAAAGTCAAATGTAACATTTGAACAACTTCAAGGGTAGTTATCAAATTTGGATATCCAAAATACTATTTGGTTACTTAAATAGTATTTTACATATCAAATAAATTTCATGCACTCCAACAATAATACCCAAAACTAGTAGCTATTTTATTGTTTAATATATTTTGATGTATCTCAATCATACATATACTAAAAATATTATTTCATTCGTAAATCAATGGTTAGGATCTTTCCATCACTTTCTCACTCCAAAGGCTATAAGATTGGAGATCCAAACCATGGGTTCCCATAATGGATCCTCTTTTGGATCCCTCATTAGAGTGCATTTTTTGGGATAAAGAGATCTATTTTAGTATTTTTGGATTTAGATACCCATTTGAATCCCCATTAGAGTTGCTCTTATAGGAGAAATTTTTGGGTACCTCTAAGGTAACACGTGGCATACCACTTAATACCCCATACCCAATAATAGCGTGTCACACGAACAATGAAACCCACCACAAAAAATTTAAATAATCTAACAATCTTGTGTAGTGTTACCTCATTAAATGTGAGGTACCACATAAACACTACCTTGAGGGTACACAAAACCTTCTCCACTTATAGACCATAAATATTTTTGCGAGAGATGAGGGACTTTCTTTTGTGATATGGTCACCTTACATTCCTCCATCCAATTTGGAGTTGTTAGTAGTTAGTACCATGGAACATAAAAGAAAAATTCTGATTTATTTCGATTAAACTTTTTTCCAAGTAATCTAGAATCCTCTGAAGACCCGAATAAGAGAACTTGAGAGTGCACACCATCAAAGATTTTGAAACCTCACATAAAAATAAAAATAAAAAAATTCAAATTTGTGTGCTAATTTCTAAGTGAGTCAGGTAAACTAATAGTAGGACCAATTCGTTAGAAGTTGTTTGAGTTACTCATTTCACCTCACGTGTTTGTTGGAACCAAATTTAATAATCAGTAAAAAAAAAAAAAACACTGAATGAATAGAATTATAAATAAATTTTAAAATTCGGATATTCTGATTTATTTTTATCACTTGCTTTATTTTTATTTTATTTTATTTTGATTATTCTTCTTTTTTAAATGTGATCATTAAACCAAGCCTAATATTCTTTTCAATATTACTCCTTAAAGATAGAGGAAATCAGTTGCTTTTTAAATTATTTTTTTCCTTTTCTAAATGTGAAAATTAAAGAGTGCCTAGTATTCGGTCTATTTTGGGAATTAATTAAGAAGAAGAAGAAGAAGGAAAAAAAAAAGGTGAGTTGAAAAGAGAAATTAAAAGTCTTTGAAAATATAATAGCAACTCATTAATTAAATTACTGGACTTATAAAAAAAATTTATTTTTAATAAATTTTCTTCACTCTCTTTTTTTTTTTTTTTTTTTTTTAAAAAAACATTTAATTTCCATATTAAGGAAATTAAATGTAAATAATTTTTTTTCCTTTACCTCCAAAAAAAAAAAAAAAAAAAAGAATCTGAAAGTTGGAACCAATCTTTAACAATGAAACCATTCAACTTTGCAAATTGATAAATTCAAAACATGGACAACATTTCTGTGCAATTGGTGCTGTTCCCTCTCTTAAAAGTGAGACCGAAAAATAATTTTTAAAAAAAACGTTTTTAACTACACTTATTCAACTCCACAGAAGTGTTGTCCTGAAAACATTACCTATCATAGTCATGAGCCACCACATAGAGAAACTGAGCGTAATTCGACAGCAGTAGAGTATTTTCAGGCTCTTGAGCTAACCCACTCTGATAAACAAGCTTTGTTATCAAATACTCCTCTATTGACTCATCTTTCTCAATCCTAGCCTTCACCGGCGAAACAAACCTTTTCACCATTTCATCATCCAATGCTTCATTTCTCAACCCCGATTGCATTCTCGATGCTTCTTCAGCAACCGAATTCCACAGACTCGCCTCTTCTTCACTCGTTCTTGTATGATTATCTGTAATTCGATTATCGTGAAATGAACGATCGAAACATTCCGTCGCCGTCGGTGCCACTAGCGACTCGCCGGAATTCCTGGCTGCCGCCGCCATTGTTACTGTAAATTGAAGCTGTTTTTCCATTCGAATTAGACGACATTGAAAACAAGGATAAAGTCAAGATTTTTATGTAGAGGGGACTGATATTGGATGGACATATATACAATAATGAATCTATAGTGAGACAATTTATTTATTTTATTTTTTTTTAAAGTCTATTTATCCAAAATTTTTGGTTGAATTTTTCGAATATAACTTCTTATTCCTATTGTCTAAATAATAAATAAGGGTTGATTGTTTTTTCTTAGTTTTGTAAAGCATAAGTGATGGTAGAATAAGTTTGGGTTAGACTAAATTGAAAAGTAATAAAGAATAGTGATGTGATAAATATTTTTGATGAGTTGATTTACAATTAAGCCAATATTCCATACATTTTTTTTTTTTTGAAAAAGTTAAGAGGAGTTGAATTAAGAAATGAATTGCAACCAAATATTGGAGTGTGCTAGATTACAACTGAACATACATAGCGTATTTTTTTTTCAACAATATTAGGGGCACTAACAAATCTCACTAACACTCACATCCACACACACACTTTCTCTCTCTCCTAATGGAAAAAATATTCAATATAGCGGGTACATAATCCTACATGGTACAACAAACCAATAGAAATCTAGTATAAATTCATCTGGCCCCCTACTTCTAGGGGAATCTTAGTCCAACTCAACAAAAACTCCCTCCAATTCAGCAAAATTTTGAATTATGTGATAAAATCCCACATGGTATCCTTGGGATACCCAATATTTACTCCTCCTAATGGCACTTTGAGTCCATTGCAGACCCCACAGTGCCACTAGGAGAGAGATAGAGTGTGGGTGTAAGTGTTAGTGGAATTTGTTAGTGCCCCAAATATTACTCTAATGAAATTTGTTAATATCCCAAATATTACTCTTTTTTTTTTTTTTTTTTACAATATCTTGGGTTTAATTAAAAAGAGAAATAGGAATGATAAGATATTTTTATCAAATATTAAAATGGACTAAACTAGAATTAAGTTAAATTATTAATTGTAGAAAAAAAAAATTTCTAAGAATATGGGAGCTACAGCCCATCCCAGTCTGCTCTTACCTCCGCCCTCGACAGAAAACGACAAGATCAACGACGAATCGAATTTGTTCGGATCTTCGATTATCGAAATCGATTGGGTAGTGGCAGAATAAGATTGTGGCGGCGCCACCGCGATCGCCATTGAACTGACACTGTAATTAGCTAATAAAATCATCACATACACCATTAGAGTCGGAGTGTGAGAGAACACTTGTTGAAACAACCACACCAACGAGGCGTTCATGTCCTTTTGAACGCGAATCAAAATCGCCTGTAAATCTTCGTATAATGGCTTCTCTCTCATCTGTAAAGTGAAGCTCTGAAGCTCTTGAATTATAAACACCATTGATGAGAAAGCTCTTTTCACCGAACAGTACGCCGACTCTCCGGCTTCATTGAACCTATTTTGCCATTGTTTCTTCCTCTTTATGATACGGAGAGAGATCGGAAGGTCGGCTCTGTTCGCCTTCCTTTCGATAATCTCATCTGTTTCCAGTAAATTGAGCAGTTCTGATTTTGCTTCAATTGCTCTGTTTTTTGTGTTTTTGTCATCGTCGTCATCATGGTTCGATAAATGGAATTTAATGGCCAATTCATCAATCTGTTTTGAAAATTCTTCGTCGGAGAATGAATATAAATTGGCACTACAAGCTCGTTTGATTGTTTTGGTTTGTAATTTTAAGTGCTCATCACATGATTTTGATCTGTAGAGCTTTGTTCCAAACATGGCCGATTGGTTCAGTCTCGGTACTGATCGGATCACAAGGGCTCCGCCGATAAAACTACGTCGTTTTCGGGAATGAGATGAAGATGGTGAGTGAGGATTGGAGGTTTGTGACCAATGCAAACAGGTTGCTGCAACTTTCACCCCCATCTCTCTCTCTCTCTCTCTCTCTCTCTCTAACCAAACACAAAGATGAGAGAGAAAATGAAGATCAAAGTCCCTTGAAAGCTTATAGGCTTCAACTTTCTTCCATAGAACTGATCAATACACTCCTGTGATTAATCAAACAGAACAAAATAAATATACAAAGTCAAACACATGAAACTAATTAACTCTAAAAACAGTTTTCTCGGGAATAAGGTTAGGTCCCCAAACTAGTGGTTTAGTGATCGTGTATGTGTTTATGCTTTTGCGATTTTGATCGTAATTGATAGAACTACTTATTATGATTTGAATGTCGGTATGATACTATCAAAAAACAATCACGAAAAGCATCCATTAAGAGAATGGGAAAAAAAAAAAAAAAACTTTCCCCTCTTCACAACGCGTTTCATCTTTTTATGATTTCGGCAACTAAAAATCACCTAGATAGAAACATGCTCTAAATATATCCCAAAAAAAAAAAAAAATTAATAATAATAATAATAATAATAATAATAATAATAAAATTGGATCAGAAAAGGCAGTTCAAGACGAATCACAAGGCACAAATATATTCATAAAAATACTAAATTGTCTACACTATTAAATGTGAATTTATCCTCCATACGTACTTCGATTTCGACCGGAGTTTGATGAATATTCTGATGATATTCCGATTAAACCTCCGGCGAAGCTCATCGCTTATCAGGAAGAGAGAGCTCAATCACAGGTCTTATATATATAGGGGGAATTATTAGAAAATCCTAAAAGTAACTCTCATAAGTTTCAAACTCCAATTTGTTTGACCATTTGTTAAAAACGACAAAAGGAATCTAAATCAGTGTTCGTACGGTATAAATGCGCATACTATAGAAAATTTCGTGCATGAATTAAGCCCCCACGCGCCCTCCCACGCGCTCTCACGTGCCCCCACTCGCCCATCTCTCCCAAAGGCTGCTCGCACCGTGCGAGCAGCGTACTGTAATATTTCTAATTTTGAAAAATATTTTTTAAACTTTAAACATCCATAACTTTGACCTACAACTCTATTTTTTGCAAATTTTATACCGTTGGAATCGTGTCGACGAGAGCTACAAAACTAGTACCATTGTTGATATGTTTTGAGGAAAAAAAAATTCATGTTTTTACATACATGAATAATAAGTGAAATTTCACTTGATAATTTGATATACATAAAATATTAAGTGAAATTTTACTCAATTCTATAGCTTTAAAAGCTCTCCTTAAAACAGCTCTAAATTCAATTTTTGCAAAGCTCATAAACTAGTTACCAAATGAATTAACATGAAATTGTTCTTTAAAAAAGAAGAAGCACCAAAATGGGGGCCAAACTAAGCCTTAATGTTCATGAATTAAGTGAAATTTCAATAAATATTCATGTTGGCATGATGATTTTTTTTTTAAACAATACATATTTTGTTAAAATAAGCAAATTTCATAATCAATTATAAAACTCAAATTTTCAACCAAAACAAATGCAGGAATTCTTGTTAAAAATCGTCTTTTTTAAAATTTATTGTTGATATGTTTTGAGAAAAAAGATTTTCATGTTTTTACATACATAAATATTAAGTGAAATTTCACTTGATATACATAAAATATTAAGTGAAATTTCACTCAATTCTAGAGCTTTTAAAAACTCTCCCCAAAAAAGCCCTAAGTTCCATTTTTGCAAAGCTCATAAACTAGTTACCAAATGAATTAACATGAAATTGTGCTTTAAAAAAGGAGAAGCACCAAAATAGGGCCAAACTAAGCCTTAATGAGGTAGCAATGACTTTATTGCTATTCGTCTTTTTTAAAAAAAATTTTTTCTCAAAACATATAAATTTGGCATACATAATATTAAGTGAAAATTCAATGAACCCGTACATGCTTTCTTCCTGAAAAACTTGAAGTTAAACTTAACATTCGTATACTCGTTTAGTGAGATTTCACTTAGTAGGTTCAGTGAAAATTCACTAACTATCCCAAAGGTCGGTAGGAGTAACTCTCTAGAGTTTAAGGTATAATTTGATACTTTGTTAAAAAGTTCTCAAGTGTCAATTTAAGTAAAATTTCACTTAATATTCATATACAAGTTCAGTGAAATTTCACTTAATATTTTTATATGCGAAGTGAAATTTTACTTCTTTTTTTTCTCTTTCATATTAAACAATGCATATTTCCTTTATAAAAAAAAATCAAATTTCACAAATCAATTATAGAACATAGTTTTTCAATACAAACAAATGTAAAATTCTTGTAAAAATTCACTAAAACTCTCCTTAAGAACAAAGTGAACATTCGGTTTTTTTTTCCTCACATCATATCAACTTGGCATACGTGAATATAACGTGAAAATTCAATAACCCATACACAAATATTATGTGAAAATTTTATTAAGTTCGTCTGGAGCATAATATGTAAAAATAAGAATTTTTTTCTTTTGCTCAAAAGGTATCAACAATGGTACTAGTTTTGTAGCTCTCGTCGACACGGTTCCAACGGTATAAAATTTGTAAGAAACAGAGTTGTAGATCAAAAGTTATGGAGGTTTAAAGGTTAAAAATGCATTTTCGAAATGAATATTATATGGTACAGCCACTCACACGGTGTGAATGGCTGAAACCATAAAAACGCGCGTGAGGGCTGGGGAATATGTGGGATCTCCTATAGTGCATGCACTTGTACCGTGTGAGCACTGGATTAGATTCCTTTTGTCCTTTTAGAAAGTGGTCAAACCAATTGGAGTTTAAAACTTTTGAGAGTTAGTTGAGGGGTTTTGCAACAATTATCTATATATATATACAGAGATTCTATAAAGAGGGCGCCCTTTTTTTATTAAAGAGCGGACTCTTTTTTTTGCCGTGTAAAAAATGAGAATTTTTCACAAAAAAGTGAGAATTTCTCACATCTTTAATTATGTGAGAAATTCTCACATCTTTAATTATGTGAGAAATTCTCACTTTTTACACGGCCAAAAAAAGATCCGCTCTTTAATAAAAAAAAAAAGGGCGCCCTCTTTATAGACTGACTGATATATATATATATATATATATATGCACCGAGTCATAAAGCTCTTGTCGATCGTCATAAATATCTCATAAAAGTAGTAGAAAAAGAAAATACAAAGAATCCAATCGTATGAAAAAAAAAAAAATTGATTTTGGTACTCCATTGTACCACATTCAGTGTACGTTGTACCATGCAGCTAATGTACTACTAATAATAACTTTTTTGAAGTGTCAAAATCAATTCCCAAAAAAAAGGTGTAGTGTATATGAGGTAAAAAAAATGACAAAATGAGGAGTGTATGAAATGGGAAACAACTTCAGTACAGTTACCTTTGTGTGGTTGGTGTTCTGTTTTTAACTTTTTACTGTTCATGTGAGAGGAATAGCACCAACCACATTGAGGTAATTGCACTGAAGTTGTGTCCTATGAAATATATATAGCCCCCTATTTTCAAGGGAATCCTTATCCAATTTAGCAAAAAATCTCCAATTCGACCAAATTTTAAAATCTAAGAGAGGTTACAAAATCTCACTTGGTATTCCTGTGATACTGAATATTTGCTTGTGTATGAAGTAGAGAAATTATTATATAGTCCTGGACCACATGGGGGTTGCGACCAGTAACAAACTACTATGTGGTCATGTGTAAGCTTTTTGTCTTCTAAAAATTAGATAATTTTATCACGTGACAGTTTTTTTATTGGTCGAGACCATCAAATAACAATGATCCCGGACCATTAAATTGCTTCTCGTGTATGAGATTGTAGTCTTGTCCAAGTTTGTATTGGGAGTAGGATTCTGAATTTTTGTAGATCCGAGTCTGGAAAAGATTAAGGCACCGAAATGGTGCACCGACCGATCGATGTCATCCATTTCGATGGGACTCACGCCCTACACACATGGGACCCACGAAAATGGGCGGCACTGGTCGGTTGGTGCACCATTTCAGTGCCTGTAGCAAGATTCATCCGAGTCAGCAGCCAAAAGGTCATGGGGGTTGTAATCTGACGCGGCTAAGTTCACGAACATCTGGATCGCTTTGTGTGCAGTGTTCATGCGCCACATGTTTACACCGATCTGTGACCCCCCAGTTCCCGACCCGGTCTAAGGATACTCGGCCGCGCACTGCGCAGTAGCACGCCATTAGTACTTACGTGGCGCTGGCAGAATTATCTGATAGATTTTTTATTTTTTATATTTATTTATTTATTTATTTATTTATTTTTTGTATTTTTAAAAATGTTAAAAAAAAAAACCCATCATATGATTCTACCAACACCACATAAGCATTGCCCGAACAACTTGTGACTGCAGATCCAGACTCGTTATTTAGCTAACTGACGCATTTCACTAGTCATGTAAAATACTAATTTTGTTATTAAAACAAAGTTAAAATAAAATAAAAAAGGTAAATTACTCTACCACCCCCTCAACTCTGATATTTTTTCAAATACCCCGTCAATTATAAAACTCAATAAATTGACCCCCTAAACAATTACAATTTTTCAGTAACACCCCCTTTGATTAGGCTGTCTGTTGTCGTAAAAAAAATGAATGCTTTTGTATAATGTTACAAACACACGTGATATAAAAGTGTTAACAACATGATATTTTTACCTCTCCTTTGAGTTATTGAAAATTTTGTGTGTAACAAAGGCCAATTATGTATGCAACAAGGGATAATTTTGTCCTAAAATTTCCAACAATACATTCAAATGAGGGATAAATAAATGTTATGTTGTTAATATTTTTGTATCGTATGTTGCTCAATGATACAAAAATGTTGGTTTTGTTTTTTTTTTTTTTACACAATTTTAACAGAAGGGGTGTTAGTAGAAAAAGGCAATAGTTGAGGGGGTCAGTTTGTCAACTTTTACTGTTCAAGGAGGTATTTACAAAAGAGTTGTAGTTGAAAGGGTGTTACTGTAATTTATCCCAAAAAAATTATTCCAAAATAGTACTCCTATTTATGTGATGTGCCTTTGTATTCTTTGGGATTGAGAGAAGTAGGTCGCCCATTTGAGATACTATATTAGGTCTCCCATTGGAGTAAAAAAATATTTAAACACTACAGTTGTATTGTTAATGTGGTATCACATGTTAATAAGAACTCTTTACAGTTTTCTTATTTTCAGGGAATCCCTTCTCTGACTCAGTAACAATTTAAAACATGTAATTGGGGATAAATAGTTACATGATATTCTCGTTTCATTCAATATTTATTCTCAATGGTGCGAGAAGTTATTCACTGAGGGTTATGTAACCCTGAAAGTAGGGGCTCATGATAAGTAATGATTGACATTATGCAATATGTCATACCTATGGGTGGACACAAGCCAAACCTAGCCGAGCTTGCTCATGAGCTCAAATGAGCCAAGCTTTCAAGTGATTGCGAGCTTTTTAACGAGCTTTTTCACGCACCCTTTAAAACTATATAGTTTAATCATAAATCAGTCATTTATAAAGCCTATTAGCGAGGTTTGTCATATTTTCTCTAAAATTATATAGTTTTATAATAAATATGTATATATAAAAGTCACTATACAAGCTTTTTATCAAAAAGCTCTTTATCAAACCTATTAATGAGCTTTTTCACGAGCTTGCTCGCGAGCCTTAATCGATCATGTTCACGAGCTCAATGAGCGACCTGAGCCTAGCTTTTATCGAGCCGAACTTCGAGCCCTTGTTGAGCGACTCTACTCGTGTCCACCCCTAGTTATACCCCACTGCTTGTCATTTGCCCTCTAAAAGTATGCAGCACATGACCCTGTGTGTATAAATAGTCTATCATACTAGATCAACATGATAACATAAGGTCTCGTTGAATAATTTATTTAATGGAGTTGCCAGGATGGGCCAAAAGTACACTTTTTTCCCCAAATGACTCCCCATTTCAAAGCCTGTACTAGAGATGCTCTTATGAAGCTAAACAAGTGAAATTTACGTCTTTTGCCTATATCCAAATAGAACAAAGAGAACTACTTTCTATATATTTTTTCCTTCTATTGTTTGGTTTTTAGTTCAAGGGCTTTTTGCTTGTCAAAATGTTGAGTCGTAATTTATCGAGTAGTGTTAAAAGCACGCAAAGTTATCAAATGCAGAATGCACGAAGACTTAGTCATTAGTCAAAGACAGGTGGCATAGGAATTGTTCCATAGTGCCTTTAAACATGTATTATGTAGTCATCATTAAATAGATCTTTCCAAAGGTTTCAATTAATTGTCAACCATGGTCTATGTTTTTTTTTTTTTCCGATCACTTGCCTGGGAGGACACATGCACACACATACACAACCCAAGCAAGGCATAGCCCAACAGATCATAACAGACAAGGGAACAAGGTGTAGTACCTGTAATTTTCCTCTACTTAAAATAAATCAATTTTCTGAATTTCCGTTATATAGCCCATTATCTTATTATATTAATTGTGTGACTCTATCGATGCGTTAATATAACCAATCGACTGTAGTCACCGCACCGACTCGATCGTAATAAGATTTAGCTTAGTCCCGCACCCAGACCTGGACATTAGAAACAATACTTGTTTGCATGTAGATCGAGACCAATACGTATAACGAGGACTTTTGCATACAAACCAAGAAAATGGCACAAAACCTGAGGTGGGCCCCACCATGGCCGCCCACATGGTAGCCCATATGCCACTCTCTCCACATGGAACCACCACCTAACCATTTGTCTACCACAAGGACATGTATCTTAGCTTGCTTTCATGCAAGGTGACACACGCCTACCACCAACCTCTTATATAAACTCCCATGCACAAGCAGTACACTTTCTTGAACACTTAGAATCTGAAATTGAGAAGGAGAACTAGGAGAATTAGAGCTACATGGAAGGATAGAAGAAAACTAGAAGAAAACCAAAGTGTTCATCTTCTTCTCTTGTATCCACACCCATACCCACACTTATATCTATCCACATAACCATGGGGACTTAGAAGGTGCTAGAAGAAGTTTTTAGAAGAAGAAGAAGTGCAAAGTTAAAAGCATTGGAAGAAGAAGAAGTTCCACCATTAAAGTTTGACTTTAAGCTTTCATAAACTCAAAACCTACACCCAAGCTCAAATTCAAGTTTTGGTGAGTTCTCTAACTCACTTTAGAACATATATAGTATTTGCTAATGTTTAGTAGTGATTTGACGATGTTGTTTTAAGATTTCCATGCCATGCAAATAGATTTTGGAAGTAAAATTTGTAGCATAGCAGTTTTGCCAAAACCTGTCAGAAAAGAGTGATGAACCGGCTTCTGGGATGAACCGGTTTGTGGGAAGAACCGGTTTCTAGGAGAAACCGATTCCTGGGTACAGTTTTCTATTACGTTCAATTCTAAGATTCATTTAGTTGTACCTCGTCGTTGTCAGTATGATACCTTGTTATATGCCTATCAGAGACTGCATGCTAGTAATTTGGATGTATTAACGGACTTATGCATGTGCTTATTGTATTAGATTTATGAAATGTGCTTTTATAAGTTGTACTTAGACTCAAAGATTAATTTATGTGGCTGTAAGAGTAGTTATGGAAATGTTGTATTATCTCTAGAAGTAGCTATGTTTAGTACCCCGAGCTTAAAGTGTTGTACCATGCATGAAAACAAAGATCCTTGAAACCACTTCTAGAAATCGATTTACAGGTAGAAGCCGACTTGTGGAACCCTTCCCAGGAACCGATTAGTAGGAGTAACCGGTTTGTTGGAGCTTTTTTTTTTAAAAGTTTTCTAAAGGTGTGTGCATGGCAGTAAGTTGAACGTTAATGTATATTCTGACTGCACGAGTATAATATGACGTAAAACAGAATGACGGACATATAAGCATAACTTGATAGTTATAACTGGAAGTCGTATAATTAATCTAATTTCGTAATAAGTGATGCATGTATGGTCGGGGAATGTAAGAAGTAGTTGTGGGATGTCAGAATCAGTCGATGATAAGTGTCGGTTTGGGGTGAACCGGGCCACGGAGGCCGGGTTGGTGTAAAAAGGGTATAATTGTCTAGATGGCAGCCACAAAGACTTAGTGCAATGTGGTGAGTTAGGAAATTGTGTCAAGCATGAAGTGGTTGGTATGGTCAGTACTTCGATTCTTTGTGACGACGTGGTTGGTATTTCGATTCTTCGTGACGAAATGGTTGGTATTTTGATTCTCCGTGATGAAATAGTTAGTACTTTGGCTCTTCGTGATGAAGTAGTAGTTCATAGAGTTAAGACCCCTTTCAATTCTTCGTGATGAAATTGATGTTCTTGAACTCCTCAGCACTTCGAATCTTCGTGACGAGGTGGTTAGTGAAAGGTGTCTCGATTAGTGAATGGTGTCGGATTTAGTAACGGATAGTAGGGGCATTAAGGATGTCGAGGCGAGTCGAGTTGGTTGTTCATATTCTTTTCGAATACCTAGATGGGCATGTTAGTGGTCATAGTTTGATGGTGGGAATGTGGAAATCTTTAAAAGATGCAATCAAAGAAGTGAAAATATTTTGTTGTGTGTGACTGTATAAGTCATTTGATTTAGTTTACTCACTCAGCTTTCATAAGCTGACGACATTCATGTCGCTAGACATTCCCATGTCCAGCTTTCACAAATGAAGGATATACAGGTTGTGATGGCACCCAAGAGGAGGTCGCGGAGGAAGAGTACACTGAGGATGATTATGGCTACGCTAGTTAGAGAGAAGACTAGTAGTTGTAATCTTGTAAATGTTTTTGGTTGTAATCCTCATTAGAGGACTTTCCTCTCTTTTGTAATAGTACGACCCTAGTTCCATAAGACAAGGATGTAACTACGATGTTGTAATAGTTAGCTAATATTGTCGTTGTCATTGTAATATAACCATGTATGACGATATCAGTTGTATCTTGTGTTAGACATGTTTTTACTATTACTGTTTGGTCATGGACAATTTGTCGATTCAACTAGTCACGTGCCTAAGGGTCCCAGATGGAAATTTTATTTTTCCCTATTTTTGCTACGTCGGGGCGTGACACAAGGCTAGTTCTATAAAGCCAGAGGAGGAGAAAAACCCCTCCCCACTCCCCCATGGGGAGATTCGAACCCTCCACCTCCCACTTGGGAGAGGGGGGGTGACCCCACGACCTTTTCAGTAACATACAATATTATGATACCATTAAATCAATTTCACAGCATTGCTTTGAAGGAAAATATTGGAACATAATTGCTGGGATCTTCTATGACAGTAGATTCAGAATGTATGCATCTGAAGTGATATACGTTTCGACCCCCACCAAAAAAAAAAGTTGTAAGTTTTTTATATTATAGAAATTTTAGTCAAAGGTTGAATTCTTACAACCCACCTTTTATATTAGTAAAAGACTCCTCAAAAGAAAATCTCACATAAGTACTTGTGTGATAGTTTAAAAACATATAGATTTGATTTGATTTGATTTGATTCGATTAAATTTCGTAAATCATGAACTTTTGACCAAAATTAACAAAGGAGTTAACTTTGAAACTCAAATATTCTAGGACTTTTACCAAATTTCTATGAGTAGAGCTAGGCACACTCTAAAATCCACACTGAAATCTACATAGGACAATCGTGGTCGTTGATTTCGGTGGAATTCGCGTGCGACCCATGTGGAACCCACAAGAGCCCTACCGAAATCAACGACCACGATTGTCTTGTGTGGATTTCAGTGTGGATTTTGGAGTGTGCCTAGCATTATTGAATTTCCATTGTATTATTTTAGTGCCAAATAGTTGTAACTTTTGAATACCACCTTACTTTAGAAATTTACTACTTTCTTTGTCCCAAATTAAGGGATCATTTTGAAAATTTTAACTATTTATGGAAGATTGCTTGATTATGGTGAAATCTTGAATTTCTCATTATTTTCTTAATTTTAGTTTGAATTTTCATTTTCACACCAAATTAAACTAAAAACATATTATATACTAAATGGCAAACTTGAAAAGTACCTAATAAAAATGAGTAATATTTGGGGCACTAATAAATTTCACTAACACTCACACTCACACTCTATCTCTCTCCTAGTGGCACTGTGGGGCCTGCAGTGGACCCCATCGTGCCACTAGAAGAGAGATAGAGTGTGGGTGTGAGTGTTAGTGAGATTTGTGAGTGCCCCTAGCATTGTTGAATAAAAATATATTGGCTTTTCAAATAGGATTCTTAAAATTAGATATCCCAAATTGGAATAAAGGAATCATAATTTGGGATGAATGGAGTAGTTTTCAAATGGAATAAACATTTTACCATCAAGTTACAACTATTTAGCACAATGAGAGAGATAATTAGGGTGTTCGGATCCAGGTAAGTATCAGAGAGAGAGAGAGAGAGAGAGAGAGAGAGAGAGAATTAGGGTGTGTTTGATATTAAGTACTGAAAATGAAAATGAAAATGAAAATTTTCAGCAGTTATTCTTTTTTAGTACGTTTGATAATATACCACTTAAGTGAAAAAGGTGGTGAAAAATCCACTAAAAACTTTAAATAAAAATTTTCTACTGAAAATAATCACTGAATCATTCTATTCCAGTACTACTTGAAACACTTTTTTTAATTAGTATTGCAATTTCAATCGCTTAAAATTTTCAGCATTTAAAATTCAACACTTAATTTTCAGTTTCATCAAACAAACCCTTACTGTTTTTAGTCCACAGTTGGGACTTGGAATTGCAACTCCAAATTGTTTTCTACTCATATACATACATACGTACAAACATACATACATACATACATACACACATACATATACATATGTATATATTCCATTTGGTGTAGTACAGGTCTCATGCGAGGACATAAGTGTCAGGGTCCAAGGGAAAGAGCAAGGTTCGAACCCTGGTATGAGCAAGACATGAAGAGCCTTTTGACTAACTAGGCTAAACCGTTGCTCGGTTTCTACTCAAATTTAATTTCAGTAAGAACAATTACCCTTGTATAGGCTTACTTTAAAAATTAATTTTTTTAATAGAAAATATAAGATTTGGTCCCTATTTTGGATCATTAATAGGAATTGATCATAGTCATATTGCATGTATAGTAATTAGTCCTTGATTTTGGAAGGTAATCAGTATTTAGTCCTTTTTCCAATTTGATAGAGATTTTATAGACCAATATGCCCTTCGTTACATACATATATATATATATATATGTATGTAAAAAGTGAGAATTTCTCACATCTTAAATTTTTCACTTTTTACACACTTCTCACTTTTTTGTGAGAAATTCTCACTTTTTACATGGTCTGTCTTTTAGATCCATTTTTTAAGGTCCGCTTAAGATCCGGACTATATATATAGTAATGGTTGGATTGCACAATATGTATATTAGGGTTAGGAATTGAAGAGAAGAAGAAGAAGAAGAAGGAGAAAGAGAGAAAGGGAATAGTAATCTATATTATAATCATCTTAATATAATTCCACCACAAATGTGTACATATATATATATATATATATATATCTGAGCATAAGGCAAAAATACCATGCTGCCCTTAATTAATCTAGCACTCTAACACTCCCCCTCAAGCTGGAGCATACAAGTCATACATGCCCAGCTTGGAAGACAAAAACTTAAAGGAAGCCCGAGACAATGGCTTCGTGAGAATATCACCAATCTGTTCTTCAGAGGGTACATAAGAAGTTGCAATGTGTTTCTTTACCAGCAAATCTCGAATGAAATGGCAGTCAACTTCTATGTGTTTAGTGCGCTAATGGAAAACAAGATTGTTAGCAATAAAAAGAGCAGCCTGATTATCATAAAACATTTCCATGGGAGCAAAGACAGTAACACCCATGTCTCATCCCACTCCTCATTTGCCTTTACCCTCGAGTCATTATGTTCCTAACTTTCCATTCAACTTACTTTCTGTTAGTCAACTGACTAAATCATTAAATTGTTCCATAACCCATTCTCCCAAATCTTGTGTTTTTCAAGACCTCAAGACGAAGAAGATGATTGGTTCGGGGTATGAGAAGGATGGCCTCTACTATCTGGATCCTGGTGGCTCTACTATTTTCCCATCTCTTGCTTTGAGTGCAGTTGTTTCCCCTCTGCAGTGGCATTTTCTCTTGGGTCATCCATCTTTGGCAAAACTCAAGTTGGCTATTCCTGTTTTAGGTCGAGTGTCTAGTTTGGATTGTGAGGCCTGTCAGTTAAGCAAGCATCATCGTAGTTCTTTTTCGAGTAGTAGTTGTAGTCGTCAGTTCGAGTCCTTTAATATTGTTCACACAGATATATGGGGACCTTCTCGTTTTTCTAGTCTTAATGGTTTTAAATACTTTATTATATTTATGGATGACTATTCTCGCATAGCGTGGTTGTTTTTAATGAAGGAACGGTCTGAATTACCAACTATTATTCTCTCTAAATTTTATAATAATATGTGTTCAATATGGTACACGGATTAAAATCATTCGTTTTGATAATGCATTAGAATATACACAGGTTGTCGTTGGTTCCTTTTGTGATGAGCGTGGTATTATTCATCAGACTAGTTGTGTCCACACTTCTCAACAGAATGGTGTGGCCGAAAGAAAGCATCGTCATTTGTTAGATATTGCACGCACCTTGATGTTTAACATGCAGGTACCCAAACATTTTTGGCATGATGCTGTTCTTACCGCATGTCATCTCATTAATCGAATGCCGTCTGTCCTTCTTGACAATCACTCTCCATTCTCTCTTTTGTATCCTGGCATCTCACCATTTCGACTTAACCTGCGGGTGTTTGGATGTCTTGCCTTTGTTCATATTCTGGATCCTGGTCTTAACAAATTATCTCCTCGTGCTCGAAAATGCATTTTTCTTGGCTATTCTCGCACTCAAAAAGGGTACCGTTGCTATAATCCCCAGTCTCACTGCTATTTTGTAAGTGCGGATGTTACTTTCTTTTGAGTCTAGTTTATTTTTTTCATCTTCTGGTCAAGTGTTATCCTCCGATCTTATATCTACTAGTGAGGGGGAGTCTACTATGCCCTCTCCTACTCTTCCATTACCTATTTCTAATCCTCCTTTGCAAGTTTATCAGCGATCCAGAGATAGACATCTTGTCTCTTATAGCCCTGATGCCACATCTTCACCGTTTGAGGGTTGTGCTACTTCTACTGATGATTTACTTATTGCTTTAAGAAGAGGTAAACGTACTTGCACTCAGCACCCTATTGCTAATTTTTTATCCTATGCACGTACTTCACCTTGTTTCCAATCATTTGCTTGTGCCATGTCATCTATTTCTCTTCTAACTTCTTATAAGCATGCTTTATCTTCCTCGGGCTGGAAAAATGCCATGGATGAGGAAATGAGTGCTCTTCATAAGAATCACACCTGGGAACTTACAGCTCTTCCATCGGGAAAACAAACTGTCGGTTGTCGCTGGGTTTATACTATTAAGTATCTTCCTGATGCTTCTACCAAGCGCCTCAAGGCATGCCTTGTTGCTAAAGGTTACACTCAAACCTATGGTGTGGATTATTTTGAGACATTTTCACCTGTGGCCTGTCTTAATTCTATTAGGATTCTATTGTCTATTGTTGTCACTCATTCTTCGCCACTATATCAGTTGGATATCAAGAATGCCTTCCTCCATGGCGATCTTCAGGAGGAAGCTTATATGGATCAACCTCCTGGCTACACTGTTGTGGGGAGGGAACATCTAGTTTTTCATTTGCGCAAGGCTTAATATGGCTTAAAACAGTCACCCCGTGCATGGTTTGATCGCTTTAGTGATGTTCTCCTTGCATATGGGTTCTCCCGGTCTACTTCTGATCACTCTGTATTTGTTCATCACTCTACTGGGGGTATAATTATTTTGATTGTGTAGTTGATGATATTCTTATCTCTGAGAGTGATAATGCTTGTATTGCAAATTTGAAACGTCATCTCAGCCAACACTTTCATACTAAAGATCTTGGTGTCCTTTGCTACTTTCTTGGGATCGAGGTTGCTCGTTCTCGTCATGGTATCTCCTTATCTCAAAAGAAGTATGTGCTTGATCTTTAATCTAAGACAGGTCTCTTAGGCTCTCGACCAGCTCACACTCCTACGGATTCTAGTGTTAAGCTCGACAGTGATCAAGGTAAATTACTCGTTGATGTGGGTCGATACCGTAGATTGGTTAGAAAGTTGATTTATCTTACTGTCACTAGGCCAGATATTACTTATGCTGTTGGTGTTGTTAGTCAGTATATGCATGCCCCACGTCAGCCTCATTTTGATGTGGTATGCTGCATTTTGCGTTATTTGAAGAGTGCCCCTGGGCGAGGACTCCTTTACAAGTCTTCTAGCTCTCTTTCTGTGACTGGTTTTAGTGATGCTGATTGGGCTGGTTGTCGATCCGATAGACGGTCCACTTCTGGGTATTGTACCTTTGTTGGTGTTAATCTAGTTATTTAGCATAGTAAGAAACAAAACTTTGTTACACGTTCTAGTGCTGAAGCTGAGTATAGGGCTATGGCTCATACTGCTTCTGAGTTGTAATGGGTTCGGTCTCTTCTTCAAGAACTGGACGAGAAGACCCATCAGCTAGAACAATGTTGTGTTGAATAGGGTGTAAATGAGAAAAGAGAGATGATATACTAGATATGTGTGAGCTAGCACCAGAGTCAATGACCTAGGATGACGGCAATTGAGCAATACATACAACATTACCTGAATTAGCTAATATAGCAGTGGATGAAAAAGGAGGGCCAGAAGGAAGAACTGTACGCAGTGTCTGAACAAATTCACCAAGTTGAGTTGTGAGTGCATCATGAGAACCAGAGGTAGGAACATCAGAACCCAACGAAGAAGAAACCGATGTTGATTGTGCAAGGCTATCAACAACATGATGTGCATAATTCGGCTTACCATACTTCACCCAACAATAAGGTTCCGTATGGTTATTGCCACCACAATGATCACACTTCCTATCACCACGACCACTAGTATGACCACCTCCACGAGAACCATGGTATCCAAATTCGCGACCACTACCGCTCGAAACTAAAGTAGAGGATTTAAATGAGGAGGCAGTAGGGACATCCATAGTGGATTTTTTTCCCAAAGAGAAGTGAATCAGTCGAGAGTACGTGTTAGCAGCTGTAGGAAGAGTCTACTAGCAAGTATCTGATCCTTAAAGCCACGGAGATCAGGATCAAGTCCTGACAACAAAGAAACAATCATAAAATCCTCCCAATGGAATTTTTGTTGCTCTAAATTGGTACTAAATGGATGATACTATAATAATTGGTCCCACAAATTTTTAAGACTACTATAGTACTCAAGTAAAGATTTCCCAGACTGCTTAGTAGAAAAAATCTGCCCATATAACTCAAAGACCCGAGAAACATTACTTTGGTGTAAAAATGATTCAACAATAGAGTCCCAAATCTTTTTAGAAGAATCACAAAACTCCATAGTCATAGCAATATTTGGCTCCATACTGTGCCACAACCAATCCATAACAACTGAATCTTCACATAGCCATTCTTCATATTTCACATCCGTCTGAGTGGGAGGATTATCGATCAGTCACATATTTTAACTTACTTTTTCCACGAAGAAAAACCTTCACAACGTGTGCCCAAGGCAAATAATTCTAGCCATCCAATTTTTTCGAAGTCATAGATCTTGGAAGATCATCGTCCTTTGACACGGATGGTTTGCTATCAGCCATAGTAGTAATAAAGTAGGAAGAAGGTAGCCAAATAAAGGAGCACCACTAATTAGCAACAAGACAGCCCAAATGAGTCCTTCAAATCTCCAAACCAAAAAATGGTTCAAAATCAAAAGTCCAAATGAGAAAAGCAATAGTCGAGAAAAGCAATAACAGAGGACTAAATCTCAGTCGAATCTATGCTTGCACTAAAAAAAATGGCATAAATCAAGCAATCCCAACAAGAGACACTCAATATACACTTGGGAGGGGTCGATCGAGCCTCATAGTGGTGAAAGGAAGGATAAACAACCTTCAAATAACAGCAGAAAAACAGATCGAGAAAAAATAGGCTTGAAATTCCGAAAATCATTTGAAAAATAAAAAAAAATACCTTAGACAACTCCAGATCGAAAGAAAAAACAACACCACAATGCTCAACAGTAGTAGTCAAGCCATGTACTTCACTTCGAAAAATGATGACATCATCGTGATGTCACCCTATCGGCAAGTGACGTCAGCAGTCACTCATAGTAGCTTCTGCTTCATTTTCTTCCTCTTCTTATTTGAGACTTCGTGATCAAGATCGTTACATGCTCTGATACCAAGTTGGATTGCACAATATGTACATTAGGGTTAGGAATTGAAAAGAAGAAGAAGAAGGAGAAAGAGAGAAAGGGAATAGTAATCTATATTACAATCATCTTAATATAATTACACCACTAATGTGTAAATATACATCTGAGCACAAGGCAAAAATACCATACTACCCTTAATTAATCTAGCACTCTAACAGTAATAAAGACTTGAATTTAGGGGGTCAAATTTAAACCCCAGACAACTATCTATATATATATATATATATATAGAGAGAGAGAGAGAGAGAGAGAGAGAGAGAGAGAGAGAGAGAGAGAGAGAGAGAGTAAAGTCTGATAACTTAGGGCCGTTTTTTAAGGTCTGCTTAAGATCCGGACTATATATATATAGTAATAAAGAATTGAATTTAGGGGTTTCAAATTTAAACCCTAAACAACTATCTCTCTCTCTCTCTCTCTCTCTCTCTCTCTCTCTCTTCTTCTTCTTCTTCATCTTCTTCTTCTTCTTCTTCTTCTTCTTCTTCTTCTTCTCTCTCTCTCTCTCTCTCTCTCTCTCTCTCTCCCCCTCTCTCTCTCTCTACAATGCAATCACATAAAGGATTATATTCATCATCATCATCATCATCGTTGAGATAAAGTTTGGGAAGGAGTTTCCGATGCATATTAAAGCAGCCGTACCCGATTGGAGGGATAAATATCTCTATTACAAACCATTGAAGAAGCTCCCCAATCACTTTCTAGTGGCCACTACCAATCAACCTTACCTTCTGATTAACGCCGATGTCGTCACCGGAGTTGACAATCCAGAGAGTAGTGGGCCATCTTTGGAGGTTCTACAGGATTGGTAACAATTTGTGTTCTGAATGAGAACGAGAAGCTTGAAGGCTGGAGTTCTCAACACAGATTGATGCAAGAAAGAGAATTACAGATCAGAAATTCGAGAGAAGCACAGTCTGGAGTTCTAGTATAGAAAGAGAAGTGAGAATTTCTCTCCGAAAAGTGAGAATTTATCACCGAAAAGTGAGAAATTTATTTTTATTTTGTGATAAATTACTCGTCATATCAATTTAAAAGGTGTGATTTTTTTTTTTAATTCTTCTCGAAAATTGTTAATTGTTGATAAATTTATCATCAAATCCTCTCTATGTGTATGCTTATTTTTGTTTTAAAAAGTGGGTTATTCTACACTTCTAGTATAATTGAGAAATTTTCCATTGTTATACACATTAAAATATGAAATTCTCACTATTTTCAATACTTAGTTAATATGGTGAGCAATTTCACACTATTTTAGTACAATCTCATTGATAATTTTCTCAGCTTTTAGGTATGAAGTTCTGAATTTGTAGTGCAAAATTATCAAGAGTTTGTGAAAAATTTCTTGGTGCTGGTGGACTTTATATGGAGATATTTTCTCAGTTTTTAACTATATATGGTAACTAATTTATCATACATAAATCAGTTTATATATGTACATGTATGGATTGTGGAGTAAATGACGATAAATCAATTACCATATATAGTATATATATATATACACATTTCTATAAATATGATATGTGGCTATTTTAGTCTTCATATTAGGTAAAGGATTAATTTCTAGATTCGTTTTAAAAAATGACATATTTCTAGTTAGACGCATATATTAGGACTATATATTAAGTTACCAGTTTTTACAATTATCGTTGAAAACTTTTTATAGAGTTTGTTAATTTGCTTAAACTTTTGGAAGACAGAAATCACAATAGGAAAAAGTGAGGAGGGAGGCCCAAAAAATAAGGAATGGTTTAGCAAAAAAGAAAAAGTTTTCCCTCAGGAGAAAGATAATCATATTTTTTTTGCTAAACAAATAGGGTGAAAAGGGGCGACCAACATAGCAATCTCCTCAGGGCGTGACCGGGAGGGTTCCCACCCGTTATGGATTGTCTGCTCTGAGTCATAGCTACTACCGGGAAGGGCGAGCGCGGTCACTAGAGCCCTACCACGGCGCTAGTGAACTCCAAGCCGAGAGCCTAGAAATAAGTATGAATGAATCCATATTTAGATTCGAACCCAAGACCTACTAGCCCCAAATAGCATGAGAGGGAGCCTGAAACCACTAGACTACCACCCGTGATGGTGACTGATAATCCAATTTACTAATAAATCACAGTACCGAAATTCAAAATTAAAAGAGTAAAAGTCAAATGCAACCATTCGATTACTTGATGAGTCAAATTCCCTTAATAGACCTCTTTAACACTTCAACAATAATTATGAATCTCATATGATACTAATATTAAACACCAGTATTTTTTAATTTATCATACAAACGACGCACTTGCGCATTGCGCGAGTTACATGCTAATAGAAACATAAATTTTGTCAGAAAATCAACTTTCAATATGAGTTCAAAGTAATTAGTTCATTTGTCCTAAATGAGTTGGTTATTGTAACAAATATTTAACTGATGTGGAATAATCGTTTCAGACATGATCTAACATTGTAATTGTCACATTTATGTAATTTTCACCGTAAATGAAGAGATCGATCAGATTTAACGTCACACAGTGTAACCATAGCATCAAAAAATTTCTGTTTTGTTCATGGTTCTAAAATATCAGTACCTATGCCCCAAAAATATCCTCATCTTTTTTTTTTTTTTTTTGCTAAGAAAAAAAATTCTCTATCTTAGTACTTTATTGATCATGTCCAAAAGTGTTTAGAAGTACTCTCAAGACGTCTCGGTATAACTAACCGTTAATTGAAGCCCACCAAATGGACTCAATTATATGCTGGTGTGGACCTTGACTAGTACTACTAGTGTGGGCCCAACTCCTCCTCTTTTTACCAAACCAGAAGCAAACTGATAATGAAATTTATCACACACCTTATGCTACTCTGGATGATAGACAATATTTTTATTTATTTATTTATTTTTTGAGTAAATGGATCATAGACAATTAAACATCAAGTTTGTGACTAATATATATACTTAGACCACATTGTGCATGTATTAAGTATAGCTATATGTTACAAATATGTGTTTTGGATGGTTAGCTGCCGATCTACCATTGATATATGTATATATATATTTTTTTGCTCAGCAATGATATATGTATACATAAATACAAAATATGCATCACAAATACAAAATACATGTTACAAATAATGTTCATTTGTGGGTCGTGTGTGCGCCACAAATAGGGTTCATCACAAAATAATCAAATTTGTTGTAGTGACAGTTGCACAGTCTATATTGGGATAGGGAAAAACAAGATGCATGTAGCCATGTAGGTACTTTTCATTAGGTATTTCTTTGTAAGTGTGATTGATTAAGGTGTTGGATAGTTGGCTGCCAATCTAAGTTATCTAATATTTATGCATGCACACTGTATTTTGGGATAGGAAAAAACATGAGTTAGGTTTTATTGGATATTTTTTTCTTACTTTCTGAAGTATAATTAATGATTTATGTGTACAAGTGTGTGTCTATGTGACACACTAAGAAACTAATAACATCTTAAAATAGAACGAGAAATTACTTATAGAAAACACTGAAACGCCGACCTTTGAAATATACCAATGGCTTAAGGACATGAAAAATGTGAAATTTGAGTGATATGAAATATTTATATAATTCTACGGGTGGATGTCGCAGTGAAGCAATGGTATTTATATGACCTGTCGCTTTGTTTGCACAAGACAACAGGGGCGGATCTAGAAAATCAATCCAGGGAGGGCTTGATAGAGGCTAATGCAGCGGGCCCAAATTTTTTTTTTGGACGTATTTATACATATTTTATGTACATGTTGTGTAGATAATATAAGTTAATGCTATAAAAATCATCACAAAGACATAAGAGGAGAAGGACTATTATATAATTAGCACAAAAACATTAGAGATCGAGAGGGGTCTTAATATGATAAGTTTATAATATCAGAGGAACTTTTATAATTTTCAGAGGAGGCTTAATTCTAAATTTTTTTTTTCTTTTAGGGTAAATCTGATATTTTTTAAAAACTTAGGGGGGGCTTGAGCACCCTTGTGCCTTGGTCTGTCCGCCCCTGCGAGACAAGAAGATTGCAATGCGGTTAGCCAACTTATCCGGCAGCGGGTCAAGAAAGAGACAAAACTTGAACGAGGTTTAAGCAAAGTTATTAGATGTATGCAGTCTCGTTTAAAATCTAAGAGCATGAAGTTTTTAATTGGTGTTAGTTTGAACATTCCGTCAAATTCTGTTAAAATTGTAAACGGATTTGTAGCAAATTTTGATCTTTCTGATACATTGTTGACAAAACTCTGGTATCCATTTTGACGGATGATGTAAATTGATATGAATTAGAAATTTCAGGGTCTAATATGTCTACTTTTACACTATGAGAAAAAAATTGACACAGCGTATGAACACTGAGGATGGCAAATGTAACTAATTGTTGAAAATAAAAATGTTTATTTTATAACTATAATTGACTATGAATTGCACTTATATATACGTGTCATCTCGGTGACTTTTTATGTAGTGTTTTATATGTGTCTCTTGAAAGGATTGAGAAATGATGTGTGGAAATAAATCTACTTAATGAACATTTCTTTGCTACGCGTAGTGGTTTTGAGTGCACCATGCTAACAGGAGAGAGACAGAGAGAGATGAAGGGAATTGATGAGGAGAAGTGTAACTTGATGAGGGAACCTATAATTTAATGAGAAAAGATTGTAACTTTGATGACAAAAGATTGTAACCTATGAAGAAAAAAAATTTACGGTATCGTTACATCTATTTGAAAAGATCGTAATATGACAAAGAAATATATATTATATATAACTACGATGAGGAAAGATTGTAACATGATAAGGAGAGATTGTAACTACCAAAACTACCGTAATTTTGGTCCCCTCATCTCTCTCTTTCTCTTTCCTGCACGCATGGTGCGATCAAACCACCATGCACGCACAGTAGAAGAACCCCTCTGCTTAATGCGTGTTTTCTATAAATGGACAAGGAGGGCTCAATTGAGCTAGTTCATTGTTTAATAATAGAGTAATGTTATGTTTTCTAAATTTATATCCCAAAATTGTTTCTCAAATGATATGGTATAAAGTAGGGTCAGGTTTAATTCAGTGGAACTAGTTGAATTTTGATTAAAAGTTGTTTACTTGACTCCACTACTATATTATTTAAAAAAACACTTTTAAAATAAAATTTATGAAAAAGTATAATAGCATGACTCTTAATAATATTAGCTGGCTCCTTCAAATACTCATGGGTCCAAAGTCCAAATTCCAATGTGAAAATGGATAATCATAAGTACGCATATAGCAGCAGAGTTAATTTATATTCATAGCATGTGTAATTTATACACAAAAACATGATATATACAAATATACATGTATATCCTTTTAGTTATTTGGCCATCCCTAACACACAAACAAAGAGAGAGAGAATCTAGGTATCATTTAGACCTAATTGTTGGCAGTAAGGTACTATCCAATAGAAGGCACCTTCTCACATGGAATCCAAAATCAGACAGATACATATGGACGCCAATGCCAAGCCAATTTCCTTACCGTCTAATCTATTGTTTTCCCTTTACTTTCCAGCCCTTCAAAAGGAACTTGATTTATCATCTCACTCTCCTCTCTTCTCTCTCTCTCTCTCTCTCCAACATTTTTACGACAAGTATTGGGCAAGCACGAGTTTTCATGTCAGCAACACTTGTGCTTACATATAAAAAAAGAAAAACACTTGTGCTTGTTTCCTTATTGTTTCATGATTGAAGTTATTGGTTCAAGTGCGCATTATAGATATCTTTGATCCCTTGGAAAAAAAGAGAGAAAAAGTACATGTCACATATGTGTCTCATAACGACACTTGTTTGGCAATATAGACAATAGAATCAGATTTAAATCAAGTCTCACTTCTAATTAGTTTTCATAAAAACCAACACAATTAATATTGGTTTAATAAAACAAAATACTAAAATACATTTTGCACCTTTAAACAATACATATCCAATATCATAGCATCAAGTGTGGCATAACTATATCAGCATCTGTACAACTAATATCAACTTCAGGTATCATACCAATCACCTCATAGGATATAATAACATATAAATAATATTCTGTTTTTACCCAATCGATTGGCCAAACAAGGCAATCAATTGGACTAGAAAGGCAATAGATTGGACAAGAGGGCAATCGATTGAAAAATATGGCAATCGATTGGAAAAGAATGGCAATCGGTTGGGAACCAAATGTAACAACCTAAAAATTCATAAACATTTAATTGCATTGTTATATTTAAAATTCAATTTGTAATTGTTGCTTTTATTTTAATTTCAATTCCTATGTGATAAACTTTAATTCTTGTTTTAAAATTTTATTGAAATTCTTGTTGGGGTCAAACTGCGATTATATGAACTTTAGCAATACCTGTATTGAGCTTCAAAATTTGTATTTCAAAACGGTGCATGGAAATGCTTTCTTTTAATTTAAACTGTATTTTTATAAAACCAGAAAACCATTTCTTACGTTAAAATGAATTTCTGTATTTTTGTGGTGAACACCGCACCGCGAAAATACCAGTTTACTTTCAAAACTGTCCGCGCGGTGCTAAACTTTCACAGATTTTGAAGTGACATAAAGTTGAGATGATGTGTGCTTTATTGCCATTTATGGCAAGTAATCATTTGGTGAAGTCTTGTTTGGGTATGCTTTGTGTGTGTGTGTGTGTGTATTCTTATGCCATAAGTTGGAATTCCCAAACAACCATCTTTTGACCCCAACTAATCTATACTTAACCCTTAGCTCATCAAAGAGGTTCTTACTCCTTACAATCTGTAGAAATTATATACGTATATGTATTTTGTGTATTTTTCAGAAAATTGAACTCTAATTCAATTGTAGTGTGAGGGTGAAGGGACTTGGCCCCCAAGATTTCCAAATTGAAACTTCTATATATACTACACCCTCACACACACATAGGGAGTTCTTGTCAACTGATTCACAGAGAGCTTGAGAGAGATACATAGAGAATTTCATAAATTTTATATAGAGAGAGAGCAAGCTCCTAATTCTCCATAGCCAAAGCTTGGAGTTGATTTCTTATTTGCTTATTCTCTCCCAACAATCTATCTTATCTTGTAGCTCTGAGCTAGTTAAGACAGTAGCTCCTCCATCTTTATCCAGTGAGTATTTTAAACTCACCTAGAATGTAATTCATGTTATATTTACTGTCTTGTGTAGCTTAAGTTGTGATCACCATTGATGAATTTTCGTTTGAAACTCCATAGCTCAAAACTTGGACTTTCCAAACTTAATCAAAACTTGTTTTCTGAATGAAAAATGAAAGATTTGGGTATGTAAAGTCTATGGTTAAAGTATTAGACCTTAATTTGTTCACATGAAAAAGTATATAAGAAAATTAGTTTTGTGATCTTTTAGTTTTTCATAAAATTCTTGAGTTATAGTTTGATTCATGTAAAATTAGTTGTAGATTCTTAATCCTCATTGAAAAACAAAGAGATTCATATATAATAAGGCCTAGTAACTTCCGGAATTGAAAGTGGGTCAATTTAGACCCTGTTTTTCTGAACAGAGCAGTTCTGATGAAGAAGACGAAGTCTCTGCTTCATCTCACGCCACGATCGCGCGAGCGACCTTTCGCGCGAGCGAGCCGCGCGCGCGAGCTTTGTGTTTTTAGGCAGACAGAAAAGGTTTTATAAAGAAAATAAAAATAGGCAGGTCACGCGAGAGACCTTTCATGCGAGCGACCTGCGCGCGCGAGGTGGTTAATTTCAAGCAGAAAGAAAGGTTTTTATAATAAAATGAAAATTGGGCACATCGCGCGAGCGGCCCGCGCGCACGACCTCTGGCAGTTTCTGGTTTTTGTGTGTTTTCGTATAAGGGACTGTTTGGATTAATTTTAAGGCACTGTTAAGGTTCTGTTTGGGAATTTTATTGAAACAGAATACTATTTGATACGTTTGAACGATTAAAATAATGAATTGTGACTTACCAATCCCCGTACGCACATTGTTCCTTTAATTCAGCGAATTCCTTTATGTTTAAGTTTCATGGCATACATGTAGGGTCAGTGGTACATGCATGTGGGTGTCAGTCAGTGTAGAAAAGAGTAATGGTCAGTGTGGAAAAGAGTATGAGATTGAGATTGAGTTTGTGTGGTGGACACTCCCTGGTTATGGTGTACCAAAGTGTGACGTGTTGAGATTGTGGTGAGAGTATCTTTGTAATGCGACGATGGCAAAATTGGACACTCCCTGGCGCCCATGGTAGCGTTAAAGTGTGTGACGTCGAACTTGGACATTCCCTGGCACCCATGGTAGTGCTAAAGTGTGGCCTACGGACACTCCCTGATACCCGAGTCTGGATACTGCGTGAGGGTTCCTCCGGTATTTGCATGGCGGTTTAGGTACTCAAAGTGTGAGGCATTGGACACTCCCTGGTACCCCGGACCAAAGTGTGAGGCAAACTGGACATTCCCTGGCACCCCGTTGCTAAAGTGTGGCTACCTTAGTGTTTCAAAGATACTGGAGTGAGATAGTGGGTTATTGTGTTTGTCGAGAGAAAAGAGTCGGTAAGATGAGTGTGGTGCATGGTCTCATACACGATCATATACTTTATGAAAGAACGACATTGAATATATATTCCTCGTTGGTTTATAAATAGAAATCTTCCTATGGTTAAACTGTTGTTTTTACAAAACTAAAAAATGGACAAAGGTAAATGGGTATGTTTTACATTCACAGTTATGTTTTTAATACTCACCAGCTTCTTGAAGCTGACGACGTTGATGCGTCCTGGACATTCGTGTTCAGGCTTTTCAGGTTACGACTATGCTGAGCCTTATAACTATGCTAATTGAGAACGGCTTCTTTTGGAAGAGAATCTGTTATCGTCATTTCATATTTAAGTTATATGTTTTAAATTAAGAACTGGTATGTTACAAGGATGTCTGTAATAACACTAAGATATTGTTTTGTTTCAAGGCGGTCTGTGCCTTAGTTGACCCCGTATTATAAGATGTAATAAGTTAGTAAAACTTTTGTAAGCCTTGATTGCTCTGCTCTGATTATTATGTTTTGTTGTTCGACGTTTGGGACGGAATCGATCCTTCAAACTGTCGCGACCTACGGGTCCATAAAGGAAATTAAACGCTTTCCTTATTTATGCTACGTCGGGGCGTGACAGGATTTAGTGGTATCAAAGTCAGGTTATTATTTATCTCAAGATAGTTTAGCCAGGTTAGGGTTTACCAGTATAGACCCGATTCCACATTCCATTAAGTCTTACACACCCGATGATACGACAGGGAGGATAGACTCAGAACCCAAACGCCTAAGATTATATATTTCCTGACTTAAGAAGTACCTTTTTATCAGGTATGGATCCAGCTCATCCACTATATGTACCAGAAGGATTTGGGGGACACTTTATGACACCTGGGGCAGTGATCCCAGCCTTTCTTAACTTGTATCATGCGGTCGTTGAGCAGTTGGCCACAGCGACTGTAGTATCTGATGTATGGCACCAGGTTCACGTGGTAGGCTTAGTTGACTTGACTCGTATCTGCCTAGAGCGTCGTTGCTTTGCAGAGGCTCAGCGCTTGGTTTTAGTCGAGGTTTTGAGGTTGGTCGATAGCGATAATTTCTATCTTCCCCTCGAGATCCAGATTGTGCATGCCCATCTGGCTCAGCTAGAGATGCCCCCACCAGTAGTTCCCATCGCCGAGGACGATGCTGAGGCTGTTCATGTGGTCCCAGTAGGTGGGGAGATTATAGAGGACGGCATAGATCTAGATGATCTCGCCGCTGAGTTCGAGGCTGAGCTAGCACTTGAGCTAGCCTTACCTGAGGAAATGGTAGTTAAGGCAGATGCCCCTGTACCTGCTTCATCGTCGACCTCTAACGGCTGTGACGGGGTCGGTCCGCTCTTTGTGCAGCGATTTCGCCCCGTCGATTCGCTAGATCTCCTGATAGCTGCTTATGGAGATGTTTGACTTTTTAGATATGACCTTGTACATATTAACTATTTTTGACTATTAGCTCTATCTCTTTTTGCAACTGTAATTACATGCATTAGAGTGTAGGGCAATAACCCCATTTTTGTAACATTAACTCTTGCATGCGTCCTAACCCATACAGGTAGGGTAGGCATTGATTTGACCATACTTTCTTTTTGTATCAACTTGACAAGAAGTTATATATATAATATACTCTTTTGGATATTATCGTCATTTGAATTGCTTCATAGTACTGTTGCATGCATGTTTCTCATTCTACTATCACTATCATGCATAGAATGGCCGGGGGACTAAGGAGGAACATGAATTTAACCGAGGGAGCACCTGAGGCTGCCGATCCTACGGGGATGTTCGAAGCATTTGTCAGATGTTTGGAAAGAATCAGTAATACGAGTGACAACCGACGAGACCGCCAGACTGGAGACAAACTACTGGAGAGATTCTGTGCTCTAAGACCCGAGCAATTTGCGGGTACCGCAGAACCCTGGAAAGCCGAACAATGGTTAAGACAAATGGACCGTATGTTCGAGGCTGTTCAGTGCAACGAGATGGACAAGATGAGATTGGCTACATTTCAATTGACTGACGCCACCGCAGATTGGTGGGACTCGGTGATAGCCACTATTGGGAACACAGCTTCTACGGGAATGACTTGGACTGTATTCAAAGGAAGATTCCTAGAAAAGTACTTCCCGGCTACGGAGAGGCACAGAAGAGAGAGAGAATTCATGGATCTGACGCAAGGAACCAAGTCGGTGCAAGAGTACACCACACAGTTCAAAAGACTGTCTCGGTTTGCTCCACACCTGGTTGATACTGAAGAGAAGAAGATCCATAAGTATAACCAAGGGCTGACACCGCAGATTCGTCGCCTGACTCTCGGACACCTAGATAAATCGTTTGAAGGATTTGTTGGTTTGGCTACCGATCTGGAAGAGGATGCTCGAGTGAATCGAAAACAATTTGAATTCCGACCGCCTCAAAGGGGTAATTTTGGGAATAGACCACCAATAAATCGTACCCAAGGGAAGAAGAGGAATTTTGATGGAAGCAAGAAGACCCAGGCTATTACCTATCCGACTCAACCCCAAGCAGGAGAAGGAAGTAGTAGTGGAAAGTGCTTCAACTGTGGCAACCCTTGTCATCTGGCTCAAGATTGCAAGGCACCAAGGCGTGCTGCTCAGCAAGGGATAGTCTGCTTCAACTATGGTTAACCAGGTCACATCAGCAGGTTCTGCACTGCTCCTAAGCAGGTGACTTATGGTCAACAGGGTCAGACTCGCTTGAATGTTATTATCCCTAATGTCGCTGGATATGATGGAATTGTGTACGAAGAAGGAGATTATGGAGAAGCTCAACCGGATCAGCAAGCAGTGGAAGGTACATTAACTCTATTTAACTCTCATGTTAAAGTGTTATTTGATACAGGTGCTGCTCTTTCGTTCATATCTGTTAATACAATTCAGAGATTGGGTATCTTACCTCATCATTTAGAGAAAGCTTTGAAGGGTACTTCACCATTAGGAGCTGCAGTCAGATTAGGACACGTGTGCAAGGATTGCCCTTTGCGGCTAGGAGACCGTGAAATCCCTGCAAGGTTGATTGTCCTATCAATGAAGGAGTTTGACATAATCCTAGGAATGGATTGGCTCTCTCAGAATCAAGTGAAGTTGGATTGTGCGAGGAAGAGAATTACATTCCCCGACAATGAGAATCAACCCTTTGATTTTCAATGTAACCCTTCGGGAGACATGTTCCTCACAAGATGTTTGGCTAACATCGAAGTCGTCAGTACAGAAACGACAGCGTCGTCTATACCTGTAGTCAAGGACTTCGAAGAAGTATTTCAAGACGTTTTTGGTTTGCCGCCCGAGAGAAGTATAGAGTTCTGTATTGAGCTTATACCGGGTACCGTACCGATCACCAAGGTTCCCTACATAATGGCCCCCGCTGAACTATCAGAATTGAAAGAACAAGTTCAAGAGCTCGAGAACTTAGGTTTTGTACGTCCAAGTACATCGCCTTGGGGAGCACCAGTGTTATTCGTGAAGAAGAAGGACGGGACACTCAGACTGTGTATCGATTACAGAGAATTGAACTGAGTGACTATCAAGAACAAGTATCCCTTACCTCGGATTGACGATTTGTTTGATCAACTACAAGGAGCTACGACATTTTCCAAGATAGACCTAAGGTCGGGATATCATCAGTTGAGGGTACGGAAGGAAGACATACCTAAGACTGCTTTCAGAACCCGATATGGTCATTATGAATTTTTGGTGATGCCGTTCGGAATGACGAACGCCCCGGCAGTGTTTATGGATCTGATGAACAGAGTGTTCAAGCCTTATTTGGATCAGTTTGTCATCGTCTTTATAGATGATATTTTGATCTATTCTAAGTCAGGAGAAGAACACGAGCAACATCTACGGATTGCGATGCAGATGCTCAAGGACCACCACTTATATGCCAAGTTCAGTAAGTGTGAGTTCTGGTTGCAAGAAGTGAAATTTTTAGGACACAAGGTGTCATCTCAAGGAATTTCTGTGGATTCATCCAAGACCGATGCTGTGTCAAACTGGGTTAGGCCGAGCAACCCTACGGAGGTTAGAAGTTTTCTTGGACTCGCAGGCTCTTACAGAAGATTTGTTGAGGGATTTTCTAAAATAGCTGCACCGTTAACTGGATTGACGAAGAAGAATTTGAAATTCAAATGGGCCGAGAAGCATGAGCGAGCCTTTCTAGAGTTGAAAGAGAGACTCACTACCGCACCGGTACTAGCAATACCCAAGCCTGATGAGAAGTTCACTATTTTTAGTGACGCGTCATATCAAGGATTAGGGTGTGTACTTATGCAAGATGGCAGAGTTATAGCCTATGGATCCAGACAACTGAAGCCGAATGAGTTGAACTATCCTATTCATGATTTGGAGTTGGCAGCAGTAGTTTTTGCACTCAAGATTTGGAGACACTATCTCTACGGTGAGAAGTTTGATTTATTCTCCGATCACAAGAGCCTAAAATACTTGTTCACACAGAAAGAGTTGAACATGAGGCAGCGCAGATGGATGGAGTTGATCAAAGATTACGACTTCACATTGGAATACCACCCTGGTAAAGCTAATGTGGTCGCTGATGCTTTGAGTCGGCAGACTCGGGAGACGATCGCCTCCTTAATGGTTAGAGAGTGGCGAGCATTGGAGACCTTGGCAGAATTCGATGTACAGAGTACTGAAGAAGGAGAAGGACAATTATTCGGATGTCTTACCCTACAGCCTGTTCTTATCGACCGAATCATTGAAGCTCAGAAAGAAGATGAGAAGTTTCAGACATGGTTTGTGAAGATGTCAGAGAAAGATCCAACAGAATGGAAGGTGGGTATCGATGGAGGATATCGGTGCAGAAATAGATTATATGTGCCAGGTGATGGAGAGTTAAGGAAGGATATCCTGGAAGAAGCACATAAGTCAAGATATACAGTTCACCCGGGAGGAACTAAGATGTACAAAGATTTGAAGAGAAATTTCTGGTGGGAAGGTATGAAGAAGGACGTGGCCGAGTTTGTATCCAAGTGTTTGACGTGTCAGCGAGTCAAAGCTGAACATCAGAGACCGTCAGGATTGTTGCAACCGCTACCTATTCCTGGTTGGAAGTGGAAGCACATTACGATGGATTTTGTAGTGGGATTGCCCCGGTCGCAGCAGAGTCATGATGCCATTTGGGTAATCGTGGATCGATTGACGAAGTCTGCTCATTTTATTGCTTATAGTATGACATACCCGGTGGAAAAGATGAGCCGGATGCACATACAACAAGTTGTGTGACTTCACGGTGCACCTGTGTCGATTGTATCAGACCGTGACGCACGTTTTACTTCTGGATTTTGGGAAAGTCTGCAAGAAGCTATGGGAACCTCGCTCAAGATGAGCACTGCTTTTCACCCTCAGACAGATGGACAAACTGAGCGTGTTAACCAGATCATGGAGGATATGCTTAGGGCTTGTGTTATCGATTTTGAAGAATCTTGGGAGACACACTTGCCATTGGTTGAATTTGCCTATAACAATAGTTATCACACGAGTATCGGGATGGCTCCGTTTGAAGCACTGTACGGACGACCATGTCGTTCCCCATTGTGTTGGGCAGAAGTTGAAAATTGTACAAAAGAAAGTAATTTGGAACTTAATTTTTTGATTTTATTTGTCAAAATAGATGGTATTATCTGTTTTGACAGATAATATTAATAGGGTAAATATCACCTAGACCCCCTGAGGTTTGCCCCCATCACAGACGCCACCCCTCACATTTCAATAATAACACATACCTCCCTCCTGGTTTGTAATGAGTATCAAATCCCCCCTCCGTCACCTATCCGTTACAGAAATTGACGGAGAATGTATTAATGTGTTTAAAGTGCCTAAAGTACCCTTACTCTCATTCTCAAAAGTCAAGGGTAAATATCATCTAGACCCCCTGAGGTTTGCTCCACTCACACTTGCCACCCCTCACATTTCAATAATACTCTAACACATACATGTTAATGGAAGTTTCAATTTTTATCTTGGATCCAAAATTTCAATCCATACAGTACAATACCAAATGCATCTCCTAAATTAAAACCCACAACAAAAATTTCATCCCTTCTTTCAAAACCCATTTCGTAAATCAAGGCCAAGTCTTTTTGTTTAGACCAAAAACATTCCAAATCTAATTCTAATTGATTGCATATATATATATATATATGAATATTCTAGACAATTTTTTAGAGAGACGTTAGGGTTCCAAAATTGCATTTGAGTTGCAAAGACCCATTTTTTGTGGACAAAAACTTCCATAAATTGATACATTGAGAGCAATCCAAATCAACTTGGGAGAGGCTTCATGAATGCAAACCCACTTCCATAAAACCTGACCCCTCCCCCCCCCCCCCCCCCCCCTCTTTGTCGTTCCCGAATCTGCCCTAATGTGTATATGGAATTGAATTTGAAGCCTAATGTGAATTGAAATCAAAACCCTTAATTCATCATCCAATAAAGCCTCAATAAGTAGATTAGATCATTTAAATTTGTTTTTCAATTTGGGGTTCATTTAAATTAGATCTCTCTCTCACACACACACACACATACACACACACATAAATATATATATATATATGTAATTGAAAAAGAATAAAAGGAGGAAGAAGAAGATGAACAGTGATAATATTTGAAGGGATATGTCAAACATGAGGGGTGGCATCTGTGATTGAGGCAAACTTTAGGGGGTCTAGGTGATATTTACCCTATTTTTGGAGTAAGGTTAAGTTGGTCATTTGGCACTTTCCGTTAACTCCGTTTAAGTATGTTAAATGACAAGGGTGGTAGGTGTGATATGTTAAACATGAGGGGTGGCGCCTGTGATCGGGGCAAACCTCAGGGAGTCTAGGTGATATTTACCCATATTAATATCATCTGTCAACTTTAAACTACCATAACTCACTCGGGTTTTCTTGTTTTTTCCCCCTCTGATTTCATGCATTTCTTCGAGATCTACGTAATGAAGTTGAAAATTGTACAAAAAAAAAAAAAGCAATTTGGAACCTCTTTGTTTTTTTATTTTATTTATCAATACAAATGATATTATCTGTTTTGACAAATAATATTATTATCTGGTAACTTTAAGCCAACATAACTCACTCATTTTTTAGCCTTTTTGAGCGATTTTATTTATTTATTTTTTTTTTAATTTTGTATATTTCTCCAAGATCTACACAATAAAATTAAAAATTATACAAAATAAAATAATTTATAACTTCGTTTTTTGATTTTATGTGGACTATGGCCGAAGGTCCATACAAATTATCCATGCAGGGGACTTTTTTTATTAAAAAAAAAAAAAAAGGTAAGTGGATAATGTAATGTCCTTTAACGACTTAAGGCCATGGTTGAAATATTTAGCACTCCCTTTCTTAAGTTCAAAATTTCAGTGTTCATTCAACTGAATAGTGGAGTAGTTTTAGAGAGTAACGAGTAAATTAACTTGAAATGTAAATAGTTAAGTACAGGGTGGACCTACGTTGTGCACCGAGGGCCGCCCTTGCAAAAGTTTTTGTAACACTTCATACTTATATGTAATTTTGAAAATTTTAACGCTTGGCCCCTACAAAATTCTGAAATTTTTTTGACATGTACAAGTATTTTTAAATAATCAATCCAAAATTCTTGAAAACTTCAATATGTGTGTGTAATATAATAAATTTAGTCTAATCCAACTATTTTTACCATTAGTTAAGTTTTATAAACTTCAACAATCGATCAACCCTGATTTTCAAAAAAAAAATGTGATATACAAAACCAAAAAAAAAAAGAGTAAAAAGACCCAAAAAAATTCGCTTGACCTCCACTAAATGCACATTCCTTTAATCTTGCCCTCCCCAATTGTAATTTTTTGAATCCGCCGTACTTAAGTACATAGACTTTTAAAGTGGGACATCCAACAATGAATTAAGAACTATTTATGTGGTATGGAGGAAGTACCAAATTTCTATACTTTTTCCTAAGGTAATTTAATTTCTCAATTTGGCATGACCAATATAGATATAATTAATGAAGAGTTAGATAGGTATAGGCATAGATTAGAAGTTGATATGTCCAGAAATATTCTATAGCAGTCCAACCGCCACGTGGTCAGCCAATAGCCCAGGTAATCCGGAGTGGGAGTGTATAGTCCACGTGCCCGAGGTGTCCAGCCGTTACCGTCCGGGCTACTTGGCAGCTCGGATGCGAGGCGTGGTGGGTCCCCAGGAGATGCGGCATAGATCACGCTTCCCACAGTTTTCTTACATGGCTGTGACTCTATCAGGGAAGAATCAGTGGTTTCCTAAGCCACATAGGAAACTATCCTAATATTGTGTAAATCTATTGTGATTAGATTAGGCTTCCTAATATAAGAAACTTACCATGTAAAGGTGGACTCTTACATCTATAAAAGGGGTCACCTACCCTCACTAGAGGGATCCGAATATCAATTCTCTAAGCATACAAGCATATATTAGAGAACTCATCACGATACACGCATATACCCGGCCGGTATTACTGGGAGTGCTATCCATCTTGTCAGCTCACCAGGCCCGCCGGTGATCTGTTAGTGAGAAGCGCACCGACGCACCCGTGGACGTAGGTCACCTCATTAACGGGGCCGAACCACATACAAATCTTTTGTGGCTTTGTTTTCTGTCCAAATCACTCTTACCAATTTTTGGCATCATTAGTTTGGCGCCGTCTATGGGAAACGACACAGTTTTCTCATCAACTAAAATCTTTGACTGATCAAGATGCCGCCCAAGAGAGGTAAGAAGACCGCCGATTCAACTGGTCAGGAGGACCTACAGATCGAGCCACGGACTACCTCCATGACCACTGAACAGGTCACGGCGGCGCTGGAACAACTCTTGGAGGGCCAGCTCCGGACACAACAGCAGATAGAGGCGCTCATGGGCCAGCACGAAAAGGTGGTCGGGGACCACGAGAAAGGCCCTTCGTCGGAGAAGCGGCCTGAAAAGAGCATTCCTAGCCGAAGGCCCGCCCGGACGCATGGAAAGGCCCGATCCGCTCCGGCACCCCAACCAGATCAAGAACGTCATGCAGAGGAAGAACGTAGCCAGGCTCCTAAGCGCTCGCAGAAAGGACCTCGGTACATTCCTCGCCGAGCGGATGACGCCAGGATCATCATCGACCGGCGACGAGCGGCGAGGGTAGAAGCTTCCAGACGAAAAGTTCGGGAATCGGTCGATGATCCACCCATCCTGAGCCAAGGGGATCTTAGGCACAGGTTATCCCGAACCCATAGCCGAGTGCTATCCCCAAGGTCGACGCGCTTCGAGGATGAGGCCTCATCGTCCGACCCCACCTACCACTCGGACACAGAAAGGAGGACCGGGCGCACTGACATCAAAGCCCAGGTCGAGGAGTTACAGCAGCAGATTGAGAGGCTGAACCGCAAGTCCGGTCACGACCTCACAAATATAGAAACAGAGTCACCCTACACCACCCGGGTGACACAGTTTCCAATACCACGGAAATTCAAACCCCCGCACCTTAGCTCATACGATGGCACGGGGAGTCCGGTGGACCACATCCGCACCTATAAGGCGCAGATGGCACTGGTCACTACGACAGACGAGCTGCTGTGCCTGGCTTTCCCCAGTACCCTAAAGGGATCAGCCGCACAGTGGTTCCACGCCTTGAAGCCCCGAACGGTTGACAACTTCAAGACCCTCGGCAAACTCTTCATCAGTCAGTTTGTCGGGATGCTAGACCGATCCCAACCGGACACCCAGCTGCTAGCTGTCAAGCAGCAGAAGGGTGAATCTTTAAGGGAGTATGTGGATCGTTTCAACCAGCAGAGGCTCCTGATCCGCAACCTCAACGAGACGGCCGCAATCATGGCCTTCTGTTCAGGAGTTCAACACACCAAGGTGGCCATGTCTTTTCATCGCAACCGACCGGCAACCCTGGTGGAACTCTCGGAAAGGGTTGGAAAGTATATAGATACCGAGGAGTTTTTGAAGGCAAAACGCGCCAACCAGCCGGAAGACGAATCCCCAACACTAAGCGCAAGCGCGAGGGATTCGAGAAGGGTCCGGGAAAGAAGCCGAAGCAAGAACAAAGAGATGCTAGAGTCCAGTCTCCAACAGCTTTTACACCCCTTTCCCGACCTATACATGAGGTGATGGCCGCTGCAGAGGCACAGAGGTTGCTTCCACAGCCAGCTAAACTCAGAGCCCCACCCGGTAAGAGAAACCGGGAGAAGTTTTGCCGTTATCACAGGGATCACGGCCACGAAATAGAGGATTGCTTCAAATTGAAGATAGCAATCGAGAAGCTGATCGAGCAGGGGCATCTCGCCGAGTTTGTCACAACGGACGGACAGCCCCGACATGATGCCCAAGCTCCAGGTCGGCCCCCTCCACCGCTCGGCCACATTAACGTGATCTCTAGAGGAATATCTGGCGGAGGTGATTCTCAGTCGGCACGGAAGAGGCATGCCCGAGCATCCAGAGTGGATGTATGGCAAGTCCAACCCACCGGCTCCTCACCAACTGACGTTCTGACGTTCTCGTCCGACGATGTACATGACCTCCACTGCCCCCATGACGACCCGCTAGTAGTAACGCTTTCTATAGCTAACTATATGGTCCAGAGGGTACTGGTCGACACAGGCAGCTCGTCCGACATAATGTTTACAGCGGCATTCGACCAACTCGGGATCGCCCGGGATCGGCTTCGGCCGGTTGCCACTCCACTGGTCGGATTCAACGGCTCCAGCACTCAACCGCTCGGTATGATCGAGCTCCCAGTTCTCATAGGGACCTACCCGCAGCAGGTTTCCGTGTTGACTAATTTTGTGATAGTGGAGGCTCCCTCGGCCTACAACGTCATCCTCGGAAGGCCGACCCTCAACAGGGCCAGAGCGGTTGTCTCCACGTACAGCTTAACCGTGAAGTTCCTAACTCCCCAGGGACCCGGGTGTTTACGAGGAGACCAGACTACAGCTCAAAGTTGTTATGTTAGCTCGTTGCACCGGGGGGCGATCACCGAAACACTGAACGTCCAAGAAATGGACCCCCGGGACCAGAGGGATGTGATAGGACCTATAGAGGAGTTGGAGCAAGTTGTGCTGGATCCAGAACACCCAGGTCGCACGATCAACATAGGCGCGCTACTGGAGCCTGCCTTGAAGGAAAAGTTAACCCAGTTCCTGAGGCAAAACCAGGACGTTTTCGCTTGGAGTCATGAGGACATGCCCGGTATTGACCCCCGGGTGATGTCCCATCGTCTCAACGTTAGCCCGGAGTGCCGTCCAGTGAAGCAGAAACGGAGGGGCATGGCCCCCGAGAGACAAACGGCAGTGAGTGAGGAGGTCGAGAAGCTCCTAAAGGCGAACTCTATCCGGGAGGTCTACTATCCCGATTGGTTGGCTAATGTTGTCCTGGTCAAAAAGAGCAATAGGAAGTGGAGAATGTGCGTAGACTTCACCGACCTCAACAAGGCATGTCCCAAGGATTGTTATCCGCTGCCCCGGATAGACCTCCTCGTTGACTCAACGGCGGGCCACTCACTCCTCTCATTCATGGATGCCTACTCGGGGTATAATCAGATCAGCATGTACCCCGGGGACGAAGAGAAGACGGCGTTCATCACCGACCAAGGCACGTTCTGTTACAGAGTCATGCCCTTCGGCCTTAAGAACGCCGGGGCTACATATCAGCGCCTGGTCAACTTCATGTTCAAAGACCTCATCGGAAAGTCCATGGAAGTGTACGTGGACGATCTCCTGGTCAAGAGCCGGGACGAGCCTGACCACCTTGAGCATCTAGCCGGGGCCTTCAGCATTTTGCGAAATTTCAAGATGAGGTTGAACCCGGCCAAATGCACCTTTGGTGTCTCGTCCGGCAAGTTCCTTGGTCATCCAGTCAGCAGGCGGGGAATCGAAGCAAACCCCGATAAAATCCAAGCTATCATCAACATGCGGTCACCTAAGTCGACAAAAGAAGTTCAGAGCCTAGTCGGACGGGTGGCCGCACTCAATAGATTCGTGTCCCGAGCTACCGATCGGTGCCTGCCGTTCTTTAAAATCCTCCGCAAACCTTTTCAGTGGTCCGAAGAGTGTGAGGAGGCATTCCAGGAACTCAAGAAATACCTGGCCTCACCTCCTCTACTGTCGACACCAGCATCCAGAGAGGAACTGTTCCTGTACCTGGCAGTGTCACCTTCGGCGGTTAGCTCAGCACTTATCCGGGAAGAGCACGGGATACAGTTCCTAGTGTACTATACCAGCCAGGCATTGCAGGGTGCGGAAAGCCGATACTCCCGTATTGAGAAGTTGGCCTTCGCCCTCATCACCTCAGCCCGAAGGCTCCGCCCGTACTTCCAGGCCCATGCCATCGTAGTGTTGACCGATCAGCCCCTCCGCAAAATTCTCTCTCGGTCGGACACATCCAGGAGGCTCGTCAAGTGGGCATTGGAGTTGGAAGAGTTTGAAGTAACTTACCGACCTCGGAAGGCCACCAAGGGACAAGCCGTTGCTGATTTCCTGGTCGAGTTTACATACCCGGAGGGCCCGGTTGAAGAACCCGAGCCTCCGGCCTTGCCACCCGGACTGCATTCCGGCATCCCAACTTGGGTGCTACATGTCGATGGCTCTTCTAACCAGCAAGGTAGTGGGGCCGGGATCATCCTGACTACCCCCGATGGTATCCAGCTGGAATATGCTCTGAGGTTTGGATTTCATGCCTCCAACAACGAGGCCGAGTACGAAGTCCTCTTGGTCGGACTGCAGTTAGCCATCTCGATGAGTGCGCAATAGGTCCAGAGCTACAGTGACTCCCAGCTCGTGGTCAATCAGGTAAACCAAGAATACGAAGCGCGGGAGGACAATATGGTAGCCTACTTGGCCCTCGTCCAGGCAATTGTCAAATGGCTCAGGGGATTCTCCGTCAATCGGATACCTCGAGAAGAAAACATCAGAGCGGACCGGCTGGCTCACCTCGCCTCGTCATCTGAGTCAGACTTGCCCGGGATAAGGATACAATTCTTACCCGAGCCAAGTGTGATCAATTCAGAGGGCATGGAGGTTGACCCGGTCACTCAAGGACCTAGTTGGATGGATCCAATCGTGACATTTTTGACAACAGGAAGGCTGCCGGACGACAAAGAGGAAGCAAGGCGGGTCAAATACCGGGCGGCACGATACCATATCCTTGACGGTGTCCTCTACAAGAGAGGGTTCACTATCCCGTACCTCCGCTGTGTCCACCCTACACAAGTTCAAGTGATACTGTTCAAAATTCATGAAGGTGTGTGCGGGAACCACGTAGGAGGTCCGGCACTCTCCAGGAAGGCCCTCTTGCAAGGTTACTATTGGCCAACCATGGCCCGAGATTCACAGGAGTATGTCCGAAGGTGTGACAAGTGCCAGCGATACTCTCCCATGTTTAACAGACCGGGAGAGCTCCAAACGCCGGTCCACAGTCCCTGGCCATTCGCCCAATGGGGAATTGACATCGTCGGTCCATTACCGACAGGTAAAGGGCAGGTTAAGTTTGCCGTGATAGCTGTTGACTATTTCACCAAATGGGCGGAGGCCGAGCCCCTGGCAACGATAACCGAGCGGAAGATGGAACACTTTGTGGAAAGAAGTATCCTCAGTAGGTTCGGTATCCCACGAGTCCTGGTCAGCGACAATGGAAGACAATTTGATGCACCCACCTTCAGACAGTTCTGCTCGGGCTATGGGATCCTAAATCATTACTCTTCTCCCGAGTATCCACAAGCTAATGGTCAGGCCGAGGTGACCAACCGCACAATTTTGCAGTCGATTAAGACAAGGCTTGAAAGTGCCAAAGGCCTGTGGGCTGAGGAACTACCGGCCCTCCTGTGGGCCTACCGTACCACACCCCGGGCAGCAACGGGCGAAATCCCATTCTCCTTAACTTATGGGTTTGAGGCGGTAGTCCCCACAGAGCTCGGCCTGCCCTCATACCGGGTGGCTACCTTCAATGACCCAGACAATGGAGAAGCCCTCAGGTCAGAACTAGACCTGGTGGAGGAGAAAAGAGACCAGGCCTATCTCAGGGTGGCAGCTTACAAGCAAAGGGTCTCGCGGTATTATAATAGCAAGGTGAAGCATCGTAGTTTTCAAGTCGGGGACCTCGTCCTTAAGGCAGTGAACCAGTCTACCCGAGTTCCAAGCCATGGGAAGTTGGGAGCAAACTGGGAAGGACCGTATATAGTCACTCGGGTCAACCGACTGGGAACCTACTAGCTACAGAGCATGGACGGGCACGATCTTAGTCATCCCTGGAACGTGCAACACCTCCGCAAGTATTATCAGTAGCATCTGGCTAAGGGAATTTAGTACTGTAGGACAAGTTCTTTCCGTGTAGCCCTGGTTGGGCAACTATTACAAATTGTTATTTTTCAAATAAAATTGATAAAGTTTTGTTTTGAGAATTCACCGGTCAATACACCGTGCAAAGCATAAAAGACCTCAGGCTTTGAACCCAGGCACTAAAAAGACCTCGGGCTCCGAACCTAGGCACTAAAAAGACCTCGGGCTCCGAACCCAGGCGTTAAAGGACCCTGCAACCACCCATGTTCCAGGTCAGTTTCCTATGGTCGGTCCCCAGCACGCCCCCGCCTTAACGAGAATCTCGGGGGAAAGAGGGTTCTACACCTGAACAGAAAATTAACTAAAGCTTTGCCTAGGTCCAACCGACGATGGGGCCAAACCCCTAGGTGGCCAACGATGGCAAGCTTCAAATGCTCCTGCAACCACCCATGTTCCAGGTCGATTTCCTACGGCCATTTAGTCCCGTACTCCCGCCTTAGCGAAATGCTTTGGGGGGCAGGGGACAAAGGATAATACTACGGCCAAAATAGGGAATTACATCGCTTGACTAGGTGTTCTGTGGGTTACGGTCCTAAAGTATTTGCTAAGGCAGATGTTAGGTCGGCCAAAACCCTACAGATACTAGCAAGCGTAAGGCAAAGTGCAGAGAAAACAGTTAATGAAAGGGAAAGTCCGACCTCAGGGGCCTATTCATTAATTGAAACAAATGTACAAAGCCTGGGAGGCAGTTGTAGTGGCCTCCCCAAAAAAAATAAAAAAATTAAAACTACAAGCAATGAGATAAAAAAAAACAAGGAGGGACCGGGGATTCAGTCTTCCACATTGACCACATTCTCGGTCTCCCCGGTCTGCTCCCTTGGAACGGCAAGTCCTTCGTCCCCCACGTCCCCGCTTGGGGCGAGTTCTGTGGCCTTAGCAATGGCCGCAGGGTCTTCACCAACCGCAGAAGCTTCACCAGTTGTGGGATCTTCACTGACATCCCAGTAATCCGAGTCAATCCCCTCGTAGGCCGAAAGGACCCATTCGGGGTGATCCCGGGCTACCCACCGCTTCAGATCGTCATAACCTTGGAAGAAGCCGTCATCGAACGCGCCCTCCAAGGCCCCTACAGCAGGTGTCTCGGCCGCTGCCTTCGCCCGGGCTTCAGCTGCCGCATTCAGAGCCCGGGAAACCTCCAATTCGGCCAAAGCCGCTGCCAGGTCCGCCTGAGCCGTACCCAAACTCAAGGCCAACGACTTCGTCTTGCTCGTCTCGACGGCCAGGGCAGATTTTGCCACTTGCAGTTCTTTCCGCTCCTTCGAGAGGGCGGCTTCAGCAGCGCTGACCTTCTCGGCCAGGGAGGACAGGACGGACTCGGATCCCGCGGCCATGCAGCCAACCTACGGCAAGAGGATGCAAATCAGTTAGACAAGTAAAAAGGGGGCAGGCCAATATTTGAAGGGAGACAGAACACTTACCAGATGGGATATGCTATACAGCCATCCTTGGAAGCCTTGGGGAGTTAGCCCGGCGCATGCTTCCACCTGGCTTGGGACAAGGACGGACTTCAGCCTCTCCCGGACCTCATCAGGCCCGCCCAAGGGCACACCTGACGGAATACCAGCTTTGGGCACGGGCTCATCAGCAGTCGGCCTATGGGGAACCGATGTCCCCACAGGGTCGGGGCGGTTAGTCGTCCCGTGGCGAATCCGTCTGAGTGGGCGCTCGCCGCCCAGGGTCTCCATGGCCGGTCTCTTCCCTTGGGCAATCGTCGCCCGAGCGGCAGTACCGGCAGCGGCAGCAGCCTGTCTCTCCCGCAGCTGATCCAAATTGCGTTTGGGAGCCATTTCTACAAAAACCAAGTTTGTACACTCAAAAATATAAGAGGCAAAAGGGCAAATGCATAGTTAATGCTTAAGGCAAATTAGGAAACTCACCGGGAAGGATGGGTGTAAAGCTGGGGGCTCGAACAGGTTCCGCAGGGGAATAAGTTTCGACAAAATCCCCAGTTCGGGACAACACGTTCCAAATGCTAGTGGGCAATTCTGCTAGATTTCGGATCCTGGCCTGGCACGATTCAGGGATTTTGGGGGGTTTAGTTGAGCCCGCTGTGGACAGAGAAAAGAAATCAGTCAGCAATCCACCATATTCCTAAAGACCAAAATAGCAGACGAGGTCGGAAGGGAGGTGTTACCCCTCAACTCCTCAGCCCAGGACGTCCTTAGCTGGATCCCCGAAGCCATGTCACAGAGGCGAAGGGTAGACACCTGGAAGAATTTGCCCTTCCACCCTTTGTTGTTGCTAGGGCAATTGTCAATAATTTTCCTACCCGGACGGGCAGAAAATGAGAAGAACCCCATTTCTCGGTGCACAGGAAATGGTCGGTGGGTCCAAAGAAACTCCTGGAGGGTAAGTTCATACCCGAACACTTGGGGCCACAAGGATATACACCCCATCAGGAACCTCTACCCGTTGGGAGCCAACTGTCCGGGAGCGATATCGAGATAGATCAGGATATCCCGGGCCATAGGGTGAAGAGGTAGCCGGAGGCCGGCCATCAAGGCGTTCTCGAACAGGGTGACAAACCCCGACTGATAGAGGTGCGCGCCGCCGAGGTTGACGGCTAGGGTGCAACCATCGGGAAGATAGTATCTCTCCCTGATCCGGAGGAGGTCTTGGGAGCGCAAAATAGAAGGAGTCGACTCACAAGCAAAAATTACTCGATCAGTCCCCCCGGGAAACTCGTCGCCCGAACCCCTCGAGACTGAGGCAACAGGGGACTCCTGGGTAGACTCACTGTCGGGCAGACGAATGGGAATCCGGGCCCCACTTTGGTGATCGGACAGGGATTCAGGAAGCTGGTTCAGACTGGCACCGGGGGACCCTGACCGATATTGTTCACTCTCTGATCTTGACGCAGAGTTAAAGCCGGAGTGTTCCATCTCTGGTACTCCGACGGAAAGGAACGGGCCCAGACTACGACCTGCGAATGGATCGGAAACCCCAAACCTGATATACAGGGGGGGCAGAGTCACTAACCTGAATGGTAACAAGTAGACACTCCTCAGCACCAAGTAGCACTCTCTCAAAGCAGCGCAAGAAACACCCGCTCGGTTAAGAAGACTTAGAGTTCCCCCCGACTTGAAAAACGCACAGAATCTGAGGAGGAAGAAATCCCACTCCCGCTCGAACCTCACAAGATTCGTTCTCTCTAGCCTCACTCCGAAATGAAAAAGGAACGGATGCAAGAGGGAAGAAAAGCAGAGAATAGAAGATTAGGAAGGGACGCAAGAGGTAGGGCGAGTGCGCCTTATATAAAAACCCTGAACGGCCAAGATCAGAACGGATCCAGCGGTCCAGGAGATTTCCCGCCCAAATTGTCGCTTCGGTCACGTGAAGAGTCGCCTCAAAAGACGTGCGCATTAATTGCGCGACGAGACGGTTCAGTTAGCCAGCGAACGGTTCGGTTACGGCCACTTCACCACTGTCAAGTTCTAACTTGACTAACGATTGGGTAGTGTAGAGCGGCAGTGATCCGGGTCCGAGTTGCTGCAACCCGGGCACATTCACATGTCGGTCGAGAACTAGTTGCTCAGCGTAGCACAGAGTTAATGAACAATTAAAGGAGCATAGTAAAAGAAAGAGGTGGCCTCGAGGACCTTTTTTTTATTGCTGTGAAAGGGGGACTGTACAGAGATCGGGAGCATTTATAGTAGCTTTCCAAAAAAAAATAAAAATGAGGCCTTCAAGTCCCTTTGCCCTTCAGGGTCTTGACCTCCTCCTCCAGGGACGTCACCCTCGCCACGAGCCCCTGCACAGCGAGCTCGAGGGCGTGAATATCCACCTCCTGCAAAGCGGAGCCTGTCTCCAAGCGGTCGGCTTGCTTCTCCACCGCCTGAAGGCGACCCTCCAGGTTACCCAGAGAAAGCCCGGTCCAAGAACTGGGGATGTGAAGGCCGGTCGAATGCTCCACCCGAATTTTCTTCGGTGAAGGTGGCGATTTTCCCTCGGCTGCTTTCTCCTTTCCCTTCCTGGACGGGCCCGGTGGAGGGCTTGCCTCCTCGGATGAGGTAGAATCACTGCTGGTGGACAGAGTAAACGGCCCCTCGGGTGGGCCGTCCCGGCCAGTACCACACGGGCCGGTAGCCATGGACCGAGTATAGCGGCAGGAGCAGCAGAGGAGGGTCCGGCGCTCGCACCATCCGCAGGTTCACCGACCAAATCAGAAAATGATAAGCCGGCCTCGATAGCCCGGTCGATCGCCTCCGTGTCGTCAGTAGTAGGGGCAACGCCGCGGAAGGCAGCAAAAGCTTGTTTGCAGAGGTCAGGATCAAAAGCTGCTGGAGGGCAGAGAACGCAGTCCTCCAGCCAGTTGCCAGAGACCACGACCCAAGGGTACCGCCGCCAGTTTTTGTTCGAAAAATCCAGGCCCTTGACAAAGTCCTTCCCCTCAGTCCTGGGGCGGAAGTAAGGGCCTCCGTGGTCGATGCCCAGGATGTAACACCTGACGACGTCGACGGAACGAAGGAACAACCTAAGCTGCTCGTTCAATACTGATACCCCCCAAAGGAGGCGGGCGACATTTGGACGGCACGCGGAGATCGGAATGCACAACCCCTGAATCAGGTCACAGAAGGAGACCGGGAGGGGGAAGCGTAGTCCCACGATAAGCAGCAAATAGTTGCTGATGAGAACGAAATGAAAGGTTACTTCCTCCCCCTCAACATACGGACGGACCACAACGTCGTCCGGAATTTGGCAGTCCTCTCGGAAGGCCCTAAGCCCTTCATCAGACGACAAGTCAATATGAGAAGCCATTCGATGGGAATGAAAGCTTGAAGAATAAGAATAGCAGAGAAGAAGGAATTCGGAGTATTTTGCTCGGGCGGTTCAGTTGACAATTTGCAGTGAGGAGCAGATTGGACAAAGTGCTCCTTATATAGGCGTCGTGAACGGCTGGGATCAGATTTGATCGGATGGCTCATGTGCTCTCCCACCGAAACTGTCGCTTCGGGCACGTGGGGCGTCGTCTAAAAAAATGTGAGCATTGAATGCACGACGTGACTGTTCGGTTGCCACCTGGACGATTCGGTTACTTCCAAACTGGCAGTTCTGGGTCCGAACCAGACCAGTAACCAATGGACACCTGGCGTTGGAGAACCTGGTCCTGCAGGGTCACCGCTCGGTCGCTATACCGACGGATCATTCCAAGCCGACCCCGTGCCGATGGGGGTCCCGGTCTTTTCCCGGTCGGTATGTGGAAGACGTTCTTAATTTTCAAATTTTATCCGATAAGGTGTCAGTTCAACTTTGAAAATGGGGGGCAGCTGATATGTCCAGAAATATTCCGTAGCAGTCCAACCGCCACGTGGTCAGCCAATAGCCCAGGTAATCCGGAGTGGGAGCGTATAGTCCACGTGCCCGAGGTGTCCAGCCGTTACCGCCCGGGCTACTTGGCAGCTCGGATGCGAGGCGTGGTGGGTCCCCAGGAGATGCGGCATAGATCACGCTTCCTACAGTTTCCTTACATGGCTGTGACTCTATCAGGGAAGAATCAGTGGTTTCCTAAGCCACATAGGAAACTATCCTAATATTGTGTAAATCTATTGTGATTAGATTAGGCTTCCTAATCTAAGAAACTTACCATGTAAAGGTGGATTCTTACATCTATAAAAGGGGCCACCTACCCTCACTAGAGGGATCCGAATATCAATTCTCTAAGCATACAAGCATATATTAGAGAACTCATCACGATACACGCATATACCCGGCCGGTATTACTGGGAGTGTTATCCATCTTGTCAGCTCACCAGGCCCGCCGGTGATCTGTTAGTGAGAAGCGCACCGACGCACCCGTGGACGTAGGTTACCTCATTAACGGGGCCGAACCACATACAAATCTTTTGTGGCATTGTTTTCTGTCCAAATCACTCTTACCAATTTTCGGCATCATCAGAAGTCATACAAAGTAAGAACCTCAAATGATTTAATTTCTCTATAATGCTTGCTAATCAATAGTAATGTGTTGCAAATGATTCTCACATTATTGCGTTATTACAATCCAAAAAAGACACGTCCAGGTATAAATTGTGATCTTAATTTGTTTCAACCAATTAACTCTAGTTGATATAACCATCAAAACTTTAAAGTTGAACGGTACAAATGATCAGCTAAACGAGGCTTAGCAAGAGCGATCAATGGCTCAGCAAGTGAGAGACCATTAACAGACTCATTTAGATCAATTCGAGACAATGTGTGTGGGACACTCCATGTAAAGGCTTGAAGAAGCCGAGCCAACAACATTGTAGTCATAGTGGACCCCAGCGTCACAGCGGGGCAACCACGCCTCCCGGTGCTAAACGACAACATGAGCAAGTCTGGCTCGGCTAGCACAACCTCCGAGCCATCGCCCTTGAGATGGCGCTCCGGCTTGAATTCCAACGGCTCGTCCCAAACTCTAGGATTTCGGCCTAGTCCAAGACGGCTCAAAAGTACATGGCTTCCCTTTGGGATAAAGTAGCCGGCTACAATGGTGTCAGAGACTGACACGTGTGGCACGTTGAAGGGCGCGATCGGGTGGAGCCGAAGCCCCTCTCTTGCACAAGCCTTAACGTAATTTAGGTCCGAGAAATCAGACTCTTGGACGAGTCTTTCCTTTCCGACTACAGTGTCCAGCTCATCTATTGCCTTTTGAAGTGTGTCCTGTTGATTTATCATCTCTGCAATTACCCATTCCACACAATTTGATGGGTTGTCCACTGTTGCTAACATCAATTCCTGTAAGACAATGGAAAATTTAATAGAGTGAAAGTTATATAAAAAAAAATGAGATTAGTTGGCAATTAATGATTCTATGTCATGCATTTCCAAATTTGTCAATATATTTACGAAACTAGGATAGTTGTTATTCAAGAAGAAATGAATTAGGAGGTAGGCATATATGCAGGAACCTGATTTGGATTTAATGTTGAATAATGAGAGTTCACAAATTCGTTTCTAAATTTAATGAACATCGCAAAAACAAAAGCAAACGTAAGATTTTACTATTTAAAAATCAAAATTTGATGTGTCACTCCATCAATTGAAATATTTTATTTTCCTTAATTGGGGTGTTTTTTCAAACTCTTAGTTTTATATGAATCACCCGTCGCTGAAAACTGCAATTCAAATTTAATTGGATGGCCATCGTGACTAGGAGTGGCAATTCGGGTTCTCGTGTCATAATCGTGTCATTAATCGGATTGTGTGCTTTGGGTTTAATTTTTAGTTTCGAGTGCTGTTCATCTATAATACAAACTATTATAAATTAATCGTGTCATGTCGTGTCGTGTTCGGATTGTCTCAGTAAAACGGGTTGTCGTGTAAAAAATTACCACCCTTAATCGTGACGCACAATATTGCTAAATAGACGTGTATAATCATCCCAATCCCCGTGTACTATATTCGTCGTGCCATGGGTACCACTACTTCAAGCACTCTCTCAAACTAAGATTTAAAGGCCAGCTACTTCTCTTGGAACTAAAATTTCCTGCAGAGTTTATGTAAGGAGACATCTAGAGAGTGTTTAAGAGAGAGTCTTACAACAATTTGTGCTTTAATCTCTTCTGGGGAGAGTAATGGGTCACCATTTGTATCCTTTAGCATAATTAGCACATCAAGCAAGTCCTCTTCCTCCTCCTTCATCCCATTCTTCCATTGCTGAATCCTCTGGTCAATTTCTAGGTCATGATACTTCTTTATACTCCCAACAGCCTTCCTTATGATTTTTTCATGACCATCTAAATCGACACGAAGTCTCAAAAATGGAAAATAGTCAGAAATACAAAACGAATACAAATAGTTGAGGATTGTGAAAAGCGCGGCCATGTGCTCTTCTTCCTCGGCACCCGGTCCTCCATCCACCATTCCCTCTCCAAAAAACCTCTTGTTAAATATCATTTTCCTTATCACGTTCCCACAATAGTGTTGGGCAGCGATCCTTATGTTTACAGTACTCCCGCCAATGACCGAGTTCATGCACTGATTGTGGACATAAAAGACAAGGTGATCGGCTTCTTCGGCTCTTTTATCATGAAACCACCGATGTTTTGTTGGTGAGAGCACATCAGAAGCCAGGACTTGTCTCATTTTCTTCCACTGCACTCCTAGGGGCGTGAGTACGGTCGACAAGTAGCCCGAACTCGTGAGATCGGCCGCCATGATAACCGGTCTTGATGAAAAAATAGAATCTTGCTTTTTCAAGAACTCGCGGCTAATTTCAGGGGAAGTGACAGGAATGACATGAACATTCCCGAGACGTATACAAGCTATATCGGTGTTCATATCGGCCATCATTTGATGTATCCACCGAAATGTTGGTTTGTTTTTCAGCATTTCGAAGATGTTTCCTACAATCGGCCATGGTTTAGGGCCTGGAGGAAGTGGGACGTATGTGTTCACTTTCTTGTTCCTTCTCAACTGATTGTTGAGAAGGAATAAGTAAACGACGGTCATGAGATGAATTGTGATGATTAATATAATTAGGAGAGGTACTGTTGAAAGGCCGAAGTTGGCCATGTCAAGTGTGAGCTTTATAGTGGGGTTCATAGTTTTTGATAATTAGTAGCTTTTTGCTATCAACTTGATCAACTGTAGTGCATATCTATGTTTATATGTTTTCAATGAAATCTCAAGTTGGACATCGTCTGCTTTATATATATATATATATATATAGTAGCGAGTGATCATTTGCATAAAAGTACAAAAGTAAAAAATAGTAAATTTAAAAAAAAAAAAAAAAAAGGGGGGGGGGGGGGGGGGGTTGACTTGGGACATAATACAAATCATTGAGTAAATTTACTAAATTCGGAGATAACTTCCTCAAACTGACTTTCAAATTTCACCAAGTTTCAATAATTAGCACTGAGCGACGGCGACACCCATGTGAGCACAGCTACTCTCAACAGCTCTATCCCAAACCGAGACGTGGAGTCTTGCCCCCATCTCCAGAAATTGGGCCAGCGGTTAATTACCATATTGCATTAAATATCCCTTGGTCAAGCCAAGCCTTAACTCAGCCAGTCCCAAAGCTCTATTATGGGGAGGAGGCTGTGATACCGAAGAGAGGTTTCTCTGCATGGGAAGTTTGGTGTGGACAAAAAATGAAGGGCCAAGATTGAACCGGGTACATCATTCAAGGGTCAAGATTAACCCAGTAGATGGTGATTTACAATATTGATTTTTATAGCTAGCGTATTAAATGATTAACCTAGCAGATGGTGATTGACATTATTATTTTGATGAAAATACTTTTGCTCACCCAAAATTTGGTACACCAATGCTCACCCAAGCATCCCATTGGCCAATGCAGTGGGGCCCAGGATTAAACAATAAATTGTTTAATCCTGGGCCCCACTGCATTGGCCAATGGGATGCTTGGGTGAGCATTGGTGTACCAAATTTTGAGTGAGCAAAAATGCTCTCTATTTTGATAGCTAGCGAATTAAATGTGCATTTAATGTCCATTTAATTAGTGCAACTGGTTGTTGTAACAGTGTAGTACATTTTGTTCCCTGTAAGACATTTTGTTCCTCTCTAATAAGAGTTTGTTCCTCAGCTAAAATTTGTTGTACCATACCAACATACCAACTGTTTTAATGTAACATTTTGTTGTACCATACTAACCATATAGAATTTAAGGTGGTTGGAGATGGCTGTTTATTAAATAACACATCGACCACACAAACCATTTATTCAATAACAATACAAATCTTAGAGTAAACAACCTTAAACACACAGATTGTTCCTTCAAAAAAAAATTTCTTGATTTCTTGCTTCTCATTTTAAGTATAAACAGATTGTTCCTTTCATTTATTTTTCAATTTTTTCATTTCAAGCATAATCCAAGTATAGACATTTGGATTATACTTGAAGCCATTAGATTTATACTTGAAGCCATTTGGATTACAAGCCATTTGAAGCTCTCCCTACAAGAGAAGACAATAGTGTTTTGTGTAGTAGATACTATTTCTTTTTGATGATTTCATATTAATTTATTTTATTGAAGTGTTCTTCCTTTATTAGTGAAACAAAAAAAAAAATAAAATAAAATAAAATAAAAAACAAAATAGGTATTTGTTTCCTTATAAATATTTTTGGAATATGAGTGTTATTACTTTAGTGTAGTGAAATAAAAAATGTGGTACCTAGAACACTTTTTTTATGCATTCTCTTACAAACATGATGTGAAAATAAATACTATAAAAACAAATTTACTGAAATGAAAATAAATGTGATACTCCACTCGTACAAACATTTGTAGTAATATGAGTGTTCTTACTTTTGTAGTGAATAGTATACATGGAACAATAAGGGTACATAATATATATTTTAATCATCGAACAATAAGGTACAGAATATATTAATTATGGAATAATAATGGTACAAAATATTTTAATCATGGAACAACATGGGTACAGAATATCTTAATCATAGAACAATAAGGGCATATAATATATTAATCATAAAATAATAATGGTACAATATATCTTAATCATGGAACAACATGGGTACAGAATATGTTATTCATGGAACAATAAGGGTAATAATATATTAATCATAGATCAAGAATGGTACAACAACTGAGTCAATATAGTGGTACCATAGTTTTCATCTAACATAGTCCATATTACAATACTTAATAGTTATTCACTACACACAACCTTGTCTTGAAACACTACACACTAAAAGCCCCATTTTCTAATGGACAGATTTGACATTCCTAACATATTTTTACTGTTACAAACTTGTAACTGTAAAAACTTGTTAGAAATATCAAAAATCCGTTAGTATTCACTACACCAAGCAGGACAATTTGTAACAGACAACTTTTAACAGTAGTAACGGATATTACCCGTGACAAATTTGTAATGGTAAATTTCCGTTACTAATTAAAACATCTGTTACTAATTTACACTGAATTGCTATTTTTAATGTTGTAACGGATTTGTATAAACTTTGTAATGGAAAATTACCGTTACAAAATATGAATAATTACATATTTAATTTTAAAAAATTTGTAAGTAACCAAAAGCAAGCGGGAGTCAATTACCCAAACAAAAACCTAGCGGGAAAAAAAAATCTCATCTCTTCTTCTCTACTAGCGACCCGATTCTTCTCCAAGCCCTAACCCCCTTCTTCTCCACTAGCGGCGACTCTCTCCACCAGCGACCACCAGTGGCCCCCTCCTCTCTCTCAGCCCTCTTCTCCTCCACCAGCGACCACCAGTGGTCCCCTCCCCTCTCTCATCCCTTCTCTCACCCCTCAGTCGCCCCCTCCTCTCTCTCAGCCCTCTTCTCCTCCACCAGCGGCGGCCCCATTCTCTCCACCACGACCACCAGCAGCCACGCCCTCTCTCATCTCTTCTCTCACCCCTCAGTCACCTCCTCCTCTCTTTCAGCCCCCAGCCGCCAGTAGTTCCCTCTTACTCAGCCCCCAGCCAGTAATCTCTCTCTCTATCTCTCTCTCACACACAGCCCTAAAAATTTTTGTGAGGTTTGTCAGATCTATCTCTAATTTCTCTCTCTTGTATGTATATGAGCAGAAGGAGAACGACGAGAAATCGAGCAAAAGCGGCCGCCCCTTCTGTGTACCCATTAGCTTGCGCATCCTATTCTCTCTCTAACACCCCCAACTGCTTCTCACTCCTTGTATCTCAGGTATTTTTCCCATATGGGTTTTTGATTTTTTTTAAATTTCTTTTAGTTTTCTGCAGTCATTTGTTGATTTAGGTTCAAGCATGTTGTGGGTGATTGCTAATTTTTTTTATTTTAGTATGAATTCTTTGGTCTTTTGTTGTTTTTGGCCCATGTCCCAGGTCTGGTGTGGTGGTTGGTTTGCTTTGAATGTTTCTGTTCAGTCTCTGTTTCGGTTGGTCACATTAATTTGACTTTTAGTTGGAATCACTAAAATGATTCATATGGAATGGGGAAAAAATCACAAAATTTGTGAGTTACGAAATTTCAGGCATTGACATCCACTACCAATGTAGTGGCTGCAAGTTTGAATCGTCACAAGTTAATCCAGGAGAATGTCTTGTTATTTTCATTTGAGATTCTGATAACTTAATAGCAGACAGAGGTCCCAAACTGGTCATGATATATATAGAAATAGACTTTACATATGTCTCAAAGACAAACACTAGAAATGGAAACTGATACAAACTTAAAAGGTCCCCTCTTGGAGTATACCCCACACGTAGACAACTATATCTATTTCTTGGATTCATCTCATAGGTGTGTAGGCTGTTGGGATTATGGTGCTGACCATTGTGAATGAGTCCCATATATACACATATCAATACGATTCATGTCATAGGCTATTAATGATTTTTTCTCCACCACAATTTTCTTACTAGCTATTTTCTTAGTTGTTTTGAATTAAAACTCGGCTTTTTTTCTCTCTCTCTTTTTTTTTTTTTTTTTTTAAAGATCCAGCTAGCAGTGCTCTGCATAGGTTTTTGTTGGGTACTTAGATCTCTATAAAAATCATTAGACGTAATATAGCTTAATTGTAATTTTGTACAACCTAAGTACTTGGAACAACTTCTTCTCACTTACTAATTGTGTGAAATCTGAATGTTTCTGTTCAGAAATCAAATCTAGGTATAGAAAGTTACTGTAACATAGCATTACAAATTAAAATTTCCAAACGAGTAGTGCTGAAAACACACATTTTTTTACTCACTTTTTGACACAAAATGTCATCCGGCAATTGATTGGTAAATTATAGCTGTGGTAAGGTTTGCAGGGAAGTTTTAGAAATGTAATGTGAAAATCCAAAGAGAATGTTTGAAGATTTTTTTTTTTTGTGTCAAATAATGTTTGAAGGTCAATGACCCAATTAACCGAAGAGTGTGAAGAGTTAGACTAGGTCACCAAGAAATGTTCAAGTCCAACAAGAGAAGGATTTATTATCTACTAAGAATGTGTAATATACCTGCTTTTGCATATTCAAATTAGGAAAAGTCAATGGTCCAATTAAACATCACCAAATAAAGAGCTTAGGCCAGGATATTTATGAAATAGGGTTGGGCTAGCTCCCCACAGTTTATGAAAGTAAGTTGAGTTGGCTACCAAATTCGGATGGCTTTGTATATGAACTTGAGAATATTTTTTGCATTCTAGATTGTTTGGGTTGGATTAGGATCTAATTAATCATCCACAACCCCACAAGTATGTTCAACCCAATAATAAATATCTTTAGTGAAAGTATTAGAATGCTCACATTTTATGCTAATCTCTCTAAATTTCCATCAATAGTTATCCAACTCTTTTAAGCATTGAATATTTCCACTATTTTTTTAATTTCTTAATCCTTTTAAACCCCAAAAGAAATTTTTCATTGATAGTGATAGTATAATAGTATACAGGTGGTAATGATTTTCAATGTTTATATTTTGTGTGATGTTTAATCATCAAAAGCAAAAAAAATGATTGTAAATGCTCTTTAATAACAAGCTAGTATCATGACCTATCAATTAAGCTGTAGTAGTTGGAGGCTAATTTTTGAATCCAATTTAATTAACTAGCTATGACATCATTGAAAAAGCCAACATGGCTCTAAATTAATTGAGAATTTGTCAAAATAGATTAATTAAACCTATCTCAGTGGTATATATATTTTGCAATTGTAAAAGTCAAATGCTCGATATATTCAATTGTTTTTTGGAGCTAAAAATGGTGTTAAGACCTCTATAAATTTCTCAATTTTCTAACCATATTCAACATTATCTTTATGTTGCATATGTATATGGAGTTGTTTGACACTTTCATTAAGTGTACCAAAAGCAATGCCGCCTCGAATAAACATAATGTTTGACACTTTCATTTAAGTTTCACAAATAGACTCATATTATAAGTAGACCCCCAAAAAATCACCAATTACGTATAAGTAAACACTAAAAGAATTTTATTTTTCAATGTCGTATTGCAGAATGTCACAACCCATTAACAAAGAATGGATGTTTGAAAACAATAGAGTTGGGCCACTATATACAAATGGGGTTGAAGAGTTTCTTGAATTTGCGTGTGCAAACATTCCTGATGGGTTCACAACTTTGCCTTGCCCTTGTGTAAAGTGTCGAAATGGGGCACGACATAAACCATTAGATGTCAGAAACCATCTCGTTAGGAATGGTATAGATAGGCGATATTGTGTATGGGCTTTGCATGGTGAAAAGCCATACACGAATTTGATACATCATCCGCCAGTAGAAGATGTTCATCGAGAAAACATTGAAGAAGAAAACATCGAGGTTGGAGGGCTTGGGATGGAGAATCTTGTTGACGCTTCTTATGGAATCTAGAACGAACCTCCTGAAGATGATGACAGAGGTCAGGATTGAGTCTCAGAAGAACCATATGTCGGTAATGAGAGATACAATGAATATAAAAGATTATCAACTGAGAAATTGTACCCTTCATGTGAGGGCCCTGAGACAACTCTTTCTGCGATTGTGGAACTGCACAACATTAAGAAGCAATTTGGTTGGTCGGGAAATAGTGTGACGGCACTTTTGTCCATTCTAAAAAGGTGGCTCCCAAAAGAAAACACTTTACCAGAGAAGTATCCACACATGAAGAGTATGATGAAAGACTTAGGGATGAAGGCAAACTTTATTCATGCATGTGTGAATAATTGTGTTTTGTATTGGGATACTAATGAAGATAAGGAGCAATGTCCTCAATGTGGAGAACCGAGATATTCTATGAGAACAAAGAAGGGGGGGAGAGTTTGCAAAGAACCTTTGAAAGTGTTGAGACATTTCCCTTTGATTCCAAGACTTGTGAGATTGTATACTATACCATGGATAGCGCACGAGATGACATGGCACAATCGATCGAAGAGATCATCAAATTATTTGCGGCATCCATCTGATTCTCCTCAATGGGGAATGTTTAAGAATAAATGGCCAAAATTTGCTGAAGAAGGGCGCAATGTTTGGCTTGCAATTGCTACCGATGGGTTTAATCCTCGTGGTATTCAGTCATCTAGTTATAGTTGTTGGCCAGTCATCACGGTGCCTTATAATCTCCCACCTTCATTGTGCATGAAACGAGAGTTCCAAATGCTCTCTTTGCTAATTCCTGGGCCAAAGGCACCGGGTCAAGACATTGATGTTTTTCTTCAACCTCTAGTACAAGAGTTGAAGCAGCTATGGGAAGAAGGAGTGCCAGCTTTTGACATGTACAATAAGCAACCTTTTACGTTGAAAGCTATGCTAATGTGGGGGATTCATGATTTTCCTGCGTATGGAAATTTATCTGGGTGTGTAACACATGGTTATAAAGCATGTCCTGTTTGTGGAGATGACACTCAATCCATCCGACTAGGTCACAGTAAGAAAATTGTTTACACAAACTACCGTATCTTCCTTAGCATGGATCACTCGTTTAGGAATGGTAGGTGTTCGGGGTATAGGTCAATTGAACATAAACATCCCCCTCTTCGGTTAAATGGAGATGCACTTGTAGAGAAGTTATGGCAGATAAAGTACATTCCTGGCAAGATCCCAAAAGTTTTGGGTAGGAAAAGGAAGACGTGCAATGAGGATGATGATGGTGGTAATGTTGAACCTACAGAGGCATGGTATAAAAGGTCCATCTTGTTTGACTTGGAATACTGGAGCTCTCATCAAGTTCGACATGTTCTTGATGTGATGCACACCGAGAAGAATGTGGCGGAGCATTTAATTAGCACAATCCTTGGTGATAAAATCAAAACAAAGGATACAGTAAATGCACGTTTGGATATGAAGGATCTTGGCATACACAGTGGCCAGTGGATGAGAGTAGATGACAACACAGGTAGTCAGATAAAACCAAAAGCATCATTTCAGTTGGATAAAAATGAGAAAGAACAATTTTGCCAAATTTTGAAAGAATTGAAGCTTCCTACTAGTTTTTCATCTAACCTGAGCAACATTGTAACTCTTAACCCACCGAGTTTGCATTCATTGAAGTCGCATGATTATCATGTTATTGTTGCATATTTGTTGCCCGTACTGCTTCAACATGCCTTTCCAAAACATCGAGATTTGCCCAGAGCTATCCAACAGGTGAGCTTATTCTTTAACCTATTGTGCTCAAAAGTCCTAATTCGCAAGGATATCCAAAGAGCCAAATATATGGTTGCAGAGGCATTGTGTGTGTTGGAAAAACATTTTCCACCATCATTTTTTGATATTAGTATCCACCTCATGGTGCATCTAGCTGATGAAGCATTGATCTGTGGCCCTACCGGACCTCGGTGGATGTATCCTTTTGAGCGGTAAACTCTTTTTCTTGTAGTCCAATTCCATACATACACTTTTGGCGTGTTAATGGCTTTATTAACTTACACATCTACATATACGAATAGGCAAATGAAGGAATTTAAAGACATACCTAGCAATAAGAGGTATATTGAAGGATCTATTGCGGAGTCATATGTTGTTGGAGAATCCGTTAGATATTGCATGGAGTACATGCCAAACCCACTCGATGGGAATCACAAACGTACTCATGAAGTCTTTTTAGAGGAAAACGGTGAGTTCTCTGATGAAGGGCCTTTGCTCGACAGTTATAGTGTAAAGTTGGAACCTAAACAATTTGAACAAATACGTCGATGGGTATTATTTCGCCTTGATGTTGCCGGACTCGAAGAATACTACAGGTTCGAATTAGCTAGAACATATTTATTGAAATACACATCTATAATTACTAATATCCAAACTTGTATCTATAAATTTCAGTGAGTATAAAGCGATTTTGGAATCCACTTGTTGTGGTAAAGGAAAGGGGATTACAAAGACAGAAGTACAGTTACAAACTGATTTCATCGATTGGTTATATAAAAAGGTATCCTTTCATTAATAAACATGGTTAAAATATGTCCTTAGTTAGGTTCAAAATTGTCCTTAATTATGAATTTGTTTCCATTGCACAGTTGGTATCTTCTGGGGAGACGGAGACGAAGGCTGTTTTGTGGCGTTTAGTTCAAGGGCCTTCCCACACGGTTAAAACATACAAAAAGTACCGTGTAAATGGTTTTGTATTTTCTCCCAAGGATCACGATGACACTGTTGTCACACAAGATAGCGGTGTTTGTATGAAGGCATGGACTAAGTTTAGGGCTAAGAAAAGTGATAAAAGGCTCAAGGATACTTGGACTATATGGTATGGGGTTATCAAACAAATAATGGAGTTGGACTATATAATATTTAAAGAGGTAGTGTTTTATTGCGATTGGGTAAAGGTGGAGGACAAGACCAATGGTTGTAAACTCTGCCCTAATTCTAACTTAGTTATGGTAAATTTGGACAAGTTAAAGAGTGTTAGTAGCGAGCTAGATGAGCCCGTCATTCTCGCTTCCGAGGCGAGTCAAGTCTTCTATTCGCAAGATATTAGAAATCCCAATTGGTGAGTGGTTATACATTCACCGAAGAGATTGACCAAGCGAGTAGATGAGTTAGAGATACCAATGGTCTTCCAACATACTCTTGAAGACCAACCTCATTTGGAAAACCTGTTGAAGTTGCAGGACTCTACCTAGCTTTTGGTTCTTGCATTAATTGCTACGAGTGTTGATATTGTACTAGTTTTATGATTGTACTAGTTTTTGCATTAATAGCTTTTGGTTCTTGTATTAATTGCTACTTGAGATTGTAATACTTTTATTACTTGTAAAACTTTCCTTTTGTTAGCTAATATTGCTCGTGAGTTAACACATTCTTTTGAAATTATAGGCATTCAAAATTATGTCAACAAGTGCAGGAAATTCAAACCCAAGTTCATCCCAACCTTCTTCTTCAAGAAGCAAAGGCCCAAAGGGAAAAATGAAAGTCACAATTGAAGCTGACGGGTCTATTGTGGGTGAATACGCAAAAGTATGGAGTTCTCATACGGGTGATTTTGTGAGATCTTACATTCCAGTTAGCTACAAAGATATTAGATTAGTCCCAAAGAACTTCAAAGATGATGTTTGGAATGCTTTGATGGTAAACTTTTGTTTGTATACTCTTTATTTAATTAGTTGTTTTAGTTATTTTATTTACGTGTAATATTATACATTAATACTCTTTATGTTGTACTATTAGGTTGAATTTGAATTAGATGTTCCACCAGATGTGGCTCGCCCATTGGTAGAGAAGTCGTGGCCCCAAAAATTTAGGTCCCACAAAAGTACCTTGCGGGCCCTTTTGAAGAATAGTGATCCAACACAAGTTGAGCCAATTGGTATTGATCCAAATCATTGGAAAAAATTTGTGGAAAATGAGAGTGATCCAAAAAAGAAGGAACAAATTGTTACGAACAGTAACAATCGAAAAAAATTGGATCATTCCCATTGTCTTGGGCGTCGTTCCTATGCTCAGAAACAATACTTAATGGTTTGTATCGTTTCTTACACTTTTTTTTTAACATCTATTTTTTTTAGCCAACTCACTAAATTTCAATGTCTAGCAACAACAAAATCCTGGAAAGGAAGTTCGTCGTGTAGACAAATGGCTAGCGGCACATGAGCGTAGTGATGGGACTGTGTTGGAGAGTGCTAAGGGTAAATATGTGAGTGATATATTTGATTGATTATTTGATAGTTTAAATTTTAGCATGATTTTTTTTATTTATTTTAATATTACAAGTTTCACATTTGTATACCATAGGATGAAGTAAAGGCGGCTGGAAATAGAAGAAAAAACGAAAGCTTGACTGACGAGGGATGTAATGATATGTGTGAAGACCTTGACAGTGATGAGTTAGCAGAAGTATTTGGGAAAGAAACCAAAGGAGGGGTTCGTGCTGTGGGTACTCATGTCTCTAAGAAGCAACTAATTCAACTTGGGGTGGCAAAATCTAAAATTGAACAAAAAGGTAAAGCAAATGAAGAAGCTTCCTCATTTAAAGAAGAAATCATCACAAGACTTAACAATTTTGAGGATGCAATGATGTCTTTTTTTTCGAAAGCATCCAATGTGAGTACTCCGCCATTGGTGTCTACGCCCCTAAGTGATCTTGGATCAAATTCTATTAGCCGTCCTACTCATTTAGGTCAAAACTTGAGTCATGTCTTTGCCACGACAGACGTTCCAAATTCATCTCATTCTATGCCTACTCCCACCGACAAACCCCCGGTTATTTTACTTGACAAATTTGAGAATGAATTAGCAAAGGGATATGTTGTGACAGATGCTCATGCTAATGTGTGTCACTCCAAACAAGTTGGTCTTGCGGAGAAGAAAGTTTATATCGAGGAAGTGATGGATCCCAATGCTCGTGTGTGGGACCCTCCTCAAGGTGGCTACGAAACTTTGGCAGGCTATGTTCAAGGGGGATTTGTGATTTGGCTCGAGGGTTGGTTAAAGCATGTTTGACTTCGTCCAACTTAGTTTCTATAACTCTTTAAATTTTGGATATGGTTTGTTATAGTTAGTTTAAGTTTTTGTTGAATGGACTCTTTAATATTAGACATTGTTAAATTGAGCTTCTTGGTTAGACATGGCCGGATGAACTCTTGACTTATAATGATTAGTATGGATTATGTTGGGTATGAATTATGGATTGTATTTGTGTGTTTGGCATGGATTATGTTTGTTCTTATTCGTTATAGATTTGAGCTTGTTATTTTTGTTTTTCATATGGATTATTATGTTTGCTAATTAGGTGGGAAAAAAAATATGGGAAGCATATAAATAAATTATTAATTGTATATTTCATTAAATTAGTAACGGATATATCCGTTACAATATCTGTTACTAATTCGTCTTTAGTAACGGATATATCCGTTACAACATCCGTCACTAATTCGACTTTAGTGATGGATATATCCATTATGATATCCGTTAGTAATGTAGAATTAGTAACGGATAAATCCGTTACAACATCCATTACTAATGTCCAATTTGTAACGAGTACAGCCGTTTCAAAATCCGTTACAAAAAATCAATTACTAACGGATATAAGCGTTACAAAGTCCGTTACGATTCATTTGCAACGCCAATTTTGTAACGGAAATTTTCCGTTACTAGTATTATTTGTAACGGAAATACCCGTTACAAGTTGCGCAGTATGGTGTAGTGATTATTTGGCAGTTTTGTAAATAAATCCAAAAAATAAAAAATACGGTGGTAATTTTATAAATAAGCACAACACAAAACAAGATTTGGGTGGAATTCAAAATCAATTCATTTCTTGTTTTGTGTCAAACCAAACATAAAAATTCCACAAACAAGAATTGCAAATGAATTCTTTTCTAGTTTGTGGCATACCAAACGGACTGTTAGTACCCAAAAGCAGACCAGAACCTTCAGTCTATTTGTACACTTAGCGCTTCTCTATCTCTGATTTTTGTTTTTTTTTTTTTGTTTGTTTTCCACCTAACTTGCTTTGGGTATTTTAAATTCCTGGGAAACCCAAGAGTCTCAAATTATTATACAAAAGTGTTTTCAAGCATTTCTGTTACTACCAGTTGTATTATGTTTTCTTGGAAACCATATAATATAAGTAGCATTAAAAATACAGAAACAAACTGGGCACTCTAATTTTTCCTTACAAATCTTGCTTGATGTTAAAAAAAATTCATGAACGGAGTCATATACCATCACAAACACACTTGTACACCTATCTATATCTCTCATTCACGACATCCTCTATCTCTTTTCTATTGACTGATCTGTCACAAACACATACACACATATACACATACACATGTAGAAGAATTCTGGAGCAGTGAGGGTACAGAGAGACAGATTAGAGAGCCTTTTTTATTTGTTTATTTTGATCTCTCAATAAATCATTACTATAGAGGGGTTGATTGTGTAACTGAAGTAAAAGGAGGAAATATATGGCGTGATTTTCTTCTTTCTTATTCTTCTTAATTGTTAATATTTTTTTTGTAAAATACATGGAGTATCTATATGTTGTCTAGGAATTTACCAATAATTATTGGGATGTTTGATTACTCCTATATATAATAATCTGATTATATGATTTGTAATTTCTGATTTGTTATTCATTTGAAAAATTAATGACTTTCCTATGATTGGGTTCCTGTTTATATAACGGAAGAATAATGTATCAGGGTTGATTGAGGAGAGAGAGAGGAGGAGGAGAGAAATTAAGGTTAAGTGAGAGAGGGAGTGGATTGAGAGAGAGAGAGAGAGAGAGAGAAAGAGAGAGAATTGAGGTTCTGAAGAAATTTATACAGTCATGCAGATGTGTTTTGAAAGTTGATTGCCACGTGTCATACAGAGGTGTTTATAAAAGTTGATTGCCACGTGTCAAAACTCATTTCTTCCGGTTTCATATATATATATATTAGATTAGATGTTGGAGGCTTTTTATGATCTGTGATTGAATTTCATCTCCTTGAAGCATTAATTTGGTTAGAATAGACTATTAAAAGGAACCAAAGAACTTCTATTCACAAGTTTTTAGTGTTCATAGCTAAAATCGTAATGGACACAGATAGTATGAATTGGGGAATTTATTTATTTATATATTTTTTGGGGGGGGTTAGAGTTAGAAAACTTGAACTTGTATAAGTGTGGATGATTATTCTCAAAATATGAAAACAACTGCATATTATCTATGGTTTTGTAGTTATTATTAAGATGTCAACAATTGTTTGCAGCAAATCATGAATAGATTATTTTTTATTTTTTTACATTGAGAATGTGGTCACCAATTTATGTATAGAGAATAAGATTATTTTCTGTAGGAATAGTCAGATGCAGCTACAATGCTGGTTTAGGGTATATAGAATAAGATTATAGATGGAAAAATATTCGAAAAATGAAGAGCCTTCATTTTCTTTGGGCACGAGATCGATACAATTGATTTGATGTAGTTTATACCGTCCATTTGAAAATAATGATCTCAATATAATGCTATACCCGTGAACATGCAGATTGTCTAAGTTGTGCCTTTGTCATTTCATCTCTCTCTCTCCCTCTCTCTCTCTCTCTCTCTTTCTCTCTCATGTAATCACCATTCATTTGTAATGCAACCTTATGATCAGTTGTCGGCTCCAAGCATAAGTTATTTCTGTCTTCCATTTGTTTTTCAAAATTAAAACGATGCACAACCTAAAATTCTTATACTAATCCAGGACTCATTTACCAGCAATCATTAGGTAAACACATTGCATTTTGTTCTACCTTCTTCGTGTTTGTTGGACATGGTTATATTTTATCTTCTTTTCTTTTACTTTGTTCATTTCAATCGGACATCATTAAATTTTTTTTTCTCTTTTTTCTCATTTTTTTTAGTTTAGGGCTTATGGGGAACCTAACTCTAGGAGTTATGTAGTATTCATTAGTTAAAGAAATAATGGATGGAAAGCTCTACATAAAAGAGAAGTTCATCTTCAAATGTAAGTTCAAAATTACTCTACTACTGGGTTTACAAACCACTATTCACCAAGGTAAAACCACTGTTCGCCGTATGATCTCGACTTGTACTCTCTTCTATTTCTAATGTAACCTTAAAGGTTACGCAACTTACATCTACTTTGTGGTCCTTGATACTAATCCATGATCGGATGATTTAATGCAATGATCAATTGCTTGAGTCATTTCTAGCCTTATCTTTTAGTCTGATACAGAAATGATTTAAAAAGCTGTCACCCATATATATGGAGTATATGTTTTCTTTGATATAGCTGTTATATCTTTTATAAGTCAGTTTCTGCTGGTTTTCAATATGTGTTTTCCTTTTGAGTGTTTATTGAATTCAAACCACAGGAGACAAGGGATAAGAATTTTTAATTCTACAGCAATTGTCAAGAGGCATGATATTGTTACTTACTCTTGACACGGCAGATGGCATCACTGTTACGCTTAGTGGTTTTGTGAATAGGTCTCTCACACGTCAGATTGGCTTTCCATCTGGTGTAAGTAAATCTCCTTTGTTCGTTCTTCAACATTTTAGATTAATTTGAAACTTAATCCTGGTTCGATATATTTTCATGTGTTCTATCTCCATGGTCTATATTTGGGTTTACAAGGTTAATCTAAGTGATTATATGCATTACCCTATGATGACAATTGGTTTGGGAATACTAATATTAAAGTGTATTATCTTGCTACATATGGATCTGAAGGAGGATTATGTATAATTTTTATACACAGTATGAAGTCAAGAAAATAATAATAACAGAAGAAAACTAAGATTGGGTAAAATATTATCTTGTATTTTTTCCACTGAAGGGGTTCTCTATTTATATACGAGCTAGGGAATTAAAAACATGAAATAAAATCAAAGGAAATAAATACTGATTACAATCAAATCCCTAAAGATACCTGATCCTCAAATCATGGGATTTGACTAATCAATCTAAATCTAATTAAATCTTCATGAATAAAATAATATCTCTTACACCCCCGTAAGTTGAGGCACGAAAATCTTTTGAAGTGTCCAACTTGAACTTGAAAGCCTCGAAAGATGAGAATTTGAAAGTTTGTGGAAGAAGTGTTTGCACCTAAAAAATACACTTTTTAAGTCAAAGTTGTTGAAGGCCGATTGAATCTTTTTAATCGGACTCATGAGACCGATTGCAAAATTAATGACTGATTGGTTAAAAGTTGATCGGACTAACCACTAGTTGATCGGGCTAGCACCATTACTTCATCGGGCTGATCATCATTTGATCGGGCATCACTGTAATCGGACTGATCAAATTCAATCCTGCCTAGGCCTTGTTTGGCAGTTCAGTGCTATCGGGCTTCCATTGTATTTACTCCATCAGGCTGGCCATCAAGTTGTCTCAAGCGGGCTGCAGAAATTTACCTTCTGTCAGATTTAGAGTTATCAAGGAGTTGGTGACCATGACAAGTTGCCATGGAATTTTGGTTAATCATGCCCGATTAGGCTAATGCATAGTCATCAGGGTGTTCGGGTTCTCAATTCATGGCCCAGTCCAATTGCACAAGCCCGATGTCAATTAATTCAAGTGATAAGGGGTTGGTGTAGCAGAATGGTCAACTCAGCAAGTTTTCCACTTAAAGACGGTATTTTTAGTTCAAACCGCCACCTCATCATCTGCCAGTTCAGAAGTTGATACAGATTTGGCCAATTTTGGCAAGAGTCAATTCCTACAAAGCCTCAATGCGATATTATTTACATTATCAGATTTAGGAAGGAATATCACTTATGGAAAAGATAATGTCAAATATTATCTGTTATGGCAAGATAATATTCAAAATATTATCACATATGGAAGATATTATCAGACTTTGGAAAGATAACATCAAATATTATGGAAGTTATCTCCTACTTGCAAGCCAAGTCAGCCGAATCAAGACTATATTTGGACCAGATTCAAGACGCATATATATACACCTGTATATATATATATATTCGAAGATATGGAAGATTTTAGCAGTTTATGGAAATAAACTGGTATTTTTTACCAGATAATGATTCATCAGTTATTTCTTACCTTATCTAGAAGACCTCCATGGCCGCTATAAATCAGCAGGCTGGCCAAAGCTGCAACTCACTCCATGTCACTGCGACAAAAGCATCCCTGTCACAGCCCAGTCCCACAATAGCGGAACTGGAGCTCGTGGCATGCCACCGAGGCTAAACCAATTCATTAACGTTCCCAAAATTTAGTTTGAAGAACACACGCAGCGGGAAACAAAACACATTTTCAAAACTAGTGGTCCAGTCGATTGGGTCGGGACCTCAGTCGACTGAAGAAAGCAGAGAGTTTTCAAAAAGGTTTACCAGACCATCCAGTCGACTGAGACTGGGGCCTCCAACTTTCAGTCGACTGAATTCCCCCTTCGGTCGACTGAAGCAAGCAGAAACAAAATGAACACATAAACCTTCAGAGGTCCAGTCGACTGAGACAGGGCCCAGTCGACTACTTTTGCCAGAATAAAAAGCAGTAGCTAGCAGGCACAAGGGTCCAGTCGACTGGACACTGAACCAGTCGACTGCTCCCTTGGCAGCAGCCCAATCTGCAGAAAAACAAGTTTCAAAAGCTTTTTGAAACAACCAAGTGTCAACCACACACTCCAACCTCACATTAAAGTAATCCTAGCTGTATTAAAACATTACCAAAGTATAATTACAACATGTTACTAACTATTACCATACTTTAGGTCCATTCTAACATACTAAGTTAAACATAAGTTAAAACATTCAAATCTTTATTACAACATTCATATTGTTCCAAAACTACAAGATCAACATTCAGGTTGCCTTCTAAGCGAACTCTAAACCCACGTGCTCACTTCTCCGATTCCTCGCCAGCATTAACACCTGAAATGGTTATTTGAATAACCATAGATATTTGAATTGTTTAAGCTAACGCTTAGTGAATAAAACAACATATGCACATGAATGATAGACATGTCCGCATTCACATCTCTACATTTCATACTAGTCGCCGAAGACTCACGTGCCCGTCCATACTCCCAATCCGCGATTCCTCGCCAATAAGTCCACGCGAAAGTGTAAGACCCACAATTCCTCTCTTCAATCGTGCGACCTTAATGCCTATATCGGCTCCACAAAATGGCACGGTGACCACGTGCTCCTTCTGACCCACATAAGCAACTTAACATGCTCAAATACATATCACCATGCTCGCGGAAATAAAACATTTAATCGTGCTATTGGGCCTACTTATCAATACAAATGCCCAATATGAACTACACAGTATATATCTATGAATTAATACATGCGATTCAAACATAACATGAATACACGTCAAGAAATCATTCCAAAACATAGTTGGATCACTCACCTTTGATTTACGCTCTTAAACATCGATCCAAAGAAAACCCGTGTACAAAGAACGTGTAGAAGTCCGTCTAGTACAATTCCTATGGATCAAAATTCCATTTATCAACTTTTATGAAAAATTCTAGAAAATAACTTTTCGAAAAACTTGGCCAAACAAGCCCTAACATATATCAAAATGAAGCTCTTACCTCGAGGAGCTCGAATATGAAATATGGGAGAAAACAGACTGACGGAAGGTCGTCGTTTGGCGCCGCAAAGCTCTAAGCTCCAAAATCTGCCTATGGTCCCCTTTTTGGAATTTAGGTTAAGAACTTATAAAAATATCTCAACCATCTCTATCTATATATAGCCAAAACTCTTGGGAATTATGTTTACCTCCCCATAAGTTTTCAAAACTCCTAATTAGTCTCTGAAACTTTCTACACAGCTAATTCATAGCTTTACAAGTGAAACCTCAAAATTAAAAAAGTTTTCGACTAATTTTCGTTTGGTCGCTAAAACACGAATTTTTACATGGCGTTTCCAAAGTTGCGAATTAGTCTACCAAATTAATAGCGTGTTAATTCGTTCTCACCAGGATGCTAAATCTAACAACAGAAATAAATTCTAAAACAGAAAATAATACAGATATTGAAATACACAGGTAAACATTTATTTTCAGATAAACATTTAAAATATTCCTCAATGACCGTCTCACACTCGGAGAGACGTCGCAACAACAAATCCTCAATCACCACAGTTTCAAAGAGTTCTTTAATACAGACACCCAAATCAACTCGTGAGTCAAAACCCACCCAGACATGTGTCATAAGACACGCCACATCACATTATCATGCATGACAATGCAATGAAAATGCAATAACACAAATACGGGTGTTATAATACTCTCCCCCTTAAAAGAAGTTTGTCCCCAAACATATACCTCATGTCTCAAAAAGGTGTTGATACTGAGTGTGCATCTCATCTTCGATTTCCCATGTCATCTCTTCCGTCGTTTGGCTACGCCATAACACTTTCACTTTCGATATTGCCTTATTTTTCAAGACTTGGTCTTTTCGATCCAATATCTCTACCGGATACGCAACATACGTCAAATCACTCTGAATCTCATTCGGCGTCGGAGTCATAACTTGATCTCTATCCTCCACTATGTGTTTACGTAACAATGACACGTGAAACACGTTATGCACTTGAGCATACTCACACGGCAATTTTAAACGATAAGCTACGGGTCCAACTCTCCTAATAATCTCAAAAGGTCCTACATACCTCGGGTTGAGTTTCCCGTATCTACCAAATCTGGTTATTCCCTTTGAAGGTGACACCTTCAAAAATACCAAGTCACCTACATCGAATTCCAACGGCCGTCTGCACTTGTCGGCATAACTCTTATACCTACTCTGGGCTGTCAGTAATCGTTGTCTAATTATCTTTATCTTATCCGTCGTTTCTTGTACAATTTTCGGCCCTTCAATCACTTTTTCACCTACCTCTGTCCAACTAATCGGTGAACGACATACATGACCATATAAAGCTTCATAAGGAGCCATTCCAATACTCGACTGAAAACTGTTGTTATATGAGAACTCAATTAACGGCAGGTGGTCTTCCCAATCACCCTGGAAATCAAGTGCACATAACCGAAGCATGTCTTCCAAAATCTGGATTACTCTCTCTGATTGACCATTGGTATGAGGATGAAAAGCGGTACTGAAATGTAACTTGGAACCCATTGCTTCTTGCAAGGCTCTCCAAAACTTCGATGTAAAACTACTATCCCTATCCGAAATGATAGAAATTGGGATACCATGTATTCTCACAATTTCGCGAATATACAACTTAGCTAACGTCATTGGTTTAGTTGTTCGAAGTGGTAGGAAGTGCGACGACTTCGTCAAACGGTCAACAATCACCCAAATAATAGCATTTGATCTCTTCGACCTCGGAAACCCGCTAACAAAATCCATTGTTATGTGCTCCCATTTGCATTCGGCTATCGGTAAACTAATAATAATAATAATAATAACAATGATAATAACAATGATAATACAGACCTAGATTAGGGGCACCACATGTTAAGCACAAGCTTTTCTAGAATAAGTAAACTAATAATAATAATGCTATTATTAACGGAAATATAACATGGACATTAAATCTGATATACCAAGTGAGTTAGGAACTCACCGTGGGTTCGAGGTCGCGGTGTGGCACAAGGGGTAAGCTCTCTTTTTCTTCCTTTTCTTTCCTTTCCTTTCCTTTCTTCTCTCTATTTTTTTCTTCCTCCTAATCAACTATGGGTCACTATTTATAGGGGAGGGTTGTAATATATATATATATATATATACACACCACACACATACATTACATAAAACACAAACACACACAAGACACAAACACACACAACACCACACTGCCACACAACACACACGACACACACATGCACCCAAGTACACACACACCTCACCCCTCAAGAATCATGCACACAACACCTCACCCCTACACCCTACACATTAGCCCACCCATCTCACCACCCTACCACACACCTCATCACTCTATCTCCCTTTTTTTAGCCAGCACACACACACACACCAATAAATTGATAAGGGTTGTTTGGGGGGTTTGGTTTAGGGTATAAGTAGGGTTGGGTAATACAGGTATAATTATGGGTTCAAAAATAATATTAATTACTGTAAAATTATTACAAATATAGTTTGGGATGGGAAATTATATAAATAAAATATAATAAAAATACAGGTATTACAGATATCTAGTTTCATCATCCACTGTGATAAATTCTAAGTATCAAAGGATAGTAATTCGTATATCACATATATGTATCTCATACATACACGAATTACCGACTCTGATACTTAAGGATTACAACAATCATCTTATGAAAAACATACTTAATGAAATGTGGACTGATACCCATATTTAAAACGTCATTATCCCATGCATACAGTAATGGTTTGAGGGCACAATCCCAACACTCACACGCACGCGCGACAAAATGATTCGGTGGAAGACGGTGTTGGACAGTCCTGTTTTTCTATGCTTTGTCCGTCATGATTACAAGAGTAGATAACGGATTGGACTTGTTAAGTGTTACTGTTGCCCGTTGGTGTGCTGTCATGTAGTTGAAGTTGCTATCAATATTTTGGATGCCTGGGCTTTTACTTTTGTTATGGTGTGAGACAGATTTTGCTCAATGTGGGCTGCCCGCTGCAAAATTTGTGTTGTTAATGCTGGAACTTGAGGGATTAAAAGGATTCTCCTTGCTAGTATGATGCTGAATTTTTGGACTTTTCGACAGGTGGGATTATTCGATGATATGGAATTGTCATTTGTCTTTTCATGGGTCTGCCTTCAATGGTGTTCTTCGGTGTGGATCGAAGACTATATCAGGTTTTAGCTGGACTTGGGCTGTTTGGAGATTTTCTATCATGTCTTGTTTGGATGTTTGGGTTTTGTGGGAGCCAACTCATTGCTGAGGAAAAATGAGCTCATTAAGGTTTGCTCTTACGATCCGGCTCCATCGATTAGCAATGAAGTTTCTGTGGCTATTGGGGATCTCAACTTATCTGGTGCTCAAAATGGTTAAGAGTTGGTGGAGTTTTTTGTTGCATAAGGAATGGAATAAAAACTCAATTATGGGGTCGTCAGGATCATCTTTCTTTTGCTCCTCTGAGTCTGGTAGGGGGCTGATATGCGCTGCTATTTGTTGGAAAAATAGAAAGGATACAACTATGAATCTGATTGAGGCGTGCATTAGTTTGCACTGTCCTTAAGAACAATTCCGCCCCTCGGAGTCAATGACTCGATGCACAAGGTCTCAGCGCTATGCTCTCCAGGATTCAGCAATCAGTGTCTTCCAAACGTGCACTCGAATTGGAAGACTATTTGAGTGCTCAGAATTGCTCCAGAAAATAATAAGGAATTTTTCCAAAAGTTGTCTTTTGAAGATTACAGAAAAGAGAGGAATTTTCTATATCTCAAATGAGAAGAGAGAAGGCTATTTTATAAGAAAAATTGCCCAACGGCCATTTTATTAAAATCAAATTTAATAGCCTCCAACGGCCATATTTTTAATATAGGAGTTAATAACCTCCAACGGCCATATTTTTAATATAGTAGTTAATAGATTTAATAGCCTCCAACAGCCATATTTTTAATACAGGATATTAGTCATATCAATGTAAATGACTTTGTTTAAATCTTTTTGAAATAAAAGGCCTAATGGCCAAATAAGAGGCCAATAATTCCAACAATCCCCCCCTATTTCAAAAATTTAAACAACAAATAGAAAGAATGGAGCAAGAGAATTCAATGCATAAGAACTGGTGCCTTTAGGGCTATGAACCAGTCCCTAGGAATATAAGAAGTGACTTACAGGAATTTGGTGAAATCAAATTTCTATGAACCAGAATCCCTTAACGTAAACCAGTCATCTTATACCCACATTGATTCCTCAGAATCTGAGCAACTCTAATCGGTATGGCACCTCTAGGCCCTGCGCCGGTCCTGAATTTTCATAAGTGCTCTAGAAAACTTGCCTACGTTTTCATAGAAAGCAGCCCACTTTCACACTTATATAGGTGAATCCATCAAGTATGCATTGCAATTAAACATACCATCCATTCAGTATGGACTATGAAATTCATTAAGAGTTTAACTCAACCTTTCACATTGCAATTGCACTATACACCATAGGAAGGGAAAAAAATATAATAAATTTATAGTGCATCTCAAATCAACCAATGACTTGTTATTACCCATATGAACCTATTTCTTGGGTTCTCCAATTCCATAGGTTGGGTTACCATCATTGTTGATTATTGTTACAGGCATAAGTCCCACTCCCCTCGATGTTTCATACACTAGTTTTCTCTCTAGTGGTTTAAATGGTCAGCCAAATTCACTCCTGACCTTACAAAATTAAGAGATATAACTATATCTCAAACAGCTGTCTCACAATATTATGACTTAGGCGTACATGCCTACTCTTGCCTTTATAGGACTTTTTCATAACTCAGCCTTTACAGTTTGGCTATCTCAATGTTTATTCCAAATAGGAATATCTGCTAAGTAGCTTTTAATCCACTCAGCCTCAAAACTAGCTTTACCAAAAGCTACAACTCATATTCCATCATTGACTTAGTTGTGCATGTTTGCTTGGACAACTTCCAAGATACTGCACCTCCACTAAGTGTAAAAATAAATTCACTCATTGAATTCGTCTTATCTGAATCCGAAATCCAATTTTGCATCACTGATTTTTGAAAATACATACTTTCCTCCCCCCAAAAAATATTTTGGCTAAAATCTGGTCTTGATAAAACCAAAATTTGAATTCTTTCAAATTTTGAAGTATGCAATACATTTTCAAAATAATTCTCCGGATATATAACATTTTCAAAATTAATTTCTTCACGGGGGTGATATTTAACTCTAAGTCTCCAGTACCAAAAGAATAGTACTAAGCGAGTCATCAAGTAAAACACTTCATTTTCCCTTGCACAGTATTTCTTGTAACAATTGTGTTGTTACACATATTCCAACAAGCCCTCAAATTAATTAAATATCTTCCAAAATTTGTCCATCAACTTTACTTCCATAAATATAGCCACAAATGGTTCTTCGAACACATTAGCTTGGAAACAAATTGATGTTTTTCCAATTCTTGACCAAAGAGCTTGATTAGTTATTCAAAACAAAATAATTTGAAATCATTTTATTTGAATGAGGTTTCCTATCACTTGCCTCAAAAGGAGTCTAAAAAGTTTAGCAAAGAAAATTATTAACTCAAAACCTTTTCAACCTAATAAGATTGATCAAAAGAAATACCAACAGGAGCTCTTGTAATTTTAATCTCTAAAATTACCCTCGCTACATCCACATAGCTTTCATATCAAAATTTAATCTCCATGTAAATATGTCATAACACATACTCTATCACTGTGTTTATGATATAAACATATGTCACTTTCATTAATTTTGAAACTATTTGAAAAAAAAAAAAGTATTTAATCAGGATTTTCATCCCCCTAATTGACTACTAAATTTAAAATCTATATAAGGAGTAAACAAGTATTCACACTTTACTCTTATTCGGATCTATAAAACCCTACCGGTTTATCCAAATAAAATTTCTCCTCTAATTCTCCATTTAATATAAAATGGTTTTAACATCCATCTCATAAATATATACTCATACATATCAACAATAGCTAATAAATTTTAATGGATGTAAAACATGAGAATAAATATTCAAAAATCAACATACTCGTATTTCTTTGAGCTACAAACCCTTCGCTACTAAAGTAGCTTCACATTTTTCAATAAAACTATCGGGTTTAAAAATCTTTTTCTGGAGTAAATGTACAAAAACACTTCCAAAATCTATTTAGCATTTAGATTGTTTACTCTTCCGTGGTTCAAAATCTATGTCATGATTATGCATTCTATACTCAATAGATCTAGAAGTGACAAAAATAAGAGGTTAAGAACCTCCACTATACCTCTGTTTATAAAATGATAAATGCTCATAAAATAATCACAAATAGATTCAAAAGTCACATCAATTTTTATGTTTACTATGAAATGCTTATCCCAAAAGCATTTGCTACTGCCTTCCAAGCAAGTTGTTAAGAATTAAAAAATCCTATCATAAGGCAAATGACCCAATAATATAACTTGGTTTTTCTAATTTTTCAACCGTACAATGAATGAGTAATTTTTGTTTTAGAGCAGGGTACTCTTTACAAAAAATACGCAGTTAATAAAGTTTGTTTTCAAATACTTGAATCATCTCAATTGGACCTCAAATAAATACAATACTATGAATAAAAGTCGTTATTGGGTCAAAATGGTATACATGTCCATCTAATCTACCATACCCAACCAAACCTCATACTCAAAGTATATAAATATATATCATCATACCATTGCTTACTATAGACAAGAATGGCCAGGATAACACTCGTGGTCCACAGCCTCAGGCACATGCTGGTACAACCCCCAATACTTATAATGAAAATAATAATTTTAATAATTTTTTCATTCCATATAATAGTCAAGCACACACAGCACATGGATGGTGCCTGGTGCGCGCCCCTTGTAGGTATGTAGTCCGTAATAAGTAACGAGTATTGCACTAAAGTATAGCACTTGTACCACACTAGCGGTGTGAATAAGCAACATTCAAGACTTTTCTATATAAGTGGAAAATTCACAAACCATATATATGGCTTATTGGTTCTGAACCAATAAATGACCATTCATAAGAACCTCATCTCTTTTAACTATAACAACTAGTAACTGTTGAACCATACGTAGATACACATGAATATATATATATATCCTTGGGATCAAGACAGTTCTATAACCTTTGAAACTTCAAATCTGACAATATTACCTTTTAACACTTGCAACCTTTAAATATAAAACAATATAAATGTGTAATAACCCCTGGGTAACAACCTACAATAGTAAAGGTAATTAATCCTTCAGGTATTAAGGCAGATAAAGAGGTTATTAACCATATACAAACAGTTATATAAAAAGATATTTAGAACCATTATCTCTACATGCTAATTGAAATATATATTTACATATCTATATATATATTTTTTTGGTTATTATTTTTATTCTTTATAAAAATAATCACTTATTTTAATTTAGTTCAATTTGGTTGTTGCACAGTCACCATTTCGTATGATAAGTCATACCTCTTCCCCAGTGTGTACATGTACATCATGAGGTTTATGACTTACAGGAAAAGAACACAAAACTAAAATTATCAGTTATACAATTCGAACACAGTCTTATATTCGATCAAATTTTCAAAAACATATGCACCATTAGGAGCCTTCATTGGTTGTTGGGTCACCAAACGAAACGATGACTGAACTTTTTGGGAATTGAGATAATTCAATTCGTATTACAGTTGAAAAACAATAGTGGATTATTTTTAATCAAATATCTCTGAGGTCACTTGAAAACAATAGATATATAAATGTGTGTTTGCACATATAATCACCTCAATATCAATGTTTATTTTAATTTTTATTATTATTATTATTATTATTTTTTTTTATATATATATAAATCTTGTTTCCACCTCGTAAAGTAAAAATCATTGAATTTTTATTTTAAGGTGTGAGAACTAAGAAAAGAAATTCATCTTCTATTGCTAGAACTATAAATAGAATAGGAACAATATTACCAGATCATTAGCCTCTTTGAGAAATGTTGGGTTGAATTGTTTCGCGGCGATCATAGCAGCATCTGAAATTGTTCTTAAGATTGTTGGAAAAATAGAAAGGATACAGCTATGAATCTGATTGAGGCGTGCATTAGTTTGCACTGTCCTTAAGAACAATTCCGCCCCTCGGAGTCAATGACTCGATGCACAAGGTCTCAGCGCTATGCTCTCCAGGATTCAGCAATCAGTGTCTTCCAAACGTGCACTCGAATTGGAAGACTATTTGAGTGCTCAGAATTGCTCCAGAAAATAATAAGGAATTTTTCCAAAAGTTGTCTTTTGAAGATTACAGAAAAGAGAGGAATTTTCTATATCTCAAATGAGAAGAGAGAAGGCTATTTTATAAGAAAAATTGCCCAACGGCCATTTTATTAAAATCAAATTTAATAGCCTCCAACGGCCATATTTTTAATATAGGAGTTAATAACCTCCAACGGCCATATTTTTAATATAGTAGTTAATAGATTTAATAGCCTCCAACAGCCATATTTTTAATACAGGATATTAGTCATATCAATGTAAATGACTTTGTTTAAATCTTTTTGAAATAAAAGGCCTAATGGCCAAATAAGAGGCCAATAATTCCAACACTATTTAGGCTGCTTTTGGGCTGCTATGGAGCTATTTTGTTGTGATTTGGCTATGCTATGGTGACTCTAATTGCCTCAATTAACAACATCAGAATAGGAAGAAATTTTGTGGTGCTAATTAATGGCAGATTGGGGAATACATGGATTCATGGTCTAGTTAATTTCTTTCTCCAAAGAATGGGACCCGTATGCTCAGAGATACTTAAGTTGCAGCCAGAGATGGCCAGCTTCTTGGTTTCCTGCAGATTGGATCGCTGGCCCCTCGATCTTTGCTTTCTTCTCTCAAATGCGTTGTGCTGGGTTGCTGGAAGGTGGGGTTAATTGGGGGTTGTATTATTTGGTTGTGGTTCAGGATGTTAGTGTTCAGTGTCTTGTTCAATTAGCTGGAAGTACTTTGTTCTTATATTGAGCTCATGGGTGTATAAGACTCAATCAAGTATTTCGTGAGATTGCTCGCAGCAGATCTGCTTTGGTGTTGCTGCTGCATTTGGCTCGTTTTGTTCTCTTTTGATATGTGTTGTATGGTAGTTCATTGCCAATGAAGCTCTAATGGAGTGCATTATGATTTCAAATGGAGAGTATTATGATTTCTAGTGTCGTTTTCTGCAGATTTGTGTGTCTGCAGATTTTTTTGGCTGCTGCTTGATTAAGAGGTTTTGGTCAAGAGTGCATTTACTTTGGGTTGGCAATTTATATGGATTGCCTTTGTTGTAATTCTTATGGACTTTTGTCCACTTTAATAACATTGAAGCTGAGCAAAAAAAAAATAGACACAGCTCTGACACTTTCCCAACGCGGTTTTGTTAATTTATTTTTTGTAAGAGAATTCTTGAATTCTAGGGAAAAGGCCCTAATATGTAAAATTAGGTTACAAATTGAACAGTTAAAACATTTAATGATAAATAGAAGCAATGCTATAGGGCTTATAATTAGTCATGGAAATATTGTTTTGATTTTTTCACGTTGTATTGTCGTTTGGAGGTAATTTACTTAACATCTTAGTTCTTAGTAATTTTAAGAACATCGTTATATTTATGTTACATGATTGTATATATTTAATTAATATTTTCCGTGTAGTCGCCGCAACGTGTCATAAATTTTTTTTTTTTTAGGATTTGTCGTGTTATCGTTTCGTGTCATGTCATGTCTCACCGTATTCTTGTCGGTGCTTCTTAGCCGATTGGTCTTTGTCCGAGATGAGAGTAGTTGAGTGCTTGACTAGACGTAATTGGGATGTGTGTTAAGTTGAGTAGCTTCATGTAAGAATGCATACTAGATCAAGAACCGAGATGAATTAGCCTAGTCGATGCGTTAAAATGCATGCAAAGGGAAGAATGAAGGCAAAATCGCCATTGAGTGACTGATCGAGCGAACTGGAATGCACATTGATTTGACTTTATAGTCTTGCATTTGGGATTCGTGCTAGGACGAGAACCTAGAAAAATCGTCAATGAGCATATGATTGGTTGAACCAGGTTTGACATGCCCAGCGTATTGTGTTAGTCAATAACAGGGATTTGGCATGACTGGCCACCTGTGTTAGGCTTAGTTTGACCCCCACATGGTTTTTTAAAAGGAGCTTATGAAATTTGTTATTAAGTTGTTTGATAATTTTATACAAGTGCCACACTACTAAAAAAAGACATCATGAAACCAAAAAGTAACCTTGAGCTTTTAAAAGCTCCATTCTAAAAGCTCCCCTAAAAAAGTCCTAAGTTCAATTTTTGCAAGGCTCATAAACTAGTTACCAAACGAATGAACATGAAATTGTGCTTTAAAAAAGAAAAAAAAATACCAAAATGGAGGGCCAAACTAAGCCTTAGTCAAGAACCGGCAACGATGAGCATATTAATGAACGAACCAAGATGCACTCTGGCATGACTAAGCCACATGTTCTAGAGTGATCACCGCATGGGTAGGGATGACAACGGGTCGGAGTTGGTACGGAGTTCCCCTATACCAACTCCTACTCCATTATTTTTCTCCTACTCCGACTCCGTCCCATCCCGTTTAAGTAAAATACAAATTCCTACTCCACTCCTGCTCCGTTTACTATCGGGTACTCCTATTACACTCCTACTCCGTTTGCTAATCACCATTGCAAAATTAAATGTTCTTTTATAATTCAAAACCCACTTAATTTTAGCTTGATTTCTTAAAAATCACTCACGCAAATGATTCTAAATTTGTTAATCACAATTCAAAAATTAAATATTAATATTGAAGAGAAAGAGATGTACATATATACCCTAATTTGTTATAGAAAATTGTAAGTATAAGAGTAATTTAGTAACTTAATGAATTAATCGGGGCGGGGCGGGTTTTAAATGGTAGTATTTCATGGATATACCAACTCTGCCCCGACTCCTATATTATTTTTATATTTCCATACCAAATCCACTTCTACTACTATTATAACTCCTCCAAACCCGTTCTATTAGGTACGGAGCGGAGGTCCGACGGACGGGATAAATTGCCATAATCGGTGTAGGAGAACTGATGTAAGCTATTGATCTGATGACTGAAAGTACCATTGTCGCCCACAAGTGGAGCGGACTATAGTGAAAGGTTACCACAGTAGAAGCAAATGTGATACTATGTTAAATATATCAAATATAGGAAGGAATTAATATATTTAAAAATGTTGTGTACAAGATTACAAAGAGCCTTTTACATAGACTTGATGTAAACAATATAATACTATGGGACAAACCCTAATATACTTTTTAACACTCCAACTTGTCTGTAATAAAAAAAATGGAAGTCTGTGTCATTCTATAATATTTCCATCTTCATTCTTACCCTTATTTCATCGTTTTTTTCTCTCTATATCTTTAAGTACATACAAAATTATACATGTGCTGTGAGAAAAAAATATGGGTTAACTATATTTTACCCTCTGTGGTTAGGTCCATTTTCACTTTGGGGCCCTATACTTCAAAAGTGGACATTTACCCCCTTGTGATTTTGGACTAAAGTAAAACTGTAAAGAATATTTTCCTCAAAACTAATGAAAATTCTAAAATTAGCCAAAAAAAATTAACACGTAACCCTCTTTGTGAGGTTAATTTTGGAACAAAACCCCTATATGGGGATAATACAACCATTTAACCCAATTATCCAAGGCTAATTTTTAACACTCAACTCATTTATGAGGCTAATTTTGAGGTTAATTGCCTAGGTGGAATTAATTTTGACACTTAAACTCTCCTTCATGGGGTAAATTTTAATATTAATCCCTTTGTGGGACTATTTTGAGAGAAAAACCTTTATAGTTTTACTTTACTCCGAAATCACAGAGATCAATGTGCACTTTTGAAGCACAGGAATAAAGTAAAAGTGGATTTAACTACCTAGAGTAAAATATAATTAATCCCAAAAATAATAGTAAGTCCCAGAAGATAGCCCAAAGATAGGCTGTTTGCATTGAATTGGGCTTTTTATCTTGAATGCTATGGGCTTATACAGTCCTGTGAGTCTTTGAGGCCATGCATAAGCTTGACAGTTGACACAAGAAACTTAATCGGGAGAGAGAAAAAACCTTGAAAACCCCGCCAAAACCCACCCCGCGCCAAAACCGTAAGAAGAGAGAGAAAGATGTGTGTGTTATCCCTTACCATTACTTTTTAGGATTAATTACACTTTAATTCCTGTAGTTTGGTCCGATGTCACTTTATTTTTTGTACTTTAAAATTAACCACTTAAACTCCTGTGCTTTCGGATAAAGTGTCAATGCTAAAATTTGTGACAACTTTACCTCCTGTGGTTTGTTCCGATGACACTTTACTCCCCTATGGTTTGACCGGCCCAATGACACTTTAACCCCCCGTGCTTTCGATGTAAAGTGTCAATTTAACACTAATTTTGGCGGTGACACTTTACTCGAAAGCACAATGGGTTAAGTGGTCAATTTTAAACCACAGGGGTAAAAATGACATCGGGTCACACCACACGGGATAAACTGTAATTTACCATACATTTTATGATGTGTGTGTATATCTATATATGTAAATATATCTTAATGTTGTTCTACAGGTGTGTTTGCCCGATTGGTGGCTGATTAACCTTGACAAGGACTCCAAAGGCTGATGATTGGGTGTGTGATTGAATTTCAAACTCTTGATGCAGCAATTTGGTTAGAATAGACTATTAAAGTGAACCAAAGAAATTTCTGTTCATAAATTTTTATTCCTCGTAGCCTAAATCCTAATGGACATAGATAGTATGATTTAACGGAGGACTTCATTCAGTGACCCCGCGATCGATAGTAGGATTTAGGGATTATTTATTTATTTAATTTTTTTTTTTTGGGTAGAGTTAGAAAACTTGAACTTGTATAAATGTGGATGATTGTTCTCAAAATATGAAAACAAATGCATATCATCTATGGATTTGAAGATATTATTAAGATGTCAACAATTGTATGCAGCAAATCATGAATAGATCATATTTTTTTTTACATTAAAATTCAGATACAATACTAGGCATGCTATATTTATTTTGTATGGCCATGCTATATTTATTTTGTATTTTCTTTAGGAGCAGTCAGATGGAGATACAATGCTGGTTTAGGGTATAGAATAAGATTATAGATGGAGAATTATTCGAAAAATGATGAGCCTTCATTTTCTTTGGGCACGGGATCGATACAATTGATTTTAACATAGTTTATACAGTCCATTTGAAAATAATGAACTCAATAAAATGGTATACCCGTGAATTGAACATGCAGACTATCCAAGCTGTGCCTCTCTCTCTCTCTCTCTCTCTCTCTCTCTCTCTCTCTCTCTCTCTCTCTCTCATGTAATCACCATTCATTTGTTATGCATCCTTATCAGTTGTTGGCTCCATGTATAAGTTATTTCTGCCTTCCATTTGTTTTTCAAAACTTAAAATGATGCATACCTTGAAATTCTTATACTAATCCATGACTCATTTACTGGAAGTCATTAGGTAAACAAGTTGCTTTTTGTTCTACCTTCTTCGTGTTTGTTGGACATGGTTATATTTTATCTTCTTTTCTTTTAAATTTGCTCATTTCAATTGGACATCGTTAAAATATTTTTTTCTCATTTGTCTAGTTTAGGGCTTATAGGGAACCTAAATTGGATTGTTCACCAAGGTAAAACCAGTGTTCGCCGTATGACTTGTACCATAGTGGCCAATATATTAATAAAAACATAGACAGGGCTCATGTGTTGGCTATTTATCATCAATGAGGAAAAAAAAAAAAGCCTTAACGAGAAAGATACGGTAGTTCATGCAAAGGCGCCGCCAAAATACCCAAAATCTTACGACAATCCATAGGAACATATGTCACTACGAAGAAACGTGAAGCAAATCATCATTTCAGCAAACCTTTGGACAAAAGACCTCAGCGTTATTCCAACTCCTATCAACTTAAGAAATTTTCTTTAGTTGTTTTTCAGTTTGCAGCTTTCTTTGCAGACAAAGCATCCATTAAACTAGCCCTGCTGTTTTACTTTCCATTACTTCTTTAGATCTCAGTCTATCAGATCTTCTGACTGCAGATTTACTAGGGGATTCCTCGACTTCTATTTCCTTCCCAGAGATTTCATTTGCATAGTTTGGAAGGGCCTCAAATCTGGAAATAGATTACTCTTGAGTATTGGGTCTGCTAGACCTTCTGTTTGTAGTTGTATAAGGACTTTCCTTAGCTTATGTCTCATTTCTGGATAATAGGGTCGCATTCATATTTGAGGCATTTCTTCTAGGTACCGTCCCGTCATATTGCTTTCCAGAAACCTTTGGTTCTGAAATTGACTCCCTATGTTCACTCTTTTTGGAAGTGTGTGGTGAAAGATTCTCGTCATGCTTGGCTTTTAAGTTATTCAAACTAGTCTTGCTTCTAGTGGCAACACTTATATATACTTGAACTAAGTCCGTTCATCTTACATTGACACGGAATTTTTGAAAATTCTTCCTGTTCTCCAATATATGTTGAACTAGTCGACAACCCGTGCAATGCAGGGAAATTAATCAAAAATAAAAAGAAAAAAAATAATAATAAAAACAATAATGATACATACACACACTTTAATCATGGCCATTTATTCCAGTGAACCCCATGTGCTCCCGCGTGAGACCCATGTGAAATATACATGGTGTCAACTGAAATCAATGGCCATAATTAAAGTGTGTACAAAAGTGTGTGATGTATCATTACTCTAATAAACAACATGTCAGGTGTGGAGTATAAGCTCCCCCTTTTCTTGGCTAAGGATGAGATTATGAAATTGAATACATCAAGTTTGTCTAAGAATTTTTTATGTTTATATATATGCTTCTCAAATTTGAATACTATCATATTTAGTTCATAAATGCTTAAACAATTGTACCTCATATTTTGTTAGTGGTTGGTGTTACCACATACATTGATAAAGCATTTGAGAAACAAGTTTAGAATTCATATCATTATCCATAAAAAAATAAAATAAACAAATTTCAATTGGAAGGTGTATGTAGACAATCATTTGCTAGAGAAACAAACGAATTAAATGAGAGAGAGAGAGAGGAACATTGTATACGCCACGTAGATTGAAGTCTCTAAGAAGAAAATTCCATCTAGGCACCAAGTGGAGGATTGTGGGAAGGGTTTTGGCCTTACTCTTTATATATATGATCCGACGGTTAAAACAGGAGCCCTCTCATTAATAAAGAGAGAGAGTCCTCTTTAGAGTCTGACTGTACATATATATATATATATATATATAAAAAACTAAAAGCGGAAGGTGAGAGACAGATGAAATATGGTACTGACACATGGCATATTATATTAATTTCACCGTCTCGCTTTGAAACCAACACTGAACCTGACCCAATCTCACTCTAATAACAGACTGGCTTTTCCCCTCTCTAGCACTTTATTTTTTCTTATTAATTGTAGTGTACATACATATGTGTATAGATAAATATATCATAAATTCATAGGTAAAATTCACCCCAAAAACTGGCTTACAAGAGGAGGGTACTGATCACGAGCTTATAAGCACACCACCCAACCCATAATTGAGTGATGTGGGATGACTTCCCATCACCCTCCCACTTAGTTCATGACATATATATATATATATATAGGGTTATGTCCAAGTATATTTGGATTTGCTCGTATGTATGATTTCTATTTTAGGTTTTTGTGATTGACTAATTCGTGCAAACCGTAGCCAAATTGAACCTTACGCTCATTGGATCTGAACTATTTTTGCAGCAAGAACTGCAGGCAATTTCAATTCGCGACCGTCAATATACTATGCACATCTATATATATATATATATAGCACCATACGTTATATATACACACATGTAATTTCTATTCTTTTACAAATCCAGAACCATAAGAAGTCTATTGTTTTAACCAACAATTCTATGCCATGGGGTTTCACAAAACTTTAACAAGTGTCCGACTCATGGCCAGCCTAAGGGGGCAAAAAAGAACAACGGTACCGGGCCACCAAAGTTCACAAAATTTTGAGACCTCTCATGAAATTTTCATAATTACATTTTTACCTTGAGAGTTTTAGTATTTTACATTTAGGCCTCCCAAAAGCCTAATTTTGTATCATCAACTTCATATATATTCATATACATGTATATAAACCTCAAAAGCGAAAGCCCTAGAATTTTGAAAGATTCCATACAATGTTTAAGTTTCATAAATAAACTCATATTATAAGTAGACCCCAAAAAATTTGTAACGCCCCGACCGCCGAAGTGCAAGGAAAGAAAGATACAAAAGGAAAGAATGATAAAAGGTCATTTGTGTTAGCTGAACTTTTAACAGTTTGTAAATAATTATGCCATTAGAAATTTCATATTCCATCCGCGTTATCCCATGTAAAACGTAATTCCGGACAAATTTTCCCGACTGATATTTTCTCAGATCCGCACCATTTGGGCAGAAAAAGCTCACTGCTACAATCAGTCCCAGGATTAATTTTCTATGTTGCTGAAACTTTAAAAAGATTTTCGACACTCATATATTTTGAAATCTGATATTCCGTCCGCGCTGTCCCATGTAAAACGTAATTCCGGACAACTTTTCCCGACTGATATTTTCTCAGTTCCTCACCGTTTGGACAGAAAATAAGAATAACAGTAGCAGTATTTTTTTTTTGACAGCAGTTTTGACAGCATTTTGGCAGCATTTCGAATGCGTGCCCATTTCCGTTAAATCCTCGGATTTTGCATCTAAAACATACATACACAAGTCTGAAAAGGTGTATAACATGTGTGTAAACCAACCGGGACTTTATACGTTCGAAACATAATGAGAACGAGAGGTAAAAGAGGTAATAGAGAGAAAGAAGGGGAGAGGGAGAGATTGGGAGAGAGACATTGGGAGAGATAGGGAGAGAGACAGAGGGAAGGTATTCTAAGCACACACGCACGTGTATTTTCACATTCGGAAACATTTTAAAAAAAAAGAAATACCATTCCAACATGAATAAAAGAAAAGAAAGTTTGGGAAATGGAACGAGATTAGAGAGAGGGAAAATGGGGGAGGGAGATTTTAAGACATTTCCTTTAAAAGCAAAATGAACAAATCCGGCAAGGATTAAAATCAACACACATACATAAGGCATTGAAAGAGATTCTATATAAACGTCAAAGAGCTTCAAGTCTTTAAAAGAGTTAGAATACATCCAAGACAAGAGATATTAAGACAAAAGAGAGGTTCTTTGCAACACACATGAAGTTTTAAAGATGTACACAACACAACAACGCGGCTAACACGTGCCGGTCCCAAAAGAAAGTGAGTCTAGCTATTACAGATTTCATATTCAATGTTCATATGAATTAGTACATGCAATTCTATTGATCCAATCCTATTCCATGATACTAGATCACATAAATTACATGTCCCCCTTCCCATCCACGAGCTAGCTCTCAAAGCAAAGTCCTCCAACAAGAGGCTTCAAAAAGAGGATACCTTTAATCCCACCCTTTACTCGGACTTGGGGTCTTTCCCCTTATCAATATTTCCTGCAAAAAGATTTGGGATCGTAGTCCCTTAGCGCGACGGCTAAGTAGATAATGTATGTAAAGACACAAAGTAATTTCTATGACTAAGAATGAAATGCGATGCAATGAGGTTGCCACCGAGGCGATGCAAATGTAAGGCTTCTTGGCCATGCATGTAATCGTTCACTCCCCTCGTTACCGGACTGTGAGCAATCCCCCACTGGGAACTTAGCATACTAACCTTCCGATAGCTAGTCGGCTATAAGTTAGCGTTTGGCACGTTCTTAGGTACGTCCACCCTGTCTCACATCACAACCCGCATCCGGATTTCCATATCATCTCATTTTATGCCCTTCTTCGTGAGGGATCTTTTCAACGCATATCATGTGTATGCAATGTTTTTGCCGATATGGCACAAATGCTATGAATCCCTTTGATTCACTCAACCAATGTCAATGCTTATGCAATGTCATGTCCACTAATCAATGTATAATGTCTTATGCATTATTGTTAAGAAATCAAAGGAACAATAATGAAATTCATTTTATGAGTTCAAATGTAATATTAACCCATTATGCTCCATAATAGTACTAAGCTAGAATTAAGCACATTTTGCACACCTTGAATCACAAATGATAGAATTTGTATAGTAACTCATGATCTCTACACATGCAATTCCAATAACCAAAGCTAACGTCTCCAACTTAACTTCTAACATGGATTTCAACTAGCGAGTAGACAAGTAGGCACATAGATATTAACTTAAGCATGTAAATCACATAGTTTCATTCTAAGTTAAGAAATTTAAAGAGAACTAGGTTAGGGCAATTCATCTAATCCAAGGGTTTCATCAAGAAGTTTTGCAATTCATACTTTGAAGGAGGAAATAAAATGCACTCATGGACACATAAACATGTAGTTTCATAGGATCTAAGACCTAAGTTAATGATATACTACATAGCCCTAGAAATTTACCCAACAATCAACACACATGCATCATCATACTTAGAAATAGGAATTAAAGTGTATCAATACATAGAAAATCTACCTTGTTCTTGGAGAAATCCAAAGAACTCCCAATTCCAACTTAGGGCTTGAGAAAAAAGAGAAAGAGAACTTCTATTTGCTTCTAATCTTCACCAAGTTGAAACCCTTAGCTTCTAGCACCTTGAATCCCTAAGAAAATGGAGGCCTTCAAGCTCTTGATTTGCTTCCATGGAGAAATTTTTGAGAGGGGAAGAGAAGGGAAGAAGATGAAGAGGTGAAGGAATAAAGAGATGAGAGAAAGATGAAGTAAAAGAAATGGGTTTACTCCCCCAAGATGGCCGGCCAAAAGAGTGTAGAGAGAGAGAGTGTATGTATTGTTTGTGTGTGGTCAAAATTTAAGTAGCTAAAATGTGGGTCCCAAGGTATGGTCCAATTGCACAAAGTTTTAAACATGTGGGTACATTTATATCTATGTAAGCCATAATACAACACTAATTTTTTTTCAAGTTGGGAAAAAAATAATATACAAAAAAAAATAATTGGGTCCAAATTTATGTATAAATTACTAAAATACCCCTTATTAAATTACGGGTCATTACAAAATTTGTCAATGATATATAAGTAAACCCTAAAAAAATTGCCAATTATGTATAAGTAGACTCCAAAAAAATCGCATCGGGGGCTGCTCCTTTTAGTTGTTTGTGCCAGGCTTCCAAATACTTAGGACCAACCCTGGTCCGACTGAGAGTAAAACACCTCTGCATTTACTTCTTTTCTTTTAATTCTGTGCGCATTTTAATTTCAGTCATATCAATATGTTAGAACATATAAATAAGGTTGGAACAGAATTACCCGATCAGTAGCCTCTTTAACAAATCTTGGGCCGAGTCGTGGATCTCGCTCTCTTTAAGACGTTTCACGGCTCTGCCCTAAGTGTGCAAGCAGTTCGTACATGCCACGTCGTTCCCAGGACAAAACAGCACAGAATCTCCTCTATCTCAAATTTTTCTTTGCACCAAGAAAAACTTGTATACTAAACACCCTTTAGACTTAGTTGCTCGGTAATCACAAATTGAAAAACATTGTATTTTGAAAAAAACAGAATTCACTCTTGAAATTCACTGGGATTGTTGTAATTTCACCAAGGCCCTCTCATGGTAGTTAGACAAACTGTTAGAACTTCAGTTGTTGCAAAGTCATGAGAATTGTAACCCCAAGTCTCCTCACAAATCACTGATTACCTTTTTGTCTCTCTCTTAATTTTCTAATAGAAAAAATTCACACCTTATACATACGTACATATATGTATATTTATACTAGAGTAATGACCCTTTCTTGTTTAAAGACTAAATTCAGTATCTCTTTTCCTATGTAACTGTTGGATAGTAAATGATATTTAACATAAGTGTTAAAGTTTCCATACATCTTGGGCCACAATGGAAGTTAAAAACTTAAAAACTCTTGGATTAACAAATGTATATAAGAGATCAATAGCTACAAAACGTAAATTTTCTTTTACAATATTTTGAAGTCTCCATGATACATTAAACATAAGATTGTTTGTGACTTTTCAATGTTAAAACAGTCCACCATATAAGTGTTATACCCGGTCTCATAATTTGACTTCAATGTATATTAAAGTGGCTGTGGAACAAAACCGTATATCTATATATTAATAGATATATAACTCAAACTTTTTGGTTAAGAAAATCATAATGACTATTGAAGTTAATGAAAGAATATTTATTTTAATTAAAACAATCCAATATTTTGTATTTTAAAATCATCAAAATGCAACAATCCCCCACTATTTTAAAATGCAAATTTAAAAGAAACTTACTCCTTTTTTTCTTTAATTACACACTCGGCTCTAACAATCCCCCACTTGTAATTGATAAAAGATTTTATGTTCATCGAGCAACATATCATAAAATTGTGCATAAGTAAAGGTGTTTTTCAACTTGAACCTTTACATAGTGATAGTGCTTCCGATTATACTAGAGTAACTGTAGTTTTGAACTTTATCTCAGACAACACCACACACACAACCCTACTAAGGTGTAGTACAAAGCCAGCACTTTTATGGCCATGTGCTTATATCCCAGTATAGCGAAAGCTCTAGAGAATTTGCCCAAATTCCATAGGAAGCGGCCACACTTCCACAATCGCATAGGTGAGTCTAACAAGGATACTCCTGTAGCTAGGTATCCCACTCAACATAGAGTTTAGATCTCATTAAGAGTTATGTTAACTCATCCTTGTACCACTTCAGGATGTCATGCTTCATAGGGATGGACTGGGAGAGTTAACCTCCTATCATAATAATAGCATGATTCCACTCATATCACTTCATGACTTGTTATTACCCTTTGAACCAATTTCTTGGGATCTCCAGTATATAGGTTGGGTTACCATCACAAGTGACTCGACTTTCTATGGGCTTTAGTCCCATCCCTTTCTAGGTTTATCAAACCTTCTTTCGAGCTAGTCCTTTCGTCAAAGGATCAGCTATATATCCTCAAACTATACATTATCCACTCTTACAACTATCATAGAGACTGGCTCTTTAACAGCCGTTCTTGCGACGTATCTGTCGCCTAACCGTTATAACAGTTTTGTACTTTTCGCAATAGCCGCGGTATTATCGCAGTGGATAAACAGCTGGTATCTATCTCTCCCTTAAAGGGGTATCTCATAGCAGGCTTTTTCAGCCAAACTTCCCCCTCACTAGCAATAGCTAATGGTATCAACTCTGACTCCATCGTGGACTTAGCCAAAACAGTCGATTCATTAGACCTTTACAAAACTGTCCCCAGTAATACCAAAAATTGTATCCTCTGGTGGCCTTGGAGTCGTCTGAAAGGCTGTTCCAATCAGCATCGCTGTATCCTCTAAGGATAGCGGAAAACCCAATGTAACCAGAAGTTCATGGTCCTTTTTAGGTAACACATGACTTCGTAAACAGCTCTCTAGTACTAAAATATAGCCACTTGTAGCTTTGGAGTCTACTATTATGTTGGCATCACTGTAACCTTCAAGTACAGCGGGAAGCTTTTTATAGACAATACCTAAATTAATAGGTTTCTTTAAAATGTCATAATTTTTCAATTGCATTTCTAAATGCAAAATTACATACTTATATTCCCAAAACTAATTTGGTTAGAAACCAGCCTTGAAAAATCAAAAAATTAAATTCTTTCAAATTTAAAGTATGCAATACAAAATTTTAAAAAATCTTCTTATCTCCGGGGTATACAACGCATTACCAAAATTTATTTCTTCCCGGAGGTAAAATTCAAATTCACTTTGCCAGTATCAGAACATAGGTATCAAGTAAACCACGAAGTAAAATGCTTTCATTCTCCGTTGGAGAGATTCTCTAGTAACAATTGTGATTGTTACTCATACGCCTAGAGGCACTCAAATGAAAATAATAGCAATTTCTCAAAATCTTTTTCAAAGTGACATCACAAGCTCTTGTAATTTTAATCTCTAAAATTACACTCGTTTCACCCTAATCCTTTCATATAAAAATTAAGTGACAATAAATTTTTTCTTTCGCCATCTCTAAATTAGAACAAAAAATTAATAACTCATCCATGTATAAATCTATCGTAGCACATACTCCTTCTATGTATGACAAATAAATACATTTGCCACTTTCAATAAATTTGAACCATTTGGAAAAATAGTTTGTTCAAAATTTCCATACCACTAGTTGGGTGCCATTTTAAAACCATATAAAGTGTAAATAACTTTCCACACTTTATTCTTATCTATAAACCCTCTGGTTTATCGAAATAAAATATCATCTTCTAATTCTCCATAAAAAATGATTTTGACATCCATTTCACAAGTATGTAAACGACAGATAGCAACAATAGCTAACAAAATTTAACGGATGTAAAATAGGAGAATAGGTATCCAACAATCATATTTCCAATATCATCGGGTATAAAAGTCTTTGTAAGGCTCCATTTCCTTTATATAATATTGCACTTGGATGACAAATTCACAAGTTTTCAAATATACATGGCTGAAATAATAAAATTCATCTCATTTTGAAAGGCTTCTTTCAAAACATAAACATTTGAAAAGGTAAGATACTCTCTAAATAAATAGGATCTCCTTTTGAAGTAAATGTATAAAATTCACTTTCAAAGTCTTCTGAGTGCTTGGCTCTCTTATACCATCATGGTTCAAATAAAATGCACTCTAAATGTAATATATCTAGGTGGGACAAATATTATGTTGAGAACCCCCACTATTACCCAATTTAAAAGGAAATATATATGCTCATAAAAGTAGACTCAAGAGTCACTCAGATTTTTAGACATAAAAATCTGCCAGCATTACTATTAAATGCATATCCAAATAGCATGTATTGCAACTTTAATAACAATTCTCTTAGGGTTAAAAGTCATATCATAAACCAAATAATCCAATATTCAAAAAATAATAACATTAGTTTTTTCCAATATTCAAAAGAGTAATTTTTGTTTTAGAGTAGTGGGGTACTCTATTAAAACAAAACATACATTGTTCAATAAAGCTTGTCCTCATAATATTTGAATATCTCAATTTGACCTTGAATGAGTTGAGCTATTGGTCAAAAAGAATATACAAATTCACACAAAATCGGTCACACCCAATAAATTCTCTTTAATATTTGTTTCTTCATTTTTTTCCTGACTACCTGCAAGAATTTATTCACTCCATGGCTTCTCTTTGTATTCCTCCAATATGAAGGACTAAATTAAAAATAAAATAAAAAATAAACATAACTGTGAAGGAGGTACATTGCTACAAGAGGAGGCTTTTACAGGGGTGGTCTCGGAATGACAAATATTAAAGGCATCAATATCAGCAAACAAGTTCATCATCATCACCAGATCATGAATATAAGGAACTATGCTTATTCATTTCTTGACAAGTATTCCCCTTTTTGGATAATCATTACCCAATTGTTAAAGATCATGATCAAACGAAGATGATGCATCAAGATGATGATCACAGATCCAATGATCATGCTGTGGGGTTCTATGATTTTTCAGAACAAGAATCAATCAAAAACCGAGCAAGGCCCTATATACATGATTGCTTCTACTAGCACATAGACTGTTGAGAGTTTACTCAGGATCAATTATGCAATAATACATTCAACACCACGGTCTAGCACTATTATTGTGCTTTCTCCATATCTCATGGGTAAGTATTGTATTTCCCATTTACCAGAGCATATATATACATACAAACCCATGAACATATGTAAATCAGGAGTATACATATATTAAATTTAGTCAAGAAATTTGGGATTAGAAAACCCATAAGAAAACCCTTTTTTTTAATCAAGAAAAAATAGCATTTTTCTATCACCACCTCTTAAAGTGAAGATCCATAAATTTAAAAAGAGCCGGTTGATATCTAGGGACTTAGAGGATCATCCAAAATTCATAGCAGAATAAAACGTCTTAAAATTATTGTTCGAACATATAAATAAGATTGGAACAGAATTACCAGATCAGTAGCCTCTTTAACAAATCTTGGGCCGAGTCGCGGATCTCGCTCTCTTTAAGACGTTTCACGGCTCTGCCCTAAGTGTGCAAGCAGTTCGTACATGCCACGTCGTTCCCAGGATAATACAGCACAGAATCTCCTCTGTCTCAAATTTTTCTTTGCACCAAGAAAAACTTGTATACTAAACACCCTTCAGACTTAGTTGCACGGTAATCACAAATTGAAAAACATTGTATTTTGAAAAAAACAGAATTCACTCTTGAAATTCACTGGGATTGTTGTAATTTCACCAAGGCCCTCTCATGGTAGTTAGACAAACTGTTAGAACTTCAGTTGTTGCAAAGTCATGAGAATTGTAACCCCAAGTCTCCTCACAAATCACTGATTACCTTTTTGTCTCTCTCTTAATTTTCTAATAGAAAAAATTCACACCTTATACATACGTACATATATGTATATTTATACTAGAGTAATGACCCTTTCTTGTTTAAAGACTAAATTCAGTATCTCTTTTCCTATGTAACTGTTGGATAGTAAATGATATTTAACATAGGTGTTAAAGTTTCCATACATCTTGGGCCTCAATGGAAGTTAAAAACTTAAAAACTCTTGGATTAACAAATGTAAATAAGAGATCAATAGCTACACAATGTAAATTTTCTTTTACAATATTTTGAAGTCTCCATGATACATTAAACATAAGATTGTTTGTGACTTTTCAATGTTAAAACAGTCCACCATATAAGTGTTATACCCGGTCTCATAATTTGACTTCAATGTATATTATAGTGGCTGTGGAACAAAACCGTATATCTATATATTAATAGATATATAACTCAAACTTTTTGGTTAAGAAAATCATAATGACTATTGAAGTTAATTAAAGAATATTTATTTTAATTAAAACAATCCAATTTGTGTTTTAAAATCATCAAAATGCAACAATCCCCCACTATTTTAAAATGCAAATTTAAAAGAAACTTACTCCTTTTTTTCTTTAATTGCACACTCGGCTCTAACACAATATATCTCTCCTTTTTTCTATAATGGTGAATCAGCTCGGATTAAGGCTTAGTTTGGCCCTCATTTTGGTGCTTCTCCTTTTTTAAAGCATAATTTCATGTTAATTCATTTGGTAACTAGTTTATGAGATTTGCAAAAATTGAACTTAGGGCTTCTTTGGAGGAGCTTTTAAAAGTTCTAGAATGGAGCTTTTAAAAGCTCAAGGTTGCTTTTTGGTTTCATGATGTCTTTTTGAAGAGTAGTGTGTCACTTGTATAAAATTATCAAACAACTTAGTAATAAATTTTATAAACTCCTTTTAAAAAACCACGTAGGGACCAAACTAAGCCCAAGAGGAGGATCACATACTAGCAGAAGAGGCTATAGAAATTTGGAAGACCAAAAGGTGCATTTGTTTTGTAGAACATTTAATTGTTCATTGCAGGATATGATCAAAGTTAATTACTAGCCCGTTCAATTTAGCATTTTATTTTGACTCTCTTCCGCATTACCTTTGCCTTCAGCTTGAATTTTTTGATCTATATACATTTACACTTTAAAATTCAAGAAACAACGATTTTGAATAAATGTATATTATAGAGTAATGATAGCAGTGAAATGTGGGAATTACAAGGAGAGGGTTATTGTTTTCAAAAGGATACTAATCAGGGTGAGTCATCTTTTGCCGTTTGATATACCAAACGTACGGGCTCTGTTTGTTTATGACATAACTATAGAACGTCAAACGCACAAGCAGAAGCTTGTTTGCCAAACCAGACTCAGATTCAGCAACATAAGTTAACGAAAGTTAATGGAGGGGAGGTCAGCGATACAAGGTTTTGAAAATAAGGGAGGTCAATGATATTATCAAAATCCATAGGAGGTCTCTGATATTAGGTCATACCTCAGGGGAGGTCAATGATATTTACCCAAATGTTCCATTCATTATCATCAGGAAGGCTAGAACTAATCACTCACTATGCCATTGTCACACTCAAAATGCTGACCCAAGCGACGTATATCGCCTTCATTTTGAAATCCTTTACAAGAAGGTTCATCCGCTTCTACTTATTCTTTTTTAGATACTTTTAGTATTTGTTTAACTTGTGGATCTATTTGTGAAATGTGTGCTCAAGATGAGGAGATGGTTGAAGATCAAGAAAGAAACTTGGTGGAAGTACATCCATTTTCACAATTCAAATGCAAATGATCTTATATGTGTACATATTAATGCAATTTTGTTGACAACTTCTATATATAGATTTCTGGGTTACTTTTTAAATTTTATTTTTTGCAAACTGCTAATAGGTAGAAATCTTACCAAAAAATAAAAGTTGTTGTAGACGTGCAGGGAACATGGAACATTTTGTGCTTTTATTGGTAGCACTTTTTCTAAATACGAAAAATTTGAGGTTTTTATGGATTTTCCATCCGAACAATTTGCTCTTGCAGTGATGCTTTGACATATGATTGAGGGAAGTATGTAGTTTCTGGATTTTTACATTTTTATGTGTATGTACGAGTTGGATTTTACGTTTTTATGTTTATGGATTGATTTTGTAAATCTGCAAAAATATTTAACTAAAGACAACGTCACTTGATAAAATATTCACTATCACTCTTAAAATTATGACTTATTAGACGAACAATGTATTTGCGCATTATGCGGGATACATGCTAGCATATATAATAAATGTAAAAATCCATTGTCACCTGTAGAGTTCTGCTTCGCCTCGGTTTGCTTATGATCACTTAAACTTTCATCCGTAGCAGAATCTCCGGTCTTTACTGGGCAATCACTTCCAATGTTAGAATGAACCGATGCATCATTATGCTTGGAAGCATCACTGCATCAGTACCATATTTTTGTAGCATATCACTGAAAATATTGTTTGTTAGTGCATAATATTCAGAAGTTCCACAAGTGGACGTTATGAGATCATGGATTCGAGTCACTGGAAGATCTTCCAAAGAAATTTGGGGAAAATTGTTTGACCCTCCTCTAAAGACCAGTTGAACCCATCTGAGCGAGGAATATTTGGTGAAGCAGCCTTGTTGGTAAGTTCTTCACCAAAACATCGAGCAGCATACTCTTCACAATAATATGGAAATCCAAAACGGAAATGATTACAAGCTTGTTCAATAAATCGTCACATTTGGAACATATTTAGAGCCAGAGGATGAAGGAGCAATCTTAAACTATATAACCATTATTGTCAAATCATGAACCAGTTTACAGAAATTATGAATGGTCAATCGTGAACCAGTTTTCACTTTTCTATCAAATAAATAATATTGTGTACATATAAAAACACATGAACAATACTTGAGATGAAAAAAATAACAACTTAACATATGTTTCAAGCAATATTAAGGTTCAAAATGTTAAAAGTTTTTCACTTAAAACATCAACATTCAGAATCATGAGTGGTGGAATCATGAATATTCTCGAGTTATATGGAGCTCGAATGGACCCGTCAATGGACCGATTCCAACAACTTGTTGGAATCGGTCCATTGACGGTAGAGGTGTCAATCGGGCCGGGTCGGGCTCGGTCAAAGCGGGCACAACCGGGCTTTTGGGCCGGGCTTCACATAATACCGGGCCGAGCTTGGGAGGGGAGGGGGGGTGTCCGCCCCGGACCGGTGGCCCGGGCCTACTAGGGCCGGGCCGGGCTTCGGGCTAGGGGGCGGGCTTAGGCATATTTAGTGAAAATGTCGGGCTTTCAGGCCGGGCCGGCGGGCTAGCGGGCCGGGCCGGGCTTCGGACTAGAGAACAGGCCGGGCCGTGGACATCATAGGTAGTGTCTGCCCCGGACCGGTTGAAGAGGGCTGGGCCTAGCGGGCTGGGCTTTTGGTCCGAAAAAGGCGGGCCGGGCCAACCCGACCCAATTGACACCTCTACCAACAACCATGTAAATAACTTAAATAGCAAAGCAATTTTGTCATTTAGCTTTCTCCCGTCACATTTGTTATTATTCTTTTCTTGACTTCATACTGTGTATATAAATTATGAGTAATGCTAGGCACCCTTTGAAATCCACACTGAATTTGACATTTTATGCTTTAAATGTATGTACCTTGTGCTATGTGAATTTTTTACACTTTTCTGTGCACCACTTATACAGCACATGGTAGATACATTTAAAGCTGAATGTCAAATTCAGTGTGGATTTCAAAGTCTGCCTAGCATTACTCATAAATTATACACAATCCTCCTTCGGATCCATATGTAGCAAGATAATACACTTTAATATTAGTATTCCCAAACCAATTATCATCACAGGGTAATGCATATAATCACTTAGATGAACCTTGTGAACCCGAATATAGACCATAGAGACAGAACACATGAAAATATATCAAACCAGGATTAAGCTTCAAATTAATCTAAAATGATGAACGATGAACAAAGGAGATTTACTTGCATCAGATGGAAAGCCATTCTGATGTGTGAGAGACCTATTCACAAAACCACTAAGCGTAACAGTGATGCCATCTGCCGTTTAAGAGTAACAGTATCATGCCTCATGACATTTGTTGCAGAATTAAAAATTCTTATCCCTTGCCTCCTGTGGTTTGAATTCAATAAACACTCATTAGAAATGCACAAATTGTAAACCAGCAGAAACTGACTTATAAAAGATATAATATAACAGCTATATCAAAGGAAACACTCGGCTCCGCCTCCCCTTTTTTTCTCATTTTTATACATATATATGGATGACAGCGTGTTAAGTATCTACTAGGACATCATTTCTGTTCATGAGAAACATATGTATCAGACTAATAGAAAGGCTAGAAATGACTCAAGCAATTGATCATAGATGTAAGTTACGTAAACTTTAAGGTTACATTAGAATTGTGAAAACAACATAAAGTAGTTAGATACATATATATGTGTAAGTCTATAATTGATTCTAATAATCATACTTTCATGCGGAAAAACTTAAGGATCTTGAATCTAATACATCTCAAGATCTTTCAAATACAGAAATTAAACACTTACCATTGTTTGCCATTGCATTGAGATTGACAAGAATATAAAACCCTTTGATTCAACACTTGATGTAAGGCTTCTCCTTCTTCTCTCTGTCTCTCAATATTCACAAACTATTCTGTAACTGATGGATTAATCTTGAAAGGGGAGAGTTTGTTTATTTAATAGAGGAGAGAAGAGGGCCCTAAAAATAACTGCTTCTTAAAACTGCTCCATCGTCAGTTTTTTATGTAACCAAAACAGTTATTTATTTTATATACTATATTTTTATTAATTAGGCATTATATTCTATTGGCTAATATAAGGGTAGTGGAGTCCAACCAAATTAGGAGACTAATGGACCACTTTCATGTGACTAAAAAGTCATGTGGATAACATTCTCCCACTTGGTCCACTTAGTCGATTATGATGCAAACTATGATTTCAATAAAATATGCAAGGTTGTTTAAAAACTTTTGACTTTGTTGGACTCTATACTCAAAGACTTTAATATGTGATCACAAATTCCAGAAAACTAGCCAATAAGCCCAATCAATAAGAAACTGTAATACTATGATTAGCTTAGACTATTAATGTGAGTCATAGCGGTTGTACAACATCTATGTTATACTCCCTTCTATGTACCACGCCATTAATAACCTTTACTAACATAGTCTATTATGCCAAAATGCCCCTGTAATTTGTCTTGTTAAGACCTTTTCTGTTTATCAAAAAACCAAACATAATATGTGCACACATAATTGAAAGCAGAAAAACAAATAGAAACAAACTATCATTGCGCAAAAGCGTCAAGTACACAACAACTTAAATATCCATCATTATACATATCAAGGATTACTCAAAAGACCCATCCTAATAACATGTTCCTTATATGCCTTTGGAGGTAATCCTTTAGTCAATGGATCAGCAACCATAAGAGTGGTACTTAAATTCTCAATTGACACTTGTCGTTTCTGGACTCTTTCTCTAACAACCAAGTACTTAAGTTCCATGTGCTTGGAACCACTAGAGTATTTTCCATTCTTGGAGAAGAAAACGGCTGCGGTATTGTCACAATAAAGTTTCAGCAGCCTGGCAATGGAGTCAACAACACCAAGTCCTGAAATAAAATTCCGCAACCATAAAGCATGACTCGTGGCCTCAAAGCATGCCACAAACTCGGCCTCCATCGTGGATGAAGCAATAATGGACTGCTTCACACTTTTCCACGAGATTGCTCCACCAGCTAGCAGAAACACAAAGCCTGATGTGGACTTTCTGCTATCTAAGCAACCAGCAAAATCCGAGTCTGAGTACTCGATCACTTCTAACTGATTTGATCTCCTATATGTGAGCATATAATCCTTTGTCCCTTGAAGATATCGCATAACCTTCTTCGCTGCTTTCCAGTGCTCCATTCCTGGGTTACTTTGATATCTACCTAGCATTCCAACTGCAAAACTAATATCTGGTCTGGTATAAGTCTGAGCATACATTAAGCTCCCCACAGCTGATGCATATGGAACTTTCTTCATTTGATCCTTTTCTAAGTCATTCCTAGGGCACTGATTTTCATTTAACTTATCACCTTTTATGATTGGTGCATCACTGACTGAACACCACTGCATATTAAATCTTTCCAAAACTCGATTGATATAACCTTTCTGAGACAGTCCTAGCAATCCTCGAGATCGATCCCTAAAAATCTCTATGCCAATGACATAGGATGCCTCACCTATATCAACCATCTTAAATCTCTTGGAAAGATACTCCTTGGTTTGGTGCAACAAACCAAGATCACTACTAGCTAGCAAAATGTCATCCACGTACAAAACTAAAAAGATAAACTTGCTCCCACTGACCTTTAGATATATACACTGATCAACAGTGTTTTCCTTAAATCCAAAAGCAGTAATGGTATCATTAAACCTTATGTACCACTGTCTGGAAGCTTGTTTAAGACCATTAATGGATTTCTTTAATTTGCAAGCCAAATGTTCTTTCCCTTCCTTTGTGAACCCTTCAGGTTGCTCCATGTAGATATCCTCATCCAAATTTCCATTCAAAAAAGCGATTTTCACATCCATTTGATGTAACTCTAAGTCATAATGAGCTACAAGTGCCATGATAATTCTTAGTGAGTCCTTCTTAGATATGGGAGAGAAGGTCTCTCTATAATCAATGCCTTCTTTCTGAGTGAAACCTTTAGCCACAAGTCTGGCCTTATATCGTTCGATATTGCCTTTAGCATTGCGCTTGGTCTTGAAGACCCATTTACAGCCGACTTTCTTATAATTATTAGGCAATTCGACGAGATCCCAAACACCATTCTAGTCCATCGATTTCAACTCTTCATTCATAGCATCGATCCATTTACTGGAATTATCACTTTCTATGGCTTGTGAAAATGAAACCGGATCCTTGTTAATCCCAATATCAAAATCAGATTCTTGTAGATACACCACATAATCATCTGAAATGGCAGGTCTCCTTTCCCTCTGAGATCTTCTCAGAATTGCCGGTTGTGGTGGTTCTACATTATTTTCAATGGCAATATCCTCATGAAGTGGTAAATAATTTTCATTATGTTGTTCGTTTGCCTCAACTGGTTGAATAGGCTGAGGAACAACAATTTCTCGAGGAGGAAAGGGTGGTGGGATATCCACTCTTATTTCCTCGAGATTTACTTTTCTTGATTCATCACTCCCACTAATTTTGCCATTCTCTAAGAATCTGGCATTACCGGTTTCTACTATCCTTGTACTATGGTTAGGACAATAAAATTTGTACCCTTTGGACTTATCTGGATAACCAATGAAATATCCAGATATTGTCCTTGAATCTAACTTTTTCTCATGTGGATTGAAGACCCTTGCTTCTGCTGGACAACCCCAAACATGTAAATGTCTCAAACTAGGCTTCCTACCAGTCCACAACTCGAAAGGAGTTGTTGGGACTGCCTTACTAGGAACCCTATTCAAGATATACATTGCAGTCTTTAATGCTTCACCCCACAATGAATCAGGTACAGTTGAAAAACTCATCATGCTCCTAACCATATCCAAAAGAGTACGATTACGCCTTTCAGCAACTCCATTCTGCTGTGGCGTACCTGGCATTGTGTATTGAGCACAAATGCCATGCTTTTCAAGAAATTTGGCAAATGGGCCAGGATTTTGGCCCGTCTCATCATATCTACCATAGAATTCACCACCTCTATCAGACCTCACTATTTTAACCTTTCTATCTAACTGTCTCTCGACCTCAGTAATGAACACCTCAGGATGTCAACGGCCTGAGACTTTTCATGGATTAGATATACATAACCATAGTGAGAAAGATCATCTATAAAGGTGATAAAGTACCGCTCTCCAGCAAAACATGGAATGGAGAGTGGTCCACAAATATCTGTATGAATTATCTCAAGAAGCTCAGTACTTCTTGTGGCACCTTTCTTAGTGTGTTTGGTTTGCTTTCCCTTAATGCAATCCATACACACTTCAAAATCAGTGAAGTCTAGGTTATCTAAAATCCCAGTCTTCACCAATCTCTCAATTCTATCCCTGGAGATATGCCCCAGTCGCCTATGCCACAAGATTGAAGACTTTTCATTAATTAGGCCACGCTTTGAACCAACATTCGAATGCAAGGCTATTAAAGATTGTGCAAACTCATGATTCAAAGAAATTTTATATAAACCATCACATAAAATACCAGAACCAACTACAACAGAGTTAAACAACAAACTGAGTTTTGCACAACCAAATAAAGCTGAATATCCACTAACATCCAACTTAGACAAAGAAACTAAATTCCTAGAAATTGAAGGTACATATAAAGTGTCCATAAGATCCATCTGATGACCCGTCTCTAAGAGTAGGCGGTAGGTTCCAACAGCTACCACTTCCGCTTTGAGATGGTTCCCCATATAGACGAATCTTTCACTATCCTTCGGCTTCCGGGTGGTAAGGAATCCCTGCATCGAATTTGTTATGTGAGTCGTGGCCCCAGAGTCAATCCACTAAGTATTAGAAGGAACTTCAGCAAGATTTGATTCATAACATACAAAAGAAAGATTTATACCTCTCCTTTCGAACCAAGCTCTACGCTTGCTGCAGTCTTTCTTCACATGTCCTTTCTTGCCACAGAAGTAACATTTGACAGTGAACTTTCCACGGCCCTGGCTACTTTCCCCAGGTCCATCTCCTTTCTTTGGTGGAAATCTCTTTCCTTTCACAAACTTTCCTTTCTTTTTAGCTCCTTGAGTAACAACAAGCACAGAGTGGGTTCCTTCTTGCCTCAGTCTCACTTCCTCTTGAATGCACATACCAGTTAGCTCATTCAAATTCCACTTGTCTTTGTGAGTGTTATAGTGAATTTTGAATGGGCCGAACTGAGGAGGGAGTGAGTTGAGAATAAACTGCACCAAGAAGGATTCATCCACTTGCATTCCTAGTGCTCGAAGTTTTGCAGCTTTGTCAGTCATATAGAGGATATGTTCTTGAACGCCTCTATTACCATCATATTTGACAGTAGTTAACTCTGCCATAAGTGTGCCTGCAAGTGACTTATCTGCTGATTTAAAACGTTCTTTGACAGCAGTTAACAGTTCCAATGAGCTATTAGTTTGAGGGAGGGAGGTCTTGATGTTATTAGCTATGGTCATCCTCATAAACATAAGACTAAGTCTGTTTGATCTCTCCTAGGCTTTCAAATTATCAACCTGTTCTGCAGTACTATCAGCAGTAATTTCCTCAGGTTTTTCAGCCAAAAGTGCCATGTCGAGATCTAACACACCTAGCGTGAATTGGACTTGTTCAAACCATTCTAAGAAGTTAGACCCATTGAGAGTTGGAATGCTAGATGCGTGAGAGTGCAACGAAGTGGGAATAGTCACTGAAATAAAATAGGACAATGCTCACGGTAAGGCCTTGAGTCTATCCATAATATAGAATTATAAATTCTAAACAGATGAACTATTGATATCACATCAGTTCCACCTTTGGGTGACAACCTTAGCATATCTAGTGTCCACTCTATAGGTGCTAAATGTTATCACCTATATAGGTCTAATATAATTTATGTCACCTACTAGTAAGTTATGTTACCTTTGGGTATCCAATTCTACACTACTAAATGACAAATTATATTACCCTATCCAGTTCATAGTTAGTTGAAAGTGACTCTCCTTTGGGCTAGTCCCAATCTCCTAACTATGACTGCCATTGAGAATATTATTGTCTTTTATGTCACCCTTAATGACTAGTCTTTAATGTAGTTTAATATTCATAAGGCTCACTAACCTAGGTCACTTTGGCGACTACCAAGTTAATAAACCCTATGAAAATAGAACTAACCAACAATATTCTCTATCCCTTTTATTAGAGTTATTATTTAATTACTAAAATTGTCATTTATTTACTTAATCACTTCCATGATTATAAAATTAATAATAATACTAATATATATATAATTTTTTTTTTATTAAAATCTTTTCAATGACAAAGTTAGCAAAAACTCTAAAATTTTAAATAAAATAACTGACTAAGTTATAACAAATACTATAAATTTGTTAAACAAATAATAGTCTAACTTTATTAGCAATAGACCAGCCAACTTTAATTCCCCAACATAGATTGAAGAGAAACACATATATCAATCTTAAGACAACAATTCAATAATCACAGAGATAATTGAATCACATCAGAATTTCATTGCCCATGAAGAAAAATCAATATAATATTCAATAACATGTATTCAAGAAGTCAACTATTAATGCAATCCCAAAAGAGAATAGAATAAAATATATCTTTCATAATTTCAACCGTGGATTTGGTGGAGTCATTATCAATTAAAAAAAAAAAAAAATTTGAAGTGACTTACTGTACACCTACCAAAACAATCAATGATTCTTGAACTTTCATATTCAAGACAAACAAGTTGACCATAAATGTATTAAAAAACTATATTCACATTCTGTAATAAGGATCAGATGCTTCCAACGATATGCGATATACATATATATATAATATATACTTATTTGTATACGAACAGATCATGTATATATAAACATATTCTTAGATCTGATGAATTTAACGGCACAACATATACACGACTACACTACACAACACGAACAAAATAATATGTAATCGTTATTAAAAACGTTATTCCAAGATGCATAGATTCAAAATCAGTGGCTCTGATATCAACTGTTAGTTTATAATTGATTCTAATAATCATACTTTCATGCGGAAAAACTTAAGGATCTTGAATCTAATACATCTCAAGATCTTTCAAATATAGAAATTAAATACTTACCATTGTTTGCCATTGCATTGAGATTGACAAGAATATAAAACCCCTTGATTCAACACTTGATGTAAGGCTTCTCCTTCTTCTCTCTGTCTCTCAATATTCACAAACTATTCTGTAACTGATGGATTAATCTTGAAAGGGGAGAGTTTGTTTATTTAATAGAGGAGAGAAGAGGGCCCTAAAAATAACTGCTTCTTAAAACTGCTCCATCGTCAGTTTTTTATGTAACCAAAATAGTTATTTATTTTATATACTATATTTTTATTAATTAGGCATTATATTCTATTGGCTAATATAAGGGTAGTGGAGTCCAACCAAATTAGGAGACTAATGGACCACTTTCATGTGACTAAAAAGTCACGTGGATAACAAAAGATAATTGGAGAAAGGATATTTTTATTACTGTACATCCTCAATCATATATAGTGTTACAATAAGAGCAAAGAAGGAAAGCAAATCAATAGAAAAGGAAATAAATTAACTCTGCATTAATATGGTCAACATGACCTATAAAGACACACTAAAATATGGGAATAAAATCTCCTAATTTCAACACTCCCCTTCAAGCTGTGGCGAAGATATTGACAAGACCAAGCTTGTCGATAGATGACTGAAGAAGTGTTGGACCAATGGATTTAGTGAACATATCTGCGGTCTGATCTGATGAAGGAACAAAGCTCGGTGTGATAATTCCTGACCGAACTTTTTCCCGAATGAAGTGAATGTCAACCTCTATATGCTTAGTTCTTTCATGAAGAACTGAATCAGATGATAACATAATAGCCGATTTGTTATCACAAAATAACTTGGATGAGTCTACCACAGAAAAGCCTAACTCATCAAGAAGTGAACGAAGCCATATGAATTCACATGAACCCTGGGCCATGGCACGATACTCAGCCTCAGCTGAAGACCGAGAGACAACATCTTGCTTTTTACTTTTCCACGAGATAAGATGACAACCTTGAAAAGTACAGAAACCAGACGTAGAGCGTCTATCACCTTTTGAGCCAGCATAATCCGCATCAGTAAAATAGGAGAGACCTGATTGAACTCCTGTCTTAAAGAATAGACCAAGACCAGGACAGGTCTTAAGGTATCGAAGAATATGATAAACAGCATCAAGATGTGAAGTACGTGGTGAGGGCATAAATTGACTCACGACACTAACAGCAAAAGTCAGATCCGGTCTTGTGTTCGTCAAATAGATGAGACGACCCACAAGACGCTGATAAACCGAGGGATCTGATAAGGGCTCTCCCAATTCAGCAGTCAGCTTATGATTTGGATCCATAGGAGAGGAGGCAGGTCTACACCCAAGCATACCTGTATCTTGGAGGAGATCAAGAGCATACTTCCGTTGGGATAGCGAAATACCTTGGCGAGACCGAGCCACCTCAATTCCAAGAAAATACCTCAAAGGACCCAAATCTTTAATGTCGAATGAAATTCCAAGAGAACACTTCACTTGCACAATACCAGATGAATCATCTCCTGTGATAATAATATTATCAACATAAACAGAAATAATGATACATTGCCCTTTGGAATTACGACGAATAAAACAAGTATGATCGGAGTTACATCGAGTAAATCCCATATTAAGCACCACATCACTAAACCGGCTAAACCATGCACGAGGAGACTGCTTCAATCCATATAGAGATTTGCGTAGACGACAAACTTTCCCCGAATACTCCCCCTGAGCCCGAAAACCAGGAGGGGGATCCATATAGATAACTTCAGATAAATCACCATTAAGAAACGCATTCTTGACATCAAGCTGATGAAGAGGCCAAGAATACGACGCAGCCAAAGAAACAAGAAGCCGGACCGTGGTCAGTTTAGCAACCGGTGCAAAAGTAGCCCCGAAATCCTTACCTGGAACTTGTGTAAAGCCCTTAGCCACAAGACGGGCCTTATATCGATCAATGGTGCCGTCTGCCAAATACTTGACACTGAAAACCCACTTGCAACCAACTGTACGTTCACCATTTGGGAGAGAGACAAGATCCCAGGTTTGATTATTCTGAAGAGCACTCATTTCTGCTTTCATAACAGCCACCCATTTTGGATTCTGAAGGGCTTCATGAACCGAGCGAGGAATAGAGACAGAATCAACTGCACTAACAAAGGAGCTAAATGGTTTTGACAAACCCTGATAAGAGACATACTTAGAAATTGGGTGGTTAGTACTACTTGAAAGAATATAGCGTAAAGGAGGGCGACGAATACGAGTAGGATAACGAGGAGAAGCAACATCAGAGACTAAAGGAGATGAGATACCTGAGTCCGGAGAAGATGTCGGCACGGGGTCTGGAGCGCGAGGACGACGAGAGTACACCTGTAAAGGATCACTGGTAACGACCGGGGGCAAAGAGTCACTGGATTAGTCACTGGGCATATCAAGAATAGGCGCTGGACGAGGAAGGACTGAGATATCTGTTGGGTTTGTGCCCTCAAACCATTACTTTATGTATGAGACATTAGCATTATAATATATTGATATCAGCTTTACATTTCATTGTGTATGTTTCTTTCATGAGATGATTGTTTTATCCTTAAGTATCATAGTAAGCAATTCGTGTGTGTATGAGATACACACAAGTGAGATACGAATTACTATTCTTTGATACTTAGAATATGTCACAGTGGATGATGAGACTGGATACCTCATCAGGTCTACACTATAGCATAATTAACTACCATTGGATGGAGTGATTAATCTCAATCACTAGAGTGTAGCTCTTAGTTGATATGCTAGTGCTTATAGTGCATTGACGGACCTGAGCTTTCCTATTGACGCTTAAGGCTGTCAACAGTCAATAGGAACTCATAACTTGTATAAGGTACGTGTTTTCAATCTTGAGATGATTATGAACACAGACTATGGATATGGCTGCTTTGACTTACCAATCAGTGAGGTCTATAGAAGATCAACACCTGGGTATCTTGGGTATGTCATGTCCATAGGGTTGTGAACATATATTGTCAAGATAGAATCTACCCTCTAATTCAGAGTAAGCATTCCCTTGAGAATGTCACCAAGTTGATTACTGAGTACTGCAGTCTTGTTGATAAGAGTTATCAACATGTTTGGTAATCATGAGTAGTGAATGAGACTCAAGGAATACAAGAAGTAATCATGATTTAGGTTGACAGTAACAGTTATCCGACTACCTGAATATGATTATGAATGCTGACGGTAGAGGGACATTAGTACACCATACAAGTCTAGTTATCGCTTCGGATATGTTCTTTTGCATTGGAGTTCAGTTATCGTTTTATAGTGGAATAAACGTTAACTGACCAATTAGTTAGTTTGCTGATCAAAGAGTTTGGTCATGGTAATTAACAAACTGGTCTGAGCCAACAATAAAGAGCCTAGGAGGTCCCACTCTTAGCTCCACTAGGATGCTTGGAAAGACACTTGAGGAAGCTGTTAAGACAAGTTCGATCGATTGAAGTATGTTCGATCGATTGAAGTCAGCAGGTTCGATCGATCGAAGGTTCGATCGATCGAAGTCACTTCGATCGATCGAAGTCTAGGTCGGTTTTGGAAATCTATAAATAGGGCAGCTGCGTTCTGGAAGTAGGTGATCGTCGTTTTTATACGCAGAAGCTGCAGAAACTATCATAGTCTTCACAAAACCTTCCTATCCTCTCTATTAGGGCTCCCACGAACCCTAGTCTTTCCGGCAGGCATCCGCAAGAGTCATAAGGGTGAAGATCATCTAGTGGAGGCTGCTGGAAGTTAAAGTTTCAGAATTGGGTTCAAGACACTAAGGTATAATTCTTGCACCCCCTTGTACGCATCTATGGAATTGACGAGTAGTAGATCCTGGAATACCAAAAGTTTTATAACTTAACCTATTTCCGCTGCGCGTTTAAACTCTAACTTTAAACCACTCTTTCCTTCAATTGGTATCAGAGCCAGGCTCGTTTGGATCTATAGATGCATTTTTGGAACCCTAGTTTTGATTTGCATGTTGATTTTAGAACTGTTTTTTGAAACTGCATCGTCACAGATCTGTTTCTGCAGTGTTATCGCAGCAGAATACAAAACTGTGATTGCATAGGATACGAGGTGGGTTCGATCGATCGAACTTGTTTCGATCGATCGAACATTCTGTTCTCAATCGATCGAACTAGTTTCGATCGATCGAAGCCTTCTGGTGTTCGATCGATCGAATAGTGTTAGATCGATCGAGACAGATTCTCTGTCCAGGTGTTCTGTTCACAGTTGTAAAGGTTTTTTAAATTATACTTTTAATCTTAAATTATTTCTGTAAAATTTTTAAATCATTCTGTGAAACAGAATGTTCAAGCGATTGAACAGTGTTCAATCGATCGAAGGTTCGAGCGATCGAACGGTCTTCGATCGATCGAACTGTGACAGAGAAGTAAGATGCTGTTTTAAGTTCTAATTCAGTATGTAAAGTGTTTATATACTGTGTGAATCAATTAAGTGTTCCAATAGTTACATGTATTTGTTATGTATGTGTGGATGCATGTACGACTAACCCTTTTGCAGCAAAATTAGTCGCTATCTCCCATGGCACCAAGTCGTTTAAATATTTATATTTAAATTGTTTGAGATTGGTGCATGTTGTAATTTATTAATGGTTTGGTTTTAAGGCGTATGTAAAGGGCGCTGCGGCTTCAATCCTACGAAAAGGAAAGTCGCACCGGTTTCCGTAGCCTTTTATTTCTTTTTTGCTATTTCCTTTTTCTAGATAAATTGTAAGCTTCAAAAGAAGCATAGGTCCAATGTAATAGAATTAGAAATTCCATGAAGATGGAGCAAGGAGCCGTTGTCCATAAAGATGGAGCCGGAGGCGACCAAACCAAGAAGGTGGTTCTATGGAAATAGAGCCATGGGAGATAGAGGCATTGTTTGAATGCCTATATTTCATTTTAGTTTTTTTGTTTTATGTGCTTGTTTTGTGATTGGCGTATAATACATTGTTACATGCACTTAAAACAAGTTTTCTAAAATAAAATTCAAAAACCGTTTTCAACACATTAGTAAACATTGGATGTTTATGGGTAGTGTGTGGAAACATTTTTCAAAAGCAAAATCCTTAATTTACTAAATCTAGTGGGAGAAGGTCTTATCAAATAACACCCACGATCTTCCATTAACGGTTCATTGTAAGATGAGTAGTGTATTCTGTGTCACCTCGCCAGGGGTGATCATTCCATACGGAGGGTACACTGCTCATTGGTTACTAGATGTGAACTTCCTATGGATAGGATCAATCAGACGTGTTAGAGGGTGACCACCACACGGAGGCGCTACTTGAGACGGTTGTGATTGGATCCTAGTTAATGGTACACACTAGCTAAGCTATGGATAAGGGATCCCACACGGGGCATTATTCAGAAACTTAGAGATCAAATAGGTTCGGGAGTCATGGCTATTTTGCAAGAGTTGCATAGCGGATAAGTCATGATAAATCGAAAGATCGAACATTGACCACCACACGGAGGCTTTATTCTTTCGTTTCGATATTCCGGCGACTTTGTTTTTAAATAAGAGTTTTAAGGATTCTTTTATTTCAAACTGTCAATTCTGATATCCATATTTATTTTGTTTGTTTGATTTTCAGTAATCATAATGTCTGGATCTGCATTTAGTCCACTTGCCACCATACTCACTCAAAACAAGTTAACTGGAAATAACTACACTGAATGGAAACGTAACCTTGACATCGTTTTAACTGCGGAGGATCACATATATGTCCTCACCACCCCAAGCCCTGAAGAACCCGCGGCAAATGCTTCGGCAGCTGCCAGACGCGAGTTCGACAAATGGAAGAAGTCGAATGGAATGGCCCGTTGTTACATTCTGGCCTCAATGGCTTGTGTGTTACAACACCAATTCCAATCGAACGATTCTGCCAGTGACATTATCACATCCCTGAAAAAGATGTTTGGGGAGCATGGCAGGCCTGCCAGACAGGTAGCCATGCAGAAGATAATGAGTGCAAAGATGTCGGAAGGTACTCCAGTCAAAGAACATGTTTTAAAAATGATTGGTTATTTAAACGAACTGGAGACCTTGGGAGCCAACATCGATGCACAGACCCAAGTTGATATGATCCTCAACTCGCTGTCGCCATCATTCGCTCAATTCAAACTTAACTATAATATGAATCAAATGGATTTTTCAATGAGCGAATTAATGAGTTCTTTACTGGCAGCTGAAGGGGTGATCAAACCTGGGGGCAGCATTTTAAACGTTGAGAAAAGCGCTTCTTCTTCCCGATCTACACCGAAAGGTAAGAAAGGAAAGAAGAAGGCTGGCACTGGTGGTTCAAGTGTTGGACCGGTCCCTAAGATTGCAAAATCTAAGGGAAAAGGTAAGGGCAAAGGGAAGGTGGGTGGCCAAGGCAAAGGAAAGTGTTTCCAATGCGGTGAGAAGGGCCACTGGAAGAGGAACTGTCCAGAATTCTTAACTACAAGAGTTCAAGGTATGATTGAATCACATGTGATTGAAGTAAGTTTTATAACGGATACTTCAAACACTTGGTGCATTGATTCTGGTGCGACTAACCATATTTGTAATTCATTGCAGGGGTTCAGATCAACCAGGAGGTGCAGTGATGGGGAAATCGTACTTACTCTAGGTTCTAGCGCAACCGTTTCTGCGGTTGCTATAGGAGTCGTAGTTTTAGAATTTCTAGACAATAAAGTTTTGATTTTATCAGATGTACTTTACGTCCCTTTAATGAGACGTAATTTAATTTCAGTTTCTAATTTATCGAATAATGGTTATTCTTTTCATTTTGGAACTAAAGTTGTGATTAAAAGAAATAGTTCTTTTATATGTTCTGGTGTTAAATCAAATGGTTTGTATGTGATTACTCCCAATATTTCTAAAGATTCTTGCTTGGAACTTAATAACTCAATGGTAACTATACCATCTAAAAGAAAGGAACCTTCCACTAATCCAACAAGGCTTTGGCATATGAGGCTTGGCCATATCAATCTGAATAGGATTGGCAGACTAGTCAAAGAAGGGGTCTTAGGCGATTTGGTTCTCAAACCAATGGAAGTCTGCGAGTCTTGTTTGGAGGGTAAGATGACCAAAAGGCCCTTTCTTGCAAAGGGCAACAGGACCAATGCATTGTTGGAATTAGTTCATACTGATGTGTGTGGACCAATAAATATTAGAGCAAGGGGTGGTTATGAGTATTTCATAACATTTACCGATGACCACTCTAGGTATGGATATGTGTACCTAATGCAGCACAAGTCTGAAGCCTTTGAAAAGTTCAAAGAGTTTAGGGCTGAAGTGGAGAAGCAATCGGGCACACATATCAAGGCCATTCGATCTGATCGAGGTGGCGAGTACCTCTCTAATGAGTTTATTGATCACCTCGTACAGAATGGGATTCTGTCACAGTTGACTGCACCTGGTACGCCTCAGCAGAACGGTGTAGCGGAGAGAAGGAATCGGACTCTTTTAGACATGACTAGGTCGATGATAAGTTATTCAGAGTTGTCATTATTCCTTTGGGGTTATGCTTTGGAAACCGCTGCATACATACTAAATCTAGTACCAAGCAAATCTGTTCCCAGGACACCACGAGAGATGTGGATTGGGCGCAAGCCTTCTTTGCAACATCTCCGGATATGGGGGTGTCCGGCACATGTGCTCAAAGGAAAGATGAGCAAGTTGGATTCTAGATCGGAAGTATGTTACTTTGTAGGGTATCCAAAGGGTACTTATGGATGGTATTTTTATGATCCAAGAGAATAGAAAGTGTTTGTTAGTACAAATGCTATTTTCTTGGAGGATGATTATATCATGAACCATAAACCTAAGGGAAGGATAGATCTTAGAGAGATAGAAGGAGAGCCCTCAGTCCAACCCGCAGTTGATAACGATGAAAATCAAGAAAATACCACTTCTTCACCCATTTCCGCACCGGTACCTCGTCGTAGTGGGAGGATTATCAGCCAGCCTGATAGATACATGTTCTTAGGAGAAGTTTTTGAAGCTGTCTCCATAGAATCTGAATCTGATCCTACCACTTACGAAGAGGCAATGGCTGATGTTGATACAGCTCATTGGATTAAAGCTATGAAGGCTGAATTGGAATCTATGGATTCCAATCAGGTCTGGGATCTTGTAGAACTTCCATCCAATATTAAACCCATTGGCTGCAAGTGGGTCTATAAGAGGAAAAGAGGATCTGATGGAAAGGTTGAGACCTTTAAGGCAAGGCTTGTGGCGAAAGGCTATACTCAGAGGGAGGGCATTGACTATGAGGAAACCTTCTCGCCGTTAGCCATGCTCAAGTCCATCAGAATACTCTTATCCATTGCTGCATGCCTAGATTATGAAATCTGGCAGATGGACGTCAAGACTGCATTCTTGAATGGCAATCTTGAGGAGGACATCTATATGCAACAACCAGAAGGGTTCATAGCTGGTCGGAAAGGTAACTTGGTATGCAAGTTGCAAAAGTCCATTTATGGGCTTAAGTAGGCATCCAGAAGTTGGAACATCCGATTTGACCAAGCGGTCAAGTCGTTTGGTTTCATACAGAATCTGGATGAGCCTTGTGTATACAAGAAATGTGAAGGAAAAGTAGTGGCTTTTCTTGTGCTTTACGTTGACGACATTCTACTCATTGGGAATGATGTAGCGGCGCTGTCAACAGTCAAGGTTTGGCTAGCTAGTACTTTCGATATGAAGGATCTAGGAGAGGCGAGCTATATTCTTGGGATAAAGCTCTTTCGGGATCGCAAGCGAAAGAAAATGGGATTATCTCAAGCTGGTTATATCGAGAAAGTGCTAACTAGGTTTTCAATGGATAATTCGAAGAAAGGTTTGTTACCTTTCAGGCATGGTTTAGCGTTCTCCAAGGACCAGTGTCCAAAGACACAAGAGGAGAGGAATCGCATGGCAGGAATTCCCTATGCCTCGGCAGTGGGAAGTCTTATGTATGCGATGTTATGCACTAGACCAGATATCTGCTTTGCCGTTGGCATGGTTAGCAGGTATCAATCGAATCCTGGTCCAGAGCACTGGACAGCCGTTAAGCACATTCTTAAGTACTTGAGAAGAACTAAAGATTACATGCTTATGTACGGCGGTAGTGAGTTAATTCCAGTAGGATACACTGACTCGGACTTTATGTCAGATAAAGATTCGAGAAAGTCGACATCCGGACATCTCTTTACCTTGGGAGGTGGTGCTGTTAGTTGGAGGAGCATTAAGCAGAAATGCATTGCAGACTCAACTACAGAAGCTGAGTATGTGGCTGCTTGTGAAGCCGCAAAGGAAGCTGTTTGGCTCAAGAAGTTCCTTATGGAACTCGAGGTGGTACCAGCGTCGCTGTCACCTATTACGCTATACTGCGATAATAGTGGGGCAGTGGCTCAGTCCAAGGAGCCAAGGAACCACGGGAAGGGAAAGCACGTAGAGTGGAAATATCACCTAATTCGAGATATAGTTCAACGTGGAGATGTGACTGTCACCAAGATTGCCACCGCTGACAATCTTGCTGATCCGTTTACAAAGGCCTTACCACAGAAGGTCTTTGATCGTCATCTAGATAGTCTAGGTCTTAGATGTAGTTCTAAATGGTTGTGAGTGCAAGTGGGAGTTTGTTGGGTTTGTGCCCTCAAACCATTACTTTATGTATGAGACATTAGCATTATAATATATTGATATCAGCTTTACATTTCATTGTGTATGTTTCTTTCATGAGATGATTGTTTTATCCTTAAGTATCATAGTAAGCAATTCGTGTGTGTATGAGATACACACAAGTGAGATACGGATTACTATTCTTTGATACTTAGAATATGTCACAGTGGATGATGAGACTGGATACCTCATCAGGTCTACACTGTAGCATAATTAACTACCATTGGATGGAGTGATTAATCTCAATCACTAGAGTGTAGCTCTTAGTTAATATGCTAGTGCTTATAGTGCATTGACGGACCTGAGCTTTCCTATTGACGCTTAAGGCTGTCAACAGTCAATAGGAACTCATAACTTGTATAAGGTACGTGTTCTCAATCTTGAGATGATTATGAACACAGACTATGGATATGGCTGCTTTGACTTACCAATCAGTGAGGTCTATAGAAGATCAACACCTGGGTATCTTGGGTATGTCATGTCCATAGGGTTGTGAACATATATTGTCAAGATAGAATCTACCCTCTGATTCAGAGTAAGCATTCCCTTGAGAATGTCACCAAGTTGATTACTGAGTACTGCAGTCTTGTTGATAAGAGTTATCAACATGTTTGGTAATCATGAGTAGTGAATGAGACTCAAGGAATACAAGAAGTAATCATGATTCAGGTTGACAGTAACAGTTATCCGACTACCTGAATATGATTACGAATGCTGACGGTAGAGGGACATTAGTACACCATACAAGTCTAGTTATCGCTTCGGATATGTTCTTTTGCGTTGGAGTTCAGTTATCGTTTTATAGTGGAATAAACGTTAACTGACCAGTTAGTTAGTTTGCTGATCAAAGAGTTTGGTCATGGTAATTAACAAACTGGTCTGAGCCAACAATAAAGAGCCTAGGAGGTCCCACTCTTAGCTCCGCTAGGATGCTTGGAAAGACAGTTGAGGAAGCTGTTAAGACAAGTTCGATCGATTGAAGTATGTTCGATCGATTGAAGTCAGCAGGTTCGATCGATCGAGAATGGTTCGATCGATCGAAGGTTCGATCGATCGAAGTAACTTCGATCGATCGAAGTCTAGGTCGGTTCTGGAAATCTATAAATAGGGCAGCTGCGTTCTGGAAGTAGGTGATCGTCGTTTTTATACGCAAAAGCTGCAGAAACTATCATAGTCTTCCCAAAACCTTCCTATCCTCTCTATTAGGGCTCCCACGAACCCTAGTCTTTCCGGCAGGCATCCGCAGGAGTCATAAGGGTGAAGATCATCTAGTGGAGGCTGCTGGAAGTTAAAGTTTCAGAATTGGGTTCAAGACACTAAGGTATAATTCTTGCACCCCCTTGTACGCATCTATGGAATTGACGAGTAGTAGATCCTGGAATACCAAAAGTTTTATAACTTAACCTATTTCCACTGCGCGTTTAAACTCTAACTTTAAACCACTATTTCCTTCAATATCATCGTCCACGACATCTTCTACTGGAGTTTCCAGAGAAGTAGAAGCACCTGTAAAAAACGGAATTATTTCCAAAAAAGTGACATCCAAAGAGTGATACAAATGACGTGTGACAGGATCATAGCAACGGTATCCTTTGGACATGGAGGAATACCCCAAAAAAACACACCGAACAGCCCTATCATCAAGTTTGGTACGTGTAGGGCTGCGATTTTGGACAAAACACGTGCACCCAAAAACCCGGGGGACAATGGGAAAGAGGGTACTACCAGGCTTAAGGACATGAAATGGGGTCTGGCCTTGTAGAATACGGCTAGGAGTACGATTAATGAGGTAAGTAGCGGTAAGAACAGCAAAATGCCAAAAAAACTTGGGAACATTCATACCGCGTAAGAGACACCTAACCGTAGCCATAAGATGACGGTTTTTACGTTCGGCCACCCCATTTTGTTCAGGGGTGTAAGGACACGTGACTTGTTGAAGGATCCCCCCTTTGTTAAGTTCGGCCCGAAATTCATTAGTAATATATTCCCTACCATTATCAAACCGAATATTACACACAACAGTATGAAATTGAGTTTTAATCATTTGAAGAAAATTTCTAAAATGAGAGAAAACCTCAGATTTTTTCTTCATAAGATAAACCCAAGTACAACGAGTATAGTCATCAATAAATGTAACATAGTATCGGTGCTGTGACATGGATGTGACTGGGGAAGGTCCCCACACATCGGAGTGAATGAGGTCAAAGGCACTAGGTGCCCGATGCATGCGAGGAATATAAGAAGTGTGAGTATGTTTTGACAATTCACAAACCACGCATTTAAAATGGAAATCCTTGCAAGCTTTATTTAATGGAGGGAATAACCAACATAAATATTGAAAGTTGACATGGCCTAAACGAGCATGCCACAAATCTAGAGTTTGTAATGAAAACACATATTTATTTGAATCAGGCAAAACAAAATTATTAAGAGCAGGTAACACGGAGGCTTGAAGACTGGAAAACGTCCTTGACACCGAAGGATCACCGAAGTAGTATAGACCGTCACGCTCAAACCCCCTGCCAAAAATCTTCTTCGTAGTCAGGTCCTGCAAATAACACGAATGAGGTAAGAAAACAACAGAACAGTTATGATCTTTGACAAGACGATTAACTGAAAGTAAGTTAAAAGCAAAATTGGGAACGTAGTACACCGACGAAAGAGTGATATCAAAAAATAATCGGGCATCACCCTGACTACAGATAGGAATAAAAGATCCATCTGCGATACGAACAGACTGTTTAATGGAGGTAATAGGTGAAGTGAAAACAGAAAGCTCACCAGTCATATGATTATTTGCCCCGGAATCGAGAATCCAAGTAGGATGGTCTGACTTACCATGAAGAGCAGTAGGAGTACCTGCAGCAATGGCGGCCGTGGGGCCAGTGGATGATGGCGGAGGAGGAGCTCCCAAACCTACACGAGACTGAAGTTGAGCAATCTGAGACTGAAGTTGATTATAATCGGGTAGAGGAGGAAGCATTTCAACAACCACTCCTGTACGAGGAGCACCCCGGCCTCGGCCAATACCACAACCAGTAGGTCGAGTCCGAGTAAACTGCCCTTTCAACTCTGGGTGAAGGGTGAAACAACGATCGATGGAGTGACCCGGTGTGCGACAATGCTGGCAGTAAGGACGGTTACTTCCAGGACGAGCACCAGAAGACGCAGGAAAGGCCATCTGGTCAGGGACAGATGAAGGAGAGGGCCTAGGATTAGGAGCAGAGAGTAGGCGACGACGTCTCTCATCACCATCAACAATAGCAAAAGCCTCAAATAAAGAGGGCATAGGGATGGTATTCAGAATCTGAGTGCGGAGGGACTCATACTCGGGCTTTAGACCCATCAAAAACTGGTAGGTGCGACGACGATCAAGTCGCTTAACTTCAACATCTCCATCATTAGGAAAATCGGTGATGGGTTCATACTGAGCTAACTCCTCCCACCGAGTCTGCAGGTATCCAAAGAAGTCAGAAACAGACAGTCCCAAAGTAGCCTGGGAGGCATGAGAGATATCTTGATAGAGCTCAAAAATACGCGAGTCGGAATGCGCATGATCATACATCTTTTTCAAAGCTGTCCAAAGGCCATGAACGGTATCATGATACATAAACATATTATAGATTCGTTCATCCATTGAATTAAACATCCAGCCTAGAATAATACAGTTATCTGTAAACCATTCCTCAAACTTCACGTCCGATTCAGCAGGCTTAACCTCCTTCCCAAGTAACCACCCAATTTTTCGTTTGCCTCCAAGGTAGAGACGAAGGGAGTTAGACCATGCATGGAAATTTTTGCCATTGAGTAGAACACTGGTGACTCGGTGAGTCGGATGAGATACAGGGAGATCCGAACGGGCAGCAGGAGTAACTGGGTCAACTGTCTTATCAGACATGATGCTGTGAAGAGTGATCACAAAACAAGGCAGAGACTGCTGGAATAATCTGCTGGAATGACCCCACGGATATGGTAGAATCAACAGGCACAGCCGGAAACTCGGCAAAGAAAAGAAATAGAAACCGGAAACTCGGTCACTGCCGAAAACTCGACGAAAGACGGGGGCAACCAGAAACTCGGTCACCCAGACTGATGACGGAGGGCACGATACTGGCCCTTTAGCACATCACGAACAGGCCCTGACTAGGGCACAGGAGCAGCCGAAGGGCTGCAACACCAAGCCGAAGGCTTAGGGGGTGCGCCGCACAGAGGAGAAGCCCTAGGGGCTGCGGTACAGTGGCTGAGTGTGGTGGGTGTGGTCGCCGAGGATTGGGGACGCTGCGGCGAGGTGTGGTAGTGATGTAGGGGCAGCGGCGCAGGCTGTGGTGGTGGTGGTGAGTTTCGGCGCAAGGGTGGTGGTGGTGGTGGATCGTACGTCAAGCTCTGATACCAAAAAGATAATTAGAGAAAGGATATTTTTATTATTGTACATCCTCAATCATATATAGTGTTACAATAAGAGCAAAGAAGGAAAGCAAATCAATAGAAAAGGAAATAAATTAACTCTGCATTAATATGGTCAACATGACCTATAAAGACACACTAAAATATGGGAATAAAATCTCCTAATTTCAACAATAACAATATGAGCATATTCCAACAAGCCGAAGAAAAAAGTAGAGAGTACAAAAGCGAACCATAGTGGTACAAGTCATACGGTGAATGGATGACTTCTCTGGTGAGTTGATGTTGCGGTGATCACCATGGTATACAACTATGTAATGAAGTAGAGAAATAACTATGTTTCAAGCTGGATTATTCCAGTTTACTACCATTGATTTAACATTTTTATTTGGTTTGTGCACGTCTTTGTCTTTGCAGATAAGTTGGTTGATATTAGTGCACTAATTTTGTTGAGGATTGCATTTGGCTTTTATATACCTTATTTGTATTCCATCCATGTTGAGTTTGATCCAATTTGCTGCTGTCTATTCAACTTTATGGTAATGCCAATACTTCTTATCTGACCTTACTTACCTTCCATCCGTCTTGGATCTCTTGTAGATAGTGTTTGGGGTGATTAGGTATGGACTATCATAAACACAATAGAGAAATGCATGTGCTGCTTTAAACTAACCTGATAGATTTTATTCCTGGGCAATGTTGAAGAACTACATATGCTTGAACTCCATTTAAGCCGTTTGATGGCATCTACAATGGGGATCCAGTTTCTTGGGCAGTAAATTTCTAGCACTCTGTAATTTTTTCGAACAGGTACACGGCCTATCTATTTATCTTGATTGACAATGACTTGTTAGATTACTGCCTTCATTAACTAGTAATGGAACCATCTGATCTGTGCAAGATCGTGTCTCACTCCTGGTTGTCTCTGTGCTTTCCAGATGCCTCTTTTTATTAGAGATCTATCTATAGTTTTGTTTGGCTGTAAATTCAGTAAGCTGACTTTCAAATAGGATCTCATGTTTTCATCATCTGCTATCCTGTGGACATTTACTAGGTTATATTTGAAAAATTCCGGTTATTTTGCTCCTTAACTAATTGGATTCACTTCCCACTCATGTTTAGACATTTTTCAGTTTTTTTAGGTGCATAGGAGTATAGAAATTTCCTGCCACATTAGCTTCGAGCTATGGGTCCATTACCATGATTGGATTTGGGCATTGGAATTAAATTCCTCGTAAGTTGTTTGGATATCAAATTATATTTTAGAGTTGGATTTTAATTGTAATGCGACGAGTGTAATTCACTAATTCCTAACATTAGAGTTCTTTGGCAGGTTTTTAGATTTCTGATGCCTAGACGCATGTGGAAGAGAAACCACAATAAAAGTGAGCTGCAAGACTCATTTGCATCCCTAGTCCTTCCATGTGCTAGTGCTGGTTCTAGCCTCCATCTTTCTAAGGATCATGTGGAAACGACGACCTTGGAAAGGCGATGTTAAGATGAATTGGCACTGACGAGGTCCCCACGAAAGCGATTATTTATTTCTCTTTGATGTCAGTGAGCTCTATTTCTTTCTTCTTATTCTATATTTGGTTGTTTGATACATGCTTTTTAGTATTCTAATTGATACATTTGGTGTCTAGGATTTTAACTATGGGAAAATTAAGGGATAACATTGGGAGGGAAGTTGTTTAAAAATGGTAGGACTTGGTCAAAATTGAGGTAAACGGGTGGTTAAAATAATTTATTTGTAAATGAAAATCTACACCAATGTGGTAGTGCTCACCATGTCAGAACCATGTTAACACCAAATCAATCCGCCCTAGTGCAACACGGCTACCACTACAGTCAGTTGGATTGTACAAGGGGAAAAGTACTCCATCCCACACTCCACACCCCCGGTAAAATGCGCAGTCTGTTATAAAACATGTAGATAATTCTACAGGATCGACTTATTAGATCTATATAGAGTACTACTCATTTGCACACAAGACAATTTATTTTGCCATCAGTAATTCATTATATTGAGTAGCTTAATAGAGTGAGTATGCGTATATGTATATACATACAGGTAGGAGAGCAAGTTAACTACATAATCAAGTGCAAGTGATTAGCATCAGTTGAAAAATGTATTGTCTCAGATCTTCTTGTTGGGAAGCTTCCTCCTAATTAAACACAGCTCTGCCACAACATTTCCCATGTCCGTTCGTTCTCCCGGAAGTTCCATTGAGCATGCAACTCCTATTCTCAGAACTGACACTAAGCAGTCAATCTCGACTCTCCCTGTTGCATGATTTCCATGATTCTGGATGTCGTTGATGGTACCTCTTATTTCCAACTGTAGTGAAGGATCAACAATCTCAGTCACTCTCTCCGGCAAAGCCAACTTAGTAAAACTGTGAAGGGTTAGACCGCCCTCGAACATGTGCTCGGTAGGTCTCCTTCCTGTGAATATTTCCAGCAACAGGATTTCGAAGCTATATATGTCTCCCTGCATAGAACCCTTGCCCCCCATTCCGTACTCTGGAAAAAAGGGTAATGTAAGCATGGTTATAGCCCTAAGATTTCAAAGCTAGATTCCGGCCTTCAGGCCTGGTTTGGTAATGCTACGGTTTTCAGTCTTTGTTATCATTGTTTTGAAAAAGAAAAACTGAAATTGGTTTTTGTTTGTTTGTTTGTTTGTTTTTATGTATTTTTTTACAGAACACCTACGAATATTGGCCAAGAAATCAGAAACCAAAAAAGTGGTTCTCAGTTTTCAGAAAGAGAAAAAATAAAGGAAAAAAAGGGACTAGTTTTCATTTTCAGAATTTGAAAAACTGAAACAGGAAATGTGATCATGCAGACCCTCAATAAACAGAATGGAAAGCCCAAAAGCGGGTTATGTGGTTCATAACTGAACTGTTCTGACATATTATGTGCTTGATAGATTCCCTTTTAATGCATATCAAAATACCTTCTTTGTTAAACAAAATTTTAACGCATTTTTATAAAACTAGATAGAAAATTAATGAGAGGGCCAAATCTCATCCTATTTTATTGGTTCCCAGATAGGCGCTCATTATCATGTCAACTACCACAGATTTTTATAGGCTTTTGTTTGTATTCAATAAATAAAAACATTATAGTTTAACATAGTATCTGTTATGAGGAGGAGATAGACAGGGATGCGAACTAGTTACCTGGAGCAACATAACCAATTGTTCCTTTTATCCAAGTTGAACTGGTTTGACTTTGAACTGAATCATCGTGTTGACTATCACCCAGGAACCTCGCAAGTCCGAAATCACCCACATGGGCGTTAATATCATAGTCCAATAGAACATTACTTGGCTTTAGATCACCATGGATGATTGACAATTGGCAATGGTGGTGAAGATATTCCAGTGCAGATGCCACATCAATTGCAATATTCAGTCTTTGAGCAAGACTCAAATTTCCCCGGTTAATTTCTCTACCTTCACTCTGGTGCAGCCACTCTTCTAAACTCCCATTCGGCATGTACTCATAAACTAGAGCCTTGAAATCCGCACCTGTGGGATCGATGCTCGAACAAGATGTGATGATCCTGATGAGATTCCGATGACGAATGTTTTTCAATATATGCATTGCATTCAGCCGTGAAACTCTTCGCTGCTCCTTTCTGTTTCAGGTTAAGCACCTTCACGGCAACAATTGTTCCCTTGCTGCCCAAAATTCCTCTATACACAGAACCATAGCCTCCTTCACCAATTAGATTGGACAATGAGAAACTATCAGTTGCTCTAAGAAGCTCTGTGTAAGAAACCCTTTGAAATTGTTTATCTACTGGCAAAATGGTTGATCGCTTTCTACTAGTTTTTTTTGTCCAAAACAGAACACCTAAGAGAGATGCCAATAAAAGTGAATATGAGATGGCGACAGGAATTGCTACTTTTTGGGCAAGAGGCAATCCCTTTTTATTTCTAACTGCTACTTCACATTTAGGTAGACCCAGGCCCTTGATGCCTCCGCAGAGATTTCTGTTCCCAACAATTGAAAATGCACTTAGATTACTAAAGACCCCTTCGTGTGGTACTTCTCCTTGGAGTTTATTGAAAGACAAATTCAGATATTGCAGTAACGTAAAATTCTGCAGGTACACTGGAATTTTCCCAGATAAATTATTATTTGAAAAATCAAGAGTCTCGAGGCTTTTCAAGGTACTCAAAGCTGGAGCAAAGTTGCCTTGGAATAAGTTATTCTGCGGTAGAAGGTTGTTCAACGTGATACACTTGCCGAGTGTGATTGGAATCTCTCCTGACAATCTGTTCGTGGATATGTCCAAATTCACAAGTTTGCCCATGTTTCCGACCTCAGGGGGCAAGGGACCCATCAAGGAATTGTTGGCTAAGTTGAAGGAAAGAGTCATTGAAGAAATGCTTCCTACTTCTTTTGGTATGGCACCGGTTAGGTTGTTGTCACTCAAGTCGAGCATCTCAAGGTCATGACAATTTCCGAAACTGGGAGGAATGGTGCCTTGTAAGTTATTCTTGAACAAGGTCACTCGACTCAATCCGGTGATGTTTCCGAGCAAAGAGGGAATAGGCCCTGAAAGTCTATTTCTATCCAACCAAAGAACTACCAACCTTCCAAGGTTACCTATACTGGAAGGGATTTCTTCACTGATGGAATTGTCATTCAACCCAAAGAAAGTCAAACTGACCAAATTGTCTATTCCTTCAGGGATAGTTCCTGATATCTGATTTACCCCTAATAACAGAAGCTCGAGCTGAGTTGACAAGTTTGTAATAGAAACAGGTAATTTGCCTTTAAAATGGTTGGAGTTCACATCGAGTGATCTCAGGTTGGTGCAGTTGGTCAGAGCAGTCAAAAAACCCATAGTTTCTAGCTCATTATATGCAAGTCCTATAGCAACTATTTCCCCCAAGCTCCCCAAGTTTAGAGGCACAGCGCCACGAAAATGGTTTTCACTCATATAGAGATGTTCGAGTTTTGAGGCATTCGGTAATGAAACAGGAATTTGTCCTGAAAGATGGTTGGTTGTAACATAAAGCCCTTTTAGATTAGGAAGACTGAAACCTATATCTAATGGTATCTCTCCGTGAAGTTAGTTTTTCCCAAGGGCAATGTAAAAGAGAGAAGAGAGATTATAGATAGTAGGAGGGATGTTCCCTGACAAGTTGTTCGTACCTAGTTGTAGAAGTCTCAACTTCGAGAGTCTACCGAGTTCAGGTGGGATTGTTCCTTGCAGATTATTATATGCCATGGACAATATGATGAGCAAAGAAGCATTTCCCAACCACTGGGGAATAGTCCCTGTAATGTAGTTCCTGGAGATTGCAAGGCTGGTGAGTCTCAGAAAGCTAAGTTCAATTGGAATTTCTCCTGTGAGGCTGTTGTAGTTGAAGTCAATGACTTGCAAACCCAGGCAGTTTGATAAATTTCTTGGGATCTCTCCTTGGAAGCCATTGTTGCTGAGATTGAGATGTTTCAACCGGATTAACCGCCCGACTTCTTGAGGAATCTCACCTCTAAAAGTATTGTTTCTCAGATTGATTCCTCTCAGGAATGTGAGATTTCCCACATGAGGCGGTAAGGATCTGGTTAGTTTCTTTCCTTCCAAGTTCAGGAGGGTGACTCTTCCAGGATGTCGATGACTGCACGAAACTCCGAGCCAATCACAGTGATGGAGAGAGTAATTCCATGTGGTCATCACATTGAGTGGATCCTCAATTATCCTATCCTTGATGGCCAGCAATGACAGCTTGTCGCTTTCGTTTCCAAAAGGTAAGGCATATATGGAAGGAGATATACTACAAAGGTAAGAGTAAGATAGGAGAATGAAGGACCAAAGGGATGTGGTTGTGGAGGCCATTTTTGGATCATTCTGCACAGGCAGATTGATGATAAGAAGAGAGGGACATGAAGAATATGGTTAATTCTCTTTCAACATGAAGACTCTAAAATGCTATGTGTGGAAATTTATTGTGATTTAACACTTTCACTATCATGACTTCAGTCTCCTTATCTTTGTAGGGATGGGTTGTGAAATTTATTGTTGAAACCCTCATTAGAGAATAGAAAATTGTATGATACAGTTTAAAATGATTTGTTTCGTATAGTGGAGAATACGACTTGTCAAAACTTGTAGTGTCTTTGTGTTTGTTTAGGAATGCTTAAAAACAAGACTTAGTTAAGTTCACGTCTCACATGCTGGTTCTTATGAGAACCAAGGTAATGCCTATTTGAGAAAGAACCAATTTCAAGAGATTTATTAGAATGTGCATGGACTCCGGTGGAAGGTATGGACAATCATTAAATACTTAGATTCATATATTTGGTTCAATTATGAATCATAGAATCGGTTCTTTACTTTTTCAAACAGTCCTTTAGTAAACCTTCGTGGTGGTTCTCTACATCTTTCTAATTGGATTCTCATTGCAAAGACAATTTTACAAAAACATCTTGTTCTATTTCCAGAGAAATTTCATATTCGTTATTAATTTTGTTTGATGGATCTTTATTATCTTATCTTAAAAATAAAATTTTACAAAAATAAAATTGGATGTTATTGAATTATAAAATTGTTTAGATGTGATAAAGTTAGTTAGAGCATCTCCAGTGGTGTATATGTATATATGCTAAATCTAACTTAAGTTAGCATACAAATCACATAAATTTTACAGTGGTGTGAGAGTGTAATCGACAATGTGAATGTCGGCTAGAGGATGGTTGGCTAAGCCTTACCGGCTAGAGGTGGCAGGCTATCCCTCTACTGGCTAGTGGTATTTTTCGTGGCCGACTAGTGGTGGGTCCCTCTCCAATGGTAAAATCTCCAGTGATAGTTTTTTTTAACAGATTTTAAAAATCAAATGGATAATTTTTTTGATATCTATAAATTTAGAAACTTGTTAAAACAAATAAACATCGCCCCTAGTATAATTTTCCCATTTACTTCTTTCAACCAAAAACTCAAATAAAGTTGCCAAATATAATTGGAGAGTGTGTCGTTTAAAGAATTTTTTTGGAATAATCATTTATCGATTATTCAGGGGAAAAAAATGTTAGGCGTCGATATACCCGTAGCATGATACCATCCAAGATTCGAAATGAAGAACAAGAAATTGAAGAATATGCACACGCTGTCAACGACAATGAACACACGTCAGATGGTAATATCGTGCGTTTGGAGTACTGTAATTTAACTAGTGTGTTTGGAGTACTGTAGTTTAACTAGTGTTCTACCATAAAAAAAACTAGTATACAATAACCAAGTTGCATGCATTTTATTGTTCAACCACATCAATTTAAAACCCCACCAGTGTAAAAATATATCACGAGGCCACTTGTTAGAAAGGGTTAGAAATTCAACAACATCAATTTAGAAATTCAACCACTGATATATTGGAATACATCAATTTAGAAATGCACGAATTTATTGTTCAACCACATCAATTCAACCATTGTTCAACCATTTAATAGAAATGGTTAGAAATTCAACCACATCAATTTATTGCCAACTGTTGCAATTTATTGGTATACATTATTGGAGTTGTATATAAATATTGCATACTGTGACACTCGCTCCCGCGATTGTATTTTAATTATAATTAACATGTATTATTAATTATATAATGATGTTGGAACCCAGATGTGACCAATGTGGTAGTCCCGAATTGGGACATGTGTTAAGACGTCCCAGCATGATGGAACGGTGATGTGGAATCACCTATGTGCTTATATGTTTATTACGGGCTTATATGATATATTCTAATGTTTTCTTATTTCATGTTGTTTAGTGGGGACCACTTCTATGGTCACTTTGGTTACCTTCACGAGTGCGAATTGGATACGCTAGATAATTAGTAGCTTAATTATCAATTTTATAATATTATATGGGACTGCTTATAGGACCCATACAAGACATAGACAAACATCCATTTAAGTTTGGGATAGTTTAATAAACAAGGTTTCATAACTTGTAGGGCGTAATTGTAATAAATTGAAACTTGAGGGATGTAATAGTAAAATCACAAAACGGGCCTTTACATGTTGTTTGACATGTGTTGGAGGGGTGGTGACACATCAGCTTCCTCCTTCATTTTCGGTTGTGATACAGGAGAGATATGAGATTTGTACGGAAATTCCGCCGAGCTTTCGACGTCAATTGCCTCATCGATTGACGTTTAATTTCATTTCTGACGAATTTGACCAAATATTTGGATTCCTAGAGGCGAGTCTAATGCATAGATACCAATTTGGTTAAGTTCCATAGCAATTTTTTTGCGACCCATTTCGGAGGTCTTGCTCATAATTTGTAATTCTTGTATAGGATTTGAACCCGGTGATTAGAGAAGTAATAATCTTGAATTAGGAGCGAATTCTACGAGGTGAGTGATACTAATTGGGAGATTTAAGGGTTAATACCCAATTTTGATTTATTTGTATGCTAAGCATGTCTAACTGTGTAATTTAGTTTGTTTAGTTAATATTGAGCAAACTCATGCGATTAATTAAACTCAATTGTATGTTAAAAGCATGCTGTGATGACTTTATGTGGGCATGTTAAGTTGTCTATTTGGATCAAAGGGATTCCTGTGCATGTCATCATGTGAGTTGGTTTGTGAGCCAACATAGGCTTTTGGGTATTGCACGCCGGACAGGAGAGGTGTGGGTGCTTGCCGGTCGCGTGAATTCAGTGGTGGAATTGTGGGTTGGGTTGAGGGTGAAAGCACTTGTATTCCCGACGACTATAGTTATGTGTAGTGTGGTGAATTTGGACTTCTTGTTAATCTATGTTTTCAATTATTGTCATTCACTAAGCATATAGCACTGTATTGGTTATTGAATAACTATTTAGGTGAGTGTCACATCCCTGATCCACTTAAAAAAAAACATCATTTTAAACTATTAGGACCCACGGTACTCTAAACGATTCTCTTTTCCATAGCATTCTGTGCGTCAACTCTTTTTTTTCCCCTTGTGAGTGTATAGCTATCTATATATATATATATACACACGAGAGGGAGGCCAGATCTCTCGTCCTTATTTGTTCGTCAAAGTAATCACACACAACCAATATATATGAAAAATAAAAAGATTAAAGGAGACAGAGAATTTTTTTTTGTGGTTCGGTAATGTGCCTACGTCCACACCGTAGAACTAAAAGTTTCCACTATATCAAACAATTAAGGTTACAACTTATATATTTCCTATAAGTACATGGTGAAATCTCCAAAATACCCATGCCGTTTACCATAGGCCATAGGATCATCCCACTTGAATCTTAGACCTAAAATAATAAACCCATTAGAATATGAGCCACACCCAAGATTATCCCTCGCCTGATGACCAAAAATTCCATAAATATCCCATTCGTCTTATTTTATTGAATTAACAATCAAATAGTCACCCAAAGTCTTCTAGACTCTTGTGACTCATACACACAAACATATAATTTATAGATATATATATATATATTGATCCAAAGTTGGATCAACACTAATTCATGTGAGGCAACCCCATGCTTTCGTCCCATTCTCATCTTTTTCTTTCTTAATTTTTCTTGATCTTTACTGATGAATATCACATACATGTGGCACACAACTACAACATATCACTATTTGCTATATTTATGGTTCGGGCGTGCTAGAGCCTTGTGAGGTAGACCAAAGCTTATAAAATATAAAATTTCCTAAAACTACTTGTCTGAGTAATACACAAGGTTTCATAATCTAACTTCTAAGAGGCGACTGTGAAAGGTGAGTAGGAAAATACTCTCACCTAAAAGTCCCTAGACAATGTTGAAGCACACAAGTCTAGCAAGTGATGAAAGAGAGATTAAATAAAAAGACAAATTTTATTTAATTGAAAGAAAAGAGAAATTACAAAGAGAATGCTAGAAAACTATTCTAAGAATGCTAAGAATGCTTTTGCATGCGGTGTATCGAGATGACACGGAGTCCTTTGCAGCTTGGCTAGCCTGCTGATTTATATCGGCCTGTGAGCAATCCTGATATGGTAAGGACTCCTTGACTTGCGCCCTAAGTAGGACATAGATTGCAGAATCCTTCTTAATATCAACTCTTTCTAGATTTATCTTGATTGAATAAATTCCAATATTCTTGGGATTATTCATCCATGTCTAGCTGTACATGACCAGATCCTTTCCTAAACGGACTTTGCCTCCTTACTTTCAGAGTGATGTCATCATGATAGCTAGATACGGAACCACCTAACCAACTCATCGGGCTGACATGGCCATGCTTGATCAAAGGAATCAGACTATCTTCTTGCCAACTGTCACGTCTTTGATGCGTATAAGCTCGATGACAGCTATACACACACTTCCAACCAATCGAGCTAGTACATTTCCCCCTACCATGCTTTCCTTTCACAGATGCCCGATGATGGATATTCACGTTAATCCAATCAATCGGGCTCCACATGCTTGACTACACTTTACCCTTCCTAACCATGTGCCGCTTCACTTTTCGAGCCCGATTAATTTTTATAATTTTGGGTTGGGCGAGCCCGATCCAAGCTCATTCCAACTCGCTCGGGCTCAAAAACCCTTTGACGGTTTTTAGGTGCAAACAATTACCCCCCAAAAGGTCATATCAAACGTCCCGCCTTGATTTATGTTATGTTTTGAATTTTAAAAAATGCCACGTGTCTGTGATGCAGGGTATCTCGAGAATCCCACTAGTCACTCCCCCATTTAATGCTAAACGTATAAAATGATGGGATCTTTCAAATCTATTCACTTTTCCAATCTTCTTCTTCATCTTCCTCTCTCTAGAGATTAGCAACTCAGAGCTTCTCTCTCTATAACCCATATTTTTCGGCGAATAGCTTCCTTTACCTACTACTGAAATGGCTCCCAAGACTGCCCCGGCAACCATCCAAGTCCAAGAAAACATTTTTAGATGTTCTTCCTCCCTAGAACCAGTGCAGGAAAGTGAGACAACTGGCCAAGACTCACGCCTCGAAAATTTTTACAGATTATTTATTAATTATGCCACTACCAACGGAACTCCGGCGACTCCTGGTTTTGGCACAGTGTTTCACGGTGACCCTCCCGCTGCATTCAGCCTCTATTTCCCTCTAATGGTCAATGAGTCCTTTTTCCAACCTCCAACCCATTGGGGCAAATCTGGTCTTGCCTCCCATCCGATTAGGGGTTGGCCTACGCCTGCTGCAGACTGGGATAAGTGGGTGACCAGGGTTTTGGCCTCTAGAGCTAAAATTTGGAAGTGCACGGGCATCTACGATGCCATTATGCTTAGTTGGTCTAAGCTAGAGATAGACCGATCTTTCTTTTTATCTGCCCTTCTCTTCTTGTCATCCGCTTATAATGGATTCCTATTCCGTTGTGGGCCAATGGGGCCAACCATTAAGGACATCAGCTATTTGCTCAGGCTCCACCCCCATGGGCAAGAAGTTATTCCTGGGCTCGATGTTGGAACGACCAGCTTCTCCTATCCTCAACAAGTGTCTATCAGAGATATGGTCGTGTCCTATAAACCCATCACCGCCTATGGAAGTTTCTTGGTTGCTTTTGTGGGCAATGAGGGGACACTTGGGTCTGATGCTAAGCATACCGCCTTCTTCATCTACTGGCTGAACAGGTACCTTTTCTGCTCAGCCAATCGAGCTATCACGAAATAATATACCACACTAGCCTTGGCGTTGGCGTCTGGTAGGCCTTTGGCTTTAGCCACTCTTATCTGGGAGCACCTTGTCTGAGGTGTGACAGATTTTGTGCATTCGGGCTTCAATTCTGGAGGGAGCCCTATTTGGATCCTCCAGCTTTGGCTATATTCCTACTTTCTAGAATTTCAACCAACTGCCCGTTAGCTGGACAATATCACAATTTTTGCAGTCCAATATATGGATGTTGCTCCTTCCTCCCACTCCTTTGAAGAGTGTTTTGCTTTCTTCTATGAAGGGTGCTCTAACCGTGCTCTTCATCTCTTCACTCCCTTTTTCTTTCTTCAATTTCGCTCTTTCTTTCAACTCTCTAATAATCCTGCCAACTGGGCCCGAGCACTCAAACCACCTATAATAAAATCTTCTCTAGCTACTTAGTGGCTAAAGACATCACATTTAGTCCGAGCATCCCCTACAACAACAATAAGTGTGGTATTATTTTGCCCTTCTTTATGCCCGTTAGTTCAGGCTGTCGCAAATGGTACTCGTTTCACCGGCCAACACGGTAAATGTGGATTGGGTAGAGCGGGGTTTGATAGTGAATGATGATCAAGTAAAGAAAATAAAAGAACGATAGGATCGATTAAAGGCGGCGTTCACCTTCCAGCCATTTTCTGCCTGATCGGTAATTTTTGAAGAATTTAAGAAGTGGTGGTCTAATCGAACCACCCAGATATTCAGGAGCACCACTTTAGAGGTTCTTCTTCTATTTGAAATATCACCAGCCATTGCAATTGACGAACCTGTAGCTGCTCCAGTGGCTGCCCGTAGGAAATAGGCAGCAAAGAGACCGACCACAAAGAAGGCACCGGGCCAGGGGCCGACCAAGAAGAAAAAGACTCCAGCTCCTTCCACTCAGGTATTATTCTCTTTCTTTTTATTTTTTTGTTTTTTAACTCCGTGCTGTCCGATTGGTACTTTTCTTCTTCTTACCCCCTTTTGTTCCATTTCAGCTCGTGGAAGAGGGCTCTGAAGGGGAGATATCGCTTGCCGGGCAGGCCTTTTAAACACAACTAGCTCAACCTCCACCTGCCCGTCAGCGAGTGGTGCCGCCTCAAATCCTTGTTCCAACTTCTGCTGAACGGGCAGTTGCCGTTCTCAAACAGGTTATAGAGAGGGGACTGATCCCCATTCGAATTGTACCTCCTCTAACCCTGTGACACCCGCTCCCGCGGTTTATATTTTAATTTTGCTTTAGCATGCATAATCACGAGTTTATATTAATTATGGTGTTATATGACACTTATTGGAGGTGGGTTTAAACCACTGATTTGTTTTTGGGTGTCCAGTTAGGAACCCAATTGTGGCCAGTATGGTAGTCCCAACTTGGGATATGTGTTGGTGGATCCTAGTTGAGATGGGACAATAATATGTGGAATACCCTATGTGCCTAAATATTTATTAAGGCTTAAATAATTTATTATTTTATTGCTAATAATATCATGTTATTAGGTGATGACCACTTTTGGGGTCAATTAGGGGTACCTTTGTGAGCGCGAATTGAACACGTTGCATAATTAGTAGGCTAATTAGTAACTTCATATGATTATATGGGATCATTTATGGGACCCATGCGAGACATAGACAAATACTCATTTAGGTTTGGGATAGTTTTAATACAGTTTCATAATTAGTAGGGGCGTAAGTGCAAAACTAGCAAGCTAGTGGGGGTTTCATAATAAAATGGGAAAACTTATGTAATTAAGCCACCTAAGAGGATGACTCTTCATACTATTTTGCTCCAATCTCGGCTAGTATAAACATATACAGAGAAGAGTACGAGAGTTGCGATAACGTTGACCGTGACGCTTTCAACGCAGGTTGACGCGCTTAATGACGTCGGTTTTTAAAATAAGATATATATATATATATATATTCGGACTCCTGGAGGTGAGTCTAATCTATTGGTACTAATTTTATTGAGTTCTGTGACAGTTTTCCTATGACCCATTTTGGGTTTAAGCTCATAACTTGTAATTTATGTATAGGATTTGTACCTAGTTCATAGTAGGACTCTAATCTTGTAACTAGGAACGAAACCCAAGAGGTGAATGATGTTAATTTTGATATTGGGATGATTTCCATGTTGGGTTCGATTGTGATGCCAAAGCATGCCTAATTAGCTTAATTTAGCTTACTTTGTTTATTATTGGGCAAAATTTATGTGGTCAAATTAGGCCCAATTTGATTGTGAAAGCATGGTGTGATGTTTAAATGAGCATATTGAGTTGCCTATTTGGGCCAATGGAATTGTTAGTTCTATACTACCATGAGGTAATCTTTTTGGTGACGACCATGGCCGCCAGAGGCCTATGGGACTGCACGTGTGAGGGCGTGGGTCATAACTAGTCACGTGGGCTTAGGGAGTGGAGCCGTGGGCTAGCCGATAGTGGAGGGAGTGAACTAGTAATTGCCAGAGACTATAGTTATTTCTAATGTGTTAAATTGAGCATATTTATTATTCATGTTCAGGATTGGCATTATTCACTAAGCATATAGCTTATATATTGTAGTGGTTATTGAATAACCATCGTAGGTGATCGCGGCGAGGAATCAAGGAAGTGAGCCAAATGCTAGCTTATGGTTTTTGGGAGTTAAAGTGGCTTTGTTTTTAGTTACTTGTTTTTAGACTAAATTTGGTAAATGGTTGTAAACAGTTTAAATTGGGGTTGTTTATATTGTAATATGTTGATTTCAACTTAGGGTTGAGACTATGTTTTGTGTAGTTCTTGTAATCAAATTAGGAAGTTGTATAAAAGTTGGGATTGTGTATTATCATAGTGATTTTATAACTAGTGTTATTGGAATGGGACATTTGAACATGGAGATTTATTCGTTGGGTTGGTTGTAAATGGTTATATTTAGTACTTTTCTTAAAATATTTTTAAAAAAACTCTTGCTTGAACTTGGAAGCTCATGTTTGTGACTTGGTTTGACTCTAAATGGTTTAAAGCATTAGTGTTGATTTCAACTCGTGATTTGGTGATATTATATAAGAATTTATTACTAGCTAAAACAGGGTTTTTGGCTGATTGCAAAGACAGGGTTTTGTCCTTTGTTAGTTGAGCTTCTTTGATTTAAGCTTATTTTGAACTTATTTTGGAACTTTAATCACTTGTGTAAGGCCTTGGTGGCGTGCCACGTATCCTAAAATCATTTGGACGATTCTGGGGCATGAAAAACCCCTTCAGACAGGGATGACGATGTTGACCCTGCTGATGGGTCTGTTCTAGAATAGGTGGTACTTTCCTCCAGTGATGAATTGCCCGAAGGCAGCGCCACATTGGGGGCGGCTAGAGAGGAAGTTGAATAATCGTCCGTTGTCATGCCAAAACAGACTGGTGTTGACACTATGACTGATCGAGCTGATTCCGCTATTGCAACGTGATCGACCAAGGATAATTTAGATGAAATGATTGTGGCTGATCCCATTGCTTCTAATCTTTCGAATAGCCTAGTTCCAAGTTGCGTTGACTGAGTTCTAGCCACCACTCATCCTTCTGAAATAGAGGCTCCGCCTAGCTCAAGCGTGGGGGTTGAGACTTTGATGGAATATACTGTTGTGGCTTCCCTTGCTGGGCCAAGTCAATAACCATCCCAAACTTCCATATCACATCCAAACAGTGAGGCTGCTGCGCCACAGGACATGTTAGCTTCCACATCCTCGCCTGCCCAGGTAATTACTTTACGTTCAGGCATATTTCTTTTGTCTTTTGCTAGTATTAACTTTTAACTTTGGACTCTTTGAACATTCTATCCCTTTGGGTCCAGAGCCATTCATTCCTTTCGATGACTTCTTCACTGGCCTGGATCTTGAAGCATTCAACCTGGGTCCTCTTGAGCCTGAAGCAGCTTCTCCCTCGAGTCTATAGCAGTCTAAGGACCTTGCTCTTAGACTTACTTCCCAAAGGGCTAAGTAGTCTCCCACCAACCACTGAAGTCGATACTGCTTTAGCCACCCTTGCAGCTGACTCATCCCTCTCTGTCGGACAGAATGCTTTGCTCAGGGAAATCCAAGAGCGGCTATTAGGCTGCTGTATCTTGGATCATTCGGCCTCGGTTATCCAGACTGAGGCCAAAGCTCATCTCAATGCCTGGCAAAAGGCGATGGAGTTTCTCCAGTCTGCCAAGATGAAGTATGAGGCTGGAAAGGTGACTTGGGCTCAAATAATTACCCCAGATGCCAGGATTCAAGCCCGTATTGCCACGCTCAAGGCGCAGTTGGAAAAATGTGAGGCTGAGGTCATTACCAATGATGCAGCCCTGGTAAAATTTGATGAGGCCTTGGCTCAGGTGGGTGGAGACGAGCAAAAGTGTAGTAACAACTACAGGCTAATATTCCAACCGCCCGTGTTTGGTCCCAATAGTTGAATAAAGCTAAACAAGACGAGGCTGGAGCAGAAAGGACTTGGGAGGACTTACGAGCCAAGCTTAGGAACATTAAAACAGCTAAGAGGCCGATTTTTAACCTCTATACATATACAATTTTTTTTCTTATAAGTAAGCTATGCTCAGCTTTTATTTAATACAATGATCCCTTTTGATTACTCAGGCTCGCTATTAATAAGAAGCTCATATTCTAATCTAGGGTATGGTCTGTATTCAAAATCACTGGTTTCCCATAAAGTAGGATAATATGACTTTAAATACTGACTATTTATTAGCCTAGTATGAACCTCTCCATCCATATCGCGTAGCCTGTATGCCCCTCCTATCTTGATCTGGTAGACAATGAAAGGACCTTCCCAGTTGACCGACCATTTACCATAACGGTTGTCCTTGTCTCCGATAGGCAAGATGACCTCCAAACCAAATCCTTTGTGCAGAAAGACTTCTCTTTTACCCTTTTATTGTAGGTTCGGGCAGTCCAGAGTTTTTGTGATCATAATGAATCCAAGGTCATTAGCCTTATTTCATCAAGTCCCTCTAACTCAGCTATTATAGCCCAGTGTACTTAGCGGGCTCAAGTTAATTTTGCAACGCTCTCCTAACTGATTGGATGTGACTTCCATAGGTAACATAGCATCATGCCCATAGTTCAGCATAAACGGTGTAACCCCAGTGCTAGACCTTTTATATGTCCGATAGGCCCAAAGAGCTTCGGACAGTAGCTTGTCCCACTCTCTTGGGTTTTCCTTGACCATTTTCTCAATGACCCCCTTGAGGATCTTGTTAGATGATTCAGCCTGACCATTGGCCTGCGCATAGTAAGGGGTTGAGTGTAAGATAGTGATCTTTGTTTTTGCAGCGAAGGCCTTGGTTTCCACTCCGGTGAACACAGGTCCTTGATCGGCCGTAATGGTTTCTGGGAGGCCGAACCGGTGCATTATGTGCTCTTATAAATTTAATCATTGTAGCCTGAGTCACCATCATGCACAGTATAACCTCAGCCCACTTCGTAAAATAGTCCGTGGCTACTATGATGAAGCAATGTTGGCCTGATGATGGTGGGAGTACCTTACCAATTAAATCCATGGCCCATCCCCTGAATGGCTATGGCTTTTATAATGGGTTAGAGCTCTTTGGCTGGCACCCGTTGAATCGGGCCATGCTTTTGGCAGGCTTGGCACCCTTTAGCATAGCTGATGCAGTCCTTTAACATGCCTGGCCAATAATAGTTGTACCTTCATAAAATCCATTTCATTTAGTACCGGCCTGATGAGCTCCGCAGATCCCTTCATGGACTTCAGCCATGACTTGCATAGCTTACTTCTTGCCTAAGCATTTTAGGATAACGTCGTCGCCGTTAGGCTTCTTAAATAGTTCTCCATCGAGCATAACAAATCGGACTGCGCACAGTTTAACCTTTTGGTCTGCCCTAATGTTTGGGTATTTCAAGTATTCAATGATAGGGAGTTTCCAATCATCATTGTCCATCAAGATCGAATTGGTTGTTATGTACCACTCAATTTTTGCCACTGATGGTAGCGATTGTACTTGTACTATAATCACTTGATTATTTACTTTCTTTTGTGAGGCCGATCCTTCTTTGGCTAGCCTGTCGGCCTCTAGATTTGTTGACCTCGGAATATGACTAACACTTACATCATCAAACGAATCCATGAGCTAAGTGGCTACGGAGTAGAATAGGTAGAGTTCCCAGCTGTTTTATCTGGAATTCACCAGATATCTGTTCGATTACTAAACCTGAGTCTCCTTTCATGTGTACAGATGATGCCCCAATCTTTAAGAGTATCTCCAGTCCGATGATAAGTGCTTCGTACTCGGCTTGATTATTTGTACATTTAAAATTGAGCCGAAACGACATCTTTGACTTTTTTATATTTGGTGAGATCAGCACCTTTCTGCATTCTTGGAGCCATCAAAGATTAACGTCCAAGGAATTAAGGACGTGTTTAGTATTTTTGGTACTAGTGATAGATCTCCCAGATCAGTAGAATCTGGGTGATCAACCAGAAAATTGGCTATGGCTTGGCCCTTGACTGATTACTGTGATCGGTATTGATTGGCAAATTCCATGAGAGCTAGGGTCCATTTTCCAATTCGGCCACGCATAATAGGTCTTGATAGCATGTACTTAATCACATCAGTTTGACATAATATAAGCTAAAATAGGAAGCATATATATTCTTAATTATTGTGATGAAAAGTACAATGCTAAGCACAATTTCTCAATCGGCGCATAGCGCTGCTCGATTAGAGTTGAAATTCTACTCAAGTAACAAATGACCTGCTCATTACCTTGCTCATTATCCTGAGCTAACATGTTTCTTATATATAGTGCAATTAGAGGCCAATATATTCAATTTTAGACACATACCCTTCTTGGGTGGCATTAACAATAAAGGGGAACACAAGTACTGCTTTATTCCTTCAAAGGCATGCTAGTGGCTGTCTTTCCAATTGAACTCTTCATCGGTCTTGATCTTAAGCAGTGGGGTCCACACCTAGATTTTCCTTGCATAGTTGGAGATAAATCTCCTAAGGAAATTAATCTACTCGAGCATCCTTTGTAACTCTTTTTTGTTGGCTGGGGGCTTTGCTGCTTTGATAGCCTGAGCCTTGTTCTTGTCTATCTCTATACCTCTCTGGTGCACCAAGAAACCTAAGAAGTTCCCTGCTAAAATGTCAAAGGCACATTTAAGTGGATTCATCTTTAGCTTGTGAGCCCGTATTCTTTCGAATGCTTTCTTGAGGTCAACTAAATGTTCGGCATTGCTCCTAGACTTAACCACCACATCATCAATGTATACCTCCATGAATCGCCCAATCATGTCGTGGAAGATTGAGTTCATCACCTGTTGATAGGTGGCTCCGGCATTTTTCAGCCCGGAAGGCATCACAGCCCATTCAAAGGCCCCAATCGGCCCTAGGCACCGAAAAGATGTCTTTAGGACATCCTCTTCAGCAATATATATTTGGTTATAACCTAAGTGTCCGTCCATAAAGAACACAATTTTTTGTTTAGCGGACGAAACAATCAGCTGATCGGCCATGGACATCGGGTACTCATCCTTTGGGGTAGCTAGGTTTAGATTTCTGAAATCAATGCAGGCCCAAAGCTTTCCATTCATCTTTACCACTAGGACAACATTCGAGACCCATTCTACATACCTTGCAGTCCAAATGAAACTAGTGCCAAGGAGTCGTTCTATTTCTTCCTTTACCTTCAGTGTAACCTCTGGTAACATGCACCTAGGTAGCTGTTTGAACGGCCTGAACCCCGATTTGATTGGTAATCAGTGTTCTACCAGTTCCCTAGACAGCTTTGGCATCTCGTCATAGTCCCATGCGAAACAATCCTTATACTTATGTAAGAGTGCTATTACCTTGGCCTAAAATTGTAGTTCTAGCATCTGACTTGCTTACGTTGGTGTATGCTCTCGTTCATTGCCCAAATTGACTTCCAAAAGTGGATCTTGGATGTCGGCCTTCAGATCGTCCATCTTGGCTGTGGCCGTTTCAAATTCTTCCATTTGACCCTCTTCCTTTTTTGGTAGTTCTTCCTTGTAGTCGTAGATATAATCAGTCAAGTTAACCATACCATCGGTTGGGCCGATCTCTAGTCTTCTATCGGCCAAATATGCATACCATCTGGCCATGCTGGCCTTTAAGGCCAACTATCTTTGTACCTCAGTCGGTTGTAGATTCATTGATAATGTCTTGTTCATTGATCTCAATCGACCTTAGCTCTTTAGTCCGATTGGGATTGTGATAATATGACTTCAAGTCTCGTGGGGTTCCTTTGACAAACGTTGTTGTTTTCAGCTTTCCCAACTTACCATATCCCAACAATTTGACTGGCCCGATGTCGTCCTCATACAAAATTATGTTAGCCATTTGCACATATGCTACAAACGGCTTGGTGTCAGCCCCCACTACTTCGACCTCATCACATTTCCAGAAAATAAGTAGTTGATGTAGGGTAGAAGGGATACAATAGTTGGGATGGATCTAGTCTCGGCCTAGCAGTGCATTATATGCAGTCGATGTCTCCACGATAAAGAAGGCTGTCATGAGAGTCTTGCTCCCTACAGTTAGCTCCAAAGGTAGGATACCTTTAGTCCTTGAGGGTGTCCCCGTGAAGCTCTGGATGTTCATCTCAGTCAGAGTTAGCTCCGACTCAGATTTTTGGAGATTCCTTAGCATGATTTGGGGCATAATGTTAATAGTGGATCCTCCATCAATGAGAATTCTATTTATTGGGACCCCTTCAATATGTCCCTTGACATATAGCGATTTTATGTACTGGGACATCTAATAGATTTTTTCAAAAACCACCTTGACAGGCCCTCCTAATCTCTGTCCCTCTTCAACTTGCTGCCCTTACGGCCTTAAGATGGGTGATCTTAGGCCGATTGGACTGTTGATCGACAGCGTCCACATTCTAGCTTGTGGCCTCCACCACTTCGGGCTTGACTGTTTCTCCTCCATTCCAAAACAGGTCTTCTATCGTGGCTGAATCATCGGTCTGACCTTCCATCACGTCTCCCTTTATGGCTGTACACTGGTCTGGCTTAGCCATGAAAGACATAGGCAAAGTGAACACCGTGTTTGAACATAGACTCATTGGGATAGTTCCAAATTGTATTGGTGTATCGTTCGAGTCTGAGATGTCATCAGTCTTGTCGTCCATTGAGTTTGTCTCGAGCTTGGCCTCCTCTGTTGCCTTATCTTGCCTAAACCTTTCCTTTAGCCGTTCAGAGGCATGCATCACTCCTTTGCCCGCTTTTTTGTCAAACACGTGCTCTTCTTCTTGTGACTTATCTTATGAATCGAGCATATAGGGTGTAAAACCCCTTGGAGGATTGTAGGTTCGATCCTCCCAATATTGTCGTTCCCTCTCAGTCTGCCTTGCCTGTTGAAAACTCCTCTTTTGAGATTTGCTGTATTTAGGCACCGTTGGGAATTTAGGGTGTTCGGCCCTACACCATTTTCCTTCCTTGACTCTCGGTGGCAGTACCATCCTTGGACGTATGTCTGAGGTTGAGCCGTTCTCTGGTGCACTTGGTTTGGAAATCATCTGATGACGCCTTATTCCCAGTCGGCCTGAATGTCTTAGGCTGGTCTATAATGCCGGCGATGACTTAGATTGCCATTCAGACTTAAGTTGGCTTCTGGACAGTGTAAGTCTTTCGTACACGGACCTTCTCGGGCTATGCTCATGGTGCTCATTCACTCTGGGCCTCTTGCTAGGGCAGGCTGTCTCTTTCTCGATGTCAACCTTATACCTCGGGCATAGGCCTTGCTCAATTAGATCTAACTGTCGTCGGAAATCGGTGATCAAACTATCTGTGTTTGATAGGGCCATTTCAATTTTGGCCTGGCGTTCTGCTTGCTTTCTCTCTTAGTAAGTCTTCTGAAGACCCTGAATTGTTACCTTCGGCCCTTCCATGGCCGGAGTATCAATTTGCTTTCCTTCCCTTTGTTTTGGCCTTTCTTCTATTTCAGACAGGTCAATCTTCAGTCTGGGCCTTGTCAACTTAATCCGATCGGGTACCACCATGTTTGTTCCGGTGATCTGAGGAAAATGATTTGCATCAATACCCATGGCTTTGTCCGAGAAGTTGAACACCTCCCTTCTCTACGTTTTCCTGTATCACATAACAAAAAACTATGCAGTTGTTAGTAGAGTGTTTCCAAGAATTGTGCCATTTACAATATTCTTTATTTTTAATGTCATCGACCTTTAGAATCTGATGATCGTCACTTAGCTTGTTCACTTTTTCGGCCAGAAGAGCGTCGAAAATCTGACCGACCATAGTGATATCAAAAGCGTAATTTTTTCCTACCTCAAATGCCATCTTTTTTGCAGCAATGTTATTATTCACAGGCTTGTTCATGGCATTGCATACTATTAACAGTTTACAGACTAACTCGGTCATGTCAATTTTCGTTTCGAGGTCACAATCTGCCAGATGGACCTCATAATTGGGATCTTTATAGTATGTAATCTTGGATGAAATTTTCTTTTCCTGTTTATACAGAAGGATACTGTGGATACCGGGCTTCGGACCACTTCTCTCTTGTTTGAGATTGTTTCGAAATTGATTTGAATCAAGGAAAGAAAACGAAAGGTCTGTTGAAAACAGATACAGAGTCGCCACTTGGTCTTTAAGGAACCAAGAAACCTAATTTTGACTCACCCAAGCGGATAAGGGCACCGGCCCTTCATAACCAAAGAACTTGGTTCGGGGTTTTGGTACGAGAGAGGAAGGAGCCTTTGTCGCGACTAAAACACCCTCAGCTCGCCCCGTCTTTCGACGGGCCTCAATTAGCATCCCAATAATCATCTTATACTATGTTTGGTTCGACAATTAATACTATTGTAATATATTACGTCACATAAGAAAACTTAAAATTGGAAGATCAAAAGATAAGATATCATTCATAAGATCTAAGCCAAATATCATGCAATGTAAAGTGAAAGATCACACAAACAAACCTAGGAAAGATCATCTAATCATATATCAATTAATCAAGTTTTTCTAATCTAAAGGGGACATGAATTGTTCTTGAAACAAATAAACAAAGAAATTAAAATATGCTTAGCAAACTAGTATGATGCATGTTATTCTTTGATAAAAGAAGACCTCTCAATCCCCGGGACGGATGAGAAAGGATGATTAGATCAAGGGGAAGCATGAACGGGTGATCGAGTTCATTCCTTATAATCTCCTTAGATTAAGAGTTACAAAAACTCCAAATCTTGCATGAATGCAATGTATGTATCTAAAGTGTGCAAAGGTTGTAGTGTGTTTTGTGTACATGGATTTCTAGAATGACTTAGAAGTCTAAAATGTGTATGAATGAATGAATGAAATCAATATGGGATATGTACAAATGTAGTATGAACTACTTCCTAAGATATGAACTAATTTGGAATGCATATAAGCATCAAATCAAAGAATGAAAGTTAAAGTATACTTGCTGTGAATAGTGGACAGAACAGTAGCATGATCTTTTGGAATTTGAAAAGAGGGGTTAGGAATGTTTTCAATGCATGATTTTTTATGGGAATGTTCCTTATTGTGTTTAGAACACAACCCAAAAGGCCAATCTTGAATATCTATCACAGATTGAGAGAAATCATATAAACAACAGAGGTCACTCAGAAACAGAGTTCGTACTGTCGACTGAAATGTTAGAAAATCTTAGAAAATGAAAAAGAATGATCTAGAGGCCCATTTTATACAGAAAGTTTCCTAAGACATTGAATTTGAAGGGAAAAATAAGTTAGGACCACCCCTTTTGGAAAAGTTTTCTGGAAAAGAGGTCGTAAGTTGACCTAGCTGCTGTGACAGCAAAAACAGAATGTTTGGAAGGAATGTTGGGACCCAAATGGATCATTTCCAAGTACTTCCAAGTCAAACCAAAAATCATGGGTGTTCTCCAATGAGTTAGGAAGACTTTCCAAGTGGCCTTGTATCCATATGTTGAGTGTTGTGTTCTAGAAAAATCTTTGAGCTCAACTCACTCACTGTTTAGACTCACTGTTTTGAAGATTTTGGAGAAAACAAAGTTTTGTTTCTTGAAACCAAATGAGAGGGATTGAGAGGGGTTTTGAAATAGATGTTTTGAAAACATGTTTTCAACACTCAATAAGGATCATAGCCACTTAGAATACCTACATCAAACTCATCATTTAAGAACCTCCAAGATTGTTGGAGAGATTTATTTTATTTTGGGCATAACTTCAATACATTCCAAGAATACCTTGGAAGTATTGAGGTTATGATCATCATCTATCAAACATGTTTTTGAGGTCAAGAGCTACTATCCATAAGGATTCACTCACCCCAAACTTCATGTCATCACTTAGATGATGATGAACTAGTAAGTAAATAAAGAAAAGAAAAAGAAATGAGATAAGGAGAGATGAACATATATATAATCAAGCAAGTAGATGATAATCAATAGATGATATTCATGAAGCATGAGACTTGTAGATTGGTGTATCACTCATATGTAATGACACTAGACATGGAAGAAGCTTCCACACTCTTGAATGCTCACTAAAATGGTGGTTGGGAGTATTGAATGTTGAAGTAAATGGAAGTAATGAAGTAAAAACAAAGTTAGAACTCACTTTTGTTTTGAAAAATCAAAGAAGAAAGCTTCTTTTCTCTCCACTCTAACCTTATCTCTACACTTTCTCTCCCAAACTTTCTCTAAACTTGCATTTGACTCCCCCTAAAATGAGGAGTAATGGGGTGTTTATATAGGCCAACTTGGGGTGTTTTTGGGATTTAGAAAGTACTCCCATTGGTCCCAAACATCTGAAATCATGAAACTACGTCGTTTTGGATTTTAATTAATCAAAATGGGACCACAAAAGTATTTACAAAAGCTTGCTGTTCTGGAGGGGAGTGCCGCGGCGGCACTGGGCCACTGCCGCGGCGGCAGTGGGTCAGTGCCGCGGCGGCACTGCTCCTCCCTTTGTCTGGATAATGCTGTTTAGGCCCCCCGAAGTTCCGGTATTCGCGAAAAGGCCCTATTTTGTCCGAAATTCACGGAAAATGCGTACGAACTCCAAATCGAGGTTGTGATATACCGTTGGAAAGGTAATGGAGTCTACTTTACATAAAAAATAGTTCGGGGATAGGTCACTTTGAAAAGTTTTGCGGTATTCGCGATAAAAGCTGATTTGATCGCCTTTTTCGCCTTTGGAAATTCATAATAAATTCGTTTTAAATCCAGAAATTATGTGCGATATACCGTTGGAAAGCTATTGACCTCTAGTATCCATGAAAAATATTTGAAAATTGTTTCGGTGTCCCGATTCCAAAGTCAAACCTTGGTCAAACCGGTCAAACCTGGGATTCCCGGGAAGTTCTGGGAACCTCTGGGAGCTCCCAGGAGCTGATGTTTTCGCTCGATTTTCTTTTGGAACTTGTTTTAATACTTTTCTCATGATTTAGAATGGTTCTGGTGAATTCAGACAATTTCGGTCAAACTTGGTCAAACTTGGTCAAACTCTGGTCAAACCTGGTCAAACCTTGGTCAAACCGGTCAACGGGGACTTTCGGGGAACTTCCGGGACTTCCGGGGGTCTCTGGGAGCTGACGATTTCATCCAGTTTTACTTAAAAACTCATTTTATCACTTTTCTTACGACGTAGCATGTTTTCAGAACTTTGGGACCAAATCTGGGAGTCTTCGGGCTTTCAGGGGCATTTTGGTCAATCTGAGCATTCTGAGAGATAGAGCTGACTTCCAGGAGTCCTTTTGAGTCTTTTACGATCATTGTGAACCACCAAGCTATGGGTCTCCTAAATATGATAGCCGACAAAATGGGGTGTCTACAGTTTGCCCCTCTTTGGCAGGAACTTGCGAGGCAACGCATGTCGTAAGCGAGTGCCAAAGTTTTGAAGAGACAGGTCTTTTGGAGGCTATAGATTTAGGATAAAAAGCGTTGCAAAAGATGCAATGATGCTGAGGCTAGTGCTGGTCGTGCTCTGCGTGAGCTGCCTACGTATCCCAAGGGGAATCAGACCAGGACGTAGTTCAGGGCACAAAGGAATAAATCACACATGCACATACACAACAATCAGGCGGATGCTATGCTCTAAGAGTGATATGCTATGCATGGATGTGATATGAATTTTGTCCTAAGTCCTATCATGTCTAGTGTTCTGATCCTAGCATGAATTGGTGCTGTGGGGTGTACCACTCTGAGTGGACTTGTGTCGTGCCTGTATTGTGTTTTAAAACGCTTGTGGTCCTAGTACATGTGTTCAGTGCATTTGCCACTCTCAGTGGGCTTGGTGATCTATGCTTCACTATGACTAATAGATTTGTGAGGGAGCTCGACCTGGAGGTCTTACTCAAGGAAGAGCATGGTGTTCAAAGTGATACTGTGGTGCTCAAAAGAATGCTTATGGTGTGTTTGCCACTCCAGTGGGCTTTGTGGTTTGTGTGTGCCGCAATCGATGGGCTATGTGTCATGTTGGGTGAAGTGATTCTTGACTCGTGCTCCTCTTAGTCGTGACACTATGGACTCGGTGACTCCCAAAGTCTCAACGGTGCTTCCCAATCCTCAATTCTCAATGGCGCTTATGTTGTTCCTCGAATCTTTAACGGTGCTTTCTCAAGGCTTCTTGATTGTCAACGGTGTTCTTCAAATCTTAACGATGCTTCTCGATTTTTCCATGATGCTTCTCAACAAATCTGATGTTCCTCAACCCATCCGATATTCCTCAACTCTTCAACGACGCTTCTCAACAAATCTGATGTTCCTCAACTCATCCGATATTCCTCAACTCTTCAACGACGCTTCTCAACAAATCTGATGTTCCTCAACACATCCGATGTTCTCTTCAACTCTTCAACGACGCTTCTCAACAAATCTGATGTTCCTATCCGATGTTCTCTTCAACTCTTCAACGACGTTTCTCAACAAATCTGATGTTCCTCAACTCATCCGATGTTCTCTTCAACTCTTCAACGACGCTTCTCAACAAATCTGATGTTCCTCAACTCATCCGATATTCCTCAACTCTTCAACGACGCTTCTCAGCAAATCTGATGTTCCTCAACTCATCCGATGTTCTCTTCAACTCTTCAACGACGCTTCTCAACAAATCTGATGTTCCTCAACTCATCCGATATTCCTCAACTCTTCAACGACGCTTCTCAGCAAATCTGATGTTCCTCAACACATCCGATGTTCTCTTCAACAATACTCTCTTCTGATGTTCCTCGACACATCTGATGCTCTTCCTCAACAACACACTTGGACTTTGGGCACTAAAACGCATCTTATCAACACTCCTTATCAACACATCCAGACTTTGGGCCCTAAAACACCTCAACAACACGTCTCATCGACACACCTTATCAGCAATAGTTTCTCGGTATTGGCGATATTTCCTCCGATCGGCCGCCTTGAGAAATAACTGTCGGTTTGTAGTTTGCAACCACTTACGAGTTTATGCCACTCGTACCTGGGACATTCTCATGTTGCGACCTTGACTGGTGTAGTAATAATGTTTGGCACTTCTGCTTATATCCAAAGTTTTTTTTTTTTTTTTTTTTATAATTGGGAATCACCTTTAACCCACACATTTGAGACCATCAGGACAAATGGACTTAACAGGAACGACAAGGAAAGTTGGGTTAGTTTGTATGAAACCTTGGTCTCTGACACACTTGTGATCAGATTACTACTGACTCAAAATAAAAAAGGATTGACTTGGACATGAAATTCTCAAATTGCCACGATCCAAAGTGCCTTTACCATGAATGATGTACCGCTCATCTTTTATGTTCACTCCTCATCTTGATATGTCAACACTTTGCTAATAAATCTGGTTTTTTGAAAATTCCTCCCTACTGATCTAATCAATTTCTTTGCTTCTCCCAAGATGTGCTTTGAATTAGTGCCTTAGCTTATAGAATAAAAGATGCTCCATTTCCATCTGTTCAAGACAATGTTGTGACTCGAAGGCTTACCATTGGTGTATAGGGATCGGGTGGCAAACGAAGTTTGCCCCTAGTTTGAAGGGCACGAAGTGGGATCGGTAGGCAAACGAGGTAAATGACCAAAGTTTGCCCCTAGTTTGAAGGGCATGAAGTGGGATCGGTAGGCAAACGAGGTAAATGACTGAAGTTTGCCCCTAGTTTGGAGGAAGGTTCATTGGAGGTTTTGGGCAAACGAGGTAGGTGACCGAAGTTTGCCCCTTGTGTGAAGGGTAGATAGTAAAAGTCAGGCAAACGAGGCGGGTAGCCGAAGTTTGCCCCTAGTGTGGAAGGTGATTTTCTGGTTTGAGGCATGGACCGTGACTTTAATCTCTCAAATGCTCATAACTTTTTGCCTAGGCACCAGTGAGGTAACCTAGCGAGCTCTTTTCTCTCTTTTGTTATTGCTCACCTTAGATTTAGCTCTAACTTTTGCCTAGGCGTCCTTTCGGATTTTCGACCTAGCGAGCCATCCTTCTTTTCTTTTTGAAAGTCTGCCTACGTACCCCCAAGTGGGGATCAGGTCCAACGTAGTTCGGGCCATGGTTGAAAAGAAGCGAGTTGATTTTTAGGTAGGTGGGGTGACCGAACCGTTGTGGTTGCCTACGTATCCCCGAGCAGGAATCATGTCGAGCGTAGTTCAAGGCAAGGCTTGAAATAAGGGGTTTGAGGTATGAGGGTTTTTCAAACCAATCGTCAAAGAAGTTCAAACTTGAGCCACTTGCGGAAGCTTTGAATAAAAGGATTCAGTTTCAATCTCCCTTTCTTTTCTTTTTCTTTTTCTTTTTGTTTTGTTTTGAGGATTGATCCTTTTCACTTTCGCCTAGCCAGTCAATTTTGCTTTTTAATGTAGTCGATTCTTGTGAGATCTTTCAATTGCAATCTCAGAATTCCAGAATGTGCATGTCAGCTCTCGGAATTTATTTGTGGTCATTCCGTGCCTTTTGAATTGTGATCTTGGCACGTTCTTAAGATGTATCTTGAAGCGTATGATTCTCTTATTTGTTTCATCAAAATTTTCTCCAACATTTTGACTGGCTAGGGTCAGATTTTGGAAATCAACACCTTTTTCAGCTCTAACTTTTGCCTAGGTGCCCTTTCGGGTTTTCAACCTAGCGAGCTTTTTCTTTTCTTTTCTTTTCTTTTTATTTCTTTTTTTGAAAGTGGAGATGAAACTCACTGAAATGTTTGGCTACCATCAAGGGCTAAGTTCGCATTGCTTTTCAATCAGACAGATTGCATGACTCCCAATTGGATTGGGCTTAAGGCTTCGAAATGGTGGAAAAAGGGTGTTGGGCAAGCCCCAAGTCAGTTTCAAGTATGTCTTTTCAAGATTGAGGCAAGAGCATCTTTAAATTCTTAAAGTAAGGCTATTCAATTCTCAGCTCTTCATCAGTGTCAGCGTGAAATCGACTTTAACCTTTCAGGATTCTTTTTTGTTTTGTCGTAGAAAAATTATTAGCAGAGTAATATCCATAGTAATTTGAAAAGTGACACTTCAGTTTAGTGATTCATGCATTTATGACTAGGCACATCAGATTAAGCAAATTGAGACTTCATTCCATTCAGAAGAGAAGGATTACATTACTCGATACAGACTCACAACAACTCGATGACGGACGAACTTGACCATAAGACTAAACTTGAAATATACTCAAAACATAGAACAGACTCGACTTGGTCTCAAATGGAGTGTCTTTGTGACCCATTTATTATTATTATTATTTTAGCAGAAGTTCCAAATACTATCGCTCCACTGCACGGATTCAACATTCATGGGTGTCAATGACAGGGATCATTTGAGAGGATAGGCCATGGGCTTAGGTGATATGGGGTTGAATGGGTGGTGGCTCGATGATTCCTCGATCAATGAGGTCTTGGATATCATGGCGGAGACGTATGCACCGGTCGGTGTCATGGCCTGGGCCTTGGTGGTAGGCACATCGTTTGGACATGTTACAGTTAGGTGGTGGGGGGTCAGCACGAGGCTGAAGGAGTTGGAGGTGTCCCTTTTTTAGCAGGCGGCCTAAGGCTACGGAGGGTGAGATATCCAGCTTGGAGAATTCACGGGGTACCCTATTTTGGTAAGGGCGGCTAGGCGAGCTGGTTTGGTTTGTGAACTGGTATGATTGGGGAGGACAGGCCATGGGTTGGTTACTAAGGGCGTTGACATTCGAAGGGTTTCGGGAGTAGTCGGGCCTCTTGGACTGCCTTTGCGATTCTTCATTCTTGATTTTCCCTTCCCTGATTGCATCCTCAATTCTAGTCCCAATCTCAAACCGTTCTTCAAATGTTGAGATGGATTGGTAGAAGAGTTTCTCATGGTACAGCGGCAGTAGATTCTTGATCAACATCCGGACTTGTTCCTTTTCGATTGGTCGGTGGGTCATTTGGGCCACTTTGCTCCTCCATCTGCTCAAGAACGCAGCGAAGGACTCATTGAAGTTCTGCCGGGTAGTCTCCAGATCCCGGATGGTGACATCGAGCTCTTGGTTGTAGGAGTAATGATCAACGAAGACCTGGACTATATCTTCCCAAGTCCGCGTCTTAGAAACCTCCAAGGTCAGAAACCAAGATAGAGCAGCCTTGGCGAGGGTTTGAGGGAACAACATTGCGATGTGCTCATGGCTGCAGCCCATTGATTGGAAAACACTCATGCAGAACTTTACATGGCTCTTCGGATTCCCAGTTCCATCAAAACGATCAATTTCAGGCATCTTGAAGTTTTCCGGCAATTTCAGCTTAACAGGCTCAAAAAGGCCTTCCAGATCTAGCATGTAGTCATCGATCCCTTTACTCTTCCTTAGTATGTTCTCGAGCTTGTCGACCTTATCCATTTTCTCTTGGAGCTTTTTCTCATATGCAGGCGGCGGGACCCCTTGAAACCATACTTCTTCTCCGTCGTTCTCATGTAGGGGTGGTTCAAACCCAGGTGGAGGCTGCGGCCGCTGCTGCTTCAATTCCTCCATGAAGGATAAAACTTGGGCCAACCGTTCAGACTGTTGGTTGATCATTTCTGTCATTCTTGCTTCCAAACCTTCTGGATCCATAAAGCTGACTTTCGACTGAGTGATTCTGACAAGGTGACTCCTTAATCCTCTGACTCACAAATGCAGATCCTGGGTGCTCAAAACTTGTACTGACATATAGGTGTGAAAAGACTGTGTTAGACTTGTAACAGTGATGATTGAGATGACAACTATAGTGATGTTAACAGACGTGGACTGACTCGTGTACAGCCTGACTGAAACAGTGCGTGCAGATCGATAGGAACGGTGTATGCATATGGGACAAGCATGCGGATGCAAGCCCTAATCTATATGATGCCCCTACTTCTAACAGATAGCAGTCAAACAAATAAGGTCCTAGCCATACAAAGTGTGCTAACCTTACTTTCCAGTATGATCACCAAGGGATAACAGGGATTTCCGGGATACTTCGGGAGTTTTGGATAGAGTTTCTGGGAGAAACATGGATTTGGAAGATTCAGAGAAATTTCTAGAAGTCATTTGAGTTTCTAGGAGAAATAAGGATTTCTGGTTGATTTGGACTGAGCTTCTAGGAGAAACTGGTATTTTGGGCATTTATGAGAAATATGGATAGAGTTTCTAGGAGACACGAGTACATCCGGGCATTTCTAGGTGATTTGGGCAGAGCTGCTGGAATTTTTGGAGAATCTGGGAGGTTTGGGCAAAGCTCCTGAGAAAACAGGTACTTTGGGTATTTCTAGGAAATTTGGATAGAGTTTCTGGGAGAAACTGGTATATTTGGGAAATCAGAGTTTCTGGGAAAAATGGGCATATCTGGGAAATCAGGGAGATTTAGACAAGGTTTCTTGGAAAAACGGGTTAGCATGGTTATATCTGGGATATCTGGACAGAGTTTCTGGGGGAAACAGGTTATGATGATAATCATACTGTCTAGCTAGTTTTCATACTCCTATGTCCTAGGACCAACAAACAAGGTTTGCGGTGTATATCTTTGTGAACATGGAGCAGACATCCTTGTCATGGTGCCTAGGCAAGTCAACTCAATGTGATCACATGTGAGTGATTGCCTTGGGAATCATAAGAAAGAGGTTATGTTCTATGCCACATAAGCGTCTACACCGCGCAGGTAATCCCGCTAGGGCATACAGCAGTTATATCACATTGTCCTATCTGAAAAGATAAATGAACAGTCCTATGAAAGGTGCTACAGGAATCTATATGCAAAGGCTGGGTTTAGTCAAAGAGGGTCCGTTGACGAGAGTTCCAATATACCGTCAGGGAGACAGTACGGAGGTTTTTACTCTTTTTGATATACCTTGGAAGGTACAGTATCAACGGTGACTTGTGCCCTGGCACAGCAAGACCTGAACAATGTCAGCGCCGCGTTTCAGACACAGTCGGAGGAGGGAAATGCAAGAGTGCAATGCGGTGAACCAGACACAGTAAAAAGATGATTTTAAGGATGCTTCTTATGAGTCAAACCTCTATATTATTTTGTTTTAAAATAAAAATCCCCAGCAGAGTCGCCAGATTGTGGATACCGGGCTTCGGACCACTTCTCTCTTGTTTGAGATTGTTTCGAAATTGATTTGAATCAAGGAAAGAAAACGAAAGGTCTGTTGAAAACAGATACAGAGTCGCCACTTGGTCTTTAAGGAACCAAGAAACCTAATTTTGACTCACCCAAGCGGATAAGGGCACCGGCCCTTCATAACCAAAGAACTTGGTTCGGGGTTTTGGTACGAGAGAGGAAGGAGCCTTTGTCGCGACTAAAACACCCTCAGCTCGCCCCGTCTTTCGACGGGCCTCAATTAGCATCCCAATAATCATCTTATACTATGTTTGGTTCGACAATTAATACTATTGTAATATATTACGTCACATAAGAAAACTTAAAATTGGAAGATCAAAAGATAAGATATCATTCATAAGATCTAAGCCAAATATCATGCAATGTAAAGTGAAAGATCACACAAACAAACCTAGGAAAGATCATCTAATCATATATCAATTAATCAAGTTTTTCTAATCTAAAGGGGACATGAATTGTTCTTGAAACAAATAAACAAAGAAATTAAAATATGCTTAGCAAACTAGTATGATGCATGTTATTCTTTGATAAAAGAAGACCTCTCAATCCCCGGGACGGATGAGAAAGGATGATTAGATCAAGGGGAAGCATGAACGGGTGATCGAGTTCATTCCTTATAATCTCCTTAGATTAAGAGTTACAAAAACCCCAAATCTTGCATGAATGCAATGTATGTATCTAAAGTGTGCAAAGGTTGTAGTGTGTTTTGTGTACATGGATTTCTAGAATGACTTAGAAGTCTAAAATGTGTATGAATGAATGAATGAAATCAATATGGGATATGTACAAATGTAGTATGAACTACTTCCTAAGATATGAACTAATTTGGAATGCATATAAGCATCAAATCAAAGAATGAAAGTTAAAGTATACTTGCTGTGAATAGTGGACAGAACAGTAGCATGATCTTTTGGAATTTGAAAAGAGGGGTTAGGAATGTTTTCAATGCATGATTTTTTGTGGGAATGTTCCTTATTGTGTTTAGAACACAACCCAAAAGGCCAATCTTGAATATCTATCACAGATTGAGAGAAATCATATAAACAACAGAGGTCACTCAGAAACAGAGTTCGTACTGTCGACTGAAATGTTAGAAAATCTTAGAAAATGAAAAAGAATGATCTAGAGGCCCATTTTATACAGAGAGTTTCCTAAGACATTGAATTTTAAGGGAAAAATAAGTTAGGACCACCCCTTTTGGAAAAGTTTTCTGGAAAAGAGGTCGTAAGTTGACCTAGCTGCTGTGACAGCAAAAACAGAATGTTTGGAAGGAATGTTGGGACCCAAATGGATCATTTCCAAGTACTTCCAAGTCAAACCAAAAATCATGGGTGTTCTCCAATGAGTTAGGAAGACTTTCCAAGTGGCCTTGTATCCATATGTTGAGTATTGTGTTCTAGAAAAATCTTTGAGCTCAACTCACTCACTGTTTAGACTCACTGTTTTGAAGATTTTGGAGAAAACAAAGTTTTGTTTCTTGAAACCAAATGAGAGGGATTGAGAGGGGTTTTGAAATAGATGTTTTGAAAACATGTTTTCAACACTCAATAAGGATCATATCCACTTAGAATACCTACATCAAACTCATCATTTAAGAACCTCCAAGATTGTTGGAGAGATTTATTTTATTTTGGGCATAACTTCAATACATTCCAAGAATACCTTGGAAGTATTGAGGTTATGATCATCATCTATCAAACATGTTTTTGAGGTCAAGAGCTACTATCCATAAGGATTCACTCACCCCAAACTTCATGTCATCACTTAGATGATGATGAACTAGTAAGTAAATAAAGAAAAGAAAAAGAAATGAGATAAGGAGAGATGAACATATATATAATCAAGCAAGTAGATGATAATCAATAGATGATATTCATGAAGCATGAGACTTGTAGATTGGTGTATCACTCATATGTAATGACACTAGACATGGAAGAAGCTTCCACACTCTTGAATGCTCACTAAAATGGTGGTTGGGAGTATTGAATGTTGAAGTAAATGGAAGTAATGAAGTAAAAACAAAGTTAGAACTCACTTTTGTTTTGAAAAATCAAAGAAGAAAGCTTCTTTTCTCTCCACTCTAACCTTATCTCTACACTTTCTCTCCCAAACTTTCTCTAAACTTGCATTTGACTCCCCCTAAAATGAGGAGTAATGGGGTGTTTATATAGGCCAACTTGGGGTGTTTTTGGGATTTAGAAAGTACTCCCATTGGTCCCAAACATCTGAAATCATGAAACTACGTCGTTTTGGATTTTAATTAATCAAAATGGGACCACAAAAGTATTTACAAAAGCTTGCTGTTCTGGAGGGGAGTGCCGCGGCGGCACTGGGCCACTGCCGCGGAGGCAGTGGGCCAGTGCCGCGGCGGCACTGCTCCTCCCTTCGTCTGGATAATGCTGTTTAGGCCCCCCGAAGTTCCGGTATTCGCGAAAAGGCCCTATTTTGTCCGAAATTCACGGAAAATGCGTACGAACTCCAAATCGAGGTTGTGATATACCATTGGAAAGGTAATGGAGTCTACTTTACATAAAAAATAGTTCGGGGATAGGTCACTTTGAAAAGTTTTGCGGTATTCGCGATAAAAGCTGATTTGATCGCCTTTTTCGCCTTTGGAAATTCATAATAAATTCGTTTTAAATCCAGAAATTATGTGCGATATACCGTTGGAAAGCTATTGACCTCTAGTATCCATGAAAAATATTTGAAAATTGTTTCGGTGTCCCGATTCCAAAGTCAAACCTTGGTCAAACCGGTCAAACCTGGGATTCCCGGAAAGTTCTGGGAACCTCTGGGAGCTCCCAGGAGCTGATGTTTTCGCTCGATTTTCTTTTGGAACTTGTTTTAATACTTTTCTCATGATTTAGAATAGTTCTGGTGAATTCAGACAATTTCGGTCAAACTTGGTCAAACTTGGTCAAACTCTGGTCAAACCTGGTCAAACCTTGGTCAAACCGGTCAACGGGGACTTTCGGGGAACTTCCGGGACTTCCGGGGGTCTCTGGGAGCTGACGATTTCATCAAGTTTTACTTAAAAACTCATTTTATCACTTTTCTTACGACGTAGCATGTTTTCAGAACTTTGGGACCAAATCTGGGAGTCTTCGGGCTTTCAGGGGCATTTTGGTCAATCTGAGCATTCTGAGAGATAGAGCTGACTTCCAGGAGTCCTTTTGAGTCTTTTACGATCATTGTGAACCACCAAGCTATGGGTCTCCTAAATATGATAGCCGACAAAATGGGGTGTCTACAGATACGCTTATAGCGAGTGGCCATCGTAGCCAGCTCGAACAAATCACGGAAGTCAGTTCCTTCGAACCTCTTGCGCAACTCGAATGACATCCCTCCCATGGTCATCTTAACATATTCCTCCTCGGGCAAGACGGTCTTACACCTATACTTAGCTTTTCTGAAACGGGCTATGTAAGTCTCCACTGTCTCCCCTGCTAGTTGGACCATCCTAGATAGATCTGCTAGCGACGTCTTGGGTTCAGTCCTATAGAGCTGGCCACGGAACAATTCCTCCATCCCCTGCCAATCTCGCACAGAATTGGCGAGGAGATTAACATACCACTGGAAAGCTATCCCTGTGAGAGAGTTTGGGAACAGCCTTAATTTCAACAGGTCACTATAACCCACATGGCCTCATTGCACTATGAAACGACCTATATGCTCTACAGAGGACTGCTCACTTTTCCGAGAGAATAAAGTAAAGTTTAGTACCTTGCATCCCTAAGGAAAAATGACCTAGTCAATCTCAAGAGGATATGGCCGTCTATATGTCGGCCTCTCCATTCTCCTCATGAGTGGGCCATACTCTTCGTGTATGGTCGCCACCAATTACTCCCTGTTGATGGCCTGTGGAACAATGGGCTGGGCTGCGCTGCCTCAAGGGGTGGAGGCAGTGTTAAATATTGGATGTTATTGGCCTGATGGGGCCAAAAAACATCATTAGCCCTTTTGCCCCCCAAGCGTGGGCCGAGGGCTCCGTATTATCGATTACGTATGTATTTCGGCCTAAAGGTTGAATGAATACAGGTGTCACCAACCCAGCGGGATCGGTAACTACTGTATTGCCCGATCCATTCTGCTCTCGGATATTCGAGCACACATAACGCGGATCCTTTGGCTTATCGTTCATGCACGATGTACCAGAGGATTCTCCAGACTGCTCCTTGTTGTTTTTGGCCTCATAAGTAGTTATGAGTTGGCCTATCATTCTGGCCAGACCGTTTAATGTTGCATCAATCTTTTCCGCAGTGCCTATTCTGGATTTTTAGCATCTCAGAGGTTTGTTCAATTAACGTTTGAAAATTTTCCATAGAGCCTAGGAGTGCATTATAGTCTTGTCTCATAGGTTGCACGGTCTGCCTCGTGACTTCTGACAACGCTTCCAGTGTCAAGGAACTTTTCTGCGGTGAACGGGCAGTGCTCTCGTCCTTTGCTGGGTCAGCAACATTCAGATCGTCCTGTCCGTTCTTCCCGATTCGGTTATCTCTCTTTAGAGGCATATTCTAGCACTAGGTGTCCCAACGGGCATGCTAAATTGTTTTCTATATTTGTGGTTCGAGCGTGCCAGAGCCTTATGAGGTAGACCCAAACTTATAAAACACAAAATTTTCTAAAACTACTTGTGTGAGTGATACACAAGGTTTCATAATCTGACTTCTAAGAGGCGGTTGTGAAAGGTGAGTAGGAAAGTACCCTCACCTAAATTTCTCTAGACAGTGTTGAAGCACACAAGTCTAGTAAGTGATGAAAGAGATATTAAATAAAAAAAACAAATTTTATTTAATTGAAAGGAAAGAGAAATTACAAAGAGAATGCTAGAAAACTATTATAAGAATGCTAAGAATGCTATTGAATGCTTTTGGATGCAGTGTATCAAGATGATGCAGAGTCCTTAGCAGCTTGGCCAGCCTGCTGAAATATAGCGGCCTGTGAGCAATCCTGATATGGTAAGGACTTCTTGACTTACACCCCAAGTACAACATATATTGCAGAACCCTTATTAATATCAACTCTTTCCTGATTTATCTTGAATTAATTAATCCCAATATTCTCAGGATTATCTATCCATGTCTAGCTATACATGACCAGATCCTTTCCTAAACAGACTCTGCCTCATTGCTTTCAGGGTGACATCATCATGATAGCTGGATATGGAACCGCCTAACCAATTCATCGGGCTGACATGGCCATGCTTGATCAAAGGAATCGGACTATCTTCTTGCCAACTGTCATGTCTTTGACCCGTATAAGCCCGATGACGGCTATACATACACACACTTCCAACCAATCATGCTAGTACATTTCTCCCTGCCATGCTTTCCTTTCACAGATGCTTGATGATGAATATTTACGTTAATCCAATCAATTGGCTCCACATGTTTGACTATACTTTACCCTTCCTAACCATGTGACACTTCACTTTTCGAGCCTGATCACTATTTACAACTTTGGGCCGGCCCGATCCAAACCCATTTCAATTCGCTCGGGCTCAAAATCCCTTTGATGGTTTTTGGGTGCAAACAATCACATGACAAACCAAATATTTATTCATATTTATAGACAAACCCCTAATGAATCTATTAAATCTCTATTCCACCCCGTAAAATTTAGTAATCAATTAAAAAGAAATAACAAGAAATATACGAGTGTTACATTCTACCCTAAAAAAGAATTTTGTCCTCAAAATTCAGCTCACAGCTTCTCAAATCTCCATAATGTGTGAAAGAAGACATGTCAGTCTTTCTTCTTCTTCTTCTTTTTTTCAGCCTAACAATTTTATTGAAGATATGACAAAGTCCATAAAGGAGTACAGTAAGGCAGAGTTATCACCTTTGCTAAGGCTAAAACTTAAACAAATGTTTGTGCCATAATCCAAAACAAGCCATAAAAAGTACCCAGACCCCATTCATATCTATAGCAAGAGTGGGACAAATACCTCCATATGATTTGTTTTAGTAACACATAGTAGTCTACTTACACAATGAGATTTTTCATAATGGACCAATCGTACTTATCGCTACCCAATAAAAATACAAATATGTATTTCCTCGTTATGGTTAGTTGATAGAAGGGTCAACTACACTACCCAACTCAACTATCCTTGTCATTCAGCAGACAAATATTAATAAATTAATGGTCAGCCAATTGCTTAGTGAGACAAATCTCCATTTACTCAAAATTATCATATCCGTCATCAGTTTCTATTTGCACCACAAATCACATCTCACACATATCAGCTTATACTGAAATGCATGCATATGCGATAATTCATGTATTTATCGTTCCTTTTCACTAGTTATCAATCAGTCATCAGCGTATTATCAGCATATATACACCAGCCCATCTCGAAATGTGTATAATCACATGACCACAACATTTTAGCCCAGCTTGAAAGGCATATACTATCCACCAGCCCAGCTTGAAATGAAATAGCATATTAGTGTACTAACAGTAGGACTATCATAGTCCTAGCCATCACAAGACCATAGCACCGCAGCCCTACTCAAAAGGTATATACTATCCACCAGCCCAGCTCGAAATGGAAGAGTATATTAGTGCACTAATTGTAGAACTGTCTTAGTCCTAGCCATCGCAACACAAAGTACCTTGGCCCTTCAAATACCATAAGGCCTCGACCTTAACTAATATCAATTTTTTTAAATGACCAATTATTGATTGCTTCCATAATCAACATTTACATGTGTATATATAGATCGTTAGATCATCGACCCAAACACAACCAAATTTACCAAACAACACCTTCCAAGTTCTTCATGTTTCTTCTTTAAAAAAATAAAGGAAATGCGTGACAATAATAGCTCAATCACCTTTTTCCCTAGGCGATGCGGGACTAAGTGCATAGACAAGCTTACCTCACTGTTTGGTCGTATAATGAACCCTATCACCCACCCACACTTGGTAGCTCGCACAGTGAAACACCCACCCACAACTAGTGCCAAGCTCATGAATTTTGGTTATCACATTCCAGACTTAGTCCCACAATTCCAACTAGGTTCAGGCTCGGATACCATTTTGTCACACCCTGGATCCACTGTTAAAAAAAACTATCCTTTTAAATGATTAGGACCCACAGTACTCTAAACGATTATCTTCCATAGCATTCTCTGCTTCCATTTTTTTTTCTTTTTCTTTTCTTATGTGTATAACTATCAATAAAAATATAGGAGAGAGAGACCCGATCTATTGTCCTTATCTATTGGTCGAAACAATTAGACGCAACCAATATATCGAAAAATAGAATGATTAAAGGAGACAGAATTTCTACCTGGTTGGGGAATGTGCCTATGTTCACACTGGAGAGCCAGAAGATTCCACTATACCAAAATAATTAGGGTTAGAACTTATATATCTCCTATAGGTATATGGTAAAATCCCCAAAATACCTATACCGTACTGCCATGCCTACGCTTCGCTCCGCTATGTGCCACTGGGCCCTCCCACTTGACTCTTTGGCCTAAAGCGACAAACCCATTACAATGTGAGCCTCACCCAACATTGTCCCTCACCTGATGACCAAAATTCTGTAGCTATCCCATTCCCCTTATTTTATTGATTTAACAATAAAATAGTCACCCAAAGTCTTCTAGGCTCCGTGACTTATACACACAAATGTATATTATATATATTGATCCAAAGTTGGATCAACACTAATTCATGTGAGTCCACCTAATGCTTTTGTCTCATTCTCATCTTCTTCTTTCTTGATTTTTCTTGATCTTTACTAATGAATATCATACACACACATGGCACACTACTATAACATATCATCTGACACTCCAAATATTTTTTAATATTTATAAACAAACCCCTAATAAATCTAATAATCTCGATTCCAAGCGCTTAAAATTTAGTAATCAATTAAAAAATGAACAAAAATATACGGGTGTTATCGTGAGCATGCTGATGAGGACCCGAAGAAGTGATTCAATGGGCGTGGTCGTGATCGGGGCTATGGAGTAGTTTAGTGTTTATTGTTGTGTTTAAATGTTTAACTTGTAACATATTGAACCGGTTCTTAATTCGGGTTTAATAAGTGTTAATAACTTGGGTTGGAGACTCGTGTTGGTTGTGATAATGTTACCTTGTGTTTTTATAAGTCGATCATGTTGGTTTGGTTTTGTTCCATAGGGTTGTGTGTTTGGTTTGGTTGTTATAGCTTTAAGACTTGTTTTGCTGCAAAATTGCCTCTGCTGTTAACTATAGTAGACTATATCCGTGACCAGTCGACCGGATTCGTGTGTGGTTTGAAGTCTGTGGATTGTGATATCGTGGGTAGGTCCTGTCGGTCTCAATTATGTCCCGGGATGATTCCAAGGCTGCATAGAGAGACCTAGGTCTTACGGCTTTAATCTAATTAACTAAAGTCACCACCTGATTTTATGGTATCAGGAAATCGTGAATTGACTTGCTCAAAATGGAAGGGTACTCACCCTTCATTGCCAGAAAATGGGCTCGGGGGTCTTGGTATGAAAGGGGAAGGAGCCATAAGCTTGGGCTAGAGCACTCCCTCCTAGCCCTACCTTACGGTAGGCCTTGCCAATATCTTTGTTCTTAATTCATAATTAGTGTTCTTTTCTTAAACATACTAGATAATATATACATAGCATAAGGATCATCTAAGAAAAATTAAGCAAGTGATTTAGTTCAAGTAGCAAGCGGATGTACATGCGATACTAGAGAAAGTATAGGAATACTCACAGTGGGCCAATCCCGCTCGAGGTCAAATGCAAAGAAAGAAAATGTGCATGGAATGCAATGGGAACAAGAGAACTTACATTGGGTGACTCATGTAGAGTCGTAATGGCAATTCAAGGTAAACGTGTTATGCCACATGCAACAATCCTAGATAGTTTGTCTCTAACAAATAAGCATATACCAGAGACTATCCTAAATGATTTGTGTCGTTGATGCAAAAGTTGTAAACCTAGCAAAATTTCTAAAGAGAAGGATAGAATAGTGTACATGACTCATGGACACTAAGTGTCACGCCCCGGAACGGCAAAAATAGAGAAAAATAAATTTCCTTTTTGGGTCCAAAGGCAGCGACGGGTGAAGTCACATGATTGTCCACACCACGCAGTACTAAGCAACAAGAAGTAATAGTGTAACAACAATGAAGTCTAGGTTCTGATCACAACGTAACATAAGGTCAACAGAAGTTACTAACTATTACATATCAGAGTCTCGAATTAAATATAAGGCAGCGGAAGTACAAATGTCAAGGCAACATATGCCTGACTACAAAAAGGGTTCTAAAATGGTAAAGACAATTAGCTATAATTCTAGTCTAGTCTTCAGTTGGCATAAAGGTAGTCCTCGGCGTAGTAGTCTTCTTCAGTCTGACCTCCGTCGGGGAAATCCTCCACAGGGACTCCGTCACCGTCATAGTGGTCCTCTCCTGCAGGCCCTTCACCTGTATAGTCATAACCAGGGTGCGCTGGAACGTAGAAATGTCCAGCGGCATAAACGCCGTCAGCTAAATGAAAGCTGAGTGAGTTAAATACTAACAGGGTATCGACTATTGAAGTTATTACAAGTTATAAGCCACAACAAGTTAGAGTTCTGTAAGGGTAACTTCTTTACATTAAACCGATGATCCGATTACTAATGTTTTACTTATATAAAACCGATAACACGTCTAGATAGGGGAACAGACTCGACAGTAGTTCAACTCTATAACACACCATTGCTCATCCACCGCTTTTAAGAACATATGCACAGTCCACCGCATGTCATGGATACCACGTTAGTCCATCCCCCGCTTTTAAGAACATATGCACAGTCCACCGCATGTCAGGGATATAACGCTTTAAACAACAGTACATCATTCTATGCCACGACTTAGCGACGTCTACCAGTGATCACGGTCCACCGCATGTCATAGACACCTTTGTCTGTCTACCGCTTTTAAGAACATATGATTAGATCATCTGGCTATCTTAGGGCAAATGGTCCGGTTCACCGCAAGTCATAGACACCTTCGTCTGTCTACCGCTTTTAAGAACATATGATCGACCAAAGCCCGCCCACGCAAATTTCCCGAATCTTAGCAAACCTACTTAAGTTCGACTCTATCACCGATACATGACAATCCCAATGTGGCCTGACTACTCTGAATGAAATGAACGTTAACTCAAAAGGATTCATGACTATTCCGTTATCTAACGTTATAAACATTATTCATTAATCTTGTTATTACTACGATCCTACGCTGCATTAACTCGTTATCATGTCTGTATTACAATAATAAAGCATGCTGGGAAATACTGAACAGTAAATAAACAACTAAACAATTATTACATTTATTTAAACAAGTAAAACAGTAAACTGTAACTGTCAATCGATTGGTATAGATGTCAATCGATTGGTATAAAAGTGGCATCAATCGATTGGAAGAAGGTTCAATCGATTGGTATAAAAGTAGTGTCAATCGATTGATCAAAGATTCAATCGATTGGATCACAATCCATGTCAATCGATTGCATAAATATTCAATCGATTGGAACATGAAAGATGTCAATCGATTGATATAGATGTCAATCGATTGACACTTCGTCTTCTTCACAGAGAAGACTGCCCAGCAACATATAAACAGGAATACATGATTTCTCTTTCATTTCTTCATTCAAACATGTCATAACATCAATGTAAGGCTACCAAGTGAGTTTAGAACTCACCTTAGACGTTAAGGGCGTGTTTGGTTGTGTTTTGAAGCTTGAGCTTCAATGGTGGCTCCTCCCTCTCTCCTCTAGTTCTCTGTCTTCTCTCTTCTCCTTCTCCTTCTCTTCTTCTTCTTTCTGGTCTTCTCCTTCTTTCTTCTTGTCTCAGTCCATCTGTGTGTGTGTGTATAAATATATGAATATATGTGAGTATATATATATATATGAGCGTATATATATATAAACACACACAAAACCCTCCCTCTCACTCTCTCTAATTTCTATAAACAGAAATACGCCCAAAATGGGCTGGTATATATAGAGAGGGAGTGTTCACGTGGCCTCTCCTCAGCCAGAGCAAAAGAATCTGCCCAGCTACCTCCAATTGATTGACATAAGTGTTAATCGATTGATAAAATCAATCGATTGATATAAAGTTCAATCGATTGGTATCCAAAGTAAGGCAATCGATTGGAAAACTTGCCAATCGATTGGTATCCAAATTATACCAAGGTAAGGCCAAGCTCAAACAAGTATTAAAAGAAGCATACAGGGTCTTATTCACATAATATATTACAAAAATACAGGGTATTACATCATCCACCACTCATAAAAGATTTCGTCCCCGAAATCCGAAATAAAGTGGGTTAAAACAAAAATGGAAACTTCTCTCGCATCTCCGACTCCAATTCCCATGAAGCTTCTCCTTCGTCGTGGTGCTTCCACTGAACCTTCACTAGCGAAATATCCTTGTTTCTGAGCTTCTTCACTCCTCGGTCTAGAATACGCACTGGTCCTTCATTGTATGTCACGTTCTCGTTCACCTCGATATCTTCAAAACTGATCTCGTGCGTTGGGTTGTGGGCACATTTCCTCAACATGCTGATGTGGAAAACGTTGTGCACTCCTGACATCTTTGGCGGCAACGCAAGTCGATAAGCAACCTTCCCAACACGTTCTAGGATCTCGAACGGTCCGATGAATCGCGGCGATAGCTTGCCTTTCTTCTGTCCGAATCTGACGATACCTCGAACTGGCAAGACTTTAAGTAGCACATGATCTCCAACTGCCAGCTCTAGATCTTTCCGTCGCTTGTCGGCATAGCTCTTGTGTCTGGATTGCGCTGTCTTCATCTTTTCTCGTACAATCTGGATCTTTTCGCTGGTTTCTCGAATCATCTCGGGCCCAAGTAGTTGAGTATCTCCGACTTCGGCCCAACATAGCGGCGATCGGCAAGGTCTTCCATACAAGGCTTCAAACGGCGCCATCCCTATGCTCGTGTGGTAGCTGTTGTTGTAGGCAAACTCGATCAAAGGTAAATGCGTCTCCCATGAACTCTCGAATTCAATGACACAGGCTCGCAACATATCCTCCATCACTTGATTGACTCGTTCTGTCTGACCGTCCGTCTGTGGATGAAAGGCCGAACTCAAATTCAATGAAGTTCCCATTGCTGTCTGAAGGCTTTTCCAAAATTCTGCGGTGAAGCGTGAATCTCGATCTGAAACTATTAAGACAGGTACACCGTGCAGTCGCACTACTTGCTGTAGATACATCCGGCTCAGTCTTTCGACAGGGTGCGTCATGCTGTAGGCGATAAAATGTGCTGACTTGGTGAGTCGATCCACTATTACCCAAATAGCGTCGTGGTTTTGTTGAGACTTCGGCAATCCAACCACAAAATCCATGGTGATGTGCTCCCATTTCCATTGGGGAATCGGTAGCGGTTGTAGGAGTCCAGGTGGTTTCTGATGCTCCGCCTTCACTTGTTTGCAAATAAGACATTGCGATACATACTCGGCCACTTCTCGCTTCATTCCTTCCCACCAGAAGTTTCTCTTCAAGTCCTTATACATCTTATTTCCTCCTGGGTGGATAGTCATCCTTGACTTGTGTGCTTCGTCCAAAATGTTCTTCCTGAGACCATCGTCATTTGGCACACAGAGTCTACCTTTGCATCTCAGTGCTCCGTCCGTACTAATACTCCATATCTCTAGTTCCTTTGTGGATATCTTGGCAAACCATAACTTGAAGTCCTCGTTCGACTGTTGAGCTTCCAAGATGCGGCTGATGAGAGTCGGTTGTACAACAAGACACCCAAGGTGTTGTCCTTCTCCTGATTCCACTAGTCGAAGGTCGAATTCGGCTAACGTCTCCATTGCTCGCCATTCTCTAATCAAAATCGAAGCAACCAAAAGGCGTGGCCTCCGGCTCAGAGCGTCGGCTACAACATTTGCTTTACCCGGGTGGTATTGCATAGAGAAGTCGTAGTCCTTGAGTAGCTCCATCCATCTCCGTTGTCGCATGTTCAACTCCTTCTGAGAGAACAGGTATCTTAAACTCTTGTGATCTGAGAACAAGTCGAACTTTTCTCCATACAAATAGTGTCTCCAAATCTTCAGGGCGAACACGATTGCGGCTAGTTCCAAGTCGTGCATCGGATAGTTCTTCTCATGTGGCTTCAATTGTCTTGATCCGTATGCGATGACATTCCCTTCTTGCATTAGCACACAACCAAGTCCTTGGTGTGATGCATCACTATAGATTATGAATTGTTCACCACTCTTAGGTATCGCAAGCACGGGTGCTGAGGTTAGTCTTTCTTTCAATTCCCAAAATGCATCCTCATGTTTATCGGCCCATTCGTACTTCGTCTCCTTCCTAGTCAGGCTTGTCAACGGTCCTGCGATTCTAGAGAATCCTTCCACAAATCTCCGGTAATACCCAGCCAATCCTAGGAAACTCCTAACTTCGGTTGCGTTGGTTGGCCTGTTCCAGCTCAAAACTGCATCGATCTTAGATGAGTCTACGGAAATCCCATCCTGTGATATCACATGTCCCAGGAATTTAACTTCCTGAAGCCAGAATTCACATTTGCTGAATTTTGCATACAGACTATTGTCTCTGAGAGTCTGTAGAGCAATTTGCAGATGCTTCTTATGTTCTTCTTCCGTCCTTGAATAAATTAGAATGTCGTCAATGAATACTATAATGAATTGATCCAGATAGGGTCTGAATACTCTATTCATTAGGTCCATGAATACTGCCGGGGCATTAGTCAATCCAAAAGACATCACTAGAAACTCATAGTGTCCATATCTCGTCCTGAAGGCAGTTTTCGGTATATCTTTCGGCCGAACTAGTAATTGATGGTATCCTGAACGCAAGTCAATTTTTGAGAATATCCTTGATCCTTGTAGTTGATCGAACAGGTCGTCTATCCGGGGAAGTGGGTATCTATTCTTGATCGTGACCTTATTCAGCTCTCTGTAGTCGATACAGAGTCGTAGCTCTCCGTCCTTCTTTTTCACAAATAGAACTGGTGCTCCCCAAGGTGATGTACTCGGGCGAACAAAACCTAAGTCTTCAAGTTCCTGAACTTGCTTCTTTAATTCCAACATTTCTGTTGGCGCCATCCGATACGGGGTCTTGGAAATCGGCAACGTTCCAGGTGCTAACTTAATGCAGAAGTCTATCTCTCTCTTCGGCGGAAGTCCTGAGATACTTCGGAACACATCTTCAAAGTCTTGAATAACGGGGATCTGGTTGATATTAAGCTCCGTGCTTGAAGTCTTAATCGTGGCTAGGCAGCTCGTGATAAATATGTCGCTCAACGGTTGGCACTGAAATCTTATCTGCGGGCAACCAGGCGTCGAAAAGACAATGGTCCGACTAACACAATCCAGGTTAGCGCCATACTTAGTAAGCCAATCCATTCCTAGGATCACGTCGAACTCAGACATTGACAAGACTATCAAGTCTGCCGGAAAATTCCTATCCTCTAGTGTCAAGGGACAATCCTTGCACACCTTACCTAACTTAACGGATACTCCCAAGGGCGAAACGGCATTAAGGGTTGGCTCAAGTGCTAGGGGTAACAATCCCAAATCACGTACCATCTTAATAGCTATGAAAGAACGGGCAGCACCGGTATCAAACAAAGCTCTAACTTGACAGTGAAATAAAATGAATGTACCTTCCAAGTTTTGCTGTTCCTCCGCATTATATCCTGCATTGTCAGGGATGATGGCATTCACCCTAACCTGTCCTTGCTGTCCTTGCTGTCCTTGAGCAGGCGCTCTATAGTAACCTCCACGTGGTGCTCGACAATCCTTGCTTATGTGACCAGGCTTGTTACAGTTGCGGCAGACGAGGTCATTGCGGCGGTTGGTCTTGGGGGCTGTGCAATACTTTGCAATATGTCCGGGCACTCCACAGTTGAAACATCCATCAATATTCTGTCGCTGAGCGACGGGCTGTGCCTGAGGTGGTCCTTGCTGTTGATTCTGTTGTCGAGGAAAATTAGCTTGGGGCTTCCTTGTCCCATCCCATGTGCGCTTGGTTCCTTGGTAGTTGTTGGTCTGGGGTTTCCATCCTTGATTGTTCCTCGATGATTGCGCGGGAAAGTGCCTTGGTTGGAAGGTCCTGGGTGGAGGTCGATTCGCTTGTGGTCCTTGTATAGGGTAAGAATCCTTTTCCAAACTTGAAGCAAGACGGACAATCCCTTCAAACGACTGACCCAGATGGCCTATCATCTTGTACCGGAGGTGTGGGTTGAGTCCTTGGTGGAATCGCTTGACCTTCTTGACGGAGGTGTCTATCATATGCGGAGTGAAACGGGAAAGTCGCTCAAATTGTGTAGTATACTCTCTGACTGTCCAGTTTCCTTGGGTTAGACTCAGGAAATTCCTCTCTTGTTGGTCTCTTTCATCCTCAGGGAAATACTTCTCGAGAAATCGAGTCTTGAATGCTTCCCAAGGCATTCTCCTTGCAGCGTCAATCCCAATCGTGGCTCTCTCGGCCTCCCACCAGTTCGCGGCGGAGTAAGTTAGTTGAAATGCGGCTAGACGTCTCTTGCCAAGCTCACTGCACTCCAGGGCTTCAAAGATTAGCTCCAACTCCCGTATCCATTGCTCTGCTTTCCAGGACTCTGCCATGCCGTCGAACTTTTCGGGTCGCAGGCCACGAAATCGTTCCAACAGTTTATCGCGTGTCTGCCTTGGAGGGACAAAGTGGTTGTTACCATTGTCGTTGGTGGCATGATTGTAGGTATCGCCGATGTGCTCCATCCGTTGCATGAAAGCTTCGAAGACTCCAGTTGGGTCCATACCCTCGGGAATGGGTGCTCCCAGTCGTGCTTGGTTCCTTGTGGGTCCCACCATAGTGATCCGTGTGAGGTGTACCTATGAAGGATCTAACGAATTGCCGACAATCTCCTCGGGGAAATGATCATACTTAAATAATAGAAAGCGTAACATGAATCAAAATCACAACCATAACATAATAATGAGGTGATAACAGAAATAACCAAGAGAAACAATCTGCCATATATATATACCCAAAAGATGTACAGCGGAGTACACAATAGATCATATGTGTACCGCGTAGTACATGATCCTATACAAGATCTAAACAAAAGAAAGATATACACAAAACCACTACTGGTGGCTACCTATACAAAAAGGCTACGGTTAATAGCTGTCTATGTAAGCGTCAAAAGTAAGTGGACAACATGTCCTAAAGTCAAGCGCAAAAGTCTAAGCCCTAAAGGTACTGGACTCAAAAGTTGTCCACATCGGATCCATAGATGGAAGCCTCGTCCTCTGGGGCAACCTCAGACAAAACATCATCCTCATCCATGTCATCGTCATCCATCATGTCCTCATCCTCTATCACAACATCCTCGATCAGCTCGGGTCCATCATGCTCCACAACAGCTCCCAAATCCCCTGCATCAGCGGCCATGTCAGCCTGGGCTGCATCAAATGCGGCTGCAAGTGCCTCAGCCTGTACCATAGCCTGTGCCAACTCCGGTGCTCCGATCTCGAATCCATGGGAATGTGCAGCCATCTCTGTGGCCCACTCAGCTGCTAGCTGTGCTATAATGCCTCCTGGTAAGACTGGTACTACTGCATCATCGTCTGCGGCTACCTCCTCTTCCTCTATCGGATAACCCTCTGCAACCACAATATCTACGCCAACTGGCACGTCCATACCGGCTGGGTCCACGGGGTCCTCCTCCTCTGGATCATACTCCGGCTCCTCGTCATCGGTGTCCTCGTCCTCTTCATCCTCCATCTCCTCATCTGCATCCTCTGGCTCATTGTCGTCATCGCTCTCATTATCACCCTCCGGATCCTCATCTGCTGGGGGTGCATCAGCCATGTCCTCTTCTGGTGGGGGTGGAGGTGCTGCTCTAACCTGTGCAAGTAGAAACTGGTACGAAGAACGGTCTCGTAACATCAGTAGAGAATCCTCCTCGATGCGTTTGAAGGTCTCCTTGCGGTAGATCATCTCCTGACGTATCACTTCTGGGTCCTGGGTCCCAAATCTCTGCTGCTCGATCCGCATGTCTCGCTCTGTCTCTGCAATAGCTCTCTGCCTAACCTTCCAGGCATAGTACTCTGGATCTGCTGGCGCAATACTACTCTCATACACATAGTGTCCTCCGAACTCGTCTGGAACGAACAGCGGCGGTGCCATGCTACCTGAAAAGGGACTACCTTAAGTCAGAACTATTCTTAATATCCATCTATAGAATCTCAAGGTTCTAGGACCAGATGGTGTGGGACAATCTGTGAGTGAAAAGGTATACAACCTAGGCTCTGATACCAAAAATCCTGTCACGCCCCGGAATGGCAAAAATAGAGAAAAATAAATTTCCTTTTTGGGTCCAAAGGCAGCGACGGGTGAAGTCACATGATTGTCCACACCACGCAGTACTAAGCAACAAGAAGTAATAGTGTAACAACAATGAAGTCTAGGTTCTGATCACAACGTAACATAAGGTCAACAGAAGTTACTAACTATTACATATCAGAGTCTCGAATCAAATATAAGGCAGCGGAAGTACAAATGTCAAGGCAACATATGCCTGACTACAAAAAGGGTTCTAAAATGGTAAAGACAATTAGCTATAATTCTAGTCTAGTCTTCAGTTGGCATAAAGGTAGTCCTCGGCGTAGTAGTCTTCTTCAGTCTGACCTCCGTCGGGGAAATCCTCCACAGGGACTCCGTCACCGTCATAGTGGTCCTCTCCTGCAGGCCCTTCACCTGTATAGTCATAACCAGGGTGCGCTGGAACGTAGAAATGTCCAGCGGCATAAACGCCGTCAGCTAAATGAAAGCTGAGTGAGTTAAATACTAACAGGGTATCGACTATTGAAGTTATTACAAGTTATAAGCCACAACAAGTTAGAGTTCTGTAAGGGTAACTTCTTTACATTAAACCGATGATCCGATTACTAATGTTTTACTTATATAAAACCGATAACACGTCTAGATAGGGGAACAGACTCGACAGTAGTTCAACTCTATAACACACCATTGCTCATCCACCGCTTTTAAGAACATATGCACAGTCCACCGCATGTCATGGATACCACGTTAGTCCATCCCCCGCTTTTAAGAACATATGCACAGTCCACCGCATGTCAGGGATATAACGCTTTAAACAACAGTACATCATTCTATGCCACGACTTAGCGACGTCTACCAGTGATCACGGTCCACCGCATGTCATAGACACCTTCGTCTGTCTACCGCTTTTAAGAACATATGATTAGATCATCTGGCTATTTTAGGGCAAATGGTCCGGTTCACCGCAAGTCATAAACACCTTCGTCTGTCTACCGCTTTTAAGAACATATGATCGACCAAAGCCCGCCCACGCAAATTTCCCGAATCTTAGCAAACCTACTTAAGTTCGACTCTATCACCGATACATGACAATCCCAATGTGACCTGACTACTCTGAATGAAATGAACGTTAACTCAAAAGGATTCACGACTATTCCGTTATCTAACGTCATAAACATTATTCATTAATCTTGTTATTACTACGATCCTACGCTGCATTAACTCGTTATCATGTCTGTATTACAATAATAAAGCATGCTGGGAAATACTGAACAGTAAATAAACAACTAAACAATTATTACATTTATTTAAACAAGTAAAACAGTAAACTGTAACTGCCAATCGATTGGTATAGATGTCAATCGATTGGTATAAAAGTGGCATCAATCGATTGGAAGAAGGTTCAATCGATTGGTATAAAAGTAGTGTCAATCGATTGATCAAAGATTCAATCGATTGGATCACAATCCATGTCAATCGATTGCATAAATATTCAATCGATTGGAACATGAAAGATGTCAATCGATTGATATAGATGTCAATCGATTGACACTTCGTCTTCTTCACAGAGAAGACTGCCCAGCAACATATAAACGGGAATACATGATTTCTCTTTCATTTCTTCATTCAAACATGTCATAACATCAATGTAAGGCTACCAAGTGAGTTTAGAACTCACCTTAGACGTTAAGGGCGTGTTTGGTTGTGTTTTGAAGCTTGAGCTTCAATAGTGGCTCCTCCCTCTCTCCTCTAGTTCTCTGTCTTCTCTCTTCTCCTTCTCCTTCTCTTCTTCTTCTTTCTGGTCTTCTCCTTCTTTCTTCTTGTCTCAGTCCATCTGTGTGTGTGTGTATAAATATATGAATATATGTGAGTATATATATATGTATGAGCGTATATATATATAAACACACACAAAACCCTCCCTCCCACTCTCTCTAATTTCTGTAAACAGAAATACGCCCAAAATGGGCTGGTATATATAGAGAGGGAGTGTTCACGTGGCCTCTCCTCAGCCAGAGCAAAAGAATCTGCCCAGCTGCCTCCAATCGATTGACATAAGTGTCAATCGATTGATAAAATCAATCGATTGATATAAAGTTCAATCGATTGGTATCCAAAGTAAGGCAATCGATTGGAAAACTTGTCAATCGATTGGTATCCAAATTATACCAAGGTAAGGCCAAGCTCAAACAAGTATTAAAAGAAGCATACAGGGTCTTATTCACATAATATATTACAAAAATACAGGGTATTACACTAAGTCACATGCGGAAGAGGCAAGACCGCTCTAAGGAGTTGAGTCTGGATTTTTTGGATCTCAGCATCAAAATCCCACAAAACCAAGCATTGCGAAAGAACAAAAGAAAGTCCAAGCATACAAGTGGAATGCATGAGAAATAAGAAGAATGTTCATCAATCAAAATTTCAGATTTGAAGACCTGATGAAAAACACTCCAAAAGTAGGTCTAAAAATGAATCAATTCAATTCCTTTTCTAGATCATAAGTGTAATGAGTTAGGAAACTTTTCCAACAAGTAGGACCTTATTTGCATAAGTGATTTGTGAATTCTATTCATTTAAAAGTCTTTGTCCAGACTGGTGGACTGATCTTGCAAAAATCATAACTAAATTCACAAAATTCTTATGAAGTCTTATCTTTCGTCAAAAGAAATGTTTTTCATTGAAGTTCATGGGAAAAATACTTTCATAAACCCAGATTGAACTTAATTCCTCTAAAAACATATTTGAAACAAACTTTACTATTCTGGAATATTAATATAAATGATTTCTGCCCATACTTGTCAACTGATCTTGTAAAAATCATAACTTAATTCACAAAATACCTATGAAGGTCCATTTTGTGTCAACAGAAAGATATTTCATTGAAGTTCATAGGAAAAATACATTAATAAGCCTAGATTGAACTTAAGGTCTCTGAAAATTGAGTTGAATCAGACTCTGTTATTCTGAAATTTTGATATCCTATGACAAATGAAAAATATGCAACATAGACATGCAAAATCACCCAAGCATGTTTTTTCAAGCTTTTGATCTTTTCCAATTATCCTAAAATGATTTCTAAGCGATATTTTATATTTGTCACGCCCCAAATTTAATTACTGATACCAATATGGTTATGGTATAAAGTGAAATTAATGAGGCTATGACGGTATTAATATTTTAAATCACCACCTCCTGAAAATACAATACTTATATTTCATACTACAACTTCTTAAAGAGAAATCTCTTATTACATTGCATTTATTCCAAACAGAAAGAAAGTAAAATAAAATGAACGATCTTGATCCTTAAACAGTCCTTTTCCTCAGTTCTCACCTTCTGTCCCTGTCCCTGTCCCTGTAATTTTTATTTATAAAAATAATGAGCTGTGGGCCCAGTAAGGATATAATTTTATTTTCGAAAGGAAGCCTTTATAATGATACATATATAATTAACATTACTTGATTTCCAGAAAAATTGAATTAGATAACACATTTAATATCGTACGTACCAGTTGCCTGTAAAATTACATGTGAGAAATCTTTTAAAAGGAATATATCAACTCATCACATAATGTATATCTCATCAAGGCTACAACACCCCAGCCCAGCTCGAAAGGTGTATACCACCTACCAGCCCAGCTCGAAATAGGTAGTATATTAGTGCACTAACTGTAGGACTATCTCATTCCCAGCCATCTCAACTTTGACTATCTCAGTCTTACATTATTTCTAAGGCCTCGGCCTTACCTTCAACCAATTACCAATAAAGCATTTATGATAACTTGAATAATATGTTCATAATACTTCATGTTCATAATAATTCATAGTTTAACTGCAGACCAAATGGAAATTTATCTTCAATATCACTTTTCTAAGTTAATTTAGTTTTGGGCTCAACTTAAAGTTTTAATCCAAACAGACCCCAAAGTTAAAACACAAGAATAAGAAATTCTATATCGGACCATTTAGAAATGGAACGATTTCTATAAACGCAACTGATTTAAGATTTATTGTCTGTAAAATTGTAAATGAAAGTAATGTAACATCTATATTTTTGCATATATATATATTTGTATATATATATATATTTCAAGGTAACAAAAGTGGCAAGATTTTGGACTCAAGTTGCTTATGTCGTTGGATTGATCCTTACTGTAAGGTAAAAGTTCGTTTCTTATTATTTTTCCTAAATAACAATAAAAATAAAAATTAAAAGGTTTGATTGTTTAAAGAATTGAACCCTCAACCTTGAGAGTTAAAAATAGAACCCATTACCACTCTGTCCATCACAACATCTCTGTTTGAATTTGCCCAGAATATGCTTATAAGTCATAGTAGCAGCTACTGTATATAGATATTAAAAAAAATAACAGAGAAAGGTTCATACCAATACCCACTCTACCAAATAAACTTGACGTTTATCTTTTACGAAAATATATCTTTATACATACTGTGTTGACTTCCCAAATCCTAACCGGAAATTTCTACCGCCGGTGATTATTCCGGCATCATCTCCGGCGACGGTGGCCGGAAAAACCCACTGATTCTGAAATTTTAACTTTACTTGCCCGTTTTTTGATCCATTTTCGATGCCGTTTCTTCCTAAATGTCTGTCGGAACCTCCAAAACATGTCTAAATGTATAAAGCTCCACAGAAATTGAATTTATTTTAAAATAACTAGTGACCCCAAAGATCTAAAATTCACAGCTTCATATATTAACAGAGAGTTTGAATAGTATATTCCTTACCTTATTTTCAAGAGGTTCCAACTCAGCCTTTAGCTTTTCCGATTCTCCTTCTTGCTTCTCTCTCTCTCTCTCTCTCTCTCTCTCTCTCTCTCTCTCTCTCTCTCTATTTTTTTTTATCTCCTCTATATCATATATAGTAGAGGTTTATATATATATATATATATATTACAAATTAAAAGAATCTTACTTCATGATTACTATTAATAATATCCAAAGGAATCTCTCAACTCAATCCTAATTTAGATGAGGATAGTTATCATGATTACTAGTAATAATTCTATCCTAAGGAATCTTCCAATTCTATCCTAATCTAAATGAGGATAGTTATTAACTCATTCAATCTTATCCCTTTTCACTCTTACACATGCATATACTAGTTTAATTCCAATGTATAAATATAGATATGTGGAAGAGAGGGTTATCCATATTGATATTTATCCATTTATTATTTGTATAAAAATAAGTACATGTTAGTTACTTCTAATGTAAAGTTGTTTTTACCAAGTGACCCACTATACCAAATAATAAAAGTTGTTAATACTAAGTGGTACACTAAAAGAAAAGTTTATATATATCAAATGACATTTTATAATTACCATAAGGTATCTTAGAAAGGTTATTACCAATTGGTACCAAAAGTTTATAACTAATAATACCTGTCATTACAATTTGAGACCTAAAAATTGAATGTATCTTACAACTAAAAATAAATAAATAGTTGTACACATAGACTTACTGTAATAATACTCTTTTTTTTTTTTAAGGTCATCACAATATTTCATTATCAAGAAAACAAAGTTTGATAGTCTTGCATGCATGATTCATTTACAATAGAGATTTGGGAAATTCTAGCATAGTCTTACTTGCTTCACTCTCTCGAAAGATAACATTAGCTTGATCATCTTGACTTTGTGCTAGTGTAATCTTATCAAGCTAAGAATTACTTCCATGAAAAGAGCATCAATCACATCCTCTAGACTCTTCCAAATTTCAATCATATATAAATCATGTTCAAGTATATTAACCCGTCTTTCTGATAATCTTTTGGAAATTTGTAAGTGAGATTCATCAAGGCAAACTGGATGAAGGTGATTTCATCTTTATTCATCCATGGATTTTGAAGTCAAGCCTCAAGGGTTATAATGAGTTCTAACCCATGGGCAAAAGTCAAATTTGCATTAATGAACAATTCTTAGTTCATTTATTTTATCTTATGGAAAAACACTTTTAGTATGTGAAAAGTTTGTTAGAAAGATCAAAATCAAGAATGAAGAAGTTCAAGATGATTTCCAATCAAATATACCTTTCTTGGTTAAGAACACCAACCTAGTTAGTTGAAGGACTTACAATTATCATCTTGGTATGTCCAAAAGAGGAAATAGAAGTACATATACTTACATAGAGTCATAGAAGGAAACATACATCTTCATCATGGACTCAAAGAAAAAGGCAAAGAATAATGCATGTTCAAGTGTGTGCACATGTGTTCTTTACTAAAAGAGAAAACAAATCTCAAGAACATAGGAAAATATGAAAATAGCACCTCTAATCCATCTTTATCAACAAAATCAAACTAGATATGGATCATTGTGTAAGTAGTGTGAGAAATCAAAGCAAAGATGTGAAGAAGAAAATAGAGGAAAGAAAATATCCAAATTCTAAAAATACATATATACAAAACCAGTACATTGAAGAAGTAGTTCTAGAGTTTACTTCTTGAAGACCTCTTACAAATGCAAAGAGTTGGAAGAAAGTCCTTCTTCCTTCAAGTGTTCTTCAAGCTCCAAGTTTAGGATGCAAAGACGTCAACTCATATTCTAGCTTAGATCTCCTAAAATACTATTTCTTTTTAGCTTTTCAAGAAAACAAAAAGAATGTTTTTTCTTACTTTTTCATTTTCTATTCAAGAAAAGACAAGCACAAACTTTTTATTTTTCTACTCCCAACTTCAAGATATTCTAATATGAATTCTAGGTGGATCCTAGGTAGTTGTTGAGATCCTTCTTATGATTTCTTGATGGTTCTAAGTGGGGGACCAAAGGGTCTAATTTACAGGCAAACGATGTAGGGTTTGAGTGTCTTTTATGCATAGAAATAGGGTAAAATGGTTAATTCAGGGACCAAATGAAGTTTTCTGGGCAATTTTGCTTTACAGCACACATGTATATACAATAGGAGAGAGAAAAATCAAGTGGTGGCCAACATATGGAGGTGGCGGCTCTAGTGGGACATGCCAGTGCCACGTGGCATCCACCACTTGCTTTTCCTCTTCCCCTGTGTATCCCCTGCTTCCTTGTCAAATTTCATGTCCATAGCCCTTCTGGATTTTCTTAAAAATGGTTTTTGGCCCCCGAAATCCCTTATTTTCACGCCGTTGGAAAGCTATAAGACTGAATTACAATCTAAAAAAAATCCCCAGAGTAATTTTCATAAGAATTGAATATCAAATTTGATTTGGAAGTCTCTCGAAATTCTTGTGCTCTTTCGTGCTCTTTTCACAATTTAGCTTCCTAAGCACGCCGATTTTGAATTTTTTTTTGAAATTAAGCTACTGGACTCTCAGAATTCATGCCTGAGACCATAATGACCATTTTCTCTAAGTTATATGCATATTTTGTAAATCAATTTTGAGAAAAAGACTAACTTTGGGCTCCAAGAACACTTTCTAGAGTCCGAACTTTCGTTGCGCGAAATCGAGATACCTTCTTCAAGGTATTTTTCATCATCGAGATCTTCAAGAGGTTGTTCTCCCTAAATCCTGAGAGTGTGGTAAAAAATTTGGTGTCTACAAATTCAGGTTTCTGTGTTTCTAAAACAGTTGACTGAAAGTGATTGTATTGTCGACTGGATCACCATTTTGAAAACTGTGCTCTCTGTGATGTAAATCTAGCCGACCAAATAGGTACTACTCGATCGATTTTGACACTACCCCCTTGACACTTAGTCAACTGGATTGGTGTTAGTCGACCAAATTGGGTTTCCAGAGATCCTTGCTCTTTGTAATCCTCGATGCAGTCGACTGGGTTCCCAATCAGTCAGCCAGACCTCTGTTTACAAATGGTAATGATTTTGTATGTGTTTAAATGATAAAATTCTTTTAATCTAGTACTTTGTGGTTCTTAATGAACATCTGGGAGGTAATTGTATGCCTTGGTGCCGTGCCATGTGTCCTAGAACTATATGGGTGGTTCTGGGGCGTGACACATACACTATGAGTAGATTGCCCCAAACTTATCTTCTGTACTTTAAATGGATAGAAATCTTGAAGAGTTTTTATTGAGCCAATTCCTGGATACACATTATACTCGTCCTCAAAAGTTTTCCAAAACTTAGCTCCCGATTGACTATTGTAGACTGTATGATTTGTGCTTACACTGACATGTGTATGGCATAGAATTTCATCCTCAAATGGTTGCATGTTGAAGTTGCTCACTTGTTCAGTCATGTTGATGAACAAAGAATGAATTGAAAATGCAAAAAAAATGTGTTGTTTTGTGAATCTGTTGTGTGTTTCTATGAGCAAGTTTTTTTTTTTTTGGTCTCCAACACAGCTTATATATATGCTTCAGTTTTTAGCTGTTGTTATTTTATGTAATACCCGTAAATTCTACGATAATAAAATGAGTCGCCGTACTTTTATGAGTAATTCTTTCAGTATTATTGAATTCCAGGGAACCAAACTTATACGTACGTATTCATATGATAAATTTCTCGGACTGCTAAATCGAACCCTGACTGACTGGACACGCAAACCCACAAAATCTGTATCAAAGCTGGACTGCATTACACGTAGATTTGAACGACGACTAAAACCTACATTTATGAAAACTTTGGTACAATTAGAATCTTTCCCTAAATGGTAATGTACTTGCCTAGCCTAGCTCAACCCATTGGACACTTCCATTACCCAAACCACCCTCCCTTGTACCCGCCGGATTTCCCACACTACCCCAAACCATCGGCCACCTTCTTTGAGATACCATTCACCTCAACTCCTCTCAATCTCATCCATCATGTCCACCTCTATATCTGTGTATATGTGTTGTATTATATATCAAGAGCATTGTTAGTTGGGAGGGAGTACCGAGAGTTGAGAGAACTACACACACCCTCCGATTTCCCTCTACCTCCCCATCACACACACACGCGGGTCAAGAAGAAGCAGAGAAGAAGGAGGCCCGAGGCCTCACAGGTAAAACCCACCCCCTGTATTACTTTCACAGCCTGTACACATCTCATACACCTCCCTGGACCCTCACTTGCACGCCCAAACAGAGCCTAAGGCTCTCATTACCCCAGAACCACCATTGAAGCCCCTCACCGGAGCTTTATTTTGAAACATGACCAAAACCCATTTTGTTTGTACCAAACAGACCCCTGTGGTCCCGAACAGACCCCATAGAAGCAGCTTTCGAATTAGAGTACGTTTAGCACCCCATGCAGGCCATTATTCTCCTCAAACCCGAAAAGGATAATGGGTTCGTGGGAACCCAAAACGAATGAACCGGGTCTTAGCCTCCTAGTATGTTGTAGAGGGGGCCAAACCGAACCTATTGGCATTGGTCTCATCAATTTTGGTGGAAAAACGAACCAGTTATGAGCATTTGAAGATTTCCGGCGAAAATCGGGCTCGCCGGCGGCAGCCTGGCTCGCCGGAGAAGACGCGACCCGTATAGGGTGCGGGTTATATCATTTACCCGATTGGGTCGGGTCTTGGGTCATGGGTTTGGGTTTAGTTGTTTGTATATATGGTATTGGGTTCGGGTTATATTAGTTAGAAATGAATCCGGTTCGGATCTTTTAAGTAGGGTTATAGTCAAAGAGTATATGGGCGACCCGTGGGCATGGGTTTGGATTCGGGTTTGACCCGTGGACTTTTGCTTATAATTATAAGTTTTTATATTACTAATTATTCTGCTAATCAGGCTTAGCACACTAATGATCCGGATTAGCCATAATTTATACTTTATTAAGTTATTAATCTAGATTAGTATATATTAATCGAGATTAGTGCATAAATATATTAATTATAATATATTTAGTATTAATAAATATATGTAAATAATTATAAATGATTTTAAATGGTTTTAAATACCAAAAATAATTTCAATAATGCTATAAATTATATTTTAATAAATTGTAATATTATTTTTATAATATTCTTATATTATGAAAATATAAAATTACCATTTTATTATATACTTATTATTTATTGGTTTAAATAAATAATAAGTAAATATTTTAAATTAAAATAATTAGGTAGTAAATACCTAATGACCTCTTTTTAAGTATAGAAAAATTATATTAAATATTCCTAAGGTCTAGTACCTCTATATTGTAAATTATTATTTACAAAACCCTAGCTTTAATATTTTAATAATTGTTAATTACTTATAAATATCCGTTTGGTTGTATTTTAATTATTTAAAATACCAAACGAGCCCCGAAAATTATGAGAAAAATACCCCTAGCCTATTTTAAGGCCTAGTATTTAATAAAAATATTTATAAGAGTCATATATCTCCCTAAATCATATTTTATAATTATGGGACCCTGCAGCCTATTATTAGACGTTTTAAACTTCGAAAATTTGTAATAAATAAACCGTAGCTCAGAAAAATACGCGGTCAGTTCCTAGAGTCTTAGAATGACGTCTAGAATATTCCCTTAAAGTTTGGTGACCTTTCGACATGGTCAAAATACAGCTTATCTTTAGGGCCCAAACTGGTATAGAAAACCCAGCCTTTTATGTGACGGACTCCGATTTGAGTCTAGTCAATGGCGTTGGACTCAGAATGATGTCTAGATCATCATGTTGAGGTTTAGGAACCCACCCGACACAATTACCATTATGCCCCTGATTTTAGTAAGCTTATTAATCAATGTTCTATGTAATCTTAATGCTTTGTAGGAATCGCTACGCTTGTTTTGCACAACCGCTTCGAGGTGAGTCGTCCTAACTCACTTGGTATATTATAGAATTATTCTTTGATCATATATGTATGCCCAGTGCGTCCTGTGGGGACGATACTGATAAATATTAGTATTGTAAATGTTGAGAATCCTACTTATATGATGAACGCATGTTAGTCAACTATACTCGCATGTTAGTTAGATATTCGTTAATATTCTTGCTCATCATGATTTCATGTTTATACAGCCACATGAACATTCATATGAATATAGTCGAGTCATGATGTCAATGTTGACGTCTGCATGGTTAGTCACGGGGACTAACCCAGTCATATTGTTATACACATTGTGTGGACCGCAGTGGTCCGAGTGGTACAGTCAAGTAAATGGGAACAACGATGAAACTGCTATAGGGCCCTGCTAGGCGACGATAGCCAGAGTTTCCATTGAAATCATTGCAGTTATGCATGGATTGATGATTGATACGCTATAGGGCCCTGATAGGCGACGATAGCAATGTATCCATCAGAATACAATAGTTACCTTTCAAATGCTATAGGGCCCTACTAGGCGACGATAGCGCTGTAACTATTCTATTCTCCTGGCAAGGTCACGAGGACCTAAGAGTCCAATGATTACACTCTTTTTAAAACCAAAACTGCTATAGGGCCCTGTTAGGCGACGATAGCAACGTAATCATTCTACTCTGAGCTAACGGCGTTACACTGGTAATGTAACAAGTCACATGAGTCGGTTGTGGGTTCATGGTCGAGTTAAAGTCGAATATATCTATAATGCATTATGTCACCATCCTACATGTCATATGCTCATTAATGTTGTTTCAAGATATGATGTACTTGTATATCCTTATCTGTATTAGGAGTGATCGGTTAAGACGTTCTCACTTAGCTTCAAAAGCTAATGGCTCCTTCCCTGCCCTGGACTTTTTACGTCTAGGTTATGATGAGGAGAACTATCAAGGTAACAATGAAGATGAATATCACTATCCTCAGAATGGGAATTATCAGGAAGGTGACCCTGAGGCAGACTATCAGGAAGAGCCTGATAACGAAGGTTATGGGTTTGCCAGTTAGAAAGAGAACCTTGGCCTACTTCCGCATTAAGACTTCTTTTATGTTTTAATTATCTTTTTGTGATGTAATATTTAAGTGGCGTAAATCGCCCAAACCTATCTTTTGTAGTTTTCATTTGGAACTGCTGTAATAGCTTAAGCAGCAAAACACTTTAAGTTCCCCCATGAATACCATTAGACGCTTTTCGTAACTTCCTTACTCTGATATACATGTTTCGTTAGTATGTTGCACGGACATGTCAGTTTTATGTAACTCGTCATTCCCTACGGGTCCAGAAAGGAAATTTTAAATTTTCCCTATTTTTGGCTACTCCGGGGCGTGACATTTTACCCTTGCAATGGTTATTATTCTCAAATGGAACAATGGGGTGGCTGGCGGAGGGAGTGCCGACTAGTGGTGGCCAGCATAGGCTATGCAGTAGCCGGCTAAGGCTCTGTCGGCTAGGCCTGCCATTTACTTGAATGTTAAGTGAATTTAAGGGAATTGTAAACTTAAATTTCGCTACTATATACCTATCTAAGTTCCTATATGGCTGACACCGTTGTGTACAATATATACTAAACTAACTTAACTTACCTTACCAAACTAATACCGCTAGAGATGCTCTTACGGACATACAGCTCAACCTTCTTCTTCTTCTTCTTCTCATTCTTCTTCTTTTTTCAATGCGAAGAAGGGACAAATCGATCATTAAAATAACAAATGATGAATTTGAGGACCATGTTCGCGACTTTCAAATGATGAATATGAGGACCATGTTCACAATATTTGATATTTAGGGCAAAATAATGTGTCATCACACAGTGATATGGTATCACAAGTCAATCACAATTTAATATGGGCAATGCTTAGGACACAAAAGGGTCACAAAGAGATGCTCACAAAATGATGTAGCATCTCGTGTGGCAGTAGGACCCACCGCACTTAACTCAACCCATAGGATGCCATATTGGTGCCACATAGAATGCCACATTCTTTTATGAGCATCTCTTTGTGACCCTTTTGTGTCTCTAGCATTACCTATTCAATACTTATCCATTTGTCACCATATTTTAGGTCTATTATGGACTATCAATCCCTATGGGGGCCTACGAGGGACCCATAAGATCAACGGTCCACAATAGGCCATCACACCATGTGACGGGCTTATGAGATAATGTCTGTATTTTTAGGGGAAACATCTACACATAAGAACAACTTCTCAATCAATTAGAGGGTTGTAATAGTGACGTGGTAACCAATATTCACTCTTTTCCATATTACTTCCTCTAATTTGTTGTCTCTCAGCTAAGGGAACTTATAAGCAATTTGATACTATTGCTACGTTTGGTAGTAAATCCATGTGAAGCAAAATGGAATTCCATTATCTGATTTTTTTTTTTTTTGAAGAATTTGAGCCCATTTATCATATCAAAATCTGGATTACCACTGCCAAATTTGACGAATTCTTCCAACAAAATTTTGGTTAAAAGGTCCCTCTTATTGAATTAATTATTAGAGTTTCAAGGACAATCCAATAAGTCTCTGATTAGTGAAACTTCATGAAATCCAATCTTTATGTTACAAAATTTCAAATAATTAGTTCTGTGAACATTATAGAACTTTCGACTAAAATTCACTTTTCACGATAGGACAACACTTCAGTACTTTGTACTTTTCGTCATATCCCACTTTTTAGGGGACTTGACTTAATTATAAATTCTTTTTTAAGGTAAGTAAAATTTTTTTTAAAGGACTTCAGTCCCCCTTTAACCATACATAATCCGCCCCTGTTCAAAACCAATTATTCGTGGTAAAATTAAATGAGAATTATTGCATTTAAACATCTAACAAGGTGGCTATCAAGTTTATCGATTCAATCAAAGTAGGATATGAAGTAATTCAACAATTGTTATCTTTGATTTCTACAGGAGGTTATGGAATAGAACCTTGAATGAATCTAAGAAACTGGTTTGCTCATAATACAATGCAAAGTTGAAATCATAGTCACAAAAGAATTTAATTTGATACAAAGTACACCAGATTTGGTGGAAGATTGAGGGAATAGACATAATCACCATGAACGATGTAAAGAAATGAAGAAGAAAACATCAGAGATTGGTGAAAAAGAAGAAGATGTGAAAATTTTGTGCAAGGGTCTAGGATCTTTGGCTTTGATACCATGTGGAAATATTGAGAATGAGAGATTGAATACTCATTGATTATTACAATAACAAATAAGAGAATTGTTGGATCCAAACAATCACACGCAAACAATATATATGTAAAACAGAAAGATTAAAGAAGACAGAGAATCTTTATGTGGTTCGGCAATGTGCCTATGTCCACATCGGAGAGCCAGAAGTTTCCACTATGTTAAAACAATTAAGGTTACAGCTTATATATCTCCTATAGGTACATGTCAAAATCCTTAAAATACCCATATCGTACCACAGGGGGCTATGCTTTGCTTTGCCATGGGCCTTAGGGCACTCCCACTTGACTCCTGGGCCTAGTGTAACGAACCCATTACAATATGAGCCACAACCAACAAGAATTTATACAATGAGAGAATGAAAATGACACTTGTAATCCAATACAGTTCTAACATAATTGAGTAAAACAGAAATGGGAAACTTCAAATCACTCTTTGGAGCTCATATCAACACATGCTCTTTATATGCTTAACATATGCCTACATAATACATTCAGAACGAACAACACTTTAGTACATTTCCTGAAGTACTTTTTGTCCTATTCTAATATGCTATTGGTCCACCTACCTACCACATCACACACGTGTACACATGGACCAATCACTTTGTAAACCGGAAGGAAAATTGAAGGGTCTATGGAAACGTACCTAACTATTTTCTACTTGCAGAAGTGTTCCAAGCTTGATTGCATCAATTACTGGTGTTTAAATTTTTTGTTTGGTAGGAAAAGTCTTTGTCTGTGCATTTAAGTTGATTAATATTAGCTCACTAATTTTGTTGAGGATTGGCAATGATTCTCATTTGGATTTGATCCAATTTGCTCCTATCAGTTCAACTTTATGATCATGTCAATGCTTATTATCTACCTTCTTTGCATTTCATTCATTATTTTTTTGGTAAGTGTTTTTTTTTCTTTCTTTCTTTTCTTTTCTTGGAATGGAGATTTATATAAGGGTGAATTAGTACTACATCCCTCTTGTATGTACTTATTTGGCAATCCCTTGGTTAAAACATATTTATCATTAAGCCCTTGAAATTTTTTAGGGCCTAGCTAAAATACCCCTCCCTCATCAAATTTGGTAATCTTCAAAATGGTCACCCCTCCATTAATGTTTTCTCCCAAAATATCTCCCCAAACAATTAAAGGAATCAAAATAATTAGGGAATCAAAATTTGAAAGTCATCACCTTACCACCATCAACCACAATCATCTTCATCACCTTTGCTAGCTAGCACCACACCACTACATTCGCACATAGGTCTGAAAAATTCACAGTAGTTTCTGTGAATTTCACCAACTAAAATTCACAAATCATATTTGTGAATTTCACAACATATTTTGAAAAAACAGGAGTGGAAGAGGGAGTCACAACATGATTTGTGAATTTCACAACATGTTCTAGAAAAACAAATCATAGTACATGTACTATGAATTTCACAACACGTGCTATGAATTTCACAACACGTGCAATACAAATTACAAAATATATTTTGTGAATTTCACAACATCTTCTGGGAAACAAATTATAGAACTCGATTTGTTAATTTCACAACATATTCTGGAAAACAAAAAAAGAAGATAGAGTCACAACATGATTTGTGAATCATGGAACATGTTATGTGAATTTCACAACATGTGGAAAACAAATCACAAAAACATGTTTTGTGAATTTCACAACATCTTCTAAAAACAAATCACGGAACTTGATTTGTGAATTTCACAACATCTTTTGGAAAACAATCATAGAACTTGATTTGTGATTTCACAACATCTTCTGGAAAAAAAAAAGGAGAAGAAGAAGATTGAGTCACAACATAATTTGTGTATCTCACAATATGTTTGATTTGATGAGAGTGGTGAGGGCACAGATGTCACACCCCAATTTTTTGAAAGCCAAATAATCAACATAGAACTAAATCTAGACTACTATTTGACTGCCCAACTATCGAAGTGAACACCACGAAACCCATCATATTAAAACCTTTTAATGAAAATAGATGTTCCTAAAAACCTGGTTAAAACATTTGCAATAAAATCTCCATTTCTTTTTAAAATAAAACCACTAAATTTCCATTTAAAAAATAAACAACTCACACGGTTCCGAAAATTCTCAAATCCATTTGATTAGAGCTAAAACTAAATCACTTAAATTGAAAAACGGAAGCTGAATAAATATTTCTAAATTCTCATTAATAATAAAAATCTTTTCATTTACAATTAAAGCTTTGAAAGAATAACCTCTATTACAACCTCTAGTCAGAGCAACTACAACGTTCCGAATACCCAATATACAATCCTTATAACAATTATACAAGCATGGACCACATTACTAGAAATAAACCTCAAGTACAAGAAGGAAATAAATACAAGTCTGACAAGAAGCGGCACAACAACAATCTCTTCACACAGACAAAAGCTCCAACGAAAATCTTCAAAAAACTAAACCTGCACAAATACATTCGACTACGTTTCATATAGAAACACCTCGAATGCATTACGCACCCGGGTCAGTATATAAAATACTGGTATGAGTCAACCAAAAAATATATATATAAAACGACTCGTAGGGAACATCGGTGTTCCATAGACTCATAAAAATACTCACAAAGAAAATATAACCAAAACACATTATATATTATCGTCACACAGAAAATAAGCAACGTCATCACACAGAATCTCTGTTGGGTAAGAGCAGTAGTTCCACACATTTCAGGACAGAAGAGTAGTTTTCTTCAATGTGGTGGCAGTGGTCCCAAACCCGAATAATACTAACCAAATACTTACCCGTAAGATATCTATGGTGAGCCAGCTCTGCATAATATTTAGTTGGCACACCATCCTGTAAATTGAATGATCACAAAACAGGCAAATAATTCCATATAAAAATCGTCCACAATCTAATTTAAACGTCGCGTTCATTATTCTACGCTTATCAGTCTTATGAAATAAACCATTTTTATTATTTATTAGCATTAAATTTATCTTTGTGTTCCCTAGCTTCACCACTTGGCCACACCCATGGTATAGCCCACACATATATGTGCCTGGACATATTACCAACATCCACCCCGGTGCCAGTTTGGTTGGGGTATCAACCAAACCAGGTATACACAATGGAAGGTCGGTCAATATACCTAGGCGTCTATAAATTAAGCCGAGCATAAGACTTAGGCCAGCTTGAGCTCGAAGCCACTGGCAAAAGGGTACACTAAGCAAGTCGAGCTACCAAAAAAATATATCACACAACGGAGTGTAGTGTACACTAAAGGAATTATGTTGCCATTTTCGTTTATCGTTCGTATTATTCCTATTTTTGTGAAATTCACGTTTATCACATAGTTTCGTCTCATCATAATCCAATCATATCTCTATCTTTTAGATACATTCCAACTTCTCACAATATAGGGTTTTTATCAATTTACCCATAACAATCGTTCTACAATATTTTTCGATCGAATTACAAGATCATCAATATGCTATTCAACGTATCTAGTTTACCTTTTATCAAGATTTTCACAATATAAAGCCAATTATTTCTGATACGATTACCTCAACCAAACATCCAGTATTAGCATACATGAAACACATAATAAGAAATCATATTCTCCATATCGTAAAATATTCAATTAGACATTTGTTCGCTGCTACTGTAATTGTAAATTTCTGCCCAAAAGGTGCAGAATCAGGGAAAACATCATTAGACAAAAAGTGTGCAGAATCACGTTTAACATCGACCTAGGCGGACAGAATCTTAAAATAATCAACTTATGAATTATTTATAATTTTTCTCTCAAACAGATCCGAGATCGTTTAAATAAATCTGAAAATCATCAAATAAATCTCAAAGTTTAAATCCTCTAACAATGAACATACATATCTATACATACACCTATATATACATACTCCAACATGATTTCATGGGTCCTCTACTATTTTACTCAACTTATTCTAATCGATGAGAAATCGTAACAAAAACAAAACAAAACGAATGGAACAAATGATTAACTTCCCGATTTAGGGCTTTAAAGTTGATGATGATTAAGCAAACCAAAAGTTTGGAGTTCCTTTTTTTTCTTCTTCTTCTTCTTCTTCTTCTTCTTCTTCTTCTTCTCTCTCTCTCTCTCTCTCTCTCTCTCTCTCTCTCTCTCTCTACGTCTCTTATCTCTTTTCTTTTCTTCTCTTCCCTTTTTTTTTTCAAAATGGGGCTAGGATTTAATATATGTATATATCTATTACACAAACAACACTTATCAATAAACACACACAAACATTTAAATCCCGTTTTTTGTCTAAGGGCCTCACAAAAAGGCTTCATATGGGTCCGATATACATTCCAAACTACTAAAATGAGTAGCCCAAAGGGTGAACATGACCCGGGTATTTAATTTAAATGTTAAAAACATAATTTAACCCATTCACGGGCCTCTAAGCACTACTCAAAAATAAACACATCAACTCTTATAATTTGTTCAACTTAAATTTTAAAACTTAACTCCACCACTTAGCTCTACAAAATTTCACACAGTAATTAATAATAATTAAAATAAATACCACAGATAAATAAATGACCATAAAAATATAAGTGCACATAACTAGTACACATAAAAATTTAGGTTGCCTAATTAACATTTTTTTAAATGAATATTTATATTAAGAAAATACGGGGTGTTACAACGGATATGGCGATGGTTGAGGTGGTAGTTGTGGTGGTTTGATGATGGTGGTGAGGCCAGCGGGTCGGTGTATGGTGATGACGTTAGTGGTGATATGATGATGGTAAGCTGTGATGTGGATAGGGTGGTGGCGACAGTGGCATATGATGATGGCGAGCAACGCGCTCGTGGGTGCATGGTGGTGCCATGAGAGGACATTGAAAATGACATTAGAGGAGTTCCAATTTATGTGTGTTTGGAAAATTGATGGCCCTGACAATTTGGGGGCCCTAGGCGGCCATTTAAAGATGGGGCCCTTGACCATGGTTGGCTCATAACCCAACAATGGTTAATGGATAGCGACCCCGAGGCAAAAAAAATTCGTCTATTTATTTATACATATTTGCGGATAGGATTTTCTATTTTCTGTGATTTTTTTTGGGCTATTTTGAGAGTTCAGAGGTTTAAAACTTGTAGTCTTTATTGCATGTAGTGCATTGTGATCATCTTCTCCCCCAACCTCTTTGTGATTCCACATGGCCAGCATGGGTTCATATTGTCATTCTTCTTTTCAACATCAAGCTAGGGTCGACCGCTTACCATTAGTTTTAGAGTTTGGATTGATGTGACACAATTTTGGCTGGGCTAAATTAAAAGTGAGTAACAAAAGCGTTGGGCTCGGCAAAGTGAGAAAAGCTCGTTTAGCGCCGAGTAGGGTCTGATCTTAGCCCCCAATTGCTTAGGTCAACTATTCGACCCTTACCTCTACCCTTGTAATTGAGGGAAAAAAAAGGTGTTGGACAGCTAACAATACATAACATAAATATTTTCTCAATCCCTATGTGGGTTCAAATACAAGTACACCAACATATTACATATGATCAAAAATTTTCACACCTCCGTAAAAGAAAAAAAAAGACAAAATTTGGGGACCGTAGGCGGCGCCTGCCTTGTCTATCCCTAGGGCTGGCCCTGAGTAAGTAAGATCAGCTCTGTGACTACTTCTCTCATGTTCATTCTGTGTAGTGGGGAATCCACTTAGCAACAATGCGGATTTGAAGAACCAAAACCAAGAATTCAGTCTCTTCATTTCCCAAGCCACTTCAAAGTTCAATTCAGTTTGTAACTTCTTCTACCACATCTTTGTATAGAATCGTTTTGTGTACAATCTCCATTACTTTATATGGATGTGCTTGTGTTGACATAGTTGTGAAGATTCAAATTTTCTTTGAAGAATTCATCAGTGGATCTTCGTCCTGTGAACATCACCAACAAGAGACTTCCATAGCTATAAACATCTCCTAGAGTTGATACCTGGTAACCCTATAACGCCCCAAAATCCACGACACATGGACGGGTCAAAAAGTCAAAGAAAGAGGTTAAAGAAGAGGAAAGATCCCACGTGGAACAATCAAGAGGTGCAGAAACAACAAAAGAATCCTACGTGGATTCCAAAAAAAAGTCAAAAAGTCAAGGATTGACCAATGAGGACCAAACGGGTCAATAAACATTACTTAGTTTATCAAAGAAATTTTGAAAGGATAGAAATAAGAAGTATCGAGAGTGGAAGAAAAGGAGAAGATGTTTAATTGTAAGTTGTCATGAAATCAAGGTTTGAGAATTTACAGCCAAACGGTCCCTTAGAAATCAAAAGTAATATTTTTCCCACAACATACAAGCCATAGGCTTATTATAAACCACATTTAATTTTAAAAATTTTAAAGTTTTAGAAAAAGTTACTATTCACAGACAGAGGGTCTTTCGACCGATCGACCAATACCCTTCGACCGGTCGAATGTCCCTTGTTCAGAACTCCTACTAAATTTTCATGTTCGGAAATTTCTACATATAGGATCTGTATAGCTATACCATTAATATACCAAAACGACTCAAAGGAACAACGGAACATCCGAACCAACATGGCCATGATTTAAAAAGGGTAAGTAAAAGGAATAACAAGTGTCCAAATCAACACGAATAATCATTTAATGTTAACATGCATCCATAGGCGATGCAATGTCCCAATTACAAGTCCGATTACATTAAGTCGGGGATTCTAACATTGTTCTAAGTAAAGGGCTAAACATGGGCCCGAGTCAAGCATCCAATGAATTAAACTACAAGATTCACATCTATTACAATGTCTTTTTAAACAAAACTAGAAGTTTGAAACATTTTCAAAACTAATATTCTTCTTGAAAGAAATCTTCAAAGTGTGATGACATGCATCGAGTAATTCTTGGGCCTTGCCCCAACTTGATGATGCCTGAAAAATGGCTTGCCATTTATATGAGAACGATGGCTCGTAGAAAGTATTACAAGCGTGTGTTGTAAATTTTATACAAACTATAAAATGAATGCTATGAATGCCACCGAGGCAAATGTGAGTGAAATAAGCCCAAGGGCCATGCATGAAGGAACCACTCCCCTCATTACCGGATTGTGAGCAATCCCCCACTGGGAACTTAACATACCAATCATCCAAGAGCTAATCGGCTATTAGTTGAAGTTTGGCACGTTCTTAGCTAGGTACATCCGCCCTGTCTCACCACACAACCCACATTCGAATTTTCACTCTTTTCATTAATCCACTCTTTGGGATTTATCCCCCATATGGGATTTCTCATAAAATGTATGTCATGCTATGCGGTTGCCTACTTGGCCATAAATGCTTTGAATCCCTTGATTTGCATGACAATGCCCACACACGAATAAAATTTCTTTATCAATGTTGAATATCAATGGGCAATCATCAACAATTATAAAATAATCAATTCATAACAATTTAACATAATTTCTAAACTTTTTAAAGAAACATCATTACTTGAGTTCTATGATTTCAAGAACAACACATATATCTTTACAACATACTTTTCACTTCAAGTGTGTAGTCACATAGGTATTTAAATATTTAATTCTCCAATTCAACATATGTATATCATAACACATATTTTCAACCCAACATCTAAGCACACAGCCAAATAATTATGCTTTCACCCTAAATTGATAAACATTTAATCAATTAATCAAATAGTCATCTAAAAGTATTTTAAACATTTAATCAAGCTCATCAACACACACTTACGCTAGGGAGGAAGGCAAGAGAGGATTCAACCTTAAACCAATTCCAAACTCTAACTTTCAAAATCACAAAGAAATTCATAGTAGGTATGAACTTTACAAAATATAAAGGTAATAAATTCTACATTGGTGTCCTTGAACAAGAAACAACAAGCCCTATGGAGAGAGAAATGGCCAGTGATGCCAAAATAAATGGCACCCAAGCGTAGCCCTTTATGAGAGGATCAACTTTGCTCTTAAAGGATTGCTCCGAAAATGGCTTGAAGGTCCTCAAAATGAAGCTTGAATGTTGAAGCTTCCATAGGGGTTTTGCTCCTTCCAAAATGAGAGATAAAGATATAGATATATATATATATATAGAGAGAGAGAGAGAGAGAAGAAGAAGAAGAAGAAGAAGCAGAAGAAGAAGAAGAAGAAGAAAAGAAAAACAAAAGAGAGAGAAGGATCTGGATAAAGAGGGAGGGGGGAAGAGAGAGAAAAAAAAAATAAAGTTTCCTAGGGAAGCTTTGGAGTTGTTGTGGTGGGTGACTTGTGGGTCCCACCTTGTCCCCTACACACACAAACACAAATATGTAACATATATACACACATGTGCCAATATAAATGCAAATGTGATACCACAAAACCAAATGTTAGGCATAAAAATGCACAAGTTCAAATTGGGTCCTCACATTGACCACCAAATTTACCATAATACCCTTAATAAAATTTCAAAACATTACAATCTACCCCCCTTAAAAGAATTTCATCCCGGAATTCAAAAATGACAAACAACCACATCACAATTAGAAAGAAGGTGGGGACAACTTGGCCTGGCATCCAACTCGTCTACCAATCTACAAACCTCATGACGTGTTCTTTCTCACCAAGACGCAGCTAGCTCACTCCTTGTACAAGGTGCTTTGACCAATAGACTATTCATTCCAATCCAAAATCTTCTTGCCGATACCTACATAACATAGAAACATGAAGTAATTCGAGCCTACTCAAAAGATGAGACGGAGGGGTCATGCCATAGGCCACCTTTCCAACTCTTGCAAAAATCTCAAGCAAGTCAAAGAATGTAGGGATAACTCCCTGCTTTGCCCAAAACGTACAATTCACGACGTGGGGCAAGTTCGTGAAACATGAGGCTTCTAACGTCAAAGGATAAGACTCGTCTTCAACGATCTACACAACGATCTTGACAACTTTGTGCTGAAATCAACTCCTCCAAATAACTCCAATCTTCTATGTCGTCCGTTGGACTAATCGAAAATCAAACGAATTAGTCTTCATTGTTGGTCTACACTATACTAAGCAAAATATGGTGAACGCAATCCGTTTGATTTTCCTCCAAATAACCTTATCTATTGATCCCATTGGACTAATCGAAAATCAAACGGATGAAATGAAAACTAATTATCTCATAACCTCAATAACACAATCGACACCTTATTGACCAAGGAAATAAGGTTAACGCAAATGAACATCTCTAGAAGATAGAGAACAATACTAACCTTCAAAAAGTATGCATATATGAGTTCAATACGATAACTAAATCGAAGAAGTCAACTAAATAGACTTGTCAAAAAAAATTAGCTTGAGGAACAACATGGATATACGTAAGTCTGGACAATAGGGCTCTCAAGTTATGAAATAAAATGAACCATTTCATAACCTCAAAAACTCAACCGATTTCTTACTGGCCAAAGAGTAAGATTATCACAAAGCAACATCCCAAGAAAGATAGGGAACAACACAAATTAGTAAAAGTACTTACGTTCGAGTTAAACGCGATAATAAGGTCGAAAAATTCATCTAAACAAACTTGTCGAAATAAAATCGACTCAAGGAATGACATGGGGTACACATAAATCTGAACAATGTAGGACTCTCAAGTTATGGAATAAGAATTAATTATTTCATAAATTCAACAATTCAGTTGGCACCTCATCTACTAGGGAAAGGCTACCATGGAGGTAATTCAGAAAAGAATGAAAAACAACACTTACTTGTGGAGAGTATGACACTCTCGAGTTTGATATGATATATATGAAAAAAAAATATCAAAGTACTCAACTAAACAAAGGTATGGAGTTGAAATCAATTTCAAGCATAACAAGTCTAAAGGAAGGACATCATGATGCCAAAGGTGGCAATAATAAAATGTGTGAATTATAATCAAGAAGACATAAGTTCTTTATCAAGAAAATTTAAAAGGATGTGATATGGGTGCCCCTTCTAAGAAGGCTAACAACAATGGGGGCAAAAAATGCCCTTTTCGAGAATCGAAGATTACAAGGATCAATCAATAGATCTAATTCAAGTAAGTATTATAAAGTGACAAACTGTACTCGCTCACAAGAAAGAAAACACAGAAACATATAGTGTTGCTCAAAATGAAGTCGATTGCTAACCAAACAATGTCAACAATGAATTTCTAGTAGGGACTGATAATCAATTCAAGGAAATGGTCCTACTAACTCAACAATAGCATACCCATCAAAACGGTCTAGGCATTTTAACACAGAATTTTATTAAGAAGATTCACAAACCAATGAGGCATATTTTCTCAAGAAAAGTGACTATCACTTGAATCTACAAGAATTTACTAGTGTAAACAAAATATCATTAAGAAAGAAATTGATATGTTCAAATAATCTAGTACAAGATAAAATGGTTGAATCATTATTCAATGGATTCGAATGATTTACACGAGAATACGAAGGTTGAATCATAAGCCAACGAATCGTATGATAAAGATGCCCGTATTCAACTTATAGGAATTATATGATTCTTTTTTAAACGAATAAGAGATTTAAGAAAACTCCAAGAACCGACAATACGATTATGAAAAGGGAGGAAATACCTCACAACATCAAATAAGCTAGATACAAGGTATTTAGACATGTGGTCATTTAAGCATATAAGCATGTTAGCACATTATGGCGTAGGCAAGTAAACATGCTCACTTAATCAATATCTCAACTTCAAATGAGAATTCCAAATTTAGTCGATTTATGATCACAATTTAAATAACAAGTAATAGTCATGCATATGCCCAATAAACTCCCAAAGTTCCAAAGCATTCGGACCCAGTTAGCTCTGATACCAATCTGTAATGCCCCAAAATCCACGACATATGGGCAGGTCAAAAAGTCAAAGAAAGAGGTTAAAGAAGAGGAAAGATCCCACGTGGACCAATCAAGAGGTGCGGAAACAACAAAAGAATCATGCGTGGATTCCAAAGAAAAGTAAAAAAAGTCAAGGATTAACCCATGAGGACCAAACAATTCAAATAGGGTCAATCAACATTACTCAGGTTATCAAAGAAGTTTTAAAATGGCAAAAATAAGAAGTATCGAGAGTGGAAGAAAAGGAGAAGATGTTTAATTGAAGTTTTCATGAAATCAAGGTTTGAGAATTTACAACCAAACGGTCCCTTAGAAATCAAAAGTAATATTTTTCCCACAAATTACAAGCCATAGGCTTAGTATAAACCAAATTAGATTTTAAAAATTTTAAAGTTTTAGAAAAAGTTACTATTCACGGACAGAGGGTCTTTCGACCGGTCGAATGTCCCCTGTTTAGAACTCCTACTAAATTTTCATGTTTTGGAAATTTTCTATGCATAGGACCTGTATAGCTATACCATTAATATACCAAAATGACTCAAAGGAACAACGGAACATTCGAACCAACATGGACATGATTTAAAAAGGATCTAAGTAAAAGGACTAATTAACAAGTGTCCAAATCAACATAAATAATCTTAAATTAACATATTAACATGCGTCCATAGGCGATGCAAAGTCCCAATTACAAGTCCGATTACATTAAGTCGGGGATTCTAACATTGTTCTAAGTAAAGGGCTAAACGTGTGCCCGATTCAAGTATCAAATGAATTGAACTACAAGACTCACATCTATTACAATGTCTTTTAAAACAAAACTAGAAGTTTGAAACATTTTCAAAACTAAAATTCTTCTTGAAAGAAATCTTCAAAGTGTGATGACATGCGTCGAGTAATTCTTGGGCCCTGACCAAACTTGATAATACCTAAAAAAGGGTTTGTCGTTTATATAAGAACGACGGCTCGTAGAAAATATTACAAGCATATGTTGTAAATTTCATACAAACTATGAAATGAATGCTATGAATGCCATCGAGGTAAATGCGAGTGAAATAAGCCCAAGGGCCATGCATGATGGAACCACTTCCCTTACTACCGGACTGTGAGCAATCCCCCATTGGGAACTTAGCATACCAACCATCCGAGAGCTAACTGGCTATTAGTTGGAGTTTGGCACGTTCTTAGGTACATCCACCCTGTTTCACCACACAACCGACATCCAGATTTACACTTTTATCATTAATCCACTCTTTGGGATTTATCCCCCACGTGGGATTTCTCATAACATGCATATCATGCTATGCGGTTGCCTACTTGGCCATAAATGCTTTGAATCCCTTGATTCGTATGACAATGCCCACACACGAATGAAATTAACATTTCTATATCAATGTTGAATATCAACGAGCAACCATCAACAATTATGAAATAATCAATTCATAACAATTTAACATAGTTTCTAAACTTTTTAAAAAAACATCATTACTTGAGTTCTATGATTTCAAGAACAACACATATAACTTTACAACATACTTTTCACTTCAAGTGTGTAATTACATAGGCCTTTAAACATTTAATTCTCTAATTCAACATATGTATATCATAACACATATTTTTAACCCAAAGACTAAGCACGTAGTCAAATAATTATGCTTTTACCCTAAATTGATAAACATTTAATCAATTAATCAAATAGCCATCTAAGAGTATTTTAAACATTTAATCAAGCTTATCAACACACACTTGAGCTAGGGAGGAAGGCAAGAGAGGATTCAATCTTAAACTCATTCCAAACCCTAACTTTCAAAATCACAAAGAAATTCATAGTAGGTATGAACTTTACAAAATATAAAGGTAATAAATTCTACCTAGGTGTCCTTGAACAAGGAACACCCAAACAAGCCCTATGGAGAGAGAAGAGAAATTCCGAAATGGTCATGGATGCCAAAATAAATGGCACCCAAGCGTAGCCCTTGACAAGAGGATCAACCTTGCTCTTAAAGGTTTGCTCCGAAAATGGCTTGAAGGTCCTCAAAATGAGGCTTGAATGTTGATGCTTCCATAGGGGTTTTTGCTCCTTCCAAAATAATCCTTCCAAAATGAGAGAAAAAGATAGATAGATAGATAGATAGATAGAGAGAGAGAGAGAGAGAGAGAGAGAGAGAGAGAGAGAGAAGAAGAAGAAGAACAAGAACAAGAAGAAGCAAAACAAAAGAGAGAGAGAGAGTGTGAGAGAGAGAAGAAGAAGAAAAAAAAACAAGAGAGAGAGAGAGAGAGAGAGGGATACCAGTAAAGAGGGAGCGGGGAAGAGAGAGAAAATAAATCTTATTAGGGAAGCTTTGGAGTTGTTGTGGTGGGTGACTTGTGGGTCCCACCTTGCCCCTACACAAACACACAAATACAAATATGTAATATATATACATGCACATGTGCTAATATAAATGCAAATGTGATACCACAAAACCAAATGCTAGGCATAAAAATGCGCAAGTTCAAATGGGTCCACACATCGACCACCAAAATTACCATAATACCCTTAATAAAATTTCAAAAATTTCAAAACATTACAATCCCATACCATATTCTGCAAATATCATATAAATCCCATTAATTTTTACCATTTCCCCAAGACCAAAGTTTCAGGCAACATATTAATTTTGAAGAGTTGATGTTGTAAGATGTGTGTTTTGGAAAGCTAATAGAGTTTATGTATACTGTGAGTTGTAGTCTGCAACTTTTTTTGTGAAAATTGTCGCTTTGATTTGATGAACAACCGTCACCTATAAGGCACATGTGTTGTGTAATTATTTTTTAAAATACGAGGTAGGTTCGTGCATTTAAGGCAAACGTTAAGGGAGGTCTATCTAGTTTACCCTCACCATCGTCAATATTATTAATAGACCGTTAGAAGAGCAGGAATTTGTTGCCTAACTTCAAACCTTAAGGGAGGTTTGTATCATTTTTTTAATTGCGAGAGAGGTTGATGTATTTAAAGCAGACCTTAGGGAGATTTGTTTCCTTAACCTGTTTTTTTTTTTTTTTTTTTAATTATAGAAATTTAGTGAAAGTTCCTCATTTTAGATTAATTAAGTTTAAAGGACACCCCGTGAAACTTAATCGGATCAAGTTCCTATGTTTTAAAAAGTTTATGTGAAATTCACTTAACTTTTTTATGTGAAATTTTCACATAACTAATATGAATTTTATACAACTTTTAAAACGTATGGACTTTTCAAAGGGGGGGGGGGGGGGGGGGGGAGCGCGGGGGGTTGGTTGGTTGGTTTGGTTTGGGGATAATTCTAAAAAGTGTATTTTAGACGATTTTGACTAAAACTCACTTGTTGTAATAGAGGAAATGATAATTACATTTCAATCAACATTTGATATGAAATTTAGAAGTCATTCTACTATTATTTTAATTAAGGAAAATTACACTTTAGTCCGTTAAACTATACACTTGTTTTTAATTGGGCTCATAAACTTTTTTTTAATGGGGTCTTTGAACTTCAAAAATTTATTCGATCAGACCCAAATTCTGATATTGTTAGCTTAAATGATAAGAAATTGTCACATACGTTGCGCGTAATGCTTACCTGTCACATGTTAGGTTAAAACAAACAAGGAAAATTATGAATAGTGCAAAAAATCGAATTCAATCAAATTCGAAATCGCTTTCAATCAAATTCGAAAACACATTTGACTAGATCCAAATTGCATTCAATCATACCCAAAATTGCATAATTTTTTAGCCATTCACAATCTCCCGTGTTTGTCTTAACTTAACATGTGACAGGTAACCATTACGTGCAACATACGTGGCAATTTCTAATAATTTAAGCTAGCAGTGTCAGAATTTGGGTCTGATTGAATGATTTTTTTAAGTTCAAGGACCCAATTGAAAAAAAAAAAATAGTTTATGGATCCAATTAAAAACAGGTGTATAGTTTGATGTACTAAAGTGTAATCTACCCAAAAACTAAAAAGTAATCTGCCAAATTTAAAAAGATATTCAACTTAATGTTTTTATTGTGAACTTGCACCAAAACATTGTGATTTGTTTCCAACACTGTGAAGACTTACTCCCGTCTTTGAAAGGTTTCTGGAAAGCAATATGAAGGGACGGTACCTAGAAGAAATGCCTCAAATATGAATATGAATGCGACCATATTATCCACAAAGGAAATGGAAGCTGTTACTGCAGAAACTAAAAAGGAACAATTTTACCAATAACAGTAGCCTTTGACGTTTTTCTTGGGATGAGTCGCGGACTTAGTCGCTCTCTTTAAGACGCTTCGCGGCTCTGCCCAAGTTGTGCAAGCAGTTCGTTCGGATGAAGGCCACGACGTCCCCAGGATAAAGCAGCCCAGAAATCGCCTCTGTCTCGAAAATCCTTGCACGGAGGAAGATCGGAAAACCCACACCCTTTCAGAAATCGTTGCTCAGAAACAGTATATGAAACTGTGTATTAAAATTCTGTAACTCTTTTTCTCTCTGTAAAACTGTGTATTTTGATGAAAGCAGTTTGTGTATATATAAAGAAGATATTCTGAACGTTGGAAAAGTGAACGTTGGGAAAGTTAACGTTGCAGAACGTGGAGAGAAGTCTGGAAACGTTAGAGAAAAAAACTGGAGGAAAAAACGTGGAGGGGTTGGTGGGGAGACTTGGTCTCCAACTGAAATTAAACTCTTTTTAATTAAAAAAGAAATTTATTTTCCAAATAAACTTTGTATAAAAAGATATATAGGAGTAGGATCCACATCCACACCCAAACCCAAGCCCAAGCCCGGCCCGGCCTGGAACGGAACGGAGCGGAGCGGGGCGGGGCGGCGGCGGCGCGCGCGCGCGCGCGTGTGTGTGTTTTGTGGTAAACCCAATTGGGCCTAGGTCCTTCCCCTTCACAAAACTTGGTACCCCCAAGGGGCCCAACCCTTCCTCCAACCTCCACTTATATATGTCCTTCCCACTTCCTCTAATTTTCCTATGTGGGACAAGCAAAAATATCATTTGGGTTAGTTTGTGAATAAGACAAAACTCAAAACCAAATTTCAAAGTTTTTTCTCTCAACCTTTCCCTCCAATTTTAAATATACACTTCTTTTCAACAATCCCCCACTTGTATTTTAAAAATTGATTTAAGATCATTGAGCAACGTATCATAAGACTGTGCATAAGTAAAGGTGTTTTTCAACTTGAACCTTTACGTAGTGATAGTGCTTCCGATTATACTAGAGTAACCGTAGTTTTGAACTCTATCTCAGACAACACCACACACACAGTCCTACTAGGGTGAAGTTCAAAAACCAGCACTTTACGGCCGTGTGCTTATATCCTAGTATAGCGAATGATCTAGAGAATTTGCCCAAAATTTCATAGGAAGCGGCCTCACTTCCACATTCGCCTAGGTGAGTCCAACAAGGATACTCCTGTAGCTAGGTATCCCACTCCAAATGGAGTTTAGATCTCATTAAGAGTTATAAATAACTCAACCTTCTGTCCTTCAGGATGTCATGCTTCGTAGGGATGGACTTGGAGTATTACCCCCATATATAGGTATTAGCATGATTCCACTCATATCACTCATGACTTGTTATTACCCTTTGAACCTATTTCTTGGGATCTCCAGTCTATAGGTTGGGTTACTATCATAAGTGACTCAATTATCTAAGGGCTTTAGTCCCATCCCTTTCGAGGTTTTACAAACCTTCTCTCGTGCTAGTCCTTTCGTCAAAGGATCAGCCAAGTTCTCCTCAGACCGTACATAATCCACTCTTACAGCTCCAGAAGAGAGAAACTCTCTAATAGTGCTGTGCTTGCGACGTATTTGTCGCTTCTTGCCGTTATAGTAACGGTTCTCAACTTTTGCAATAGCCGCGGTACTATCACAGTGGATTAGGACAGCTGGTATCGGTCTCTCCCATAAAGGGGTATCTGATAGCAGATTTCTCAGCCAACCTGCTTCCTCACTAGCTGTAGCTAGTGCTATCATCTCTGACTCCATAGTGGACTGAGCCAAAATAGTCTGTTTCTTAGACTTCCATGAAACTGCGCCTCCAGCAATACAAAAAATGTATCCACTAGTGGCCTTGGAGTCATCTGATAGGGTATTCCAATCAGCATCGCTATATCCTTCAAGGACAGCGGGAAACTTCTGATAGTGTAATTTTAGGTTCATCGTCCTTTTTAGGTAACGCATGACCCTTTCAATAGCATGCCAATGCTCCATACTAGGTCTACTAGTAAACCTACATAGTACTCCAACAGCATAAGCTATATCTGGCCTAGTGCAATCAGTAGCATAACGGAGGCTACCAATGATGCTCGCATACTCAGTTTGTCTAACACTGTCACCAGTGTTCTTGAACAATTTTACACTAGGGTCATATGGAGTACATGCTGGTTTACAGTTAAAGTAATTGTATTTCTTTAGAATCTTCTCAATGTAATGAGATTGATCTAAAGAAAGTCCCTTTTCTGACCTAGTAATATTAATTCCCAGAATTACACTAGCTTCTCCTAAATCTTTCATATTAAAATTGGCACATAAGAAAGATTTAACTTCATTAATGACATGAATATTTGATCCAAAAATAAGTAAGTCATCCACATATAAGCAAATAATAGTGCAAGTATTGTTTTCAAATTTGTAATAAATACACTTGTCACTTTCATTTATTTTAAAACCATTTGAGATGACTAAACTATCAAATTTATCATGCCATTGTTTAGGAGCTTGTTTCAAACCATAAAGAGATTTATCCAATTTGCAAACTTTATTTTCTTGACCAAAAATAATAAAACCTTCAGGTTGGTCCATATAAATCTCTTCTTCTAATTCACCATTTAAAAAAGCCGTTTTAACATCCATTTGGTGTACTACTAAATCATGAATAGCAGCTAAAGCAAATAGTACACGAATAGAAGTAATTCTAGTGACAGGTGAATAAGTATCAAAGAAATCAATATTTTCTCTTTGTCTATAACCCTTAGCTACAAGACGTGCCTTATATTTATCTATCGTGCCATCGGGTTTCAATTTCTTTTTAAGAATCCATTTGCAACCTATTGTCTTACAACCAGGTGGAAGATCTACTAAGTGCCAAGTTTTATTTGATTCCAATGATTCCATTTCATCATTTATAGCTTCTTGCCATAAATCAGCATCTGTAGAAGTCAAAGCTTCTTGGAGGGTGTTAGGATCCTCCTCTAAGTTGTAGGTATAAAAGTCGGTCCCAAAATCTTTCGCGATTCGGGCTCTTTTACTTTTTCTAGGTTCTAGTTCATATTCGTTTGGTTCTACTAATCTAGGCATATCATATGATGTTGAACCCCCACTATTTTTAAATTTAAAAGGAAATTTATTTTCGAAAAAATCAACATCACTAGATTCAATTATAACATGATTCTTTAAGTCATAAAATCTGTAAGCCTTACTATTAATAGCATAACCAATAAAAATACATTCATAAGCTCTACTAGCTAATTTGGACCTTTTAGGGTCTGGAATTCTAACATATGCCAAACAACCCCATGTTCTAAAATAATCCACATTTGGTTTTCTTCTTTTCCAAATTTCATAAGGGGAAATATTAGTTTTAGAGTTAGGAACTCTATTTAATACATGACAAACAGTTAATAATATTTCCCCCCACCAATGAGAAGCTGCCCCTGAATTTAATAAAATAGCAACTACTAATTCAGTAAAAGTTCTATTTTTTCTTTCAGCTTTTCCATTCATTTCAGGGGAGTAAGGGGCAGTTTTTTCATGAATGATTCCATTAATATTATATAAAGCAATAAATTCATCAGAATCATATTCATGTCCTCTGTCACTACGAAATCTTTTAATTTTTCTATTAAATTGATTTTCAATCTCATTTAGGAAAATTTTGAACATGTCAATGGCTTCACTTTTATTTTTCATAAGATAAACAAATGAATAATTTGAGCTATCATCAATAAAAGTAATAAAATACCTTTTTCCATTTCTAGTTAAAATTCCTGAATTCACAAATATCTGAATGAATTAATTCAAGAGGTTCAGATTCCCTAGTGACAGATTTATGTGGTATTTTAGTGATTTTTGCTTGGCTACAAAATTCACATTTGTCAAATTCATTTAAAGATAATTGTGGAATATATCCTAGACTACTCATATTTTTCACAAGCCTTTTATTCACATGACATAATCTAGCATGCCAAACATTAAAAGAACACAACATGTAAGCAAAAGAAGAAACTTTATTAAAATCAACATTCAATTTAAACATGCCCTCAGTTGCATAACCCTTTCCAACAAACACTCCACTCTTAGTCAAAGTAAAAAGATCAGCCCCAATAGTTTGAGTAAATCCAGCCTTGTTGAGAAGATAGCCTGAAACAAGATTTTTCCTCATTTCTGGAGTGTGCAAGACATCCTTCAAAATGACAGTCTTTCCAGAAGTAAACTTCAATTCAACCTCCCCAATACCAGCAACAGTAGTGGTGTGGGAATCACCCAACAGCACTTTCTTGTCCTTAGCTTCAGAATAGGATTTGAACATGTCACGGTCATAGCAAACATGGCGAGAGGCGCCAGTGTCTACCCACCACCCCTCGGATCCACCAACAATATTGACCTCGGAAATCATAGCAACGAGCTGCTCTTCTGCAAGATTTGCTTGGGGAGCAACTCGTCGTTGATTCCTACAGTTTCGAGCCATATGACCTGGTTTACCACAATTGTAGCAAACAAACAGTCCAGCTTCATTTATTCCTGAGGGGGGTATGTTCCTATTCTGATTTTGCTTCGGATTCTGATTCTTGTTGTTGTTGCGGTTCTTCTTCTGATTTCGATTTTGAAACTTCATGGTTTTTGAAGGTGGTTTCAGAACAACAGAGGTTTTGTTTTTAGAAAAATTTTGAGGTTTCTTGTTGTTGGAAACAACAAGAACCTGTTCTTTTAAATCTTGTTTTCTTGCCTCCTCCTCAATACGAAGGCGAGTAATCAAACTTTCCAATGAAAATTCTTTGGTTTTGTGTCTCAAAATATTTTTGAAATCTTTCCAACTTGGGGGAAGCTTGTCAATAATGACAGCAACTTGAAACTGATCATTTAAATCCATGCCCTCAGAAATTATCTCATGAGCAATTTGTTGCAGCTCATGGGATTGAGCTTCAACAGATTTGTCATCCGTCATTTGGTATTTCAAATAACGGCTGACTGCAAATTTCTTTGCTCCAGCTTCTTCAGTGTCATATTTTTTCTGAAGGGCATCCCAAACTTTTTTTGCAGAATCACAGTTTGCATAATAGTCATAAAGACTGTCAGAGAGCCCATTTAAAATATAGTTTTTTCAAAGAAAATCATTTTCATTCCATGTGTCAGACTCTCTGATTTGAGCAACAGTGGGATTTTCAGAAAGAGTGGGTTTTTCAGAAAGACAAACAGATTGCAATTTTTTCGTAGTTAAGAAAAACATCATTTTCATCCTCCACCGTTTAAAGTGAAGGCCCTCAAATTTGAAGGGTTTGTTGAGGTCATGGGTAACAGAGAGCATTGAAGATTCCATGGCAGATGTAAAGACGTCTTAAAATTGTTACTGCAGAAACTAAAAAGGAACAATTTTACCAATAACAGTAGCCTTTGACGTTTTTCTTGGGATGAGTCGCGGACTTAGTCGCTCTCTTTAAGACGCTTCGCGGCTCTGCCCAAGTTGTGCAAGCAGTTCGTTCGGATGAAGGCCACGACGTCCCCAGGATAAAGCAGCCCAGAAATCGCCTCTGTCTCGAAAATCCTTGCACGGAGGAAGATCGGAAAACCCACACCCTTTCAGAAATCGTTGCTCAGAAACAGTATATGAAACTGTGTATTAAAATTCTGTAACTCTTTTTCTCTCTGTAAAACTGTGTATTTTGATGAAAGCAGTTTGTGTATATATAAAGAAGATATTCTGAACGTTGGAAAAGTGAACGTTGGGAAAGTTAACGTTGCAGAACGTGGAGAGAAGTCTGGAAACGTTAGAGAAAAAAACTGGAGGAAAAAACGTGGAGGGGTTGGTGGGGAGACTTGGTCTCCAACTGAAATTAAACTCTTTTTAATTAAAAAAGAAATTTATTATCCAAATAAACTTTGTATAAAAAGATATATAGGAGTAGGATCCACATCCACACCCAAACCCAAGCCCGGCCCGGAACGGAACGGAGCGGAGCGGGGCGGCGGTGGCGCGCGCGCGCGCGCGCGTGTGTGTTTTGTGGTAAACCCAATTGGGCCTAGGTCCTTCCCCTTCACAAAACTTGGTACCCCCAAGGGGCCCAACCCTTCCTCCAACCTCCACTTATATATGTCCTTCCCACTTCCTCTAATTTTCCTATGTGGGACAAGCAAAAATATCATTTGGGTTAGTTTGTGAATAAGACAAAACTCAAAACCAAATTTCAAAGTTTTTTCTCTCAACCTTTCCCTCCAATTTTAAATATACACTTCTTTTCAACAGAAGCTAAGAAAAGTCCTCACACAACTCAAAGTAACCGTGCAAATGAATTCTCTAGGAAGAAAATAGAAGTCGAGGAATTCCCTTGTAAATCTGCAGTCAGAAGATCTAATAGACTGAGAAATCTAAAGAAGTGATGGAAAGTAAAACAGAAGGGCCGGGCTAGTTTAATGGATGTTTTGTCTGCAAAGAATGCTGCAAACTGAAAAACTGCTAATGCAAATTTCTTAAGTTGATAGGAGTTGGAATAATGCTGAGGTCTTTTGTCAAAAAGTTTGCTGAAATGATGATTTGATTCATGTTTCTTTGCCTTTTAAAATACTTTCTTCTTATAGATATGCGTGCCTATGGTTTGTACTTTGTCTTTGTCGTCTAAAATTTTGGGTATTTTGGCCTTTGCATAAACTACCGTATCTTTCTCGTTAAGGCTTGTTTGTTCCCCCCCCCCCCCCCCCCCCCCCCTCATTAGTGATAAATAGCCAAAACATGAGCCCTGTCTATGTTTTTCTTAATATCTTGGTCACTTTCATTTATTCAGCGGTTTCAATAAACAATGTTGCCGAAGTTGGTGGTTTTAGTATAGATGGAATGTCTAAATGACTTCCCTGATGAGTTGAGGTTGTTGTGATCACCTGTTATACAACTATATAATGAAGCAAAGGAAAAAAAAACATTTCAAGCTGGATTATTCCAGTTTACTGCCGTAGATTTAACATTTTTATTTGGTTTGTGCACGTCTCTGCCTTTGAATATAAGTTGGTTGATATTTGTGCACTAGTTTTGTTGCGGATTGCCTCTGGCTTTTATCGAACTTTTTTGTATTCCATCCATTTGGGTTTGATCCAATTCACTGCTGTCTACTCAACTGTACGGTAATGCCGATACATCTTATCTAACCTTACTTGCCTTCCATCCGTCTTGGATCTCCTGTCTGATAGTGTTTGGGGTGATTAGGTTTGGACTATCATGAAAATATAGAGATGATAGGTGTTGGAATAATGCAGAGGTCTTTAAACAAAAAGTTTGCTGAAATGATGATTTGTTTCATGTTTCTTTGCTTTTTAAAATACTTTCTTCTTATAGATATATGTGCCTATGGTTTGTACTTTGTCTTTGTCGTCTAAATTTTTGGGTATTTTGGCCTTTGCATAAACTACCGTATCTTTCTTGTTAAGGCTTGTGTTTTTTTTTTTTTTTTTTTCCCCTCAAAACATGAGCCCTGTCTATGTTTTTCTTAATATCTTGGTCACGTTAGCTTAGAGCTATTGGTCCATTACCATTATTGGATTAGGGCATTGGAATTAAATTCTTGGTATGTTGTTTGGATTTATAATTATATTTTGGAATGGGCTTTTAATTGTAATTTGACAAGCGTAATTCCTAACATCGAATTCTTTGGCAGGTTTTTAGATTTTTGATGCCTAGAAGCGTGTGGAATAGCAGTTGCAATAAAAGTGAGTGAAAATCTACGCCAATGTGGCAGTAGCCACAATAAAGGGTGGTTAAAATAATTTATTTGTAAATAAAATTCTATGCCAATGTAGAAGTAGTTACAATGTCAGAACAATGTTAACACCAAATCATTCCCCTTGGTGCAACGTGGCTGCCACTACCATCAGCCATGCAACACTGAGTTTGCTGACTTGGATGATACAAACTGAAGAGTATCAATTCTACCGCATCATATCGACTTCTTGGAACTAAATAGAGTACTAATCATTTGTGCACAAGACATGAATTGTGCACAAGACAATTCATTATATTCGAGTAGCATAATAGAGTGAGTATGCATACATGTATACATACAGGTAGGAGAGCAAGTTAACTACATGATCTAGTGCAAGTGATCAGCATCAGTTGAAAATTGTATTGTCTCAGACCTTCATGTTGAGAAGTTTCCTCCTAATTAAACGCAGCTCTGCCACAACATTTCCCATGTCCGTTCGTTCTCCTGGCAGTTCCATTGAGCATGAAACTCCTATTCTCAGCACTGACACTAAACACTCAATCTCGACTCTCCCTGTTGTATGATTTCCATGATTTTGGATGTCATTGATGGCACCTCGTATTTCCAACTGCAGTGAAGGATCAACAATCTCGGTCACTCTCTCCGGTAAAGCCATCTTAGTAAAACTGTGAAGGGTTAGACCGCCCTCGAACATGTGCTCGGTAGGTCTCCTTCCTGTGAAAATTTCCAGCAAAAGGATTCCGAAGCTATATATATCTCCCTGCATTGAACCCTTGCCCCCCATTCCGTACTCTGGAAAAAAAGGTAATGTAAGCATGGTTATAGCCCTAAGATTTCAAAGCTAGATTCCGGAACTTCAGGGCCGGCTTGGTAAGGCTGTAGTTTTTCAGTCTTTGTTATCATTGTTTTGAAAACAAAAAACCAAAATCGTTTCCGTTTTACTCTTTTCTTTTCTTTTTTTTCTTGGTTTTTCTTTTTTCCAGAATGACTATGAAAGTGGGCCAGAAATCGGAAACCAAAAAAAGTGGTTCTCAGTTTTCAAAAAGAGGAGAAAAAATAAAAGAAAAAGAAAGAACTAGTTTTCAGTTTTAGAATTTGAAAAACTGAAAACTGGAAACATAATCATGCAGACCCATAATAAACAGAGAATGGAAGGCCCAAAAGCGGGTTATTTGGTTCAGAACTGAACTGCTTTGACATATGAGTCAAAACACATTCTTTCTTATTTTACTCATTTTCATAAAACTAGATAGAAAATGAGAGGGCCTATTCTCATCCTATTTTATTGGTTCCCAGATAGGCGCTCATTATCATGTTAACTGCCACAGATTTTCATAGGCTTTTGGTCGTATTCAATAAATAAACATATTATAGTTTAACATAGTATCTGTTATGAAGAGGAGATAGACATGGAGGTGAACTAGTTACCTGGAGCAACATAACCAACTGTTCCTTTTATCCAAGTTGAACTGGTTTGACTTTGAGCAGAATCATCGTGTTGACTATCACCCAGAAACCTTGCAAGTCCGAAATCACCCACACGGGCATTAATATCATTGTCCAACAGGACATTACTTGGCTTTAGATCACCATGGATGATTGACGATTGGCAATGGTGGTGAAGATATTCCAGTGCAGACGCCACATCAATTGCAATATTCAGTCTTTGAGCAAGATTCAAATTTCCCCGGTCAAGTTCTCTATCTTGACTCTGATGCAGCCACTCCTCTAAACTCCCATTTGGCATGTACTCATAAACTAGAGCCTTGAAATCCGCACCTTTGGGATCGATGCTCGAACAAGATGTGATGATCCTGATGAGATTTCGATGACGTATATTTTTCAATGCATTGCATTCAGCCGTGAAACTCTTCGCTGCTCCTTTCTGTTTCAGGTTAAGCACCTTCACTGCGACAATTGTTCCATCAGTGCCCAAAATTCCTCTATACACAGAACCATAGCCTCCCTCACCGATTAGATTGGACAATGAGAAACCATCAGTTGCACTAAGAAGCTCTGTATAAGAAACCCTTTGAAATTGTTCATTCACTGCCAACATGGTTGATCGCTTTTTACTAGTTTTTTTTGTCCAAAACAGAACACCTAAGAGAGATGCCACTAAAAGTAAACATGAGATAGCAACAGGAATTGCTACTTTTTGGGCAAGAGGCAATCCCTTTTTCTTTCTAACTACTACTTCACATTTAGGTAGACCCAGGCCCTCAATGCCTCCGCAGAGGTTTCTGTTCCCAACAATTGAAAATGCACTTAGATTACTAAAGACCCCTTCATGTGGTACTTCTCCTTCGAGCTTATTGAAAGACAAATTCAGGTATTGCAGGAACGTAAAATTCTGCAGGTACACAGGAATTTTCCCTGATAAATTATTATTTGAAACATCAAGAGCCTCAAGGCTTCTCATGGTACTCAGAGTTGGAGCTAAGTCGCCTTGGAATAAGTTATTCTGCATCAAAAGCATGTTCAACATCGTACACTTGGAAAGTGTGATTGGAATTTCTCCTGACAATCTGTTGGTGGATATATCCAAATTCAAGAGTTTGCTCATGTTTCCCACCTCCGGGGGCAAGGGACCCATCAAGAAATTATTGGATAAGTTGAAGAAAATAGTCATTGAAGAAATTCTTACTACTTCTTTTGGTATGGTACCGGTTAGGTGATTGTCACCGAAGTCGAGTATCTCAAGGTCATGACAATTTCCCAAACTTGGAGGAATGGTGCCTTGTAAGTTATTATTGAACAAAAACAATTGACTCAGTCCGGTGATATTTCCGAGCGAAGAAGGAATAGGCCCTGAAAGTCTATTTCCAGCCAACCAAAGAACTACCAAGCTTCCAAGGTTACCTATGCTGGAAGGGATTTCTTCACTGATGTAATTGTCATTCAACGCAATTTGAGTCACACTGACCAAATTGTCGATTCCTTTGGGGATAGTTCCTGATATCTGATTTCTTCCCAATGACAGAAAGTCGAGCCGGGTTGACAAGTTTGTAATAGAAACGGGTAATGCGCCTTTCAAACGGTTGTAGCCTACATCGAGCGTCCTCAGGTTGGTGCAGTTGGTCAGAGCAGTCAAAAAACCCACAGTTTCTAGCTCATTACCTGAAAGTACTATATCAACTATATTCTGCAAGCTCCCCATGTTTAGAGGCACAGCACCACGAAAATGGTTTTCACCAAAATCGAGTTGTTCAAGTTTTGAGGCATTCGGTAATGAAACTGGAATTTGCCCTGAAAGGTCGTTGGTTCGAACATAAAGCCCTTTGAGATTACAAAGACTGAAACCTATATCTAATGGTATCTCTCCGTGAAGTTGGTTTACCCCAAGGGAAAGGGAAAAGAGAGAAGAGAGATTGTAGATAGTATGAGGGATTGTCCCGGACAAGTTGTTCACACTCAGTTGTAGAAGTCTCAACTTTGAGAGTCTACCGAGCTCGAGTGGGATTGTTCCTTGCAGATTATTATATCCCATAGACAATCTGATGAGCAAAGAAGCATTTCCCAACCATTGGGGAATAGTCCCTGTAATGTTGTTCATGGAGACTGCAAGGCTAGTGAGTCTCAGAAAGCTAAGTTCAACTGGGATTTCTCCTGTGAGGCTGTTGTAGTTGAAGTCAATGACTTGCAAATCCAGGCAGTTCGATAAATTTCTTGGGATCTCCCCTTGGAAGCCATTGTTGGTGAGATTGAGATGTTTCAGCCGGATTAACCGGTCGACTTCTTGAGGAATCTCACCTCTAAAAGTATTGTTTCTCAGATTGATTCCTCTCAGGAATGTGAGATTTCCCACATGGGGCGGTAAGGATCCGATTAGTTTCTTTCCTTGCAAGTTCAGGACGGTGACTCTTCCGGGATGTCGACGACTGCACGAAACTCCAAGCCAGTCACAGTGATGGAGAGAATGATTCCATGTGGTCATCACATTGAGTGGATCCTCAGTTATCCTATCCTTGATGGCCAGCAATGACAGCTTGTCACTCTCATTTCCAAAAGGTAAGGCAGATATGGAAGGAGATGTACAAAGGTAAGATAGAAGAATGAAGGACCAAAGGGATGTGGTTGTGGAGGCCATTTTTGGATTGTACATACATGCACAGTGATGATAAGAAGGTGGAGACAGAAAGCATTGGGGTGTTTTTCCAGAATATGGTGGTTCTCTTTTATCATGAAGACTGCATCGTGGAGGACTTGGAAATTTTGATGATAGACTGGACGGGGACTGAATTTGCAGCCTCAATTTTAGACTGGTCTTGGGAAGTAAATATTCAATATACCTTTGAAATTTGGTCCCGGTTTCATTTAGTTAGTGTGGTTTTAATTGCATCAATTCAGTCTTTGAAGTTTTTAAATAGAAATAATGTGGTCTAAATGTCCAATTTTGAGAGAAAAGTTGATGGAATTTACTCATATGTTATACACTGTCATGCTCTTCAGGGGCAACAATGCAACACCACCTATCTCCCCATCTACTTATCAGCATAGTTGTGCATAGCACTGGGTGAATCCGTCAGATTTACTGACAAAATGGGGGCATTTACCATGCTGTTGAAACAATAGGGATTAAAATGAGACATAGATCAATCTTTAAGGGGTATATTGACACCCATTCTCGCACTACAAGTTACATATACACAGGATATTTTCCACTCAAGAGGAAAAAATTGCACATAGTGGACTTTGAAATTGGAATGATGGACTGGACGGGGATTGAATTTGGCCTCCATTTTTGACTGGTCTTGGGAAGTAAATATTCAAAATAATGGATTTGCTTTTCGGGTGGAATGGAAAATGAACTTTTTTACCCAACCCATCAAATGGAGGTCTTTTTTCCACGACAATCAACATTTCAACGTATATCTCAAATCCATTAACTTTTTGAAGACCATTTCAGCAACAAAAAAAAAAAAAAATTTTGCAGGTTCAAAAGTTGCATTTTAAACTTGCGACTTTAAAAAATTGACGGGTTTGGTAAATAAGTTGATGGGTGTGGGAAATAAGACCCCGCATTTGATGAGAGCATTTTTGTTCATCCAAATTTGCTCACCCATTGCTCATTCAGGCCTAGCTCCACTGAGTGATTTTTGCCTCGGTTTATCAACATAATTATTGAAATGAGACACATGTCACCTGGTGCAGGCTTGGGTGACCAAATTTGGGTGAGCAAAAATGTTCTCCCATTTGATAAGTTGGGTAAAAAACTTAGAGTAATGCTATGCTTCCCAAATTCTTATCCCAAAAGTGCTTGGTTTGTGATTGTCAAAACTTGTCAAAGTCAAGCTGCATGACCTCGGTTGAAGAGTAGGACTTGACAAATCTTATAGTGCCCAGTTTGGGAATGCTTAAAATAAGAGCTGGTTAAGTTCACGTCTCATTTTTCATCTGGGTTTTTATGAGAACCAATGTGATACGTGTTGGGGTCCACACCATGATAATCATGTGTTTGACTGATTTACATTATATGCATGAATTAAGAGGTTGCAAGCTACTTGGTTTCTTCTTTGATAAGATATATGCAAGTAGGATTAGTTTAGGTATTTGATACTATTCAATTGGATAATGCAAGCATGGGATTGATGTCAACAATGAGACTCCTATAGTACTCGGCGTGTATAGCATATGTATATATGTACGTGATCAGAACCCTTCTTATGAGGGATCCCTCACTTTAATAAAGTGAGGACTTCTTTTTACAGCCGTTGGATTCAGTTTTTAGTCTGTAAAATTACTTCAATACCCTTAATGAAAACTGGATTCAACGATTGTAAAAAGAAGTCCTCACTTTAACAAAGCGAGGGATTCCTCATAAAAAGGGTTCTATGTACGTGATATATATTATGTGGGGGCAATATACACTCGGGTGGTGAGAGAGGGAAAATATATTGTGTGAGAGTATTTTCTTTGGGGTATTGAGTGTAGGAGTACAAGGGGTTGGGTTATGTGATTTAATTCAGCAATAGTCTTGTACCATTTTTTTTCTCAATAGTGAAGGAAATATCTCTTGGGTGTGGACGTAGGCAGAGTTTTGCCGAACCACGTAGAATTCTCTTGTGTTTTTATTTTCTTTTTCCCTTGTTATTTTCTTTTCATTGTGTGCTCGTTTAATTCCGCTGCGTAAATCTAAATAATATGGTTTTTTTGTTGTTGGGGGGTTTGGTGTGTTTTAGGGTTTTGTTTCAAAACATACAATGTGTATAATATTGTTGACACCCAATCACGCACACGTACAAGTCACATAGTAGGGGAAATAGACTGGGAATTTGGGTGGGAAATAGACTGAAAAAATGTAGTGGTGAAAATAGAATACTACCACAAGTTGGTGGGAAATGGATTGGGAAATTTTGTCTGCCATAAAAATCTTAAAATAGAGTGCTCCCATAAGTTGGTGGGAAATGTAATGGGAGTGGAGGTGGGAAATTTTGTGGGACTTGGAAACAATGGGAATTAATGGAGTACGGGAAATAGACTGGGAATTTGGGTGGGAAATGGACTGGAAAAATGTAGTGGTGGAAATAGAGTACAACCACAAGTTGGTGGGAAATGGTTTGAGAAATTTTGTCTGCCATAAAAATCTTAAAATAGAGTGCTCCCATACACAATATTTTCCAACCAGATGTAGCAGTAATTGCACAGAGAGAGAAGGGAGTCGCCTTCTCTCCTAGTAAATTATTTGGAAAATATATTTGTCATGAAGTCGTGGAGGACTTGGAAATTTGGATGATGGACTGGACAGAGGGGGGAACTAAATATTGGAAATAATGGATGAGCTCTCAGGATGGAATAGCATCAGTTGTGTTTGCACTCAAGTCAAGCGTGGGTTATGCGTCCGTCAGTCAAGTCGTGAGTTATGCGTCCGTCAGTCTGTGTGTCCTTTTTTCTCTCTAATGAATCTCATGTATAGACTTATCTTCGGTGTTGGTTTGACTGTAGAAAGCACCAATGCTTCTAAGATGGTAATGTGTCGCGTGTCGTGTCGTGTCTGACACACAGACTAGACACTTCACGTATACTCTCGTGAATGTGCAATCCGTGCCAGATTTGATATTTTACTTGCACTCTATTTGGATTGAGAGAAGAGAAGAGAAGAGAAGAGAAGAGAAGAGAACATCATTAAGAATAGAAGAAGAGAGAAGAGAACGCATGCATGCTTGTTTGGATAGAGAGAAGAGAAAATAAAATAAACACAAGATTCTTTGGTTTGTTTAGATTTCATAAGAGAATAGAAGAAAAAGTATTTAAAACCAATTTACTCTTTACCCTCTATTAAATAATGGTAATGACACTTTGCAAGTGTAAGGGCTATGTTGGAATAAGAATACACATTAAGGAAAATATTCTTTTATTAAAATGTTTTTATTCTTCTCCTCACTCCTGAATCTTTCCTATTTGGATAAAACAAAAATAAGGTTCTTTTTCTCCCCACGTTTCCTTCGGTTCTCTCCATTAACCTTCTCTTCTCTCTTAACTTAACTATCCAAAGGAGAGAACTAGCAATCCATACTGAGTGTTAGGGTGTGTTTGATAACCCAATTAAGTGTTTGATAACCCAATTAAGGATGCGTTTTTATAAAACTGAAAATTAAGTACTGAAAATTAATTACTGAATTTTAAGTATTGAAAATTTTTAGTGATTGAATTTACAGTACTACAAACAGTTTTTCAAGTATTGAAATATATTGCATTCAATGATTATTTTCAGTAGAAATTTTTCACATAAAAGTTTTCAGTGATTTTTTGGCTGGTTTTTCAATAAAATGATACATTATTAAATGCACTGAAACAAAATAAGTGCTGAATGTTTTCATTTTCACCACTTAATTGGGTTATCAAACACATCAAGTGTTGAAAATGAAAAGTTTCAGCTATTATTTATTTTCAATGCTTTGATAATGTATCACTTAATTGAAAAAGCAGAGAAAAAATCATTGAAAACTTTAAGTGAAAATTTTCTACTGAAAATAATCACTGAACGCATTCTATTTTAGTACTTGAAACACTGTTTTCAGTATTGAAAATTCAATCACTTGAAATTTTCATTACTTAAAAATTCAGCACTTAATTTTTAGTTTTATCAAACGGACCCTTAGTGTAGGTTAATTGGATGCATGTTAATTATAGCTTCAATGGTTGAACCTTTTCCTACATGAAAATAAATAATAATAATAATAATAATAATAATAATAATAATAATAACTCAAATTTGGCCATCGTGATTCTGTATCTGATATGATAACAGCTCAATTCTACAAAAATCATAATGGAACTTCCGTTTTTATATTTGAGTCATATATTTAAGGAAATTTTAATCAAAAGTTGTTTAAAAATAGACTTTTTTAGCATTAGGTCCAATCTTTTTTTTAAGCCAAAAGTCCACTTGTATAAAAGTTATTTGAAATTTCACATAACTTTGTAAAAAATTGAACTAGTTATGTGAAATTTCACATAAAAAAAAAGTTATATGAAATTTCACATAATCTTTAAAATATAGGGATTTGATCCAATTAACTTTCACTGGTCGTGGAGTTTTGACAAAAATAAAAAAAAACAGGTTGTCTATTAAACTTAATAAGTCTAAAATGACGGATTTTAGAAGAAACTGAAATTTCTTATTACTCACTGTCAATTTACATCCTATATATACAGCTATGAGGAAAAACTAATAAAGGAAATAAAGAAAAGAAAGGAAAAATACAAGATAAGATCAAATCAATTTATTCCTAAAACATTGCTATCCATAAATAACGAGAATATCAATCCGAATATTCCAACACTCCCCCTCAAGCTGGAGCGAAGGTATTCACGAGTCCAAGCTTGGCAATAGACAACTTCAGAAGAGAGGGCCCAACAGACTTAGTAAATACATCAGCAGTTTGATCTGAAGAGGGAATAAAGCACGGAGAGATAATACCCGAACGCACCTTCTCTCGGATAAAATGGATATCAACCTCAACATGCTTGGTACGCTCGTGCAGAACGGAGTCAGATGCAAGCATTATAGCAGACTTATTGTCACAAAACAATGTAGAAGGCTTAGATACTGGAAACCCCAATTCTTGTAAGATAGATCGAAGCCACAAAAGCTCACAAGTACCTTGTGCCATAGCACGATATTCAGCCTCAGCAGATGATCTTGAAACAACTACTTGTTTCTTACTTTTCCAAGAGATAAGATGTTTGCCATAAAACGTGCAAAAACCTGAAGTTGAACGCCTATCACTCTTGGAACCAGCATAATCAGCATCGGTATAACATGTGACCTCAGATTGTGCTCCTGCAGCAAAGAAGAGACCCAGTCCTGGGCAAGTTTTCAGGTAACGAAGAATGTGATGAACAGCTTCCATATGAGCGGTACGCGGAGCATGCATAAACTGGCTTACTACGCTTACAGCAAAAGCGAGGTCAGGTCTAGTATTGGTCAGATAAATTAGACGACCAACAAGGCGCTGATATGAAGCTGGATCAGACAATACTTCTCCTGACTCAGATGATATTTTGATATTTGGATCCATAGGTGTGGAAGCAGGACGACACCCCATCATGCCTGTATCACTAAGGAGGTCCAAGATATATTTCCTCTGGTTCATTGAGATCCCATGACGAGATCGGGCAATCTCAATACCAAGGAAATACCGGAGAGGACCCAAGTCTTTGACATCAAAAGCCGTTCCAAGTTTCTCCTTTACTCTTATAATCCCTGCAGTATCATTACCTGTAATAATGATGTCATCAACATAAACAGACAGAATAGTACATCGACCATCCGGACATCGTCGAATGAAGCAGGTGTGATCAGACTGACACCTAGTGAACCCCATAGATAAAATAACATCACTAAAGCGACTGAACCATGCTCGAGGGGATTGTTTCAATCCATAGAGAGATTTACGTAGCCGACAAACTTTCCCAGAATACTCCCCCTCAGCCCGAAAACCCGGAGGTGGATCCATATAAATAGTTTCCTGTAGATCCCCATGCAGAAACGCATTCTTAACGTCAAGTTGATGAAGAGGCCAAGACTGAGAAGCAGCCAAAGAGACAAGAAGACGAACAGTAGTCAGCTTGGCCACCGGAGCAAAGGTGGCACTGAAGTCTTTGCCTGGAATCTGAGTAAAACCTTTAGCAACCAGACGGGCCTTATAACGATCAATAGAACCATCGGGGAGGTACTTAACAGTAAAGACCCATTTGCAACCCACTGTCTTCTCTCCAGAGGGAAGAGAAACAAGATCCCAAGTATGATTCTGCTGAAGTGCATCCATTTCTGCTTGCATGGCGTGGACCCAATGTGGATTTTGGAGAGCCTCAGATATAGACCGGGGAATAGAAACTGAATCAACCTGACCAAGGAAAGCTTGATAGGGGTGTGAAAGGGCTGAATAAGAGATATATTTGGAAATAGGATGTTGAGTAGAGCAAGCATGACCATACCTATTTACCGGGCGAGAAATCCGGGTAGAGCGACGTACCGGTACAGGAGAAGCAAGACCTGGATCCGGAGAAGGATCTGGTGACGGAGCATAGGCATGAGTCTGCGAACGCCGAGAATAACGAAATTCTGGCGTAGATGTAATGACAGGAGGTAGAGTACCCTCAGAAACCACAGAAGGAGTGGAATCAAGGACAACAACCGGACGAGGTAACTCGTCGGGTACAATGAGAGGCTCCTGAGGGACAGAAGCAGATGAGATATTTGAACCTGCAAAATAAGGGACATCTTCCAGAAAAGTAACATCCATAGAATTATAGAAACGACAACCAATTGGATCATAGCATCTATATCCTTTAGAGTGGGAAGAGTAACCAAGAAAAACGCAACGTATAGCTTTATCATCAAGCTTAGTACGAAGAGGGCTGCGGTCCTGAACAAAACAAGTGCAACCAAAGACACGTGGTAAAACATGAAAAAGTGTACAATCAGGCTGAAGAACATGTAGAGGAGCTTTCCCATCTAAGACACGACTTGGGGTACGGTTAATAAGATACGTGGCTGTGAGAACAGCTAAATGCCACAAGTATTTAGGTACCGCCATACCGCGAAGAAGACACCGGACAACAGACATAATGTGACGGTTCTTGCGTTCCGCCACACCATTCTGTTCCGGGGTATAAGTACAAGTAAGTTGTTGGAGGATACCCTTTTTATTAAGTTCAGAACAGAAGGTATTAGAAACATATTCACGGCCATTATCAGAACGGAGAGCGCGAACAACAGTTTGATACTGAGTTTTAACCATTTGTAAAAATTGAGTAAATAATGGAAAAACTTCAGATTTCTTTTTAAGGAGATAAACCCATGTGCACCGTGAATAGTCATCTATAAACGTAACATAATACCGATACCCATATAAAGCAGTAACAGGGGAAGGTCCCCACACATCTGAATGTATAACATCAAAAGCACAAGGTGCACGAGACATGCGAGGAATATAAGATGAACGAGTATGCTTAGAAAGTTCACACACCACACATTGAAATTTATGAGTCTTACAGGCTTTTATTAATTCGGGAAAAAGTAAACATAGATATTGAAAATTAGCATGTCCTAGCCTGGCATGCCACAATTCTATAGTTTTATTGGAGAAAGAACTAGAACTAGAACTAGAACTAGGTAAAACTGACGCCTGTAAACTAGAAGACACAACTGGTGGTGGAGGTTCCCCAAAGAAGTAGAGTCCATCATGCTCATGGCCCGTACCAAAAATCTTCTTCGAAGTCAGGTTCTGCAATAGACAACGATCAGGTAAGAAAATGACAGCACAATTATAACACTTTGCGAGGCGACTAACTGATAAAAGATTAAACGATAACTGAGGGACATGAAGAACAGAAGACAGAGTAAGTTGTGAGGACAAACAAACATCACCCTTACTCTGGACACGAGTGGTGGATCCATCAGCTATACTCACAGTTTGGTTAACTGGTGTAAGAGGGGAGGAAAAAAGGGATAACTCACCAGTCATATGATCATTGGCTCCTGAGTCCAAAACCCACCTTGGAGTGCCTGTCTTAACATGTAAAGCAGTGGAAGTACCTGTAGCAATGGCAGCTGTGGAAGAAGGGCCGGACTGATGCTGCTGAAGAAGGGAGCCAAGTTGACTCTGAATTTGTCCAAGCTGAGATTGAAGCATACTCTGATTTTGATGCAGCTGGCCAAGATCTGGAGTACTGGAATCAGGGCCAGTCTCAGCAATAGCAGCGAAGCGGGTTGAGCCCGGGTTCCGACCTCGGTTGGCATACTGTTTCTTCAACTCGGGATGGAGCTGGAAACAGCGATCTTTGGTATGACCAACAACATTGCAATGCTTACAAACTGGAGGTTTTCGTCCGCTGGGGCGAGGACCGGTGTGAGCGGCAAAGGCCATCTGATCAGGAACTGGAGAAGAATCTGGAACTGGAGAAATAGAAGGCTGAATTAACTGACGGCGACGCTCATCACCATCAACAATAGCAAAGGCCTCGTACAGAGAGGGCATAGGGGATGTGTTCAAAATCTGAGTGCGAAGAGATTCAAACTCAGATTTCAAACCCATCAAGAACTGGTAAGTGTGTAGGCGGTCAAGACGCTGAACAATAACAGTAGCGGCTTCAGCAGGAATATCACCAAGGGGCTCGTACTGAGCCAACTCCTCCCAACGGGACTGAAGATATCCAAAATAATTAGAGACAGTTAGCCTGAGAGAATCCTGGGATGACTGAGACACTTCGCGATGAAGTTGATAAATCCGGGATTCATTACGCTTATGCGCATACATTTGAGTCAAAGCATTCCACAAGCCATGAACAGACGTGTGATACATAAACATGTGGTAAATACGAGGCTCCATTGAATTGAACAACCAACCCAGGATAGTACAGTTGTCCATATTCCACTGATCAAAGGTGGAGTCGGTAGGAGCAGGCTTAGGTGCAGTACCAAGAAGCCAACTAGACTTGCCTCTGGCACCAAGAAAAAGACGAATGGAATGAGACCACGCGGCAAAATTTTGCCCATCCATGAGAACAGTGGTAACCCTTTGCGCAGGCGAATGTGGAGTCAGGGACATAGAGAAATCCGAGCGTGGATGTGAACCGGGAGGTGACTGATTAGTACCCTTATCCTTTCCAGTTTCAGTCATTGTTGCAAAATCAAGAAGCCCCAAGGCGCAGAAGAGAAACCACGGATTGAAAAGGCTGCTGGAAAAAGAACAATCAGCAGCAATCAGAGGCTACCGTAATACCCTAGGTAGCCCAAGAGAAGAAAAAGAGAGCACAAAGGGGCTCTAAACCATCAGAAGACCCAAGAACAGGGCAAGACGCAGCGTAGAGCTGCGCAAGGGTTAGCCTAGGCTAACCAAAAAAGCTGCGGGGCCCTGTGTGTGTGTGCGCCGAGAGTGGGAAGGGGCTGGTGGCCTGCGGCTGGGTGTGGAGGTGGCTGGGAGTTGCAGCGCAGGTGGCTGGTGGCTGGTAGTTGCGGCGCAAGGTTGTGGGTAGGCAGGTGGTGGTGGTTTGTGTTAGGGTTTAATTTCTTTCTTGCTCTGATACCAAGAAGAAACTGAAATTTCTTATTACTCACTGTCAATTTACATCCTATATATACAGCTATGAGGAAAAACTAATAAAGGAAATAAAGAAAAGAAAGGAAAAATACAAGATAAGATCAAATCAATTTATTCCTAAAACATTGCTATCCATAAATAACGAGAATATCAATCCGAATATTCCAACAATTTTCTTGCTAAATTTCTACATGTATAATGAATTATGAGAAAATGAATCTGACTCGAGCGATTTCTGTCTTGAACAACGATTCTAGACTCTGAGGAAGCAGCCTGTTTCTTATTGAATTTCTGGAGGCCCAAACCAAAATTAGTTTTGAAGTCAGAGGAATTCCCTTGCAAATGAATTCTCTGGGAAGGAAATAGAATTCGAGGAATTCCCTTGTAAATCTGCAGTCAGAAGATCTAATAGACTGAGAAATCTAAAGAAGTGATGGAAAGTAAAACAGAAGGGCCGGGCTAGTTTAATGGATGTTTTGTCTGCAAAGAATGCTGCAAACTGAAAAACTGCTAATGCAAATTTCTTAAGTTGATAGGAGTTGGAATAATGCTGAGGTCTTTTGTCAAAAAGTTTGCTGAAATGATGATATGTTTCATGTTTCTTTGCTTATTTAAATACTTTCTTCTTAAAGATATATGTGCCTATAGTTTGTACTTTGTCTTTGTCATCTAAGATTTTGGGTTTTTGGCCTTTGCATAAACTGCCGTATCTTTCTCGTTAAGGCTTGTTTTTTTTTTTTTTTTCCCTCATTGGTGATAAATAGCTAAAACATGAGCCCTGTCTACGTTTTTCTTAATATCTTGGTCACTTTCATTTATTCAGCTGTTTCAATAAACAATGTTGCTGAAGTTGGTGGTTTTAGTATAGATGGAAGGTCTAGATGACTTCTCTGATGAGTTGAGGTTGTTGTGATCACCTGATATAAAACTATATAATGAAGCAAAGAAAAAAAATATGTTTCAAGCTGGATTATTCCAGTTTACTGCTGTAGATTTGACATTTTTATTTGGTTTGTGCACGTCTCTGCCTTTGCATGTAAGTTGGTTGATATTTGTGCACTAGTTTTGTTGCGGATTGCCTCTGGCTTTTATTGAACTTTTTTGTATTCCATCCATTTGGGTTTGATCCAATTTGCTGCTGTCTATTCAACTGTACGGTAATGCCGATGCATCTTATCTAACCTTACTTGCCTTCCATCCATCTTGGATCTCCTGTCAGATAGTGTTTGGGGTGATTAGGTTTGGACTATCATGAAAATATAGAGGGAGACATGTGCTGCTTTAAACTAACCTGATAAATTTAATTCCTATGCAAAGTTGAAGAATTGAACTCCATATAAGCAGTTTGATGGCATGTACAATGGGGATTCAGTTTCTGAGGCAGTAAATATCTAGCACTCTATAATTTTTTGTAACAGGTACGCCACCCAACCATTTATCTTGATTGACAATAACTTGTTAGATTACTACCTTCATTATCTTTCTTTTGCTTAAAAAGATACTTAGCATCATGCAGATTCATCTTCTAGCATTGGAATCGTGTGATCTGTGCAAAAAGATCGTTTCTCACTCATGGCTCTCTCTGTGCATTCCAGATTCCTCTTTTAGTAAAAGACCTATACATAGTTGTGTTTGGCTGTAAATTTAGTAAGCTGACATTCAAATACTTTTGTTCGGTTCCCATTTATGTAAGTTATTTCGTGGCACGTTAGCTTCGAGCTATTGGTCCATTACCTATTGGATTAGGGAATTGGAATTAAATTCATGGTATGTTTGGATTTAAAATTATATTTTGGAATGGGCTTTTAATTGTAATTCGACAAACGTAATTCCTAACATCAAATTCTTTGGCAAGTTTTTTTTAGATTTTTAATGCCTAGAAGTGCGTGGAATAGAAGTCACAATAAAAGTGAGTGAAAATCTACGTCAATGTGGAAGTAGTCACGGTGTCAGAACCATGTTATCACCAAATCATTCCCCCTTGGTGCAACGTGGCTGCCACTACAGTCAGCCATGCGACACTGAGTTTGTTGACTGAAAAGTATCAATTCTACGGCATCGTATAGACTTCTTGGATCTAAATAGAGTACTACTCATTTGTGCACAAGACAATTTATTTTCCCATCACTAATTCATTATTTTCGAGTAGCTTAATAGAGAGGGTATGCATACATGTATACATACAGGTAGGAGAGCAAGTTAACTACATGATCTAGTGCAAGTGATCAGCATCAGTTGAAAAATGTATTGTCTCAGACCTTCATGTTGAGAAGTTTCCTCCTAATTAAACACAGCTCTGCCACAACATTTCCCATGTTCATTCGTTCTCCCGGCTGTTCCATTGAGCATGAAACTCCTATTCTCAGCACTGACACTAAACACTCAATCTTGACTCTCCCTGTTGTTTGATTTCCATGATTCTGGATGTCATCAATGGCACCTCGTATTTCCAACTGCAGTGAAGGATCAACAATCTCGGTCACTCTCGCCGGCAAAGCCATCTTAGCAAAACTGTGAAGGGTTAGACCGCCCTCGAACATGCGTTCGGTAGGTCTCCTTCCTGTGAATATTTCCAGCAAAAGGATTCCGAAGCTATATATATCTCCTTGCATAGAACCCTTGCCCCCCACTCCATACTCTAGAAAAAAAGGGTAATTTAAGCATGGTTATAGCCCTAAGATTTCAAAGCTAGATTCTGGAACTTCAGGCCTGTTTGGTAACGCTTTAGTTTTTCAGTTTTTGTTATCATTGTTTTGAAAACAAAAAACCGAAATCGTTTCTGTTTTACTCTCTTTTTTTCCCCAGAACGACCACGAAAGTGGGCCAAGAAATCGGAAACCAAAAAACGTGGTTCTCAGTTCTCAGAAAGAGAGAAAAAAAAAAAAAAAAGAAAAGAAAAAGAACTAGTTTTCATTTTTAGAATTTGAAAAAACTGAAAACTGGAAACGTAATCATGTGGACCCACAATAAACAGAGAATGGAAGACCCAAAAGCAGGTTATTTGGTTCAGAATTGAACTGCTTTGACATATGTGTCAAAACACGTTCTTTGTTAAACAAAATTTTACTCATTTTCATAAAACTAGATAGAAAAATGAGAGGGCCTAATCTCATCCTATTTTATTGGTTCCCAGATAGGCGCTCACTATCACGTTAACTGCCACAGATTTTTATAGGCTTTTGTTTGTATTCAATAAATAAAAACATTATAGTTTAACATAGTATCTATAATGAAGAGGAGATAGACAGGGAGGTGAACTAGTTACCTGGAGCCACATAACCAACTGTTCCTTTTATCCAAGTTGAGCTGGTTTGACTTTTAGCAGAATCATCGTGTTGATTATCGCCGAGAAACCTCGCAAGTCCAAAATCACCCACACGGGCATTAATATCATTGTCCAACAGAACATTACTTGGCTTTAGATCACCATGGATGATTGACAATTGACAATGGTGGTGAAGATATTCCAGTGCAGACGCCACATCAATTGCAATACTCAGTCTTTGAGCAAGACTTAAATTTCCCCGATCAAGTTCTCTGTCTTCACTCTGGTGCAGCCACTCCTCTAAACTCCCATTCGGCATGTACTCATAAACTAGAGCCTTGAAATCTGCACCTTTGGGATTGATGCTCGAACAAGATGTGATGATCCTTATGAGATTCCGATGACGAATATTTTTCAATACATTGCATTCAGCCGTGAAACTGTTCGCTGCTCCTTTCTGTTTCAGGTTAAGCACCTTCACTGCGACAATTGTTCCATCAGTGCCCAAAATTCCTCTATACACAGAACCATAGCCTCCCTCACCGATTAGATTGGATAATGAGAAACCATCAGTTGCTCTAAGAAGGTCTATATAAGAAACCCTTTGAAATTGTTCATCCACTAGCAACTTGGTTGATCGCTTTCTACGAGTTTTTTTTGTCCAAAGCAGAACACTGAACAGAGATGCCAATAAAAGTAAACATGAGATAGCGACAGGAATTGCCACTTTTTGGGCAAGAGACAATCCCTTTTTCTTTCTAACTGCTACTTCACATTTAGGTAGACCCAGGCCCTCAATGCCTCCGCAGAGGTTTCTGTTCCCAACAATTGAAAATGCACTTAGATTACTAAAGACCCCTTCGTGTGGTACTTCTCCTTCGAGCTTATTGAAAGATAAATTCAGATACTGCAGGAACATAAAATTCTGCAGGTACATTGGAATTTTCCCTGATAAATTATTATTTGAAAAATCAAGAGCCTCGAGGCTTACCAAGGTACTCAAAGCTGGAGCAATGTTGCCTGCGAATAAGTTATTATGTAGCAGAAGGTTGTTCAACATGATACACTTGGCGAGTGTGATTGGAATTTCACCTGACAATTTGTTCATAGATATGTCCAAATTCACAAGTTTGCTCATGTTTCCCACCTCCTGAGGCAAGAGACCCATCAAGGAATTATTGGCTAAGTTGAAGGTAAGAGTCATTGAAGAAATGCTTACTACTTCTTTTGGTATGGTACCGGTTAAGTTATTGTCACTGAAGTCGAGCATCTCGAGGCCATGACAATTTCCCAAACTGGGAGGAATGGTGCCTTGTAAGTTATTCTTGAACAAGGCCAATTGAATCAATCCGGTGATGTTTCCGAGCGAAGAGGGAATAGGCCCTGAAAGCCTATTTTGATCCAACGAAAGAACTGCCAACCTTCCAAGGTTACCGATACTGGAAGGGATTTCTTCGCTGATGTAATTGCCACTCAATAGAAATTCAGTCACACTGACCAAATTATCGATTCCTTCAGGGATTATTCCTGAAATCTGATTCATCTCTAATGACAGAAAGTCGAGCTGAGTTGACAAGTTTGTAATAGAAACGGGTAATTCGCCTTTCAAATGGTTGTAGCCTACATCGAGTAACCTCAGATTGGTGCAGTTGGTCAGAGCAGTCAAAAAACCCACAGTTTCTAGCTCATTACTTGCAAGTCCTATAGCAACTATATCCCCCAAGCTCCCCAAGTTTAGAGGCACAACTCCGCGAAAAAAGTTGTTACTCAAAAAGAGTTCTTCGAGTTTTGAGGCATTCGGTAAAGAAACAGGAATTTTCCCTGAAAGATGGTTGTTTGGAACATAAAGCCCTTTGAGATTACGAAGACTAAAACCTATATCTAATGGTATCTCTCCGTGAAATTGGTTTGCCGCAAGGGAAATATAAAGAAGAGAAGAGAGGTTATAAATAGTAGGAGGGATGGTCCCTGACAAGTTGTTCTCACTCAATTGTAGAAGTATCAACTTCGAGAGTCTACCGAGCTCAGGTGGGATTGTTCCTTGCAGATTATTACCTCCCATGGACAATTGGATGAGCAAAGAAGCATTTCCCAACCACTGGGGAATATTCCCTGTAATGTTGTTCTTGGAGATTAGAAGGCTGGTGAGTCTCAGAAAGCCAAGTTCAACAGGGATTTCTCCTGTGAGGCTGTTGTAGTTGAAGTCGATGACTTGCAAATCCGGGCAGTTTGATAAATTTCTTGGGATCTCCCCTTGGAATTCATTGTTGCTGAGATTGAGATGTTTCAACCGGATTAGCCGGCCGACTTCTTGAGGAATCTCACCTCTGAAAGAATTGTTTATCAGATTAATTCCTCTCAGGAATGTGAGATTTCCCACATGGGGTGGTAAAGATCCGGTTAGTGTCTTTCCTTCCAAATTCAAGACGCTGACTCTTCCGGGATGTCGACGACTGCACGAAACTCCGAGCCAGTCACAGTGATGGAGAGAGTGATTCCATGTGGTCATCACATTGAGTGGATCCTCAGTTATCCTATCCTTGATGGCCAGCAATGACAGCTTGTCACTTTCGTTTCCAAAAGGTAAGGCAGATATGGAAGGAGATATACTACAAAGGTAAGAGTAAGATAGGATAATGAAGGACCAACGGGATGTGGATGTGGTTGTGGAGGCCATTTTACTGTAGTTGTGTACATGCAGAGTGATGATAAGAAGATAGGGGAAGGAAGAATATGGTTGTTCTCTTTCAACATGAAGACTCTAAATGCTATGTATGGAAATTTAGTGTGATTAACACTTTCATTAATTATCATGACTTCAGTCTCCTCTTCTTCTCTGTATTCGTATCCTTATGGGGATGGGTTGTGAAATTTATTGTTGAGACCCTCATTAGTGAAAGTTATTGATTAAAGGACAGCATGGATACTTATTTGGTAAAAAGTCCCTCAGTCCAACTCTTTTGTTCGAGTACAATCACTCTAGAGTCTAGACAACAATCCCGATGAATTGTGATAAACTTTCACAATAAAATGCTTAGTGAAATTTACAAGTAGTCGGAATTTTTGTTCATTTTTATATTTGAGGGACCTTTCACTAATTTTTTTTTTTCTTGTTGGACCTAATGCTTAGAAAATACTCTAAACTATACTAAATCCTAATTACACCTTATTATAAATCTATCTATACTAATTAGAAAGAAAAAAAAAAGGGATTAGTATCTAAAAATTTTCTTTCCGAATACCGATATTTACAAGTAAATTATAATACTTTTTGTGAAAAGTATAATTATAAAATAGATTAATACTTTACCTACAACTTTTACACAACTTTTTGTTCACAGCCCAAAAAATTGTGTCTATATCTCCTGTATCATCCTGTGATGTCGTTGGATCCCATAGTGACACAGGAGAGAGGTAGACACTGTTTTGTGAGTCGTGAACAAAAGGTTGTGGGTGAAGTTTTACTCTATAAAATAATACTATGAGAGTAATACAACATTGTTGTGGCGGTTGTTGTGAACCACAGACCACTACACGTGGTACTACTTCCATAACATTTAGGATATTACAAATTTGAGAATCATAACATTACTCATATTTATAAGAGTAACAAAGTAATTACCTAAAAAAAACCATTAGTCCCACCTCTTCCACTTCTCTCTTATTCTCAACTCTCTCCATATTTCCTTCTCTCTTCCTGCACTTATTGGTGTATGAATACACAACATCGTTACATAATGTATCTAAACTACTCTCACATATACAACCACAAGGCACGTAAACATAGTATATTGTCCACTCCAAATTGAACATCATGGAGGACTTGGAAATTTTGAGGATGGACTGGGCGGGGACTGAATTTGCAGCCTCAATTTTAGACCGGTGGAAGTAAATATTCAATACACCTTTGAAATTTGGTGTCTCTCACATTATAGTTCGTGTAATTTCAATTTCATCAATTCTATCTCTGGAGTTTTGATATAAAAGCAATATGGTCGAAATATTCAATTTTATTGACGGAATTTACTCACATGCTATGTTTTGTCACACTTTTTAGGGGAGAAAAAAAACACCACTAATCTTCCTATATGCTTAGCAACATAATTGTGCATAGCCCCAGGTGAATTATGTCAAATTTACTGACAGCATGGGGCATTTGAACCATATTGCATCTATTAAAAAGGGATAATAAGTCATAGACTCCTAAAAATTAGGTGTATTAGCCAAAAACCATGGCGATTTGTCTGTTTTGCAATAAGTCCCTCGCTGGAGCATAAAAAATGACAAAGACAATATTATCTGTAAACTTTAAACTACCATAACTCACCTTTTTTTTTTTTTTTTTGTTCTGGATTTCATGTATCTATTTGAGATTTATGCATTGAATTAAAAATTGTACAAAAAAATAAGTAATTTGGAACCTTGTTTTTCGATTTTATCTGTCAAAATAGATGATATTATATGTGGACATACATATTATATTGAGTTAAACAACCATAATTTTTGGATGCCTTTTTTTTTCATGTATTTCTTTGAGATCTACGCAATAGGCTTGGAGATTTTACAAAAAAAAGATACATTGCACCCTGATTTTGGGATTTTATCAGTCGAATAGATAATATTATTTATTTGTATTAATGGGGATATATAACTTTCTCAAATCTTGGGCTTTCTGGGTTATCCTTTTTTTATTCTTGTATTTGTTTTTGAGATCTATGCACTTATGGTACCAATTTTATGAAAGAAATATATTTTTATTATCTTTATGCGGAAAACTTAGTTTTCCATAGTTTTTTTTTTTTATTAAATATAGTTTTTGTTTTCCCTAGTATTTCTTGGTCAACATTGATCTCGTTCGATAGATCTCATTTTGCTTGTTCCAAAACATCAAATTGTGCGAAGACAAACTTGTAAAACAGAAGTTATAGCAATTTGAAGTTGTTTAGGCATAAAATGGACCAAATGAGTTGAAGAAAAGTAGCATGAGTTTAGCTTGAAAGGGTATTATTTGAGGGCGGGTATGGCCCAAGCTCCCACTTAAAAAAACTTCAAGGAGCAAATTGATGCAATTGAAATTGCAGAGACTAAAATGAGACATAGATCAAACTTTAGGGGTACATTTTGTGTTTAAGCCTAAATCTATCTATCCATACAAACAGAGAAGAAAAATGGAATAGAAACACACCCTTCCCTTGCAACCTAGCTTTTAAGGGCAAGTTCTACCCACGGGTTTGTGACAGTGGAATAGAAAATTCTATGATACTGTAACAACCCATCCCACTATGTGTGGATGTAGGACACGTGGTTCGCCATCAAGGCTCAACCAACTATTAAATAACTATACGTAGCGGAAAAGAACTTTAAAATAATCTTGAGTATTTAAAACTTTTGGAAACGATACCTTCCGAGTTGTAAAATCCGTATAAAATTGAAAACGGTATTATATTTCGAACCGGATGAATTTATATTAAAAGGGGCCCCAAAGGTACCCTAAGAACTGATCAAAATATTTTAATTATTTCTGGAAGGGGTAAAAAAAGATTTCTTGCAACGGGTATTTCGACCGGTCAAATGACCCCCTTCGACTAGTCAAATGACCCCCTTCGACAGGTCGAATGACCCTTCAGCAGAATTCTGCCCAAAGACACAGAATTTGCTTAAGGTGTCAAACAACCGGTCGAATGACCCTTTAGCATAATTCTGCCCAAAGCTGCAGAATTTGCTTAAGGTGTCAAACAACCTTCACTTTGCAACACTTTCAAACACACTTACAAAGTTTCAAACTTCATAAGTTATATCAAGATTCCAAAAGCGTAATCGCACCCCGCTAAACCATGGAAAGAAATAATAACGGAAACAGCTGAGGCTTGTTTGGATTAAAAACACAAAAGCACTACTACATTCCTCCAAAATCTGAATTGGACAAGTTAAGATTACAAAACACGAACTTAGGAGTTTGGACGAATTCCAACTAATTATAAGAAGTTTAAGTACATCTTACAATATTAAAAAACCATTCCAACCCTTCCAATTCAACTACAAGGTTCTAGTACCCAAAAAGCTCACTAATACAATGAATGGAACAGAAAGCAAACAAAACATATACATAAAGACCCCCGGCATTCCTATCGGCCTCACTCTTCTTGCTTCTTTTCCCCTTTCTTCCTTTCACCTGCAATGGAGCAAGTCTCCACTGCTCAGCTATATGCTGAGTGTACAATTCTAAATGTATGCTTATATGACAATTCATATTTAAAACACATCAAAGTAGTCTTTAGGGTGAGTGGTACACATTCATCTGGTAAATGGAACCGATGCCGTGGAAGGCATACCTCTCCCACACATCCCGTACACTGGTTAGGCCTTCCTCCATACCAGACACAACCACAATCAATATCACAATCCTCAAGGTTCGAGGAGCTTACACCTAGATGAAATTACACCAAACTCTCCTTTGACCCAAGTAGACACATAGCATGCTCACATAAATAGTTATACATTCTTTTATCACAGTTTCACGTGCATAATTAACAGGCCTAACTAATACATGAATTTCGCCCGAATCCAAAGTACCAAAGTCGATATTCAAAACATGTAAATTCCATATATTTCATAGACTTAGAATTCATACCTCATGCGATTTCTTCCTAACTTTGAGGGATGGATAAGAGGCCCAATTAAACGTCGAATCTCAAGTTATACACGATTCCTACAAGTATACAGGGGTTTTCCCCAAATTCCTAGAAATTAGATTTTCGGAAAACGTTATCCAAACGCAAATGAAGTTCTTACCTCCGGGAGTTCAAATCTCGAATTTGGAGAAAAACTGACAGGCGAACGGTCGTCGATCGGTGTCGTGAAACTCGTGGCCACCAAATCTCCCTTTTCTCTCTCCTCCAAGGATAATTTTAGAAAGTTTTGAAATAATGAAGTCTTACCCTTACTATATATAGGCACAACTTCCGTAAAGTACATCTACCTCTCCACGAGTATCCAAAACTTCTAATTATCACCCGAAACGTCTTAAACGTCTACTTTATTCTTTCACAAGTGAAAACTACAATTTATAAATGTTTTTGAATAAATTCCGTTTGGGCCCGAAATAAGGATCCAAAACTAATTTCTGTGGAATCTCTATACCACCTACCTTTTAAGCAAGGTATCGCTCACGTTCTCACCACAATGTTCAAAACAATCTAGTACAATATTAAAACTATAAAAAAATTATAAAAAACATGTATAATTACTATTCATTAAAATATCAGATAAAGTCAATTAACATTTAAATAATATAAATGTCATTTAATCATACCAATGCAATATGAAGTTCCATGTTCCCGTGTCTTCACTAACACCTTACCATTGACCCATTGTCAACCTCATCTCAGATTATTAATAAACATTAATAAATCTCAAAATCTCAAATATGTATGTTAAAAACAATAAAACTCTAGAACGGGTGTGACAGATACAGTTAAATTTTTTTCATATAGTTTAGAATACGACTTGTCAAAACAAGACTCACATACTGGTTCTTATAAGAACCAAGGTGATGCGAGTTCAAGAAAGAACCAATTTTAAGAGATTTATTAGAATGTGCACGAACTCCTATGGAAGGTATGGACACTCATTAAATACTTAGATTCATAGATTTTGTTCAGTTATGAATCATAGAATAGATTCTTTACTTTCTCAAATAGTCCTTTAGTAAACCTTCGTGGTGGTTCTCTACATCTTCCTAATTGAATTCTCACATCAAAGACAATTATACAAAAACACCTTGCTCTATTTCCAAAGAAATTTCATATTCTTTATTAATTTTGTTTGATGGATCTTGATTTTCTTATATTAAAAATAAAATTTCACAAAAATCGAATTGAATGTTATTGAATTATAAAAATTGCTTAGATGTAATAAAGTTAGTTGGAGTATCTCTAATGGTGTATATGTATATAGGCTAAATCTAACTTAAGTTGGTATGCAAATCACATAAAGTCTACAACAGTGTAAAAGTGTAGCCGGGGGAGTGAATGCCGCCAACTAGAGGGTGGACGGCTTTAGCCGGCTAGAGGTGGCCGGCTATCTCTCTGCCGACTAGTGGTAATTTTAGTGGCCAACTAAGGCTTAGCTGGCTAGTGGTGGGTCCCCCTCCAATGGTAAAATGTCCAACGATAGCTTTTTCAATAGATTAAAAATTAAACGGCTAAAGTTTTTTGATATCTATAAATATGGAAACTTGTTAAAACAAAATTACATGTTTTACCCCATGTATAATTTTCCCATTTAGTTCGTTCACCCAAAAACTCAAATAAAGTCACCAAATATAATTGGAGAGTGTGTTGTTCAAAGAATTTTTTGGAATAATCACGTATCGATTATTCAAGGGGAAAAATGTTAGGCGTTGGCATACCAGCAACATGATACCATCAGAGGTTCAAAATGAAGAACAAGAAGTTGAAGAATATGCTCGTGTTGTCGATGACAATGAACACGCGTCAGATGGTAATATCGTGTGTTTGGAGTAATGTAATTAACTAGTGTGTTTGGAGTAATGTAATTTAACTAGTGTTCCAACCATAAAAAAAACTAGTGTACAATAACCAAGTTGAATGCATTTACTGTTCAACCATTAAAAACTTTAGTTTGCATTTAATTTAACCAAGTTGCATACATTTATTTTTCAACCACATCAATTTAAAATTCCACCCATGTAAAAAAAATATCACGAGACCACTTGTCAGAAATGGTTAGAAATTTAACCACATCAATTTAGAAATTCAACCGTTGATATATTGGTATACATCAATCTTTATATTCAACCACATCAATATAGAAATGCATGCATGTATTGTTCAACCCCATCAATTCAACCACTGTCCAACTATTTAATAGAAAGGGTTAGAAATTCAACCACATCAATTTATTGCCAACCGTTGCAATTTATTGGCATACATTATTGGGGTTGTATATAAAGATTGCATACTGTGACACTCGTTTCCACAATTAAATTTTAAGTATAATTAGCATGCATTTATGATGTGGGTCTTGACCCACTAAGTTGATTATGGGTATCCAATTGGGAACCCAAATGTGGCCAATATGGCAGTCTCGAATTGGAACATGTGTTGAGAGGTCCTTGTGTGATGGGACAGTAATGTGGAATCACCTTATGTGCTAATGTGTTTATTACGGTCTTATGTGATATATTCTAATGTTGTCTTATATCATGTTGTTTAGTGGGGACCACTTATGTGGTCAGTTTGGAGTATATTTGTGAGTGCAAATTAGACACGCTGTATAATTAGTAGGTTAATTAGAAACTTCATAATAATATATGGGACCGTTAATGGGACCCATACAAAATATAAACAAATACCCATTTAAGTTTGAGATAGTTTAAACAAGGTTTCATAAATTTTTGGGGTGTAATTGTAATAAATAGAAACTTGAGAGGATGTAATAGTATAATCACAAAGTAGGCCTTACATGTTGCTTGACATGTGTAGGAGGGGTGATACATCACCTTCCTCATTCTTCTTCATTTTCGATTCTGATATAGAGAGAGATACTAGATTTGTACAGAAATTCCACCAAGCTTTCAACGTCAATTGTATTGCCGATTGAGGTTCAATTTCAATTCTGATCATATATTTGGACTACTAGAGGTGAGTCTAATGCATAGACACCAATTTGGTTATGTTCTGTAGTAGTTGTTTTGCGACCCACTTTGGGGGTCTTGCTCATAATTTGTAATTCTTGTATTGGATTTGTACTTGGTGATTAGAGTAATAATCTTAAATTAGGAACAAATTCTATGAGGTGAGTGATACTAATTGGGAATTTATGGATTAATATCATGTTTTGGTTCATTTGTATGCTAAGCATGTCTAACTGTGTAATTTAGCTTGTCTAGTTTATATTGAGCAAACTCGTGGTTAATTAGGCTTAATTGTGTGTTAAAAACATGATGTGATGACTTTATGTGGGCATGTTAAGATGTCTATTTGGGTCAAAGGGATTCCTGTGTTTGTCATCATGTGTATTTGATTATAAGCTGCTAGAGGCTTTTGGGTATTGTACGCCTAACGGGAGAGGTATAGGTGCCTGATGGTCGCGTGGGTTCATTGGTGGAATTGCAGACTGGGTTGAGGGTGAAAGTACTTGTATTCCCGGTGACTATAGTTATGTGTAGTGTGGTGGATTTGGATTTCTTGTTAATCCATGTTTTCAATTATTGTCATTCATTAAGCATATATATTATATACTATAGTGGTTATTGAATAACCATTGTAAGTGAGCATGCCAGTTATGACTCGAAGAAGTGATTCGATGGGCGTGGCCATGATTAGGGGCTGTGGAGTAGTTTAACACTTGTTGTTGTGTTTAAATGTGTAACTTGCAACGTTGTACTGGTTCTTAATCTATGTTTAATAAGTTGTAATAACTTGGGTTAGAGGTTCGTGTTGGTTGTCAAAATGTTAACTTGTGTTTTTATAAGTCAAGCATGTTGGTTTTGGTTGTGTTCTAGAGGGGTTGTGTGTTTGGTTTGGTTGTTATAGCTTTAAGACTTGTTTTGCTACAAATTAGGCCCTGTTAAATACATTTGACTATACTCGCGACCAGTTGACCGGATTTGTGTGTGGTTTGAAGTTAGGTTTCTGTGTTTCTAAACTAGTCGACTAGAAGTGTTTTTATAGTCGACTGGATCAACATTTTCAAAAATGTGCTCTCTATGATGCAAATCTAGTCAACTGAACAAGTATTACTCGACAAAATTTGACACTACCCACTATAGACTTAGTCGATTGAATAGGGGCCAGTCAACTAGATTGGGTTTCTAGAGATCCTTGCTCTTTGTAATCCCCGATATAGTCGACTGGGATCCTGATTAGCCGACTGGACCTCTATTTACAAATGGTAATGATTTTGTATGTGTTTAAATGGGAAAATTCTTTTAATCTAGTACTTTTTGGTTCTTAATGAACATCTCGGAGCTAAGTGTATGCCTTGGTGGCGTGCCATGTGTCCTGGAACTATATGGGTGGTTCCAGGACGTGACACATAAAATATGAGTAGATTGCACCAAACTTATCTTCTGTACTTCATATGGACAGGAATCTTGTAGAGTTTTTATTAAGCCAATTCCTAGCTGCACATTATACTCGTCCTCAATAGTTTTCCAAAACTTAGCTCCCACTTGATTATTCCCAGCTATAGGATTTGTGGTCACCCTGTTGTTAGGCCTATTATCTACCATTGATCCCTATGGAGCTTACATGGGACCCACGGGATCAATGGTCCATAATAGGTCGTCACACCATGTGATGAGATTATGGGATAATGTCTCTATTTTTAGGGGAAAACATCTCCACATAAGCACAACTTCTCAACCAATTAGAGGGGTTGTAAATAGTGATGTGGTAACTAATATTTACTCTTTTTCCATATTTCTTCCTCTAATTTCTTGTCTCTCAACTAAGGGAACTTAAAACCAGTTTGATACATGGTACGAGGAAGATGAGAAGAAATTTGGGGGGGGGGGGGGTTGGATGGAAATGAGGAGGGAAGATTGTATAATTGTTTGCTTGGTAGAATGAAGGTAGGGGAGGAAGAGGGTCGGGATGGCTCTTCCCTCCAGGCCCAGTAAATTTCAATCCGTTCAAAAGTGGACGAATTCGGAGAGAAAAAAAAATCCATCATCTTTTGAAATTTTTGTCTTTGATTTTTTTATTTGTTTAGTAGTTGTCTTGGGTGAGGATATAAATACCGGGGCATGGGGAGGGGGAAGGGGAAGGAGGGCAAGGTTCGAACCCCTATCATACACCTAGCATACATCGCTCTTCTTTTTTTTTTTTTTTACCAAGACTAAGCCGTTACTTAACATTTTTTTGCATTTTAGTGAAACTAGTACTCTATTAATGCAAGGGTACAACAACAAATTAAAAACTTATTTTCTTCTTCCCTTCCTCAGTTCCTGATTATTCAACCTTACACAACAAGAGAATAGCCTCATTCCTTTCTCAGGGTGCAAGCAGTGTGAAGTAAATCCATGTGAAGCAAAATGGAATTCCATTCTATGATTTTTTTTTAATGTTTTTTTTTTAGAATTTGAGCCCATTTATCATATCAAAAACTGAATTACCATTGCCAAATTTGAGGAATTCTTCCAACAGAATTTTGGTTAAAAGTTCCTCTTATTGAATTATTAGAGTTTAAAGGACAATCCAATAAGTCTCTAATCAGTGAAACTTAATGATCTAATCATTTAAGCAAAAAAAATAATGATCTAATCGTTATGTTACAAAATTTTGAATAATTAGTTCTGTGAATATTATAGAACTTTCCACTAAATTTTCCTTTTCTTGATAGGACAACACTTCGGTACTTTTAACTTTTCATCATATCCCATGTTTTAGGGGACTTAACTTAACTATAAATTCCTTTTTAAAGTATGTAAATAAATTTCCAAAAGTTAGGGTGATAGGAATGGTGGAGCCTAATCCCAAGAACTCGGGGATATTTTTCTTTTCGCAAAGGAGGGAAGAAATTTGGGCATAGCATTGTCGCACGTGAGGGCAACACGGGCTGTACGAGCGAATAAGGGCGCGATGTGGGAGTGGTGTATTCATTGTACACTCTAGAATCTTGCTCGCTAGGAGATCTACACGAGCTGGGCCGTGCACGCGGAATTAGGATTTGGTAGCAGATTTTCTATTTACTATTTGGTTTAGGAAGTAATTTCCTATGGAAACTTGTATAGGCTATAAATGCTATTTCCTAAGGCTATAAACAAAAATGCAACTCTCTTTGTAACCCTAAAGCAGAATATAACTCTGCAACGGTGTGGACATAGGCATAATTAGCTGCACCACGTAGAAATCTGGTGCTCTTGTGTGATTGTTCTTTCTTTTCTTTCATTCTTGTATTGATTTTTTATAGATCCTATGGGGAGATTAGAAGTGATTCCCATGAGGTGGGGATGTTGGAATGTGTCAGCGCATCACATCCCACATCGAAAGCGGATGAAGTAGAGATCTTACATATAAGTGTGGGTCTTCCTCAAACCATTGAGGCCCCTTTTGGGTTAGAGCCCAGAAGGACAAAACCACATGGGCTCACTATTGAGTTGAGACTTTAGGCTCTCCCACTAGTAACCTTGTGGACAATACCTTAAATGGGCTGCTGCTGGGGCTGAACTGACCCACTTTCTAACAGTGGTATCTTAACATAGGTTCTGGTAAGAGTGGTGGCATAAGAAGGAAGTAAAGATCGAAATATTCGATGGTACCGAATTCGGATATTGGAAGATGCAGATAAAGGATTATCTTTACTAGAAGAAACTCTATGCTCCTCTTTCAGGGCAGAAAACTAGAAAGGATGAAAGCTGAGGACTGGGCATTGTTCGACAGGCAAGCCCTAGGTATGATCTGGTTAATGTTGGCTCACAAAGTTGCCTTTAATATTACAAAGGAGAAGACGACGAAGAGTCTCATGATCGCTTTGTTCAACATGTATGAAAAACCCTTGGCTTCCAATAAGGTATATTTGATGCGACATCATTTTACCTTAAGGATAGGAAAAGGTGCATCTGTAGCAGATCACCTTAATGAGTTAAATATTTTCCACACAGTTGAGTTTGGTTGGTATTGAATTTGATGATAACATCTAGGCTCTACTTTTATTGTCATCTTTACTAGATAGGTGGAACGGTACTGTCATAGTTATTAGTGGTGCTTTCGGGAGCAAATACTCTGAAGTATTGTGATGTCCGTGACTTGGTTCATAGCGACAAAATTTGGAGTAGAGAATCGGGTGAATCATTTGGGTCGGCATTGAATATGGAGAACAGAGGGAAAGCACCGGGGAGGAATGCAAACCAGGGAAGATCAAAATCTAGAAGGGAGTAAAGGCCACCAATGTAGAATGTTGGGACTATCATTTTAGTAGAGACTGTCGCACGAAGATGGGTGATAAGGAAAAAAAGGGAATAATAAGGAGCAGGATTCTGCAAATGCAGTGGCTAGTGACGTTGAAGATGCTCTTATTTTGTCTTTTAATACTTAGTCAGAAGAATCTTGGGTTGTAGATTCGGGAGCCTCTTTTCACGCTACATCAAACATGGAAGTCATGGAGGACTATGTTCAAGGTGACTTTGGGAGGGTTTATCTTAGTGATGATAAACCTTGCAATATTTTTGGCGAGGGTGTGGTGTCTGTCAAGTTACCCAATGGAGTGACATAAAAATTGAATAAAGTTACCCATGTGCCATGCTTAAAGAGGAATTTAATTTCTATGAACCAACTTGCCAGTATGGGATGCAATATGACGTTTTCCAATGATGATTGGAAGGTTACCAAGGGAGCCATGGAGTTAGCTCGTGGTAAAATGGAGGGCACTTGTGACCATGGGGAGTAGAGATGCTATATCGGTTGCTGAGTAGAGTAACGAGTCCAATCTTTGGCATTGCAGACTTGGACATATAAGCGAGAAGGGGATGAAAGTTCTGTAGTCAAAGGGAAAGCTATAAGGCCTAAAATCGATGGAGATTGACTTCTGCGAAGATTGTGTCTTAGGGAAACAGAAGAAGGTGAGTTTTTCAAAGACTGGGAGAAGTATGAAGACAGAGAAGCTAGAGCTTGTTCATACCGATGTATGGGGACTGTCTATAGTTTTATCACTTGGATTCTCGATGTACCATGTGACTTTCATTGACAATTCTTTTAGGAAGGTATTGGTTTATTTTTTGAAAAATAAGCCGATGTCTTTTGCACTTTTAAGAAGTTCAAAGCCCTAGTGGAGAATGAGATGGGTTTGAAGGTTAAATGCCTTAGATCCGACAATGGAGGGGATTATAAAGACAATAGGCTCATTGAGTTTTTTTTTTCAAACAATGGAATTAGGATGGAGAAAACTATTTCGAGGACCCCACAACAAAATAGCATTGCCAAATGTATGAACAGAACTTTGAATGAACGAGCCAGAAGTATAAGGATACATTCTGGGTTGCCCAAGATGTTTTGGGCAGATGCAGTTAGCACTGCTACACACCTTATCAATTATGGACCATCAGTTCCTTTGGATGGAAGGTTACTGGAGGAGTTTTGGAGCGGGAAAGAGGTAAATCTTTCGTATTTGTGTGTGTTTGGTTGTGTTTCATATGTGCATATTAATTTTGAAGCTAGGAGTAAGTTGGACCCTAAAGCGAGGAAGTGCACTTTCATTGGTTATGGCACGGATGAGTTTGGGTATTAGATTTGGGATGACCAAAATTAAAAAATCAGTAGAAGCATGGACGCCATATTCAATGAGAAAGTGATGTACAAGGATAGGATGGGTACAATGTCAAGTTGCACATAAGCTCAAGTTGTGAATACTAGGTATGTTGACCTAGAGGAGCCCTTGGAATTTGAAGATTTTGGAGATGAGAACACACTGGCAAACACAATTCCACAGCAAGATCCAGTTACACCGGGTTCTACGGTAAGGCGGTCTTCCAAGATTTCCATTAAAACACACCTTATAAGTTACATAACATGAAATTTATCATCATCGCCCACTTGTTCCCCCTAATAATTACTTTTATATGCTACATAAGTTAACAGGTTTTATGCATTGAAGCGTTTGATAGATATTCCCCAAAAGTGAGACTTCCAACCAAGAGAAATAATGTGTTCTTAAGTCTTTACTGATTGGTAGAGAACCCTGCTGCCAAATTCAATGGATACATTAACTGGTTGGCCAAACCCTTGTTCAAAGAGTTCTTGTCATTGGTAGAATGTCTTAATAACATTAATGATAACAACTTGAGCAATTTTCTGAAGTAAAAATAATACACCGAGATTAATGTAAACCACGTAACAAATTTACTAGTACACAAATATTGATAGTAACATTATAGTTTAACACAAACATAGAGGGTTAAATGTCAAATGTTGAACCACAAGTGGTTAAATTGAAAACGGGATGGGAGGTAAATTGTAGTTAACCTTGCAAAAAATTGTCCCGATTTCACAATAAGTTGACAACTCAAATGTGTTTTTGGAAATCCATTCCATTGATCCTGTAGGAGTATCATACAAACCATGCAAGTTTTAGTGCATAGTTATTCTATTGATAATTCCAAACCTAAAAGAGGAAAGCTTACCAATCTAAAATTTGGAAATCCAAGGAAAGTGATCTATCCAGTCCAAAAGAAAAGCCAAAATAATAAGCTTATATAGGCAGGATCCCAATGCAATTCAAGTATTAGAGAGGTAACCAAAATCAAACACTACAAATGGACCCATATCGTACAGCCACTGAGTAGCTTACAAGCTTTGAGGTTTTTTCAAGCAATTTTTATACATGTTGTCAAAGACAAATAACAACACCCTAGTTTAGTACAAACTACAAACTAAGCATGTGCATAGAGAAGAAAAAAAATGCCAGTAAGTGTACAATAACATATATCCAATTAGAACAAATTACAAAGGCAGAAAGACACGAGTACTTCATCGTGAATCCAAAACACGCTCGAGATATGCACAACCCTACAAAAAGAAAGTGGTAAAGAATTGGGATCATCACTCAGAAAAAAAAACCCCATGCTCGAGATATGCACAACCCTACAAAAAGAAAGTGGTAAAGAATTGGGATCATCACGCAGAAAAAAAAAACCCCTTTGAAGAAAAAGTTAGGGAAAATGTAAAGTTTTTATAGAAGTTCTTTTAATTCCAGCAAAAGTTTAAAGGAAAAAAAAAAAGGGAAAAAGCTAAACCAACAGATTAGATTAAAGAGGAAATGTAAAACTTAAGAGAAAAGGAATGTAAAGCTTGATAGAAAAGGAAGCTGTTGACTTTTGTGGCTCTATTTAAAAGTAAACGAAAATTTGGTTTCGTAGCTCAAGTGGCCCACGTGAGCAGGAATTGGCTGCTTTTCTTTATGTAGCATTCTGAAATTTCACTCACCTAGGTGGTCGCTGGAGTGACCATGGGATTGAATTTTTGACGCAAAAGAAGGTTTTTAGGCAATTCTTGGTTTCCTAAGTAGATTAGGAAGGTGCCTTGTATGTAAACCTAATATTAGGTTATTTGCATGTGTTGGAATATTGTATTTTTCACCTATAGGCAATTTTCGATTGGTTATGTCGGCAAGGCCAATCAATTGGGAAAAATAGTAATTGATTGGGAGTCAAAAGTTGGCAATCGATTGGGATAATGGTCCTGTAACAAATATTATGGTTGGGCCATATGGGCACCCACATTATATTGGACTGGGTCCAGAGAGGACTGGCTTGGACGCCAAATAATGGACTTTTGGAGTCCCAAGCCTTATAGGTTTTATGTGCCTATATATATGCATATATATCACATGGAGAAACCTAATGAAAAAAATGATTTCAGCAGCCTCTCTCTCTCTCTCTCTCTATACACACGGTTTCTCTCTCTAGCTAATCACCAAGGAGCTTGGGATTTAGAATGTGACTGTCATGGGGATGGCTCAAGAAGCGTCCTCTACCACCTAGGCGATGCATAAGAGAGTACACGGAGGCTACAAGGAGCAGCAGTTCGTGGGTGAAGACGCCGGGTTCGTTACAACACCGTTTGGCGATCCGTCGGGTTATTCTGCTAGGTAAGTGACCTAAACCCGACTCGTATGCTTGCATGCATATTTAAATCTACATTGGTATCAGAGCCAACAGGTTGTTGGTTCGCCCGTATATCACCCAAAAACAAATCCACCATTGATGGATTTCAAGTTTTTTCATAAAACTTTGAAAAACCAATTTTCAAGTGGGTCTAATACAAAACTCCAATAGGGGTTCAAATTTTTGGCATGGTTGTATCCCATATGGTCCCTAGAGTCCCTCCATAAAGTCCCATGGCCTGATTATCTCAAACGAGTGAGATATTGCAAAACCTAATTTTTGGGATAAATAAAAACGAATTTTTTTTTCCAAATTTGATCCAATTTTCTGGAAGATTTACTCAATCAATGTCTCTGTTTTTTGGCTTAAAATTATAGTACTCCGTGAGAGCTTTCCAACGATATAAAATTTGTAAAATTTGGATCAATATTGAAGGAGATACGAGCTTGGAAAGTCGGGGGGGGGGGGGGAGGGGGGGGGGGGGGCAGCTTTTGCTACAATTTTTTTAGGGTTTTTGGTGAAAAAGAAGACCCAGTAGGGCCTCGCCCACTCGTGCCGGGGAGAGTGGGACCCACTCACCGGCCTATGGTGGTGCGGCGACATTGATTCCGGCGAGTGTGGGTCACCCCCGGGGTCCCGGTCCTTAATATATTTTTTAAATATATTTTCCACAACATTTTTTAATTATTTTATAATTAAAACAGTTTCTGGTTATTAAAATAAATAGTTTTAATGTTTTAAATCTGTTTTAATAGCTTTAAAAATTCTGAAAAACGTGAAAAATTAATTTTTTATTTTTTCTATCTTGTGGACATTGTGTGGGACCAGAAATAATTTTATGGTAAATTGTTTCATTGATTTTGGTATTTTAGAGCATAAAATATGTGTTTTATATATGTTTTTAATTGCTTAAAATATCCAAAATTACATGTTAATTTTTTAAATTAATATATAGTGTCTAGTACACTGTAAGGGACTCTAAGATAATTTTTTGTGTAAATTATAATGTGTTTATGACATTTTAGAGCATATAATTAATGATTATGGACGTTTATTTAATTGCTTAAAATGACCATAATACATCATTAATTTTTGTAATTAATGTGGGACATAAGGGACACTATTTTAAGACCATGTAAAATTTTGTGGGATCCATAGGTAATTTTTGGTAAATTATCTCAATCATATTAATATTTTAGAGTATATAATTGTATGTTTTTGTACACATATTAAATTGCTTAAAATATTTTTATTGATTATTAGTTTAGGGAATTAACAAAATGTGTTTGGAACACTAGTGGTAGCTTGAGAAATTATTTTAGTGTATTTTCTCGCTCTTTGGGACGTATTTTAGAACATATATATTGTGTTGAGTATGCAATATTAATTGCTTAAAATATAACCAATTAAAGTTGTTAATTCTTGAATTTAATGTCTAGTGTATTTTGTACACTGATTGGAGACTTGAGAAAATTTTATGAATTATCTCATTTTTTGTATTGGTATTTTAGAGCATAAAATTTATGCTTATGGGCATTTATTTAATTGCTTAAAATAGCCAAAATAGATTATTAATTTTTGAAATTAATATGAGGTGTTTGGAACACCATATTAGACCACTGAAAATCTTTGGAGAACAAATTCTTGAAATTTTTATATTTTTAGGAATTTTGTTGCTCATAGTTAATTTTGTTTAACTAAGATCAATTTATTATGTTAAATTGATACAAAATGTTTTTGGGCCTTGGTGAAATTCTGAAAATTTTTATTTATAATGAAAATTTTGTTTTTCAATTAATTAAATTTATTATGTTAAATTGATACAAAATGTTTTTGGGCCTTGGTGAAATTCTGAAAATTTTTATTTATAATGAAAATTTTGTTTTTCAATTAATTAAATTTTCCATAAGGTTTTAAATTGATTGTTAATTTAAAGGGTCCTTAATAAATTTGGTTTTAAATTATGTTTTAAGACCTAAAATTAGGTTAAAATTAATGAAAATTCAATTTTTTTTTTCATTGATTTTACTTAGCTTATGGGAGCTATCCGGGCTATGCAATAATTATTTTATCGCAAATTTTATTGTTTCTTAGAGGCTCGTTGCATTGATTGGTCACGTTTAATTACTGTTATTTGTGATTGGTTGACCCTATGACCTCTAATTCCTCCTCCTTAAGTGGAGTGACGAATGAATCCATTCATTTTATAATATGACCACATGAGTGCTTGATGTGTGTGATTAATACTTTTTAATTTGGCTTAAATGAATGGACAATAATTGACGATTAAAGAGCTTGTGTCCTCACGATGTATGTTTAAAGCTGTTCTTGTATATGTTTATGAACAAAACATCCCTATTTTTTATGGGCTATAAATATAATGTGAGGACGAGGGTTTTATTTCTTGTATTGGAAAAGCATACTTGTAAAGGGATGGTTTTCTTTGTTCATACATCATACACTTGAATTACCTTAACATGAGCTCTAAGTTGTCAATTCGGACCCACGTAGGGGTCCATGCGCATTTTTTGTTGTATGGCTCACTTTACATCTTGTGGATGATCTTAGATAGGTATTTGTACCATCTAATTGATGTTTGTTTAGAAAAATCAATTATAAAAGGCTTTTCTTGATTTACAAAATTAAGATTTGATTAATGAGCAATAGCGAATTTTTTGGTCTTAAATTGTAGAAAGGGGAAAACTCATTTGTAATTGGATTTTAAAACAAACCTTATGAAATGTGCAAATAATAATGTCAATCCCTTGCGCATGTTCTCAAATATTATTCTTCAAATTTTTTTTTTGGATTCACAAAAACAAATGTTTTCCAAACCACACTTTGTCGATCTTTATAAAAGTAACAAGTTTAAAAGGGACTAATTTTTTTGTAATATGGCACTGCAAAGTAACACACCGATAGAATAAGTAAGAGCTTATGGGCTTTATGCTTATTCTATGGTCCAACCCATTAAACCGATGGCTATCATTATAACCTTAATAGCCTATAATACTTGGCTCGAGAAGGATCATAGCACGCGCTTTGTGATAAGTAGCATGCACCATGATCTTGTTGGAAAGTATATGTACTACCCAATAGCCAAAGTATTATGAGATCAGCTCAAATTTGTTTTCGATGGCACATTCACTACTAGATTAAGCATCTAGTTATGAAGTTCGGGAAAGTAAAGGAAATGTTCCAAGTACACGATGACTGGACATCTAAGGTCGATGACAGTATGATTCGTGATTTCAGAATACTCGGAACACCTTCACTGGCAAACTGCAGTTTCAGGCTATGATTAGTTCTTTGACTGATTCGTGGGTCCATAGAAAACAAATCATAATCCATAACGGAAATGCTAAATTTTTTGGTTTTTGACATTTTCCGACATGTTGAGCTGAATACGAAGCGCCAAAAGGTGAGGCGAACCGTATAGCTACACTCTTGACCACTACTTTCACAAGTGGAAGTAAGCGCAAGGCCAGTGGGTCTAAACGCAATGGTAAGGGTAAACCCGCCTGGAGGCAGGGTGGGGCCGGCAAGTTTGCGCCCAAGGCTAACAAGGTGGAAGAGCGCAATCGAGGGCGTTCTCCAGTTCGGTATTAATAGGATGGATACTTTTTGGTGGTAGTGTTACTAGGACATGGTTATCTAGTGATAACTACTTAAGAGTTGTTTTATATAATTCTAGTTTCCTCTGTTATTCATTTATTCTGAGACATGTCATGCTAGACTTGAACGCATAGGATGTAATAGGATGACTTGATTAGCTCGAGAAGCCCTTTTGGGCCCACTCGCTGAGGTTGACCTGCCTATGTATGAGTCTTGCTTAGTTGGCAAAGTATGTCGAAAGCCTTTTAGAGAGGCTATTAGAGCTACTCAAGCATTAGAGCTAGTTCACTCAGATATCTGTGGACCTATGGTTGTAAAGGCACGTCATGGCGCCTCTTATTTTCTCACTTTTATAGATGATTTTGCGCGATGCGAGGATCGCGAGTATTTATCTAATCAGTTCGGGGAACTATGTGAGGAAAAAGGGGAAACGCAGACAACTTTCTGTTCCTGAAACTTTGCAATAATATGGTGTTGTAGAAAGAAGGAATAAGACATTCTTAGATATGGCTAGGACTATGATGGCGCAAGTCAACCTTCCAATGTTGTTTTGGGGGGATGTAATCTTGTATGCTGCCTACATACTAGAGTGTCACCTCTCAATCGTTTCCCTCTACCCCTTATGAGCTATGGAAAGGTGAAAAGCTCATTTTGGAGCATTTGCGCCCGTGGAGCTCAGGAGGTCATGTTCACTATACCTCGTATAAGTGCGAGAAACTCTGCTCAAGAGCTGGAAAGTATACCTTTATTAGGTATTCTAACAGCTCGATAGGCTATGTTACGTATAATGAACAAACGGGTATAAGAATGACAGAAATAGTGCCACATGATATTGAGAATGACTTCCCCAGATTTATATTACTAAGAGATATCTTAACCTCTATAAGTTGGAGGATGTTGAAGACAACATACCATCTTTAAGCGAGGGTGGGGAGATTGAGAATCCACATCCAATAATCGCTGTAAAATGGTACTAGTCTCCACCCGAGTGGGAGTACACCGTTAGACGCTAGTGGGAGTGTACCAGATAGTGGGAGTGTATCACTAGGCACTCAAGATTCTCAGGTAGTACAACTGTATGGTGATGAGGAAAAAGTTCCCTATCGCTATTTTGAAATTGAGGAAGACATTTTCATATGTGTGCAAATGTGTGCACAAGTGGATGAGGATGAGCCTGCTTCTTTTGTTGAAGCGTTTTTCTTCGTCTGCTGAAGCTAAGTGGATAGTTGCTATGCTAGATGAGATGAGTTCTATGGACGCGAATAAGGTCTGGGAGTTAGTTGACATTCCGCTTGTGCGTAGCACTATTGGAGACAAGTGTGTTTTCAAAATCTAACGCAAGGCAGATGGTTCAATTGACAAGTATTAGGTGCGCATTGTGGCGATAGTTTGTACCTAGAGAGGGTATAGACCATGGAAACATGTTCTCCCAACGGGTGAGATATGACTCCATTCGCCTTATCCTAGTAATTGTCGCATATTTAGTTTTTGAACCTTTTTTTTAGTTGGATGTTTAAACTGTTCTTTTCTCAATGGAGAACAAGACGATGAGATAAATATGGATCATCCCATTGGTGTTGTGACCAAAGGGAATGAGCGCAGAAGTGTGCTGTCTCAAACGATCTATTTATTATCTCAAGTTAACAATCGTCTAGGCAGTGGTACAATGTGTGTACATTAAATGGTCCAAGGAAAGTGTTCTAATTCTTTATATGGTGATGACGTCCTGGGAATGAGATGAGTTCCATTGTCACAACTTGAGAGTGGTTGTCCTCTCAGTTTGAGATTGAGAACATGGAAGATTCTAACTATGTGTTGAAAGTTTAGACTATGAGATATTGTTCTCAGAAGCTCATCTGTTTGTCTCGAGGGACTTACAAGATGTAGGTTCTTGAACGTTTTCACATGAAAAACTGAAAACCCATAGATATCCCATCTTTTGGGGACTCTCCTCGACCTTAGATCAATGTCTTAAGAATAATGAGAAGAGGAAACAAATGTCCAGTTTGCCATATGCGTCCGCAATAGGGAATCTGAAGTATGCTAATGTGTGTACTCGGTCAGATGTCTGCTATGCGGTTGGTTTAATTAGTCGTTGCCAAAGCAACCATGGTCCTGTCACTAGAGAGTAGTGAAGAGTATCTTGCGATATGTTCGCAGGAGTACTGTGGACCTTGCCTTATGCTATCCACGATGGAAGCATAATATGTGGTGTGCTCTGCAGCTGTTAGAGAAGCTGTTTTGGTCAAAGAGTTTTTTGCAGTGGCTAGGCTCTTTATCTCATAGTGATGAGGTTGTGCTCATCGAAGGTGATAGCACGTAAGCCTGAGGATATGCAAAAGATTTCAAAAACCATTCTAGCACGTGTCACATTTGAGATGTGGTTTGCGCAAAGGGAAGTTGTCTTAAGGCACATCTCCATTGGGGGATTTGATGTGCTTAGACATTTTATTGTGATATTGACATTATTATTCAAGTTTTTTTTATAAACTAGTTGGTTTCTATATATATATTTGTTATAAATGGAATGAATGCACATTTCTAATATGTCACCGGGCTTGAATCAACCTGCTCACACGGGTGATTCACCTTGGCGCCGAGATAGCGAACTAGGACATGCGTGTCCATGGTGCTTAGATGGCAAGCAAGATGAGACATGTGTTCATGGCGCTTAGATAGCTAGCTAGGACATGTGTATCCATAGTGCTTAGAAAGCGAGCTTGAACACTTATATCTACGCAGTATAAGAACAGCGAGCTAGATATAAACCCTATTATTTCTATATGTCTCCTTAGATGGATCTAAGATGAGACCTTATACTTAGTCGAACATAGAGATATCCCACGACTCTATGTAGCCTGTTAACAGCCGAATGTGAGTTTTCAGACAGGCGCTAAGAGGAGCGACTGTGCGGGGAGACTCAGGTTAGACGTTTTGTGTAACGTCTAGACTAAGATTCGTATGGCGTTACTTGTTTTTCCAAACACAGAGTGACATGCCCATTTTTATGGAAGAACGCCATAGCATACATTTTATACTGTATGTGCTTTTGCGATCGATTGTGGAGCAGTGAATGGATTCCTCTTCATTGTTGTGTGAGCCATGTAGCATTTCCAAGACATTGGTTATCCTACAAACAGGTTGCCTTCACGACTTGAGACTATGTCATGAAGAGGACGCTTGATGACAGCTACTTTAGCATGCTATCCTAGGACGACAAGACAATTACGTTCTATGGGGCGTGTCTGGGCAAGCGGTCAAGTTAGTCGGATTGACATGTGGGCTCAGGGAAGACCATTCAATAACACACCGTATTTTTGTGACTCATTAGCAGGCCTGCGACAATCGTAATTTGCTACTGATATGTCATGAGTACATTACATTGAGGTGGTGTAGCACTTCTTTTCACCGAGGGATTGAGAATGCTGTGTCTGGTTATGGTGATGATTTGGCATTACACTCTTGTCGCTATACTTTCTTTTCGTAAGGTCGCAAGTTCTATTTCCCTGTATGAAGAGTTGAGAAGTTCCGTTGTGTTGAGAGATTGGTTTTTAGTACCAACCCTATGTGGGTGAGTGAGAGATGTAACAAATATTGTAGTTGGGCCATACGAGCACCCACATTATATTGGACTGGGTCCAGAGAGGGCTGGCTTGGACGCCAAATAATGGGCTTTTGAAGTCCCAAGCCTTATAGGTTTTATGTGCCTATATATATGCATATATATCACATGGAGAAACCTAATGAAAAAAATGATTTCAGCAGCCTCTCTCTCTCTCACGTTAGAGACTCTCTCTCTATACACACGGTTTTTCGCTCTAGCTAATCACCAAGGAGCTTGGGATTTAGAATGTGACTGTCATGGGGATGGCTCAAGAAGCGTCCTCTACGACCTAGGCGATGCATAAGAGAGTACACGGAGGCTACAAGGAGCAGCAGTTCGTGGGTGAAGATGCCGGGCTCGTAACAACACCGTTTGACGATCTGTCGGGTTATTCCGCTAGGTAAGTGACCTAAACCCAACTCGTATGCTTACATGCATATTTAAATCTACAGGTCCAATCGATTGAGACACTAAATTTACCAATAGAAGAGCAAGGATCATACATAAATTCAAGGAACCAAATTAAGTCCCATATATAAATATACATATGAAATTACAGGTATTACAATTATCTTGATTGACAATGACTTGTTAGATTACTGCCTTCATTAACTAGTATTGGAACCATGTGATCTATGCAACATAGCGTCTCACTCCTGGCTTTCTCTGTGCTTTCCAGGTTCTAGGTTCCTCATTTCGTCTTCTACTATCTTGTGGACATTTACTAGGTTATCTTTGAAAATTTCCATTTATTTTGCTCCTTAACTAATTAAGTTCGCTTACCAGTCATGTTTTACCCTTGTTAAGTTTTTTAGGTGCATAGGAGTATGGAAATATACTGGCACGTTGGCTTCGAGCTATGGATCCGTTGCCATGATTGGATTAGGGCATTGGAATTAAATTCCTGGTAAGTTGTTATGGATTTCAAATTATATCTTGGAGTTGGCTTTTAATTGTAATTCGATGAGCGTAATTCCTAACATTTGAGTTCTTTGGCAGGTTTCTAGATTTTTGATGCCTAGAAAGATGCGGAAGAGAAGCCACAATAAAATTGAGCTACAAGGCTCATTCACACTCCTATTTCTTCCATGTGCTAGTACTAGTTCTAGCCTCCATCTTTTTGAGGATCGTGTGGAAACGACGACCTTGGAAAGGCAATGTTCAGATAAATTGGCACTGACGAGGTCCCGACCAAAGCGATTATTTGTTTATCTTTAATGACAGTGAGCTCTATTTTTCTCTTGTTATTCTATATTTGGTTGCTTGATTCATGCTTTTTAGTATTCTAATTGATACATTTGGTATCTACGATTTTAGCTATGGGAAAATTAAGGGAAAAACATTGAAAAGGAGGTCGTTTAAAAATGGTAGCTTGGTCAAAATTGAGGTAAAAGGGTGGTTAAAATAATTTTTTGTAAATGAAAATCTACACCAAAGTAGCAGTAGACCCTGGTGCAACGTGGCTACCACCATAGTCAAGTGACTTGGATTGTACAAGCTTCACCCCCCCCCCCCCCGTAAAATGCATACACTACTGTTATATAAAACATATAGATCAATTCTACAGGATCGACTTCTTGAATCTAAATAGAGTACTACTCATTTGCACATAAGAAATTTTATTTTCCCTTCGGTAATTCAATATTTTTTAGTAGCTTAATAGAGTTGGTATGCATATCTGTATACATTCAGGTAGGAGAGAAAGTTAGCTACATGATCAAGTGCACGTGATCAGCTGCATCAGCATTAGGTAAAAACTGTATTGTCTCAGATCTTCATGTTGAGAACTTTCCTCCTGATTAACACAACTCTGACACAACATTTCTCATGTCCATTCGTTCTCCCGGCAGTTCCATTGAGCATGAAACTCCTATTCTCAGCATTGACACTAAACACTCAATCTTGACTCTCCCTGTTATACGATTTCCATGATTTTGATGTCAATGCTGGTACCTCGTATTTCCAACTAAAGTGAAGGATCAACTATCTTCGTCACTCTCTCTAGCAAAGCCATCATAGTAAAAGTGTGAAGGGTTAGATCGCCATTGAACATGTGCTCTGTAGGTCTCCTTCCTATTAATATTTCCAGCAACAGAACTCTGAAGCTATAAATGTTTCCCTGTATGGATCCCTTTTCCCCCCATTCTGTACTCTGTAGAAGAAAAAGGGAAGGGGGGGGGGGGGGGGGGGGGGGTTGTAAAGTAAGCATGTTTATAGCCCTAAGATTTCAAAGCTAGATCCCAGAACTTTATGGCCTGTTTGATAATGTTGCAGTTTTTAGTTTTTGTTTTCATCTTTTTGATAATGAAAATCGAAAGCTTGTTTGGTAATAGTTCCGTCTTCTTCTCTCTTTTCTTTTCTTTTTTTTTTTCTTCTCCAAAATGACAAAGAAATTGGGCCAAGAAATTGAAAACCAAAAAAAAAGTTGTTCTTGGTTTTTAGTTTTCATTTTTTATAATAAGAAGAAAACAAAATTAGTTTTTGTTTTCACAACCTGAAAAATTGAAAACTCGAAACTTTACTATACGGGCCCACAATGAACACAGAATATTAGGGTCAAAAAGCAGGTGTCTGGTTTATCAAACATGTTAACTAGAAACTCTACTTTTCGATAGGAGTCCGTGACTCTTAAAACATCTTCTTTATTATACAAAAAAAATTACTCATTTTTCATAAAAACTAGATGGAAAAAGAGAGGGCATGAATCTAATCCTTTTTTATTGGGTTCCCAAATGGGCGCTCAATATCATGTCAAATGCCACAGATTTGTATGGGTTTTTATTTGTTCTCAATAAATAAGAACATGATAGTAGCGTGCGTAGTTTAATGCAGTATGTATTATGCAGATGAGATAGAAAGGGAAGCGAACTAGGTACCTGGAGCAACATAACCAACTGTTCCTTTTATCCAAGTTGAACTTGTTTGACTTCGAGAAGTATCATCATGTTGACTATCACCCAGAAACCTTTCTAGTCTGAAATCACCCACACGGGCATTTATATCATTGTCTAATAGAACATTACTTGGCTTTAGATCACCATGGATGATTGAAAATTGGCAATGGTGGTGAAGATATTCTAGTGCAGATGCCACATCAATTGCAATACTCAGTCTTTGGGCAACACTCAAAATTCCCAGGTAAAGTTCTCTATCTTCATTCTGGTGCAGCCACTCCTCTGAACTCCCATTCAGCATGCACTCATAAACAAGAGCCTTAAAATTTGCACCTGTGGAATCGATGCTCGAACAAGATGTGATGATCCTGATGAGATTCCATTGATGAATATTTTTCAATGCAATGCATTCAGCCATGAAACTCTTGGCTGCTCCTTTGTGTTCAGATTAAGCACCTTCATGGCAACAGTTGTTCCATTAGTGCCCAAAATTCCCCTATACACAAAACCATAGCCTCCTTCACTGATTAGATTGGACAATGAGAAACCACCAGTTTCTCTAAGAAGATCTATATAAGAAACCCTTTGAAATTGTTCATCCACTGGCAACTTGGTTGATCGCTTTCTAATAGTTTTTTTTTGTCTAAAGCAGAACACCAACGAGAGATGCCAATAAAAGCGAACATGAGATAGCAATAAGAATTGCTACTTTTCGGGCAAGAGATGAACAATTTTTCTAACTAACTGCTACCTCACATTTAGGTAGACCCATGCTCTCAATGCCTCTGCAGATATTTTTGTTCCCAACAATTGAAAATGCACTTAGATTACTCAAAAACCACTTCGTGTGGTACTTCTCCTCCGAGCTTATTGAAAGACAAATTCAGATACTGCAGGAACGTAAAATTTTGCAGGTACATTGGAATTTTCCCTGATAAACTACTATTTGAAAAATCAAGTGCCTCGAAGCTTTTCAAGGTACTCAAAGCTAGTAGCAAAGTTGCCTTGGAATAAGTAATTCTGTTGCAGAAGGTTATTCAACATGACACACTTGGCTAGTGTGATTGGAATTTCTCCTAACAATCTATTTGTGGATATATCCAAATTCATAAGTTTGCTCGTGTTTCCCACCTTCGGGGGCAAGGGACCCATCAAGGAATTATTGGCTAAGTTGAAGGTAAGAGTCATTGAAGATATGCTTACTTCTTCTTATGGTATGGTAACGGTTAGGTTGTTGTCACTGAAGTCGAGCATCTTACGGTCATGACGATTTCCCAAACTAGGAGGAATGGTGCTTTGTAATTTATTCTTGAACAAAGCCAATTGAATCAATCCGATGATGTTTTTGAGCGAAGAGGGAATAGGCCCTTAACACTTATTTTGAATGTCACGCCCTGACGTAGCATAAATCAGAAAAGTGTTTCATTTCCTTTATGGACTCGTAGGTCGTGACAAGTAAAAGTAACCAATTGCCCCTGCAACAAATAACTTGACAGCATTTCTAAAGAAAAGATACTAATGGACATAAGCTCCCAAATTAAAACTTAATAAACTATTACATCAATCATTGTCTTAGGCACAAACTGCCTTATTCAAATTCTAATATAGAGTTTATTACATCACAGAAAATTAAAACACGAGTAAGGGTAAATCATCCCTTCTGGAAATCCTCCAGTCGCTAACTAGCATAGTCGAAATACTTTGGTTGCTCCTTACTTGGAAAATCTGGACATGCAGTCCAGGGCGCATCAACGCCATCAGCTTATGCAAGTCGTTGAGTAAAACAAACATATACTTGCAATGTATATAAAAGCATATATAACAACCTTCAGTTTAAACTTTAAAACAATAATTCAAAATGCCAACTTCAACTATTATAACCACGGGAAGACAATAAGCAAATGAATATGTGACCGTGCATGAACAATGTAATATCTCATCTTATTGATTCTTTTCTCTCGACAAAGCACAATATCACGTCATCCAAACTTCCTCATTTCTAGTATCTTTGAAATACTCGAGCAGCCACACTAATGTACAACGGGTACCAGGGATTGTCCGATCAGCCTTGATCCACGACATCACACTGTAATACCACCATGCCATACTAAAGATAATCTCGATCAATATATGAAACTCAAGTATCAGAGAGTGTCCGTAGAGGCATCACACACTATAGCACTACCACAGGTGCCAAGGAGTGTCCAATTTGCCACTGTCATACTAAAAATGTACCCTAAAAGCCACATCATCACGACATCCATTGCCTTGATCCATGGCATCATACTATAGTACCACCAAGGCATACCAGAGATAATCTCGATCAGTGTCTAGAACTCGAATACTAGGGAGTGTCCATGGAGGCAACCCATACCAACACACAATCCCTTTTACTCTTTTCACACTTTCTCACAAGCCATACAAGTCGACTCGACCTCTACCCTATCATGTATGCTAATGTCGTGAAATTATAACTACATCTACTAATTACAAATCTGAATATCCGTACGAACAAAACTCCATCTTAATCGCTCTTATTAAGCCCGTTCTTAAACGTAAGTCTTTAAAATAGTATAGCTTTCAAACAGTTTTTTAAAAACTTCTAAAACCTTTTCCAAACAATCCCTTAATAAAAAATGCACAAGTTGCCAAAATGCCCTGTCGTGCGAGCGGGACGCGCGAGCGAGGGGTTGAGCAAGCGAGTAGGCTGTTTTTATGAAATCTGTTAAAAATGTATTTCTACTCAAATCTGTATAGGTCGCGCGAGCGGGTCACGCGCGTGAGATGAAGCAGTGTCGTCTTCTTCTTTGTTTTTCTCTTATTTTCATTTTCAAAACTAAAATTTACCCATTCCAGAATCCTATTTTAAATATATCATGCAATATATGGATTTCTTCATTTTTCTACAAGGATCGCGAGTATGCAATCAGATTAACACAAATCGAATCAAAGCTCTCAGAATACGTGAAAAACCGAAAGGTGACAAAACTTTAAATCTACTTTTCATTGTGATACGGACGAATTGAGCCATAGCATTCGAACCATAGCCTAATGGAACTAAGATCTTCCATTTCTAATTCATGGAATTGAATTTGGTTGAGTTTCACGAAAGGCCAATTTTCAAAGCTTTAATGGTGATTCTATATACATACATATATACACATGTATATCTACAGAATATAGCATATTAACACATGGGGAATGAGTTTGAATTACTCACAGAGGAAATAGGACTGAGAAATTAGGCGCCGAGAAAACCGTCGAGAAATCCGTCGCTTAAAATTCTACTTCCTCTTGATATATATACCTATACATATATATATATATATATATATCTGTGTATATGTATATAATATATATGTGTTTGTGTTTGGATTGAGAGAACAAGATAAATTTGAGAGAGTAAAGAAAGACAGTGAGTTCGTGAGAGAATTATGAGGGAGAGAATGAGACTGTGATATATATATATATATATACAGAGAAAATTGTAAATGAGGGAGATCATCCCATGTGGTGAGCTCACATGTTCCCACACCCAATTCCCAGTATAGTCGTAGTTTAAAATAATAACAAGTATTTACGCGGTGCCTGCGATTACATTAAAAATACATAAAATAATATTAGCATAGGAAAATATTTCTAGTTGTATAAGAATACATTTTTTCAAATCCATAGAAAGTATTTCTTTATTTATAAAAATTACAGTTTTGACCCCAAATAAATATTTTGACATATTAAAATACATTTTGCACAAATAAAGTCATTCTTATAGTCTCCAATATAAAATAAAGTTTGTAAATCATATCAGAGGGTCTCATTCATAGAAATGAAATAAAATATTTATTAATGAAAATGAAATTACAGGGTGTTACACTCTACCCACCTTAACAGAAATTTCATCCCAAAATCTGAACTAACTAATCTTGAAACAACTTTGGATATCTATTCCTCGTGTCAGACTCTAACTCCCACGATGCTTCTCCCTCGTCATGATGCCTCCACTGAACCTTAACCAAAGGTACATCCCTACTCCTCAACCTCTTGATACTCTGGTCAAGAATCCTCACGGATTTATCCTTGTAGACAATAATATTCTGACTCATCTCAATATCATCAAAATTAATCGTATGTGAGGAATCTCGTATGTATTCCTTAACATATTAACATGGAATACATTATGAACACCAGACATCTTTAGTGGCAATGCGAGTCCAAAAGCCACTTTTCCAACACGTTCCAGTATCTCAAACGGCCCGATGAAACGAGGTGCCAACTTCCCTCTTTTCTGACCAAAACACACTATTCCCCGAACGGGTAAAGCCTTAAGGAGTACGTGATCTCTGATACTGGACTCCAAATCCTTTAGACACCAATCCACATAACTCTTATGTCTACTCTGTACAGCTTTCATTCTTTCCTTGACTAGTGAAATCTTCTCATTGGCTTTCTTAACCAAATCTGGACCCAATAATTATGTTTCTCTCACTTCTGCCTAGCATAACAGAGATTGACATGGCCATCGGTATAAAACTTTGAATGGTGCCATCCCAATACTTGAGTGATAGCTGTTATATGCAAATTCGACCAACGGTAAGTGCGTTTCCCAAGACTCCTCAAAGTCAATTACACACGCTATGAGCATATCTTCTATAATCTGATTAACATGCTCGGTCTGTCCATCGGTCTGAGGATAGAAAGTAGTACTCATCTTGAGCGAAGTTCCCATAGCCTTCTGCAAACTTTTCCAAAATCCCGAGGTAAAGCGTGCATCGCAGTCCAATACAATAGACACAAGTGCACCGTGCAGTCGCACCACTTGTTGTAGGTACATTCGACTCATCCTTTCTACTGGGTAAGTCATACTATGCACTATGAAATGTGCGGATTTCGTCAGACGATCTGCAATTACCCAAATTACATCATGGTTCTGTTGTGATCGGGGTAATCTAACTATGAAATCCATAGTTATGTGTTCCTACTTCCATCCTAGAACAGGTAAGGGTTGCAACAATCCCAAGGGCCTCTGATGTTCGATTTTTACTTGTTGACAAGTCAAACATTTAGATGCGAACTCGGCCACTTCTCGCTTCATTTCTTCCCACCAGAAGTTCATCTTCAGATCTTTATACATCTTTGTTGGTGTACAGTCAATCTCGATTTATGTGCATCTTCGAGAATATCATTTCTCAAGTCTCCTGAATTTGGCACACATAATCTGTCTCTACATCTCTATCCTCCATTAGTCCCAACCTTTCATTCCGTCGGGTCTTTTTCGAACATCTTGACCAACCCTACTTAAAATTTTTTGTATTCCTTTTGGGCCTCAATAATTCGACACACAAATGTTGGTTGTATTATGAGGCATCCAAAGTGTTGCCCGTCACTTCCCTCAGAAATTTACATATCAAATTCAGTGATTGTCTCTAAGGCTTTCCATTCCCTTATCATCAATGAAGCAACCATTCCTCGAGGTTTCTGACTTATGGCGTCAGCAACTACATTAGCCTTATCAGGGTGGTACGCTAATGTAAAGTCATAGTCCTTAATCAGTTCCATCCATCGCCGTTGCCTCATATTCAGTTCTTTCTGAGTAAACAAATACTTAAGGTTTCTGTGGTCTGAGAACAAATCAAACTTCTCCCCATAGAGGTAGTGTCTCTAGATCTTAAGTGTGAACACGACAGCCTCCAATTCCAAATCATGAGTTGGGTAATTCAATTCATTTGGCTTCAACTGTCGTGAACCATATGTGATAACCTTTCTATCTTGCATAAAGATGCATCCTAATCCTTGATCAGAGGCATCATTGAAAATAGTTAACTTCTCACCATCCATTGGTATTACAAGCACTGGTGCTCTTGTCAGTCACTCTTTCAATTCCAAAAAAGCACGTTCATGCTTATTAGTCCATTCAAACTTCAAATCTTTCTTACCCAAACCAGTTAATGGGGCTGCTATCTTTGAAAATCCATCCACAAATCTCAAATAGTAGCCAGTGAGTCCCAGAATACTTCTGACTTCTGTAGCATTGGTTGGCTGAGTCAAATTCGTAACTACATCGGTCTTTGAGGAGTCAACTGTAATTCCTCGTTGTGAGATCACATGCCCGAGAAACTTAACTTCCTGAAGCCAGAATTTACACTTGCTGAATTTAGCATATAGGTGGTGATCCTTGAGAGTTTGAATTACAATCCGTAGATGTTATTCATGTTTTTCCTTTGACTTGGAATAGATCAAAATATCGTCGATAAAAAACAATAACGAACTGACCCAAGTAGGGCTTAAATTCTCTATTCATTAGATCCATAAATATCGCTGGAGCATTCGTCATCCCAAACGACATCACTAAGTACTCATAGTGTCTGTACCACATTCTGAAGGTAGTCTTAGGTATGTCCTCTTTCCATACCATCCACTGGTGATACCCCGACAGTTGGTCTATCTTGGAAAAGGTCGTGGCTCCTTGAAATTGATTAAACAGATCGTCTATCTGGGGTAAAGGATACTTATTCTTGATAGTAACCTTATTTAGTTCCCTATAGTCAATACACAATCACAAGGTCCCATCTTTTATCTTCATGAATAATACTGGTGCTCTCCAGGGTAAAGTACTTGGGCGAACATAGCTCGACTTCTCAAGTTCTTGAACTTGTTTGTTTAACTCAAGTAATTCAGTAGGCGCCATCCTGTAAAGAACCTTGGTTATAGGTCGAGTGCCCAGTACCAGTTCCACACAGAATTCTATGCCCCTCTTAGGCGGTAATCCAGAAATATCTCAGAATACTTCCTCAAAGTCCTTAATCACTGGAACTGTTGACACCGTCACTTCTATACTGACCACTTCGATGTTTGCTATGCATCTGATGAGGGACATATCACCCACAGGTTACATTGGAAATCAAAGGGTTGATTCTCATTGTCTGCAAATGTGATCCTCTTCCTTCCACAATCCAACTTCGCATTATTCCTTTTGAGCCAATGCATTCCCAGGATTATATCAAACTCCGTCATCGGCAGAACCACTAATCTTGCCAAAAGTTCATGGTCTCCTAATTATAGAGGACAATCATTACATACATGTACTAACTTCACAGTGGTCCCTAGTGGTGAAATAGCACTCAAATCTTCATTTAAATGTTGTGGTATTAAACCCAATTTCTGAACGATCTTAACAAATATGAAGGAATGTGTTGCACCCAGTGTCAAACAATGCTTTAACATGAGAGTTAAACAAGGTTGGAGTACCTTCCACTGTTTGTTGCTCGGGTGGTCATTCCTCATAAGTACCTTCTTCATACCCTGTTTCCTTATAACTAGTAGTCTCAGGGATAACAATAGTCAGCCGGGCTGGTCCTTGCTGGCTATAATTAACTTTTGTAGGGGCCCTGCAGTCTTTAATTATGTGACTCGGCATGCCAAAATTATAGCACACAACTCCCAAATGATTAGAACACCTAGGTACTTTGCATTCTCGAGCTCAGTGGTCGGGTACCACAATTGAACCAGTAATCGTTGTTGTTCCCGCCTATTGCAGATGTAGATTTTGCTGTACTACCTATGTCTGCTGAGGTTTCGTCCCTCCATCCCAAGATTTTTCTTGTCCTTGAGGGTACACAGATTTCTTACAAGGATAGCCTTTTTGTAGGTGTCGATTTTCAAATAGTTTTAGATTCTGGCAACCATCATTCTCCAATCTTGTAGCCAATCTCACCAGAGCCTCAAATGACTGGTTCATGTGCCTCATAGTCAGATGTCGGAGAGACGAGTTGAGAACCCAATGATAGTTCTTGATTTTCTTCTTGGGTGTGTCCACCATATGTGGAGAAAAATGAGACAAACGCTCAAATCGAGTAGTATACTATTGGACAGTGGATTTCCTTGTGTCAATTCTAAGATTTATTTCTCTCTCTTGTCCTTTTCTTCTTCAGAGAAATCTTTCCTTGAACACTACCTAGGGCATTCCCCATGCAGCTTCTTTCCCAATAGTTGCCTTTTCGGCATCCCACCAATCTGTCGCTGCATATGACAACTGAAAGATAGCCAGACACTTCGTTTCCAATTAAGTACACTCCATAGCCTCAAAGATACACTCCATCTGGCATAACCATTGCTATGCTTGCCAGGGTTTGTTAGTCCTAGCAAAATATTCTGGTCGCAGTGCACAAACTTCTTTGAGAAGCTTGTACCTAGTCTGGTGGACTTGCCTCTCATTCCTGTTATGATTCCCATTCTGATTATTGTTCCCTGTGTTCCAATCACTGACCCTCTCTAACTGTCTCAAAAAGCCTCAAATATGCCAGTTGGATCTATTACTGGGGTAGTAGCTTCAATAGCAGCATGACGAGGCCTGAGATTTCTACCAGTCATATGATTGAGAGAAGGGTACCTATTCATCGATCAACAAAATTCTGTAAATCTCCAGATATAAAAGAAAGTTTACAATAATCGAAAGCAACGAAATATAGAACGAAGTTGAACTATCTTATCTTAATGTTATCTTAATGGACGATCCTATGTGTCTTGGACAATTGGTCGAGCCATAACCTGGCTCGGATACCAAAAACCCTATCACCCCCCGACATAACATAAATCAAGAATGTGTTTCATTTCCTTTATGGACTCGTAAGTCGTGACAAGTAAAATTAACCAATTGTCCCTGCAACAAATATCTTAACAGCATTTCTAAAGAAAAGATACTAATAGACATAAGCTCCTAAATTAAAACTAACTAAACTATTACATCAATCATTGTCTTAGGCACAAACTGCCTTATTCAAATTCTAATATAGAGTTTATTACATCATAGAAAATTAAAAACACGAGTAAGGGTAAATCAGCCCTTCTGAAAATCATCCAGTCGCTAACTAGCATAGTCGAAACACTCTGGTTGCTCCTGACTTGGAAAATCTGGACATAAAGTCCAGGACGCATCAACGCCATCAGCTTATGCAAGCTGGTGAGTAAAACAAACATATACTCTTAATGTATATAATAGCATATATAACAATGTTACAGTTTAAACTTTAAAATAATAATTCAAGATGGCAACTTCAACTATTATAACCATGGGAAGAAAATAAGAAAACGAATATGTGACCATGCATGAACAATGTAATATCTCATCTTATTGACTCTTTTCTCTCGACAAAACACAAGATCACATCATCTAAACTTCTTCGTTTCTAGTACCTTTGAAATACTCGGGCAGCCACATATAGTACAATGGGTACCAGGGAATGTACAATCAATCTTGATCCATGGCATCACACTATAATACCACTACGGTATACCAGAGATAGTCTCGATCAACATTCAAAACTCGGGTATCAGGGTGTGTCTGTGGAGGCATCACAGACTATAGCACTACCACGGGTGCTAGGGAGTGTCCAATTTACCACTGTCATACTAAAAAGGTACCCTAAAAGCCACATCATCACGACATTCATTGCCTTGATCCATGGCATCATACTATAGTACCACTAAGCCATACCAGAGATAATCTCGATCAGTATCCAGAACTCGAGTACCAGGGAGTGTTCATGAAGGCAACCAATACCAACACACAATCCCTTTTACTCTTTTCACATTTTTTCACAAGCCATCCATGTCGACTCGACCTTGACCCTATCATGTATGCTAATGTCATGAAATTATAACTGCATCTACTAATTACAAATCTGAATATCCGTACGAACATGAAACTCCATCTTAATCACTCTTATTAAGCCCCTTCTTAAACATAAGTCTTTAAAATAGTATATCTTTCAAACAGTTCTTTAAAAACTTCCAAAACCTTTTTCAAATAGTCCCTTATTAAAAAAATGGAGAAACTACCAAAATGCCCTAACATGCAAGCAGGCCGCTCGAGCGAGGGGCTGCGCGACCGATTAGCCTGTTTTCACAAAATCTGTTAAAATATCATTTCTGCTCAAATCTGTACAAGTCACGCGAGTGAGGTCTCATGCGCAAGATGAAGCAGAGTCGTCTTCTTATTCATTTTTCACTTATTTTCATTTTCAAAGCTAAAATTTACCTATTTTTGAATCCTATTTTAAACATATCATCCAATATATGGATTTCTTCATTTTTTTGCAAGGTTCGCAAATATGTATTCAGATTAACACAAATCGAATCGTAGCTCTTGGAATACCCAAAAAACTGAGAGATGGCAAAACTTTAAATCTACTGTTCGTCGTGATACAGACGAATTGAGCTATAGTATTTGAACCACAACCTAATAGGACTAAGATCTTCCATTTTCAATTCACGGAATCGAATTTGGTTGAGTTTCACGAAACTCTAATTATCAAAGCTTTAATGGTGATTCTATATGCATACATTCATACACATGTATATCTACAGAATACAGCTTATAAACACATGGTGAGTGAGTTTGAATTACTCATAGAGGGAATATGATTGAGAATTTTGGTGTTGAGAAAACTGTCGAGAAATCTGTCGCTTAAAGTTCTACTTCCTCTTGATATATATACCAATATATATGTGTATGTATATATATATGTATATAATCTGTATGTGTGTGTGTGTTTGTATTGAGAGAACAAGAGAAAGTTGAGAGAGTAGAGAGAGACAGTGAGTTCGTGAGAGAATTGTGAGGGAGAAAATGAGACTGTAGTATATATATACAGAGAAAATTATTTGTGCTCCAAGTAAATGAAGGAGATCATCTCGTGTGGTGAGCTCATATGTTCCCACACCCAATTGCGGTATAGTCATAGTTATAATAACTAGTATTTACGTGGTGCCCGCGATTACATTAAAATACAGAAAATAACATTAGTGTAGGAAAATGTTTCTAGTTATACAAAATATAGTTTTTCAAATCCATAGAAAGTATTTCTTTATTTATAAAAATTACAGTTTTGACCCCAAATAAATATTTTTATATGTTAAAATACATTTTGCACCAAGATAGTCATTCTTATAATCTCTAATATAATATGAAGTTTGGAAATCATATCAGAGAGTCTCATTCATAGAAATAAAATATAATATTTATTAATGAAAATGAAATTACAGGGTGTTACGTTGAGCCAACCAAAGGATTCTCAACCTTCCAAGGTTACCTATATTGGAAGGGATTCTTCCCTGATGTAATTGTCTGCCACGCCCCGGCATAGCAAAAATAGGGAAAAATAAAATTTTCATCTTGGACTCTTGGGCACGTGACTGGTTAAATCACCAAATTGTCCACAACTAATAATCAATAAATGAAATATATCTAACACAAGATAAAGCCAACATGATTATATTACAATAAAACGGTAGTACTACTTCAGCTATTACAACCCCATGGATAAAACATTGTCTTATGGCACTAGGGCCTTACAAAAATTATTACAAAAGATAGATAGAGTCTTCTGATAAAGATTACAACCCAAGAATATTTACAAGAATACGACCACTAGTCTTCTCTCTAACTAGCATAGCCATAGTCAACCTCGGTAGATTCTTCCTCCACATCTTCCTCCTTTGTTGCTTTATATCTTGTGTATTCATCATCTGGAAAAGCTGGACATTGAAATGTCCATTGACATGAACACCGTCAGCTTATGAAAGCCGAATGAGAAAACTAAATCAAATGGAACTTATATAGCCACACACATACAAGATATGTTTACTTCTTTTATTACATCTTTTAAAGGGATCTCACATTCTCACCATCAAACTATGGCTACTAACTTGCCCGACTAGGTACTCGAAGAGAATATGATCAACCGACTTGACTTGCCTTGACATTCTTGACACACTACCATTTGCTACTAAAATCCAACACCATTCATAACTCGAAACACCTTTTACCAACCACCTCGTCACGAAGAACCAAAGTGTTGAGGAGTTCAAGAACTTCCATTTCGTCACCAAGAACCAAAAGGAGTCTTAACTCTATGAACCATCACTTCATCACAAAGACTCAAAGTGTTCACAACATTCATTTTGTCACGAAGAATCGAAAGGATACTCAACTTCACGACCATCACTTTGTCATGAAGAATCGAAGTGTTCATAATATCCATTTCGTCACGAAGAACCGAAAGGATGCTCAACTTCAACCCGATAACCATACCCTTTTCTCACTATCCTAGCCTCCGCGACCTGGTTTACTGTACTGATACTTATATCAGCATAAGCTAATCCTATCACTGCACAACTGACTCTCACGTTTCCCCAACCTCACACGCATCACTCATTACGAAGTTTGGTTCATTATATGATTTCTAATTATAACTAAAAAGTCTCACGTATATGTTCGTCAATCTGTTTTACGTCATATTATAATTATGAAATCCGAATAAGCGTTAATGTTCAGCTCATGGCCTCGAATATACCTTAAGGAATTTTTTTCGGGAATAGTACCCACAATCGGTTACTCCCACTAATCGGTTCCGGGGTAGGGTTCCACAAACCGGTTACTACCCACTAATTGGTTTCTAGAGACAATTTCTAAAATCCTTCTTATCATTCAATGTACAATATATTAAGCTCGGGGTACTAAACATAAATACTCCTGGACAGTGCGACATTCTCATAGTAGTTATGATAACCCATATAGTTCCATCTTTGAATCAAGGTATAACTATTAAAGCTCATTTCCTAAGTTCAAAGCACATTACGTAAATCTAACATATAAAACACATGCATGAGTTTGTTAAAATGACTAAGTTAGTAACATGTAGTCTCTCATATACATATAACAAGGTTTCATACCGATTATGTTGAAGTACAACCAAACAAAGCTTAGAAATCAACATAACAGAAAACTGTTCCCAGAAATCAGTTACTGCCCACAAATCGATTTCTCATGCCTGTTCTCAGAAACCGATTTCTCCTCACAAGCCAGTTCTCATGCCTTTCTGTAGTTTCTTGGCAGACTATAATACTACAAGTTTTTACTTCAAAAATCTACTTGCATGGCATAGAAACTCTAAAATAACAACTTCAAAACATAACTAAACATTACCAAACACTATATAGGTTCTAAAGTGAGTTAGAAAACTCACCAAAACTTGAAATTGGGCTTAAATGTAGGATTTGAGCTTGAGGATGGTTGAGCTTAAGCTTATATGGTGGACGTTCTTTCTTCTTCTTCTTCTTCTTCTTCTTTTACTTATGGGATTCTTCTTAGTGTTCCAAAACTTCTAGTCACAGCTCCTAACTTCCCATAGTAGTGTATGTATAAGTGTATGGATGTAAGTATGAAGGTGTATAAAGGAAGGAGATGATTACCTAGGCTTCTCTTCTAATGTCTCTTCCATCTCTTTATGGAACTCGCCTCCTAGCTCTCTCCCCAACTTATATGTAAACTATAGATGATCAAGAGAGTGTAATGCATGCGCATGCTTAGTTATATAGAGCTAGGTGGGTGCTAGAGATCAAGTTGCATGGATATATTATAGGACATGTGTCCAATAAGTCGACAAGTGGCAAGGGTATAGGTGATGTGTGGTGCATGGGCTATCAAGTGACCGGTCATGGTAGGGTGTACCTTAGGTTTGTGCCACTTTCTTGATTTTCGTGCAAAAGACCTCGGTATGTATGTCGGTCTCAATTTACGTACAATCGGGTATTATTTCTAATGTCTGGGTCTGGTTGCGGGACTAAGTTAATTCTAATTATGATTGAGTCGATACAGTGTCTACAATCTAATTAGTTATACCACCACATTGATATAGTTACATGATTAAAATAATGCAATAATAGGCTAAATAGCAAAAATTTGGAAAACTCATTTATTATAAGTAGAAGAAAATTACAAGTACTATATCTTCTAACACCTATTCTAGGATTTCGTCCCCAAAATCAAAACTAACTAGTACTCTGATTCCAACTTTTAAGAAGCTTCTCCCTTATCATGATGCTTCCACTGAATCTTTACCAAAGGAATCTCTTTGTTTCTTAGCTTCTTGATCCCATGATCCAAAATTCTTATAGGTCCTTCATTAAATGTAGCGTTGTTGTTCACTTCGATATATTTAAAGTCAATTTCATGAATTGGCTTATGAATGTATTTCCTCAGCATACTCACATGGAATACATTATGAACTCTTGACATCTTTGGTGGTAATGCCAATTTATAGGCGACATTTCCTAAGCGTTCCAGAATTTTAAATGGTCCGATGTAGCGTGGGGATAGCTTTTCCCTCTTTTTTTCAAACCTTACAATGCCTCGAATCGGGAAAACTTTCAAATGCACATGATCTCTAACTTTGAATTCTAAATCTCGTCGTCGTTTGTCCGCATAGCTCTTGTATCTACTTTGTATTACTTTCACCCTTTCTTTTACCGTGTTAATTCCTTTATTGATTTCTTGAACTAAGTCTGGTCCCAACAGTTTGCCATCCCCAAAGTCAGCCCAACACACAGGGTGATCAACATAGTCTTCCGTACAGTGCTTCAAAAGGTACCATCCCTATGCTTGAATGAAAACTGTTGTTGTAAGCAAACTCGATCAATGGTAAGTGAGTTTTCCAGAACTTTCAAAATCAATAACACATGCTCAGAGCATGTCTTCCATTACTTGGTTTATCCTTTCTGTATGTCTGTCAGTTTGTGGGTGGAATGCAGAGCTTAGCTTCAGAGATATTTCTATCGACACCAGTACTCCATGTAATCGCACAACCTGTTGCAAATATAGTCTACTCATCTTCTTGATAGGATAAGTCATACTGTAAGCGATAAAGTGAGCTGATTTGGTCAGTCAATCAACAATTACCCAAACAACGACATGGTTCTGTTGAGATCTTCGTAATCCCACAACGAATCCATGGTGATATGCTCCCATTTCTATTTTTGGATCGGTAGTAGTTATAGTAATCCTGGTGGTTATTGGTATTCCGCCTTGACTTCCTGACAAGTAGGGCACTTGGCTACATACTCGGTGACTTCCCTCTTCATGCCTTCCCATCAAAAATTACTTTTTAAGTCTTTATACACCTTGGTTCCGCCGAGGTGTATAGTCATCCTTGATTTATATGCTTCATACAAGATATCTTTCCTCAAACCATCCACGTTAGGTACACATAACCTGCCCCTACTTCTAAGTCCTTCATCTATTACGATATTCCATCAGTCGGATCCTTTGTTGATGATCTCTCGAGCCATTTCTTTAATCCTTCGTCCTTCTTTTGAGCTCAAGTATCCAGTGAACGAGGGTTGGTTGCTCCATAAGGCATCCAAAAGTTCGTCCATGACCTGGTCTTGTAGCCTGAATGTCAAATTCCAATATAGCTTCTAAGGCTTTCCATTTCTTGATTAAAAGCAAGGCGATTAACCTTCGGGGATCAGAGCATCAGTGACTATATTTGCTTTACTAGGGCAGTACTGTAAATGAAAGTTATAGTCCTTAACTATTTCCATCCAACATCGTTGTTTTATGTTCAGCTCCGTCTAAGAGAATAAGTACTTCAAGTTTTTGTGATCCAAAAACAAATTAAACTTTTCTCCATAGAGGTAGTGTCTCCAAATCATAAGTGCAAAGACAATTGTAGTGAATTCTAGGTCGTGTTTAGGGTAGTTCAACTCATGTGGCTTTAATTGTTTGGATCCATAAGCGATCACCTTGCCATTCTGCAAAAGTACACATCCTAGTCCTTAGTATGAAGCATCACTATAGATAGCGTATTGTTCAACATTTTTGGGTATAGCTAGCACTGGCGGTGAGGCCAACCTCTCCTTAATTTTGCAAAAAGTGAGTTCATGCTTATCCTTCCACTAAAACTTCGAGTTCTTTTTTGTTAATCTGGTTAAATGAGATATAATCCTCGAGGATGAGCCTCGAGGATGAGGTTTGCAGTGCTTCCAGTCAATTTAGAGAGACAGCTGCTAGGCGCTATAATGCTAAAAAAGGAAGAGAAAAGGAAAAGGGAAGGACAAAGTAGAAAAGAAAAAGAGGAGGGATGGATACTGAGGGAGCAACTTCTGGGATGCCTTCAAAGGCTGAGGAGCAGGATTTAGAGGAGGAGGATGATGATCCGGTCACTACGGTGCAGTAGTTCGAGCTAAGGCAGTGATCTCAGGCTCAGACCGAGGGAGATTCGTTTGTCTCTCCAGACTATTCAGGCACTACTCATCGAGGAGAGAGAGGCAGAGCTATGACTTGAGGGTAAAGATAGATCATTTGACTGCCCAGTTGGATGTAGCATTAGTACAGTTGGGGATAACACAGTCCCTTCACACATCACATACCTCGGTTGCCCCAGCCACTTCGGTTCCATCATCATCTTTTGTTCCTCCAGTCACTAAGCCACCACCTCCAGTCGCGGGTGATCCTTCCTCTTTTATACTACATGACCAGACCGTGAGTGATCCAGCCAGACCGAGTGATCCGGCGACTACTCTAGTGGTTGCTAAGGGTGGAGATGGGAGTGCCACTGCTGCTATCGACATCCCCTCCGATACAGCTGTCGATGACCTTATTGAGGTCGATTAGGATATTTTAGATGAGTGAGAGCGAGAGTTTTGATGTATTTATTTTCCTCTCTCTCTCTCTCTCTCTCTCTCTCTCTCTTCTCATTATTTTTGTATTGCTAGCTTGCGATCACTACCCTATTACTCTAGTTTTATATAGTATTACAGTTATTGGATGTTTTGCTATTTATAGACCGTGTTTTATATTTCATTATCTTTTAATCTTGGTCTTGCAGATTGTGTGTTATACAAGATCCTATGACTATTGCGATCATATTGCTTACACATCATGTGAAACCTATCTATTTTATTTTGAAAATCACCTAATATGGACATTGCTGTTTTCCATTGGGGGTAGACAATCGATAGGCATTCACCTACCCATTCACACTTAGCACTTGGGCTCTTTTCATAGAAACATCACTTAACATACAATTTTAGTTCCAAAAAAATGAGCATTTTGAACTTTAATGAGAGAATACCCTTGAACTTTCTATCTTGGTTAGTTGTTTATTATGTAATGACACATTCATGTTATTCTCGTCATGTTATGGATTACATTCACTCGTTTTTTCTAGTATCACTAGGATGATTGCATATATTGACCTTTCATGTATCCAACATCCATACACACTTGTTGATAGTTATGCAGCAAACCTAAAAAAAAAAAGAGTTACTACGACTATAGCGTTCAAAGAATGAGTATTAGAAACTAATTACCCTTAGAGAGATTTTGATCCATTCTTCGTTTCTGAGGGATTTTCACACAAACTTGAGTAATTTTTATTGATTATGCATATAAAATTCGTTGAAATAGTCTCAATAATTCTTCATTTTTGGCTGATTGCTAGAGGAGGCGTTCAAGATCTACCAACTAAACTTGATAAACACCGAAATGCGAAAACTAAAAAATTAAGAAAATGATTTAAGCCATCGACTTCCACTCCGTAACCTATACATATATCTTTACCTACATTCAAGAAGCCGTTTCACTTTTTTAACCCCATACTGATTGAATATTACCGATTCCATTGTGAAAATACGAACTCCTAATCACACCTTGATCTCAATGGACCTCATTGTTCATCTAACACGATTAAACCGTCGAAGGATGTACATGGTGGGAAGATGTTGTGGGAGTTGCTTCATAAAACGAAGTATATAAGAAATGTTTGAATGTGGAGAAGGAGTTTGAAAAAAAGAAGAAAAAGAAGAAGAGAAAAAATATACAAGAATAGAAGATGTTGGAGAAGTGAAAAAGTAAAGTGACAAAAAGATAGACTCCATCACATGCTAAGATTTGCATGCCCTCTCTTATCATTTCTATTTGCTATATTAAAACCACAATTCAAAGTCTTAATGATTCTTAATGAATTAGTTTGAACAGGAATGTGTGAATTGAGTTATCCGCGGTAGTTCACTCTTCTAGCAAGTGGTATTCCATTCAAGAAACTATACACTCTAAAACGTCCATTTTTTATAGAGTTAAGTGTGAAAACATTAGTATCCAAAAATTTACTCATGTCAAAGCTTTCATACAATGTGTATTCATTCTTATGCAAGTTTCTATGAGACATTCTTTTATGAGTACAAACCAATGTGACAATTGAGTCAAAGCTACGAGTTCTAGGAGTGTGATAGTCCAGCTAACTCTAAATAAGGTTTTATGCATAAATGTTAACTCCACACACACACACACACAAGGATGCATGAATGTGATACATATGTTATGTTTATCTTGGTGGCGTAAGGAGCATGTGATATCTTTCATGGTTTGATTGAAAATATTATGTCATTGTCGAGCAGAGTTTTCAATTGACCGGGAGAGAGTAGTTTTCAAGATGTTCTTATCTATTCTTAAAATGCGAATTTTGTGGGCATTTTCACTGCAAACCCTCACGAGACAACACTCGTCTACTAGGGGGAACCTAGGGGTTTAACGGCTTGTTGCATTCGCTAAATACAATCGCGATTCATGATAAAGTGACTTAGGTTTTTGATTAGGTTATTTTATTTTATTTAATTTTGTTTTTTTAGTCACTATAGCATAAGTATTTGTCATTTTTCTGCTTTATCGCTAGGGACTAGCAATAAGCTAGTTGGGGGTTGTGACAAGCACGGGTATTTGTAGAATACACTTGCACTATAATATGAAAATGTAACGATTTAGTTTGCAATTCACCATTTTATCTGTAGTTTTATTACAATACATATTTGGATACAATGAAATGAATCTATGATGAATTCTGTTGTTTTAGACCATATTTTGTGCAGATATGTTGTGTGCCATGAGCAAGAATGATTTGCAAGAAAAGGGTAAAGCTTAAGTATAGAGAAGACATTGCAAAATTGAAAAGAGAATTCGATCGATCGATCGAAGAGAGCTCAAGCGATCAAGCGTTCAAGCAATTGAAGGCTTCTCAAGCGCTTGAGGGATGTGAAGTTCAAACGATTGAGATAGGGTCGATCGATCAAACATGGCTGTATCATATTTTTGCAGGCACGCAACAAAGCCGTATTGTTAATAACCCTAGCCTAGGTTTCTCTATAAATATATGTTATAAACTCATTGTAAAGGTCGCCCACTTTTAGTTTTATAGTTTTTCATATATATATATATATATAGAGAGAGAGAGAGAGAGAGAGTTTCCTTTGGTTTTTGTAGTTGTCCATTGCTTTGATATTGTTTTGGTTTGGATTTTCAGCAAGTTTAATAATATATCTTCATTCCAGGTTCTTCAATATAGCTGTGTTTACATTCTGTTTTAGTTTTTAGTAGCTATAGTCTGATTTGATCGTAAGTATTGCAAGTTCATAGTTTGAATCCATAGTTTTTATTTATTTATAAAGTTTATGTTAAAAACGCAGCCTTAAACATGCTCAACATTAAAAACTAATTTTTCGCACTTAAAACAATGTCTGAGTAGTTCCAAAGTTGGGAGATCACGATGAAACAATGATCTCCAGCCTCTGCCATGCACTGTTGAGAAACCCTGCGTTCAATCGATCGAAGTCCATTCGATCGATCAAACCAGGGGCACAGTCAAGCGATAGAAGACATTTTGATCGATTGAAAAATGATGCAGGTCAATCGAGTGAGAGCATAATATCTTGAGATGATCCTTTTAAGTATTCCATGACTTTTTGTTTTTGAGATATGTCATCAAATTGTCCAGATAAGCTCAGTTTGTCAAAATAGTTTCTAAACTTAAAGCCTTAAGGCCTATTTTTCTTCAATGACTTTTACATACCACCTTTAATGCTAATACAATTGAGGGTGCGAGTCAAAACTATTATTTTAAACCATCTTCCAAGTATTTAAATCAACTGTGATGATGTAGTCCTGGTCATGGAGGACTATGGAATCTTTATCTTTAGAAAAATACAAAATACTATAGAGGGATGTACTCCATAGAACATTAATGAATATGCATGGTAGATGGTTACGTCATTATGGATTCATGTGATCCCAACACCTTTCTTTGATAAGTTAAAACCCGTTTTAATATTGCTTTAGTTAATTAGTTCATTGCTAGTTTAATTTAGCTGCTTTATTTTTATTAGTTGTTAATTCGTGGAACTTTGTGTTCTACAATTCATTTAAGTTTTTGATTTGTAATTTTCCTTTTGATAATAGTCTAAGTTAGTACGCTATCACCTTCTCTGTGGGATCGACCTGGACTTACCAGATTTACTACTTACACGATCGTTTACACTTGAACGTAGCACAAGAGCACACATTTTATTTTTGTGTCATAGCCACTGAAAGCGAAACACATATGCATTACACAATCATTATCTTTAAAATCATGGGGATTAAATTTATGAAATCCAAGAGACGTGAACACTGCCCCTAATTTAGACGTTCATGCTTGATGATGCAATAATGCTGTGAACACGACTCATTTCAAAAGATCACGCAGATGCTCATAGACTCCTTTCTCTATACCTTATACTTCAAGTATTCTCGTCCTATTGCTCATGACACACCTTCAAAGTCTATGACTCTACGACTCAAACTCGAATCTAAAACTCAACCAGAGACACTAAAAACAATAAATCATACATTTTTCTATTTTCTTTTGATGCAGTGCCTTATTACGAGTGATGTGCCTTGTGCATGATCTGGATTATTCTTTTTCTATTCACCCAATTCTTTGAGATGAGACTTCATGCATGAATTCAATGATTGAAAATTTCTCCTAATCGTGTTGTTAATCAATTCTTTACTCTCTCCGCATCACGACCTCAAACTTTCATTTATGATCAAAGAGCAAAAATACGACTCCGTCTAAACTCACATGAAGATATCACCTCAGAATAACATTACCCCTTGTTTATGACAGGGACTTGGACTTGGCTTTCCCCTTGTATATGACAAGCGTTTGGACTAGGTCGAATAAAATGGGCAGTAGGGGGCTTGCCCCTTGTATATGACAAGGGGTTGGACTCGATTGGATAGAACGGGTAGTAGAGGGCCTTGCCCCTTGAGTGCAAATCAATAAGTGATGAATTCTTCCAATAATCAAACTAAACCCACAGAGTGGAGGGCTTGCCCCTTGTACACGATTGGCATGAGTTTCGGGATATGGGCTTGCCCCTTTTAGGAAAAGCAAAGTGCATAAGCTAGTTTGAAATCAAAAGATACTCATCGACTAGGGATTTGTCTGTCATATAATTGACTTTAAAGTCCATGATGGGGTTTGCCCCTAGTATAAGGGCAAAGCAAGCACACAAGATTTCAAAGGGGGCCTTGCCCCTAGTGTTAAGGTCAGATGGTTTTAGGTCAATGGCTGAGATAGAACCTTTTGAGAGGTTGCCAACGTATTCCCTAATGGGAATCAGGTCAAACGTAGTTCCAAGCAAGAATAGGGCTAGGATAATATCGGGATTAAGATGCGGGGTTCAAATAAAGTCAAAACTCTAGAGATGAGACTTAAGCATGGAAAAGACCGAACCTTTCGAGAGGTTGCCTACGTATCCCCTATTAAGAATCGGGTCAAACGTAGTTCCAATTATGGCATGAGACTTGGGTTTTAGGCAAAGTGACCTTTCTAAGTTTGGTCAAGCTAATGAATTTCAAGACCAATCACATTTAGATCCAAGAAAGATTTGATAGAACAAGACTTGAGCTGAATCGATTTAAATTCAAAGCTAAGGTCATAACTGGTGCTTAGAGCATTTCACGATTAGGTTCGTCTTAATAAGCACAAGTATGATTATGGTATAACGCCTCCACCCTTTTTTCTTTTTTGTTTTTTCTTTTTTTTTTTTCACTCTAACTTTTGCTTAGGCACCCTTTCGAGTTTTCATCCTAGCGAGCTTCATTTTTTATTATTTCTTTTTTTTTTTTGCTCTAACTTTTGCCTAAACGCCCTTTCGAGTTTTAAACCCAATGAGCTTTATTTCTTTACTTTTTTCTTTTTCTTTACTTTTTTTGGTCATCCATTGCTAGTCAACTCTTTGTATCTCTCAACTTATCGATATCTGTCTCATCTAATCATACTTCTCTCCAAAGAATAAGTTGTATTTTCACTTCGAGATTCTCACAATAATCAATATCGATCTACGGTTCTTTCATTCTTTCCACCATGGAATAAGACGTATTTCTCACATTCACTTCCCATAATAGTCAATATCGACCTATGGGTTCTTCATTTTCTCCCCCTCCCTTCTTTTCTTCTTTTTCTTCTTCTTCTTCCTCTTTTTTTTTTTTTTTTGTCATTCTCTATCTTTTTGCATTCTCATCTACCTGTTTTCTTTTCTCCCTTTCTATTTCTTTTCTTTCTCTATTATTTCTTGTCTTTTCTCTCTCTTACCCTCCCTATTCTATCCTTCTCCAAGTTCACAGGTTTCGAAAAGTAAGTATCGACACATTTACTTTTTTATTTCATTGATAACTTTAGAGGTCTGAGAAGTTTTCCTGCATGGACAATTTTTTTTTCTTTTTCTTTTCTATATTTTTTCTTAGGCAAAGGCCTTATACAACATGATCACCATAGCTTTGAATAAATCTCACTCCTTAGTCTAGGCACCAATTTCAGTCTCATTTAACGAAAGTTGGGATTGGACACAGGTATCGGATAGAAAACGAATGGGTCTGGAAGAAACTTGGGATTCATTTTGAGTATGCTTTTTTTAGAGCTTAGACAAAAATCTTTTTTGGTTCTTTGATTAGAGAGAGAGCTCTCGGCTTTCATTTGGAGTTGGTAAAGAACTAATCTAAACACATTTTGGGATCTTTCTCAATACTCTAATTCATATGTGAAGTCTCTTATATGATTTCTTGGGTGATTCATTTTCTCTTTTCATCATACAATCCACACACTCATAATTTGACACAATAGAAAAGATGAAAATTCTTTTTATTGAATAAAGGAAAAAGAAGTACATTGCTAGACTCTTTTTTTTTTCTTTTTTCAAACTCGATTACTAAAGTCTTGACAAAGCATAATTATTCAAACCATAAGGACCAATCAAAACTCAACCTAGACCTTTGACTCTGCAGGTGTATCATGAAACCTTTATTTGAAAACTCTTCGTTGTTAAGTAGTCCACTAGCATCCATGCTCAAGAGTAATTTCCAGCATCACCACTTCATTAGCACCTTTACTGCCATCCTTAGGTCTAGGTCTCCCAAAATAGGAGGTTTATGGATACGTGATCCATATTCTCCATCCAGTCTTTATCATAGTCGGTAACCTCAGGCTCTTTTCCAAGTTCGTGAAATAGCGAGCTGTCGGGAAACCGTCCATCCCACCACTTGATGTCATGAATCCTATGGCCTAATTCTTCCAAGAAGAAAATCCCTACCTTATCATCATTTTCAAAATACCCATCATCTTCTAAGAAGTCTAATTCTTTTCCATGGCTCACACTACAAATTTCAGCACCTTTTAGGAGGATAACCACATGCTCAGGGTCGGTTATGGGGTGATGTATACGAATGAGTTATAGTTTGTAAGATTAAGGCTAAAAAGGTTGATATTCTGGGGTGGTGGCACAGCACGGTGATTTGGTAGTAGATTTCGAGTGATATTAGGTTAAGTGGATGGGGGTACAATGACTTTGTTGTCAATAAGGCCTTGGATTTCATGGCAAAGTCGGGGGCAACAGTCAGTGGAATGGCCAGGTCCTTGGTGAAAGGCACAGTATCTAGTGGGGTTATATCTTGGTGGGACCGAATTTGGTGGTGGCCTTGGATCTAAGGGCTTAAGGTGGCCTTTTTGGATGAGTCAGTCCAGTATGGTGGACAAGGGTAGGTTAAGATCAGTGAAGGTTCTAGAACGATTATTATTTCAGGGGTTTGGGTAGGAATTTTAGCTAGGGTTTTGGTGAAGGACATTGATATCAAGTTTGGCATCGTAGTTTCCTCCCATAGGTTTCTTCCTTGAATTATATTCTTCCTTTCTGATTTTTCCATCCCTTAAGGCATCTTCTATCTTGGTCCAAACATCAAATAACTACTCAAAGGTGGTAATTGACATGAAGCACATGCGCTCATTGTAGGTGGGTTGCAGATTCTATATTGATCATGTGGACTTGCTCTTTCTCGGTTGGCCTATTTGCCATTTCGGTAGCCTTCTTCCTCCAAGGGGTCAAGAATGTGGTAAAAGATTCTTGGTTATCCTGCCTAATAGTCTCAAGGTCCATAATAGTAATATCGAGCTCGGTGTTATAGGCATATTACTTTACAAACTTAGTCACAATATCCTCCCATAGACGGGTCTTAGAGGATTTGAGGTCTAAAAACCATTGCAAAGGCTCCTTTGGACATATAACGGGAGAACAATTGGGCCAAGTGCTCATTCCCTAACTCCATAGGTCTCAAGGCAGTGACTTACATCTTTAGATGGCTCTTAGGATTCCCGATCCCATTAAACTTCTCTAAGTCGGGCATCTTAAACTTCTCAGGGTATTTGATCTTTGTAAATTCAAAGAAACCTTCAAGGTCTATTAGATAGTCATCAATACCACGGGACTTCCTCACTATACTTTCTAGACGGTCCAACTTGTCTTTCAAAATCTTTCTAGGATCTTTGCGTACACCATTATTGAACCAATCCTCCTCCTTGATAGGATTCGAATCAACAAGGTTCTTAGGTACAATAGGCAGAGGAGGTGGAGGTGGTATGAGTGGATCAATAGCAGGCAGGCCCTACGAGTTCACGGTAGCTTACCCCAAGGGATCTATCAAAAACTGCAACTATTGCCCCTGACGGGCCAAGGTATCCTCTAGATATAGTATTCTTTCTTACTCCTCAGCCATTGGTACTCTTTTGTCTATAGCGCGGACTAATCTTCCTAAATCGGAGGGACGGACCCAAGAATTTGTGCTTATGGTCTTCTTTGGAGCCATGTTCACTTGTCTCTCTACAATTTGAATTTAAACACAATCTCGTTTAAACCCGGAATGATTGTGCCTCCCTTTTGACTTTGAAAATATTTTTTATGTTTTTTTTTCAAAATTTAAATATCAAGTAGGAGTCAATCTTCGCCAACTCAGCAAGGAATGCCAAGTCACCGCGTAACTACGCCCACCATATGGCCATCCTGGGCCGTATAATTCGTAACCGCTCGATATAGCCCGGCCACAGCTAACAGCTCGGGAATACTGCGAGGGCTTGTCCCTTCACAGGCGCAGCCTAGACATGCCCCATGATATTCTCCAGAATGTTCCAGATAGTTTCCTACCTCAGTTAGAAGATTAAAAGAGAAGATTGTTTCCTAATCCAATTAGGAAACTCCCATGATTTGTGCTAGTCAATTGTAATTAGACTACTTACCTTGTATGAGTAGCCTTTTGTATCTATAAAAGAGACCACTCACTCCCTTTAAGGGGCAAGCCTTCTGACTCTATAGAATTGTAATTATACAACACTCATACGCATATACACAGCCGGTTTCTGGTAGTGCCGCCCTCTTTGTAGGTTCACCAAAGGCTGCTAGTAGTTTGTTAGTGCAAGTGCTCTGACACACATGTGGATATAGGTCTCTTAATTAACAGGGCCGAATTACACTCAAATCTCTCTTGTTTAATTCTTTTTGCCTCCAACCAAATTTAGGCATCATCAGTTTGGCGCCGTCTGAGGGAACGATAGTTTTTCTCCAAAAAACAAATCCGTTACTTATCAACATGCCGCAAAAGAAGGGTAAGAAGACTGCTGCCCCAATAGGCCAGGCGAATTCACAGGCTGGGCAACCGGTGGCCTCAAAGCAGGTCACCTAGCTTCCTGCGTAACTCATAGAGGGCCAGTGTCAAGCTCAGCAACAAATCGAGGCACTACTGGCCCGATAGGATAAGCCCCCGCAAACCAAGGATCAGCCCAGGAATGACGCACGTGATCGGGTGCCCGTGCGGACCTGGCAGCGTGCCCATACTGCACCAGTATCTCCCCCTGGCTTTGGGGCAGCCCAAGAATGATGAGCATAGCCGCGGACTCGACAACGTACCCGGACTAACCCAAGCTGAGTGGGGGATGCCAAAGAGATCATCAACAATAGGCGTACTGCCAGAAGAAAGGGCCAAGAGCAAACGACCCGGGAATCGGCCTAAGAACGCCCGGCCATGAGCAATGCTAATTAATATTTGACAAATGTTGGACCATGTTAAGGAACTTGAAGCTTCTTGTAAACCAGGTATATATTTAGTTATTTTGCAAACTTTTTCTTCCGCATATTGAAGTACATGGATTGGTATTGGTGTTTAATTTATTTTTTGAAATGTCATTTTGTAGCGGATTTGAAATTTGGATCGAGTTCTAGTTGAAGTGCATGGAGATGGTGAGATGGAGGAAGTTGGTGACCAAAGAACCTTGGAATTCGTAGAATGAATATTTATATTTTGTACTCTAATTAACTTTGATGTTGGATGGCTCTATAATATTTGGTGAATTTTATGTTTTGGACTACTATTTATCTTTTGGACTCTACTATTTTCATTACTTTGGATGTGTGAGACATTGAGTAATGTTTTATAGCTGTAATTTGAAACGTGAAATTGAAAACTTGAAATGGTTACTGTGGTATAATGCGAAGGAAATTGATAAAATGATTTGGAAATAGAGAAGTGTTTATTATGATACTAAGGATTTATGCTAACTCTCGAGTTGCAGGATAGTGGCCCACTAACCATTGTATGCAGGCTTTGGCTCACCATGTTATATAAGAGTAAAATTTTCTTTTAATTTGTGAGTGGAACAAACTGCCGCCGTGACTTGGGGAAACTATCGTTTGTCCCTACTCACATGTGGAACTACAGTTCTGCATACAACTCTGTATGTGTATGTGACCAAGAAAGGGAGGGAGCCCAGCGGATTCCCAACTTCAGGGAAATTTATTGGGTATTATTATGTTAATTGATTATTGTTGGGTTGGAGTCGAGGGGAGCACGAGTGATCCCTGAGACTGGGGCGTGTTGACTCATACCAGTATTATTATACAATACAGACCCGTGTGATGTTTATCATGCAGGGGCGTTTATTGGGAAACACAACCGTTTTGCAGATTAAGGAGTAGACCGGTATGACTGCTGAATTGCATCGATTTGCTTGAAGGCTTGAAGACTTTTACTGTTCATTTGCTTATTTCATTTATTTGGCATTGTGGGCCATTATTGTAGTTGATATTGGGACAGTAGCTCTGACCAGAGGTTGTAATAGAGGTTATTCTTTCAAAGCTTCAATCATAAATGAAAAGATTTTTATTATTAATGAGACTTTAGAAATGTTTATTTAGCTTCCGCTTTTCAATTTAAGTGATTTAGTTCATTTAGCTTTAATCAAATGGATTTGAGAATTTTTGGAACCGCGTGAGTAATTTTTTTTAAAATGGTAATGGGTGGTTTTGTTTTTAAAAAGAAATGGAGATTTATTACAAATGTTTTAATCAGGTTTTTATAAACGGATATATTTTCATTAAAAAGTTTTAATAGGATGGGTTTCGTGGTGTTCCCTCCGATAGTTGGGCATAAGAATAGTAGTCCAAATTTAGTTCTAGACTGATTATTTTGCTTTCTAAAAAATGGGGTGTGACAGGGTCCCACTCATACTCGAAATTCTCATTGGTCCGAGGATACCATGTTGGATTGTCAGGTGGTACCCTCCAATTAACTCAAAAAAAAAAAAAAAAAAAATTCCAAGCACACAAATTTATAGTTGCTTCGATATTATTGGATACATTTAACCCTCGATGGTTGTAGATATGCTATAATTGATGAACAACCCCTTTGAGTCGAAATCAAGGCTCTGCTTGGTTTGTGGATCTATTGAGAGAAAGGAAAAGAAGACATTGAGGAAAATATTTCTCTTCATTTGGTTTGATAAAGAAAGCAATGAGGAAAATAGGAAAAAATAAAATAATATAAAAAAGAAAATAGGTAAAAATAAAATTAGGTCTTGGGAATGAAAAAAAAAAAAACAATCGCAGGCTTCTTTTTTTGGACAAACAATATTTCTTTTTTTTCTTCGCCCTTTGCTTTCAACGAACAGATTAAAAAAAATGATATGATTCAACCTAGACCCATTTGAATGTAGCGGATAACAGCGGGGCTCGAGAATTGATTTGTATTCAAATTATAGGAGCTAGCAATCGCTGATCTGCTCATGTTGGTGACATTATTGTTGCTGTGATCAAAGAAGCAATACCAAATATGCCCCTAGAAAGATCAAAAGTGGTCAGAGTTGTAATTGTCCGTACCTGTAAAGAACTCAAACATGACAAAAGTTTCGAATTTTGTAAGTGACTTTGCTTCCTCTTTTCTCAAGATGAGGAAAACATTAGGAAAATAGCATCCTTCTTGTTTTCCTCTCCTTTTCCTTTTTCTTCTCTAAATCCGCACCAAACGGAGCCTAAACTGTTATAGATTTATGAGGAAAATGCTAAAATTTTTACATGGAGCAGCATAACCAATAGTTCCTTGAATTCCAAGTGAGCTAAACTGATTCAAATTAGCATCCTGACTGGGTTACGAAAAAAAAAAAGTGGAGAGGGGTTCGCAGATTGGAGCTAATATTAAATCGTACATTTTAGAGGATTATGACTAAAACTCGCTTCTTTTAATAGGGATAAATGATAATCACATCTTGATTGGGTTTCGAAAAAACAAAAGGGGGGAATTTCATTCATTCAACTCTTTATATAAAATTTAAAAGTCATTGTACTATTATTTTAAAATTAAAGACATATTAACATGTAGAAACTACTTCTAATTTACCAAACTAAAAAGAAATCAAAAGAAAAAGAACAAAAATAGAAACTGAATTTACTGGTTCAATGACCACAATCGAACAAGAGAAGAAATATTTCATACACAATTGTCCTCTCTCTCATCACTACCCTCTTATATCCAGCAGATACCATGTGCAATACCACGTGATGTGCACCTGAATGCTAACAAACTCAAGCATGTGGAACTCACGTGCCACTGAACTAACTATAAAAGAAATAAAGAAAGGAAATAGAAAGAAACAACAGAAAGAGAAAAGGAAAATAACAGGGGACTCCAAAGAAGAAATAGGTCTGATCCTAACAATCCATCCCCCTTAATGAAGCTTGTTCTCAAGCTTCGAAGTCAAGGAACTGATTTTCAAATTCCCGAGTCTCCACGCAAGTTGCATCTGCATAAGGTAACCCTTTCCATTGTACCAGGTATTTCATAATTGCATCATTGCTCTTCATGGATATTCTCCTCTCAATGATCTTCTCAGGAATCCATTCGATAGTACTAGCACTACTGTAAGGGGGTAAAGTAGATGCAGCTGTCCCCTTGTCACCAATTTTGGCTACAACTTGGAAAGTTCCATAGAACCTAGTAGCTAACTTCTGAGAACTCCTCATTAATAATTGATGGATCCTATCATGTGATTCATCTTTGGCTGCTTCTATAGGATCTATATTTAGAACCATGAGATGTGCTATGGTTCCCATTTTCTCTTGTTGGATCAACTTACACATTGAATTAGTACTCACAAGAGTAGTTGGTGGGGGTGCAAAACCTTGCAGCTTGTGTGTCCAGAGATATTGAAGGACATGGTTTTTTTTTTTGGAGAAGTCCCATAGTATGGGGCCTAATGATTCCAACCATTCAGCTCCCAATAAGACATCACACCCCATGACTGGTAAGATGTAGAAATCCACCAAACAAGTATAACCTTGGATTTTCAAAAGGACTCCATCGAATTTACCTTTGCTTTGCATGGGAGAACCATCGGCTGCATATACTCTTAGAGAAGTGCGCAGATCTTTCATGCCATTGGTGTGTTTACTAAGTGAGGGATGCAAAAAATTATGAGTAGAACCCGAGTCTATCAATATATTCACCTTTTGATGACCCAAAACTCCATTAATTCTCTTGGTCTGAGGTCTAACAGAGCTACATGCAAAGAGATTGCTGGGTTGTCTTCATAGCTTAACTCTTCTGTTAGATGTTGCTTCTCTTCAATTTCTTCATGGTTTCCATCTATAACATCTTCAGCCTCCATTAGAAGAATGTGTGACCTCTTACAAACATGACCAGGTCTATAAGGTTCATCACACTTGAAACACAGATTTTTATCCCTCTTCTTTTGAATCTCAGCAGAGGAGAGTCTTCTAATGGGTCTGATGGGGGCTTTGGAACTGACAGTTAGTGTAGTTGGCGTGTTTAGGTCTAATGGATTACTAGGCATTGTAAAATTTGCAGAATTCAAGGGTACCTTGAGGTGGTTACATTCAGTTGTTGTCCTTCGCGCCTTCACCTTACCTTCATGTAATCTGGCTAGCTTCATAGCGCCTGTTAAACTAGTCGGCTCAAAAGATAAAACCTCAAATTGTAGTTCCTTCTCTAGGCCTGAGATGTAGCAACCTCTAAGTTGTTCATCGGTCCAATTTGGTAATCTGCAGGCCAACCTAAGGAATTCTGATTCATAGCTCTCCACAAAACTGCTTCCTTGTTCTAGCTTCGATATACTCCATTATAATCCATTCCCCCTTTTGCTCCAAAATGACACAAAAAAAGGCTTGAATAAACTGGGGCCAAGTGCTCATAAGGTACTGAGATTCGAACCAATCAATCCAAGGTATAGACTCACCTTCAAAGTGAATTGAGGCAATTTCCTTTTTCTGATGATCTGGAATCTGATAAAACGTGAAATATCTCTCAGCTCTTGAGATCCAATCTAGAGGATTCCCATTATTGTACATGGGAAAATCAAGCTTGAGATTACGAGAGTTGGAGATAGGGTTTGGGTAATATGGGAGATTTCCAATTGGAATTGGGTATGCATGTGGGTTTGTATGTGGGTCAAGGTAAAATGGCATGGATAAGGGGATTTGAGTTGGGTTAGAAGTAGGCAATGGGGAGTTTGTTGTTGGTTGAAAGGGTGGTGATAATGGATTGGGATTATATGGACGAGGTAGTGGAATTAGGGAAATCGGTGGATTGATAGAAGAATGAAGCAATTGAGATGGTTCAGGGGGTTTAGATGCACTGGATGAAGATAGATTCGAGGCTATAAAAGCTTGAAATTGATTCATGGTTTCTCGCATTTCAGCCGCCATGGTTCTCTGGAACTCTTGCTGGGAGTTTTGCTGGTTCTGCTCTAAGTCCCTCTTTAGCTGATCCATTTTCTCATCCAATTGCAGACCTATACTTCCTTGAATCTCAGATTGTAGAGACTGTATCTGAGTTTCTAACTGGGCTCTTGTTGAAAGTAATTCACTCTCCCAAACAAGACCTGTTGGTTGTAGGGGTTTCACCATACTGATCGAGACTAGGCTCGGATACCAGATGTAGAAACTACTTCTAATTTACCAAACTAAAAGGAAATCAAAAGAAAAAAAACAGAAATAGAAACTGAATTTACTTGTTCAATGACTACAATTGAACAAGAGAAGAAATATTTCATACACAATTGCCCGCTCTCTCATCACTACCCCTCTTATATCCAACAGATACCATGTGCAATACCCAGTGATGTGCACCTGAATGCTAACAAACTCAAGCATGTGGAACTCACGTGCCACTGAACTAACTATGGAAGAAACAAAGAAAGGAAAGAAAAAGAAACAACATAAAGAGAAGGAAAATAACAGGGGACTCCAAAGAAGAAATAGGTCTGATCCTAACATAACAATAATTTAAAAAATTTAAAAGTCATTAGCGAAAGTAAAAAGCAAAATGTCAACTTTTGAATAGTTATCTTGTGTTTTATTCTACTTAATATTTTCATTATGTACTTGCACCAAAAAATTGTGATTTGCTCCCATCTTTAAAATGATTTGCTCCTATGCACTGAAAGAGTTGTACTCAACGTTTTGAAGAGTTGTTCTAAAAGTTCATGTAAAATTTAATGACTCATTTAAGTTTGCTAAAAAAGTTGAGAGTTTTCTTCTCAAAAAAAAAAAAAAAAAAAAGTTGAGAGTTTTTTAAATTTGAAAAAGAGTAATAGGCTTTCTTTTAAATTTTATTCAAAAATAAACTGAAATTTAATTATCCCCTTTTAATAACCTTTGAAAACGCAGTGAAGATAACGAAATTGGATCACCCAATTCCAAAACCTTGAGAAGAGAGAGAAACTTTACTCAGCACTCTGCAACTCTCATGGCGAGCTCCTTCCCATTCAGACTTATTTCCAATCAACAACACTATTTGCGTATCGTTCCTCAAAGATGTGCGTCTTACCCCTTTACATTACGTCTTATGAATTATGATATCTATACACACACACACATACATGTAACTACATCTTAATGTTCTTCTACAGGTGTATTTGCTTCTTTTTATTTTTATTTTTTTTCCAATTTCTTTAGTTTTTATCTTCTAGCAATTCTGTGTTCTGTGATTGAATTTCAACTTCTTGGAGAAGTATTTTCGTTAGAATAGACTATTAAAGTGAATAAAACAAACTTCTATTCACAAATTTTTAGTGTTCATAGCTTAAATTTTATACAAACTTCTATTCAACAATTATTTGCAGCACATAGTGGTGTTATTTTCTTTGGGCCACGGAGTTTGATACAAGTGATTTTGACACGTCTAGTTTGATACAAGTGATCTGAAAATTATGAACCCAATAAAATGCTGCATCAATTTTCAGGCTATGAACTCTTTTTTAGCAAATTTTTTATTTTTTTTATTTCTATACCTGTGCACATGCCGATTATGTAAGTTATGCCTTTGTCTATTTCAGAAAGTGATGCATAACTTCAACATCTTATACTAATCCATAAATCATAATTTACCGAAATTCATTTGGTGAACACGTCGTTTTTTCTTCTACCTTCTTCATGTGTATTGGACATGGTTCTATTTTAATTAGTTTTCTTGTACATTGTTCGTTTCTATTGGACATCGTTAAGTTTTAACTCTTTCTCTTTTTGGTTGGTTAGGATCCTTTGACTAGTTTAGGGCTTATGGGGAACCTAAATATAGGAAAGATGTAGTATTCATTAGTTAAAGAAATAATGGATCGAAAGATCAATATAAAAGATAAGTTCATCTTCAAATGCAAGTTCCAAGTTAATTTGCTATTGTTTGGGTTTATGAACCAAAGTGAATCTAAATTGGATTGTTCGCCGCATGGCTCGTACCACTATGGTTCCCTTTTGTACTCTCCTTTTTTCTTCAGCTTGTTGGAAGCATATGCCACTCTGTTGTTTTCACATTTGTAATGTAGCCTTAAAGGTTACTTCCTACTTTGTGCCTTTGTGGTCCTTGATCCTAAAACATGATCACATGATTTAATGCAAGGATCAATTGCTTGAGTCATTTCTGGCCTATCTTTTATAGTTTGATACATATATTTCTCATGAACAGATGTGACGTCCTAGTAGAAGCTTGACAAGCTGTTATCCATATATATGTATATATTTTCTTTGATATGGCTGTTATATCTTTTATAAGACAGTTTCTGTTGGTTTACAATTTCTGCTTTCCTTATGAGTGTGTATTGAATTCAAACCACAGGAGACAAGGGATAAGAACTTTTAATTCTGCAGCAATTGTCAAGAGGTATGATACTGTTACTCTTGAGACTGCGGATGGCATCACTGTTACCCTTAGTGGTTTTGTGAATAGGTCTCTCACACATAAAAATGGCTTTCCATCTGAGGTAAAGTAAATCCCCTTTGTTTATTGTTCATCGTTCATCGTTTTAGATTAATTTGAAGCCTATGTCCTGGTTCCGTGTATTTTAATGTGCACTAGATGTTGGTTTGACAAGGTTAATCTAAGTGATTATATTTATGTGCATAACCCTGTAATGATAATTGGTTTGGGAATGCTAAAATTAAAATGTATTATCCTGCTACTTATGGATCCGAAGGCTGATTATGTATAATTAATACATATTATGAAGTCAAGACAGGAATAGTAAGTTAATAACAGATGCGACGGGAGAAAGCTATATGAAAAAATTACTTTGTTATATAAGTTATTTACATGGTTGGAAGAATCAGTCCATTGGCGGTCGATTCGAGCTCCATACAACTCAAGAATATTCACGATTCAAGGCAATACAGTACTACTCATTTGGGCACAAGACAATTTATTTTCCCATCAGTAATTCATTATATTGAGTAGCTTAATAGAGTGAGCAAGTTAACTACATGATGCAATCCTAGGTTTATAAAATAATAAAATGGAGAACTTTAAATAAGGCAAGACAACAAACCCACTAATTAGCTCGCAAAAATTAATAATAAAGATGTATACAAAAATCAGCCAAGCGAACTATTAATGCAACTCAATAAACCACAGCTTTTATTAACATCCAAAACAGTCACTTACACAAGAGAAAATTCAAATAATGTCACTTTTAAACTAAGAAACAGGGAATCAGATTGAGGCAGCGAAGGGGGAAGAGAAAGGGAAGGAAAACTGTAGGAAAGAGAAATAGGGAAGGAAGGAGAAGTAGAAACAGAAAAGAAGAAGAAGAGGAATCAGCAAAAGGAAGAGGAAGAAGAATAAGAGAATAACAGTGGGTTGAAGAAGAGAAAAGGAGAAAGAAAGAAACTCAAACAGAGGTGAAGAAGAAGAAGAAGAAGAAGAAGAAGAAGAAGAAGAACAACAACAAAACATGGTAATTGAAGATATGAAGACTGGAAAAGCAGCAGCAAAGATGAGCAGCAGAGAAGAGAAGATAGCAGCAAAGGGGCAGCAGCTGTAGGGTTTCTGTTCAACAAATCAATCTCCCCTTGCTTCCCAAAAAACAAACGTATATAGATCTCTTCATTCACTTTGGCTGACCCCCACTTAAGCATGTGACTTGCATGTGACAAATTAAATGATGTGGAGACCCTCCACATCTTAAGGTTAAATAAACAAGGAAACAAAATAAACATACCCAAATAAAAGAAAGTATAGTTAATGTCTAACATTAAAGTCCACAAAAAAATAAAGTAAATAAAAATTAAACAAAAATACTAATAATAAATAGATGGAACCCTAGGTTACATCGCTACATGATCAAGTGCAAGTGATTAGCAGCAGTTGAAAAATGTATTGTCTCAGATCTTCATGTTGGGAAGTTTCCTCCTAATCAAACACAGCTCTGCCACAACATTTCCCATGTCCGTTCGTTCTCCCGGTAGTTCCATTGAGCATGAAACTCCTATTCTCAGCACTGACACTAAACACTCAATCTCGACTCTCCCTGTTGTATGATTTCCATGATTCTTGATGTCATTGATGGTACCTCGTATGTCCAACTGCAGTGAAGGATCAACAATCTCGGTCACTCTCTCCGGCAAAGCCATCTTAGTAAAACTGTGAAGGGTTAGACCGCCCTCAAACATGTGCTCGGTAGGTCTCCTTCCTGTGAATATTTCCAGCAACAGGATTCCGAAGCTATATACGTCTCCCTGCATAGAACCCTTGCCCCCCATTCCGTACTCTGGAAAAAAGGACAATGTAAGCATGGTTATAGCCCTAAGATTTCAAAGCTAGATTTCGGAACTTCAGGGCTGGTTTGGTAGCGCTGCGGTTTTCTGTCTTTGTTATCATTGTTTTGAAAACGAAACACCAAAATAGTTTCCGTTTGACTCATTTTTTTCCAGAACGGCTACGAATTTGGCCAAGAAATCGGAAACTAAAAAAAGTGGTTCTCAGTTTTCAGAAAGAGAGAAAAAAAAGGAAAAAATGAACTAGTTTTCATTTTCAGAATTTGAAAAACTGATAACTGGAAAAGTAATCATGCGGACCCACAATAAACAGAGAATAGAAGGCCCAAAAGCGAGTTATGTATTTCATAACTGAACTGCTTTGACACATTATGTGCTTGATAGATTCCCTTTTAATGCATAGGAATCAAAACACGTTCTTTGTGAACAAAATTTTAACTCATTTTCATAAAACTAGATGGAAAATTAATGAGAAGGCCTAATCTCATCCTATTTTATTGGTTCCCAGATAGGCGCTCGTTATCATGTCATCTGCCACGTATTTTTATAGGCTTTTGTTCATATTCAATAAATATAACTTTATAGTTTATCATAGTATCTGTTATGAAGAGGAGATAGACAGGGAGGCGAACTAGTTACCTGGAGCAACATAACCAATTGTTCCTTTTATCCAAGTTGAACTGGTTTGACTTTGAGTAGAATCATCGTGTTGACTATCACCCAGAAACCTCGCAAGTCCGAAATCACCCACACAGGCATTAAAATCATTGTCCAATAGAACATTACTTGGCTTTAGATCACCATGGATGATTGGCGATTGGCAATGGTGGTGAAGATATTCCAGTGCAGATGCCACATCAATTGCAATACTCAGTCTTTGAGCAAGACTCAAATTTCCCCGGTCAAGTTCTCTATCTTCACTCTGGTGCAGCCACTCCTCTAAACTCCCATTCGGCATGTACTCATAAACTAGAGCCTTGAAATCCACACCTGTGGGATCGATGCTCGAGCAAGATGTGATGATCCTTATGAGATTCCGATGACGAATATTTTTCAAGGCATTGCATTCAGCTGTGAAACTCTTTGCTGCTCCTTTCTGTTTCAGGTTAAGCACCTTCACTGCGACAGTTGTTCCATCAGTGCCCAAAATTCCTGTATACACAGAACCATATCCTCCCTCGCCGATTAGATTGGACAATGAGAAACCATCAGTCGCTCTAAGAAGCTCTGTATAAGAAACCCTGTGAAACTGTTCATCCACTGGCAACATGGTTGATCGCACTCTACTAGTTTTTTTTGTCCAAAACAGAATACCGAAGAAAGATGCCAATAAAAGTGAACATGAGATAGCGAGAGGAATTGCTACTTTTTGGGCAAGAGGCAATCCCCTTTTCTTTCTAACTGCTACTTCACATTTAGGTAGACCCAGGCCCTCAATGCCTCCGCAGAGGTTTCTGTTCCCAACAATTGAAAATGCACTTAGATTACTAAAGACCCCTTCGTGTGGTACTACTCCTTCAAGCTGATTGAAAGACAAATTCAGATACTGCAAAAACGTAAAATTCTGCATGTACCCTGGAATTTGCCCTGATAAGTTATTATTTGAAAGATCAAGAGTATCGAGGCTTCTCAAGGTACTCAAGGCTAGAGCTAAGTTTCCTTGGAATAAGTTATTCTGCATTAGAAGCTTGTTCAACATTATACACTTGGTGAGTGTGATTGGAATTTCTCCTGACAATCTGTTCGTGGATATATCCAAATGCACAAGCTTGCTCATGTTTCCCACCTCTGGGGACAAGGGTCCCGTTAATGAATTATTGGCTAAGTTGAAGGAAATAGTCATTGAAGAAATGCTTACTACTTCTTTTGGTATGGTACCGGTTAGGTTGTTGTCACTGAAGTTGATCATCTCAAGGTCATGACAATTTCCCAAACTGGGAGGAATGGTGCCTTGTAAGTTATTATTGGACAAGTCCAATTCACTCAATCCGGTGATGTTTCCGAGCGAAGAGGGAATGGGCCCTGAAAGTCTATTTCCATCCAACCAAAGAAGTACCAACCTTCCAAGGTTACCTATACGGGAAGGGATTTCTTCACTGATGTAATTGCCATACAACTGAAATTTAGTCAAACTGACCAAATTGTCCATTTCTTGTGGGATAGTTCCTGATATCTGATTTAGAGCTAATGCCAGAGACTCGAGCTGAGTTGACAAGTTTGTAATAGAAATGGGTAATTTGCCTTTCAAACGGTTGTCGCTTACATGGAGAATCCTCAGATTGGTACAGTTGGTCAGAGCAGTCAGAAAACCCAGAGTTTCTAGCTCATTCCTTTCAAGTCCTATAGCAACTATATCCCCCAAGCTCCCCAAGTTTAGAGGCACAGCACCACGAAAATGGTTTTCGCTCATATAGAGTTCTTCGAGTTTTGAGGCATTCGGTAATGAAACAGGAATTTGCCCTGATAGATGGTTGGTTGTAGCATAAAGCCCTTTGAGATTACGAAGACTGAAACCTATATCTGATGGTATCTCTCCGTGAAGTTGGTTTCTCCCAAGGTCAATATAAAGGATAGAAGAGAGATTAGAGATAGTAGGAGGGATGGTCCCGGACAAGTTGTTCTCACTCAGTTGTAGAAGTATCAACTTCGAAAGTCTACCGAGTTCAGATGGGATTGTTCCTTGCAGATTATTATCTCCCATGGACAATTGGATGAGCAAAGAAGCATTTCCCAACCACTGTGGGATAGTCCCTGTAATGCTGTTCTTGGAGATTAGAAGGCTGGTGAGTCTCAGAAAGCTAAGTTCAACTGGGATCTCTCCTGTGAGGCTGTTATAGTTCAAGTTAATGACTTGCAAATCTGGGCAGTTTGATAAATTTCGTGGGATCTCCCCTTGGAAGCCATTTTTGCTGAGATCGAGATGTTTCAACCGGATTAACTGCCCGACTTCTTGAGGAATCTCACCTCTGAATATGTTGCTTCCCAGATTGATTCCTCTCAGGAATGTGAGATTTCCCACATGGGGCGGTAATGATCCGGTTAGTTTCTTTCCTTCCAAATTCAAGATGGTGACTCTTCCGGGATGTCGACGACTGCACGAAACTCCAAGCCAGTCACAGTGATCGAGAGATTGATTCCATGTGGTCATCACATTGAGTGGATCCTCAGTTATCCTATCCTTGATGGCCAGCAATGACATCTTGTCGCTTTCGTTTCCAAAAGGTAAGGCAGATATGGAAGAAGATATACAAAGGTAAGATAGGAGAGTGAAGGACCAAAGGGATGTGGTTGTGGAGGCCATTTTTGGATCGTACTGTACAGGCAGAGTGATGATAAGAAGACAGGGAAAGGAAGAATATGGTTGTTCTCTTTCAACATGAAGACTCTAAATGCTATGTATGGAAATTTAGTGTGATTTAACACTTACACCAACTATCATGACTTTAATTTATTCTCCTCTTCTCCTCTGTCTTCTTATCATTTGGTGATGGGTTGTGAAATTTATTGTTGAAATCCTCATTAGAGAGTTATTATTTAAAGGACAGAATGGATACTTATTTGGTAAAAATTACAAAGTCCCTCAGCCCAACTCTTTTCTTAGAGTAAAATTACTCTAGACAAAAATCCCGACAAGTTGTAAAATTTCAGTAAACTGTTGTAAAATTTCAGTAAACTTTCACAATAAAAAGCTTAGTGAAATTTACAACTTGTCGGGATTTTTGTCAAGTTTTATATGCGAGGGACCTTTTACTAATTTTATTTTCCTTGTTGGACCTAAATGTTTAGAAAATACTCTAAAATAGACTAAACCCTAATTATCTCTTATTATAAATCTATCTATCTGAAAAAAAAAAAAAAAAAAGGGGGGGGGGGGGGGGGGGGGGGGGGGGGAAATATCGGTAAATTATAATACTTTTTTGTGAAAAGTATAGTTATAAGATAATACTGTGAGAGTGGTACCGCATTGCTGTGGCTGTGGTTGTAGTTGTGAACCACAAACCACTACACGTGGTGCCACTCCCATAACATTTAAGATATCACAAATTTGAGAATCATAGCATTACTCATATTTATAAGAGTAACAAAGTAATTACCTTAAAAAGAAAACCATTTGGCCCACCTCTTCCACTTCTCTCTCATTCTCAACTATCTCCTTATTTCCTTCTCTCTTCCTGCACTGATTGGTGTATGAATACACAATATAGTTGCATGATGTATCTAAACTGTTTTTTGACAACCATACTCGCACACATACAACCACAAGGCACATATACACAATATATTGTCCACTCAGAGGAATCAATAATTGCACATCGTGGAAATTTGGAGGATGGACTGGGCTGGGACTGAATTTGCAGCCTCAATTTTAGGCCGGTGGAAGTAAATATTCAATACACCTTTGAAATTTGGAGTCTCTCTCATTTTAGTTATTTTAGTCCGTCTAGTTTCAATTTCATCAATTCGGTCCTTGGAGTGTTGATATAGAATCAATGTGGTCGAAATATCCAATTCTGTGAGAAAAGTTGACGGAATTTACTCATATGCTATGCAACTCTTTAGGGGCAAAAATGAAACACCACTAATCTTCTCATCTGCTTATCAACATAGTTGTGCATAGCCCTGGGTGAATCATGTCAAATTTAGTGACAAAATGAGGTATTTGGACCATATTGCATCTATTTAAAAAGAGAATAAGTCATAGACCCCAAAAAATTAGGTGTATTAGCCAAAAACCCAAGCAATTTGGCTGTTTTGTAATAAGCCTCTCGCTGGAATAGAAAAATGGCTAAGACAATATTATCTGTTAACTTTAAACTATCATAACTCATTCGTTTTTTTAGCCTTTTTGGGTGATTTTATTTTATTTTATTTATTTATTTATTTTCTGGATTTCATGTATTTGTTTAAGATCTACGTATTTGAATTGAAAATTGTACCCAAAAAAATGTAATTTGGAACCTTATTTTTCGATTTTATTGGTCAAAATAGATGATATTATATGTGAATAGACAGATAATATTGAGTTAAACAACCATAATTTTCTTATTTTTTTGGCCTTTTTGGATGAATTTTTTTTTTATTTCATGTTTTTCTTCGAGTTCTACGCAATAGGCTTGAAACTTTTACAAAAAATGATACGTTGCAGCCTGATTTTGAGATTTTTTTTGTCTAACAGATAATATTATCTATTTGTAATAACAACGATATACAACTTTCTCAATTCTTGGGCTATTTATAGGACTTCATTAAGCCCTCTAGGATTCTTTACTGGGTTAGGGAGGAAGCATGGTGCATTGGATCCATTAGGGATTCTCATTCATTGGTAAGTCAAGATGTACTAAGTTCCTTTGTATGTTCATTGTACACTATTCTCTAATAAGTACATACATGGAACTTATTCCATTGTAAATCCATTGAACATACATGATACATAGTACATGGAATCTAATTCCATCATCTTTTCATATTATAAATACGTCCCTCTTGACTTGATAATTGCAATCATGTCTATAAGACAAATTGCAACTTTTACCCAAAGAATAGAGAATTAATACGTGAGTATACCCTCTTAACAATTTTTCATATTAGTCCCTCCATCAACTAACATTCCATGTAAACCTAGGGTTGGACCACCAAAGTTACTGTTACCGATTTAGTTTACATGTATGTCTCTTCATAAATATTGAATATATTATAACAATTTGGAAAACCATTTTTCTAAATTGCACCGGCCGGTTTAATCCAATATGCAAGAAACATAATCTTGAATATTCTCTCTAACACTAAGAGTGATGGATTCCTTATTGGACAACTACAAATCTTCATACATTATTAATGTAGCCCAACAAGTCCGTATATAGTCTTTAATTAGACATCACCGGTTGACAATATTAAAGCTACACTAACAGATATATAAGACTTAGTAATATCCTCAGGTCAATAAGGGCTTTCTGTATTTGTTAGAAGAACAACTCTTCTAATAACAGTGACTGGTCCAAGAGTGTTCTTTAATGATCCTGTTCAGCATTTGTCATCTTACAAATACCCACAATGTCTACTAAGGGTCTCTACCCTGATGGCTTAAGCACGCCATCCTATCACATATAGTAGTACCACAAGTGACAACCATCTACAAGCATGTTGTCCTAGCATGCTTATTGATTGCGAACACAATTTAGATTACAAGAAAATTAGAGTAAACCTTTCTAATCAATGATTAATATCATTTTTCGAATAATGTAATCTTAGGACAAAATGTACCAACTATAATGGTATTATAATACAACCCATGAAATGCATGTAATAAATTATTATTATTATTATTATTGGCTTTGTAGGGCATACAATTCTTTCAGAAGGTATGGACACTCGTTAAATACTTAGATTCATAGATTTGGTTCAATTATGAATAATAAAATCGGTTCTTTACTTTCTCAAACAGTCCTTTAGTAAACCTTCGTGGTGGTTCTTTAGATCTTTCTAATTGGATTCTCACTGCAAAGACAATTTTACAAAAACACCTTGTTCTATTTCCAGAGAAATTTCATATTCTTTATTAATTTTATTTGATGGATCTTGATTTTCTTATCTTAAAAATAAAAATTTTACAAAAATAGAATTGGATGTTATTGAATTATAAAAATTGTTTAGATGTGATAAAGTTAGTTAGAGTATCTCCAGTGGTGTATATGTATATAGGCTAAATTTAACTTAAGTTGGTATACAAATCACATAACTTATACAACGGTGTAAGAGTGTAGCTGGCGGAGTGAATGCTGGCTAGAGGGTGGCCGGCTAAGCCTTTGCTGGCTGGAGGTGGCCGGCTATCCCTCTACCGGCTAGTGGTAATTTTAGTGGCCGGCTGGTGGTGGGTCCCTCTACAATGGTAGTTTTTTCAATGGATTAAAAATCAAACTGCCAATTTTGTTGATATCTATAAATATGGAAACTTGATAAAATAAAACTACATGTTTCACCCTAAGTATAATTTTTCCATCTAGTTCTTTCACCAAAAAACTCAAATAAAGTCAACAAATATAATTGGAGAGTGTGTTGTTCAAAGAATTTGTTTTGGGAATAATCATGTATCGATTATTCAGCAGGAAAAATGTTAGGCACCGACATACCAATAGCACGATACCATTCAATTCAAAATGAAGAACAAGAGGTTGAAGAATATGCACGTGTTGTCGATGACAACGAACACGTGTCAGATGGTAATATCGTGTGTTTGGAGTAATGTAATTTAACTAGTGTTCAACCTTAAAAAAAAATAGTGTACAACAACCAAGTTGCATGCATTTATTGTTCAACAATAAAAAACTTCAGATTGCATTTCATTTAACCAAGTTGCATGCATTTATTGTTCAACAATAAAAAACTTCAGTTTGCATTTCATTTAACCAAGTTGCATGCATTTATTGTTCAGCCACATCAATTTAAAACTCCACTAGTGTAAACATATATCAAAACCACTTGTTAGAAAGGGTTAGAAATTCAACCACATCAATTTAGAAATTCAACCATTGATATATTGGTATACATCAATTTTTATATTCAACTACATCAATTTAGAAGAAAATTCTTTTGCTCACCCAAAAAATAGTTCACCAATGCTCACCCAAGCATCCCATTGGCCAATGCAGTGGGACCCAAGATTAAACAATTGATCCTGGGTCCCACTGCATTGGCCAATGGGATGCTTGAGTGAGCATTGATGAACCATTTTTTGGGTGAGCAAAAATGCTCTCAATTTAGAAATGCGTGCATTTATTGTTCAATCACATCAATTCAACCACTATCCAACCATTTAATAGAAATGGTTTGAAATTCAACCACAACAATTTATTGCCAACCATTGCAATTTATTGGTATACATTATTGGAATTGTATATAAAGATTGTATATTGTGACACCCGCTCCCGTGATTACGTTTTAATTATAATTAGCATGCATGATGTTGAAAATGCATTTATGATGTGGGTCTTAACCCACTAAGTTGACTATGGGTATCCAATTGGGAACCTATATGTGGCCAATGTGGCAGTCCCGAATTGGGACACGTGTTGAGAGATCCCTGCGTGATGGGACAGTGATATAGAATCACCTTATGTGCTTATGTATTTATTATGAGTTTATGTGATATTTTCTAATGTTGTCTTATATCATGTTGTTTAGTGGGGACAACTTCTGTGGTTAGTTTGGGGTACCTTTGTGAGTGCGAATTGGACACGCTATATAATTAGTAGGTTAAGTAGTAATTTTATAATATTATATGTCACGCCCCAGAGAAGCAAAAAAAGAGAAAATAAGTTCGTTTTTGGTCCTATAGGCCCGTGACTGGTGAATAACAGTATTGTCATCTACTAAAACCAATAAACACAGCAATAGGGAGGACGATAACCGAAGCTGGATTATAGTTTGAAGCCTACAACAAATATAAATAGAAGTAGAACAGATAAATAAACTAGCTATTACACACTAGCACATCTTCGTCTTCCAGCCTTCAGCTCCGTGTGCGGCGGAACATCAGTCCTTCGTCCTCGATGCCTGCAAATGCTCTGGACATTGGATTATCCAAGGCATAAAACGCCATCAACTTTTGAAAACAAAGCCGAGTCAGTTCATTAACCAAACACTCCTCACACATTACTGTTCAACATCTTAAAATACGGTTAATCTCTTATCAACGACGTCACTCACGGGCATAGCAAAGGTCTCATTAAAATATAGGATGAAGATAACATGAAGCATAATAAATAAAGACAAAGATAATGGTAGAACATCTCATCATATCCTTGTCAATGTCTGGCATTAACAAATCCATGCATGTAACCCATGCAACCACCCCATACATCTGTATTCATGTCGGGACGCTGAATCCACGACCGAATAACCATCCCATCATATCCGCACTCATGTACATATTCCTATCCATCTTTGTATCCATACGTCGGTACAATAATACCAATCCAATAGGCCACACAGGTCGTCTACATGGTGGTGTCCTACGCCACACGATCCCTTGATAGGTTACTGATCGTCTACACGATACATCCTATCTGTAAACGATGGAAGCGGTACATCGGACATCTTCCATGATGTATACACTCTCACTGGTCATCTACACATCTAAGAATACATTAAAGCACCTAGTCATACGTCATCAACGTACACTGGACATCTTCAATAGTGCACATGCATCACTGGATGTCTTCAATAGTGAGAGACGCACTAGGAACTCTAACCATCCCATGTCTACCTGGATTGTCAATCGTTGATCCCACGGATACAAAGTACACATATCACATTATTTCATACAAATCATATATCACATTTCTCATTACATCCTCATATCTTTTCATACTACTATCCCATACATACTAACCACATGTCATGCAGTGCACATGCTCAAGATAACAGAACTACCACATGCGACATCATGTATCATATCTACTCATTAGCTGGTTATTAACACGCAGTCGTGTACTGTCTACTATACAGTTCGATAATAAAAACACCTAGCAATTAATCAATAACAATTCATCTTATATTAACAATTAACATGAAGTAGCTCCTCTCGTAACATTAATGTGAATATCACATAAGTCTATTCCAACATAACATCATGCGGATATTTTCTATATCCAATATCCAATATCACAATATCATGTATGTGATCATAGTATAACATTTAAATAACTAAACATTTTATATATGAAACAACGAAAATTACCAACATTCGGCATGTACTAATCGATTGGGAAAGGGGTCCAATCGATTGGATAAAAAGATACTAGACAATCGATTGAGAACTCATTCAATTGATTGGGTCCATTTCAATCGATTAAATCCTTTTCAATCGATTGGGTTGGTCTCAATCGATGGAACCAGTCCAATCGATTGGGTAGGCGTCTTCTTCCCAGAAATTGGCAGAGACGAGCTAGTATCTCAGGGACATATTATACACATTCCCTTAATTCCTAATCTAAGATCCGCATTGGTCCTTCGTTGAACATTACGTTGTCGTTGACTTCCAGTATCTTCAAAGTTGATCTCGTGCGCCAAGTTGTGAGAACATTTCCTCAGCATGCTGATGTGGAAAACGTTGTGCACTCCTGACATCTTCGGTGACAACGCGAGTCTATAGGTAACCTTCCCAACACGCTCTAGAATCTTGAACAATGTGATGAAAGCTTGCCTCTCTTCTGACCAAATCTAACGATTCCTCGAACTGGCGAAACTTTGAGTAGCACATGATCTACAATGGCGAATTCCAAGTCTTTGTGTCTCTTGTCGGAATAACTCTTCTGTCTGGTCTGATCTGTCTTCATCTTCTCACGTACGACTTGAATCTTCTCGCTGGTTTCTCGTACCATTTTTGGCCTAAGAAGTTGAGTATCTCCGACTTCAACCCAACATAGCGGCAATCGGCAAGGTCTTCCGTATAAGGCTTCAAACGATGCCATCCTTATGCTCATATGATAACTGTTGTTGTAGGCAAAATCTATCAATGGCAGGTTCATTTCCCAAGAACTCTCAAAATTTGTAACGCAAGCTCGTAGCATATCCTACATCACTTGCTTGACTCGTTTAGTCTACCCGTCTGTCTGCAGATGAAAGACTAAACTCAAGTTCAGTGTAGTTCACATTGAGACAGGTACGCCATATAGTCGCACTTCATGCTATAGATACATCTGGCTTAGACATTCTACTGTATATGTCATATTGTAGGCGATGAAATGTTTCGTCTTCGTGAGTCGATCCACTATTACCTAAATAGCGTCATGGTTTTGCTGAGATCTCGGTAAACCTACCACGAAATCTATGGATATGTGTTCCCTTTTCCATTGGGGAATAGGTAACGACTGTAGAAGTCCCGGTGGTTTTTCATTCTCTGCCTTTACTTGTTTACAAGTAAGACATTGAGCTATATACTCAACTACTTCTCTCTTCATTCCTTCCCACCAGAAATTCTTCTTCAAGTCTTTATACATCTTCGTTCCTTTAGGATGAATGGTCATTTGCAACTTGTGTGCTTCATCTAATATGTCTTTTCGGAGATTATCTTCGTTAGGCACACAGAGTCTACCTTTACATCTCAAGGCTCCGTCTGAAGTAACACTCCAGACTTCTGGTTCGTTTGCTAACATCTTAGCGAACCACAGCTTCAAATCTTCCATTGTTTGTTGAGCTTCTATGATATGGCTGATGAGAGTTGGCTGTATGACAAGACATCCCAGATGTTGTCCTTCTATTGATTCCACCGGTCGAAAGTTAAACTCGGCTAGGGTTTCTAATGCTCGCCATTCCCAAATCAGTAACGCAATAATCACTAATCGAGGTCGATGGCTTAATGCATCAGCTACCATATTTGGTTTAGCCGGGTGGTATTCCAAAGAAAAATACTCATAATCCTTAAGTAACTCCATCCATCTCCGTTGTCGCATGTTCAACTCCTTCTGAGAGAACAGATACCTCAAACTCTTGTGATCTGAGGAAAAATCAAACTTCTTCCCATACAGATTATGTCTCCAGATCTTCAAGGAAAACACTATTGTAGCTAATTCCAGGTCGTGCTAGGATAATTCTTATTATGTACCTTCAATTGTCTGGATCCATACACAATAACATTCCCGTCTTGTATAAGCACACAACCAAATCCTTGGTGGGATGCATCACTGAAGATGATATACCTTTCTTCACTTCTAGGCATTGTAAGTACCGATGCTAATGTTAAACTTTCCTTTAATTCTCAAAATGCATCCTTATGCTCATCTGTCTATTCGTACTTCATCTCCTTCCTTGTCAAGTTCGTCAGTGGTCCGGCGATCTTGGAGAATCCTTCTACAAATCTCCGATAATACCCAGCTAGACCAAGAAAACTTCTGACTTCGGTCGCGTTGGTCAGTCTATTCTAGCTTAAAACTGCATCAATCTTAGATGAGTCTACTGAGATGCCGTCTTGAGAAATTACATGTCCCATAAATTTGACTTCCTGAAGCCAAAATTTGCACTCGCTGAACTTTGCATACAGCTGGCTATCTCGGAGCGTCCGTAGAGCAATCTGTAAGTGTTCCTTATGCTCTTCCTCTGTCTTGGAGTAAATTAAGATGTCGTCGATAAATACTATAATGAATTGATCCAGATATGGTCTGAATACTCTATTCTTTAAGTCCATGAATACTGTGGGAGCATTAGTCAATCCGAAAGGCGTAATTGGAAACTCATAATGCCTGTATCTTGTCCTGAACACAGTCTTCGACACATCCTTTGGTCCAACTAACAACTAATGATATCTTCAAAAATATCCTTGATCCTTGCAGCTGATCGAATAGATTGTCTATCTAAGGTAGTGGATATCTATTCTTGATCGTAACCTTGTTCAACTCTCTGTAGTCAATACAGAGTTGAAGCGTTCCATTCCTCTTCTTCACGAATAGCACTGGTGCTCCCCAAGTTGACGTACTTGGGCGAATAAATCCTAAATTTTCAAGCTCTTGAACTTACTTCTTCAATTCCAACATCTCCGTTAGAAACATCCGATACAGAGTTTTGGAATTCAGCAACATTCCAGGTACTAATTCCACACAAAAGTCTATCTCTCTCTTTGGTGGGAGTCCCAAAATATATTGAATACATCTTTAAAATTTTGCACAGTAGGGATCTGATCCATCGTCAGCTCTGTACTCGTACTCTTAATTGCAGCAACGCAATTCATAAGAAACATGTCGCTTATCAGCTGATAGTCCTGGTAGGGCAATCCAAGGTAGCTCCATACTTAGCAAGCCAATCCATACCTAGGATGATGTTGAACTCGGACATTGACAGAACTACCAAGTCTGCTGGAAGATTCCTATCTTCCAAGGTCAATGGGCAATCCTTGCACACCTTACCCAACTTTACAGTCACTCCCAATGGTGACACAACTTTAAGTGTCGGTTCAAGTGCCTGAGGTTCTAAACTCAATTGGCGCACAATCTTAACAACAATAAAAGAACGTGTAGCACTGGTATCAAAGAAAACTTTAACTTGACTGTGAAAGAGTACAAGTATACCTTCTAAATTATGTTTCACCTCAGCATCAAAACCTACTCCCTTTGGGATGATAGCATTCATTTAAACTTGATTTGGGGGTCCTTGCAGTCCTTGCAGTCCTTTTATTGGTGCCCCATAATAACCTCCGCGAGGTGCGTGGTAATCCTTACTCAGATGGCATGGCTTGTTACAGTTGCGGCAGATGGCATCTAACCGATTATTAACTTGGGGGTTGTGCAAAACTTCGTAATGTGCCTAGGTATTCCATAATTAAAACATCCCCCATTGGTTATTTGTAGGCCAGCAATCTGTACCTTAGGTGGCGGTGGTACTGCTGAGGTCGAGGGTAGCTCGACTGAGGCTTCCTGGTTTCATCCTAGGTTCTCTCGTTTCCTTACAAATTGCTTGAAGTTCTCCACCCTTGGGTACTTCTCAGCGGTGGATTCTGGAAATTCCTCTATTGGAAACATCTTGGCGGTGGAGGTCGAGTCATCTATGGTCGCTGTACCGGGTAAGCATCTTTCTCCAGATTCACAGCAAGTCGTACCAGTCCCTTGAAACTCTGATTGAGGTGATTGATCATCATGTGTCAAAGATGTGGGTTCAGACCTTGATGAAACCGCTTAACCTTCTTTTACGGTGTATCGATCATATGCTGAGCAAATGTGGACAATCACTCGAACTGGGTGGAATACTCTTTTACAGTCCAGTCTCCTTAAACTAAGCTGAGGAAGTTCTTCTCCTGTTGATCCTTCTCATCCTCAAGAAAGTACTTCTCCAGGAATCTACCCTTAAAAGTCTCCCAAGGCATCACCCTTGTAGCATTCATTCCAACTGTTGCTCGTTCCGCCTCCCACTAGTCAACGACGGCGGAAGTCAACTTAAATGTAGCAAGGCGGTGCTTGTCCTGCTCATTACACTCACGGGCTTCAAAGATCAGCTCTATCACACGTAGCCATTGCTCAGCTTTCCACGGCTCTATCAATTTGCCTTGGCAGAGTTGGTGCTACCGGGTGTTTGGCAGTTCGTTGGTTAGTAGCATGGTTGTAAGTGTCTCCCATATGCTCCATCCTTCACATAAAAGCTTCAAAAACACCAGACGGGTTCATGCCCTCTGGAATAGGTGCTCCAAGTCGTGCTTGGTTCCTCAAAGGTCCTACCATGGTGGTATAGTGTGTAGTGTACTTATAAAAGACCTATCGATTAGCTGACAGACTTTTTGAAGAAACGAAATCAAGCTACAGAGATAATGAAACAACGATAAGTTCTAATAATCAACATATAATCGAAATCAAGATTATAACACAATTATCTCCAAAAGATAATACTCGTATATATCAAAAGATGTACCGAAGAGTACAAGTTCTAAGATCAGCTATTTACAAGTTCTAAGATCAGCTATTTACAATGCCACTACTGATGGCTGCTAACTATTGTGGATATCTCAGGCTAACCACGCTTTTTAAAATTTTCAAATTCAAAATACGAGTCGCCACTTAATTTTTGTTAAAGGAAAATTAAGAAACCATTTTTACAGCAAACTAATCTTTTGGAAACCAGAGATGTAGCACCCTATTTTTTATTTTCATTTATAAATGAATATTTCATCTTATTTTCTATTTATAATATTTGTTTGGGGCCAAAATGTAATTTTCCTAAATATAGAAAATACTTTCTATGGTTTTGAAAATGATATCTATATTTTTTTACAACTCAGAATTTAATTCCTATGTTAATATTATTTTCTTATATTTTTAGTTTAATCGCGGGCACCGCGTAAATTCTAGTTTATATTTTAAGCTGCGATTATATCACGTTGTGGGTGAGGGAGCACGTGAGCTCAACCTCAACAGATAAAATTCGGGCTTTGCTTGGAGCCCAAATTTGTATATCAGTATATATTTGTGTGATCTCTCACAGTTCTCTCATTCTTTCCCTACAAACTCTCTATCTCTCTCAATTCTCTCAACTCTCTCTTGATTTCCCTGAAGAACACAAACACATACAGATTATATATATATATATATGTGTGTGTGTGTGTGTATACACAGTTACTTATACATATGTACATCTAAATCAAAAGGAAGACGAGAAGAAGATTCTTAAACGACGGATATTGTGGCGGAATTTTCGGTCTCTAATTCTTTGCACTAGAACCTTTGTGAGAATTATGAACTCACTCCCAATGTTTATATGTGTATATTTCTGTATATATGGAGGTGTATATACGTATATTGAAGGAAAAATAGGTTTAAAAATATTTTTAAACACACAGCTGAAAGGTTAAGTTTCAAAAACTTATTGGTAGCCCAGGATCTACTACTCGTCAATTCCATAGATGCGTACGAAAGAGGGGAACAAGAAATCATACCTCAGGTCTTGAACCCAATTCTGAATTTCTTTCTCCTGGATGGTACAGCAAACTCCACTAGGTTGTCTTCACCCTTATGACTCCTACGGATGCCTGCCGGAAAGACTAGGGTTGGTAGGAACCCTAATGAAGAGTATATAGAGGGTTTGGGAGCTATAAAAATAGTTTCTGTAGCTTCTAGTGTGTTAAAACGACCAACTATTTTTTCTGGACGCAGCTGTCCTATTTATAGATTCCAATAACCGACCTAATGTTCGAGCGATCTAAGTGGCTTCGATCGATCGAACCACCTTCGAGCGATCGAACCCGTTAAGACTTCAATCGATCGAAACCGCCTTGACAAGATCCTCATGTGCCTTTCCAAGCATCTTAGCAGAGCTAAGAGTAGGACCTCATAGGCTCTTTATTGTTGGCCCATGACCAAACTCTTTGATCAGCAAACTAACCAACTAATCAGTTAACGTTTACTCCACTATCAAAAGATAACTAAACTCCAATGCAAAAGAACATATCCGAAGCAATAACTAGACTTGTATGGTGTACTAATGTCCCTCTACCTTCAGCATTCATAATCATATTCAGGTAGTCAGATAACTGTTACTGTCAACCTGACTCATGAATACTTCTTGTATTCCTTGAGTCCCATTCACCTCTCATGATTACCAAACATGTTGATAACTACTTATCAACAAGACTGCAGTTCTCAGTAATCAACTTGGTGACATTATCAAGGGAATGCTTACTCTAAATTAGAGGGTAGATTCTATCTTGACAATATATGTTCACAAACCTTTAAACATGACATACCCAAGATACCCAGCTGTTGATCTTCTATAGACCTCACTGATTGGTAGGTCAAAGCAGCCATATCCACAGTCTGTGTTCATAATTGTCTCAAGATTGAAAACACATACCCTATATACGTTATGAGTTCCTATCGACTGTTTGACAGTCTTGAGTGTCAATAGGAAAGCTCAGGTCCGTCAATGCACTATAAGCACTAGCATATTAACTAAGAGCTAAACTCTGGTGATTGAGATTCATCACTCCATCCAATGGTAGTTAATCATGCTACGGTGTAAACCTGATGAGATGTCCAGTCTCATCATCCACTGTGACAAGTTTTAAGTATCAAAGAACAATAATTCGTATCTCACTTGTATGTATCTCAAACACACTCGAATTACTTACTATGATACTTAAGGATTAACAATCATCTCATGAAAGAAACATACACAATGAAATGTAAAGCTGATATCCATATATTAAAATGTCAATCTCTCATACATAAAGTAATGGTTTGAGGGCGCAAACCCAACATATATATGTAAATGCCATTGAAGCTTTGAAATTGGAGTTTTATAAAAGTTAACCAAAATCAATTTCATGAATTGAAAATGAAAGATCTTAGTCCCAATAAGCTGTGGTTCGAATACTACGGCTTAATTCATCCATATCGCGACGTATTGTTAATTTAAAGTTTTGACACCCTTACTTTAATCGTGAAAACTGAGAGATATAATCCATATCAGTTTATTCTGATTGTGTATTCTTAATCTACGCAAAAAGTTGAAGAGAACCATATATTACATGTCTTGTTTGAAACATAATTTAGAAATGGGTCAATTTTCAGTTTTAAAATCGAAACATGGGAGAAAATAAAGAAGATGAAGATTCTGTGAAAACTCGCGTGCGCGTCCCGCTTGTGCAAGGCTCACTCGCGCAGCCTGCTCGCCCGACCTGTACAATTTTGGGCAGAAAGGAATTTTTATCAGATTTCATAAAAATAGTCTAATCGCATGCGCGGCCCGCTCGCACGACCCGTCGTTCATGCAGCCCGCTCGCGCGACAGGGTATTTTGGACAGTTTGTGTGCTTTTGTATAAGGGACTATTGGGGAAAAGTTTTGGAAGTTTTTAAGGAACTATTAAACAGATACACTACTTTTAAAGGTTTATGTTTAGGAAACTAGATTAATCATAACGATTAATACTGAGATTCATGTTTGTACGATTATTCAGCTTTGTGATTAATAAATGACGTTATAATTTCATGACATTGACATACATGGTAGGGTCGAGGTTGAGTTGACATGCATAGTATGTGAGAAAGTGTGAAACGAGTAAAAAAGATTATGTGTTGATGTGGGTTGCCTCCATGGACACTCCCTAATACCCGAGTTTTGGATACTGATCGAGGTTATCTCTGGTATGCCATAGTGGTATATTATAGTGATACTCCCTAGTACCCGAGTTTCGGATTCTGATCGAGGTAATCTCTGCTATGCCGTGGTGGTACTATAGTATGATGCCATGGATCGAGGCAGTGGATGTCGTAATGATGTGGTTTTAGGGTACCTTTTGAATATGACAGTGGAAAATTACACACTCTCTTGCACCCGTGGTAGTGTTATAGTGTGTGATGCCTCCACGAACACTCCCTGATACCTGAGTTCCGAATACTGAGCGAGATTATCTCTGGTATGCCGTGGTGATATTATAGAGTGATGTTGTGGATCAAGGCTGACTGGACATTCCTTGGTACCCATTGTACTATAGTATGGCTACTCGAATATTTTCAAGGTACTAGAACGAAGAAGTTTGGATAATGCAGTCTTGTGTTTTGTCAAGGGAAAAGAGTCGGTAAGATGAGATATCACCTTGTTCATGTACGGTCACATATTTATTTGCTTATTATTTTCCCGTAATATAAGATGTTGAAGTTAATACCTTGATTTATTGTTTCTAAAGTTTAAACTATAACGTCGTGATTTATGCTTATATATATTACATTGCGAGTATATGTTTATTTTACTCACCAGCTTGCATAAGCTGACGACGTTGATGCGTCCTGGACTCTATGTCCAGATTTTCCAGGTCAGGATCAACCAGGGTACTTTGACTATGCTACTTAGAGACCGAAGGATGACCAGAAGTGATTGTTTTATCTTTCCTTATGTTTTACTTTCAGAGTTGTAATAAACTTGACATTTGAATTTAAATAAGGGCGGTTTGTGCCTAAGACTTTGACTTATGTAATAATTAGTAAGTTTTAATTTAGGAGTTTATATTTATTAGTATCCTTTTCCCTAGATATGCTGTTTAAGTTATTTGTTGTAGGGACAATTGGTCACTCTCACTTGTCACTACCTACGAGTCCATAAAGGAAATTAAATGCTTTCCTGAATTATGCTACGTCGGGCGTGACAGGCTTTTTGGTATCAGAGCCAGGTTATGGCTCGACCAATTATATAGAACACATAGGATATTCCGTTAAGATAGTATTAAGATAAGAGAGTTTGACTTCACTCCGTGTTTAATCGCTTTCGATTATTGTGGACTTTTTTATCTGGAGATTGACCGAATTCCGTTGATTGATGAATAGGTACCCTTCTCTCGAACTTATGGCTGGAAGGAATCTCAGGCCTCGTCTTACTGCTATTGAAGTTACACCCCCAGCCGTAGACCCAACTGGGATGTTCGAGGCTTTTATAAGACGGTTGGAGAGGGTCAGTGATCAGAACACAAGGAATAATAATCAGAATGGGAATAGAAGAAAGATGGAAGAATAATTTTATGATATAATTCATTCACAATGAGTATGTATATATACAAGCTAGGAAAGACAGATAAAGGAAACAAAGAGAAGAAAAAGAAAAAAAAAAAAAAAGGAAATAGACAACTATAATAAATTACAATCAATCTATTCCTAAGCAGTCCATGAATACGTTTGACTATAATAAATATATATTCCAACACTCCCCCTCAAGCTAGAGATGGAGCAAAGATATCAATGAGACCCAGCTTGATCAAAGATGACTTTAGGAGAGAGGGACCAACAGACTTTGTAAACATATCAGCAGTTTGATTGGAAGAGGGCACAAATTCTAGGACAATGATTCCAGAATGAACTTTCTCTCTAATGAAATGAACATTCACTTCAATATGCTTAGTACGTTCATGGAGAATCGAGTCAGAAGCAAGCATAAGGGCAGACTTGTTGTCACAGAACAACGTAGATGAGCCATTAAACGGATATCCCAACTCTTTCAGAATAGAACGCACCCATGGAAGCTCACATATTCCCTGCGCCATGGCTCGATACTCCGCCTCAGCGGAAGAACGAGAAACTACAGCCTGTTTCTTGGTTTTCCATGAGAGGATGATTCCCATAGAAAGTACAGAATCCGGATGTGGACTGGCGATCACTCTTAGACCCAGCATAATCAGCATCAGTGAAGCAAGACACCCTAGACTGTGTATCTGCAGAATAAAATATTCCAAGACCCGGACAAGTCTTGAGATACCAGATCATATGATGAACAGCATCAAGATGAGATGATCATGGAGCATGCATAAATTGACTCAGAACACTGACTGCAAATGTAATGTTGGGTCAAGTGTTGGTCAAGTAAATAAGACGGTCAACAAGGCACTGATATACCGCAGCATCAGGAAGAAGTTCCCCAGACTCATTAGTCAGCTTATGATTGGGATCCATAGGAGTAGAGGCAGGACGACATCCTATCCTACATGTATCTTGCAGGAGATCCAGAGTATATTTTCATTGAGACAGTGATATACCTTGACGAGAGCGGGCAACTTCTATCCCGAGAAAGTACCGAAGAGGCCCCAAGTCCTTAACATCAAAAGATTGACTAAGGGCCTTCTTGACTTTAATAATGATATCATCAACATATACCAAAATAATAACTAACCGACCATCAGGTCAATGATGGGTAAAACAAGTGTGATCAGAGTGGCATCGAGTGAAGCCCAAAGATAAAATGACCTCACTAAAGCGGTTGAACCAAGCTCGGGGTGATTGCTTAAGTCCGTATAAAGATTTTCGAAGACGACATACCTTCCCTGAATACCCCCCCCCCCCCCCCCACCCCTTAGCTTGAAAACCCAGAGAAGGATCCATATAAATAGTCTCATCCAAATCCCCATTCAAAAAGGCATTTTTAACATCCAATTGATGCAGGGGACAGTTGTGAGATACAACCAAAGAGATTATAAGCTGAACAAATGTCAATTTGGCTACAAGAGCAAAGGTAGCACTAAAATCCTTGCCCGAGATTTGAGTAAAGCCCTTGGCCACTAGACGTGCCTTATAGCGCTAGATAGTACCATCAGCCTGATACTTGATAGTGAAGACCCACTTACACCCAACAATTTTTTCACCAGGGAGGAGAGGCACAAGTTCCCAAGTCTGATTACGTTGAAGGGCATCCATTTCCAAGGTCATGGCAGCCACCCACTGTGGATCCTGGAGAGCTTCAGAGACAAACCGAGGGATGGATGTGGAGTCAACCTAACTAAGAAAAGAGCAATAGGAATCTGAAATTCCCTGATAAGAAACATACTGATCAATGGGGTGATTAGTACTAACAGAAAAAGCATAACGATTAGGAGGACTGCGAAGCCGTGTGGAATGTCTAGTAGGTAAAGGAGTAGAAGCATTACCAGATTATGGGGAAGACCTTGGAAGTGGAGTCTGAGCAGGAGGCCGGCGAAAATACACCTGAGTAGGAGCGGTGGTAATGACCAGAGGAAGAGAGGAAGAAGTCTCCAAAGATGGTTCAAACAGAGGAACAGGACGGAGAAACAACTCAATATCTTCAGATAAATTAGGATGAGAAGGAGCAGGAACGGACTGAGGACGAGCAAAAATGGAGCATCCTCAAAAAACGTAACATCCATAGAATGATACATATGACGAGTAATCCAATCATAACACCGGTAACCTTTTGACATAGGTGAATAACCTAAGAAGATGCAGCGGACAACCTTGTTATCTAATTTTGTTCGAGTTGGACTGCGATCTTGGACAAAGCATGTACAACCAAAGACCTGAGGTAGGATAGGAAAGAGGGTTTTGTCGGGTTGAAAAAGTTGCAGAGGTGCCTTTCCTTGTAAAACACGACTTGGAGTCCGGATAAGAAGAAAAGTGGCTGTAAGAACGGCCAAATGCCAGAAGTATTTAGGTACATTCATTCCACACAGAAGACACCTAACAACAGACATGATGGAGCGGTTCTTTCGTTCCGCCACACCATTATGTTCTGGAGTATAGGGACAAGTAAGTTGCTAGAGAATACCCTATTTATTAAGCTTAGCCTAAAACTCATTAGTAATGTATTCACGACCATTATCAGAACGTAGATTATGAACCACAGTACTAAATTGGGTCTTAACCATTTGTAAGAAGTTAAAAAACAAGGAGAAAACTTCTGATTTCTTTTTAAGCAAATAAACCCATGTACACCTCGTACAATCATCAATGAATGTAACATAATAACGGTAACCAGAAATAGCAGTAATTGGGGAAGGACCCCCACACATTAGTATGGATAATATCAAAAGCAGACGGTGCACGATGCATGTGAGGTATATAATGAGAGCGAGTATGCTTAGATAATTCACACACTACACAATTGAAGTTAAATTTCTGGCAGGCTTTACTTAATAATGGAAAAAGTTGACAAAGATAATGAAAGTTTGCATGGTCCAAGCGGGCGTGCCACAATTTTATTGCCTCAAAGAAAAAACTAGAAGACTTAGAAGATTCAGGCAAAACAGACGCCTAAAGACTCAAAGACGACAAACTTAAACTCCCACCAGGTGGATCACCAAAATAGTAAAGGCCATCCCGGTCATATCCCCTACCAAAAATCTTCTTCAAAATTCGGTCCTGCAAATGACAACAATCGGGTAGGAACACAATTTCATAATTAAGAGATTTTGCAAGACGACTAACTGAAAGAAGATTATAAAGAAAACTAGGCATATGAAGAACAAAAGATAAAGAGATACTAGGAGAGAGGCAAACATCGCCTTTACTTTTGACATAAATAGTGGACCCGTCGGTAATACGTACAGATTGGGAGATGGGAACTAAAGATGAAGAAAACAAGGACAACTTACCAGTCATATGATCACTGGCAGCAGAATCCAGAATCCACAAGGGTTTGCTAGACCCAACATAGAGTGCAGTAGAAGGAGTACCTGAAACTAAAGTAGCAGTGGGAGTGGTGCCAGAATGAGAACCTTGCTGAAGTAATGCCTCTAGTTGAGATTGAAGGTGGCCCATCTGAGTCTGGAGTTGAAGAAGATCCGGAGTAGGAGTAGACTTAACCATAGCAGCAGTGTGGGATGGACCCTTTCCTTTATTCCAGGCACCTTTCTCACGAAGTTCATGATGGAGTTTGAAGCAGTGATCCTTAACGTGACCAAGATTACCACAGTGAGTGCAGAAAGGGCGGTTACCAGATCCAGGAGGACGAGTGAATGGGCCCGACGGGGCAGCAAGAGTCATCTGATCAGGCACTGGAGTTGGCTCAGGTAAAGCCAGAGGTTGAAGCAAGTGACGACGTCTCTCATCTCCATCAATAGTAGCAAAAGCCTCAAATAAAGAGGGCATAGGGGATGTGTTTAAAATCTGAGTCCGAAGAGCTTTGAACTCAGGTTTTAGACCCATCAAGAACTGGTAGGTATGATGGCGATTGAGGCGTCGGAGAGCAATAGTAGTTGCTTCAGGCAAAAATTCACTAAGAGGTTCATACTGAGCCAGTTCCTCCCAACGGGATTGAAGGTAGCCAAAATAATCAACAATTGAGAGACCTAATGTAGCTTGAGAAGCCTGTGCAATTTCCCGATAAAGATCGAAGATACGAGAATCATTGCACTCATGAGCATACATTTGAGTCAAAGAGGTCCATAGGCTGGAAATAGTATCATGAAACATGAACATATGATAAATTTGATCTCCCATAGAGTTAAATAACCATCCCAAAATGGTGCAGTTATCAATATCCCACTGAGCAAAAGTAGGATCAGAGAGCGCTGGTTTGGGTACAGTGCCTAGAATCCATCCAGACTTACCTTTGCCTCTAAGATAGAGACGGAAAGAACGAGACCATGCAGCAAAGGTCCTTCCGGTCAACAACACACTAGTGACCCGTTGAGCAGGGGTGTATTGAGAGAGAGACAAATCTGGACGGGTAGGAGTAATGGGGTCTGTAACCTTATCTGTGTTAGCCATATCAGAGTGACTGAACCAAAGAACGAACCAACGAATACTTGGAAAATCGAGGAGATAGAGGGCTGCCCAGAACACAAGGAGTTAAAATGGGGCAACCGTAGAACAATAGATGGCCTGAAAGAGGAAAGAAAGGGAGCACTAAGGCTCTATCACATCACAAGGATGCAAGAGAGGCCCACAGAGGGGTGGAGGACTGCACAGAAGCTTTCGGAGGAGGTACAGATACTGGGAGATGCGCCGGAGCCCTAGGGGGCTTGTGGGACCCTCGACTGGTGAGGGGGGGTTACGCCGAGGGGGCTGGAGGTGGTGGCTGGTTGCGACGAGCCTGGAGGAGGCTGGGTGTAGTGTCGACTGGTGGTGGGGGCTACGGTTAGGTGTTTTTGGCTCTGATCCCAAGAAAAAAGATGGAAGAATAATTTTATGATATAATTCATTCATAATGAGTATGTATATATACAATCTAGGAAAGACAGAAATAGGAAACAAACAGAAGAAAAGGAAAGAAAAAAAAAGGAAATAGACAACTATATAAATTACAATCAATCTATTTCTAATCAGTCCATGAATACGTTTGACTATATTAAATATATATTCCAACAGGGATCATAACGGGAATGAGAGGCAAGCCCACCAGACTGGGGAGAAGCTTCTCGAAGAATTTCGCACTCTATAGCCAGAATATTTTGCTGGGACCGACAAACCCTTAGAAGCAGAACAGTGGCTACGCCAGATGGAGCGTATCTTTGAGACCATAGAGTGCACTGATCTGGAAAAGAAGCGTCTGCCAATATTTCAGTTGTCATATGCAGCAGCGGATTTGTGGGATGCCGAAAAGGCGACTATTGGGGAAGAAGCTGCAAGGGGAATGCCCTAGGTGGTATTCAAGGAAAGATTTCTCAAGAAATACTTCCCTGAAGATGAAAAGGACAAGAGAGAGAAAGAGTTCATGGAATTGACATAAGGAAATCTGACTGTCTGTGAGTATACTACTCAATTTGAACAGTTGTACCGCTTTGCTCCACATATGGTGGACACTCTCCAGAAGAAAATCAAGAAGTATTACCGGGGTCTCAACTTGTCTCTCCGACATCTGACTATGGGGCACCTGAACCAGTCATTTGAAGTTTTGGTGAGATTAGCCCTGGGATTGGAAAATGATGGTTGTCAGAATCCGAAACCATTTGGAAATCGACCTCTACAAAAAGACTATCCCGGATAGAAACCCATGTACCCTCAAGGATAGAAAATGACCTGGGATGGGGGGAAGAAACCTCAGCAGGCACAAGCAGTACAACAGAATCTGCTTTGAGCAATAGGAGGGAACAACAACGATAACTGCTTCAATTGTTGTATCTCCGGCCACCGAGATCGAGAATGCAAATCACCTAGACGTTTTGATCGTCCAGGAGTTGTGTGCTATAATTGTGGTATGCCGGGTCACATAAGTAAGAACGCAGGGCTCCCAAAAAAGGTAACTATGGTTAGCAAGGGCAGGCCCACCTGAATGCTATTATTCTTGAGACCGCTGGTTATGAGGAAACAGTGTATGGAGAAAGTGCTTATGAGGAGGAACCGCCCGAACAACGAATGGTGGAAGGTACTCTAACCTTGTTCAATTTTCATGTTAAAGTTTTTTTTTTGACACGGGTCCTACACATTCCTTTATATCTGTTAAGATTTTTCAAAAATTGGGTTTAGTACCGTAATGTTTAGATGAAGCTTTGAGTGCTGTCTCACCACTTGGGACCACAGTCAAGTTAGTACACGTATGTAAGGAATGTCCTCTATGGGTAAGAGACCGTGAACTTTTGGTAAGATTGGTGGTTCTGTCGATGAAGAAATTTGATATAATCCTAGGAATGGATTGGCTCGAAAAGAATCATGCAAGGTTGGATTGTGCAAGGAAGAGGATCACATTTGCAGACAATGAGAATCAACCCTTTGATTTCCAATGTAACCCTTCGGGTGATATGTTCCTCACCAGATGCCTGGCAAACATCGAAGTTGTCAGTATAGAAGTGACGGTGTCACTAATACTGGTGATCAAAGTGTTCGAGGAAGTATTCTGAGATATTTCTGGATTACCGCCTTAGAGGGACATAGAGTTCTGTGTGGAATTGGTGCCAGGCACTCGACCTATAACCAAAGTTCCCTATAGGATGGCCACCACCGCCCTACTGGAGTTGAAGGAACAAGTTCAAGAACTTGAGAAGTTGGGTTTTGTTCGTCCAAGTACTTCACCCTGGGGAGCACCAGTGTTATTCGTGAAGAAGGACGGAACCATGCGATTGTGTATTGACTACCGGGAACTGAATAAGGTCACTATCAAGAATAATTATTCGTTACCCCGGATAGATGATCTGTTTGATCAATTACAAGGAGCCACGACCTTTTCTAAGATTGATCTACGGTCGAGGTATCATCAGCTAAGGGTACGAAAGGAGGACATACCTAAGACTACCTTCAGGATGAGTTACGCACACTATGAGTTCTTAGTGATGCCGTTTGGGATGACGAATGCTCTAGCTATATTTATGGACTTGATGAACAGAGTATTTAAGCCCTATTTGGATCAGTTCGTTATTGTTTTCATCGACAATATTTTGATCTATTCCAAGTCAGAAGAAGAGCATGAATAGCATCTACGGATTGCAATGCAGATTCTCAAAGATCACCACCTGTATGCTAAATTCAGCAAGTATGAATTCTGGCTTTAGGAAGTTAAATTCCTCGGGCATGTGATCTCACAACAAGGAATCATGGTTGACTCATCAAAGAATGATGCAATTGTGAATTGGACTCGGCCAACCAATACTACAGAAGTCAAACATTTTCTGGGACTTATTGGTTACTATCGGAGATTTGTAAAGGGATTCTCAAAGATAGCAACCCCGTTAACTAGTTTGACTAAGAAAATTTTGAAATTTGAATGGACTGATAAGCATGAACGTGCTTTTCTGGAGTTGAACGAGAGACTGACAACAACATCAGTGCTTGTAATACCAAAAGATGGTGAGAAGTTCACTATTTTCAGTGATGCCTCTGATTAAGGATTATGTTGCATCCTTATACAAGACAGAAAGGTTATAGCCTATGGTTCACAGCAGTTGAAGCCAAATGAATTGAATTACCCAACTCATGATTTGGAGCTGGCAGCCGTTGTGTTCGCGCTTAAGATTTGGAGACACTACCTCTATGGGGAGAAGTTTGATTTGTTTTCAGACCACAAGAGCCTTAAGTATCTGTTCACTCAGAAAGAGCTGAACATGAGGCAACGTCGATGGATGGAACTGATTAAGGACTACGACTTTACATTGGAGTACCATCCTGGTAAGGCTAATGTAGTCGCTGACACCCTAAGTCGAAAACCTCAACGAATGATTGATTCATTGATGATAAGAGAATGGAAAGCCAGAGAGACAATCGCTGAATTTGATATGCAGATCTCTAAGGGAAGTGACGGGCAACGGTATGGATGCCTCGTAGTACAACCAATACTTATGAGTCAAATTATCGAGGCCCAAAAGGGAGGCGATAAATTTCAGGTATGGTTCATCAAGATGTCAGAAAAGGACTCGACAGAATGGAAGGTTGGGATTGATGGGGGATACAGATGCCGAGACAGATTGTGTGTGCCAGATTTAGGAAACTTGAGAAAGATATTCTTAAAAAAGCACATAAATTGAAACTGATAGTACACCTAGGAGGAACAAAGATGTATAAAGATTTGAAGAGAAACTTCTGGTGGGAAGGAATGAAGCAATAAGTGGCCGAGTTCGTGTCTAAATGTTTAACTTTTCAGTAAGTAAAGGCCGAGGATCAAAGACCCTCGGGATTGTTGCAACCCTTACATGTTCCAGGATGGAAGTGAGAGCACATAACTATGGATTTCGTAGTTGGACTACCCTGGTCACAACTAAACAATGACGTGATTTGGGTAATTGTGGATCGTCTGACGAAGTTCGCACATTTCATCGCGTAAAGTATGACTTACCTAGTAGAAAGGATGAGTTGAATATATCTATAGCAAGTGGTATAACTGCATGGTGCACCTATGTCTATTGTATCGGACTGCGATGCATGCTTTATCTCAGGATTTTAGAAAAGTCTGCTGAAGGCTATGGGGACTTCACTCAAGATGAATATTGCTTTCCATCCTCAGATCGATGGGCAGATCGAGTGTGTTAATCAAATTATGGAAGATATGATTAGGGCTAGTGTAATTAACTTTGAAGGGTCTTGGGAGATGCATTTGCTGTTGGTTGAATTTGCATATAACAATAGCTATCACTCGAGTATTGGTATGGCACCGTTCGAAGCCTTGTACGGACAACCATGTCGATCTCCGTTGTGTTGGGCTGAAGTGGGAGACACAAAATTATTAGGACCAGATTTGGTGAGGGAAACCAATTAGAAGATTTCATTGGTCAAGGAAAGAATGAAAGATGCACAGAGTAGACATAAGAGTTATGCGGATCGATGTCGAAAAGATTTAGAGTTCAATATTGGAGCGTGTTGGGAAAGTGGCTTATCGACTCGAGTTGCCACCAAAGATGTCTGGTGTTCATAATGTATTCCATGTCAATATGTTGAGGAAATACATACGAGATCCTTCACATGTGGTTAATTTTGATGATATTGAGACGAGTCAGAATGTTGTCTACAAGGATAGACGTGTGAGGATTCTTGACCAGAGTATCAAGAGGCTGAGGAGAAGGGACGCTCCTTTGGTTAAGGTTCAATGGAGACATCATGACGAAGGAGAAGCATCGTGGGAGTTAGAGTCAAACATGAGGGTTAGATAACCCGAGTTGTTTCAGGATTAGTTAGCTCAGATTTCGGGGCGAAATCTCTGTTAAGGTAAGTAGAGTGTAGCACCTTGTATTTTATTTTCATTTATAAATGAATCTTTCATCTTATTTTCTATTTATAATATTTGTTTGGGGCTAAACCGTTATTTTTCTAAATATAAAAAATACTTTCTATGGTTTTGAAAATGATATCTATATTTTTGTACAACTCGGAATTTAATTCCTATGTTAAAATTATTTTCTTGCATTTTAATTTTAATCGCGGGCACCGCGTAAATACCAGTTTATATTTTAAGCTGCGATTATATCGCATTGTGGGTGAGGGAGCAGGCGAGCTCAAATTTGTATATCAGTATATATTTGTGTGATCTCTCACAGTTCTCTCATTCTCTCCCAACAAACTCTCTATCTCTCTCAATTTGTATACCAATTTATATTTTAAACTGCCTTCACGTATTTTAAATTAACTGTGATGATATCATCTTGATCATGAAAGGACTATCGATTCTTTATTTTTAGAAAATACGGAATACTATAAAAGATGCACTCCATAGAGCATCAATGAAACTGTATGGTAGATGGTTCGGTCACTGCCGAATCGTGTGATCCCAACGCTTCCCTTTTATAAAGTAAAAACCAGTTTAATATCACTTTAGTTAGTTAATTACTAGTTAATTTAGTCGCTTTACTTTAGTAGTTGTTAATCGTGGAATTTTGTGTTCTACACCTTATTTGAATATTGAATTTTTATTTTCTTTTTGAGTTTAGTCTAAGTAAGTAGCTTCAAACCTTCTTTGTGGGATCGACTTGGTTTTACCAGAATACTACTTGCACGTCCACCTACACTTGGTGTTGCACCAGAAGTGCACAAATTATTTTTGTGTCAAGTTTTTGGCACCGTTGTGGGGAAAGGCGACCAACAATTGCTTAGATTACCTCACTCTTACCTCATCTATTTCTGTTTTTCTTTATCTTTTAGTTCTTTAGATAAAAATCTTCTTAGATCTACCCTTTCATGTCCGATAATTCAATCGAGGGTATTTTCGAAAATCCACTCTACTCATTTGATTCCTCTAGCTCTATCAATCCCGTAGCCATACCTACAAAATCAATGGATGACAATCAAAGTGAAAATGGTGAGAATAGGGTTGTGCCCATCGATGATTCGTTGCGTCCCTTGCGCGATCTCATGCAACCCGAACATGTACCCACACCTTCTTGCATTCTCATTCCACCGCATGCAAGCGAATTCCAATTTCGCAACGGAATGATTCAAGTCCTTCCAACCTATCATGGAATGGAGAGTGAGAAGGCATATCTGCATGTTAAAGATTTTGAGGATGTTTGTAAAACATTCTCCCAAAACTATCCTGTAGATGTGATATGCTTAATGCTATTCCCCTTCACCCTGAAGGATAAAGCAAAACCGTGGTTGCTCACCCTCACACCAAACTTGATCTTCACCTGGCATGCGATGAACACTGCATTTTTAAAGAAATTTTTCCCACCTCACATGACCACTGAACTTAAATGTCAAATAAACTCCTACAAACAAAAGAACAATGAAACCTTCACTCAAACATGGGAGCGTTTCAAAGATTTGCTTCTCTCATGCCCACATCACAATATGAGAAGTGGCGAACGATAAGCTTCTTTTATGAAGGACTTAATGGCGAAACGAAAAAATTGATTGAAACCATGAGCGCAGGTGCATTTCTTAGCAAGAACATTAAAGAGACTGAAGCCCACTTCGAGTGGTTAGCCAAACATGCTCACGAATGGTCTAACCCTGAAGACGTTTCACGCACACAGCCATTAGGTGGAGAGGAGAAAAGCATATATTAGTTAAAAATTGAAGATAATCTAATGACAAAATATAAAGAGCTAGCAAGGAAAGTAGAGGAGTTAGGGATAAAAGGAGAGAGTTCTAGGCAGGTTTTGCCTGAAGAACTATGCGGCGCATGCAATATGTTGGGACACACGACTCAATACTGTCCCAATGTGCCGTATTTTCAAGACAAGCCCCCATGGAAATGAATGCCATGCAAGGGTATAGAGGGGCGGGGAATTCCTACAATAACAATAATTTTCAAAATAATAATAATAGGTGGAATCACATCGATTTTGATTGGAAAAATGATGCTGGGAATCAAAATCAATAGCAACAACAGCCCTACAATAATAATCAATATCAAGGGCAAAGCAATAGGTCGTGCCAATAATTCAATCAAAATAGATCTAATAACTATAATCAAGCTCATCCCTCTAATAATCAACAATCGAATGTATACGTACCACCGCACAAAAAGGTGTAAGAGGAAGATCCACTCTCTAACGCAAACCTAACACAACAATTAATTCAAATGATGAGCAAGATGTTTGCGACATTAGAGAGAATAGATGCTCGACAAGAGGGAACGGGAGGAACATTTCCTGCCCAACCACTTCCAAACCCTAAGGGATACAATAATGGTCTCAATAATCAAGAACACGCTAAAGCCATGACTACTCTGAGAAGCGGCAAGAATATCGGGCAAAACATGCCTCTTCCTGCTCCTGAAGAGTATGAAGAGGATGCAGAGGTAAATAGAGAGCAACCATCTACTAAGAGAGAGGAGCCATCTACTAATAACGAAACATTAGAATTAAATGATGAAGCTCCTAGAGAAGTAGAAGAAGTTGAGAGAAGGCCTGAAATGGAGCCCGTTAACGACGAATTACCAAAATACCCTTTCCCTGTGCCTTACCCCAAAAGGCTAAAGAAACCCAAAAATGAGGTAAAGAATCAAGAGTTCTTGGAACTGTTTAAACAAGTTAAAATAAACCTTCCACTCCTTGATGCAATTAAACAAGTGTCAGCATATGCTAAATATCTAAAAGATTTATGCACGGTCAAGAGGCGGCAGAGTGTGAAAAAACACACCTATGTTGCTTGCCAAGCGAGCGAAATTATCCAAAATGAACTGCCCCCGAAACTCAAAGACCCTGGCACTCCTACTGTTTCTTGTCAAATTGGGAATCAACGAATAGACAATGCACTCCTCGATCTAGGAGCGAGTGTGAAAAAACACTCCTATGCTAAATATCTAAAAGATTTATGCACGGTCAAGAGGTGACAAAGTGTGAAAAAACACGCCTATGTTGCTTGCCAAGCGAGCGCAATTATCCAAAATGAACTGCCCCTGAAACTCAAAGACCCTGGCACTCCTACTGTTTCCTGTCAAATTGGGAATCAACGAATAGACAATGCACTCCTCGATCTAGGAGCGAGTGTAAACCTACTGCCATACTCAGTCTACAAACAACTAGGGTTGGGTAAACTCAAACCTACCCGAGTTGCATTATAACTGACAGATAAGTTGGTAAAATACCCTAGAAGGGTATTGGAGGACGTCCTCATGCAAATAGACTCATTTGTCTTTCTGGTTGATTTTGTAATCTTAGACACTGAACCTGTGTGCAATCCATGTACACAAATCTCGGTGATTTTCGGACATCCGTTCCTCATCACAATCGATGCCACGATAAAAATAAGAAGTGGTATAATGACTATCGTATTCGGAAATGTGACTTTGAACGTAAAAATCTTTTCAAACCCCCGACATGAAGAATACGAGGATGAGGAAGAAGTAAACCTCATCGAGACTGTTATAGAGGATGAGGTTGATTTCATCGACTACAAAGATCCTTTGGAAGTAGTTGTGTCATAATTTGATGATGTCTATCAACCTACAAACTCTACTACATTGGATGTCGACTTAAATCAAACTTGCCTTATGATAGAAACGAAAGAGGAGGATAGAGCTGAATGCATATGGGTAACACCATATGAACCGTTGCCTCCAAAAACAAAATTAGTCACGCCCTCGAATTTCCAGTTTCCCGACTTGGAATTAAAGGAACTTCCTAAAGAGCTTAAATAAGCTTTCCTAGGGACTAAAAAGATGTACCCTGTTATTATATCATCCACTTTAAGTCTTGAGCAAGAGGGTAAACTAGTTCAAATGCTGAAACAACATAAGGGAGCATTGGGATGGACTATTGCTGACCTTAATGGCATAAGTCCGTCCATTTGTACCCATAAAATATATTTGGAAGAAGACGCTAAGCCGTCACGACAAATGCAAAGGCTTCTGAATCCCAACACGCAAGAAGTGGTCGAAAAGGAAGTTTTAAAATCACTTGATGTTGGGATCATATATCCAATCTCTGACAGTCCTTGGGTTAGTCCAACCCAGGTGGTACCAAAAAAGGCAGGCATAAATGTCATTCCAAATATCGACGGTGAGTTAGTACAGACACGTGTACCCACTGGTTGGCGAATGTGTATTGATTATCAAAAATTGAACACTGTGACCCGGAAAGACCACTTTCATTTTCCGTTCATGGACCAAATGCTAGAATGAGTGGCGGGTCACAAGTGCTACTACTTTTTAGATGGATATAGTGGTTATAATTAGATCAAAATCGCTCCCGAAGATCAGGAGAAAATGACTTTTATATGTCCTTTCGATACCTTTGCTTACCGTCGTATGCCCTTCAGCTTATGCAAAGCACCGGTTGAACAAATACTCGAAGTCTTCATGGACGATTTCTCTGTGTTCGACCATAGCTTTGACAACTGTCTTGAAAACCTTGAACAGGTGTTAGCACGATGTGAGGACAAACACCTGGTGTTAAACTGGGAAAAGTGTCACTTCATGGTGACCAAGGGAATAGTCCTCGGCCATATAATCTCCGATGAAGGTATCCAAGTGGATAAGGCCAAAATCAACATTATCTCGAATCTACCTGTCCCTCGTACAGTTAAAGACATTTGTTCTTTCTTGGGGTATGCGGGATTCTATTGTCGATTTATTCAGAATTTTAGTGTAATCTCCCGACCACTATGTTAACTGCTCGTTAAAGACATACCATTTGAGTGGTCGAAAAGCTGCCAAAAATCTTTTGATGCACTAAAAAGCTCCTTACCTCTGCACCAATAATACAGGCACCTGACTGGAGTTTGCCTTTCGAACTAATGTGCGATGCTAGTGACTATGCTATTGGCGTAGTTCTAGGGTAGATGAAGGACAATAAGCCTTATGTTATTTACTATGCTAGTCGAACACTGAATGAAGCTCAAATGAATTATACAACTACCGAAAAAGAGTTGCTGGCTATAGTTTTTGCCTTGGATAAATCCAAGTCTTATCTGATAGGGTCCCCGATTGTCTATTTTACAGACCACTCAGCCCTCAAATACTTGCTATCCAAGAAAGACGCAAAACAAAGGCTTATTCACTGGATACTCCTACTCCAAGAGTTCAATTTAACAATCAAAGATAAGAAGGGAGCAGAGAATGTGGTCGCGGATCATTTATCTCGGTAAACTTTTGTTGACAACACTGAACCACAACCTATCAAGGATGAATTCCTAGATGAGCAACTAATGGTCGTATATATAGATATCGTAAACTATCTAGTAATAGGAGAAACCCCCGGGCATTGGCTAAATCAGGATAGGAAAAGATTTCTGTCGATCGCACGTCACTTTTTCTTCGATGACCCATACCTTTTCAAATTTTGCGCTGATCAGGTCATCAGACGTTGCGTTCTGAATGAGGATATAACTGTAATCCTGGCCTCATGCCATTTTGAAGCCTACGGTGGCCATTTAGCTTCACAGAAGACTGCACAAAAAGTCTTACATAGCGGTTTCTACTGGCCCACCTTGTTTAAAGATGCCTATTCCTTTTGCACATCGTGGTGATTTAGAATTTTTTATTGGGTAATGCTATGTGCACATAAAGTGTGCACATAAAGATTTGGCCCCTTTATTTCAGTGGATTCCGTGCCTGCATACATGGAACCCACCGAAATAAATGACCTAAATATTTATGTGCACACTTTATGTACACATTTTATGTGCACCAATCATTACTCTTTTCCATTCCACCTAGAAATTACATCCATTATTTTGATGCTTTCGTTTATGAGTTAAAATGATGTGTTTTGTAAATGACCACTAGGTTGAAGAATACGATTTGTCAAAACTTGTATTAGCTGTTTGGGAATGCTTAAAATAAGATCTAATTAAGTTCACGTCTCACTTTCTGTCTGGTTCTTTTCAGAATCAAGCTGATGCAAGTTTGAGAAAGAACCAAATTTAAGAGATTTATTAGAATGTGCACGCCTGTGCAAGGTATAGACACTCATTAAATACTTGGATTCATAGATTTGATTCAGTTATGAACCATAGAATCGGGTCTTTGCTTTCACTAATTATCATGACTTCAGTCTCCTCAGTCTTCTTATCATTATGGGGATGGGTTGTGAACTTGACTGTTGAAACCCTCCCTCATTAGAGAAAGTTATTAATTAAAGGACACAATGAATACTTATTTGGTAAAAAGTACTTCAGGCTCAACTCTTTTGTTAGAGTAAAATCACTCTAGACGAAAATCCCGACGAGCTGTGAAATTTCAGTAAAGTTTCACAATAAAATGCTCAGTGAAATTTACAACTCGTCGGGATTTTTGTCCAGTTTTATATATGGGGGACCTTTCACTAAAATATTTTCCTTGTTGTAACTAATATTAGAAAGTACTCTAAAATTGACTAAACCCTAATTACCCCCTATTATTATTCTATCTATCTGTACTAATTAGAAAAAAAAAAAAAGAGGTGGAGTGGGGATGGGTATCTAAAAATTTTCTTCCCGAATACCGATATTTACTAGTAAATCATAATACTTTTTGTGAAAAGTATAGTTATAAAATAATCTGTGAGAGTGATACCGCATTGCTGTGGCGGTGGTTGTGAACCAATGGCCACTATATGTGGTGTACCACTCCTGTAACATTTAGGATATCACAAATTTAAAAATCATAACATCACTAATATTTATAAGAGTAACAAAGTAACCTAAAAAAAAAAAAAAAAACCATTTGGCCCACCTCTTCTGCTTCTCTCTCATTCTCAAATATCTCCATGTTTCCTTCTCTCTTCATGCACTGACTGGTGTACGAATACACAATATAGTTACATAATGTATCTAAACTGTTTATTGACAACCATATACTCGCACACATACAACCACAAGCCACGTATACAGTTCTACACAATATATTGTCCACTCAGAGGAAGCAATAATTGCACATCGTTGAGGACTTGGAAATTTGGAGGAACTGAATTTGCAGCCTCAATTTTAGACCGGTGGAAGTACATATTCAATACACCTTTGAAATTTGGTGTATCTCTCATTTTAGTTCGTGTAGTTTTAATTTCATCAATTCGGTCTCTGGAATATCTAGAAGCAATGTGGTCAAAATATTCAATTCTGTGAGAAAGTTGACGGAATTTACTCATATGCTATGCGCTGTCACATTTTTTAGAGGCAAAAATGAAACACCACTAATCTTCACATCTGCTTATCAACATAGTTGTGCATAGCCCTGTGTGAATTATGTCAAAATTACTGACAAAAAGGGGCATTTGGACCATATTGTATCTATTTAAAAAGGTATAATAAGTCATAGACCCCTAAAAATTAAGGACAGGACTTCAGTAAAGTTGCTTCAGTATATTTCGTAAGGTTTCTCTCACATAGATGCACAATTTTCAAAAAAGCAATTTTAAAAAAATGCAATCTTAAAAAAATAGTTTTAAAAACTGTGAGAGGAACCTAACGAAATGTACTGATGCAACTTTATTGAAGGCCTATCCAAAAATTAGGTGTATTAGCCAAAAACCCAGGCAATTTGGCTGTTTTGTAATAAGCCCATTTCTAGAACAGAAATATGACTAAGACAATATTTTCAGCTAACTTTAAACTACCATAACTCACTCGTTTTTTTTAGCCTTTTTGGATGAATTTATTTTATCAATTTTTTTTTTCTAGATTTCATGTATTTGTTTAAGATCTATGCATTGGAATTGAAAATTGTACCAAAAAAAAAAGTAATTTGGAACCATGATTTTTGAGTTTATCTGTTTATCTATGGATAGACAAATAATATTGAGTTAAACAACAATAACTTTCTTATTTTTTGGCCTTTTTGGGTGATTTTTTTTATTTCATATATTTATTCGACATCTACGTAATAGGCTTGGAAATTTACAAAAAAAGATACGTTGCAGCCTGATTTTGAGATTTTATCTGTCTAACAGATAATATTATCTATTTGTATTAACGACAATATATAACTTTCTCAATTCTTGCGCTTTCTGGGATTTTTTTTTTTTTTTTTAATTTCCTGCATTTTTTTTTTTTGAGATCTATGCACTTATGGTGCCAATTTTGTGAAAGCAACATGTTTTTGTTATATTTATGCGAAAAACCATAGTTTTCCATAGTTTTTTTTTTTTTTTTTTTTTTTTTAATTTTAGTTTTTTTTCCCCAGTATTTCATGTTCAATAGTGATCTCGTTTGATAGTTCTCATTTTGCTAATTCCAAACCATCAAATTTTACGAAAAACAAACTTGTAGAATAGAAGTTATAGCAATTTGAAGCTTTTTAGGCATAAAATGGACCTAATGAGTTACAGAAAAGTAGCATGAGTTTTAGTTTGAAAGGGTTTTATTTGATGTGGGTATGGCCGAAGCTCCCACTTAAAAAAAAAAACTTCAGAGACCAAATTGATGCAATTGAAATTGTAGAGACTAAAGTGAGACAGAGATCAAACTTTTGTGGTATGTTTTGTGTTTAAGCCTAAATCTATCTATCTATCTATACGAATAGAGAAAAAAAAAAAAGAAAAAAAAGAAAAAGGGAATAGAAACACACCCTTCCCTTACAAGCTGGCTTTTAGGGGCAAGTTCTAGCCACGGGTTTGTGATAGTGGAATAGAAAATTCTATGATACAATTAAAAATGATGTGTTTTGTAGTTGAGAGTACGACTTCTCAAAACTTATAGTGTCTCTGTGTCGGTTTAGGAATGCTTAAAACAAGACCTAGTTAAGTAGTTCACGTCTCACACATTGGTTCTTATGAGAACCAAGGTGATGCATGTTTGAGAAAGAACCAATTTTAAGAGATTTATTAAAATGTGCACGGACTCCTGTGGAAGGTATGGACACTCATTAAATACTTAGATTCATATTTACTTTCTCAAACAGTCCTTTAGTAAACCTTCATGGTGGTTCTCTAGATCTTTCTAATTGGATTCTCACTACAAAGACAATTTTACAAAAACACCTTGTTCTATTTCCAGAGACTTTATTAATTTTATTTGATGGATCTTGATTTCCTTATCTTAAGAAATTTTTTTTACAAAAATAGAATTGGATGTTATTGAATTATAAAAATTATGCGTTTAGATGTGATAAAGTTAGTTAGAGCATCTCCAGTGGTGTATATGTATATAGACTAAATCTAACTAACATTGGCATACATATCACATAAATTCTACAACGGTGTGAGAGTATTACCGACGAAGTGAATGCCAACTAGAGGGTGGCCGACTAAGCCTTTGCCGGCTAGAGATGTCCGGCTATCCCTCTACTGGCTAGTGGTAATTTTAGTGGCCAGCTAGTGATGTGTTCCTCTCCAACAGTAAAATCTCAAACGGTAGTTTTTTCAAAGGATTAAAAATCAAACGGCTAATTTTTTTGATATCTATAAATATGGAAACTTCTTAAAACAATACTACATGTTTCACCCCCAAGTATAAGCTAGACACTAGAGAGGGAGAAAATGTATTTATAAGCTTGCTAAGTCGTGAGAAAGGAAAACAAGAGACATTAATCAGGTTAAGTGTATAAACTCGAGGACTCTAGGGTTTTAGTGAACGACGAAGAGATTAAGGAAAGGTGGAAGATCTATTTTGATAAGTTGCTTAATGAAAAACATATGGATAACACAATTGAAGAAGAAACTGGAAGTTGCGATGACACTAAAGAATACAGATTCTATTGGAGAATAAGTAAGTTTGAGGTGGAATTTGCTGTGAAGAAGATGAAACCCAACAAGGCCTTAAGACTAGATGGGATCATCATTGAGGTTTGGAAATGCTTGGGAGATGTGGGGGCATCTTGGCTTACATAAGTTTTTAATAGGTTTTTAATGACTAGAAAAATGCATGATGAATGGAGGGAGAGCATTCTAGTACCGATATATATAAGAATAAAGGAGATGTACAACAATGCAACAACTGTAGAGGTATTAAGTTGATGAGCCATACTATGAAGTTGTGGGCGAGAGTGATGGAGCATCCCTTAAGATATAACACCCGTGTACGGGTTTGTCGCATTTCATTACACTAGTTTAAACGCACGTGCGTTGCACGTGAACGGTGTCTATCTAAAAACTAATTAGGAATAGTAAGTCAAAATAATAATAAAAATAATAATAATAAAAAAAGATTAAAAAAACACTTAAATTAGGTATAAAAAAATAAAAAAATAAAAAAAAAGAAGAAGAATTCATACAACTTCCACAATAAAAAAAGATACACAAAGCACATACAACAATCAATTCATAGGGTAAAAATAATAAAAGCTGTTGAATTATTCTTCTTAGACCATTTGTTTATTTGTTCAATAATAATTTTTTTATGTTGCTATTTAATTGTTATCACATGTCCTAGCTAGAATTCTTTCTTACATCTTTAATATTTTGAATTTACTAATTTCTTTGCTCATTACTTAATAATGACTATATATTTATTTATTGTATGACCACATATGTTAGTATTTCATTAATTTACCGTGTTTGTTTATAAGTAATTTACTAAACTATAAAATTATTTCATATGTTCTAATTAGAATAAGTTACAAATCAATCATGATCTAGCTTTCTTAAATATTTTTTTATATACATTAAAATTTGATTCTTACAAAAAAGGATTTAGGGAGCCCTCTACGTTCAAGATGGTCAAACTTTTTGTGCTGTGTGGCTTGAAAATTCTTAAAATCTTCAACCAAAATTTTTCATAAAGTCTCTATTGCCAAATTGCCAATATAATTGAAAGAATCACATAAGAAAAAAATTTATAACGGGAATTGATATTAGAAAGTAATTGCTTATCCATGGAATTCACCTAAAGAAAGAGAAAAGATATTGAAACATGACAGAAGAAGGGAAAAAAATGGAATCCACTAAGACCAAAATAGAAAAAACCAATAAGATGGTAGTTTTAATTTAATTTAAAGTCCTAAAATTCTGAAAATGTATTGATAATCTATATCGAAAGAGACTTTTAGGCTCTATTTGGTGCACATATTGAGGGATAGGAAAGAAACAAAAACACTAAGGAAAATATTTTCGTTTGTTCATGAGCTAAAAAGGGCCTAAGGGTGTCCATTAATTTGATAAAATTGAAAATTAAGTGTTGAATTTTAAGTACTGAAAATTTTAAGCAATTGAATTTGCCGTACATAACACATGAGTATTTCAAGTATTGAAATAGACTGCAATTAGTGATTATTTCTAGTCGAATTTTTTCAATTAAGATATTCAATGGATTTTTGGCTGCATTTTCAATTAGAGTAATGCTAGAGTCATAAAGAGATGCTTACAAAAAGATATGGTATCCCATATAGCAGAATTAAGTGTGGTGACTCTTTCAATTAAGTGGTACATTATCAAATGTATTTGTACAACAAATGTGATTAAAATTTTATTTTACCACTTAATTGGTTATAATCACAAGCTAAAATTGTCTAGCTAACTTCCTATCTTTCTTGTGGAACTTAAACAATGATAACAATTCTACGAATTATTGCTAATAAAGATAACAATAATAGCTTTTCATAAAAAAAAAAAATACTCAATTAAGTTTTACATTCAATAATTGTGTTGCTAAACGCATGGGTAAAATGGGAATGGAATAGGACACATGTCAGCATGGTAGTGGTGGATAAGCAAGAGTGAGAAAAATGCACTCTATGTTAAATGGGTAACCAAATATTAAAGTGGTTGAAATTGAATCCTAAATTTTTTTGAATGTATATCTTACCTAGAATAGGTTCGATAGAAGTTACCTATATTATTGTTGGTATAGAATAAACAAAATCGTGAGTGACTCATCATAGAGCTCCAAAAAAGAAAAAAAGAAAAGAAGAAGAAGAATAAAACAAATCAAGATTCTTTAAAAAAAGTTATGTAATACTAAGAATTGATATCAGGAGTTGATGGGTATAGTTTTATGTCTGTGAAATTACTTCAGTACCCTTAATGAAAACTGAATCCAATAACTGTAAATAGAAGTCCCGTCATAAGAAGGGGACTGATGTTACTATAACTAATACTCCCTCCGTCCCATAATAAGTGTCCACATTTCCTTTTTTGGATGTCCCACAATAAGTGTCCACTTTCCTAAATTGGCATATATATTTTACTTACTTTCCAAAACTACCCTTATGATAAAGACAAAGAAGCATTTATTTGTGGTCCTAAAACAAGCAAAAAGTCAAACACCCATCACATCTAAAGGTAAAATTGGAAAGACACTCTTTAATGAACCAAATAAATTAATATAATACAACTTTCTTAAACATTGTGCAAAAAAGAAGTGGACACTTATTATGGGACGGAGGGAGTAGTTTTTTTGTTTTCATTTTGACCATTAAGGTATTGAAAATATTACATTAATAGTAATGAGGATGGAATTTATAAGTAAGTTGAATGAATGAATAGAAAAGTAAGAAATAATAATTACCTTCAATGCAAAGACTGAAAGTCAATCGTGTTTAGTTCATCATAGCACATTATTAAGAGAACACGAAGAGTAGACTGTTTTGTGAATCTTAATTAAATTAAGTGTAAAAAAAATGTCCAAGGCTATGGAGAACTTGAGAAGTGGAGACGTATAATAGAAATTAGATAATACCAGTAGGTTCTTTAATACTATCATTAGTCTTCTAGTCCAAAAAAAAAAAAAGAAAGGAGAGAGAGAGAGAGAGAGAGAGAGAGAGAGAGAGAGAGAGAGAGAGAAAAAATAATGTCTTAACAAATGGGGCCAAAAGTAAACCTGGGACTGAGAGGCTTGTGAATTCATGTTATTCTTCTACACGATTAATTTCTAGTACACAATTCCTTTATTTATTCCTAATACTTGATTTCCTTATTTATCCTAATTTAGATTGGACTTTGTTTCATCCAATGATCCAATACTCAATTAATCCATTCTGGTCCACTTTAATCAAAGAAGCAAAAAATTGTTACACAATTACTCAAGGAACATACTTGGGTAAAGTTCTTTAGGTGTGGTTTGTTAGGTTCCCTCTCACAACAGTGGGTCTAGGGATTAAAAAAAATAATGTTTAAAATTATTTTATTTATTTATTTATTTATTTATTTTCTAGTTAATTAGGGTCTCACAATTGTGAGAGGAATCTAACAAACCATGTACAACTAAGGAACTTTGCCCAAATGTATTCAATTACTAAAATTCTTCTATTAATTAGCTATTGATTAAATGTGAGCTTTTAGATGGATTAGCTCTCAAATATTTGTATTAATTCGAGGCTGAATGCAAGATTTATAATTGGAAGGTAAAATTTTTAAACTTCGCGAGTGTAAAAAGAATCATATACTACTAAGAAATTGGTAATATGAATTTAGTTAAGAGTCCTAAAATTCTTCATAGACATATATTATAACTCTTTAAGAGATATATATGTTACTAATCCATTATTCACGTAACCCACCGTGGAGTCCAAAAAAAAAAAGAGGGGTTATTACACTAAAACCCCTTCAACTATGACCATTTTCAATTGCCCTTAACTATAAAACTCAACAAATTGACCCTATCAACTATTTTAACTTTTCACTAACAGCCCTTCTGTTAGGTTGTAGTTAAAAAATTGATTACTTTTGTATCATGTTACCAATATAAAAGTGTTAACAACATAACATTTTTGTCTCTTCTTTGAGTCGTTGAAATTTTAAGAACAAAATTGCCTAAAATTTGGTGTATAACACAGGGCAATTATTATGAAAACAAAAGATATTTTTGTCATAAAATTTCCAATGGTTCCAAGGAGAAACAAATAGATATCATGTTGCTAATAGATTGTATCATATGTTGCTCACATGATAATAAAAAAATAAAATATAAATTTAAAAAAAAAAGAAGAAAAAAAAAGCATTCTTTTTTAGGACATGCAGAATTCTAATGGAAGGGGTTTTAGAGAAAAATGCAATAGTTGAGGGGAGTTACTTTGTCAAGTTTTATAGTTTAGGGGCGTATTTAAAAAAGAGTCATATTTGAACTAAAGTGTGATTGACTTTTTCTTTTTTATTTTTATTTTTATTTTTTATTTGTAAATTCCGATGGGAACTTGAGTTGTTTGGAAGGAGTTGTAATACACAATAGGATTACTGTCGAATACCATTAATATTAAGGAGTTGTAAAATTGTAGGGATTGTATATAACATGATATATCCAAAGTAAAAAAAAATGGTATACTAAAGTTGTTAAAACTCTAAGAAAATTACTTAAGTGAAAGTGCACCGATTGATAAAAGTGTAAACCACTTATGGGCATCGGTAATTATCAGTTGCTTTATATCTAAAATACTAAAACCATCCCACACATGAATTTACCAAAATAACTACTACGATCTAGATTTGTAATATTTGTTGATCTATCTCTGCACATAAACATACACATAACAAACAAATATACATACGCGTATAAAATATACAAAAAGAGGTTATAAAAAAAAAAGTCCAGGAAAAAGAAAAAAAAAACCAATGGATTTAGTTTATTCTAGAGTCCAACAAAAAGAAAGTTGATCTATGAGGCACATAAACATACACATAACATACAAATATGCATACGTGATACGTATATAATATATATACAAAAAGAGGTTTAAAAAAAAAAAGAGTTCAACAAAACGAAAAAAAAAACAATAGATTTAGTTTATTCTAGAGTCCAAAAAGAAAAAACCAACCAAACACATAGATGTTGTTATTAAGTTGTAGGACTCTTATGGCATGGACACACTACAAATAAAAAAGTGGTATACTAAACTTTTAAAACTCTAAATTCTAAGAAAAATAGTTAAGTAAAAGTGCACCGATTGATAAAAGTGTAAAACACTTATGCACATTGGTACATTTATATATATTATAGATTTGTCATGCATGATAATGTGATATGATGTGTATTATGACACATGTGTGAGTGAGTTGTGACACACGAGTTGAATTGGGTGTCTGTATAAGATAACCTCTGAGACTGTATGAAATGGATGTTTTGATGTTGTGAAGTCTCTCCGAGATTCAGACGTTTATTGTGGAATACCCTAAATGTTTATCTAAAAATAAATGTTTACCTAAGTATTTCATTATCTATATTATTATCTGGTTTAGAGCATATTTTTGTCATTAATTTTAGTATCCTTGTGAGGACGAATTAACACGCGACATAATTGGTAGGCTAACTAGTAATTTCGTAAAAATAATGTAGAATCGCGTTTTAGCAACCAAACGGAACTTAGGCAAAACTTTTATAATTTATAGTTTTCACTTGTGAAGCAATGAATTAGACGATAAGACGTTTTGGAAAATAGTTAGAAGTTTTGAGAACTTGTGGGGAGGTAAACACAATTTTTTAGAGTCGTGGCTATATATAGAAGAGGTGAGATATTTTCATAAGTAATATCCTAAATTAGAAATCAAGAGAGGGGAGATTAGGGATTTCTTGGCTTAGAGCTTCAAGACACAAAGCAACGAACTTCTGTCCGTTTGTTTTTCTCCAGATTTCATATTCGAACTCTTCGAGGTAAGGCCGTCGTTTTGATATCCACTAGGTCTTGTTTGGATAAGTTTTTCATAAACTCACTTTTGAGAATTTTCACAAAAAGTTGTTAATCGAACTTTTGATCAGACGGACTTATGCACGTTCCTTGTGCTCGAGTTTTCCTTGGAATTGGATTTAGAAGAGTAAATTGGAGGTGAGTGATTCAATTATGTGTTTTGGAATGATTTCTTGACATGCATTCGTGTTTTGTATAGAAGGCATGTTCTAATTCATGGCTATATATTGTGTAGTTCATATTGGGCGATTATATTGATAAGCAGGCCCAATTGCACAGTTGTCACGACCCATCCCACTACGCGTGGAAATAGGACACGTGGCACGCCACCAAGGCTCATCCAAACACCATCTAATAGTATGCAGCGGAAAGGATTATAAAACAACCCTGTATATAATAAAACTTAGGGAACATTACCCTCTGAGTTTGTAAAATCCTTGGAAGTCAAAGTTATAAAAAGTTTTGGCCAAATAGAAACACATCCAAAATACTCAGTTTTTAAAAAAAAAAAACAGAGGTTCAGTCGACTGATCAGGGAACTCAGTCGACTGCTCAGTCGACTGATCAAAGTCCCCAGTCGACTGTGCTAAGCAGAACCAAAATGTAACATTTCCAAAAGGGGTCCAGTCGACTGATCTGGAGACCCAGTCGACTGGTTTTACCATAATCAAAGCAGTGGCCAAATTCAACAGTGGTTCAGTCGACTGATCAAGGGTCCAGTCGACTGCTTCTCTTACTATTCACTTTCAGTATCTCCATCCTACGAGATCCAGTCGACTGATCCTGGGTTCAGTCGACTGCTCCTCTGCTGGGCAGCCCTGTGTTGATAATTCACAACTCATGCTTCTCATTAACCACCAAAAATCGCAACCAATGCCAAATACAACATTCGAAACATAACTAAAGGCATTCAGTTACAAGATTACAATACTAAGAAAGTAGTCTATGATTCTATTCCAACCTTTTACAATTTACAATCCTTACACAAGTTTTAGAAGTTAATCCAAAAACATATACAAGTGATATCCCCGGCGTTCTTTAACGGCCTCACTCATCGCGCTTCTTCTTGTCTTTCTTCTTACCTGCAATGGAGTACATCTCCACTGCTCAGCTATATGCTAAGCGTACAATTCTAAATGTATGCTTATATGACAATTCATGATTTAAGCATCTAAAACACATAGAAATAGTCTCTAGGGTGAGTAGTACGCATTCATCCTGTCGATGCCGTAGGAGGCCCACCTCTCCCACGCATCTCGTACACTGGTTGGGCCTTCCTCCATACCAGGTACCGTGTCCTGGTTGGGCCCACCTCCAATCCAGACACAACCAAAATTCCAATTCCATCACAATCACAATCCTCAAGGTTCGAGGAGCTTACCTTGGATGAATTTGCATCAAACTCCCTTTTGACCCAAGTAGACACATAGCATGCTCACATAAACAGTTATACGTGCTTTTATCATAATTTCACGTGCATAATTAACGGGCCTAATTAATACATGAATTTCGCCCGGATCCAAGAATATCAAAAATGATGTTCAAAACATGAAAATCCATATATTTCATAGATCTAGAATTCATACCTCGTGCGATTTCTCCAAAACTTCGAAGGATCGACTAGAGGCCCGAATAAACATCGGATTTCCAATTATACGCGATTCCTACGAGTTTTACCTGATTTTCTCCCAAATTCTAGAAATTAGAGTTTTTAGAAAAATTAGTCAAACATGGCCTAAGTAGTATCAAAACGTAGGCCTTACCTCCACGAGTTCAAATCTTGAATTTGAAGAAAAACTGACGGACGAACGGTCTCCGTTTGTCGTTGCAAAGCCCGGAGCACCCAATCTCCCTTCTCTCTCCTCTCTCTAGATATTTTTGAGTTTTGGATGAGAATGAATCTCATCCATTACTATTTATAGGCAAACGTTCTGGAAATTATGTTTACCTCCCCACAAGTTTCTCAAACTTCTAATTAACCCATGAAACTTCGCACACGTCCATTTTATGCCTTTACGAGTGAAAATTATAAATTTCAAAAGTTTCCGACTAAATCTCGTTTGAGTCCAAAACTTACGTCCGAAAACTAAGTTATGTGAAATCTCTACACAACCTACCTTTTTATTTAACGTGTCACTCACGTTCTCACCACAGTTTTCAAAATGATATAACAATATCAAAATTACCAGAATTTACCAAACACAGGTAAAATTACTATTCATAAAAATACCAGATAAGTCAAATAACATTTAAGTCACATAAATGCCATTAACTCGTGCCAATGAAAATCTCAATTACCAATTTCCTCGTGTCCTTACTGACACCTTACCGTTGACTCACAGTCAACTCTACCTCAGATTATTAATAAACATTAATAAGCGACAAAATCTCAAATATGAAATGATAAACCATGGAATTCTTAAACGGGTGTGACAACTCTCCCCTCCAAAAAGGAAGTTTGTCCCCAAACTTAAACCATCCTCTCACGTCATCACGACTTCACACAAGTACTCCGAACACTTGTCTCATACACCACTCAAGCACGTTACCGAGAAATCCAAGTTTCATGAGGAAAATAAATCCTCAGGCTTTTAAGGAAAATAAATCCTAAGAGCCTCCGTCTCAATCTGATAGGAGATTCAAACAGAATCCTAGCAATACTCTGAAGCATCTCGATAGATAAGAATATCAATACTTGAGTGAAACTTACCCAATAGTCATACCTGACATTAACTCACCTCACGACATCACAACGTCAACTCGTGTATCATTTCATCGTACGTGTCACATTTCATTTTCGGAATTCAAAAGTTTCATCACAAAACTCAACCCAAGGAAATAATTCATCTCTCATTCACCTATCTTGTTTTTTTTTTTTTTTTTTTTTTTGACTAAGAGTCGTTGAAAACATATCCAAGCTGGTGAACAATCATACACAGTTCTTCATCTTGAAGTGAACCAAACTGAGTACTATCATACACAAATACTATGTCGATAAATCAATGCCTCAACCAACTGTTTCACATACTATAGATTTAATCTCTTACTCTACTAATCATCATACCACTTGCAGTACCATATCGTATTTCAAATGATTCCAAAGTTCTTATCAAAGTCTGACCTGCCTTCCTAATAACTCCACATCATGGCAACATCAGTTGCAATAATTATCACATAGTCGGTAGTTCATCACCCAGTACTTCTCTCTGTCCCTACAAATTCGTATCATTCCATTCAGGTTTTACCAATCTCGTACTATAATCCCATCACTCGTACCTCATAAGGCATCAATCAAGTTCTCTACTGAAAATTTCACACCATTCTATTCGTTCGAGTCTACACGTGTCTCAAATCACCCACGGTAAAGTCAAAAACAATTGCCGTTCATCTCTCCCAAGTTTGTACTCGAACTACCACCGATTGAAATAAAAGATTCATACCTCACACTTGTTTTAAAACTTTTCAACAAGGCCAATTAAAATTATCATTTATGATTTAAAACAAACTGATTTAAAATCTCCCATAATACTTTCATCTCTTCTCACCACATAATTGCCTCAATATCCGTAGTGACAAATGACATTGTCAACCAAAATTAACTTAGTCAATCATTCATATATCACAGTGTTCATTATAACGTATCCCTACGTTCAACACATACTTCATCACTGGCTCTATCGTTTGACTATTCACAGTCCATCTGATTCTCATAGTGTACATATACTCTGAGTCAATTACCTTTCTGTCGGAGATCACAACCCCACTGTAGTCCATTCCTATCTCAAATACTACCCGTTAACCATTTTTTTTTTTTTACATTCATCGGTCCACGTAGATCCTTTACTATTGCCGTAGTTATACAACTCCATAATCCTCGGTTATTTTACTTTTACCTTTACACAAGTCCAGACCAATCACACTTCCGTGTACCTCAACTCATACCGAGCTCTTAATAAACCTTCACCCTAAGTATATGCTCCTCGTATAACATCTCACGACTCCATATTTTATCCCAACATTTAATGTTTCATAACTGTAGTTGATTTTGACTCAATTCCAATTCAAACTCTCTAATCCTTTGTTCGTTCTATCCGGATCTCCACTCCATTGTTCCCGAATAATCTTGTTGCTCAACGTTCATATTATTCTCTTAACCCATCTAAAGGTAGTCCGGTAATCAAATATTTCCATAAGGTACGTCTCACTGTGTTCAGTATATTTCTAATCAACTCCCAATTCTCATACTTGTCGCGACAATACACAAAGTCACCCTATTCTCACTACGGTTATTAAAGTCAACCGATTGATCATAACTATCATCCTTCAGGTGCTTCATACGTTATGAATCTCATCAAGTTCTTGATCGTTCAAACTTTCAATCATTCACAATCTCGAATTGTTCCAATACCTAAACCCAGATCAAGCTCCCTTTGGCACGATACTCACGACAACCCCCTTAATGCCATACCTTCAAACTGATCAAATTCAGGTGCACGAAACCCCACCATCGCCTTACTTTGGAATTTTGAAGTCCACCACCAGTTCACGTGGAACTCAATCATTCAACCACTGCTGTTGTTCCCCAGCACTAAGCATACTGTATCCCTCTACAATACTTAGCTTTCAAAACCTACTCGATACACTATCGCCAGCATTTAATACCACATCCCTCATTTAAACAAAAGTTAGGTTTTGAAATATTTTAGACATTTTAAAATTTTCGCAGGGATGTAATCCGACATTCTCAAAATCCTCCAACCTTGTTGGAATTCAAGACAATTGTGATAGCTTCCCATTGCATCCACCACTGTATTCTATCAGCCTCACATTCCCGCTATCATATCGGATAACGTACTCAACGTACTACCAAGTCTTCATTCCACTCAACTATCCCCGTTTATTACTCATTAAAGCTTCATTTTCTCAATTTATATTTTCACTTCTCTACATTGACTTACCCAAAGTCTCTCTACCCGTCTATCGTTCCCACCACCGCTCTTGTTCATTATCGTAATACCCGTTGTACTCTAGCGTCCTGCTGATAGTATCTTGTGTTAAATACTCAACGATATTTTAAAAGCATTCAAAGGAAAGATTTTTGTTTTATTTTGAAAATACGTTAAAAATCCAGGTTTGAAATCGCCTGTACTTCACCCCTTTGTGATAACCACCTTCACTACAAGCTTCTTATCAAAGTACTCTCATCCCCATGATATCCAAATACTCCATTATCCTCGATTTCTCTGAGTTTCTTATCACATTCCATAATTCACACTTATCTTTTATTCCCAGTCTCCTAATCTTACTCCCTTTATTCTATCTCTTCTGACAACCCCCGGCAAAACATCAGGGAATCTTATTACTCTATTTTTTTTGTCCATTTACTCTCCATCAAACTTTCCATAGAATTCCTCTATCAAGATCCTCTTATCCTTATGTTATCTCTGGACTTCTGTCACTTTTGATCAATTACCTTTACCTATTATTTCTGGTCTCGTCTTCTTACTTCCTTTATTCCATTTCCTTTGGGGAACCATCTCGAAACACCAATAAAATTTCATTACTATGCATGTCCATTCATTTGTTTCTCACCAAGGCCTCTACAATTTCTCCTCCGACCTATGTCGTCCTTCAACATCAGTCATCATCCTTATCGTTGCATTTCTACGGGCATAACCATCGAGTCTAGGCAACCACTCTAGAAGTCTCATCATCTCATCAGTTAACCTTCGACTATCTATAGGCTCAAACTGTTCACTCATACTCTATCATTTCCATTCATAATTCTCATCTTAGGTCAACCTTCAAATCCCAACAATTCCCTTTATACTATTAACTCGATAGTATTTGCTACAAATCCCTACACTGCATCTGCATATGTTATAGTGCTACGACTATTTGAAACCAGGTTCAGTTGAGAGATTCCTCAACAACCACAATACTGATAACCTAAAGAGATATTGCCCAATCCCCAATACATTCCACAAGATAGGTTAAGAGATTCCTCAACCGTCCAATACATACCGTAAGATAGGTTGAGAGATTCCTCAACCATCCAATACATACCGTAAGATAGGTTGAGAGATTCCTCAACCATCCAATTGTCTCAATACCATACAATAAGTTGAAAGATTCTCCGACTACCCGACATACCCCGTATATATCGTAAGACAAACCATACACTGTATAGGTCGAAAAATACCCCATAAGATAATCTCGCACGAACATGCCGTAGGTTACCACCACCGTAAGATAAGGTGAGAGATTCCTCACCGGTCCCATACACGAGCAATACATACTACTGAACTATTTTTCTGTCATAAACCCCCCAACTGGTCATCCCTTTTCTCTCACAACATGACGTGCATCCCATGTCTGAAGTATAACTTTTATCAAGTACTTCTAGTCTCAAAACTCAACCACAACACTCACTTTCATTCTCTAGGTGAACTATACGAAAATCTTCTATGACGTTTACTACTCGACTTCGTTCTCGGTAAGATCTCCCAAAGGACACTCGTCACTAACATTACGACCATAACCGATTTGATCAAAAGCATTTAGTTTTGTTTAGAATTCCAACTGTCTCTTACTACCAAGATATCATCTCTCCCTCGTCTCCCTTCACAAGGTCTATGATAACGCACGGTAAGCCTCATCTCATCACACAACTCTACGTCCGTATGATTCCACCGATTCACAAATGCATAAAAACATACCATATGCATCAAACATCTCTACAATATGTAGATGCATTATAGAATATGTAACAATTCACTCAACACTCCACTCGACGTCGAACGTTCCCAAAGGTTTGTTACCTATTGCTCTGATACCACTAAATGTCACGACCCATCCCACTACGCGTGGAAATAGGACATGTGGCACGCCACCAAGGCTCATCCAAACACCATCTAATAGTATGCAGCGGAAAGGATTATAAAACAACCCTGTATATAATAAAACTTAGGGAACATTACCCTCTGATTTTGTAAAATCCTTGGAAGTCAGAGTTATAAAAAGTTTTGGCCAAATAGAAACACATCCAAAATACTCAGTTTTTTTTTAAAAAAATAGAGGTTCAGTCGACTGATCAGGGAACTCAGTCGACTGCTCAGTCGACTGATCAAAGTCCCCAGTCGACTGTGCTAAGCAGAACCAAAATGTAACATTTCCAAAAGGGGTCCAGTCGACTGATCTGGAGACCCAGTCGACTGGTTTTACCATAATCAAAGCAGTGGCCAAATTCAACAGTGGTTCAGTCGACTGATCAAGGGTCCAGTCGACTGCTTCTCTTACTATTCACTTTCAGTATCTCCATCCTACGAGATCCAGTCGACTGATCCTGGGTTCAGTCGACTACTCCTCTGCTGGGCAGCCCTGTGTTGATAATTCACAACTCATGCTTCTCATTAACCACCAAAAATCGCAACCAATGCCAAATACAACATTCGAAACATAACTAAAGGCATTCAGTTACAAGATTACAATACTAAGAAAGTAGTCTATGATTCTATTCCAACCTTTTACAATTTACAATCCTTACACAAGTTTTAGAAGTTAATCCAAAAACATATACAAGTGATATCCCCGGCGTTCTTTAACGGCCTCACTCATCGCGCTTCTTCTTGTCTTTCTTCTTACCTGCAATGGAGTACATCTCCACTGCTCAGCTATATGCTAAGCGTACAATTCTAAATGTATGCTTATATGACAATTCATGATTTAAGCATCTAAAACACATAGAAATAGTCTCTAGGGTGAGTAGTACGCATTCATCTGGTCGATGCCGTAGGAGGCCCACCTCTCCCACGCATCTCGTACACTGGTTGGGCCTTCCTCCATACCAGGTACCGTGTCCTGGTTGGGCCCACCTCCAATCCAGACACAACCAAAATTCCAATTCTATCACAATCACAATCACAATCCTCAAGGTTCGAGGAGCTTACCTTGGATGAATTTGCATCAAACTCCCTTTTGACCCAAGTAGACACATAGCATGCTCACATAAATAGTTATACGTGCTTTTATCATAATTTCACGTGCATAATTAACGGGCCTAATTAATACATGAATTTTGCCCGGATCCAAGAATATCAAAAATGATGTTCAAAACATGAAAATCCATATATTTCATAGATCTAGAATTCATAGCTCGTGCGATTTCTCCGAAACTTCGAAGGATCGACTAGAGGCCCGAATAAACGTCGGATTTCCAATTATACGCGATTCCTACGAGTTTTACCTGATTTTCCCCCAAATTCTAGAAATTAGAGTTTTTAGAAAAATTAGCCAAACATGGCCTAAGTAGTATCAAAACGTAGGCCTTACCTCCACGAGTTCAAATCTCGAATTTGAAGAAAAACTGACAGACGAACGGTCGCCGTTTGTCGTCGCAAAGCCCGGAGCACCCAATCTCCCTTCTCTCTCCTCTCTCTAGATATTTTTGAGTTTTGGATGAGAATGAATCTCATCCATTATTATTTATAGGCAAACGTTCTGGAAATTACGTTTACCTCCCCGCAAGTTTCTCAAACTTCTAATTAACCCATGAAACTTCACACACGTCCATTTTATGCCTTTACGAGTGAAAATTATAAATTTCAAAAGTTTCCGACTAAATCTCGTTTGAGTCCAAAACTTACGTCCGAAAACTAAGTTATGTGAAATCTCTACACAACCTACCTTTTTATTTAACGTGTCACTCACGTTCTCACCACAGTTTTCAAAATGATATAATAATATCAAAATTACCAGAATTTACCAAACACAGGTAAAATTACTATTCATAAAAATACCAGATAAGTCAAATAAAATTTAAGTCACATAAATGCCATTAACTCGTGCCAATGAAAATCTCAATTACCAATTTCCTCGTGTCCTTACTGACACCTTACCGTTGACTCACAGTCAACTCCACCTCAGATTATTAATAAACATTAATAAGCGACAAAATCTCAAATATGAAATGATAAACCATGGAATTCTGGAACGGGTGTGACAACAGTGAAATGTTTTAATTATGTCAAAAGCACGGTGAAATGTGTTTGAGTTTGTTTAGTTGCTATTTGGGTCAAAGGAGTGCGTGGTACCAAGCCATTATTGTGGAGCCATTATAGGCATAAGGTCGCACGTTTGAAGAAAAGAAACGTGGGTCTTACCTGGTCGCATGGACTTATTGGAGAGGAGTCGCGGACTAGGAGTGTGGACTGTACACGTGAGACTCCGGAGACTAGTATGAAACGTAGAAAATGTGAATGCGAGCATGTTCATCATTCATGTGCATCGTTGTTTTATTCACTAAGCGTTAGCTTAAACTAATCGAAATATGTATGGTTATTTAAATAACCATTGTAGGTGTGAATGCCAGTGACGAATCGGAGAAGTGAGCACTTGGGATTGGGAGTTCACTTAGAAGGCAACTTGAAAGTCTAACTTGTAGTTTTGTAATAGAATAGTTGTTTAATTCACTTTGTGACTTGGCATTGCAATAGAATTTGGAGATTAGAAGCTTGGGACGTGTTTGAATGGGTGCAATATATATTTTCGTATGTTTCCTGATAGTTTGGAATTGGTAAATCAGCTCATAGATGAAAGTTATTAAGCTTAGAGTTGGGAATTTCTGTAGAATGTTCTGCTGCAGGGTAACCAGTCGACAGGACCGAGTGCCAGTCGACTGGATTCATTCTTTGAACGAGACAGTGCCTCATTTTTGTAAAAGCGGTCGACTGGGTCCCCTAACACAGTCAACTGATTTGTGTATCAGAATCAGACTTTCTACTTAGACTAGAGTTTAATCGACCAGACAGTACCAGTCGACTGGGAATTTGACACCCCAGTCGACTGGACATAGGAGGCAGTCAACTGGATTGAGTAGATGAGGGGTTGGAACTCTCTGGGACTCAAAGCAGTCAACTAGATCTGTGATGCAGTCGACTGGATTGCTGTTTTCAAATTAAATCTTTTCTTCCAAGTGTTTAAATGGGAAAAACATCATTTGTTCAAATTTGTATGGTTTTTACAAACTCGTAGTCCAATGTGTTTCGAAGTGGACTTTACTTTAAAGAGATCTATTCGATTGTTTTCCACTGTGTGTTATTAAACTAATTCTTTTGAGAGCATTAATGAATTGAATTAGCCTCGGTGGCGTGCCATGGGCTTCAGTTCTGCTATTGTGAGACCGAGTTGTGACATAAGAGGTACAACATCAGTGTCAGAAAATCAGTTTGGTTTATGCCTAGGAGGTCAACTATGGAAGAAATTTATTTACTTAAGAGACTAATGGAAAAGTATAGAGAGAAGAAAAAAGATCTATATATGATTTTTATTGATTTAGAGAAAGCTTATGATAGGGTGCCGAGAGATTAATTTGGTGGGTGCTAGAGAAGAAGGGAGTGACCAAGGTTATAGTGATGTGGTGAAGGATATGTATGATGAAGCAGTTACTACAATTAGATCATCAGTCGGAGAAACAAGTGAATTCCCAATTACCGTAGGCTTGCACCAAGGGTCGGCCTTGAGCCCTTATTTATTCGCCTAATTATGGATGAATTGACTAGACATTATCCAAGATGAGATCCCATGGTGTACGTTATTCGCAAATGATATTGTCTTGGTTGATGAGACTAAAGGGAGACTCAACACTAAACTAGAAGCTTAGACAGAAGCACTAGAGACTAAGGGGCTAAAGATAAGTAGGACAAAAACAGAATTCATGGAATGTAGTTTTAGTTATATTGGAAGTACAGACAACGAAGCAGTGAAGATCGAAGATCAGGAGATCCCAAAGAGGGAACACTTTCGCTATCTAGGTTCAATGATCAGTAGAGATAGAGAAATTGGTGATGACGTGACCCATAGAATTAAAGTAGGCTGGCTCAAGTGGAGGAGCACTTCCAGAGTGTTATGTGACTAGAGAATACCAGCAAAATTGAAAGGAAAATTTTACAGGACAGAGTGTTGGGCAACTAAGAAACAACACATTGGCAAAGTGAGCGTAGATGAGATGAGGATGTTAAGATGGATGTGTGGTAAGACTAGGAAAGATACAATTAGAAATTAGTACATTCGAGAGACTACAGAAGTGGCACAGATTGAGGATAAGTTGAGGGAGAATAGACATAGTGGTTAGGCCACATGCAACGAAGACCTGTAGATACACCTGTGCAAAAGAGTGATAAGATCGTAGTGCCTGGAATGGTTATAGGGAGAGGCAGACCTAGACTTACCTGGGAGTATGTAGTGCAACAAGATATGAATATATAATTTAAATGAGCATATAGCTCTTGATCGTGCAGAATGGAGAAAAATGATTCATATAACTGACCCCAATTGATTGGGACACAAGGCTTGGCTTGGATTGGTTTGGTTAGTTCTTTCACCCAAAACTCAAATAAAGTCACCAAATATTATTGGAGAGTGTGTTGTTCAATGAATTATTTTGGAATAATCGTGTATCGATTATTCAAGGAGAAAAATGTTAGGCGCCGGCATACCAGCGGCACGATACCATCCGAGATTCGAAATGAAAAACAAGAAGTTAAAGAATATGCAAGGATTGCCAACGACAACGAACACGCGTCAGATGGTAATATCGTGTGTTTGGAGTAATGTAATTTAACTAATGTACAACCATAAAAAATCAAAAGCAAAATCAAAATAAATAGTGTACAACAACCAAGTTGCATGCATTTATTGTTCAACCATAAAAAAATTCAGTTTGCATTTAATTTAACCAAGTTGCATGTATTTATTGTTCAACCACATCAATTTAAAACCCCACCAATGTAAAAATATATCACCAGACCACTTGTTAGAAAGGGTTAGAAATTCAACAACGTTAATTCCGAAATTCGACCACTAATATATTGGTGCACATCAATCTTTATATTCAACCACATAAGACCACTTGTTAGAAAGGGTTAGAAATTCAACAACGTTAATTCATAAATTCAACCACTAATATATTGGTGTACATCAATCTTCATATTCAACCACATCAATTTAGAAATGCAATCATATATTGATTGTTCAACCATATCAATTCAACAACTGTCCCACCATTTAATAGAAAGGGTTAGAAATTTAACACACCAATTTATTGTCAATCGTTGCAATTTATTGGTATACATTATTAGAGTTGTATATAAAGATCAAATACTGTGACACCCGCTTCTGTGATTATATTTTAATTATAATTAGCATACATTATTAATTATATAATGATGTTGGAAATGCATTTATGATGTGGGTCTTGACTTACTAAGTTGATTATAGGTATCCAATTGAGAACCCAGATGTGGCCAATGTGGCAGTCCCGAATTGGGACATGTGTTGAGAGGTCCCTGCGTGTTGGGATGGTGATGTGGAATCACCTATGTGCTTATATGTTTATTATGGGCTTATGTAATATATTCTAATGTTGTCTTATATCATGTTGTTTAGTGGGAAACACTTTTGTGGTCAGTTTGGGGTGCCTTTATGAGTGCGAATCGGACACACTACATAATTAGTAGGTTAATTAGTATTTTTATAAAATTATATGGGACTACTTATGTGACCCATACGACACATAGACAAACACCAATTTAAGTTTGGGATAGTTTAAACAAGGTTTCATAACTTATAGGGGCATAATTGCAAAAAATTGGAACTTGAGGGGATGTAATAGTAAAATCACAAAGTAGGCCTTTACATGTTGCTTGACATGTGTAGGAGGGGTGACACATCACCTTCCTCCTTCTTCATTTTCAGTTGTGATACAGAGAGAGAAACGAGATTTGTACGGAAATTCCGCCGAGCTTTCGACGTCAATTGTTGTGCCGATTGACGTTTAATTTCAATTCTGACCAACTATTCGAACTCTTGAAGGTGAGTCTAACGCATAGATACCAATTTGATTAATTTCCGTAGCAGTTTTTCCGCACCCCATTTCAGGGGTCATGCTCATAATTCCTAATTCTTGTACATGATTTATACTCGGTGATTAGAGGAGTAATAATCTTGAATTATAAACGAATTCTACGAGGTGAGTGATACTAATTGGGATTTATGGGCGAATACCCTGTTTTGGTTCATTTGTATGCTAAGCATGTCTAACTGTGTAATTTAGCTTGTTTAGTTAATGTTGAGCAAACTCATGTGGTTAATTAGGCTCAATTGTATGTTAAAAGCATGATGTGATGACTTTATGTGGGCATGTTAAGTTGTCTATTTGGGTCAAAGGGATTCCTATGCTTGTCATCATGTGTGTTGGTTTATAAGCCGCCAGAGGCTTTTGGGTATTGCACGCCTGACGGGAGAGGTGTGGGTGCTTGTCGGTCGCGTGGATCCAGTGATGGAATCGTGTATTGGGTTGAGGGTGAATACACTTCTATTCCCGACGGCTATAGTTATGTGTAGTATGGTGGATTTGGACTTATTGTTAATCCATGTTTCCAATTATTGTCATTCACTAAGCATATAGTTTATATACTGTAGTGGTTATTAAAACCATTATAGGTGAGTGTTACACCCCGGATCCATTTTTTAAAAATTAACATCCTTTTAAATGCTTAGGACCCATAGTACTGTAAACGATTCTCTTTTCCATAGCATTCTCTGCTTCCTCTCTTCTTTTTCTTTTCTTTTCTTTTCTTTTCCTTTTTTTTTCTTTTTTTTTCTTTGTGCATGTATAGCTATCAATAAACATAGACTAAATTACATTTTGGTATCCTGAAGTTTGGGCGAAGTTTCACTTTGGGCCCTCTAGTTTCAATTGTAACACGATGGCCCTTGTAGTTTTGAATTGGTTTCAATGTAGGCCAAGCTTCTATCTTCGTTAGTGCAACTTGACGGTGCACCCGTGTGCCTTGAAAACTCCAAGGTCCAAAGTGGAACTTCTTCAAAACTCTAGGGCCCAAAGGGAAACTTCGCCTAAACTCCAGGGCCCAAAGGGAAACTTCACCCAAATTATAGGGTACCAAAATGTGACTTTTTGTCAAGTTGCACTAACAGAGTTAGAGGCAGGGCCTACATTCAAAAATAGAGGGCCCAAAGTAAAACTTCGCCCAAATTATAGGGTACTAAAATATAATTTAGCCATATATATATATATATATGAGAGAGAGAGAGAGTCCAAAGTGAAACTTCGCCCCAACTACAAGATACTAAAATACAATTTAGCCATATATAAAAGAGAGAGAGAGAGAGAGAGAGAGAGAGAGAGAGAGAGAGACCCGATCTCTTGTCCTTATCAGCTGGTCAAAACAATAACACGCAACCAATATATACCAAATAACTGAAAGATTAAAGGAGATAGAATTTCTACATGATTCGGCAATGTGCCTACATCCACACCGAATAGCCAGAAGTTTCCACAATATCAAAACAATTAGGATTACAACTTATATATCTCCTATAGGTACATAGTAAAATCCCCAAAATACTCATACCGTACCGCTATAAGCCGCAGAGCTCTACCACTTAGACTCTTAGACCTAAAACAACAAACCCATTACAAAATGAGTCACGCTCAACATTAGCCCTCATCCCTGATGACCAAAAATTCCATAGCTATCTCATTCCCCTTATTTTATTGATTTGACAATAAATAGTCACCCAAAGTCTTCTAGACTCTGTGACTCATACGCAAATGTGTGTATATATATATATTGTGATTCAAAGGTCGATCAACACTAATTCAAGTGAGGCCACCTAATGCTTTTGTCTCAATTCTCAAATTTTTCTTCGTTGATTTTTCTTGATCTTTATTCATGAATATCACACACACGTGGCACACTACTACAACATATCACATGACACATGAAATATTTACTTATATTTATATACAAACCCTTAATAATCTAATAATCTCTATTCCGATCCCATAAAATTTAGTAATAAATTAAAAAGAAATAACAAGAAATATATTGGTGTTATATTCTACCCTCAAAAAGAATTTTGTCCTCCAAATTCAGCATGCACCTTCTCAAATCTCCATCATGTGTGAAAGAAGATATGTCAGTTTCTCTTCCTTTTTTTTTTTTTTTCAGCATAACAATTTTATTGAAGTAATAGACAAAGTCCATAAAGGAGTACAGTAAGGCAAAGTTATCACCTTTGCTAATGCCAAAACTTAAACAAAAGTTTATGCCATAACCCAAAACGAGCCATACAAAGAACCCAAACTCCATTCATCTCTGCAGCAAGAGTGGGACAAATACCTCCATATGAGTTGTTTTAGTAACAGATATCAGTCTACTTAAACAATGAGTTTTGTCATAATTGACCAATCGTACTTTTCGCTACCCAATAAAAATAAAAATATTTATTTTCCCATTATGTTTAGTTGACAGAAGAGCCAACTACACTACCCAACTCAACTATCCTTCTTATCCACATGAAAAATATTACTGTAATAAATTAATGGTGAGCCAACTGCTTAGTGAGACAATCTCATTTACTAAAAAATATCATCAGTTGTTATTTTTACCACAATCACATCTCACACATATCAGCTTATACTGAAACTCACACTGTCCAGTGCATGCATATGCGATGATTCATGTATTCATCGTTCTTTTTCACTAGTTATCAATCAGTCATCAACATATTATCAACACGTACACACCAGCCCAGCTCAAAATCTGCACAATCACATGGCCACAACACCCCAGCCCAGCTCTAAAGGCGTATACTATCCACTAGCCCAGCTTGAAATGAAATAGCATATTAGTGCACTAACAGTAGGATTATCTTAGTCTCAACCATCACATGATCACAACACCCCAGCCCTGCTCGAAAGGTGTATACCATCTAACAGCCTAGCCCAAAATAAAAGAGTATATGAATGCACTAACTATAAGACTATCTTAGTCTCAGCCATCACAACACAGACTACGTTGGTCCTTCAATTACCATAAGGCCTCGACCTTAATAAGTATCAATTTTTTTAATTGACCAATTAATGCTTGCTTCCATAATCAACACAAACAAAACCAAAGTTTCCAAATGACACCTTCCAAGTTTTCCTGTTTCTTCTTTAAAAAAAAAATAAAGAAATGCGTGACAATAATCATACAATCACCTTTTCCATAGGTGATGTAGGACTAAGTACATAGACAAGCTTACCTCACTATTTGGTCGTATAGTGAACTCTATCACCCACCCACACTTGGTAGCTTGTATAGTGAGTCACTGTAACGCTCCGAAAACCAAGCTACGTGGATGAGGTCAACGAGACAGGCGCTATAAAAGAAAGCAAGGGATAGTCCTATGTGGACCAATCCAACAAGACGGGAGCATAGGGGAATCCTACGTGGATTCCGAAAAAAAGTCAATAAGTCAAGGATTGACCCACGGGGACCAAACGGTCAAATAGGGCCAATCAAAATAGATTTGACTTAAGCACATTTTGAAATAAAGGTTGTAAGTTTAAACGGGAATGATAAAGAATTTAAAAGAATTTTAAATGAAAGGAAACCTTAAGAAACTAAAAAGGTTTTTAGGGTACAAATTGTTCCTGAAGAAAGTCCAAGAAGGTACAAACATAAGCAGAATGGATTTAACACCATGAATTCAAGGTACAGACGAATCCTGAGGAAAGTCCAAATGATCCTTAAGAAGGTACAAACATAAGCAGAATGGATTTAACACTATAAATTCAAGGTACAGACGAATCCTGAGAAAAGTCCAAATGATCCTTAAGAAGGTACAAACATAAGCAGTATGGATTTAACACTATGAATTCAAGGTACAGACGAATCCTGAGAAAAGTCCAAATGATCCTTAAGAAGGTACAAACATAAGCAGAATGCAATCAATACTTATGAATTCGAAGTACATAGGTTGAGTTCGGGTACAAAGAAGAGGAGGTAAACATGTAAGCTTAGTAATCTAAATCAATGTCCAAGATTCAAAATTACAGCTATTACAATTTCCTCAATTCCAACTATGTAATGAAAACATTTTTAAAACAAGACTCGACAAGGGATGTATTCAAAAGAGTTCACTGGATCGACTACTCATGGGCCTTGCCCTTGTCGACGACACCTGAAACAAAATGGTTTTATAGATTCATTAAGCACGACGGCTCAGTAGATAGCATTGAAGAAATGTACTACTATTTCTAAAATCATGCTAAGACATGCGGTGCAATGATTTGCCACCGTGGCAATGTATTTAGTCGTAAGGCCAAACCGTGCAACTTCCCAATACCAAATGCCATAACCACTCGCTCTCAACACCAGATGCGAGCCACTCCAACGTGAGTGTAGCATACAAGATCTCCGGTAGCTAGCCGAATATGACCTTGCGTTTTCAAATGTTTTAAGGATCACAAACAACCTTCCTCACCTCACACCCGCTTCCGGAATTTCATCAATTTACAACCCCAAACGGGGATTCAAAAGACATTCCCCAATCATGGGAATTCTAGCAAAATTCATACTCCCAAGCCAATGCCATGTATGATATGTCGACTTGGCGATTATGAAATGTGGCAATAATGATTATGCAACTACAATGTTATTTCTAACAATTTCAATGTTAAGAAATTACACATAGTAGTTCATGATACCAAGGCTAATTAAATAGAAGGAAAATCATGTAAAGCATAATCAGCAACTCAAACAATTAAGAGATTTGTAGTATCTTTAATCTAGGTTGAGTATAATTTCAATTAAATCACATAAGAGCATGCAAGCACATAGATGAAGATGTAGGAAAATCCTAAACTAGATTAACAAGTATTAGGTATAACCCTACACATAGCAAACCATGAGATTAGATCTAGGAGTGCGCTTAGTCAATGAAATCTACCTCTTGAGTATTTAGGAAAAATACTCTCACCAAAGAGACCCAAAGGGGAAAAATCATCAACACTAGCAAATCCCATAAGCTATCAACACCTAGTTAAATAAAATCACGTTAGGAATGGGAACACTAAGATGTATCAAGAAAAAATCAAAACTAACCCTTGAGTATAAGATCAAAAAGTAACAAACCGTAGACCTTACGGAGGATCCAAGAACACTGGTGTGAAGGTCTTGGTGAGATGAATAATTTTGCCTCTAATGGTCAAGCTCCAAATATGGCTCTAAGGTCTTCAAAGTTGAGTTTGAAGCTCTAAGCTTCCATGGAGATTTGATCTCCTAACCAAGACAGAGAAATGAGGGATATAGAGAGAGAAAAGAAAAGAAAAAAAAGTGAAGAGAGAGAGAGAGAGAGAGAGAGAGAGAGAGAGAATCGGCTAATGAGGGAGAGGGGAGAAGAGAGAAGAAGTTGTGTTGGGGAAGTTTCCTAAAATAAGGGGAGTGGTTGGGTGTGGTGCCCACACACACACAAAAGCACATACACACATGTGTACCCACATGTGACCAATTAAACCACTAAAGATACCCACTTGAACAGAAACTTAAATTTATTGTCCCAACCCAAGTCCCACATTGATCCAAAATTACTAAATTACCCTTAAAAAAAATATGGGTTTCTACAGTCACCCTCCCATAACTAGTGCCGAGCTCATGAATTTGGTTATCACATTCCAGACTTAGTCCCACAATTCCGGCTAGGTTCAAACACTAATACTATTCTGTCACACCTTGCATCCACTTTTAAAAAAATAACATTCTTTTAAATGATTAGGACCCACGGTACTCTAAATGATTCTCTTTTCCACGGCATTCTCTGCTTCTGCTCTTCTTCTTTTTTCTTTTTTTCCTTTTTGGCTCAAATGCACTTTGGTACATTGTACTTGTAGCGAAATCTCACTCTGGGCCATATATTTTTGATTGCAACACATTGGGCCCTCAATTTTCAAACTTGTTTCAATCAAGGACAATCGTTAACGACGTTTAAAAAAAAAGTAAACAGACTGTGGTCCATAAGTAGAGGGCCCAAAGTGAAACTTTGCTATAAGTACAGGACCTAAATTGAGACTCCATGTGGTCCTTTCTATTATACTTTTTTTTAACGCCGTTAACGATTATCCTTGATTGAAACAAGTTTGTAAATTGAAGGCCCGGCCCAAAGTGTTGCAATGGAAACTGTAGGGCCCAAAATGAAACTTTGCTATATATGTAGACTTGACGTCATCCCTACCTTCCTCTAGTATATCACTAGTAGTTCTTCGAGTGTGGCACGCACCTTTTTGTTTGTTTTGGAGCAGGGTACCAAAGTGTTTTTTAGCCTTTTTTTTCCTTGTGTGTGTATAGCTATCAATAAATATATAAGAGAGAAAGAGAGAGAGGGAGAGAGAGAGAGACCCGATCTCTCGTCCTTATCTGTTGGTCGAAACAATCACACACAACTACTATATACGAAAAATAGAAAGATTAAAGGAGACAGAGGATTTCTACGTGGTTCTGCGATATGCCTATGTCCACACCGAAAAGCTAGAAGTTTCCACTATATCAAAATAATTAGGGTTACAACTTATATATCTCCTATACGTTCATAGTGAAATCCCCAAAAATACCCATACCGTACTGCCATGGCTACGCTTCGCTCTTCCATGGACCACAGGGCCCTCCCACTTGACTCTTGGGCCTTAAGCATCAGACCTGTAAGAAATTTTGTGAGCCATATGGGCACCCACATACATTGGACCAGGTCTAATGGGCTTTGGCCTTTTAGAGACCTAGGGTGTGTGCCTATATATATGTATATTGTACACATAGCTAGGGTTGCCTCTAGCACACCCTATGAGATACAATTGGTCTCTCTCTCTCCCCTCTCTCTCACAGTATTCTCTCTCTTGGCCATCACCATTGGAGCTATGGGATTTAGCGCGTGACTGTCATGGGGATTGCTCCAGTAGCGTCTTCTACGACCTATGCGGAGCACAAGAGGGTACACGGAAGCAATGTAGGTGCAGCATGTTCGTGGTTCTTGATTGGGCTCGTAACAACACCGTTCGGCGATCCGTTGGGTTATTCCGCTAGGTAAGTGACCTAAACCCAACTAGTATGCTTGCGTGCATATTTTCAACATTGGTATCAGAGCCAATAGGTCGTTGATTCACATTATTGCCCAAAACGAATTTGTCATTAAAGCTCTTGAAGCTTTTACCAAAAACTTGATAAAATCGAATTTTCAAGTGGGTCTAATATAAAACTCCAATTGAGGTCCCAATTTTTTTTTATATGGTTGTGTCCCATATGGTCCCCAGAGTCCCCCACAAAAGGTCTCATGACTTGATTGTCTCCAATGTGGGAGAAACCTGAAATCATAGTTTTTTTGGGTCTAATACCTTTGCCCACATTTTATAATCTGTTTTTATATCCAAACTAGTTTTTTTTAATCTATGCCATGTGGGTTTATATAATACTTGAATTTTTGTTGAGAGACAAAGCTAGTATGGCCTCTGGAAGTTGGTCGCGCGCACATGAGGCTGCTGCGCATAGGGTTTTGCTAAAGAAGATGAACCTAATACACCCTATCCCAGTCGCGACACATGGTGAGTGGGAAACAATCCCCTTCATGATGCCTAGTTTGGACCTAGTATCTAGGATTATTGGGTTTATTTCCTGGGCAAAGTTTGCAACTTGTGCGTGTGGGTCCAAGGTGTATGTGAAAAGTTTTATAGTTTTTTTTTACTTTGTAAAAGAATACCTGCTATATCTATTTATTAATAAAACAATTTATGTTTTATTGAAAGCTAAGGTTTTAAATTAGTTTAAATATGTTTTAAATTACTTTAAAATTCTAGAAAATTATGAAAATTCAGACTTTCAGTATTTCAGTGTTTAGTAGACTGTTTGGAACTCTAGGATAGTTTTTGTAAACTATCATGTATTTATGATATTTTAGAGCATATAATTTATGTTCTTGGACATTATTTAATTGCTTAAAATATTCATAATACGTTATTAATTTTTGAAATTAATAAGGGACATAAGGGACACTGTTTTAAGACCATGTAAAATTTTGTGGGACCCATAGATAATTTTTGGTAAATTATCTCAATCATATTAATATTTTAGAGCATACAATTGTGTGTTTTTGTACGCATATTAAAATATTTTTATTGATTATTAATTCAAGGAATTAACACTATGTGTTTAGAACACTAGTGGTAGCTTGAGAAAATTATTTTAGTGTATTTTCTCGCTCTTTGGGACATATTCTAGAGCATATATATTGTGTTGAGTACACAATATTAATTGCTTAAAATATAACCAATTAAAGTTGTTTACTCTTGAATTTAATGTCTAGTGTTTTTGTACACTGATTGGAGACTTGGGAAAATTTTATGAATTATCTCATTTTTGTTTTGGTATTTTAGAGCATAAAATTTATGCATGTGGGCATTTATTTAATTGCTTAAAATAGCCAAAATTGATTATTAATTTTTGAAATTAATATGGGGTGTTTGGAACACCATATTAGACCACTTAAAATCCTTGGAGAACAAATTCCTTAAAATTTTTGTATTTTTGGGAATTTAATTGCTCATAGTTATTTTGTTTAACTAGATCAATTTATTTTGTTAAATTGATTCAAAATGCTTTTGTGCCTTTAAGAAATTTCGGAAATTTTTATTTATAATGAAAATTTTGTTTTTCAATTAATGAAATTTTCCATAAGATTTTAAATTAATTGTTAATTTAAAGGGTCCTTAATAAATTGGTTTTAAATTATATTTTAAGACCTAAAATTGGGTTAAAATTAATGAAAAATTCAGGATTTTTTCATTAATTTTACCTGGCTTATGGGAGCTATTCGGGCTGTGCAATAACCATTTTATTGCACATTTTATTATTTTTAGAGGCTCATTGCATTGTTGGTCACGTTTAATTACTGTTATTTGTGATTGGTTGACCCTATGACCTCTAATTCCTCCTCCTTAAGTGGAGTGACGGATGAGTCCATTCATTTTATAATAAGACCACATGAGTGCTTGATGTGTGTGATTAATACATTTTAATCTGGCTTAAATGAATGGACAATAATTGATAATTAAAGAGCTTGTACCCTCACGATGTATGTTTAAGGTTGTTTCTGTGTATGTATATGAACAAAGCATCCCTATTTTTTTATGGGCTATAAATGTAATGTGAGGACGAGTGTTTACATTTCTTGTATTGGAAAAGCCTACTTGTAAAGGGATGGTTTTCTTTGTTCATAAATCATACACTTGAATTACCTTAACATGAGCTCTAAGTTGTCAATTCGGACCCACGTGGGGGTCCATGCGCACTCTTGTTGTATGATGCACTTTATATCTTGTGGATGATCTTAGATAGGTAATTGTACCATCTAATTGATGTTTGTTTAGAAAAATCAACTATAAAAGGTTTTTCTTGATTTACAAAATTAAGATTTGATTAATGAGCAATAGCGATTTTTTTGGTCTTAAATTGTAGAAAGGGGAAAACTCATTTGTAATTGGATTTTAAAACAAACCTTATGAAATGTGCAAATAATAATGTCAATCCCTTGCGCATGTTCTCAAATATTATTATTCAAATTTTTTGGATTCACAAAAACAAATATTTTCCAAACCACACTTTGTCGATCTTTATAAAAGTAACAAGTTTAAAAGGGACTAATTTTTTTTGGAATATGGCACTGCAAAGTAACACACCGATAGAATGAGTAAGAGCTTATCGGCTTTAGGCTTATTCTATAGTTCAACCCATCAAATTGAATTATGGGCCTCCGGCCCAATATCATTATAACCTTAATAGCCTATGATACTTGGCTCGAGAAGGATCATAGCACACGCTTTATGAAAAGCAGCATGCACCATGATCTTGTTGGGAAGTATATGTACTACCCAATAGCCAAGGTATTATGAGATCAGCTCAAATTTGTTTTCGATGGCACATTCAATACTAGATTAAGCATCTAGTTATGAAGTTCGGGAAAGTGAAGGAAACGTTCCAAGTACACGATGACTGGACATCTAAGGTCGATGACAGGTATGATTCGTGATTTCATAATACTCGGAACATCTTTACTGGCAAACTGCAGTTTCAGGCTATGATTAGTTCTTTGCCTGATTCGCGGGTCCATAGAAAACAAATCATGATCCACAACGGAAGTGTTAAATTTTTTGTTTTGACATCTTTTGATATGTTGAGCTGAATACAGAGCGCCAAAAAGGTGAGATGAACCGTATAGCTATACTCTTGACCACTACTTCCATAAGTGGAAGTAAGCGCAAGGCTAGTGGGCCTAAACACAATGGTAAAGGTAAACCCGCCTGGAGGCAGGGTGGGGCCAGCAAGTTTGCGCCCAAGGCTAACAGGTGGAAGAGCGCAATCGAGGGCGTTTTTCAGTTCGGTGGTAATAGGATGGACATTTTTGGGTGGTAGTGTTACCAGGACATGGTTATCTAGGGATAACTGCTTAAGAATTGTTTTCATAAATTCTAGTTTTCTCTATTATTCATTTATTCTGAGACGTGACATGCTGGACTTGAACGCATAGGATGAGATAGGATGACTTGATTAGCTCGAGAAGCCCTTTTTTTGGGCCCACTCGCTAAGGTTGACCTACCTATGTGTGAGTCTTGCTTAGTTGGCAAAGCATACCGAAAGCCTTTTAGAGAGGCTATTAGAGCTACTCAAGCATTAGATCTAGTTCACTCAAATATCTGTGGACCTATGGTTGTAAAGGCACGTCATGGCGCCTCTTATTTTCTCACTTTTATAGATGATTTCGCGCGATGTGAGGATCGCGAGTACTTATCTAATCAGTTCTGGGAATTGTGTGAGGAAAAAGGGGATACGTAGACAACTTTCTATCCCAGAACTCCGCAATAATATGATGTTGCAGAAAGAAGGAATAAGACATTCCTAGATATGGCTAGGACTATGATGGCGCAACTCAACCTCCCAGTATTGTTTTGAGAGGATGTACTCTTGATTGCTGCCTACATAGTAGAGTGCCTCTCCTCAGTCAGTTCCTTCTACCCCTTGTGAGCTATGGAAAGGCGGAAAGTTCATTTTGGAGCATTTGCGCCCGTGGAGCTCAAGAGGTTATGTTCACTATACCTTGCATAAGTGCGACAAAATACGCTCGAGAGCTAGAAAGCATACCTTTAAAAGGTATTCTAATAGCTCGACAGCCTATGTTTCGTATAATGAACAAACGGGTATAGGAATGACAGAAATGGTGTCACATGATATTGAGGATGACTTCCCCAGATTTGTATTACTAAGAGAAATCTTGACCTCCATGAGTTGGAGGATGTTGAAGACAACATACCATCTTTAAGCGAGGGTGGGGAGATTGAGATTCCACATCCAGTAATCGCTATAAAATGGTACTAGTCTCCAGCCGAGTGGGAGTACACTGCTAGACGCTAGTGGGAGTGTACCAGATAGTGGGAGTGCACCACTAGGCACTCAAGATTCTCAGGTAGTACACTGTATGGTGATGAGGAAAACGTTCCCTATCGCTGTTTTGAAATTGAGGAAGACATTTTCATATGTGTGCAAATGTGTGCACAAGTGGATGAGGATGAGCCTGCTTCTTTTGTTGAAGCATTTTTCTTCGTCTGCTGAAGCTGAGTGGATAGTTACTATGCCAGACGAGATGAGCCCTGTGGACGTAAATAAGGTCTAGGAGTTAGTTGACATTCTGCCTGTGCGTAAGGCTATTGGAGACAAGTGTGTTTACAAAATCTAATGCAAGGCAGATGGTTCAATTGACAAGTATTAGGCGCGCCTTGTGGCGATAGTTTGTACCCAGAGAGGGTATAGACCATGGAAACATGTTCTCCCAAAGGGTGAGATCTGACTCCATTCGCCTTATCCTAGCAATTGTCGCATATTTAGTTTTTGAACCTTTTTAGTTGGATGTTTAAACTGTTCTTTTCTCAATGGAGAACAAGACGACAAGATAAATATGGATCATCCCATTGGTGTTGTGACCAAAGGGAATGAGCGCAAAAGTGTGCTGTCTCAAACGATCTATTTATTATCTCAAATCGTCTAGGCAGTGGTACAATGTGTGTACATTAAATGGTCCAAGGAAAGTGTTTTAATTATTTATATGTTGATGACGTCCTTTTAACTGGGAATGAGATGAGTTTCATTGTCGCCACTTGAGAGTGGTTGCCCTCTCTGTTTGGGATTGAGGATATGGGTGATGCCAACTATGTGTTGGGAGTTTAGATTGTGAGAGATCGTTCTGAAGCTTCTCTTGAGAGTTCTTGAACGTTTTTCACATGAAAAGCTGTAAACCCATTGACATCCCATTTTTCTTTGGGACTCACGGGACTCACCTTGACCCTTAGATCAATGTCTTAAGAATAATGAGAAGAGGAAACAAATGTCCAGTTTGCTATATCCGTCCGTAATAGGGAATCTAAAGTATGCTAATGTGTGTACTCGGTCAGACGTCTGCTATGCGGTTGGTTTAATTAGTCATTGCCGTAGCAACCATGGTCCTGTCACTAGAGAGTAGTGAAGAGTATCTTGCGATATGTTCGCAGGAGTACTATGGACCTTGCCTCATACTGTCCACGATGGACGCATAATATGTGGTGTGCTCTACAGCTGTTTGAGAAGCTGTTTTGGTTGAAGAGTTTTTGCAGTGGCTAGGCTCTTTATCTCATAGTGATGAAGTTGTGCTCATCGAAGGTGATAACACGTAAGCCTGAGCACATGCAAAAGACTTCGAAAACCATTCTAGCACGTGTCACATTTGAGAAGTGGTTTGCGCAAAGGGAAGTTGTCTTAAGGCACATCTCCATTTGGGGATTTGATGTGCTTAGACATTTTATTGTATTATTGACATTATTATCCAAGTTTTTTATAAACTAGTTGGTTTCCATATATATATTTGTTATAAGTGGAACGGATGCACATTTCTTATATGTCACCGGGCTTGAATCGACCTGCTCACACGGGTGATTCACCTTGGCGCCGAGATAGCGAACTAGGACATGCGTGTCCATGGCGCTTAGATGGCGAGCAAGATGAGACATTTGTGTTCATGGCGCTTAGATAGCTGGCTAGGACATGTGTGTCCATAGCGCTTAGAATGCGAGCTTGAACACTTATATCTACGCAGTATAAGAACAGCAAGCTAGATATAAACCCTATTATTTCTATATGTCGCCTTAGATGGATCTAAGATGAGACCTTATACTTGGTCGAACATAGAGATATCCCACGACTCTATGTAGCCTGTTTACAACCGAATGTGAGTTTTCAGACGGGCGCTAAGAGGAGCGACTGTGCTGGGAGACTCAGGTTAGACGTTTTGTGTAACGTCTAGACTAAGATTCGTATGGCATTACTTGTTTTTCCAAACACAGAGTGACATGCCCATTTTGATGGAAGAACGCCATAGCATACATTTCATACTGTATGTGCTTTTGCGATCAATTGTGGAGCAGTGAATGGATTCCTCTTCATTGCTGTGTGAGCCATGTAGCATATCCAAGACATTGGTTATCCTACAAACTGGTTGCCTTCATGACTTGAGACTATGTCATGAAGAGGACGCTTGATGACAGCTACTTTAGCATGCTATCCTAGGACGACGAGACAATTCCATTCTATGGGGCGTGTCTGGGAAAGCGGTCAAGTTAGTCGGATTGACATGTGGGCTCAGGGAAGACTATTCAATAACACACCATGTTTTTGTGACTCATTAGCAGGCCTGCAACAATCATAATTTGTTACTGATATGTCATGAGTACATTACATTGAGGTGGTGTAGCAATTCTTTTCACCGAGGGATTGAGAATGCTGTGTCCGGTGTGGTTGAATCGTCTAAGGCATACACGAGAAGCTTCCGAGTGATGTGTCTTGCTGGTTATGGTGATGATTTGGCATTACACTCCTGTCGCTGTATTTTCTTTTCGTAAGGTCGCACGTTCTATTTCCCTGTATGAAGAGATGAGAAGTTCTGTTTTGAGAGATTGTTTTAGTAACAAGCCCTATGTGGGTGAGTGGGAGATGTAAGAAATTTTGTGGGCCATATGGGCACCCACATACATTGGACCAGGTCTAATGGGCTTTGGCCTTTTGGAGACCTAGGGTGTGTGCCTATATATGTATATTGTACACATAGCTAGGGTTGCCTCTAGCACACCCTATGAGATACAATTGGTCTCTCTCTCTCTCTCCCCTCTCTCTCACAGTATTCTCTCTCTTGGCCATCACCATTGGAGCTATGGGATTTAGCGCGTGACTGTCATGGGGATTGATCCAGTAGCGTCTTCTACGACCTATGCGGAGCACAAGAGGGTACACGGAAGCAATGTAGGTGCAACAGGTTTGTGGTTCTTGATTGGGCTCGTAACAACACCGTTCGGCGATCCGTTAGGTTATTCCGCTAGGTAAGTGACCTAAACCCAACTAGTATGCTTGCGTGCATATTTTCAACAAGACCCATTACAATATGAGCCACACCCAACATTATCCCTCATCTGTTGACCAAAAATTCCATAGCTATCCCATTTCCCTTATTTTATTGATTTAACAATCAAATATTCCCCTTATCTATCACCTGGCATGAAGCGCTCCTTTTTTTTTTTACCTAGACTAAGCGACTACTTGACATTTTTGCATTTCAGTGAAAGTAGTACTCTATTAATACAAGGATACAACAGCAAATTACAAAATATATCCTTCTTTCCTTCCTTGGTTCCTTATTATTCAACCTTACATTAGAAAAAAACAGCCTCATTCCTTTCTCAGATTGCAAGCAGTGTGAAGTAAATCCATGTGAAGCAAAATGGAATTCCATTATATGATTTATATATATATATATATATAATTTGAGCCCATTTAACGTATCAAAAACTGAATTACCATAGTCAAATTTGGCGAATTCTTCCAACAAAATTTTGGTTAAAAAGTCCCTCTTATTGAATTATTAGAGTTTAAAGGACAATCCAATAAGTCTCTGATTAGTGAAACTTAATGAAATCCAATCTTTATGTTACCAAATTTCAAATAATTAGCTCTGTGAATAATATAGAACTTTCGACTAAAATTCCCTTTTCCCGATAGGACAACACTTTGGTACTTTTTACTTTTTGTCACATCCCATTTTTTAGGGGACTTAACTTAACTAAACTGTAAATTATTTTTCAAGGTATGTAAAAAAATCCAAAAATTAGGGGGCTTCAATCTCCCTGTAACCCTACACAAATCCGCCCCTGTTCAAAAATAATTATTCGTGGTAAAATTAAAGAAGAAATTGTTGCATTTAAACAACTAATAAGTTGGCTATCGAGTTTATCCATTCAATCAAAGTAGTATTTGAAGTAATTTGATATGTTTGATTTGTGATTTTTACAGGAGGTTGTGGAATAGAACGTTCAACGAATCCAAGTAACTGGTTTGCTCTTAATGCATTACGAAGTTGAAGTCATAGTTGTAGACACTCCAATTTTGAACGATTGTCGAATTCAGGGGATGGTTACCTCTAGAAACCGATGACGACAATGTCCAAGAAATTCAAAGATGCTCAAAGTAATTCGGGCAAAATTTTCAAAAAGAGAAAAGGTGGGTGTTCAGTTTAATTCGGGTGTAAAAAATTACTAGTCCGAAAGTTTGGGTTTAAAAATATTTTCAAAAAATCATTTTTGAAAAAGAAAATGGGAAAGAAAGAGAATTTTTGGAAAAGAAAAGATAACAAAAACAAAAAATAAGTAATAATATAAGTATATATAGTCTATATATTTCGAAAATAAATAAAATGATAGAAAAGGCTGAAATTCTATCAGAAACGACATGCGGTGAAGCCAGCGGCGCGAGTGCCGCGCCGACACTCATTGAGTGATGCTCGGCATTCAGTGAGTGCCGCAACGGCACTCACTGAGTGCCTCAGGCAATTCATCGAGTGCCGTGGCCTGTAATAGTCTGTTCTTCTTATATATTCTAGAAGAAACCATGGCACATGGTTTTACACCCGAATTTACTGAATTAGCCCCTAAATATTGGTCTATATAAGGAGATGTTTATCTCCATTATAGGGATCTTCTTTTTCCTCATTGAACTTGAGAGATATAACAAGAGATATACACTTTAGAGAGAGAAATTGAGAGAAGATTTGGAAGAACTTTGAAGAAATTGAAGAATTTTTGAAGAGTTTGAAGGAATTTTTGAAGATCTTCATCAAGAAACAACAAAAAATTGAGGTTATTAGAGGTAACCTTATAATTTAATATAGATTTAGGCTATAATTCAATCACAAATTCATAGATCTAAGATCTTTACACATTTTCAAAACCTCTCTTCTTACCTCATTTCATCACACACCATATAGAATTTGTGATTGAATTTACATGTGTTATTTTCATTGATTTGGATTTAAATAAGCCTTAGGTTTTAGATCTAATGAATTATAAAGTAAAACTTAGATTGGATCATCAATAAATCTCTTATTCCACTTTTCTTTGTTCTCATTCCACTTACGAGATTTGTGAGATCTTCAATATCTCATTGGATTCCATTCAGTTGATCCTTTAGTCCCATATGATCCTATGATTTTTATGGGGATTAAGTTGATCATATTTGTATCCACACATGTTTGGATGGAATCAAAGTCTTAAATCATGACTTGGAGCCTTCAACTTGACAATCTCATAGAACTCTTTCCATGTTCTTTGAAGGTTCATGTGGGTTTGGTTTTGCTTAATTAATCTCCAAGGACTATTAATTTGGGAGGAGAATCAAGTCTCTATTCCTCAAGGATTATATGTTTGAGAGAGGAATTAGATGTAGATCTACTTTATATTCATAGTTTAAATTATTCAAAGTTCATAGGATTGAGTAAGACCTAAAGGTTCTCTTGCTAGATCCTCAATATGAGGTCTATGTGGGAGACCTTCAAAGGCTAAATCCATGAATCTATTTGTATTTTATTTACTTATCTCAATAATCATAATCATGCTTGATCTTAGTTCTCTATAGAATCATGGATCAAGTTTGATTTAAACTATGAACATTAATTCAATTAAGGTGTAGTGAATCCATAAACCAACTGTGATCAAAGATTTTTTATAAAATCATGGTCCATTGGAATTGGATGAGACCAATTGGAAGATGTTCATGACTCATATAAGTATCACTGTAATTTTTGTTTTGATTAAATTTTATACTTAGGATGGTTTGGTCTTATGATTTGTGAACTAGTTACTCTCTGTCCAAAATTTCAAAACAGTAAGTATGTTTTAAACTTAATAGATTAGAACCTTAATCAAGCTTCTTGACTTCAAATATTTTTTTTCTAGGAACTTTAATGTGTTAAGAAGGTCCTCTAAAAAGAATGAAGTCATTCGGATTTATTGCTATTTTTAGAAAATCGTACAAAAACTCTGGATAGAGAGTTGTAAATTTCTGAGTGATGTCTAGTTTTTACCTAATTTCTAGAGATTGAACCATTTGATCTTCAATTTTCTTTTTTGATTAGAAACTAGACTCACAGAGTCATATCATATCCAAAAATCATTAAGATCCAACTATTGGAAGTATGATTTGTCTATTTTTGAAAGTCTGGTCTGCTCTCTGTAATTTCTGAAATTCTGTCACAATTTTGTCTAATCCTGTCAACCTTAATTTAAATGGTCTCCTAATGCCTTAGGACTCAAACCATGTTTTAAATAATGATAATTAAACTTAAATCCAGAGGCTAAGTGATCCAAATTAGTGAAGAGTTCATAGTTCATCCTTATTCATATCCATGCATTCATTCACATATATTGATGCTCAAGCTTAGGAATTATTTTTGGTTGAAATTGAACCTAATTGAAAATGACTAGGGGTTCCGTATGATCATGTTGGGGCCATGGCATCTCTATATGGACATTACATTGGCTCCTAGTTGAGACTTAAATATCTATAGAGGTGCTATGGCTCCAACTAGTTAAGAGGAATTCATAGTTATGTCAATTCCTTCTCTACTTGATAGATTTAAGCTAGAAGCTTAGGGTTGATTATTTGATATCATATCTTCGATCAAGGCATGTGTAATAATCTTTGTTTTGCAGTGCTTTTGAGGTACAATTTCTCCATCCTTCTCTAGTTTATTTATTCCTTGTTTTTATTGATTTTTTCGAATTCATGTGCGACACCTTAGATTAGGGTTGCCTTATGTGTATATATATGCGTTAGAGGCCTTGTCTTAGGTTTTCGATTCTTTGTATGCATTGCACGTTTCTATTTCGCAGCTGGATCCCAGGTAAGTTCTCTTGTTCCTTATTGTATATCATAATTGCTTGCTAATTGAATTATAGAGTACATGTTTTTGTATGCCTTTTATCGTTAGCAATTTTACACCCTTTTCGACATGCTTTTGTAATGTGTATGGGCACACTTAGATAAATAATTTGATTAAAATGATGTCAAGTAGAGGCCTATCATGAGATAGGATGAGAAGGGGTGTTTTAGTCCACCGGGCTCCTTTCCCTCTCATTCCATAATCCCCGGACCTAGAATTTCTGGTTTCTAAAAAGATCAATTTGCTTTTAAATGGTTTCTTAATTTTCCTTTTAAAAATTAAGTGGCAACTCGTATATTTGAATTTGGAAAAGTTTTTTAAGCGTGGTTAAACTGCGAATATCCACAATAGTCACAAAAGAATTTAATTTGATACAAAGTACACCAGATTTGGTGGAAGACTGAGAGAATTAGACAGAATCACCATGAACGAAGTGAAGAAATGAAGAATAAAACATTAGAGATCGATGAAGAAGAAGACAAGAAAATATTGTGCAAGGGTCTAGGATCTTTGGCTCGGATACCATGTGGAAATATTGAGAATGAGGCTTTGAATACTCATTGATTATCACAATAACTTACAAGAGAATTGTTGGATCGAAACAATCACATGCAACCAATATATATGAAAAATAGAAAGATTAAAAGAGATAGATAATTTCTACGTGGTTCGGCGATGTGCCTACGTCCATACCAGAGAGCTAGAAGTTTCCACTATATCAACACAATTAGGCTTACAACTTATATATCTCCTATAGGTACATGGTGAAATCCCCAAAATACCCATACCGTATTGGCATGACTACACTTCGCTCTGCCATAGGCCACAGGGCCCTCCCACTTGACTCTTGGGCCTAAAGCAGTAGACCCATTACAATATGAGCCACACCCAACAAGAATTTATACAATGAGAAAGTGAAAATGACACCTATAACCCAATACAGTTCTAACATAATTGAGTAAAACAGAGAAAAAAAAAAAAACAGACTTCAATTCACTTTTTGGAGTTCATATTAACATGTGCTCTATACATGCTTAACATATGCCTACATAATACATTCAGAAAGGACAACACACATTTCCTTAAGTACTTTTCGTCCTCTTCTAATATGCTATTGGTCCACCTACCTGCCACATCACACACGTGTACACATGGACCAATCACTTTTTAAACCAGAAGAAAAATTAAAGGGTCTATGGAAATGTACCTAACTCTTTTCTACTTGTAGAAGTGTGCCGAAAATTGGGCAAAATTTCTCAATCCTGAAATGTCGCTCGCTTGGTGAACCACGTGAGCGGGCTGCTTGGACGGTAACGGGATTTGTGGACAGATTGAGAGCTTTCCTAAGTGGATTAGGTAAGTTTTGGATGAGTTTCCATGGAAGAATTAGTCTCCTAATTACATAGAATTACTTTAGATTATTTTGCTTGGTGAAGAAGTATTTCCATGTAGGTAAATATTCTTCTACTAGGATTAGGAATGTGTATATTCTATATATATATATATAGGTTGATATGATGTATTATTGAGATTATATGAGAGCTTGAATTACAGAGAGAATTCAAGAGAAAGAAAACTTAGAAAAGAGTATGAACCGTGTATGTGGTGATGCATTGGTTGAGGGTTAGGGTTTCTAATCTTCTAAGATTAATAAAGTTGTTCTTCGTTGGGTGGTGGATTAACCCGAATTGGGTGAACCACGTGGGAAATCTTATGTGTTGATTTTCTTTTTGTTTTTTTTATTCACTTCGCGTGTGTTCACTATTTGATTATTTCCATGATCTTGGACACAACAAGTGGTATCAGAGCTAACCAAGTTGAGGATCCATGGCTTCAGATAGTGACGTTGGTGGAACACAAATGGTGATAGAGAAGTTTGATGAAAAAAAGAATTTCAGCATGTGATAAGTGCGGATGAGGGATTTTTTGGTTCAACAAAACGTTGAAGAAGCATTGAACAGGAAGGATGGCAAACCCACAGGGATGACCAACAAGGTTTGGGAGCGGCTGAACTCAAAAGCGGTGAGCACCATCCGATTGAGTTTAGCCTATGATGTGGTATATGATGTGATGGGAGAAGCCTCAGCAAGTGAGTTATGGAAGAAGCTGGAGGATCTCTACATGGGAAAGAACTTCACCAACCGCCTCATGTTGGAGAAATTATCGTGGGAGCCTGTCACACCAACCGCCTCATGTTGGAGAAATGACCAACAAGGTTTGGGAGCGGCTGAGCTCTATATATGTGGAACATATGCCTACATAATACATTTAGGAAGAACAACACTTCAATACATTTCCTTGAGTACTATTCGTCCTCTTCTAATATGTAATTGGACCACCTACTTGTCACATAAGTGTCATATAGACACACACATGTACACATGGACCAATCACCTTTTAAAATAGAAGGAAAAAGACCCAAGGAAACTTACCTAATTGTTTTCTACTTTGACACACACACACACACACACACACACGCAAAGAGCTTGATTGCATCAATTTGCTGCTGTTGTTTTAATTTCTGTTTGGTATTAATATTAGCTCACTAATTTTGTTGAGGACTGCCAATGATTCTTATTTGGATTTTATCCAATTTGCTGCTATCTGTTCAACTTTATGATCATGCCAATGCTTATTATCCGACTTCTTTCCATTCCATTCATTTTTTTTGGGTCAGATATTTTTCTTTTTCTTTTTCTTTTTTTGTTATGGAGAATTATATAAAGAGGCAATGAAGAAACTCACAAATTGCAAGAGCTAAAAGGGAAATTTAGTTACAAGTACAACTAATATCCAACTGATACAGACTTTTACATTAAAACTAACTTGCCAACACTAACCAAGAGAAAAGTAAAAAAAAAACTTGAAACAAATTTTCATCAACTTAGCAGCGAATGATGGGCGCTAATTGCATGAATTTTCCAACCTTCGTACGCCTCAGATGAATTCTCCGGTCCTGTGAATAAGAAGACAGGTATCAAATAATTACCTACTGGATGGTAACTAGATAGTTTTAAATATAGTAAACTATATCTATAATTTTACCTTTTGGATAGGCTGTTAATCTGTTCTTCATGCCTTGTAGCTCCAAGAAACATGTCTCTAATAGTGATCAGCTCCGTGACAACTTCTCTCATGTTCATTCTGTGTTGTGGGGAATCCGCTGAGCAAACAACTGCAATTTGAAGAACCGAAACCAAGAATTCAGTCTCTTCACTTCCCAACTCACTGCAATGTTCAACTCGGTTTGAATCTTCTTCTACCACATCCTTGTATAGAGCTGTTTTGTCCACAATCTCCATTACTTTATATGGCAGTGCCTGTTTGACATAGTTGTGAAGATTCAAATTGTCTTTGAACAATTCATCGGTCGGTCTTCGTCCTGTGAACATCTCCAACAAGAGAATTCCGTAGCTATAAACATCTCCTAGAGTTGATACCTCGCCCCCCATACCATATTCTGCAAATATCATAGAACTCTCATTAAGATCATCACCCCAAGACCAAATTTTCAGGCAGCATATTACTTTAAAAATATGCTGTATTGTGTAATCTGATTTTGAAATTTGACAGGCCATGCTTTGATTCGAAGTTAAGGCTCTGCTTGGTTTGTGGGTTAATTGAGAAAAAGCAAAAGAAAACATTGAGGAAAGCAGTGAGATAAATAGGAAGAAAAAGAAAATAGGTAAAAATAAAATTAAAAATTTTGAATGTCGTGACTCGTGCGTCACGTCCGTTGTGTTTTTTTTTCTTCTTCAGTACCTATTATAATTTGAAGATGTTTAACTCAATTGTTAATTAATCATACAGGAAAACATTAGGAAAATAGCACTCTTCTTGTTTTCCTTTTCCTTTTTCTTCTCTATTTCCGCACCAAACGGAGCCTAAACTACGTGTTTTAGAAAGCAACAAGAGGTAATACATACTGTCATTGTAAAGTCTACATAATATATTCTTTTAAAATAGTACTCAGTCATATGAATGCCCCTTTTTTGGTTGATGAAGAAATACACTTTATGACCAGAAGTACTGATTTAAAAAATAAATAAATAATGCTGGGCAAGGATTAAGGGCCCATTTTGTAACGTTGTGGTTTTTGTTTTTATTTTTGGAGTGAATTCTCTCATATTATAGTCAATCATCATAACTTAAACCAAAAATCGCAACATTACATAACGGGGGGCCTTAAAAGAACAACTAAAAATTTTACCTGGAGCAGCATAGCCAATAGTTCCTTTAATTCCAAGTGAGCTGAACTGATTCAAATTAGCATCCTGACTGGGTTTCGAAAGCAGCCTAGCCAATCCAAAATCACTCACATGAGCAGTCATATCATCGTCAAGAAGAACATTGCTCGGCTTTAGATCACAGTGAACCACCGCTCTTTCGCATTGGTGATGAAGATAATACAAAGCAGAAGCTATATCTATAGCTATATTTATCCTCTGAAGAATACTTACACTACATCTCCGTTCCATCTCTCCTTCTTCCGGGTGCAACCACTTCTCCAAGCTCCCTTTTGGCATAAACTGATATACCAAAGCTTTGAAATCATTTCCTTCAAAGTCAATACTCGAGCAAGCAGTTAAAACCTTCACAAGATTTCTATGCCGTATATTTCTCAAGGCTTGGCATTCGGCTATAAAGCTCTTGGAAGCTCCTCTTTGTCGAAGATTGAGAACCTTAATTGCAACATTAATTGTTTCATCTGATATGCTCAAAATTCCTTTATACACGGTCCCAAAACTACCCGAACCAATCAGATTATCCGAAGAGAATCTAGAGGTCGCATTGAGAAGCTCTTCGTATGAAACCTTAGGGAGAGAGTGCTCAATGGAAGATACAGAACGAAGATTATGCTTCGCCTTTTTCGTGAAGTAAAGTGCGAGTAGAGACACGAGCAAAGCTAAGCAAGAGAAAACTACGATGATAACCAATATCAATTTGTGAGGAATGTGCTTCTTGTGTTTTATCTCGAGTTTTTTCATCAGGCATGGGTTCAAATTCAGCTCCGGGACTCCCCCACAAAGGTTGATGTTCCCGAAGACTTGAATAACGCTTACATTTCTGAAAACTCCGCGAACAGGTACTTCGCCCTCGAGATTGTTAAACGATAGATTCAAATATAGTAAAGAGGAAAGATTGGCCATGTACTGTGGAATTTGGCCTGACAAGTTGTTTCTAGAAAGGTCTAAGAATTGAATATTTATCAACTGACTCAATGAAGGAATAATGGGTCCTTGAAAGTTATTCTCTTGCATATAAAGTAGTTCCAAGGCTATACAATTTTCAAGATTGTTTGGCATTTTCCCAGAAAGTTTGTTATTTGAAACATCAAGAGCACCAAGACTTGTCAAGTTTCCAACTTCCTCTGGAAATGGACCAGTCAACAAGTTATATGAAACATTAAGAACTATAGAAAGTGATGAAATACTCATAAGCTCTTTGGGTATTGTACCATTGAGCTTGTTTTGTGAAAGGTCAAGAGTTTCCAAAAACTTACAGTTTCCTAAACTTGGAGGTATGGTTCCTTCTAAACTGTTACTGCCAAGATTTAGATACAAAAGCTGAGTAAGGTTCCCAAATGAAGATGGTATCTCCCCCGTTAATCGATTCGATTCCCAATGCATTCGTTGCATGCTCAAAAGCTTTCCAATTGAGGCCGGAATGGGACCGGTTATGAAATTTTGATCCAAACTGAGTGTATTCAAGTTGACGAGGTTCGTGATCTCTTCAGGAATGGCTCCAACAATTCTATTTTGTCCAAAGAGTAGCCGAGTCAATTGGGTTGACAGATTGGTTATTGAAAAAGGCAAAGAACCTCCGAACTGGTTATTCGAAAAATCCAAGAACTGTAATTGGGAACAATTGGTTAAAGGGTCTATGAAACTCAAGTCATTGCTTGTGCCACTTCCAAGACTATTGTTCCTGAAATTGAGCCACCAAATGTTCTGCATAGTCCCAAAACTCATCGGTATGGTTCCGGTGAAATTGTTGTCTGGAATGTCAAGTTGAAGAAGCTGAGAGGCATTGGACAAAGAAACAGGAATTGACCCAATGAAGAAATTTTCTGCTAAATAAAGTCTCTGCAGATTTGGAAATGAAAGGCCTATGTTGTTTCTGAGATTCCCAGAAAAGCGATTAAATGACAAACCTATGAGTAACAGTGAAGAGAGATTGTAAAGTGAACTAGGAAACTCCCCAGAAAGACTATTTACTGATATACCAATTTGCTTCAAACTTCTCAAGTTGGATAAATCAGGAACTTCACCATCTAAATCGTTATACGATAGATATAGTTGTTGGAGATACGTAAGATTTCCAATCGAAGATGGAAATCTACCCGTTAAATTGTTGTTCTTGAGGTATAAAGATTCAAGTTTTGAAAGTGACCCAAGTTCTTGAGGTATGTGACTTTTGAGATAATTATGATCTAGTACAAGATCAATGAGGTTTGAACATCTTGAAAGATTAACCGGAATTTCTCCGGCTAAAAAGTTGAAACTCAAGTTCAAATTTTGAAGTCTGAACAAGTTACCAAGCTGAGATGGAATTTCACCATGGAAAGAGTTGTCAGCAAGGTTAAAGATTTGCAAGAAAGAGAGATTTCCTATATTGGGTGATATAATTCCAGCTAATCGTTGACCTTGGAGGTTTAAACTTGTGACCCTTTTGTGTTTAAGGCCACATATGACTCCATTCCAGTTGCAGAAATGGAGAGAGCTATTCCATGAGGTTAATACACCTTGAGGGTCTTCTGTTATTTGGGATTTGAATTCAAGTAATGAAAGTTGGTCTGTGTTGTTTGTGATGGATGAGGCTTGTTTGGGAAGTGAGAAAGTGAAGAGGAGTAGGAGAAGAAGGATGGCATGGGAGGCTAGTGAGAAGAGAATGGTTATTTTCATAGCTGCAATATTGGTTTGGGAATTGATGTGATTATATTCATATATATCTAGCTTTTATATTGAGCTTCTGGGGACTACTTGCAAGCCGAATAAAGGAAAAGAAGTTCAGTCAACTTTTTTATATATCACGTCAATGGACCATTTTTTTAGAATTTTTTTTATGACATTAAATTTATTTGTTTGAGTGAATCTAGTTGGTCAAATCAAGGGATATCCTTTGACAAGGTTGGGATGAAGGGGAAGTTATTGTGTGATCATCGTAGGTACGTATGTGACACTGTTAGAGTTTATGGGGACTCAAATTGATGAAAAAATTGTAGTGAAGAAATTTTTGGATACTACGAAAATACCACGTGTCATGTGGCATGCTAATGTGTTATCTTATAACCAATAAAAATAAATTTTTGAGATAAGGTCCACGTCTTAGAACCCATAAATGTTGGGACTCCCCATGTTTGAAGTCGTTGATCCCATTTAAAAGACTTACTTTCATCAACCATAGAGTACCACATGACACATGTTTGCTCAAAGTAACCAAAAATTATTCAATTCTTTGGAGTGATGAACACCCCCCTTTAAAAGTGAATACATTGAGTGATATTTTCAATCCATTTAGTCCCACCATCTCAAATGATACCTTTGACAAAGACAGATCTATAAGAAATTTTTCTCAATGACTGTCACACATGTGGTTAGGCCAAATTATGAATTGGGCATTATATATAGATCTCATGTAGGAACTACCAATGATTAAAAAAATAATAATAATAAAATTCACAATCCTCGTTCCACCGTGTGATTCTTGGATTGAAGACCAGTTTAATAAACAAATATATATATATATATATACACACACACGATCAGACTTTAGAGTATATATGTTCACTCTACCCTGTTCACTCTAGAGCCTAATCGGGTATATATATATATATATATATTTGAGACTCTAGTTGTATTTGATATGTCAACAATTAGAAGAAAAATTGGAAAGAAGCATAAGAAGTGGTCCCTTATATTATGAGTGTTCTTTTTCATGGAGTATATAGTGTTTTTTTTTTTTTTGTCCAATTAGGAAAATTATTTAATGAATCCGTCACTTCACATTATCATGTTAATTAATATGGTGTGATGCCTTAGATAATATGGGAACATTATCCCCACTTGTCACAACCTCCAAAGTTTAGTAAACACATGTACTCAGACTCACTGAATAACTTCTTGTCAAAATGGAGTATATAGTTGACTAAAGAGAGATGGGTATCTTCATGGATGTTGATAGTACAGTTAGTACTGAACCACTTGAAGTATAAAAATAAGAAGATTATTGCGACCTGTGAATAGGCTGTGATATTGCGCCGCAGAGAGCGAAATTTGCTAGGCTGTCTGAAGATTAGGTTCCAAAAAAAAAAAAGAGTTGACTTCAAGAGCACAAAGAGTTTTTGGGTGATTCTGTTCCCGTGTAGTCAATGAGTTGAGATCTCCTTTGAATGAAATAAAATAAGAAAGCAATAGCACAGAACTTTCTTATATTGTATATACTATAGGATTCAATTACAAGGAAGTTTAATCAGTCCGTTTGAATTAGCTGAAATATTAAGTGATGAAATTTTAAGTGATGAAATTTTAAGTTGTTAGGGATTTGGATGAGCTAAAATATTCATTACTTAAAAAACTAGAGTGTTTAGCAAACAACACTACTACAAAAATGGGTTTTCGCAAAGAAAAAGTTCATTGCTAAAGGCCACAATTTCGTTACAAAACCTTTTTGCAAGAAAAATGTTTCGTTGCTCAATTCCTTGCAGAAGCTTCCTCTCTAAAGCTTCTAGCAATGAAAATAAATTTCCTTGCAAATTCTTACATTTGGCAAGGAAATTTTTTCCTTGCTAGTGCTCGGGTTTTTCATAACTAAATATCTAATTTTCTTGCAAAAAACCTGTCGATGTGTTGTACTTTGGACAATTAACAAGGAAAAAATTTCGTTTCTAAATATCTAAATCTAAGACAAGGAAATTTGTTCCTTGCTCAAAGTTGTTTTTAGTAAGGAATATGATTTCTTTGCAAATACTATAAACATAAGGCAGCGAAATAATTTCCTTGTTAAAAGAGACTTTTTTCTCTTCCTTTCTCCTTCTTTTCTTTTTTTTTTTTCCTCTTGTGGAGAACAGTTCACTTTCCCCTCTTTCTTGTAGTGAATTGCAAACTCAGGCAAAAACTGGTGGGAAATGTTTAAGAGGGAAATTTGGGGAGACAATCTTTGAATAGTGTTTATTTTGGGGAGGGTGTGGACGGATTATTTGTTTTAGCAAGGGTTTTTAATTTTTGTTGCCTAAGCCAAGTGTAGATAATATGCACACAAGCATACGAGTCGGGTTTAGGTCACTTACCTAGCGGAATAACCCGACGGATCGCCGAACGGTGTTGTTACGAGCCCGGCGTCTTCACCCACGAACTACTGCTCCATGTTGCCTCCGTGTACTCTCTTATGCTTCGCGTAGGTCGTGAAGATCACTACTAGAGCGGTCCTCGTACGTATCACGTGCTAAATCCCATGGCTCCTTTGGTGATGGCCAAGAGAGAGATGAACCGTGAGAGAGAGAGGGAGAGAGAGAGGCTACTGTGATGTTAGGGGATATCCAAATATGTGTGTTTATATCATATATATATACACACATAATAACCAAACCCTAGGGCTCCAAAAGCCTAATCCCATTGGACCCGGTCCAATGTATGCGGGTGCCCATATGGCCCACATATTTCTTACATCTCCCACTCACCCACATAGGGCTAGTCCTAAGACCAATCTCTCGAAACAGAACTTCTCATCTCTTCATACAGGGAAATAGAACGTGCGACCTTACGAAAAGAAAGTACAGCGATAGGAGTGAAATGCCAAATCATCACCATAACCAGCAAGACACATCACTCGGAAGCTTCTCGTGTATGCCTTAGACAATTCAACCACACCGGACACAGCATTCTCAATCCCTCGGTGAAAAGAATTGCTGCACCACCTCAATGTAATGTACTCATGACATATCAATAACAAATTACGATTGTCGCAGGCCTGCTAATGAGTCACAAAAACATGGTGTGTTATTGAATGGTCTTCCCTGAGCCCACATGTCAATCCGACTAACTTGACCGCTTGCCCAGACACACCCCATAGAACGGAATTATCTCATCGTCCCAGGATAGCATGCTAAAGTAACTGTCATCAAGCGTCCTCTTCATGACATAGTCTCAAGTCGTGAAGGCAACCAGTTTGTAGGATAACCAATGTCTTGGATATGCTACATGGCTCACACAGCAATGAAGAGGAATCCATTCACTGCTCCACAATCGATCGCAAAAGCACATACAGTATGAAATGTATGCTATGGCGTTCTTCCATCAAAATGGGCATGTCACTCTGTGTTTGAAAAAACAAGTAACGCCATACGAATCTTAGTCTAGACGTTACACAAAACGTCTAACCTGAGTCTCCCAGCACAGTCGCTCCTCTTAGCGCCCGTCTGAAAACTCACATTCGGCTGTAAACAGGCTACATAGAGTCGTGGGATATCTCTATGTTCGACCAAGTATAAGGTCTCATCTTAGATCCATCTAAGGCGACATATAGAAATAATAGGGTTTATATCTAGCTCGCTGTTCTTATACTGCGTAGATATAAGTGTTCAAGCTCACTTTCTAAGCGCTATGGACACACATGTCCTAGCTAGCTATCTAAGCGCCATGAACACAAATGTCTCATCTTGCTCGCCATCTAAACGCCATGGACACGCATGTCCTAGTTCGCTATCTCGGCGCCAAGGTGAATCACCCGTGTGAGCAGGTCGATTCTAGCCCAGTGACATATAAGAAATGTGCATCCGTTCCACTTATAACAAATATATATATGGAAAACAACTAGTTTATAAAAACTTGAATAATAATGTCAAAACCACAATAAAATGTCTAAGCACATCAAATCCCCCAATGGAGATGTGCCTTAAGACAACTTCCCTTTGCGCAAACCACATCTCAAATATGACACGTGCTTGAATGGTTTTTGAAATCTTTTGCATATGCTCAGGCTTACGTGCTATCACCTTCGATGAGCACAACCTCATCACTATGAGATAAAGAGCCTAGCTACTGCAAAAAACTCTTCAACCAAAACAGCTTCTTTAACAGCTACAAAGCACACCACACATATTATACTTCCATCGTGGACAGCATAAGGCAAGGTCCACAGTACTCCTGCGAACATATCGCAAGATACTCTTCACTACTCTCTAGTGACAGGACCATGGTTGCTACGGCAACGACTAATTAAACCAACCGCATAGCAGACATCTGACCGAGTACACACATTAGCATACTTCAGATTCCCTATTGCGGACGGATATGGCAAACTGGACATTTGTTTCCTCTTTTCATTATTCTTAAGACATTGATCTAAGGTCAAGGTGAGTCCCCCAAAAATGGGATGTCTATGGGTTTTCAGTTTTTCATATGAAAACGTTCAAGAACCTACATCTTGTAAGTCCCTCGAGACAAACAGAGGAGCTTCTGAGAACAATATCTCACAGTCTAAACTTCCAACACATAGTTGGAATCACCCATGTCCTCAATCTCAAACTGAGAGGACAACCACTCTCAAGTGGCGATAATGGAACTCATCTCACTCCCAGCTAAAAGGACGTCATCAACATATAAAGAATTAAAACACTTTCCTTGGACCATTTAATGTACACACATTGTACCACTGCCTAGACGATTGTTAACTTGAGATAATAAATAGATCGTTTGAGACAGCACACTTTTGCGCTCATTCCCTTTAGTCACAACACCAATGGGATGATCCATATTTATCTCGTCGTCTTGTTCTCCATTGAGAAAAGAACAGTTTAAACATCCAACTAAAAAGGTTCAAAAACTAAATATGTGACAATTGCTAGGATAAGGCGAATGGAGTCAGATCTCACCCTTTGGGAGAACATGTTTCCATAGTCTATACCCTCTCTGAGTACAAACTATCGCCACAAGGCGCGCCTAATACTTGTCAATTGAACCATCTGCCTTGCGCTAGATTTTGAAAACACAATTGTCTCCAATCGTCTTACGCACAGGCGGATTGTCAACTAACTCCCAGACCTTATTCGCGTCCATAGATCTCATCTCATCTAGCATAGCAACTATCCACTCAGCTTCAACAGACGAAGAAAAACGCTTCAACAAAAGAAGCAGACTCATCCTCATCCACTTGTGCACACATTTGCACACATATGAAAATGTCTTCCTCAATTTCAAAACAGCAATGGGAACGTTTTCCTCATCACCATACAGTGTACTACCTGAGAATCTTGAGTGCCTAGTGGTGCACTCCCACTATCTGGTACACTCCCACTAGCGTCTAGCGGTGTACTCCCACTCGGCTGGAGACTAGTACCATTTTATAGCGATTATTGGATGTGGATTCTTAATCTCCCCACCCTCGCTTAAAGATGGTATGTTGTCTTCAACATCCTCCAACTCATAGAGGTCAAGATATCTTTTAGTAATACAAATCTGGGGAAGTCATCCTCAATATCATGTGACACCATTTCTGTCATTCCTATACCCGTTTGTTCATTATACATAACATAGCCTGTCGAGCTATTAGAATTCCTTATATAGGTATGCTTTCTAGCTCTCGAGCGTAGTTTCTCGCACTTATGCGAGGTATAGTGAACATAGCCTCCTGAGCTCCACGGGCGCAAATGCTCCGAAATGAGCTTTTCACCTTTCCATAGCTCATAAGAGGGTAGAGGGAATTGACTGAGAAGAGGCACTCTAGTATGTAGGCAGCAATCAATAGTACATCCCCCCAAAACAACTTTGGGAGGTTGACTTGCGCCATCGTAGTCCTTGCCATATCTAGGAATGTCCTATTCCTTCTTTCTGCAACACCATATTGTTGCGGAGTTTCCGGAATAGAAAGTTGTCTGCGTTTTCCCTTTTTCCTCACATAGTTCCCAGAACTGATTAGATAAATACTCGCTATCCTCACATCGTGCGAAATCATCTATAAAAGTGAGAAAATAAGAGGCGTCATGACGTGCCTTTACAACCATAGGTCCACAGATATTTGAGTGAACTAGCTCTAATGCTTGAGTAGCTCTAATAGCCTCTCTAAAAGGCTTTCGGCATGCTTTGCCAACTAAGCAAGACTCACACATAGGTAGGTCAACCTTAGCGAGTGGGCCCAAAAAAAGGCTTCTCGAGCTAATCAAGTCATCCTATCACATCCTATGCATTCAAGTCTAGCATGCTTTGTCTCAGAATAAATGAATGACAGAGGAAATCGGAATTTATGAAAACAATTCTTAAGTAGTTATCCCTTGATAACCATGTCCTAGTAACACTACCATCCAAAAATGTCCATCCTATTACCACCGAACTGAAAAACGCCCTCGATTGTGCTCTTCCACCTTATTAGCCTTGGGCGCAAACTTGCTGGCCCCACCCTGCCTCTAGGCAGGTTTACCCTTACCATTGCGTTTAGGCCCATTGGCCTTGTGCTTACTTTCACTTATGAAAGTTGTGGTAAAGAATGTAGCAATACAGTTCGCCTTACCTTTTTGGCGCTCTGTATTCAGCTCAACATGTCAGAAAATGTCAAACCCATAAATTTAACATTTCCGTTGTGGATCGTGATTTGTTTTCTATGGACCCGCAAATCAGGCAAAGAACTAATCATAGCCTGAAACTGCAGTTCGCCAGTAAAGATGTTTCGAGTATTCTGAAATCACGAATCATACCAGTCTTCGACCTTAGATGTCTAGTCATCGTGTACTTGGAACGTTTCCTTTACTTTCCCGAACTTCATAACTAGATGCTTAATCTAGTAGTGAATGTGCCATCGAAAACAAATTTGAGCTGATCTCATAATACTTTGGCTATCGGGTAGTACATATACTTCCCAACAAGATCATGGTGCATGCTGCTTATCATAGAGCGCGTGCTATGATCCTTCTCGAGCCAAGTATTATAGGCTATTAAGGTTATAATAATATTGGGCCGGAGGCCCATTATTCGGTTTAATGGGTTGGACCATAGAATAAGCCTAAAGCCCATAAGCTCTTACTCATTCTATCGGTGTGTTACTTTGTAGTGCCATATTACAAAAATTAGTCCCTTTTAAACTTGTTACTTTTATAAAGTTCGACAAAGTGTGGTTTGGAAAACATTTGTTTTTGTAAATCCAAAAAAAAATTTGAAGAATAATGTTTGAGAACATGCGCAAGGGATTGACATTATTATTTGCACATTTCATAAGGTTTGTTTTAAAATCCAATTACAAATGAGTTTTCCCCTTTCTACAATTTAAGACCAAAAAATTCGCTATTGCTCATTAATCAAATCTCAATTTTGTAAATCAAGAAAAACCTTTTATAATTGATTTTTCTAAACAAACATCAATTAGATGGTACAATTACCTATCTAAGATCATCCACAAGATATAAAATGCGTCATACAACAAGAGTGCGCATGGAACCCCACGTGGGTCCGAATTGACAACTTAGAGCTCATGTTAAGGTAATTCAAGTGTATGATTTATGAACAAAGAAAACCATCCCTTTACAAGTAGGCTTTTTCAATACAAGAAATGTAAACACTCGTCCTCACATTACATTTATAGCCCATAAAAAAAAATAGGGATGCTTTGTTCATATACATACACAGAAACAACCTTAAACATACATCGTGAGGACACAAGCTCCATGAATTGTCAATTAATTGTCCATTCATTTAAGCCAGATTAAAATGTATTAATCACACACATCAAGCACTCATGTGGTCTCATTATAAAATGAATGGACTCATCCGTCACTCCACTGAAGAAGGAGGAATTAGAGGTCATAGGGTCAACCAATCACAAATAACAGTAATTAAACGTGACCAACAATGCAATGAGCCTCTAAAATGTGCAATAAAATGATTATTGCACAGCCCGGATAGCTCCCGTAAGCTAAGTAAAATCAATGAAAAAAAAATCCTGAGTTTTTCATTAATTTTAACCAAATTTTAGGTCTTAAAACATAATTTAAAACCAATTTATTGAGGGCCTTTTAAATTAACAAATTAATTTAAACCTTATGGAAAATTTAATTAACTGAAAAACAGATTTTTCATTATGAATAAAAATTTCCGAAATTTCATCAAGGCCCAAAAACATTTTGAATCAATTTAACGTAATAAATTGATTTAGTTAAACAAAATTAACTACGAGCAACTAAATTCCCAAAAATACAAAAATTTTCAAGAATTTGTGCTCCAAAGATTTTTAGTGGTCTAATATGGTGTTCCAAACACCCCATATTAATTTCAAAAAAAATTAATAATCTATTTTGGCTATTTTCAGCAATTAAATAAATGCCCATATGCATAAATTTTATGCTCTAAAATACCAAAAAAAATGAGATAATTCATAAAATTTTCTCAAGTCTCCAATTAGTGTACAAAAACACTAGATATTAAATTCAAGAATTAACAACTTTATTGGTTATATTTTAAGCAATTAATATTGCGTATTCAACACAACATATATGCTCTAAAATACGTCCCAAAGAGCGAGAAAAATATACTAAATTAATTTTCTCAAGCTACCACTAGTGTTCTAAACACATTGTATTAATTTCCTGAATTAATAATCAATAAAAATATTTTAAGCAATTTAATACGTGTACAAAAACACATAATTATATGCTCTAAAATATTAATATGATTTAGATAATTCACCAAAAATTATCTATGGATCCCACAAAAATTTTACATGGTCTAAAACAGTGTCCCTTATGTCCCTTATTAATTACAAAAATTAATAATGTATAATGGTTATTTTAAGCAATTAAATAAATGCCCAAAAGCATAAATTATATGCTCTAAAATACCAACAATACATGATAATTTACACAAAAAATTATCTTAGAGTCCCTTTAAAACCAATTTTGGGTTTAAAAAACATATTTTAAAAACCAAATAAATATCAAATAAGATCCAAAAAAAATACCAAACAGTTTTCTAGATCTGGATATTTGCATAGTTGTGAAACAAAAACTATCACAACTAATGTGTTCATAAGGTTTTAATCTGTCCATAATAGTTATGTGCCAATAGGATATTAATCAAAATCTTTTTCAACCCACTGGTGAGAAAAAAAAAGAAGCTACTGAAAGTAGTTGGTGATGCTATGCTTGCACATGCTCAAACAAATATATATATATATATAGATTTGAATATATTTGACCATTTTTCAATCAAGTTGGACTTGCCATTTAACTACTTAAAGAAATAAGATCTCCACCACGTGACTCACGTCTAAGCAGATCAGACCACGGATGAAGGGGAAATTTAATAAAATAAAATATTTCAAGATTGGAAAATCCATGTGTATGAGACAAATTTCCACAAAACCGAATGTGAACTATTCTTTTCTCTCACTACTGGTCACAAACCTTTTTATTTTCGATAATAACAATATAACAGACAGATTAACTATGGCAACTTCATAACCACTGCGAGATCGAGTATGAAATCGTGCCCAAGTTTTCAAAAAAAAAAAAAATTGGGTTTTGATTTTCTCCCTCTATGGAGATAATCAGCCCATGAGACTTTATAGAGGGACTCTAGGGATTATATGAGACACAACCATGCCAAAAAATTGGACCTTTATTGGAGTTTCGATGTAGACCCACTTTAAAATCAAAATTTCAAAGTTTTCATAAAAGCTTGCTCGAAGCTTTAATGGCAGATTCAATTCGGGTGATCTACGGGCGAATCAAACACCTATAGGCTCTGATACCAATGTAGATAATATGCACACAAGCATACGAGTCGGGTTTAGGTCACTTACCTAGCGGAATAACCCGACGGATCGCCGAACGGTGTTGTTACGAGCCCGGCGTCTTCACCCACGAACTACTGCTCCATGTTGCCTCCGTGTACTCTCTTATGCTTCGCGTAGGTCGTGAAGATCACTACTAGAGCGGTCCTCGTACGTATCACGTGCTAAATCCCATGGCTCCTTTGGTGATGGCCAAGAGAGAGATGAACCGTGAGAGAGAGAGGGAGAGAGAGAGGCTACTGTGATGTTAGGGGATATCCAAATATGTGTGTTTATATCATATATATATACACACATAATAACCAAACCCTAGGGCTCCAAAAGCCTAATCCCATTGGACCCGGTCCAATGTATGCGGGTGCCCATATGACCCACATATTTCTTACACCAAGGTTTAGTAAGGAAACTATTTCCTTGCAGAATATATTTTTCATAATAATTTTTTTTATTTTAGGCATAACTTTAGGCAAGGACAAAATATTTCCTTGCTAAAACTCATCTTTAGAAAGGAGTAATAGTTTTCTGCATAAAAATAGATTTTTGCAAAGAAAAAATTTTCTTGCTAAAACATACTTTTAGTAATGAAATGAATTTTTCTTGCCAAAACAATACTTTTAGCAAGGAATTTAATATTTCTTTGCCAAAGAATCCATTATAGGCAAGGAAAATACTATTTCATTGCAAAAAACTTCACTTTTAGTAAAGAAATATGACTTTCGTTGCCAAATGTGTATGTCTTTCAGCCATTTGACAACAAAATACAATTTCTTTGCAAATACTATACTTTTAGTAAGAAAATTTATCTTTCTTTGTCAAGCTTCGTTGCAAAAACTCATTTTTGTTGTAGTGTAAGCTGGAAAAAAAAATGCTTCTATAAAATGACAACAAAAAAAATAAAACATGTAAATATTATTCAACTCTTTTGTTTTCAGGCATTTTTGTTCTTTAACAACATGAATGTGAAATTAAGTGATTATTTGAAAAACAAGCTATTTTTTTTAACTGAATTTTTCAATTGGTTTTTAGTTTAATTTTTCAGCTTATTTGTTTAAGAGTTGAAATCTTAAACTAACCCAAACACTTCTATTTTACAAAACCGTCAGTTTTTTTTCTCTTACGCTCCGTTTGTTTCGACGTAAAATGTTTTACATTGAAAAATATTTTACAGGTAAGACATTCTCATGTAAAACAATTGTCATTGCATCTGTTTTCCGGTGTTTGGAAAATGATGAAAACATTTTCTGGAAAATATTTTCTGGTGTTTGGTACGATTTAAAAAACCCAAAATTTTAAATCCATACACTTTTTTTTCCAGCAAAAGCATATATAAATAAATCCATACAAACACAAATTTTTTTTAACAGTAGAGAATTAAAAAGGCCAAAAAGCTTTGACAATTACAATTGAAATTCCTTTTAACCACCACAACCTGCAACAATACTTTTTAAGATCACTCAAAAGCTAAAAAATAATTATATATTCCAGGCACCAAACACAACTTTAAAAATTAAAAGTATCATCACCATAAAGATAGCAATCCAAACAATCCACAACCCACACAACTTGAATCCTACTCAACCGATACTAGAAATTAAAAGTATCATATATAATCAAATAAGGTTCTCAAATTTAAAAAGAAAAACAAAGTAAAAAAGGACACAAACATATACTAAGAACCATAAAAAGTCTAAGGCAACTGCTTTTGGAAATTCTCAAGCCAAAGCTTTCGAAGCCTATGATTTTTTGCTAAAAAGGCCCTTGCAAGCATTTCATTCTGCACCAAATAATCAAAAGCTGAGGCCAGAAATTCCTCATCAAAATCTTCAGTCTTCATTACCTCTTCATAGAGATTGCCGACAACAAGACGATCCTCAGTCAATTTGCCAAGCGCAACAGCAACCTCTCCAATTCTATCAGAAATCTTAGCAAGTGAATCATCTTCGATATAAGTTATTCGATTTCTCTTACGATGTTGTCTTGATTGGGATGAAGTTGTACTTGACGAGCGAGCTTGTTTGTTTTCCACCCTCCTTCTCTTTTGGGACTTCTTCAAGACCAATGTCTTCATCCAAATCCATAGGTATTGACTCAAGTTGAGGTCTACTTTCTAGGTTTATATCACCAAAAGACTTGGCAAAATTTCCTTTTGCTCGGTCCTTACCAACAACTAGAGCCATTTCATCAAACATCTCTATTTTCTTGTTAAGATACTTTTCATAACTCGGATTTGCCTGTTGACGATATAGCAGTATAATGATTAATAGGCAAATAGTATAGTAGTAATTACCTAAGAAAGATCCCAAAAAAAAAATATTAATAATAATAATCATAAGAAATACATACTTGGACATATTCATCATAGACACTTGGACTAGCAGTGATCATCTTCAAGCTATCATCCCACCCCAATCCAGTTTTATCTAAACGAAGTTTCTCTATAATGGACCATGAACTTCTTAAAGTTCTAAGATGATGCTCGACATGGGTAGATAAGCATTCAACTCCATATTGCTCTTTTACGACATTTTCTACCCGAGTAAAAGAGCTAATTCTATATACGTTGTTGGGTTTATTCCCATTTTTCACCTCATCAGCAAGAATTTCCAACAACATGCGCTCCATTGGTTTTGTCCACCTAAATTGCTTACTCTTGACAGCTTCTCCCTTTTTGCTCATTTCTAATCCACCAATTTAATTTGCAAGTTAATTTAAAACAAATGCATCTACTAAGGTCAAACAATAAACCTCAAAACATAAAAGTTAATTATAAACCTCATTGTTAGAAATAAGAACTTAAAATCTAAAGAACAAAGTTCATTGCGTTACCAATAAGTAAATATCAAACAGTAAACCTCATTGCAATATAGTCTCAAAACATCAAATAATAAACCTCATTGTTATATAATCTCAAACCATAAAAGTTAATTATTCCTTCTACTTCTATAGCCGACAAACATTGCATGTGCTATGGCATCTCTTTTCATAATCCAATCCCTATTCTCCGCCCTCTCTTCTCTTTGTGTTAGTTGGACTCTTTCACTTTGAGATTGAAACTCTTGATTGGAAACTTACATAATTAAGTCATTTGGATCGACTCCCATTATATAGTTGTGTAAGATACAACATGCTAGCACCACATCTACTTGGATTTTATACTTCCAAAAGGGCTCTGCGTCGAGCACACGAAAGCGTTTCTTCAAAACTCCAAAACAACGTTCAATTGTGGTTCGCAAAGAAGAGTGACGAAGGTTGAATAGCTCTCTTTCATTTTTAGGAGGGTGATTACTGTACTCCTTTAAGTGATATTGAACACCACGATATGGAAGAATGAACCCATTTCGAATACCGTACCCCGAATCCACAAGATAATATTTATCTACAATTTAAGAAGAGTTGTTATAGTTTATTATCCATTCTTATTATGATAATAGGAAAACATCACGATAAGTTAATACCTTTAGGGACTTGAAGGCCCCTTGGCCTTGAAAGTGCATCATTTAGTACACGTGAATCGTGTGCCGATCCTTCCCATCCAGAGAGCACGTATGTGAACTTTAGGTCAAAGGAGACTGTAGCGAGGACATTTTGTGTTGTTGTCCCCTTTCGACCACGAAACCTTCCTTGAAGTTCAAGGGGGACAGATGCACGAACATGTGTCCCGTCAATAGCTCCCAAACAATCCTATTTTAATTAGTTATAGAAAATGTTAGACTAGAGATTTGTTTTTATAATTTAAAAGCCTAATTCACGTCATTCTTAATTGTTACTTACAGAAAACCACGGGTAGAATCTTTGATTTTGCCGTATTTCTAGAGGAGTGGGAGTGGAACTATCTGGCTGTCTTATCACATCTGGATACAACTTTAAGATTGCATCAAGAACAATTAGAAAGTATCGATGACCCGTTTCTATTGACCTAAAGAAGCGTGAACCAATCACCCGAAATCTTACATTATGACCAAGTAGATGAAGAAATATGATCACTTGTTCGATCACAGACATGTGAATTGTTGCCTTCAACAGGTTTTTCCTTTCGAGAGTATCACATAACTCAAAAAATGCAGTAGGGCTCATACGTATTTGATCTATACAATGAGCTTCACTGCAACATAATATGCTATTAATATAATTCTCCCTTTCCTGACTCCTATCAATACGAGGTTCCTTAGGTATTCTAGATCTATAGGCTTTAATAACTGCAAAACCTGCAACTATAACTGAAGTGGCAGCTCCTACTACTGCTGCACGAGTGATAATTCCTTCCTCTGTATTTTGGTCCATCTGCACAAACCCACGAAAGTCATAAAGTTATTTATGCGTGTGTCAGTACTCATTACAGGCATATGAAAAATATTGGCAAATTAAAACTACAAATTTAAGCTTCATTAAAATCATTAGCAATTTTAAATCAAAGAGTCTAAAACCGATTTGGGAAGCATAGCAGTTGTTAAAAAGCACAAGACTCTAAAGCCGGACAACTGTACATCACCATGTGAATTATTTAGGTGTACCTAGCATTACTGGGGAAAAATAACAAAATATGCACCTAAAATCGTATCAGCTTCAAGAAAACATAATAAACAGTCCATCAAGATAATTTCTAAAGCTCAATCATGAATTTTAAAACAATTAATGACTGAATTTCACACACGTACCATGTTAAAAAAATAAATAAATAAAAAACCATACACCGTAGAGAAATTCATTATCTTGCAAAATCTTAAAATAGGATCATCAGATATATAAAGCATGAACTATGAAACTATAATAGCTAAACATTGAGCTTTCTCATATGGAAATTTTGTATTTGAAGCTCGATTATGCATACCATAGATAAGAAAAAGGTTGTCTCAAATTATCAACCAAAAGCAAATCATTGTTCTTCACAAACTGGGGGATACATAAGGACAAATATAAAAATAACAACTACTCCATAAAAGATCATCTCCAAATAACAAATTCATAACAAGTTAAATCTAATTTATTACTTGGACTTGGAGTGATCTGTGGAGTCAATGGGGTATTGTATTCAACAATTGGTCACTACTATTATCTAACTGGTGATTATTACAATTTGTATTCGAGGGGATGAGGTTAGGGCCACAAAATAGATTTATGAACTACCCCCTTTCAATACGTATATTGAAACAAATTTAGAAAATCAAAACTAGCAAACAAGCACTAATCGAATATAGAAACATATATATATATATATTTATATGTGTGTGTGTGTGTGTGTATATATAGAAACAGATCGAATATAGAAATAGAGAGTGAAGCAGATCGATTAAAACAGATCAATAGAAATAGATCAATAAAAATAGACCAACAGAAACAGAGAGTGAAACACGTATATATATGTATAAATATACGTGTATATATATATATGCAAACACCGTAGAGAACAGATCGATTCAATTAATAAATAGAAACATATCGATTTGGAAATGAAAAGTACCTGAGAACGATCGATGATCCTGTTGAGGACAGAGAGAATCAAGCACTGAAACTCTAGATTCGAAGAAGTTGTGTTGAATCTTCCATGGCTGCTGAGAAAGAAGTTGTGTTAAAATCCGCCATTTATCACTTACCTTTAAACGGAGCGTAACGCTCCGTTTGTTTCGACGTAAAATATTTTTTGGAAAATGATTTTTACATTTTCTGGTGTTTGGCTACCCTAATAAGTAGGTAAAATATTTTACTTGAAAAGCATTTTACTCTAAACAATGAAAAATGACTTACCTTTAAAATACCCGTAAATCATTTTACACTACTCGATCGGGACTCTCTCACAACTCTCACGAACGAAAGGACTGAGAGCCAAAGCTAGAGTTCTTTCTCAGCAGCCATGGAAGATTCAACACAACTTCTTCGAATCTAGAGTTTCAATGCTTGATTCTCTCTGTCCTCAACAGGATCATCGATCGTTCTCAGGTACTTTTCATTTCCAAATCGATATGTTTCTATTTATCAATTGAATCGATCTGTTCTCTACGGTGTTTGCATATATATATATACACGTATATTTATACATATATATACGTGTTTCACTCTATGTTTCTGTTGGTCTATTTTTATTGATCTATTTCTATTGATCTGTTTTAATCGATCTGCTTCACTCTCTATTTCTATATTCGATTGGTCTATATTCGATCTGTTTCTATATATATACACACACACACACATATATATATATAAATATATATATATGTTTCTATATTCGATTAGTGCTTGTTTGCTAGTTTTGATTTTCTAAATTTGTTTCAATATACGTATTGAAAGGGGGTAGTTCATAAATCTGTTTTGTGGCCCTAACCTCATCCCCTCGAATACAAATTATAATAATCACCAGTTAGATAATAGTAGTGACCAATTGCTGAATACAATACCCCATTGACTCCACAGATCACTCCAAGTCCAAGTAATAAATTAGATTTAACTTGTTATGAATTTGTTATTTGGAGATGATCTTTTATGGAGTAGTTGTTATTTTTATATTTGTCCTTATGTATCCCCCAGTTTGTGAAGAACAATGATTTGCTTTTGGTTGATAATTTGAGACAGCCTTTTTCTTATCTATGGTATGCATAATCGAGCTTCAAATACAAAATTTCCATATGACAAAGCTCAATGTTTAGCTATTATAGTTTCATAGTTCATGCTTTATATATCTGATGATCCTATTTTAAGATTTTGCAGGATAATGAATTTCTCTACGGTGTATGGTTTTTTATTTATTTACTTTTTAACATGGTACGTGTGTGAAATTCAGTCATTAATTGTTTTAAAATTCATGATTGAGCTTTAGAAATTATCTTGATGGACTGTTTATTATGTTTTCTTGAAGCTGATACGATTTTAGGTGCATATTTTGTTATTTTTCCCCAGTAATGCTAGGTACACCTAAATAATTCACATGGTGATGTACAGTTGTCCGACTTTAGAGTCTTGTGCTTTTTTACAACTGCTATGCTTCCCAAATCAGTTTTAGACTCTTTGATTTAAAATTGCTAATGATTTTAATGAAGCTTAAATTTGTAGTTTTAATTTGCCAATATTTTTCATATGCCCGTAATGAGTACTGACACACCCATAAATAACTTTATGACTTTCGTGGGTTTGTGTAGATGGACCAAAATACAGAGGAAGGAATTATCACTCGTGCAGCAGTAGTAGGAGTTGCCACTTCAGTTATAGTTGCAGGTTTTGCAGTTATTAAAGCCTATAGATCTAGGATACCTAAGGAACCTCGTATTGATAGGAGTCAGGAAAGGGAGAATTATATTAATAGCATATTATGTTGCAGTGAAGTTCATTGTATAGATCAAATACGTATGAGCCCTACTGCATTTTTTGAGTTATGTGATACTCTCGAAAGGAAAAACCTGTTGCAGGCAACAATTCACATGTCTGTGATCGAACAAGTGATCATATTTCTTCATCTACTTGGTCATAATGTAAGATTTCGGGTGATTGGTTCACGCTTCTTTAGGTCAATAGAAACGGGTCATCGATACTTTCTAATTGTTCTTGATGCAATCTTAAAGTTGTATCCAGATGTGATAAGACAGCCAGATAGTTCCACTCCCACTCCTCTAGAAATACGGCAAAATCAAAGATTCTACCCGTGGTTTTCTGTAAGTAACAATTAAGAATGATGTGAATTAGGCTTTTAAATTATAAAAACAAATCTCTAGTCTAACATTTTCTATAACTAATTAAAATAGGATTGTTTGGGAGCTATTGACATGACACATGTTCGTGCATCTGTCCCCCTTGAACTTCAAGGAAGGTTTCGTGGTCGAAAGGGGACAACAACACAAAATGTCCTCGCTACAGTCTCCTTTGACCTAAAGTTCACATACGTGCTCTCTGGATGGGAAGGATCGGCACACGATTCACGTGTACTAAATGATGCACTTTCAAGGCCAAGGGGCCTTCAAGTCCCTAAAGGTATTAACTTATCGTGATGTTTTCCTATTATCATAATAAGAATGGATAATAAACTATAACAACTCTTCTTAAATTGTAGATAAATATTATCTTGTGGATTCGGGGTACGGTATTCGAAATGGGTTCATTCTTCCATATCGTGGTGTTCGATATCACTTAAAGGAGTACAGTAATCACCCTCCTGAAAATGAAAGAGAGCTATTCAACCTTCGTCACTCTTCTTTGCGAACCACAATTGAACATTGTTTTGGAGTTTTGAAGAAACGCTTTCGTGTGCTCGACGCAGAGCCCTTTTGGAAGTATACAATCCAAGTAGATGTGGTGCTAGCATGTTGTATCTTACACAACTATAAATGGGATTCGATCCAAATGACTTAATTATGCAAGTTTCCAATCAAGAGTTTCAATCTCAAAGTGAAAGAGTCCAACTAACACAAAGAGAAGAGAGGGCGGAGAATAGGGATTGGATTATGAAAAGAGATGCCATAGCACATGCAATGTTTGTCGACTATAGAAGTAGAAGGAATAATTAACTTTTATGGTTTGAGATTATATAACAATGAGGTTTATTGTTTGATGTTTTGAGACTATATTACAATGAGGTTTACTGTTTGATATTTACTTATTGGTAACGCAATGAACTTTGTTCTTTAGATGTTAAGTTCTTATTGTTAACAATGAGGTTTATAATTAACTTTTATGTTTTGAGGTTTATTGTTTGACCTTAGTAGATGCATTTGTTTTAAATTAACTTGCAAATTTAATTGGTGGAATAGAAATGAGCAAAAAGGGAGAAGCTGTCAAGAGTAAGCAATTTAGGTGGACAAAACCAATGGAGCACATGTTGTTGGAAATTCTTGCTGATGAGGTGAAAAATAGGAATAAACCCAACAACGTATATAGAATTAGCTCTTTTACTCGGGTAGCAAATGCCGTAAAAGAGCAATATGGAGTTGAATGCTTATCTACCCATGTGGAGCATCATCTTAGAACTTTAAGAAGTTCATGGTCCATTATAGAGAAACTTCGTTTAGATAAAACTGGATTGGGGTGGGATGATAGCTTGAAGATGATCACTGCTAGTCCAAGTGTCTATGATAAATATGTCCAGGTATGTATTTCTTATGATTATTATTATTATTATTTTTTTTTTTGGGATCTTTCTTAGGTAATTACTACTATACTATTTGCCTATTAATCATTATACTGCTATATCGTCAACAGACAAATCCGAGTTATGAAAAGTATCTTAACAAGAAAATAGAGATGTTTGATGAAATGGCTCTAGTTGTTGGTAAGGACCGAGCAAAAGGAAATTTTGCCAAGTCTTTTGGTGATATAAACCTAGAAAGTAGACCTCAACTTGAGTCAATACCTGTGGATTTGGATGAAGACATTGGTCTTGAAGAAGTCCCAAAAGAGAATGAGGGTGGAAAACAAACAAGCTCGTCAAGTACAACCTCATCCCAATCAAGACAACATCGTAAGAGAAATCGTACAACTTATACCGAAGATGATTCACTTGCTAAGATTTCTGATAGAATTGGAGAGGTTGCTGTTGCGCTTGGCAAATTGACTGAGGATCGTCTTGTTGTCGGCAATCTCTATGAAGAGGTAATGAAGACTGAAGATTTTGATGAGGAATTTCTGGCCTCAACTTTTGATTATTTAGTGCAGAATGAAATGCTTGCAAGGGCCTTTTTAGCAAAAAAATCATAGGCTTCGAAAGCTTTGGCTAGAGAATTTCCAAAAGCAGTTGCCTTAGACTTTTTATGGTTCTTAGTATATGTTTGTGTCCTTTTTTACTCTGTTTTTCTTTTTAAATTTGAGAACCTTATTTGATTATATATGATACTTTTAATTTCTAGTATCGGTTGAGTAGGATTCAAGTTGTGTGGATTGTGGATTTTTTGGATTGCTATCTTTATGGTGATGATACTTTTAATTTTTAAAGTTGTGTTTGGTGCCTGGAATATATAATTATTTTTTAGCTTTTGAGTGATCTTAAAAAGTATTGTTGCAGGTTGTGGTGGTTAAAAGGAATTTCAGTTGTAATTGTCAAAGCTTTTTGGCCTTTTTAATTCTCTACTGTTAAAAAAAAATTGTGTTTGTATGGATTTATTTATATATGCTTTTGCTGGAAAAAAGTGTATGGATTTAAAATTTTGGGTTTTTTAAATCGTACCATACACCAGAAAACATTTTCCAGAAAATGTTTTCATCATTTGCCAAACACCAGAAAACAGATGCAATGACAATTGTTTTACATGAGAATGTCTTACCTGTAAAATATTTTTCAATGTAAAACATTTTACGTCGAAACAAACGGAGTGTTAATTTCTATTTTTCAGCGAACCAAAACGGGCTCTCAATTGGAACCAAAATCCTATCTAGTGAGGTCTATGTAAATTTTTTCAAAAAAGAGGGGTGTACGTGTAACTGGTAGAAATTTCATGATTTGATGAGTTATGCATTCATCACCATGGTTGTATTGGCCCTCTTGGGTGGGTATAGAAAGTAATTAATTAGGTGGGTGTATTTAGTAGTAACTTCCTCTAATTTATCTTGTATTATATTATCATAGGAGTTCTCAAATACACCAATAAATTTTTTCTTTTTACACCACCATGTACAGTAGAAGATGATCTACATATTCCCATGTACGAGAAACGGTCGGTGCATCCAGAGAAACTCATGGACGGTAAGCTCATACCCAAAAGCTTGGGGCCAACGGGAGATGTACCCCATGAGAAACCTCCAACCGTTTTGGGCCAGCTGCCCCGGGGTGATCCCTAAGTAAATAAGGATGTCCCAAGGGACCGGATGAAGGGGAATACGGAATCCAGCCATGAGGACGTCCTCATATAGGGTGGTGAAACCCCTCTGGTAGATTTGGGCTCTACCGACATTCACGGCCAGGTAGCAGTAGTCGGGAAGGCTGTACCTATCCCTAATATGACTGAGATCTTCACTACGCAGGGTGAACGTGATGAACTCACTAGCGAAGGCTACTTCGGGGTCGGGTTCCCCTAGTGTTTCATCTCCCGAACCCCAGGAAATGGAAGCAACGGGGGCCTCCTGGTCCGACTCATCGTCAGACAGACAGATTGGGATTCTGCTCTCGCTATGGTGATCAGAGGGAGACGCAGACGGTGGACTCAAACTTGTATCCGGCGTCTCTGACCCGGACCGCTCATCCTCCGACTGAGAAGATGAGTCAAAACCAGAGTGACACATCCTTGGGGTTTCGGTGACTGGGCCAGGAAATAGAGGACGACTTAGATATAGGTCAGGAACTCCGAGTCTGAGGTACAAATGGGGCAGGGTTATAAACCTAAAAGGTAGAAAGTATAGAGTCTTAAAGACAAGGTGACACTCGGTCAGAACTACCTAGGGACAGCCCGCTCGGTTCAACTTATCTAACGTACCTCCCGACTTGAAGAAAGAACAGAACCTGAGAAAGAAAAAGTCCCACTCCCATTCTAACCTAAGAGGGTTCGCCCTCTCCAGCCTTGCTTAGAAAAGAAGAGGATGAGGGTGATGAACTAAAACTAAAAAGGGAACACTTACAAGGATTAGCGTAGAAGAAGGGCTCGGGAAGCTTTATCGGACGTTTTTTTTTTTTTTTGCTCTCAAACCACTCGGTATCTCTATCAATTGGCAGCAGAAATCCCAGAAATGAACAAGTGTTCTTTATATAGGGAGCGTGGATGGTCCAGATCAAGCTAGATCTAACGGCCAGGAAATTTTCCCCCCTAAACCTGCCAACAACTGTCATCTCGGGCACGCAGAATGTTGCCTTAAAAGACGCACCCAATTAATGCCAGACGTGACAGTCCGGTTACGACGTGACTGTTCAATTTAGTTCATACCAGCCTCACTGGATCCTGACCAGGCCAGTGACCAGGTGACACGTGGCAGAAGTTGGTCTCGGGCCCACATAGCCACTGCTCGATCCTGACCCCAGAAGACCAGCTCAATCAGTCACGACCCGGGCAGTAACCCAGGGCCATTTCCCGAACGATTTTTTAGAAGCAATCTTAATTTTCAAACCTCATCTGATAGAGCATCCCATTAGTTTCAAAAATGGGGGCGATAGGGCCGGTGGCTCAGACTCTTCAATCGGGTCTTCTAGATACGTAAACTCAACCAGAAAGACTATACGACTTGTCCCTTGATGGCTGTCCGGGGTCGGTAGACCACTTTAAATTCTTCCAACTCCAAGGCCCACTTGACGAGCCTCCCAGATGTGTCGGGCCGGCTGAGGATTCTGAGAAGGTGTTGGTCTGTGAGGACCACAATGGCATGGGCCTGAAAGTACGGACGGAGCCTTCGGGCCGAGGTGATGAGGGCGAACGCCAGTTTTTCGATATGAGAGTATCTGCTCTCTGCGCCCTGTAACGCCCGGCTGGCATAGTACACTGGGAACTGTATCCCGTGCTCTTCCCAAATTAGTGCCGAGCTAACCGCTGATGGTGACATTGCCAAGTATAAAAACAATTCTTCCCCCGGCAAGGGTGTTGAGAGTAGAGGACGGGACGCCAAGTACTTCTTGAGCTCTTGGAACGCCTCTTCGCACTCTTCTGACCACTGAAACGCCTTGCGGAGGATTTTAAAGAATGGCAGGCACCGGTCGGTAGCTCGGGAGATAAATTTGTTCAGTGCGGCCACCCGTCTGGCTAGGCTCTGAACCTCTTTCGTCGACTTGGGCGGTCGCATGTTGATGATGGCTTGGACCTTTTCGGGGTTTGCCTCAATCCCCCGTCTACTGACTAGATGGCCCAAAAATTTCCTGGACGAGACGCCAAAGGTGCATTTGGCCGGGTTCAACCTCATCCTGAATTTTTTCAAAATGCTAAAGGCCCTGGCCAGGTGCTCAAGGTGGTCGGACTCGTCCCGGCTCTTGACCAGCAGATCATCTACATATACTTCCATAGACTTCCCAATCAGGTCCTTGAACATGTAGTTGACCAGGCATTGGTAGGTGGCCCCGGCATCCTTGAGACCGAATGGCATAACCTTGTAACAATACGTACCCTGGTCAGTGATGAACGCAGTCTTCTCTTCGTCCCCGGGGTACATGCTAATCTGGTTGTACCCCGAGTAGGCGTCCATAAACGAGAGGAGTGAGTGACCAGCCGTGGAGTCCACAAGAAGGTCTATCCTTGGCAGCGGATAACAATCCTTGGGGCAGGCTTTATTCAAGTCGGTGAAGTCCACGCACATCCTCCACTTCCCGCTGCTTTTCTTGACAAGTACCACATTGGTTAGCCAGTCGGGGTAGTGGACTTCTCGCATGGAGTGGGCTTTGAGGAGCTTCTCGACCTCCTCACTCACTACTTTCTGTCTCTCGAGGGCCATGCCCCTCCTTTTCTGCTTCACCGGCCGGCAATCTGGGCTGACATTGAGTCGATGGGACATTATACGGGGGCTAATCTCGGGCATATCCTCATGATTCCAAGCAAAAACGTCCTGGTTTTGCTGCAGGAACTGAATTAGTTTTTTCTTCAGGCCGGGCTCCAGTACGGTACCAATGTTGACCGCGTGGTCGGAGTACTCGGGATTCAATGTCACTCTTTCCAATTCTTCCACCGGACCTATCGTGTCACTCTGGTCCCGGGGGTCCATCTCCTGGACGTTTTATGTTTCAGTGATAGCCCCTCGGCACAATAAGCTGACATAGCAACTCCGGGCGGTAGTCTGATCTCCACGCAAGCATCCGGGTCCCTAAGGAGTTGGGAACTTCACCGTTAAGCTGTAGGTGGAGATGACCGCCATTGCCTTATTGAGGGTCGGCCTCCCAAGAATGATATTGTAGGCCGACGGGGCTTCTACGATCACAAAATTGGTCAGCACGGGAAGCCTGCTAAGGGTAGGTCCCCATGAGAATTGGAAGCTCGATTGTTCTGAGCGGTTGTATGCTGGAGCCATTAAATCCAACCAGGGGGGTAGCAACCAGCCAGAGCCGATCCCTGGACATCCTGAGCTGATCAAATGCCGATGTGAACATGATGTCGGATGAGCTGCCCGTGTCCACCAGCACCCTCTTGACCATATAGTTGGTTATAGAAAGCGTCACAACTAGCGGGTCATCATAGGGGCAGTGGATGCCCTGCAAGTCGTCGGAGGTGAATGTTAGAACATCAGTGGGCGGGGAGCTGGTGGATTGGACCTGCCAGACATCCGCCCGGGATGCCCGAGCATGCCTCTTCCGTGCTGACTGTGAGTCCCCGCCGTTTGACGTTCCTCCGGAGATCACGTGGATTTAGCCAAGTGGTAGTGGCTGATCAGGAGCTCGGGTGTCCTGCTGGGGTCATCTATCTGCTGTGACGAACTTTACAAGGTGTCCCTGCTCAATCAACTTCTCTATCGCTATCTTTAACTTAAAGCAATCCTCCGTTTCATGGCCGTGGTCTCTGTGGAAGTAGCAGAACTTGTCCCGATTCCTCTTACCGGGCGGGGCTCTGAGTTTTGCTAGCTGCTGAAGCAACCTTTGCGCCTCGGCGGCGGCCATGACTTCTTGTATGGGCCGGGAAAGGGGTGTGAAAGCAATCGGGGGCTGACCCCGACATCCTTCTGATCCTGCTTCAGCTTCTTTCACGAGCCCTTCTCAAATCCTTCACGCTTGCGCTTGGCCTTTGGGGATTCGTCTCCCGCCTGGCCGGCGCGCTTCGCTTTCAGGAATTCCTCAGTGTCTATGTACTTTTCGACCCTCTCTAAGAGCTCCTCCAGGGTTGCCGGTCACTCTCGATGAAATGACGTGGCAACCTTGGTGTGTTGAACACCCGAACAGAAGGCCATAATTACGGTTGTTTCATTGAGATTGCGAATCTGGAGCCTTTGCTAGTTGAAACGGTCCACATACTCCCTCAAGGACTCCCCTTTGCACTGCTTAACGGTCAGCAGCTGAGTGTCCAATTGTGACCGATCGAGTATCCCGACAAACTGGTTGATGAACAGCTTGCTGAGGGCTTTGAAGTCATCGACCGTCCGGGGCTTTAGAGCATGGAACCACTGTGCTGCTGGCCCTTTGAGGGTACTAGGAAAGGTCAGGCATAGTAGCTCGTCCACCGTGGTGACCAGTGGCATCTGAGCCTTGTAGGTGCGGATGTGGTCCACCGGACTCCTTGTGCCGTCATAGGAGCTAAGGTGAGGGGGTTTGAACTTCCGCGGGATAGGGAACTGCGTCACTCGAGCGGTGTATGGTGATTCCATCTCCATGTTGGTGTGGTCGTGGCCGAACTTGCGGCTCAACCTCTCAATCTACTGCTGTAGTTCCTCGAACTGGGCCTTTACGTCATCCTGTCCGGTTCTCCTCTCTATATCCGAGCGGTAGGTCGGATCAGATGATGAGGCCTCTTCCTCAAAGCGTGTCGACCTTGGGGATAGAGCCCGGCTTCGGGTCTGAGTAATCGTGTGCCTAAGGTCCTCCTGGCTCTGGGCCGGAGGGTCCTTGGCTGATTCCCGGGCCTTTTGTCCTTGCTCCTCCCCTTTGGCCGCACGCCGCGGGTTGATAATAATTCTGGCGTTCCCCAATCGGCGAGGATTGGACCGAGCTCGCCTCTACGAGCGCTTGGTTGTCTGGCTACGCTCACCATCACCGAGGTGTTCCCAGTCCGGTGGGGACACCAGGGCGGAACGGGCTCGCCTTCGTGCCCGAGCGGTATCCTGAACGGGAGCACTTTTCTCGGGCTGATCTTCTGGTGCAGGACGCTTTTCCTGCCGGGCCAAAAGCGCCTCCATTTGTTCCTGTGTTCGTCGCTGGCCCTCCAAGAGTTGAGCTAGCGCTGCCGTTATTTGCTTTGTGGTCATGGAGGCAGCCGATCGCCCGGGCTGTGAATCCTCCTGCCCGGGCTGGGTAACGGGCTTTTTACTCCTTCTAGGCGGTATGTTGGTCAGTCAAGAATTTGTTGGTGAAAAACTCTGTCGTTTCCCACAGACGGCGCCAAACTGATGATGCCGAAAATTAGTAAGAAGGATTTAGAGAAAGAAAAAGACAAGAACAAGTTGTATGTGGTTCGGTCCCATTAATAAGGTGACCTACGTCCACGGTTGCGTCTGTGCGCGTTCACTAGCAGATCACCGACGGGCCTGGTGAGCCAACAAAGAGGGGCGACACTACCAGTAATACCGGTCGGGTCTATGCGTACAATGGTGAATTCTCTGTTCTATGCTTGTTAGCTAGAGAGTTATTCGGATCCCTATAGATAGGGTAGGTGGGCTCTTTTATAGGTGCAAGAGTCTACCCATACATGGTAAGCTAGTCAGATTAGGAAGCCTAATCTGATTACAATTGATTTGCATGATTTGGGGAGAGTTTCCTAAGCGGTTTAGGAAACTGCCACATTCCCTTTTGCAGTCTTGCAGCTGGTTTAGGAAACTGCTGGTTAGGCCGGATCCACGGGATGTCGCGGCCTTTCATGCCCGGCCTGTTGGTACGAACCGCGCAGTCCTGACGAACACCTCGGGATTGCTTGGCTATTGGCACCGTTATCAGAGTAACCAGCACCTCCCGGTGACTTGGCAGACCGACTTCATGGCTGGATAATCTTGGACATATCAAAGAGTAATGTGATAACGTTCTTAATATGGGATAACGTGGTAGTCGGGATTCAATTTGATATCCGGTTCATTTCAATTAGAGTTTTCAGGTCACAATGGGAATGGTCATGTGTCGATGTTAGTGCGCAACTTAGGTGGGTTTGATAAGTTCTAGAAATTGATCGTGGGTGGACGTACACTTGGTTATAGGTCCTTATAAGCAGTGGGTGGTGATGTCCTTAAAAGCAGTGGGCAGGACCAAGTAGTCCTAAGATAGCCAGGTGATCCATGATGTGCTTAAAAGGCAGTAGGCGGTTATGTCCTTAAAAGCAATGGATGGGGATCACTAGTAGATGTCACTAAGTCGTGGCAATAGATTAATATACTATTATTCCAACGTTGTATCCCTGACATGCAGTGGGCGGTTATGTCCTTAAAAGCAAACATATGGACTGGCGTGGTGTCCATAATACGCAGTGTGACAGTTATGTCCTTAAAAGTGATGGACTAAATAATGGGGTATCTGCAGAGTTGAACTATCGAGTCTGTTCTTCAATCAAGGGTATGGTTGTCGGTCTTCGTATAACCACACGAGAGTAACCGATTATTGGATTGGATTAAAGAGAAAGATATAGTAGTAATACTATAATTATATCCTTTATAATTGGTAACTACATTATGCTTATGATATTGTTTTAGTTTCTACTCATTCAGCTTTAAACAAGCTGACGACGTTTATGCCTAGACATTCCCCATACAGACTATCCTATTGTGTACAATGCATGTGTTGTATCGTATGATGACGGCTACTATCCAAAGGAAGGATATGTTGAGGCCGGACCGACAGAAGGTGGAGGCACCGGAGAAGATTACTATGCTGACGATTATGTGTACGACAGCTGAAGGCATAGGATAGACTATAGTTCTGACTCTACTTCCTGACTTTAGTATGATGTTTTATACTCAGGGCATATGCTGCCTTAAAACCTTTTATATTATGTTGAAGACTCTGATGTAATAAGTTATAGGACTTCTTGACTTGTTTATATAAGATCCAATTTGTTATCTTTTGTATTACTGTTTAGTACTGCATGGTGCGACAATTCAGTGACTTCACTAGTTATTCCTTATGAACCCAAAAAGGAAATTTATTTTTTTCTATTTTTGCTGTTCCGAGGCGTGACAGTAACTCATGCAATGTTCTAATTTTTTTGAACGCTACAACCTATGAATCATATATTTTGGATACGAATATGTCCCATGTTGTCTTAGACATACGTTTGTGTATCAAGCTTTATATTTTGGAAATGGATCATATTATTTTTGGACTGTACAAAACCAACATAAATGTAAGCATTGTATAAATTGAGTATACATGTGTGTATTCAAATGACAATGCCTAAATGTTCAAAAGCATGATGTGAAATTTCGAAGTGCTAAAATGCGAAATTTCACAAATATGTTCAAGATTTGAGACATGTTTTCAGTTTCCAATTAATGCAATGTAAAATTCTGCAGTATAATACTGAAAAATTTCGCAGTGTTACAATGTGAAATTTCACACATTAGTAATCAGACAAGAAACCACACAATCAAGTAATAATTATGTCCTCAAAAATAAAATAAATAAATAAATAACACAATGATTGTGTATATGATTAAGAAAATACTCTCAAACTTAAAAACTCCTATCCTGTCAACTAAAACTGTAACTAATGTAAAATTCAAAAACAAATTTCCATATATAGTGTGTACTGAAAAATTCAAAAACAGATTTCCTTGATTCATGGAAACCGATTGGTTGCCATCACTATAGGTTTAAATGGGCTAAAGTTATGATTTCAAAATCTCTTATGATTCACTTTTCATAACAGTTTTTAACCATTTAATGACATATACGTATATATATACAGCTGATACATATATGCAAGGGTTAAATTTGTCCATAAAAATGCTAATTTAGGGACCTATTGCTATTAACATTTAGCATGTAGGGATCTATTGCTATACTAAGAAATGGGGATGTCTTTATATCTACACAATTAGGGTAGTGAGGGACTTATCACTAAATTTCTATATTATCAAAGTCCAATGGGACCAGATCACATTTTTTTTTTAGAATTTCTCAAAAGGGTGAGGATACTACTCAGTAATTTAAAGACAAACAAATGCATGCCTAAAAAAATTCGGACATAAAATTCTGTAAAAATGACGGTTGATAATTAAGCTAATGACAAAACTAATGTTGATATTGTTGTACTAGATTTGCAAGGCTCCCTGTGTCAATATATATTGTATTTGTATAACATGTATATAATTGATTGGGGAAAAAAAAAACAAATGCACATCTTAGTGCAAAAATGAAACTGGTGGTTCACCCAATAAACGAGTCAAAACCCATTTTGGTAGTTTTTTATTTTCTAAGAAAAGTGCGACATCAAGATGGAGTAATTAAGGGGGTGAATACGGCTGAATTTAATCTCTCACTCAATTGAATATTCTAACATGGAAATATTAGGATAGCTTGATAGGGTAATATTTGGGACACAAAAAGGCTTACAAAGAGATGCTCACAAAAGGATGTGACATCCCGTGTGGCAGTAGGACCCACCACACTTCACTCAATCCATGGGATGCCACCTCATTTTGTGAACATCTTTTTGTGACCCTTCTGTGTCCCTAACATTACCCAGATAGGAGGTAATATCAGCATAAGTGAATAATTTGCTTAATATATATGGCTTGTATATATATCTTACATAATATATATATATATATATAAGGGTATTTAGGAGACAGAAATCTCTAGTCATGATTAGGTATCTTAACTACAATTTCAAGGATCAAATTTCAAAATATAAAATTGTGTCCTTAAACCATGAATGTCCATCAATAGGAGATTTTCCGGCAATTTTCTATTCTTACATTTTTGTTGTCTTGACTTCTCTCTCTCCCTCTTTTCTCAGTAGTAATCATAACCCCTTTCTACCATTACCGTAACTTCAAATTACTTTTTCTTTTTTTGCTATGGGCAATTACACACACACAAGAACCATCCACACATGACTGGGGGTTCAAAGGCCCACAATTACATAAACTCTCATGCATGCTCTCTCCCATAGTAGGGAGAGTTGAACCCTCCACCTCTCCAAGGAGAAGTGAAGGTCATACTGCTAGACCACAAGATGTTCGAATTTTTCTCTTAATACATACTGTTTATTGAATGCAGACCCTTAAACCGCATCGTATCGATTTAATGGTGTTGTTTGTCATGTCCCTACTGTGTAGGACCCACAAAAGAATGGGATTACCGAGACCCTCACATCGCATTATGCTGAGATGATGTGACGAATTAACATTTCAATATGTGCTCGCTAAAAATAACATGACAAGTAGTGGAATCATGATTTATTAATTTTTTAGAGATCACTTGATCTTATTGGACTAACCTTGCTGGTTTTCGCGTATCACAACTTTTTAAAAATTTTAGGGTTAAATGCATTTTGCACCCTCGAACTATACACTATTTAATACTTTGGTCCCTAAATAATTTTTTTTGCATTCTGGTCCCTCAACTAACATTTTGTGGTAGTTTGTCCCCTCCGTCACTTTTAGCGTCACTTTTGGTGTCACTAAAAGTGAATTTTTCCGTCACTAAAAGTGACAGGGGCAAACTACCACAAAATGTTAGTTGATGGATCAAAATGCGAAAAAAATTTATTTAGGGACCAAAGTGCCAAACAGGGTATAGTTTTGAGGGTGCAAAATGCATTTTACCCAAAATTTTATTATTCTTTTAAAAATTGTGAATAAGTGTAAAAGGCACAGCACATGAGTAATGGTTGGGGCACAAACACTTTACACAAAATACTTGTTGGGAATTTAACACGCGGAACCAAATTCCCCTAAATAAATACACACACATGAGCAGTAATTAAACATGCACCAAAGAAAAGGCGCACATATTTCTACGTGAGCCAAACACCTGCCTACGTCCACACCCGAGAGATTCATTCTTTCACTATTGAGTAAAACATGGTACAAGCTACATAGATTAAATTCCATAACCCAAATACAAGACCCTTGTACTCTCCTCACTCAATACCCCAAAGAACCTGACACAATTAATTATTGTAACATAGAGAAATCACAGAGATAAAGAAATACCCATCCCTACCTCACATCCCTATCACTGTGAACAACCCTCATAGTGATTAATATCATGGAGACCCCCAACTTGGTACACCAAGGGCTTCATAAATTCCTATACTACATCCCTATATATAGAGTTTGCAACCCATTACTTGTTGGACAAGTAATACAACTCTATCAAGGAACCAAATCACATTAGCAGGGGGGATTTAGAAAATCAATTAAGGGGGGGCTTGATATATGAGGGTTCGGGAGCAGCGCCTCCGAAATTTTTTTTTTGGACTTATATATACATATTTTGGACTTTTTTACGCATATTTTAGACATATTTATACATTTTTTGTATATATTTTGGACCTTTTTATACATATTGTATAATTAGTACCAAAACTTAAGAGAAAGGGGACTTGTATTATAATGTTGGGAGGGCTTAGTAGGTAATTTCATAACTAGGGGGGGTTGAATAGAATTTCAGAGGGGGCTCGAATGTAAAATATTTTTGCTCATAGGGTAAAATTTGTAATCACATTAGGAATATAGCCAAATCACAATTCCTAAATTAATGAGATTATTCCACATACGATATAATTCCAACAATCACCCTCTCTATCACTTGTGGAAAAACTGCCTAATCATTCTATCATATATGACTAGCATCCCTCAACTGGAGCACCCACAAAGTCAACCGCATTGCAACCGTTTACCATTGACCGTCTTCCGTTCCAGCATGCACACCTCGAATCAACATAGTCTCAACATCCCCAATTCGTCAAACTGTGGCCAATACATGTGCAAGTCCGAAATTAATTATATCCATTAACTTCACCAGAAAGGAGCCTTGATCCCTCTTTGTCCCCAACAGGATTTTTCCTCACCATTGTCTAAACCGTGAACATATATAAGAATTTTTCATCGATGACTTGGGAGTACAACTCTACCAACTAGACGACATAAACCATCCACACTTCTCTCAACCGTTGTGTGTGATTTCAGCAATAATATAAGATTCCTCCGCAACTTTGGGATCAATATCACACCACCCAAATAACGAACCTACTCCAAAATTTGATCAACGTTCCTACGTGTAGTATCCTAACAATTACCTCTGTCGGATAATTACGCCTGTGTCTGCCCCCACCCAGGGGCGGAGTCAGGAATTTTGGCCAGGGGGGGCCTAGGCTATACGGGGGTTCGGGGGCAGCACCTCCGAATTTTTTTTTTAGGGTCTATTCATACATAATTGACAATTTTTTAGGGTCTACTTACTTGTCTATAATTATGATTTTTTGGGGATATGCTTATAATATAAGTCTATTCGGTGACACGTAAATATTATATAGTGTCTTTCAAAATTTTAAGGGGGTCTATTTCTAAAACGCATAAAATTATCACACTAAAAGTGTAATTTTTAAAATTTTAGGCGCATTTCTTTTGAGTTGTATATACCAGTATATCAATATATATGTAGTTGATAGCACTAAATTGGGTCTTGGACCCCTTTGAGGGCCTAAACATAATTTGAGGGGGGGCCTAAACATAGTTGAGGGGGGGCCTAAATGTAAAATACTAAAAAAATTTAGGCTAAAATCTTAGGGGGGGCCTGGGCCCCCCCTGGTCCTACACTGCCTCCGCCCTTGCCCCCACCTTCTTGGAACCCATCAAATTATTTTTTCCAGAAGCACATACTTACAATACTCGGAATTTAACAACCCAAGAGAAATGCCCGTATGAGTGGAATGTGAGAACCTTTCCACCATACACAAACCTGCTACAAATCACAGTAACATCAAAAATATTTTTCGGCCCTACATCCCAACCCCCTGCAATATATATATATATATAGGATCTATCACCAAGAAAAATAAATTCCAATCCATGCAGAATCTCATAAAACTGCACCCACGGATGTATCCGCAGCGCTTGAAAACCTTAGGAGACATCTCTAACCCAAATTCCAAGCAATATAGCTTATCCCCACAAGCTCCTTGAAATTCCAACCAATCATGATTCAAGTTTTGTTACACCAAGCCACATGGAATAATTTACCATGACAAACTTCAAAAAACAAATCTGAAGCCTATCATTCACGAAACCACGACCATGGCCATTGTCACCAGGTTACTAATATGTTCACCTATTTCTTCTTCATTTTTTTTTTGTTGACAAGCTTCAAAAGGATGTGACATCCTGTGTGGCAGTAGGACCCACCACACTTAACTCAATCCATGGGATGCCACATCATTTTGTGAAGATCTCTTTGTGACCCTTTTGGATCCCTAACATTACTCGGATAAAAAGTAATATCAGCCATAAGTGAACGATTTGCTGAATATATAGCTTGTATATATATCTTACATAATATATATATAAGGGTATTTAGGATACAGAAATCTCTAGTCATGATTAGGTATCTTAACTAGAATTGTAGGGAATAAATATCAAAATATAAAATTATGTGTCCTTTAACCATGAATGTCCATCAATAGGAGATTTTCCGGCAATTTTCTATTATTACATTTTCGTTGTCTTGACTTCTCTCTCCCTCTTTTCTCAGTAATATTCATAACCCCTTTTTACCATTACCATAACTTCAAATTACTTTCTTTTTTTTTTTGCTATGGGCAATTACACGCACACAAAAACCATCCACACGTGACTAGGGGGTCCAAAGGCCCACAATTACATAGACCCTCATGCATGCTCGCTCTCATAGTAGGGAGAGTTGAATCCTCTATCTCTCCAAGGAGAAGTGAAGGTCATACCGCTAGGGCACAAGATGTTAGAATCTTTCTCTTAATACATATTGTTTATTGAATACAGACCCTTAAACCGCAGCGTACCGAGTTAACGGTGTTGTTTGCCATGTCCCTCCTGTGTAGGACCCATGAAAGAATGGGATTATCGAAACCCTTACATCGCATAATGTTGAGATGACGTGACGAATTAACATTTCAGTATGTGCTCGCTAAAAATAACATGACATTTCAGTATGTGCTCGCTAAAAATAACATGACAGGTAGTGGAGTCGTGATTTATTTATTTTTTTAGAGATCACTTGATCTATTATCACAATTTTTTTTAAAAATTTATTATACTTTTAAAAATTGTGACTTAGTGTGAAAGACATGTCACATAAGTAATGATTGGGGCACAAATATTTTACATAAATACTTTACAAACACTCTATCTTTCTCTTGAGTAATATGTGGGGTCTACTACAATGTCACCCAAGATAGAGACAGAGTGTTGGTGTAAAGTGTTTGTGCCCTAAGCATTGCCGCACAACACATAAAAGAACTTTACTAAAGTCCTATTCTTAGTGGACTGTCATACCACATCATAACAACATGGTGTGAAGGTGTCACTGAGTAGGGGTGAAGACGATTTAGTTCGGTCCAATTACTAATCAAACCAATAAATTTCGGTTCGGTTCAACTTATTATAAAAATTCCATTATATTCACGCTTTACACTATATAAAATGAGTAATATTTGGGACACAACTTTCATACAACCTCCTCAAAAGATGTGTCTATCTCTCTCCTGTGATGTCACTGGACCCCAGAGTGACACAGGAAAGAGATAGACACATCTTTTGGAGAAATTGTATGAAAATTGTATGAAAGTTGTGTCCCAAGTATTACCTGTATAAAATTTTTGAAAATCGACCAAATCCATGGATTTGCTTACACCCCCAATAACGCTGAGTAGCTCCTCAGCATGGACGGTCGTTTTGGATTTGACAAACCAAGTCCAAATCCCTCTAACTTGAAGCAATGTGTCGGCAGCCCTAGAGAGCTTCTCTCTCTAGAAAACTTTCTAGAGAGAGAGTAAGCATGAATCCGGCAGCCGCACAAAGCCCCCCCCTCCCCCCCTTTCTTCTTCGGCCTCTACTTCTCCTCTCTTCTCTCTCTCTCTCTCTCTCTCTTCCTTTGCCATGTTTTGTCCCAGTTTCAATAAGGGCCTGTTTGGCTCCTCCGCTTCCTCTGTGAAGCTTTTCCCCTTCCTTTGTGAGGGTTGTTTTCCTTATCTTGCAGGGCTTCTCCTTGGGTTCAAGATGGTGGATGTTGCCCAGACCAGTCTTGAAACAGTAGATTGGCTTTTTGGTCTACATTGGGTTATGATTGGTGGCTTTGGAGCCTTCGTCTTCAGCTGTGCTGCTTTCCATGGTGCAACTTTTGCTATCATGGACGCTTTTCAAGCAACTTCGGTTGCCCCCTTTGGTGATGTTTCTTCACCTGTTTGGACTTGGCTTTGTGCCGTCTTCTTTCTTTTGGTGGTCTCGATCATCTACAAGTCTGAAGGTGTCCTGGGTTCTGGATCTCTCTACTTGGCAGTCCTTGTGGCGCAGTGGTGGATTCCTTTTGCAGCTGACATAGGGTTTTCTGTAGTCGCTTATGCTTCCTTATCTATTGTTCTCTTGGTTGTTTTGCCTTTGCTTGTGTTTTTCTTTTTCGTTTGTTTTGTTTTCTTTGTAAGGTTTAAGCTTCATTAATGATATTTTAGTTTTTGAGCAAAAAAAAAAAAGTCCAAATCCCTCTGAAGCCCTCCAGACAGCAAACATCTCACATGTCACTTGGAATTTGGAATGGTGGACTTGCACAGAAAGCACGATGTCTCTCTCTCTCTCTCTCTCTCTCTCTCTCGACACCAGAAACAAAAAGCTCTCCTTTGCGGGTCCCCAATTAGCTGGGAAGATAAAGTCAAGCATTATATACACTCTTTTACTCATTTTCTTTGAAAAGAAGCATTTGTTTACTTTAATCACTTTTTTTTTACTTTTTTTTTTTTTTTTTTGGGACTTTTGGTGCCCAGTTACTCCTACCTGTCTGTTTCTTCTCTCACCCTTTTTTTCTTTTTTACTTCTCCATCCGTTACAATTTTAATTATTCACTGTATTTATTTTAACAGTTAGAATTTTTTAATGTCAAAAAGGTAATTGACTATATGAGCATATGCTGAGCTTGATTCCCTTTCATTGTCTCTCTCTCTCTCTCTCTCTCTCTCGACTGAACTAATTGTTTGGATCTTTCTAAGATCAAACTATTTTCAAAGTTTCAATTCGTCTCCAAACGGTTCTGGGTTGTCCAAATTTTACACTTTTAAGTTAGGTAAGATTGTTTGTTCGCTGTATTGTGTTTTTTAAGTTATCTGTTTAATTTAATTATTATTATCTTTTGTTTACTTTTATTTGTAAGCCATAAATCTAATTTATGTGAAGTTAATTATCTTTATCTTGTTATAGAATTTCAGCAGATATGAATGTAGAAGAATGAAATGTATATTGCAAGCTGTAGAGTTTCACAAAATAGAGGATTGAATGGGTAAAAATGGATCTTCAACTTGATTATATCTGTCATTGTTTTTTTTTTTTTTAGATTGGTTTTGCTAATGGCTTGTTTGGCAACAGTTTCTGCTTGTATGAAAAGAAATATATATATATATATATATGTATGTTTATATTTGTTTTTGGACAAAAGATGCCCAGGTAGCACATTTTTATAAACGCAGAAGCTGGTTTGCCAGACAATTTTATTTTAGCTTTTGGAGATCCATAATCACTTATAGACTCCTAAAGTTTTGCGAAACGCCCCTTTAATCAGGTTTCAGATCTGATTTGCTCTGGAACTACATGGGCCAATGCTAGGTATAGGATCTATGATTCAAGATTTGGATTGATAAGCTGAGTTTTTGTAGTCTTTTTTTATTTAATTCTCCTTGAAGTTTTTTCTATTTTAATCATATTGCTTCTTTTTATTGTAGTAGTGGTTCTTTCTTGAACATAGCAAGAGGCTGACTTTGAGTGCCTTGATCGAAATAGTTCGATTCATTAATTGCCTATTTGCGCATCCCATGAATTCGAATTAGAAATCTTAAATTTGTAAAGCATTTCAACGTAGAAATTTATCATCTTCAATTAGATCATATTTAAAGTTTTAGCTACGAAAAAAAATTATGCTTTGAGAAATTTTAGGAATGAGTGCCTAGACAAACATGATGAAGGTTCCCAAATTTTAAGATGAACTAGTTAAAGATGATGAATTTCTATGTAAAAAAAAATAAAGGGGGAATGCTAACTTACAGCACGACGCCCTTTCAGTGACGAAAATTTTCATTGCTAAAAGTTGAGATTTTAGGTTAAAAGGGTTTTTTTGGACGCTAAAAGCTTGTGTACGCGCTGCTAACCTACAACCACTGTTAGCCCCCAAAAATTAAATACTAGTTATGGTTATGTTCGTTCAAATTCATGGGACGCCCAAACACACCATAAAAGTTTTCTAAGTTTCCTTTGAAACGCCTTGACACATCATCATACATGATTCTATGTTCACACTCGGGGTTAAAATTGCTGAACACCAGTCTATAATCTGGTGTGGTAGTTATTCTTGTTTGAATGTACAATTAATTCTTCTGCAGTATAATTACGGCGCTCCTCTTTTAACCGTACGCCTTCCCTACAGGACATATTGCAGGTAACTGGGGGAATGTTTCCTGAAGGATTATATGTATAAGAAACAATGTCTTTTTCCGGTAAAGATACCGATTCAGCGTTCCAGGGTGCGGGATCAAAGGCGTATCCTCATAGTTAGCATTTTGCAGTTTAATTTTTATTTTCAATCAAAGCACTTGTATAGTGCATTGTACTGAGATTTTCCTTTTCCTGGATATGTAATTTACCTATTTCAGAAGATATTGTGTCTGTACTTTTGCCTACATTACTTTATCCTTTAACATTTCTTACTCCCAGTGGTTTAGAAATCTGGTGCATAGAGAACTTGAGGTTGGTCCCTGTTCCAAAGTCTTCTTATGGGAAGTTCTATTTTGGAAGTGCATATGTAGTTTTGAATGTAAGTTGTTAATTTGGCGACTTTGGTTCCAAGTTCTTTAGCAACTCATCACTAATCAAGAAAACCTAACTTATACTTGATACTAACTAATTAAGAGTTCTCAAAGTAATTTCATGGACCATCTAGAGCCCGTTTGGTATTGCCGTGAGAATGATAGATTTTTCCTTCAATAGATTTTAAAAAAAAGCAGCAAATCGTTGCTTCTGATTTAAGCTGTTTTTTCAGCTTTAAAGTGGATTCATTTTTTGAAAAAGCAAGGAAGGGATTTTTTTTCCCCCTTTCCAAACAGACTCAAAATTCTCAATAATTCCAAATAAGTGATTGTTGGCCCCAAATAAGCTATAATCCAATTGGGGTCTTAGAGTTGTTGACAATTGAACTTTTTCCAGATGATATGATTTTTGTTGCTAATGTTGCAACCTCTTTAACGTGGTGTGCGTATTTTTCGATTTTTTGTGGCAATGAACTTGACTTTCATGTATGTTGTTTGAAGCAGACGTTTATTCTTAAGAGTGGTGCTCCTCAACATGACATACATTATTGGCTTGGAAAGGAGGCGAAAGAGGTCTTAACTCTTAACTTTCTCTTCGCATTATGTCGATGGCCCAAACAACACTCAAGATTGTAATTAAAGCTGTTGAGGCCACAATAACCGTGTCCTATATGAGCTCTAATGATTTACATGCCCTTGAATAAATAGTACCCCAAAACAATTGGTTTAAAACTCCCTTCCTATTTTTCTCCCTAGGTCCATGAACCAAACAGGGGGGTTAATGTTCAAGTATTGTATTCATTTGTGTTTCAATGTTGTGTACTGTATTGCAGGTCGACTCGGCGCTAGCATCAGACAAAGCACTTGAATTGGACGCAGCCTTGGGGTCCTATGCCGTGCAATACAGGGAAGTTCAAGGTCAAGAAACCGAGAAATTCTTGTCATACTTCAAACCTTGTATTATCCCAATTGAAGGAGTGTTTTCTACGGGACCTGAACATGTAAACAGCGAAACATACAAAGTGAGCTTATTAACGTGCAAGGGGGACCATGTTGTACACGTTAAAGAAGTAAGCCTTGTTTGGATAATGATAGGAACTATTCTTATTTTGTAATCACAGCTAGTCAGCTCTAGAAAGAATCCGGCATCTTTTACGGAATAATCAGAGTGATATTTCGTTTGTGGCATACACTAGGCAATATTAGTCTTTTAATGAATTGTGCTTTGGGCCTGTTTGGAATAATTTCCCACACGTACGATTGGAGTTTGGACCCAAAACACACATATATTAGCATGTTCAGATTAGTTTTAGGAAGCACTTTAGAGGTCCAAAAGCACGTTTTGGCTGAAGCAGATCCGGTAGTGCTTCATCCCAAACATGACATGGGCAGCACACTATGTGTTTTTAATGAATCTTTCTTAATTCCCATCACACTCTTGTGATTTAGGGCTTTGCTTCTGCCTAAACGCAAAAGCCACAACCAAATCAAGCGTGCCCTTTATATCTTGTGTGTCACTGAATTAAGTTGCTCGAACATGCTCGTTGCTCGAGGTTAATATCCTGTTTTATTCTTCACGTTGACCCCCCCACCCACCCAAAAAAGAATATATATAGATATATTTAAAATAAAAAATAATTAAAAAAAAAAGCAGCCACAAGAATTCTACATATTATATAGTAATGGGTTATATAATGAATGAAAAATTGAAAATCATATTTGTTGCATTCATGCTGACCAGGTGCCATTCACTCGATCATCCTTAAACCACAGTGATGTATTTATACTTGACACTGCATCAAAAATTTTCCTCTTCAGTGGATGCAATTCAAGCACGCAAGAACGAGCTAAAGCGTTGGAGGTTGTTCAGTATATAAAAGAGAATAAGCACAGTGGTAACTGTGAGGTTGCAGCAATAGGTTGGAATATGGTACTTCTCTGTTTCTTTGTTTAAAGAATTAATAGTACATATGTTCACTGTCCTATTCGTTGCAGATGATGGTAAATTTGTTGGTGATCCTGATGTTGGGGAATTCTGGAGCTTGTTTGGTGGCTATGCTCCTATCCCTCGGGACCCGCCATCTTCTTTTCAGAACCAGCCTGAAATTTCACCTGTAAAACTATTCTGGTAAGTTTTGGCAGGTTTCACATAGGAATTGGGGTATTGCAACTCTTTTCTCCTGATCATTGTCCACCGTGGTATAAGAATGTCCAGAAAAATTATTATTTAGGACTTAGATGACTGGAATTGAAATCCTGCTAATCAGATTCCTAAGGTTCTGTTTGGTTTGCGAATTTAGAGAAGGAAAACTTTTTCTGTAGTGTAATCCTCCGTGAAAGTAACGTTAGAGATCAAAATTTTCCAAAGTACAAGAGGAAGGAAAGTTACTTACAAGATTCAAAATATAAAAATAGTTTTGAGCTTATTTTATTTTGATATTTTCCTCTCTGTTTTCCATATTAACCAAACAAAGAAAAATGATTTTCTCATTCTTTTCTTTTCCTTTCTCCCACTATATCCATGAACCAAACAGAACCCAGAGATTCGGCATTTTCGACCTTCAGTGCATCAGTCAAACCAAATATATGTCTATTTATATCCCCGATTTGCATAATGCCTCTGATGTTAGGCCTTCTTGACTTCTCTGATGTGATCCTGGACCCGAGCCAATTCAATCCTCCTAGATACTGGATAATATCAAGTTACTACATTTCCTTCAAAATATTTTTAGTTTTTTTTTGTTGTTGATCTTATAATTGTCAGGTGGCTTTTGCTCTAAGTTGATTTAAAGTTTTTTGGTCGACAGGATAAATGCTCAGGGAATACTATGTCAAAATGGGGATGATACTTTGCATAAGGAAATGCTCAACTCAAACAAGTGCTATTTGTTGGATTGTGATACTGAACTTTTTGTATGGATGGGAAGAACTACCTTAGTTACAGAACGAAAGACATCAATTGCAGCTGTAGAAGTAAGAGCTCTCTCTCTCTCTCTCTCTCTCTCTCTCTCTCTCTCTCTCTCTCTCTCTCTCTCTTTCTCTCTCTCTCTCTCTCCCCTCTATCTCTCGTTCTCCCTCTCCCCCTGCCCCTCGTGCTCTCTCTCTCCCACTCCCTCTCCCTCTCTCTCTCTCTCTCTCTCCCTCTCCCTCTCCCGCTCGCTTGCTCTCTCTCTCTCTCCCTCTCTCTCTCTCTCTCACACATGAAAATGTGAGTATGCACCAAAACACAGGTTTAGAATAGAGGTGGGTCCTTAAGAGGATGATGCCAACCTATTTTCCTCTTCCCATTTTTATATTGCATGCTTAGCATTGAGGTTTTTTTGAAGAAGATTGTAAATTTGTACATACTCCATCATGGGAGTAGAAAAGTGATTACGTCATTATCTTTCAAATATTGGGCCTTCCGTTAAATGAGTTTTGTCTTTGGAAATACTATATGATAAACTCATCCCTCAAATGATTCTATCTCCAAAAGTATAGCAATGGCTTTACCTCTTGAGTGCACGGATTGTCATATTCAAGAACTTTGTAATATATGAACAAGGATGGTATTTGATACCACGAAAAAAACCTAATACATTGAAGGTTGTATTATTGCGAAAATACAAAAGCTTGTGCTTGTTTACATGCATTTTACAAGTGCTTTGTTTACAGAATTTCCTCAGATCTCAAGGCAGATCAACTGGCACACATTTGACTTTCTTAGTTGAAGGATCAGAAACTGCCTTATTCAAGTCATACTTTGTTGGTTGGCCTCAAGCGGTGGAGCAGAAGCTCTATGAAGAAGGTCGAGGGAAAGTAGCAGGTTTTGTATTTCTTCCAACAAACATCTATAAAGAAGGAATTTTTTTTTTGACAGTACCGCTCTTTCTGTTTCGACGTAAACATTTCATTTTGCAGTGAAAGTAGCATAAAATGCTGAAAACGATTAACGGAAAAAAAAATTCCTTGAACAATACTAAACAGTGCAACTCCCAATTAATCAACAAGTATGCATATCATTATAGGTATATAAGATAGGCATATAAAGCATATGTCTCATATATGTATGTTCACATATACAAACTTAGATACAGATGTCATATATATATATATATATATACGCTCATAAATTTTCTCTTATATATGTTGCTGCAAACCAATATTAATACAAGTTAATATTGGAAAACTACATTTATCCTCTCTTCACAGTGCTCAAAAGTGCGTTGGTTTGTTACTAGACATCGAAAAATAAGAAGGAAAATGTTTTACATGAGAAAAACATTTTTCATGAAAATTATTCTCCATCGAAGCAAATGGAGCGTAGGATGTGAAAAATAGCTTTAATCATAATTTATGGTCTGAATTTTTACTTTGATTTTCAGCAATATTCAAGCAACAGGGTTATGATGTGAAGGAGATTCCTGAAGAAGAGTGCCAGCCATTTATTGATTGTAGTGGCATGTTAAAGGTAAACTTTTTTTGGAACAATTTGACGTTTGACTGTGTGGAAAAACTCAATTCTATTGATAAATGGTTCTCCTTGATTACAACCAGCCCGATACAAGTTTATATAGGAGAGAGGATAAGCATAAAATGGAAAGAAACAATTATGAAAATAAAGATATGATATACAATCAAATATCATATTTTCTTGATTTGTATCCGTATTTTCTTAATATATTCCATCATCTTCTAAATCATATTCGTGATTCTTGCTTATCCTTCTTCATCTCTTGATCTATCTTGAGTATGATTCTTTACAGAATGAAATTACGACCATAACCCTGTCTCGAATAGCCGCTAATGGTATATTAATATTTTAGGTTTGGCGGGTAAATGGTGATGACGTGTCTCTACTTCCTGCTGCGGAACAGAAAAAGCTTTTCAGTGGGGACTGTTATATCATCCAATATACATACCCTTGCGATGGAAGGGACGATAATCTATTCTATACATGGCTGGGTCGCATGAGTGTAATGGTAAACATGAACCATGGAGTATCGAGATTCTCTGAGCTTGAATAATGTTATACATATATGTTAGATTACAAATGAAATATGTAATAGCCCCAGAAGCTTTTTTCGGCTCTATTTGGTTCTCGGATTTAGAGAAGGGAAAGAAAAGTGAAAAAGAAAACTATTTACTTAGGGCCAATTTGGTAGCATTGCAGTTTTCAATTTTTTGATTGTGTTTTCATTTTTTTGAAAACAAAATTCGAAAACATGTTTGGTAATCATTTTGGTTTTTATCTTTGTTTTGTTTTGTTTTGTTTTTCTCTTGAAACGAAAAACGAAATTGGGCCCAAATACGAAAACAAAAAAAGTGGTTTTCGTTTTTTGTAAATATAAAAAACAAAAACTAGTTTCCATTTCCAGAATTTAGAAAACTGAAACCGAAAAACCCCAACGTTTCCAAACGGGCCCTTAGAGTTTTCCCTAGTGTTTTCCTCCATGCTTATATAATACCAGAAATTTAAAATTTTAAAATATATTATGAACTCAAGGGAAGTTACTCCCAATATTTAAAACATTTAGTTTTATTTCCACCCTATTTCTTTCTCTACCCGTTTTCCTCATTAACCAAATAGAACCTTAGAGAATGGTCCAAACGATGTACCAATCTCTCACATTAAAACCAAACTAATAGAAAAATCCACAAGCAAGAACTGGTAAGGGAGTGCAGACTTTTCACAAATAAAATGGAGATGGAGCAAATTGAACCCCAGACCTCTAGAATCGACGCTTGAATACCATGTCAACGATCGACTACTCCAAAACTTTGTCGAGTAGTTGACTGTTAGAGATGTGTATATGTGTGGGTCTATATATACATTGTGGAGATATAAAAAAAGTATTGCTCTCAAAAACCATCTGTGCCATTCTTTATGCTATTGATCTCTATCTAGGCACTCTTCTAATGCGGTAGAACTCTTATCGCATTTGTCAGTCCTTGCTGAGTTCAACTTTTCCTCTTTTGTTATATTTTTTCTGTTGCAGGAAGACAGGGCTGATGCTATTTCTAATATGAATGCTTTTGTCAATGCAACTAAGGGAGATCCAGTTTTGGTTAGTTTTCTTTTCTGCATTTCTCATAAGTGCGATTTATTGAGATTTAAATGTGCTTCAAACTAACTTACTTTTTTCACTTAGTTAATGCTGAATTGAACCAAGCACAGATCTTGAAGCACTTGTGCCTTCTTATTTATAGTATGCTAGCTAGCGGTGGCATAATTCACGAAACATACATTTGCATATATATATATATATATATTTTATATTTTAGCAAATGTATCTTCAACCTAACGGGGAAAGGAGGAAAAAAATAAGAGAGATGCTAAATGTTGAACTTGGTTCGTTGTTCAACAACTGCCTCTTACTAACACATTATGCTTCTTTCGTTCTTTAGTTTAATTCTACAAAAGCATCCTTTTATTCACTAACCATATGTGCGCATGTGTGTGTGTGTGTTTTTTTATATTTATATATACTTTCCCAAGAAAAAAATTAAGATCCTTGTAAGGGCTAACCATATGGATCCTTGTTCTTGCAAGTCCCTATCATTTCTATCTCAATAATTAAGTGCTGCATTAAGATCGACAATAATATCCTTGTAAGCTTTTTTTTCGTACGATAAATCTAGTGCTACGTTATGTTTCACCAATAAATAATTGTACTTTAATGATTATATCTACTTATCTAGTTGGCGTAAATCTGTTGAATTGTTGTCATGTTATAACATTCGTAAACTGTTGACATGTACTTCTGCTCAACTTGAACTAGTGATTCTATCTGGTTTTGACTTGAATATCATAATTTCAGGCTCAAATTGTTGAGGGTAGGGAACCAATTCAATTTTTTTGGATTTTCCAGTCAATGATCATTCTTAAGGTAACCCCACAAGCTTGTTTCTTTCCTTTTGTTGGTTTTACTATGACTGAATCTGCTGTTTAACATCGGCCATCATTATAAGTGTTTTCTTTGATTTCGATAGGGAGGTATGAGTACACGTTACAAGAGTGCTACGGCAGAAAATGGTTTTATAGATGAAACCCATAATAATGACACGAAGACGGCTCTTTTTCGAGTTCAAGGAACAAGTTCACAAAACATGCAAGCTATTCAAGTTGATCGAGTAAGTTCCACTATGCATTCTGAGTAACAAGGGAAACATCTTCCACTTCTCTCTCTCTCTCTCACTCTCTCACCCACGTCTCACACCCCGTCTCTTTTTCCTGTGCTAGACATAGTAAGTTTGTTACCAACTTACCATGTTGATGAATCTGAACATGTCACTGATTTACCAGTATCCTCATGTAGTTTGAGATTTTAGCATAATGTGAAGGTATAATTTTGTTAATAAATGCCAATATTTTGTATTTTGGGAACTCTCACTCTTTGTTTAGTGTAATTGTAAGAGCTCGGACTGAGAAGTGAGAGATCGCAAATTCGAGAGCAGCCACTTTGTACATCAAGATCATCATTTGACTTATCGTAGTAATTTATTAAGTGCGCTGCCTATTGATTGGAAGCCTCGGTCACTTTTTCGGGAAGCTGAATAGTAGAGCCCCACTTTCATGGAAAATGAAAATTTTCTTGTGTTTTTGGCGGGAAAATAAATATCAAATGGAAATCCCACTTTTCCCGATTTTTTTTCCTTGTCATCCAAACACCTAAAAAGTTGCGATTTTTCCCCCTTTTTCGTAGTTTCAAAGCTCTCAGGCTAAACCATTAAGGCCTACCAAAAGACCTTACAACTGTAATTTTGGTAGTTACTGCTGCATTCTCGTGCAGGTTTCAAGTTCTCTTAATTCGTCTCACTGTTACATCTTGAAGACTGAGAGATCGATTTTTACTTGGATTGGGAATCTCTCCTCAACAACAGGCCATGATCTTCTTGACAGAATGCTGGATCTGATAAATGTATTTATGTCTGTGTACTTGATATTAATTCCTCATCCTTATCCTCTTTCGCTGTGTTTGTTTCAACATAAACTGCTCTACAGAGAAAATTATTTTTCATGAAAAAAATTCATTTTCCATCTTATTTTCAAGTACTTGAAAAATATACGAATAAAAAAAATACACTTTTAAACACTTTGATAAGGATATACGTGTGTGTATATAACATATGTAGATACATAAAGTACTATCTGCATGTATATAAGTTTGTGTGCGTGTTTGTGTGTGTTTACCTATGCACAAAGGAAAATGCTAGACCCACACACTTTTCCACACACTATGCTTTGAATGCATGTACTTTGTGCTGTTTGAATTTTTCACACTTTTCTGTGCACCACTTACACAGCACAGGGTACATGCATTTAAAGTTAGGTGTGGAAAAGTGTTGAAAAGTGTGGGTGTGGTAGTGCTCATGCACAAATATGTGTTCATATGCAAATATCTGTTACATGTTGATTTTCACTTTTTAAGTATTGTTTGGGAAAATGAGTTGCAGAATTTTTTTTTTTGTTTTTGTTTTCCCCAAAATCGTTTTCAGCCTTTGAACCTACTCCCATTTTCCTGGAAATTTTCCTAAAAACATTTTACGGACACCCAAACACCGGATAATGCTGAAAACATTTTCCCTAATTTATTTTTTGGGGGTCAAAACAAACAGAGCATTTATTTTGTGTTCACTTTCCCAAACACCGGATAATGCTGAAAACATTTTCCCTAATTTATTTTTTGGGGGTCAAAACAAACAGAGCATTTATTTTGTGTTCACTTTCTCTCCCCTAAAACTCAGCTTCTATTTTCTTGATTCCTTTTTCAGCCTACATGGCAACCTATTTTGGTGAGGGAAGGTAATGAACCCGATGCTTTCTGGAATGCACTCGGTGGAAAGGCAGAGTATCCAAGGGAGAAAGAAATTAAAGGAGTGGAAGATCCGCATTTGTTCACATGTACATTTAGTGAAGGTAAGCGATATGCCCTTGCTTGTAACTTGTTTCTCTCTCTAAAGATAATGTGATTCTGCTTTAATTCAGCATTTCCTGAGCTATAAATTGATGTAAAAGTCATCTCTGATGGCGGGTTCTGGATCTCTTTTTCTACGCTGTTGGAATTTTCCTTTCAGGTGATTTCAAGGTACATTTCAGATCATCTCTATACGTCCATTAGTTTTAATAGTTTGTGCACCTTAAAGAATATAAGAAATTACATAATGTACACGGTATAGATATTACTCCCTCCGACCCAAAATAAGTTTCCACTTTCTCTTTGCACATTGTTTAAGAAAGTTGTATTATATTAATTATTTTGGTTCATTAAAGAGTCTCTTTCCAAGTTTACCCCTTGATGTGATGGTGTTTGGGGACTTTTTGCTTATTTTGGGACCACACATAAATGTTATTTTTGTCTTTATTATAAGGGTAGTTTTGGAAAGCAAGTAAAAATTATATACCAATTTAGGAAAGTGGACACTTATTTTGGGACATCCAAAAAAGGAAATGTGGACACTTATTTTGGGACGGAGGGAGTATACAGTAGTATAGCTTTATGGTTGAATAATTTTTGGGTGGGATATGTTTCTTTCGTCCTGTATGTAAAAATTCAAGAAATTAAGGTACCAGATAAAATTCTGATTATTTCAAAAAGTTTGAATGACGTGGTGAAGGAATCTAAGGAAGCTAAAAATAGTCCTAGAAAATGGCATCAACCTCCTTCCGTTGCGTCAATTTCCAGAAAAATACAGTTTCAAAGGGCTTCCAAAGATCTATTTATTCGATAAAATAGGGGACTATAAACAGATTAAAAGAAGTTCTTGATCCATCAAAAGTCAGAATCTGAGGGCTTTTCATAATATCTTATATTTGGTTGTTAAACCTTATCGGCAGGTGAAAGAAATATTCAACTTCTCCCAAGATGATTTAACTACTGAAGATCTGCTAATACTGGACTCCCGCTGTGAAATCTTTGTTTGGATAGGACGCCAATCACATGTCGGATCAAAGCAAGAAGCCCTTAATATTGGCCTGGTAATGACTGGAAAAAGAGAACTTGAATTGTTTTTTTCCTCTTAGAACTCGTACACTTTACGGCTCTAGGTTCTATCTTTAAGTGCCAAATTTCTACACACACCAGAAAAGTTCCAACTCTGCATTCTTAGAGGTTGTTTGGGTAATACTAGTATGGATTCTATTGTGCAGAAAAGAATTGGTTTTTAACTGTTTGGTGTTTGTATCGATGTTTTTTTAGTTACACAAGAGTCTGTGCCTAACCTAAAAATACTCTAAGAACTAGTTCTTTATCAAACCAACACATTGTTGGTTTGTATAAAAACAAGATAAAAGTTAGACTGGGTCTGAAGTCTGAATCTGATCCTTTTTAAGCATTCCCAAACAGACCCTTAGTACCCTCTCATTCATTGACCGAGTACCATTTCCATCCGATTTCTTATTTTCAAAAAGTCAATTACATAGAGGGTAAAGTAGTTTACGGTGCGTTTGGAATGACATGTTCGGAATGCATCTCACCCCCTACACTTACATTATCATCTTCATTTTCAACTTAATTCAATAGATGCATTCTACAATTTTTACTTTTTCAAAATAGTAAATCTTGCTTACTTCCCGCCTTTAAGTGGGAGGCGGTGTTCTGTATATGAGGACATGACTTTAGAGTTGGCGGAACCCCATGCTTCGCTACTTCTAAATCTTACTCTATAATGTTTCCATCTCCACCTCTACCCCTCTTTCGGTTATTTTCTTTGTCTATATAATAGAAACATCAATATTGATGCATGTCCCAAGAAAGAAAAGTCACTTTTGTACCAAACGGAGCATTCTGTGTGTTATCCAGACAGGCTATTTCAATGGACTCTAGAAGCCTTCACGTTGTCAATTGTCCGTTTACTAAATGTCACATATTTCTAGTTTTAATGTAAGGACATGATGCTTTGGTGGGCACATCATAGAATTAGATTTAGATGTTGTATGCAAATTTGTAATTTTAAGTGTTCTAAAATAGGATACTTTGATGATCTAATTAATTTTAAGTTTACCTTTGAAATAACAGAAATTTATTGAGAAGGACATTCTGGGTGAAGGACTTACTATGGAAACTCCTATATATGTTATTACAGAAGGGTATGAGCCACCATTCTTCACTCGTTTTTTCGAATGGGATTCCTTGAAGACAAATGTAAGTGCATAGTTTTCGTTTGAGCTCCCACTTTAAGTTGTGTGAAGTATAAATCCAAACTAAATGTATGGAAGCAGTTTCAAGTTGTGTGAAGTGCCACTTGGAACAACACAAATGAGTAAATAAGTCTCTGTTTGGTTCCCGGATTTAGAGAAGGAAAAGAAAAGGGAAGTAAAAATGAGAACGAATGTCGAAAACCCAATTTATTAGCATTTTTCTCCATGCTTAAATAATATTAGCAATTAAAAATTGGTCAAATATAGCAGGAAAATTTTAAAAGAAAAAGTGAAGTGACTTGTAAAATACAGAATTTTTGTTTCATATTCCATTTTAAGTTCTTTTTCTTCCTATATTCATCATGCTTTCCTTAGTAACCAAACGAAGAAAAGTGTTTTCCTTGTTATTTTTGATGCAATGCGTTGTCCCACATTGGCTGTGTACTGGGTTGTCCTTGGGCTTCTTTAGTGGGTGACCCCTTCCTCCCATTAGCTTAAGCTTTTGGAGTGAATGTCTCTACATTATTTGGTATCAGAGCCAACTCGGGGGTACTAGCGTGTGGGGCCGCTTGTGGTGACCTACGGACAGGCCCCTAATGTGGAAGTCGGGATCAGGCGAAACGGAGCCTAAGTGGGGATTGTTTGAAGTGCCTCTCTATTCAAAACGTTTAGTAAATGGAGTGAGAAAAACACAACCAAATTGACTACAAAGTGGCTAGGATACCATCTTAATCTGTGATCAACTCATGCGGTTTTTTTTTAATGACTTCAGTACCAATGTGGATATTGCTAAATTTTGGAGAAAATTCCATTTTACCACAGGTCTAAGAGAAGAAAATTCAATGTTTCATTTTCTGTTTGAACGGCAAAATAGGATTTCATTAATAAGATAAAGAAGGGTAAGAACACCCTTTACAACTGCTAAGTTACTAGTTACTCCAAAAGCTTAAGCTGTTAGAGAATTGACCCAACAATGTATCTCAAGCTTCGGAGCCAACAAACCAAATTCCATCGCAATGAAGACAAGTAACAAAGTGCAAATATGCACACAACAAAGCGGGAATGGAGAGTTGAACCCAAGACCTTCCCCAAACAAGGCTCTAAATACCATGCTAAGTAACTAGTTGCTCCAAAAGCCTAAGCTGTTAGAAAATTGGCCCAACAACGTATATCCCCGATCGAATAAAATCAACAAACGACCCCACAAGACTGGCACCAGCCTCTAATCAAGCATGACAACCCTGAAACCTCTTTAGAAAAAATTCAAACACCCAGTGACAAAAGAAAGCACATCGCTCCCTCCAAACCATGGAGACTTCCCACCAATAAAAACAAGAAAGCAAATACCCAAACAGGGCCATAAGCATCCCCTTATACAATCAAAATAACCACAACCCTCCCCTAGACAGATAAAGATTGAACCATCCAAATCGCAGTCTTCAAGAGACATTACAACCGTAGCTTCCACACTTCAAACAAAGTGTTACTAAACACCATGCCAAACACCCCGAGAGCGAAGACATAAAACCGAGAAAAGCAGAACCAGAACATACCCCTAGTGCAAGGAATATTATCAAACCACCAAGCTCCCAGAGTCAACCCCAATTGAGAAGCACACTCCAAGAGAAAGCCAAAATTATTGGCACTACCAGATATACAAGAGCATAGCACAATCGCTCATCCCACACCCAGCCGCATCCAATACAATGAAACCATGTCTTGTCCTAGATTTTGAAATTATTTTAATCTCATATTAGATAAAATAAGCATCTGACATGCATGCAAGTCATTGCAATTAACTATACAATTTCACTCAATCTGCCCTTGTAGATGCTCGGAAACTCTTTCGAGCGGAAGCTTGCTATTTTAAAGGGAAAAGCACAAAAACTGGAAGTGAGTGACTATTTTGATTTCCTTTTTGTTTTTTCATTCATTTGCAAACTTTTTATATGCATAGATTGATATATACATATATATATATATATGTATGTTCAACTTGTATGTTTTGTTCAGCATGTGCTTCACTTAAACAATCACTGATATTCAGGCACCTTTAAGAAGTTCATGGAAGGCGTTCTCTGCGGAGACTACACCAGACGGTTCGAGAGGCAGATCTGTCGGTACCAATGGGATGGGAAGAAGTGCATCTCCTGCATCTAATGGTTCAGGCTCAAGTTTCAAGTCTTTGGAGAATCGCCGCTTTTCCAGCCCAATTCCAATTACCAGAACGCTCTTTCCAGAACCTTTTTCTGATCTTGGTGATTCTGGTAAGGAAGCATCATTCAATTTTCCCACAAAGAAAAAGTAAAAAGTTAGGTGTTGCATTGCGTGGCATCAACTTATGTTGAAATATATTTCACTTATTGTGATGTTTGCATTGCTGGTAATGTCATTTTCTCGTGTGGTCTCGAAGGATCTATATAAAGCAATTATCCAATCATCCCCTTGATTTTCTTAGCTATCTTTCAATCATCCCTCAATGGTAATGGTGTTTCTGTTAAATTGGAGCATCAAACCCAAAACCAATTGGCAATGGGTGGAGTGGTCCCTTGAACTTATATATTGAGTATCAAGGTTATAAGTCCCCGATGTGGGACAAACAATCTCAACACGCCCCCGCACGTGTGGCATGACTGATAGCCAAACACGTGGATTACTGAGATAGGGTGACGTGGAGCATACGTGGACAAATTGGCCCAACAATAACCTGCTTTGATGCCATTTTGAGTTGGAGCATCCAACCCAAAACCAATTGGCAATGGGTGGAGTAGCCCTTGAGCTTATATATTGAGTAGCTAGGTTATAAGTCCCCGATGTGGGACAGACAATCTCAACAGTTTCTCTATTTTCTGGCATTGCGGTCCCCAGTGGGAGGCTCGCACTTACTCCCAGTATCTGTAAGGTACGAAAAACAGATACAAAAAGGCAAACATACGAATACAAGAATCTGGTTCACCCCAAAACAAGTGCTACGTCTAAGGAGCTGCTGAGAGTTTCACTATGCTCAAAGGCAGAGAAAGAAGATTGCATAATCCATTGATAGCTGCCCTTTTGCAACATAAATAAGGGCTACATGCTATAAGTGCAAAAACTACCAAACTACCCCTCGAAGGTTAAGTTCACGGCACAGTATTATCAGACTCCACACTTCCCAGCACGCGTGACCGGTATATATATATGTATAGTACTTTTGGTCATGGTATTATGGCAGATGCTTACATTCTTGCTTACATAATGTCTACTTCAAAAGAGAAAACAAATGCATCCATGCAATGTTTTGGGAATTGGGAGGGTTTGAATTCATGTACTAGGGTCAACTCACACTTATTTATTGATAAAACGTATGAATTATCAGATGGTCTAAACCATCTTATAAGCATTCATTCTCTTGAATCGACCAGTGAGTTGTATCAAGTTACAAGTATGTCCCTAAAAGGGCAAAAGATTTATGTTAATTATGCAATGCAAATTCTTCAAAGGGCAATCCTTTTACTATATTCACCAGTAGGACAAACAATAAGATTGTTTATTCTGTTTTTTGTTATTTTTATTTTTGCAGTTACGTATATTCTTTTTTCCCTCTTTTCTTTAGCATGAGTAGTGCCGCTGGTTCTTTGAACTTTACTGTTTCTCCATGGAAATTTCATCTTTGCTGATGGACCATTACAATTTAATTTTGCTGCAGCAAAATTGCCAACGCATCCTTCTAGGAATACCGGTGTCCTACAGTTTGATGGAACTGAGCCTGATGCGAATTTGTTAATCTACCCATATGATCGGCTACAAGTGGTGTCAAGTGACCCAGTGACAGACATAGACGTAACCAAAAGAGAGGTGACTTCTTTTGCTTTCCTGTACAGAAAGTAGCTCATACAACGCTAGTAAGAAAACTCAATGTTCGAAAATCCAAATGTTGGAATTTGTTTCTGTTTAAAACCACTTGATAAACTGTGATCAGGGGCAGATCCAGGAACTTTAGGTTGGGCGTTGAAATCTAGAATTTTTAGGTTAGAGGGAGCAAAAATGGAATTCTTATCCATTATTGGGGGTATGTAGGGGTGTCAACAGTTCGGTTTGGTGGGGTTTTCAGACGAACTGATTGGTTAACGGTTCGGTTCGGTTTTTAGACTAGAGGATTTTTCTAAAAAAACAACTGAACGATCGGTTCGGTCAGTGCAGCTGGTTTGCTAACACCCCTATGGGTATATAAGGAAAATTTTAGAACTTTGGTGGGCTGGAATTTAAGGATTTCAGAAATTTAAGAAGGGGTGAGGGTGGGGGTGGGGGGGTTGCAACTGCCCCCTTTGTCCTACAAGATCCGCCCATGGTTCTTTTCGATATGATATTCTTGCGGATTTACTAGTAACTTCACTTGTTTATTACAGAGAAAACTTTAGGCTTTTCACCTGAGATATGACAAAAGTTGGGGCCCGTTTGGTAACGTTGCATTTTCAATTTTCTGTTTGTGTTTTCACTTTTTCGAAAATGAAAGCTAAAAACATGTTTGGAAATCATTTCCTTTTTTCTTTTTTCTGAAAATGAACACCGAAAAGGTGTTTGGTAATGGTTACCCTTTTTTTTGTCGGATGACTACAGTGAAATTGACCTAGAAAACGAAAAAAAAAAAAATTTTGTATTTCAGTTTTCAGTTTTCCTTAATATAAAAGGACTAACATTTTTCCATTTTGTAAAATTCTGAAAACTGGAAACTGGAAATGTTACCATACGAGCCCCCTCAGTAATATTGTGACACATGACAATGGAAGCCTACAATCTTGGTGGCTCTAGTTCCTATTGCTATGTTAACTGATTTTGATGCCACACATTATAATCTATTTAGGTTCCACTTGGTTTGCAGATTTATAAAAGAAAAGCTAATTTCCCAGTGTTTTCCTCATACTTAAATAATATTAGGAATTAAAATTTTCATATTGTTTCAGGAAATCAAGAGAAGAGGAAGGGAGGGACTCACAAATTTCAAAATTTTTAATTTACTTCCAACTAATTTCCTTTAATTCCTCTATTACTCATTGTTTTCTTAGCATTTTCTTTTCCTTTTTCTCACTAAATCCATGGACCAAACCGAGCCACTTGTCTTTTTCGACCCATTACATTTTACCATTGATTCTGCTATCAATCTCTTGTTCACGACGTTGCTCTTTCTGGTGGTTATTTGAATTATTTCTAGGCATATTTGTCGAATGAAGAGTTCGAAGAGAAATTTGGAATGTCAAAAAGAGCTTTCTACGCCGTTCCCAAATGGAGACAGAACAAGCTTAAGAAATCGCTTCATCTTTTCTAGGCCAGGTGCAACTGTATTAACTACCAAACGCAGTTTTATTCTTTTCGTTCTTTCTTGGCTTTTAGAACCGGTCATCTCTGCGCATTTGTAATCCAAATCTAGCTTGTTAAATGTTTCGGCTTGCCTCTAATCTATATTCTCAGCTTTATTTGCTGCTGGTTTTTTTTTTTTTTTTTTTGGGGGGGGGGGGGGGGTGTGTGTGTGTGGAGGGGTTGGTTGGTGTAATGACTGTTTGGGAACGTAAAGGATCGGTTTTGTGGTTCATAAGTGAACTGGTTCTACAACATCAAGTATTTGGTGAGTACCAATTTCTTGCATAGGAATCCGTGTCTGATCTATTAACTTTCTTAAAATTGGGTCTTCAAACTAACATAATCTTGGCTCCCACAAAATCAGATAGAAAGTGAGACTTATTAGACTTAACCTACTTCTGTTTTAGACTTTCCCAAGCAGATAAGGAAACTTTTCGTTGAGTACATGTTGAACAGGTTTAATTTCCAAAATCCAAAGAAAACAAGTAGTGGTTGCTCATATTTTTTGTTTTCTGTATTCAATTATTATAATGATTAGTAAGTTTTATAAATGGACCTCTTTTGGCATGGTATTCATATCATTTTCAAAGGTTGAAAAATCTTTAAAAGATTGGTTCTCTGGATGGCCTCTCAAATAGTACTTGATTCAATATTGTAATAATAAAGTTATCATTTTCCAATTATTGGTTTATCTGGATTGCCTCTACAAGACTACAACTCTTCCCAATAATGGAGTTTTGGCCTGCCAGTCAAATGGATGGAGTGACAAACCAGTTAATAAAATTACTCTTTTTTTTTTTTTTTTTTTTTTTTGGGAAATTTTTTTTGGGCCCTCTATTGTAATTACTAATTAGCGTCAGATGTCTCGATTTTTAAATCTATTTTGGTTGAGGACATTCGTTAACAAATATGACTATTAAAGGCATGAAATAAAATTGTATTCAACTGAACTGATTCGTTTCAATTGTCATCAACGGAAACAGATGTAAAAGTCAAGGGCTTAAGCGATGCAATTTGTAATAGAGGGCCTAAAATGAAGTGTTGAGAAAATTTTTAACTTAGGATTTTGAGATATATTTGAGCCGAATAATTTTCTAGTTGGAGATTTAGCCATTTATGTGCTCCACTTGTACCATAGATGTAGAATAATGATAGGATTCTCAAATTTGCTTCCCACCTTATGACCACAGTCAATCAGAGTGAAATTATATTAAAAGTTGTTTTGAGCAGTTCCAATGTCTCATTAGTTAGGAACTATATTTGGAATCAGAACATTCTTTTTGTGTATAATGTTTGACTAGTGTTACAGATGTAAAATTGCTATTCCAGATTTGGATTTCAAGATCTAACTAGTCGATAACCCGTGCATAGCACGGGTCTATATGCCCAATGAATTAGATGACTACTAAATTGAAAACGCTTTACAAATTCAACATGTATGCAAAAAAAAAAAATTAGGAAATACCATTGGAGTATGCCAAATAATAAAGTACAAAAAAGTTCATAATAAAACTAACATTACTTGAAATTATTGGATGAAATCAAAACAATGTTCTATAATTAGAGAGGAAAATGATACAGCAGCCACAAAAAAAAAAAAAAAAAAAAACAAAACAAAAAAAGGGGTTAGGGATTAAATTGAAAAGACGAAATTAGGAACCAAATACTTTGACAATTACACAGCATGAAATTACAATGAAAACTACTAATATTCATTGAAAGCAATTTTAGGGGATACAATTCTCAATATTTAGGAATCAAATTTGAACTTTAAATTTTTGGTGACTCCAGGATGGGGTGTCTTGTTTTCCATTAGGACCACCACTACATGTGTCTTTGTTCCTGCATAAAAATGAGATCTATGAGAATATATCTATGTATTTATTAGGAGATTTCAGTTTGGGATATATATGTACCTCCGGTTAAGCTCCGTGATGAAGTCAAATTGGGGTGCTCAAGTCTTAGATCAATCAAGTGATCAACCTATAACTTATCCAACCAATCTAGTCCACTAAAACATGACCAATCTGTAAGGGAAAAAAAAGAAATTAAAGTTTCAGATTAAATTTCTCAACATAACGATTTCACCCTTGTCAAAGCAAAAGATCAAAATTAAGTCTAACAAACATGTGTATATATTTGCCTATATTTGCAATAACAAACACAAAATAAGGATCATTAAGGACACAAAATAACAATGAACATGAAGAATAACCAAATCACAAAAATTACATAAACAAACACAACTTTTAACAGCCAGAAGTTCATACAAAATAATAGTAACAATTACAGAGAGAGAGAGGAAAGGAACTGATCATATGTATATCTATAGATCTGTAGATTGATGCTTATGTTACTAAAGAAAAATCTGATTGAGAGACATGGATAGTAAAGAGAGAGCACATATAACAATGTGAAGAGGAAAAGGAAGAGACAAAGTCACGTGAAAAGGAACAGAGATGAAGTTGAAGAGTTTAGAAGGCAAAAAAAAAAAAAAAAAGAAGAAGAAAAATTGAGGGAGTAGCTACGTGGCACTCTATATGAAGACCTTTGTCCTTTGTCTTTGATATATGTATAATAGATGCATAATAGATGAGGGTGCCACATAGGAAATTTGGAGGAAGGAGAGGGGTGCCACTTGGCATAGGTTAGAGAAGGCTTTTGACCTTGTATTTTATATATATATATATATATATATATAATAGAGTTGGATAAACTGTTCCATGTGACATCATACCGTGTGACGTCCACTATAATGTCTCAACTACCGCGTGACCTAACCAACACTCAAATTGTAGTGCAAGTCGCTCAATTGGACAGTCACATGAAATAATTTCTCTCAGAAGTTGGAATTCATACATTAGGGTTCATTGCACATAATAATAATAATAATAATTTTTTTTTTAGGGGATTCATACATCAGCGTTCATTGTTCATAATATTTACATGCACTAAAACTTCTACCCCCTCTTTTATGTAAACTTTAATAGTCCATCACATCATACTATTGTCATATCAGTTGGATCCAAGATCATTCATAACATAGCATTCATTGCTCATAATGTTTACATCCACCAAAATTCTAGCCCCTCTTTAATGTAAACTCTATAGATTTTTTTTAGGGGCATGGGGGTGCAAGTTGGAACAGAAATTTTGATTCCAATCCGAATTTTTTTTTCGATTTTGGCAACATAAAAGTAATTTTGAATTTCGAAATCCAAAAATTCCAAAAAATTTTGGATTAGAAATGGAATAAATTTTTGATTACCGAAAATTAAGAATTTCCAAAACAATTCTGCACATTTCCGATCCTAAATTTTCAATAATTTCTGTAACATTTCATTTTTTTGTGATTTTTAATTAATTCGTATAAAAATGGGGGTTTGAATATAATTTAAAAAGTTTTATGCCAAAATAAAATTTGTATAACACTTATTGATTAAGGTTTGATATCCACTAATATACACTTGACTTGAGTTACTTTTATAGTCAGAGTATTGATTTTTTCGAAAAATTCCCAAATTTCTGAAAATTCCGAAAAATCATAATCGGAGCATAGTATGAAAATTCTAAAATTTTGGAATCAGCTTCGGAAAGACATTTTATTTTCGAAAATTTCAAATAATTTTTTTTTTTTGTAAACACTTATTCTAACCGTCACATCCAAAACACACCCGTAACTTTCATCCACCACAACTCGTGTTCTCATATGCAAAGAATCATCTTTAAAATAATTAAAATAAAGATAATTATGTAATTAGGAGAATACAATTCAAAATTGTCTTAGGCTTTGTTCGGTTTATGGATTTCATGAGGGAAAAGAAAGGAGAAAGGAAGAGAAGATAGAAAATTTGTTCTTTTTACCTTACAGATGTGACTAATTTTTTTTTTTCCTTTCCCTTATCTATTCCATCACGGAGCCTTGAAGGAGAAAAGGAGTCTGAATCCTCTACCTTGCGCTACTGGGCAGTACTCTGGCAATGCCTACATGACATTAACAGGATCACATGTAAAAAAAAAACTATCGTATGATCCTGTCAAAATTACACCGGCGCAGCCGAGGATCCTGGGCGGAGAAGAGACCACCTATCCTAAACTAAAACAACTCATTTTGGTCAAACATTATTAAAGAATAAATAACATGCCATTGACAAATATGAAGTAACAGTCATTGGTCGGTTGGAGCTGCTTTGATCAAACCTCCCCTATATTGTCCTTTTCCTTTTACTTTTCTAATAGTAATAACTTGCTGAAATAGAACAACCCCAAATAATATAGGAAATGAAGAGTAGGAGTATTGGACCCACATTAATTGAATATGTAATTAATAGTCCAGACAAAGATGGATTGGACCCTTACAAAAAATCTAAAGATATGTATATATATATATGTATATATGTCTATGTTATTGATAAGACTACAAATACATGTATACAGATAAAAACAATAGTAAAAGAAAAGTAAGAAACCCCACACACTTAAGCTTTATTAGTTGCCTGAAAGTGCCAAAGTAGCATTTCTTCGTATCCGTGCAATACACGACAACTTAAAATTAAATAAAAGAAAATTAAAACAACTTCCAACTCCAATGAATGAAATGAAAAAAAATATTACACAACAAGAAAAGTAATATAATAACAACTGTTGTTAAATTTTCGAATTTAAAGAAAATAAAGAGGAGAGAAAGATACACAATTATCTATTTATTAACACATTAAAAAAATGAAAAGGTAAATGCTTTAAACGATACCTTTAATTATGTATTAATTAGAACAAATATTTTGAATTTTTAATAGCAATAATATTCCTTCTACAAAAAAAATACATTATTTTTTTTTAGAGAATTCGTGGAAACTTATGTTATGCCATGTGACATCCAATTCTTTGAAAACACTAAGACCTTGGTTGTTTTACTGAACTAAAGATGGGATAGAGGGGTATTGAATTAAAATAGTCCATTTTAATTGAATAGTTCGATGTTTGGTAAGATCATTTTGTTCGGGATTAATTATCTATTTTAAAAGAATAGTCCCCTATATAGAGGACTAAGTTATACCATGGGGATGTGGTTTTATTAGTCCGGAGACCATCAATTAAAAGGAACTAATTGTCCAATCCCCTCTGTGTCATCCAAACGGGAGAGGGGATTGGACAGTTATTCCTTTTTAAGAAATAGTCTTGAGACTATTAAAATCACCCCCCTTATAACTTAGTCCTCCATATGGGGGGACTATTCTTTTTAAAAGGCCACGATTGGATGGCTAAGGCGGGATTGAACAATTATTCCGCAGGACTAAAGGGGGGAAAGAGAGGGATTGAACTAATAGTTCATTTTAATCTACTAGTCTGGCGTTTGTCACGGCTATGGAGCGCGGGATTAATTGTCTATTTTAGTAGTCCCAGGACTATTTTTGTGAAAAGGACTAATTGCCAATCCCGCCTCCGCCATCCAAACGTGGCATATGGGGGACTATTATTTTAAAATAGACAATTAGTCCCACGTTCCGAAGCTGAGCCAAACGCTAGACTATTCGATTAAAATGGACTATTAGCCCAATCCCCCTCTATCCCATCTTTAGTCCAGCGAAACAAGCATGGCCTAAATATAAAGACATGCGAGCAAACTTAGACACTATTTATACAGTTAACATTAACATATAATGAGCCCCTTTGTCTGTGCTTATGCTTATGCGATTTTGATCGTGATTGATAGAACTGCTTAAAAGTGAAACTACTTATTATGATTTGGGTGTCTGGTTGATACGTTATGCAATTGATTATGTTGTCAAAATAGCTTATGAATATATTTGGTTCCATGAAAGTAGAACGTGATTTTGAATGTACAAAAGTCAATTGTGCACTTAAATGATAATATTTGTATGTTAGTGATCTGCCAATATTATATATTAGCATCTTAGTGGTTTGATTGTATTATACAATCAATACAACCAAATTGCTACACTTTGGCAACACTTTGGTGCCAAAATGATATAACTTTGTGCCAAATGTAATAACTTTAAAAACCATTTTTTTTTTAACTTTGTGCCAAATGTAATAACTTTAAAAACCAAATTTTTTTTTTTTTTTAAAAATTACCTTTTGTTTAAAAACTACAATATATATATATATATACAAAATTTCTCTAAAGAGGGCACCCTCTCTTTAATCTCTATTTTGGCCGTCGGATCGTGTTTTCATTTAGGACAGTGTTGTCATTTCACAGTTTTTAAACACAAATCGACGGTCAAAACATAAGCGCTCTCTTTAATAAAGAAAGGGCGCCCTCTTTAGAGCCTGACTGTATATATATATATATATATATACGAAGATTCTTTAAAGAGGGCGCCCTCTCTTTATATATATATATATATATACGAAGATTCTTTAAAGAGGGCGCCCTCTCTTTATTAAAGAGAGGGCCTCTGTTTTGGCCGCCGGATCGTATTTAAAATCTGTGAAATGACAAAACTACCCTTAATGAAAACACGATCCAACGGCCAAAACAGAGGTCCTCTCTTTAATAAAGAAATGACGCCCTCTTTATAGCCTGACTGTGTGTATATATATATATATATATACGAAAATCTCTAAAGAGGGTGCCCTCTCTTTATTAAAGAGAGGGCCTCTATTTTGGCCATCGGATCATGTTTTAACTAAGGGCAGTGTTGTTATTTCACAGTTTTTAAATATGATCCGACAGCCAAAACAAAAGCCCTCTCTTTAATAAAGAAAGGGCGCCCTCTTTAGGCCCTCTCTATACAGTCGGGATCTAAAGAAGGCGCCCTTTCTTTATTAAAGAAATGGCCTCTGTTTTGGCCAAAGGATTGTGTTTAAAAACTGTGAAATAACAACACTATCCTTAATTATAACATGATCTGACGGCTAAAATAGAAGCACTCTCTTTAATAAAGAGAGGGTGTCCTCTTAGAGCATTTACGTGTGTATATATATATATATATACAGTCAGGCTCTAAAGAGGGCGCCCTCTCTTTAATAAAGAGAAGACATCTGTTTTGGCCATCGGATCATGTTTAAAAACTGTGAAATGATAACACTGCCCTTAATGAAAATACGATCTGTTTTGGCCGTCAGATTGTGTTTTCATTAAGGGCAGTGTTGTCATTTTACAGTTTTAAAATACAATCCGACGACCAAAATAGAAGTCCTCTCTTTAATAAAGAGAGGACGCCCTCTTCAGAGTGTGACTATATATATATATATATATACATATATTAATTTTTGTTCCTACACTCAGACACCAAAAATTATAATATTTTAGCACCAAATTAAATACAAACAGAACTACAATTTTCCATATACAAAAGCCACCATTAAGTCTATCAACTTATGAAGGGCAAAAATTGGCAAAGAAGTAAAACAAAAAAAGGAGTGGAGCAAAAGCAGCCACCTGCATTGGACAGAAAGCAGGCAGCTGCCTGTTTATCATGGATCGCCGTTCAAAAATGCTGCACTTACATTTAAATTTATACCAAATTTCACACATAAAAAGTCTTTGCTCTTGATTCCAATTGTCCCGTGTGAGTCCCATATATGTCTCATACTGAATCTATCAGAATTAAGGATCACGATGTGTTAGGTATAAAATTGAGTGTAGATTTGTTACCATGCAAGCTAAGAACGCGGATATGTGATGCGGCTACAAACGCAACCGCAAACCTAGTTATATATGCATTATATACCTTACTTCGTTATGTATTTGGCATTCCTAGGTGCTGTGTTTTTTTTTCCCTCTTTTATAACCTTGAAAAAATACAGAGAATTAAAAAAAAATTACTTAAAACGGCTAAAAAATGAATGAGTTGTGGTGATTTAAAGTTGACATATAATGTTAATTTTATCTGTCAAAACAGATAATATTATCTGTTTTGTTTTGACAGGTAAAATAAAAAAAATGAGGTTCAAAATTGCTTTATTTTGTACAATTTTCAACTCTATTGCGTAGATCTCGAAGAAATACATGAAAAAAAAAATTCACTCAAAAAGGATAAAAAAAAAAAATGAGTGAGTTATGGTGGTTTAAAGTTGACAGATAATATTAACATTATCTGTCAAAATAGATAATATCATATGTGATGATGTCAAAATTTGATAAGAGTAAATAGAGCAGTTTAAGGAGAGAGAGAGAGAATGAGAGACTATTTTTTGTATGTGGTTCGGCCCTATTAATGATGGTACCTACTGATACACCCAAAATTGGCTCTATTTTATGACCGAGCGGTTCAAATCAGCAGCTAATCCATACCCTGGGAAAATCATGCACAACTCCTCAGAAGCATCAGCCCGAGTAGTTTATTCCACTTATCATCCCGAGCGGTTCATTCACGACCCGGCCAGCAGGTCGGGAAAACCGCACATGCACATCCCACCGCGGGAACAGCTCATCCGGGCCCACAGGCGTGATCCCGAGCATTACGGGCAGTTTCCTACTCAAGCTAGAAGACTAATGGAAAGTGCACACTATTTCATAATCCAATTAGGAAATCCCCATAATTAATGCCAATCTATATCAATAGGATTATGTTTCCTTATCCATATATGAGTAGGTCTCTTACATCTATAAAAGAGACCTCTCACCCCCCATTGAGGGTGGCCGCCAATCTCTAAGTCTACACAACACCTCTATAACTCACCATTATATGCATACACCCGGCCGGTATTACTGGTAGTGCTGCCCCTCTTTGTTGGCTCACCAGGCCCGCCGGTGATCTGCTAGTGAACGGCTCAGACACACCCGTGGACGTAGGTACCTTCATTAACAGGGCCGAACCACATACAAAAAATAGTCTTTCACTCTCTCTCCTTAAACTGCTTTACTTTACTCTTACCAAATTTTGACATCATCAGTTTGCCGCCGTCTGTGGGAAACGACAAGTCTTCTCATCAACAAATTTCTTAACTGATCATGTCACCGAAGAAGAATAAGAAGACTGACCAGCAATCCAACCGGGATGTTCCTTCGGCCCTGGCAACGGCTGCGGCAATCATGACATCTGAGCAAATCACTACAACCCTCACACAACTCTTGGAGGGCCAGCGTCAAATCCAGCAACAGATTGAAACCCTGCTAGCCCAGCAAAGCAATCCTCCAATGGCCAGGAAACGACCCGGGAACGTTGCGTACGGTCGGGAACCGATCTTGACTAGACAACGGGCCCGAGCCAATCCGTCCCGTGTTGAGGATGCTAGAGACATCAACAGCGGGCGCGCTGCCCGAGAGGAAAAGCAGGAGCGTGTGGCCCGGGAATCAGTCCAGGGTCACTCGGTCAAGAGCCGAGTTGTCCCTAGGCGAACGGTTACCCCGAGTCATAGCCGAGCCCGATCCCAGAGGACAGCACCCCGCCATAAAGAAGTCTCTTCCACCAACCTGACCAGATCCTTAGATACCGGTCGGGAAGGAGTGGAGTTTCGAATCCCGGACTTGCAGAAGCAGATCGACGGAGTGGCCAAAAAGCTTGGTCAAAACCGTGTTCCGAATCAAGCCAATACCGAGACAGAGTCACCATTCTCTAGCCAGATCACGAGGTTCTCTATCCCGCGCAAATTCAAGCAGCCTCACCTAGATCCCTACAACGGCTCGAGAAGCCCGGTCGACCACGTCCGGACCTATAAGGCTCAGATGGCCCTAGCCACCAACTCCGATGAATTACACTGCCTAGCCTTCCCCAGCACTTTGAAAGGCCCGACCATGCAGTGGTTCTACTCTTTGGAGCCCCGATCGGTCTGTAGTTTCAAACAACTCAGCGAGCAATTCATCAACCAGTTCGCTGGCATGCATGAGCGGCCAAAGCCAGACATACAGCTACTGACGGTCAGACAACGGAATAATGAGTCCCTCAAGGAGTTCACCGACCGGTTCAACCAACAGAAGCTTCAAATCTGCAATTTGGACGAGACTGCCATCATAGCCTTCTGCTCGGGAGTTCAACACACCAGTGCGCCGCGTCGTTCCACAGAAACCGACCGGCAACCTTGGTCGAGCTCGCAGAGAGGGTTGGAAAATACATCGACACTGAGAAATTTCTAAAGATCAAAGACCCTCGGCAAGAAAGCAACAAGTCTTCCAGAAGTAAGCGAAAGCGAGATTAGCCCGTGAGCTCAGATAGTTCTTTCAGCTCACAGCAGTCCGGGTCAGGCAGCCCCGACACGACCTCGAGTTCACAGTGGTCTAGGTCCGGCCGCCCTGACACGACCTCCATTCCACGTCGGTCAGGATCAAACAGTTCCAACTTTGCCTCCAGTATAGAGAAATCAGGAGCCCGACGATCCTGATCCAACCTCCTATCTCCATCAGTCTAGATGATCCCGACTACAGTGGTACTTGCCTGATCACCACATGAGGCTTCGCCGATTGCCAGAGAGCCCTTCCAAAGTCATCGGGCCTAACCCCGAGACATACAAAGACCTCGGGCCTAACCCCGAGGCATCTAAAAAGACCTCGGGCTCCGAACCTAGGCACTCAAAAGACCTCGGGCTCCGAACCCAGGCACTAAAGACCTTGGGGTCACGCCCAAGGCACCGGCTTCGCTTAGGTCCAACCGACGATGGGGGCAAACCCCCTAGGTGGCTGATGATGGCAAGTTTCAAAAGACCCTGCAACCACCATGTTCCAGGTCGGTTACCTACAGATCATAGCCTCTGTAAGACCCTCATCTTAGCGAAAGCTTGGGGGGAAAGATGGCGTAGTGAACTAAACAGGTAATCACACCGGGTATTTACAGGCCTCGCGGATAACCAAGTCGAAATCTTGGACAACCCGAGCACCTACAGTACTCAGAGGCATTAACTCCACTTAGGTCCAGACCGACGATAGAGGTGACTAAAATCTCTTAGGTTGGCCGACGATAGAGGAGCAAAAGGACCCTAAAGCAACATGATTTAGGTCGGCTCCACCAACATGGTCAAGCTCTTCTCCTAACAGTCTTGACGAAGGCTAGCCGGGCGGAAGACAACCATCCTGGGCAGTTAACAGTAAAAAAGGACCCTAGAGCAATGCGCTTTAGGTCGGCTTTTCCAACATGGTAAAATCCTTCTACCCACAGCCTTGACTAAGGTTTACAGCCAGAAGATAACCATTCTGGGAGCTAACTCAAGCAAAAAAGACTCCGAAGTAGGCCGAGTCTCAACTCTCGGTCGCTTCCCGAGCACTCAAAGACTCCGAATTAGGCTGGGTCTCAACTCCCGGTCAGTTCCCAAGCACCTAAAGGTCCCGAGCTAGGCTGGGTCTCAACTCTCAGCCAGTTCCCGAGGATTCACCAGGCTCAGAAGCCCCGAGGCAGCTTCCACAAGCACTCAGACAGCAGCAAGTAACATCAAACTGATTTCCAAAACTTGCCCTGATATAGCATCTGGCCAATCTTGGAAATGGGGGGCAGCTGATACACCCAAAATTGGCTCTATTTTATGACCGAGCGGTTCAAATCAGCAGCTAGTCCATGCCCCGGAAAAATCATGCGCAACTCCTCAGAAGCATCAGCCCGAGTAGTTTATTCCACTTATCATCCCGAGCGGTTCATTCACGACCCGGCCAGCAGGTCGGGAAAACCGCACATGCACATCCCACCGCGGGAACAGCTCATCCGGGCCCACATGCGTGATCCCGAGCATTACGGGCAGTTTCCTACTCAAGCTAGAAGACTAATGGAAAGTGCACACTATTTCCTAATCCAATTAGGAAATCCCCATAATTAATGCCAATCTATATCAATAGGATTATGTTTCCTTATCCATGTATGAGTAGGTCTCTTACATCTATAAAAGAGACCTCTCACCCCCCATTGAGGGGGGCCGCCAATCTCTGAGTCTACACAGCACCTCTATAACTCACTATTATATGCATACGCCCGGCCGGTATTACTGGTAGTGCCGCCCCTCTTTGTTGGCTCACCAAGCCCGCTGGTGATCTGCTAGTGAACGTGCTCAGACACATCCGTGGACGTAGGTACCTTCATTAACAGGGCCGAACCACATACAAAAAATAGTCTTTCACTCTCTCTCCTTAAACTGCTTTACTTTACTCTTACCAAATTTTGACATCATCACCTACCTCCACGTGTGTGTCTGAGCACGTTCACTAGCACATCATCGGCGGGCCTGGTGAGCCAACAAAGAGGGGCGGCACTACCAGTAATACCGGCCGGGTGTATGCATATAATGGTGAGTTATAGAGGTGCTGTATAGACTCAGAGATTGGCGGCCCCCCATCAATGGGGGGTGAGAGGTCTCTTTTATAGATGTAAGAGACCTACTCATACATGGATAAGGAAACATAATCCTATTGATATAGATTGGCATTAATTATGGGGATTTCCTAATTGGATTAGGAAATAGTGTGCACTTTCCATTAGTCTTCTAGCTTGAGTAGGAAACTGCTCGTAATGCTCGGGATCACGTCTGTGGGCCCGGATGAGCTGTTCCCGCGGTGGGATGTGCATGTGCTATTTTCCCGATCTACTGGCCGAGTCGTGAATGAACCGCTCGGGATGATAAGTAGAATAAACTACTCGGGCTGACGCTTCTGAGGAGTTGTGCATGATTTGCCCAGGGCATGTACTAGCTGCTGAATTGGACCGCTCGGTCATAAGATAAAGCCAATTTTGGGTGTATCAGCTGCCCCCCATTTCCAAGATTGGCCAGATGCTATATCGGGGCAAGTTTTGGAAATCAGTTTGATGTTACTTGCCGCTGTCTGAGTGCTTGTGGAAGCTGCCTCGGGGCTTCTGAGCGTGGTGAATCCTCGAGAACTGGCTGAGAGTTGAGACCCAGCCTAGCTCGGGACCTTTAGGTGCTCGGGAACTGACCGGGAGTTGAGACCCAACCTAATTTGGAGTCTTTGAGTGCTCGGGAAGCGACCGAGAGTTGAGACTCGGCCTACTTCGGAGTCTTTTTTGCTTGAGTTAGCTCCCAGGATGGTTATCTTCTGCCCGTAAACCTTAGTTAAGGCTGTGGGTAGAAGGATTTTACCATGTTGGAAAAGCCATCCTAAAGCGCATTGCTCTAGGGTCCTTTTTTACTGTTAACTCCCCAGGATGGTTGTCTTCCGCCTGGCCAGCCTTCGTCATGACTGTCAGGAGAAGAGCTTGACCATGTTGGTGGAGCCGACCTAAATCACGTAGCTTTAGGGTCCTTTTGCTCCTCTATCGTCGGCCAACCTAAGAGATTTTAGTCACCTCTATCGTCGGTCTGGACCTAAGTGGAGTTAATGGCTCTGAGTACTGTAGGTGCTCGGGTTGTCCAAGATTTTGACTTGGTTATCCGCGAGACCTGTAAATACCCGGTGTGATTACCTGTTTAGTTCACTACGCCATCTTTCCCCCCAAGCTTTCGCAAAGACGAGGGTCTTACAGAGGCTATGATCTGTAGGTAACCGACCTGGAACATGGTGGTTGCAGCGTCTTTTGAAGCTTGCCATCGTCTGCCACCTAGGGGGTTTGCCCCCATCGTCGGTTGGACCTAAGCGAAGCCAGTGCCTTGGGTGTGACCCCAAGGTCTTTAGTGCCTAGGTTCAGAGCCAGAGGTCTTTTGAGTGCCTGGGTTCGGAGCCCGAGGTCTTTTGAGTGCCTGAGTTTGGAGCTCGAGGTCTTCTTCGTGCCTCGGGGTTAGACCCAAGGTCTTTGTATGCCTCGGGGTTAGGCTCGAGGTCTTTGTATGCCTCGGGTTTAAGCCCGAGGTCTTTGTATGAGGTCTCTGACAATCGGTGAAGCCTCATGTGGTGATCAAGCAAGTACCACTGTAGTCGGGCTCTTCTAGACCGATGGAGATAGGAGGTCAGATCATGATCGTCGGGCTTCTGACTTCTCTGTGCTGGAGGCAAAGTCGGAACTGTTTGATCCTGATCGATGTGAATTGGAGATCGGGTCGGGGCTGCCGGACTTAGATCGCTGCGAACTGGAGGTCGGGTCGGGACTACCGGACCTTGCCTGCTGTGAGCTGAAGGAACTGTCAGAACTCCCGGGCTGATCTCTCTTTCGCTTACTTCTGGAAGACTCATTGCTTTCTTGCCCGGTGTCTTTGGTCTTCAGAAACTCTTCAGTGTCAATGTATTTTCCAACCCTCTCTGCGAGTTCAACCAAGGTTACCAGTCAGTTTCTGTGAAACAACGTGGCGCACTTGGTGTGTTGAACTCCTGAGCAGAAGGCTATGATGGCAATTATCTCGTTCAGATTGCGGATTTGAAGCTTCTGTTGGTTGAACCGGTCGGTGAACTCCTTGAGGGACTCATTATTCCGTTGTCTGACCGTTAGTAGCTGCATGTCTGGCTTTGGACGCTCATGTATATTGGCGAACTGGTTGATGAACTGCTTGCTGAGTTGTCTGAAACTGCAGACCGATCGAGGCTCCAACGAGTAGAACCATTGGGCGGCCGGGCCTTTCAAAGTGCTGGGAAAGGCTAGGCAGTGTAGTTCATCGGAGTTGGTGGCTAGGGCCATCTGAACCTTATAGGTCCGAACGTGGTCGACCGGGCTTCCCGAGCCGTTGTAAGGATCCAAGCGAGGCTGCTTGAATTTGCGCGGGATGGAGAATCTTGTGATCTGGCTGGAGAACGGTGACTCTGTCTCGGTATTGGCTTGATTCTGAGCACGGTTTTGACTAAGCTTTTTGGCCACTCCGTCGATCTGCTTCTGCAAATCCTTGATTCGGGCTTCCATCCCTTCCCGACCGGAATCTGAGGAACTGGTTGGGTTGGTGGAAGAGGCTTCTTCTTCATGGCGGGGTGCTGTGCTCTGGGATCAGGCTCGGCTATGACCTCGGGTAACCGTTCGCCTAGGGACGACTCGGCTCTTGACCGAGTGACCAATGATTGATTCCCGGGCCATATGCTCCTGCCTTTCCTCTCGGGCAGCAGGCCCACTGTTGACGTCTTTGGCATCCTCAATACGGGACGAGATGGCTCGGGCACGTTGTCTGGTCAAGATCAGTTCCCGATCGTACGCAACGTTCCCGGGTCGTTTCCCGGCCACTGGAGGACTGCTTTGCTGGGCTAGCATGGCTTCGATCTGTTGCTGGATTCGACGTTGGCCCTCCAGAAGTTGTGTGAGGGTCGCGGTGATTTTCTCAGATGTCATGACTGCCGCAGCCGCAGCCGTTGCCGGGGCCGGAGGAACATCCCGGTCGAACTGCTGGTCAGCCTTCTTATTCTTCTTCGGTGGCATGATGATCAGTTGAGAAATTTGTTGATGAGAGGACTCGTCGTTTCCCACAGACGGCGCCAAACTGATGATGTCAAAATTTGATAAGAGTAAATAGAGAAGTTTAAGGAGAGAGAGAGAATGAGAGACTATTTTTTGTATGTGGTTCAGCCCTGTTAATGAAGGTACCTACGTCCACGTGTGTGTCTGAGCACGTTCACTAGCAGATCACCGGCGAGCCTGGTGAGCCAACAAAGAGGGGCGGCACTTCCAGTAATACCGACCGGGTGTATGCATATAATGGTGAGTTATAGAGGTGCTGTGTAGACTCAGAGATTGGCGGTCCCCCATCAATGGGGGGTGAGATGTCTCTTTTATAGATGTAAGAGACCTACGCATACATGGATAAGGAAACATAATCCTATTGATATAGATTGGCATTAATTATGGGGATTTCCTAATTGGATTAGGAAATAGTGTGCACTTTCCATTAGTCTTCTAGCTTGAGTAGGAAACTGCCCGTAATGCTCGGGATCACGCCTGTGGGCCCGGATGAGCTGTTCCCGCGATGGGATGTGCATGTGCGGTTTTCCCGACCTGCTGGCCGGGTCGTGAATGAACCGCTAGGGATGATAAGTGGAATAAACTACTCGGGCTGACGCTTCTGTGGAGTTGTGCATGATTTTCCCAGGGCATGTACTAGCTGCTGATTTGGACCGCTCGGTCATAAGATAAAGCCAATTTTGGGTGTATCAATATGTTTTGACAAATTAAATAAATAAAAAAAGATTCCAAATTACTCTTTTTGTACAATTTTTAACTCTATTGAGTAGATCTCAAAGAAATCCATGAAATCAAAAATAAAATCGCTCAAAAAGGCTAAAAAAACGAGTGGGTTATGATGGTTTAAAGTCGACAGGTAATATTAAAATATTATCTGTCAAAACAAATAATATCATATGTTTTGACAGATAAAATCACAAACTGAGATTCCAAATTATTTTCTTTTGTATAATCTTCAACTCTATTGCGTAGATCTCAAAGAAATACATGAAGAAGGAAACAAAAAAAAAACTAGTGAGGTATGGTGATTTAAAGTTGAAAGATTAATATTATCTGTCGATAGGTCAAATCAAATAAAAAAAATGTGATTTCAAATTACTTTTTTTTTATACAATTTTCAACTCCATTGTGTAGATCTTGAAAGAAAAAACATGAAATTAAAAAAAAATCACTCAAAAAGGCTAAAAAAAAATGAGTGAGTTATGATGATTTAAAGTTAACGAATAACATTGCTTTAGCCATTTTTCTGTTCCAACGAGGGGCTTTTCACAAAATTCAAAAAGTAACGAGAGACTTTTTTAAAAATGGACAAATTGTGTGGGTTTTTAACTAATACACTTAATTTTAAGGGGTCAATGAAAAAAAAAGTGAGAACAACACAATAGGAGCGAAACAAAGCCTAAGTAGTAAGTACTAATAAGGTGCTATTGATCATGATGTTCTTTCAAAATTGAAGCTAATAGGCGTTACCTGAATTGATAAATAATAAAGCAAGGTTAATATAAGGGAGTTGAATCCACTATCACATATTAAACTCTGGATATTTATTAGACAAAAACCGAATCTACGTAATATAATGAAAAGAAGTACATATCTTCAACAAGAATGTCATCACTCTATTTTTTTTTTTTAAAGTATTTTCTAATAGCACTTGAGCAAGGTCATCTCCATCTATAGTCCTTGCTGAAATTTGAGTAAAAGTTTGATTTGATATAATGGTCATATCAATTTTTTTTAAAAATTTTATATTATTACTATTTTATCTCATCTATTATATATATAAATACCAAATCAATGTACGAAAAATAATAGTGAATAGACACTGCTATGAACGAAAATACGTATCAAACGGGTCGAAGAGTCTGACTGAGTCGTGTTGGAGAACACCGCCTTTAAGAGTAATTTCTGCCCCTCAGAGTTCTTGCCTCGATACAGTAAGGTCTCAGCGGTTTACCCTCTAGGATTAAGCAGCCTCTTCCTTGTTAACGTGCACTCGTTGAACAAGGGGCACAGAATAGCCTTATATGTATATCAGTGATCAAACCAGAGAGAAGAAGCAGATTGTATTCCTGTGTATTCTCAAAGAGAATGACCCACGAATTTATAGTCACATTGACCTGATAGAAATCTCTTGATTTATAAAAAACCTGTTACAAAGAAAGGATACGATTTTTAAACAGCTAATTAATTGCACAATTAAGTAAGACGTAAATCTGTGAGGGAAAGATTTTATTCAGTCAAAGTAAAATTAAAAGGAAAGTTTTGGAAAAAATAATTTGCAAAAGGATGGTCCAACTGTGTGAGCCCGCGAGGCTTGGAGGCCGGGATTTGTCACTCCCCTGCGCGCGAGTAAGACGTGACGCGCCCGGTTAAACGATTTTCGGATCGAAACCTAAATTTCTATTGGATTTGGGATTAGCTTGGGCTTGGCTCATGTGCGCGTGAGAGCCCACATGTTCCAACTTATTACTAAGCCCATATTTAGGAAGCTTATATAAAGCCTCTCAACTCCCTCTTCCTAAGCAATGTGGGACAAGGGTCTCAATCACACTTTTACCCAATACCACACCAACTAGAGAGATGTAAAGAGAGAAAGAGTTTGGTTTTGAAAAACACCCAATTTGAACTACAAGTTACAACAATCCCCCACATTTTTCAAAGACAAATATTTGAGAAGTAACGATCGACCACTTAAGTATATTGCATCAGTGATGGTGTCTTTTGAACTATAAACCAAGACTTAGGGAAATAAGAATTGATTCACAGAAAATTGGTTAAATTAAAATTTCTATGAATCTTATTTCTTTGTGTGAATCAAAGTATTTATCACCCACAATACACTTTCATAAACAAGACTGTTAACGCTGTTTGGCACGTTTCGACCGTGTGTTGTACCTGGATTTCATGAGTGCTCTAGAGAACCTGCCTAAGTTCTCATAGGAAGCGGCCCCACTTCCACACTCATATAGGTGAATTCATCAAGTATGTACTGCAACTATACATACCACCCAATAAGGACTATGAATACATTAAGAGTTAAGACTCAACCTCACACGTTGCAGTCTACACTATCTGCACCATAGGGATGGACTATAATTATATAATTGATAGTGTCTCACCAAATCAACTAGTAGTTTGTTATTACCCATATGAACCTAGTTTGTGGGATCTCCACTCATATAGGTTGGGTTACCACTACTATTGACCTCTGTTATGGGTATAAGTCCCATCCCCCTCGATGTATTGTCCAGTAGCTTTCTTGCTAATGGTTTGGTCAGAGGATCCGCTAAATTCATCTCTGAGCTCACAAAGTCTAGGGATATAATCCCATCTTTTAACATCTATTTCACAATGTTATATCTTTGGCGAATATGCCTACTTTTCCCATTATAGGCCTTATTTCTTGCTCGGGCTATTGCAGCCTGGCAATCACAATATAACGACACAGATAGAACTGGTCTCATCCATAAAGGGATATCTGTCAAGAGGTTTCTAAGCCACTCAGCCTCAGAACCTACCTTCTATAAGGCAATAAACTCGGATTCCATAGTGGACCGAGCAGTGCATGTTTGTTTGGATGATTTCCAAGAGACTGCACCTCCTCCAAGGGTAAATATATACCCCACTTGTGGATTTTGTCTCATCTGAATCAGAGATCCAGTTAGCATCACTGTACCCTTCTAGTACAGCGGGAAATCCACAGTATGTCAAACCAAAATCCATAGTACCTCTGAGATATTTTAGTACTCTACATATATCAGTCCAATGTTCCTTATTAGGATTATGAGTGTATCTGCTCCACCTATTAACTGCATAAGCAATGTCAGGTCTGGTACAATTCATAAGATAAGTAAGACTACCAATTATTTGAGCATATTCAGACTGTGATACACCAGTTTCATTATTTGTCTTCAATTGTATGCTCATATCATAAGGAGTACTAACTGGTTTGGTGTCAAAGTGACCAAACTTTTTAAAGATCTTTTCTACAAAGTGCTCTTGAGATATCATATAATCCTCATTGGTTTTTGTCAATTTTATCCCAAGTATAACATTAGCTTCACCTAGGTCTTTCATATCATAGCTAGATGATAACAAATGTTTTGTTTCATTTACCACAATCATATCAGTGCCTAAAATAAGCATATCATCCACATATAGGCAAATAATTACACCAACATTATTATCAAATTTATGATACACACATTTATCGGCTTATTCACAATGTATCCATTAGAGGTCATTACACTATCAAATTTCTCATGACATTGTTTTGGTGGTTGTTTTAAACCATACAAAGATTTCACTAATTTGCAAACTCTATATTTGTTTCCAGGAGATACAAAACCTTCAGGTTGTTCCATGTAAATTTCCTCTTCTAATTCTCCATTAAGAAACACAGTTTTAACATCCATTTTATGAATTATGAGTTTATGCAAGGAAGCAAGAGCTACTAGAATTCTAATAGATGATATTCTAGCCACAGGAGAATAAGTATCAAAATAATCAATTCTTTTGAGTGTATCCCTTAGCTACAAGTCTAGCTTTAAACTTATCGATAGATCCATCAGGTTTTAACTTCTTTTGAATATCCATTTACATCCTATAGGTTTTGTACCAGGAGGTAAGTCAACTAATTCCCAAGTGTGATTAGCCATGATAGATTCTATCTCACTATTAATCGCTTCTCTCCAAAAGGGAGCATTAGGAGAGGAAATAGCTTCATTATAAGTTATAGGATCATTATCTATTAAAACGTAGAAAAACCCATCTCCTAGGTTTGTTTCTCTCCTATCTCGTTTGCTTCTTCTTAATTCAATTTCTACAGACTCATTTGAGTCAACGTTAGGCTCAACTGTAGGTTCTAAACTTGGTCTTTCAATGGTTGTTTTCAAAAAGAAATAAGCTTTCAAAGAAATCTGCATTTTTCGATTCAATTATTGTGTTTTTCTCTAACACGTCACTTTTAAGAAGCAGGAGTCTATATGCAGCACTATTCTCAGCATACCCTATGAATAAACAATATGCTGTTTTCGAACCTATTTTCCTTTTCTTAGGTTCTGGAAGTAGAACCTTGGCTAGGCACCCCCACACTTTAAGGTATTTCAAGTTAGGTCTATGAATTTTTCACAACTCATAAGGGGTCTTTCCTGTTTTCTTAAATATAATTCTGTTTTGAATGTGACATGCAGAGAGGATAGCTTCCCCCGACAAATTATTAGGTGCTTCTGAACTAATTAACATAGCGTTCATCATTTCCTTTAACGTTCTATTTTTCCGTTCAACTACTCCGTTAGATTCTGGTGAATAGGGTGGAGTTACCTCGTGTACTATACCATGTTGTTCACAGAATTAGCCTATGGGGCCAGATTCATATTCACCTCCCCTATCAGACCTAAGTCTTTTGATCTTTTTTTTATCTAACTTGTTTTCTGTCGCGCCCCGGAGAAGCAAAAATAGAGAAAACAAGTTCCTTTTTGGTCCCGTAGGTTCGTGACCGGTGTATAACTGCATTGTCATCTATACCAACCAACAAATACAACAATAGGGATGATGCTATTCATAAAACATATCTTATTAACATAATCAGAGGCTACTGCGGAAATATAAAAGGTTTGGAAGCAACAAATGACCAAGTACCAATTATAAAAGTCTACTAAAACTATTACAACAGCTGGCTTAGAGTCTGAAGCCTATAACAATAATAACAGTAGAAGTACAACAGATATACCACCTAACTAATACAAAGCAGCATGCCTTCGTCTTCAAGCTTTTAACTCAAAGTTCAGCTAAATATCAGTCTCCATCCTCAAGACCTGCCAAGCTCTAGACATTGGAATGTCCAGGGCACAAACGCCATCAGCTTTGGATACAAAGCTGACTGAGTACACTAAACAACACTTCTCACCGTTATTGTTTAGCATCTTAAAATGCGGTTAATCTCTTAACAATGACGTCACTCACGGACATAGCAGAGGTCTTATGAAACTATACATGAATTCAATGATAGCAGAAAACATATTAAATGAAAACAATAATAAAGATCATTGTATAAATATCTAATCACGTATTCACCAAATCCATTCATGTAACCCATGCAACCACCATGCATCTACCTTTTCGTCGGGATGTTGAATCCACGATTGAACCATCGTCTTACTAAACCATTCTCATATTCATATCCATTTCCGTATCCATTCACCATATTCATACTCATATTCATATCTCTATCTATCACTGTAACCATTCGTCGATACAATAATGCCAAACGGAATCACCCGACTAGGCAGTAGGTCCTACAATCCCTTGATAGGGTTACCGATCGTCTACACGGTACCACCTATCTGTAAACAATAGAACGGCACATCGGACGTCTTCAACGATGTGTATACCCTCACTGGTCGTCTACACAACTAAGAATACATTAGAGCACTAGCCGGACGTCTTCAACGGTACATTGGACGTCTTCAACAGTGCATACGCATCACTAGACATCTTCAACAGCGAGAGGAGTACTAGGAACTCTAACCACTCTACGTCCACCCGAATCATCAGCCGTTGATCCCACGGATCCCAAGTACACATATCTCATATCCCACATAAATCACAGGTCCTCATCTCTTCACATACCACTATCCCATGCATGCTGACCATATGTCGTGAAATGCATTACATTAGATACAAGAATTACCACATGCTCTGTATTCATCACATCTACTCATTTACTGATTATTAGCATGCAGTCATGTTCTGTTCTACTATTCAGTTAAGCTATATTGTCATAATACAAGTAACACTTCATCTCATATCAATAGTTAACATAGAATAATTCACCTTGTAATATTAACAATTACTGCATATAAGTCTAGTCCTGACATAGCACATATATATCTTATCCACATATCATATCCACATATCATAATAACACATATGATACAACTATTAACAAGTCTGATATATCATAAGCATAAAACAATATAAAAATAACATTCTACTCATGTCCAATTGATTGACCAAACATGGCAATCGATTGGAAATAATGCCAATCGAATGGGAAAAAGGGCAATCGATTGGGATAGCAATCGATTGGGATTCATGGCAATCGATTGGGAAGTTATCCAATCGATTGGATCCAATGGCAATCGATTGGCCTCTATCTTCTTCCTTGGAAACTGTTGGTTTTTATGTAAAAACATGGGGGTTCCTCTCTCTTCCATACTTGTTATTAAACACATACATATACCTCAAAAATCATCCCTGAGTGAGTTAATGAAACTCACCTCTCTCCGGTGTTCCGGTGACGGCGTTGCGAGCTCCGCGGCGGCAGCTATGGTGAGTGATCTCTCCCTCTTCTTCTTTGCTCTCTCTATCTGTCTCTTCTCTCTCTCTGGTCTCCTCTTTTTCTTCTTCTTCTTTTCTTCTTCTTCTCCTCTTCTCCTTCCTCTCTCTCTCTCTCTAACCCGAGAGTGTGTATGTGTGTATATATATAATATATATGCGTGTATATATATATATGAGAGTATATAGCTCTCACTCTCTCTCAAACACACACACAGCAACCATATATATGTATAAGGGAGAGGGTATATATAGGGAGGGGGAAAATAATCATAACCACACAAATCAAATGAGGTGGCCAAGTCCAGCTACTCCCAATCGATTGGGACCAGAAGGCAATCGATTAGTATTAGGTCTGCAACAAGGCAATCGATTGGTAAAATATCCAATAGATTGGAATAGCAATCGATTGGGATAAGGTCAATTGATTGGGCTCTCAAAAGTGGCAATCGATTGGTATATGATGCCAATCGATTGGGATGCAAACTTACCCGAAGGCTAGGAAAAGTACTAGGGATATATATACCTGAAAATACGGGGTATTACATTTTCAACCTTATCTTTGTATTGTATGAATTTTCCTTCTGTCTCATCTTTATTTCTAAGTAAGAATACTCTAGTATATCTCGAGTGATCATCTATGAATGTCACATACTATCTCTTTCCACCTCTAGATTCAGTTGATTTCATGTCTCCTAAATCTGAGTGAATTAAGGTGAGCAACTCTGTTTATCTTTGTACTACTTGTTTGCAAGGTTTCTTCATACCTTTTGCTTCACTACAAATTTGACACTTCTCATTATTAGTGATACTAACATTTTCAAGAATGCTTAATTCTTTCATTTCCTTTATATAAGAAAAGTTCACATGTCCTAATCTAGCATGCCATAAATCATGAGAATCAATCAAGTAAGCAGAAGAAGTAGTAGCATTTCCATTCAAATTATCAAGAACATTCAAAATAAACAGACCATTGTTGTAGTACCCTTTTCCCACATACACCCCATTTTTAGTCATTACAACTTTATCAGAATCAAAAATAACTTTCACCCCCACTTTCCCAAGCAGCGACACAGACACAAGGTTCCAACGAATATCAGGCACGTGGAGAACGTCGGTAAGTGAGAGGATCTTTCCGGAAGTTAGCTTGAGAACTACCTTCCCTTTCCCGATCACAGGTGATGGCCTTGAGTCCCCCATGTACACTTGTTCCTCTCCTTTCCCTACTGGTGTGTAGGAGGTAAAAGCACTTCTGTTGCCATAGATGTGCCTGGTAGCCCTAGAGTCTACCACCCAATTTTTCTCCTCTTCCACTAAGTGTACCTCAGAAACGACAGCCACAATAACATCTGCCTCAACTAGATTAGCTCTAGGGGCAGGTTGGCCATTTTTGTTCCTATGTCTGCATTGAGCAGCATGGTGACCCGGTTTGCCACACACAAAGCATTCCTCTTTCTTTTTAGCAAACTGGTTTTGGGGTTTGAGATTTTTGTTGAAGTTGGTTTTGTTGAAATGGGGTTTGTTATTTTGCCTTTTAAAATTTCCTTGGGTGCGATTAGGCTTTTCCTCAATGAGGTTAGCCTTGGAAGCCATAGCTTTGGCTTTCTCATTCCGATCAAGTGAACGGTTCTTTTCTTCAATGCGAACATGAACAACAACTTCCTCCAGAGTCATTTCCTTCCTCTTATGTTTCATCATATTCTTATAATTTTTCCAAGACTCCGAATGTTTTTCAATAAGTGAACTGGTTACAAACGGTTCGGGCAAATTCATTCCTTCATTACTAAGTTTCGAAACAACAAGGTAAAAATTGTGAATTTGAGTAGAAACATCTATGTCATCGGTCATTTGAAAATTGAGAAAATTTCCAAAGGCATATTTTTTAATTCCGGCATCCTCAATAAAATATTTGGTGACCAAAACATCCCAAATTTTAGTTGCCGATTTGAAGGTACAGTAAATGTCAAAAAGTTCATTTGATAAGGCGTTCAAAATAATACTTTTGCAAATCTTATTTGCATTTTCCCAAAGAGGCAATTGGGTTTCATAATTTTCAGAACCTTCAACGGGTTTAGGTTTAGTCAAAACGAAATCAACTTTTGCAATGTCAAGAACAAGTAGCAATTTGGTTTGCCAACGCTTAAAGTTGTTCCCGTTAAATGATTCAATTTTGGTGACGTTGGGAATAGCTTTAGTCGCTGTTAGCATAGCAGTATCCATGAGGAATTACTCTTAAGATTGTACGAAAAATAATAGTGAATAGACACTGCTATGAACGAAAATACTTATCAAACGGGTCGAAGAGACTGACTGAGTCGTGTTGGAGAACACTGTCCTTAAGAGTAATTTCCGCCCCTCAGAGTTCTTGGCTTGGTACAGTAAGGTCTCAGCGGTTTATCCTCTAGGATTAAGCAGCCTCTTCCTTGTTCACGTGCATTCGTTGAATAAGGGGCATATAACAGCCTTGTTGTATGTATATCAGTGATCGAACCAGAGAGAAGAACGAGAGAGAAGAAGTAGATTGTATTGCTATGTATTCTCAAAGAGAATGACCCACGAATTTATAGCCACATTGACCCGACAAAAATCCCTTGATTTATAAAATACGTGTTACAAAGAAGGATACGATTTTTAAATAACTAATTAATTGCACAGTTTAGGAAGGCGTAAATCTGTGAGGGAAAGATTTTATTTAGTCAAAGAAAAATTATAAGGAAAGTTGTGGAAAAAATAATTTGCAAAAGGGTGATCCAACCGTGTGAGCCCGCGAGGCTTGGAGGCCGGGATTTTCCACCCCCCTGTGCGCGAGTAAGACGTGACGCGCTCGGTTAAACGATTTCCGGATCGAAACCCAAATTTCTATTGGATTTGGGATTAGCTTGGGCTTGGCTCATGTGTGCGTGAGAGCCCACATGTTCCAACTTATTACTAAGCCCATATTTAGAAAGCTTACATTAAGCCTCTCAACTCCCTCTTCCTAAGCAATGTGGGACAAGGGTCTCAATCACATTTTTACCCAATACCACACCAACTAGAGAGATGTAGCGAGAGAAAGAGTTTGGTTTTGAAAAACACTCAATTTGAACTACAAATTACAACAAGCAAAAACCTTTTAATTAGACTATCCACATCAGCAACCTCTATTTCTACTATAAATCCTATATGACATCAAAGCCTCCTCTCATCTATCTGTCTATCTCTATTATTACAAAAATGCTATACTCACACTAAATTCCACACCCAACACATCATGATCCTTGATTCTAGTAGGTCTTGTGTAGAACCCATGTGAGACCCACACGCGATCCATTGGAATCAAAGGCCAGATCGTTGGGTGTGAAATTTAGTGTGCAATTTAGTATGAGTATATCATTACTATAGGAAGACTCTTTCCCTTCCTCTAAGTCATGCCACGTGTGACGTGCCATATCTCTTTATTTTTCTTTATTCCTACTTGGCATTTCCTATATCTTTTTATCCAACATGGCTTCTTCTCAAGTATGTAGAATAATTTCTTGAAATCCTACAACTATACACATACGTATATACATACAATAAATGAATAACTTCCCATCTACTTCATCTTCTACCCTTTTTTTGTTTTTAATTTGTTTTGTTCTATAATGTATCTGTAGATAGTTACAAACCTTGTTTATTGATTTCTTTCTCTTACATTTATGACTCTCCCCTCTTATTCGGTAAAATTTAAAGACTAAAACCCAAAAAATGGTATTTATTACATCAATAATGCTACACTCACACAAAATTTCATACAAAACAATCATGATCCTTGATTTCACTGGCCTCCATTTTGGGGAACACATGCTCACATGAGTATGGACACGCGGAATTCCACCTCTTGCTTTGTTTGTTTTGAATTTGATTTGAAAATAGAGAGAAAATGGTCAGTTGAAAACAGATACAGAGTCGCCACTTGGTCTTTTAGGAACTAAGAAACCTAATTTTGACTCACCCAAATGGATATAGGGCATCAGCCCTTCATAACTAAAGATAGTATAAAACACCCTCAACTTGCCCCATCTTTCGGCGGGCCTCAATTAGCATCCAAATAATCATCTTATACTATGTTTGGTTCGATAAATAATACTATGATAGTATACTACATCACATAAGAGAATTTGAAATGGAAGATCTAAAGATAAGATATCATTCATAAGATCTAAGCCAATTATCACACAATGCAAAGTGAAAGATCACACAAAACAAACCTAGGAAAAATCGTCTAATCACATATCAAGTAATAAAGTTTCCCTAGTCTAAATGGGACATGGATTTTTCTTGAAACAAAATAATCAAAGAAATCAAAAAAATATTTAGCAAGCTAGTAAGATGCATGTTAATCTTTGAGAAAAGAAGATCTCTCAATCCCCAGGACGGATGAGAAATGAGGATTAGATCGAGGGGAAGCATGAATGTGTGATCATGATCATTCCTTATAATCTTCTTAGATTAGGAGTTACAAAAACCCCAAATCCTTGCATGGATGCAATGTATGATCTTAAAATGTGCAAAGGTTGTAGTGTGTTTGTGTACATGGACTTTCTAAAGTGACTTAAAAGTCTAGAGAATGAATGAATGTATGAAAGAAATCATCATGGGATATGAACAAATGTATTATGAACTATTTCTAAGACATGAACCAATTTGGAATGCATGTAAGCATCAAATCAAAGAATGAAAGTTAAAATGTGCTTGCTGTGAATAATGGACAGAACAGTAATATGATATTTTAGAAATTGAAAAGAGGGGTTAGGAATGTTTTCAATGCATGATTTTTTATGGAGATCTTCCTTATTGTGTCTAGAACACAACCAAAAAAGCCAATCTTTAATAAATATTACAGATTGAGAGAAATCATATGAACAATGGAGGTTACCCAGAAACAGAATTCGTACTGTCGACTGAAATGTCAAAAAATCTTAGAAAATGAAAACAAATGATCTACAGGCCCATTTTATACAGAACGTTCCCTAAGACATTGAAGTTCAAGGGAAAAATAAGTTAGGACCACTCTTTTTGGAAAAGTTTTCTGTAAAACAAGTTGAAAGTAGACCAAGCTGCTGTGACAGCAAAAGCAGAATATCTGGAGAGAATGTTTGGGTCCAAATGGACCATTTTCAAGTATTTTCAAGTCAAACCAAAAATCATGGGTGTTCTCTAATGAGTTAGGAAGATTTTCCAAGGGGTCTTGCATCCATACATTGAGTATTGAGTTCTAGAGAAATCTTTGAACTCAGATCACTCACCGTTTTGACTTACTGCTTTGAAGATTTTGAGAAAAACTTGAGTTTTCTTTCTTGAAATCAAAATGAGAGGGATTGAGAGGGGTTTTGAAATAGAGGTTTTGAAAGTATATTTTCAACATCAAATAGAGATTATAACCTCTTGAAATATCAACATCAAACTCATCATCAAGAACCCCCAATATTATTGGAGAGATTCACTTTTATTTAAACATAACCTCTAGGATACCTTGAAGTTATAATCATTATCTATCAAACATGTTTTTGAGGTCAAGAGCTACTATCCATAAGGATTCACTCACCTCAAACTTCATGTCATCATCTAGATGGTGATGAACTAGTAAGTAAATAAAGAAAATAAAAAAAGAAATGAGGTAAGAAGAGATGAACATTGTATATAAGCAAGCAAATGAACAAATCAATAGATGATAATCAATGTGATTTTGGACTTGTAGCTTGGTGTTTCACTCATAGATTTTGACATTTGGACATGGAAGTAGCTTCCTATCTCATGAATGCTCAAGAATGAGGGTTGGAGTGGACTTTGAATGTGAAGCATATAGAAGGATAATGGAAGAAAACAAGATTAAAACTCACTTTCTTATGGAAAATCAATGGGAGAAGCTCCCTTTCTCTCTTCTAAACCTATCTCTATCTCTCTTCTTCTCTACAACTTTTCAAGCGTTGCACTTGGTCCCCCCAAAATGAAGAGCAATGGGGGGTTTAAATAGGCCAATTTGGGGTGGTTTGGGGTTTTAGAAGTACTCCAATTGGTCCCAAACAACTGTGAACACAAAACTATGTCGTTTTGGCTTTCAATTAAACAAATTGGACCCCCCAAAAAATTACAAAAATAGACTCTGTGAGGGTTGAGTACCGCGGCGGCAGTGGGCCTGTGCCGAGGCGGCAGTGCTCCTCAGACGCCCAAAAATTTACGTTTAGGCCCCCAGAGGTTCCGGTATTCGCGAAAAGGCCCTATTTCGTTCGAAATTCACAGAAAATGCATACGAACTCCAAATTGAGGTTGTGATATACCATTGGAAAGGTAATGGAGTCTATTTTACATAAAAAAGGAGATAGTTCACTTTGAAAAGTTTTGCGGTATTTGTGATAAAAGCCGATTTGATCGCCTTTTTCACATTCGGAAATTCATAATAAACTCGATTTAAATCCGAAAATTGTGTGTGACATACCGTCGGAAAGCTATTGACCTATAGTATCCATGAAAATTGTTTGAAAATTGTTACGGTGCTCTAGTTTCAAAGTCAAATTTTGGTCAAACTGGTCAAACCTGGGATTCCCGGGAAGTTCTGGGAACCTCTGGGAGCTCCCAGGAGTTGACGTTTTCCTGCGATCTTCTTTTAAAACTCATTTTAATACTTTCCACATGATTTAGAATGATCCCGGCGAATTTGGACGATTTTGGTCAAACTTGGTCAAACCTTGGTCAGACCGGTCAACGGGGACTTTCCGAGAACTTCCGGGACTTCCGAGGGTCTCTGGGAGCTGACGATTTCATCTGATTTTACTTAAAAACTCATTTTTTACTTTTCTTACGACATAGCATGTTTCCAGAACTTTGGGACCAAATCTGGGAGTTTTCGGGTTTTCAGGGGCATTTTGGTCATTCTGAGCATTTTGAGAAATCGAACTAACTTCCAGGAGTCCTTTTGAGTCTTTTTCGATCATTGTAAACCACCAAGCTATGGGTCTCCTAAATCTGATAGCCGACAAAATGAGGTGTCTAAAATGAGTCTCACACTACACCTACCAAAATCAAGGACTATGGTTATTTTGTGTGGATATTTGTATGGAATTTTATATAGATATAGCATTACTCTTATTACATTCATTCATTATCTCCTTCTCTTGATTACTCAATTTCCTAAAACACAAAACAACACTACAGAAAACCAAAGAGTCCAATACCTTTAATCCCTTTAAAGTTGAAATCATTCATTTCTTACTTATTCAATGGAAGACACACTTAAATTGATAATTACTCTTTTTCCTAAACCTTTCTGAAACCCAACCATGAAATTAAGACAAAGATCGAGGTGAAAAGTGGAAAATCTTAATTTTAATCCATTTAAACCCTTCATTCATTCCTTTGATAATAAAAACCATTTCTGATCTGTTGAGACAGATTATCATCTCTCATTTTCTACCCTTTTTGCACAATTCATTCAGTATTGTTTCCCCATTTGCATATGTATATTTTCTTATAATTTTAATTGGTAACATCCGATTTTTTGTTTTTCAGGAAAAGGGAAATGAGTGAATAGCATATCCACTAAACCCATCTTGGCAAGTAGTGGGTAAGATTAGGGGTAAAAACGGTTCAATTCTGTGTGATTTTCAAGTAAACCAGTCGGTTTCGGTTCGATTTTTACACTGAAAAGAAAATTTTGAAAACCAAACGCAAACCAATCGGTTCAATCGATTTTCTTACACCCCCTAGGTAAGATCAAAATTCTTATGTTTGTATCTATTTTTCTTGATTTCAGTTTGATTTAGTTCATTGGCTGGTTAAATACATACTACACTAATGATAAATTCCAGTATTTTCCCCCTAATTTTCATTAATACTAATTTCGTTTTCTATGTTTTATTGAGATGTAGACTTTCATCTCATTTTAGTTGTAATCTTGTGATATGTGGCTTTTAATTTCGCAGTTCATAGGACATCTATTTTGTTTTTCCTTTCATTGAAAATAATACTGCTTTTGATACAATAAGTAGTAACTAGTCTACATGGTTGATTGGAGAACTCCAAAAAAGTGACCCGCTACTTGTGAAGTTGGTCCAGCTTTGTGACCAGTCATTTACCAGAACACTACTTAAGCGTTCTATTAACTTTTGTTCTTTTTTATCAAAAAAAAAAAAAAAAACTTTTGTTCTTTTTTATGCACTGGAATAATGGTTAAAAAAAAAAGAAAAAGATTGTACATTTCATTTGAGTATCATTGATAAATAATCTGACTATTTTGTTTGGCCATTGATTAATTCAAAGAGTAATGATTGGTGCATATAAAGTGTGTACATAAAGATCTGAGTCATTAATTTTGATAGGTCCTATGTATGCAGGTATGGACTCCATCGAAATGAATGACCCAGATCTTTTACGTGCACATAGCATTGTCCTAATCCAAATGAACCTTGTAGCAGGATAAAAAAAAGGAGACTAAGGGTGCGTTTGATAAAATTGAAAATTAAGTGCTGAAATTTAAGTGCTGGATTTTTAAGTACTGAAAATTTTAAGTAATTGAATTTATAATACTGAAAATAATGCTTCAACTACTGAAATACAAAGCATTCAGTGATTATTTTTAGTAGAAATTTTTCACTTAAAGTTTTTAGTGATTTTTTTGACAGTTTTTTCAATTAAGTGGTACGTTATCAAATGCATTGAAAAAGAATAAGTGCTGAATCTTTTTATTTTCAGCACTTAATTGGTTTATTAAACATACCATATGAAGTTGATTAGAATATCTGGGAGGTTGGGAGGTTAGGTTCATACAACCCGGGTATAACACGTGTTATCGACTAATTTGAGTATAATTTTTTAGTAATTGCATTTCCAACTCTTACTCAAACTCATATCAAATCAAATTTGAGTAGAAAAAAAACCTCTCCAATCCTTACTCAAACACATACCAAAACTTGAGTTAATGAATAATATTATTCCAATTTAGTATGAGATTAGGATTTTGAACCAAATTTAAATTTCTGTCCCAAAAAAAAAAAAACATAATTTTGAATTAGTATTCAAAAAGGGTAAGGATTAGGAACCCAAGTGACACGAAGCCACTTCAACAAAGATAACACTCACAAATACTATAAATAAAGAAATCTGAGTAAAAAACTTGTTATATTCCCAAAGCATATACTGAAATTCCCCAACCTTGCGGTTATATAAATTTCGTAAACTGCAATTCATACACCTTATATTCCACCCACCAGAAAGACTTAAAAAAAAAACAAAGGGAAAGGGACCCAGAAACCAACTTTACCACTTCTTCTCCGATTATCGGCCGTCCGGGTCTCCGGTCACCGGGAAAATGGCCCACCGGCGAGCCCTCCTCACCATCATCTTCTTCTTCTACCTCATAGCCTCCTCTGAGTCGCTTGGTTTTTTTCCTTTTCCCAAACACAACAAACACAAAATCAAAGGACCCATCAAGACCTTAGTCGTCCTGGTCATGGAAAACCGATCATTCGATCATGTTCTGGGTTGGTTGAAGAAAACCCGACCCGATATCGATGGTCTCACCGGCACAGAGTCAAACTTAGTCAACGCATCGGACCCAAATTCCGCAGAAATATTTGTCTCCGACGACGCCGTTTTCATCGACTCCGATCCGGGTCACTCGATCCAAGCCATCCGTGAACAGATATTCGGGTCGAACGAGTCGACGGCCAACCCGGCTCCGATGAACGGGTTCGTCCAGCAAGCCGAGAGCATGGGCGTAGAGGGTTTATCGAAAACCGTGATGAAAGGGTTCAAACCGGAGCTTTTACCGATTTACACCGAGTTGGCGAACGAGTTCGCCGTGTTGGATCGGTGGTTCGCCTCGGTCCCCGCTTCGACTCAGCCGAACCGGCTCTACGTGCACTCCGCCACGTCACACGGCGCCTCCAGCAACGTACGGAAGGACCTCATCAATGGGTTCCCACAGAGGACCATCTTCGACTCATTGGACGAAAATGACCTCACCTTTGGGATTTATTACCAGAATATCCCTGCAACCCTCTTCTTGAAGAGCTTGAGAAAGCTCAAACATGTATTTAAATTTCATGACTATGCTTTGAAATTCAAATCTCGTGCTAAGAAGGGTAAGCTTGAGAATTATGTGGTGCTGGAGCAGCGTTACTTCGATGTGGACCTCTTTCCGGCCAATGATGATCACCCGTCTCACGACGTGGCGATCGGTCAGAGGTTCGTGAAGGAGGTGTATGAGACACTGAGGGCTAGCCCACAGTGGAAAGAAATGGCTTTGTTGATTACTTATGATGAGCATGGTGGGTTTTATGATCATGTCCCAACCCCTGTCTCTGGGGTTCCTAACCCGGATGGGATTATTGGACCCGACCCGTGGTACTTCCGGTTTGACCGGTTGGGCGTTCGCGTGCCCACGCTGTTGATTTCGCCTTGGATTGACAAAGGCACTGGTGAGTTTATCTGTATGCATCTTTGGTAGTTACTTGATTGTTGGTTCTTTATTTGTGCTTATGTGTGTGTGTGCGTGTGTACATGTACGGAGAGCAAATGATGCAAATAGGTCATTTAGTTATAGTTTGTTAATAGGTAGTTATCAAAGACGGGTGGGTCAATGATTTTTAACTGGTTGGGTGCCTACTTCGATGTCGCCTTGGATAGGGGAGTGGTGTGCTTGCATATATTCGTTAGTAGTTAGTTGATTGTTGGTTATGTGTGTATACTTGTATCTGTGTGCAACTATACATAATGATAACTTCTTTCAATGAGAACAAATGCTGCATATAGGTCATGTAGTTATAGTTAATGATTAGTGAGTAATAGTAGAGTTGGCTGGGTCGATGATTTTGTGACTATGAATTATGCAATTACTTGTCCATGGATGCTGTTTTGTTTTTGGTTTCTATGTATATGCTTATATGCATATGTATATACAACTATACATGATGGTAACTTGTTGACTAAGAACAAATGCTGCAGATAGATCATTTAGTTATAGCTAATGATTGGAAAATAATAATAGAGTTGGCTGGGTGGATGATTTGCTGAATATGAATTATGCAAGTCCTTGTCCATGGATGCTCTTTTTATTTATTTATTTATTTTTTATTGGAAGTATAATTCAAATAATTGAATTGAAGTTAATTGGAGGAGGGAGATAAATGATGTTAGTTTCTGTAGAAAATCGATCTTCCATGATGGTCGGTGACTCGGTGTAGCCAAAATGAGGATCTTGGCATGGATGATTGACCGTAAAATATAGAGAAGGCACAAAGTGGTGCATCGAAAAGTGAGATTGGTTTAATTGTGGCCAGGACGAATAAAGTTTCCAAGAAGCTATGTGAGGACAAGTAAAAATTTAAGAGAGATTGGGTTGATGTGCTGACAAAAGATGCAATAAGGCTATTGTTTGTGACATGAAAGAGTTTTGTTTAGTTGGAGAAAATTTTAATGTAACGGTGGTGCCACCTCATCCGTATCACCTTTCTAATACACATAGGCTTGATGTTGATGTGTAGTAATCTCTTTCTTGAATTTAGGGTAGAAACAGGTTTAAATAATGACATCTTATTGGCTTGTTATACCACGTCTTCAAAATAACCGTTCCATTTAATATTTTCTTGTGTAGCTGGCTCTAAATAGTTTGGATTGATGCTCTGTTCATAACCTGACCAGTTTGTGGTTTGTGGTTTTGCTAGTCCCCAATATGCCAATGCTAGGATTTAAGGGTCCTAAACTACATTGTGATTCGAAATTAAGAAACATTAAACAAGAAGCTAGTTCATAATATGCAACGCCAAAAGTTATGTTACTAATGACGAAGTGAAACCTTAAGCAGACTTTACGAAGTCCTGGGTTGAAACTGAAAATTTCTAATGCAGAATTTTGAGGAAGACCACAATTTTTGAATTTGCAGGAGCTTGTTAATGCGATAAATAGGGGAATTGAACTCAATCACGGTAGTACTGAGGATGCATATCAAATTAGGAGAACTTGTACTAGTCAAAATCCATGGACTGCCATATTGGTCAAACTTGTGTAGATACTGATTTGCTGAATTTCCATCGAACTTTCTACTTTGATTTCCATGTTCAACCTTATTGATTGACCATATTTTCGCCCAAACATCTGTCGGATTATCTGACAAATAGCATCGTGGCCCTCACTTCCAGTTTGAAATCCTATTCTCTTGGCACTCTTTTTGAGTAATCGGAGTGAATGCATTTTACTTTTATTGATTTGGTTCTGCTGCCATAATGTTACTGTTGTTATCGCGGTGGTTAGACTTGGTTGATTCACGAGTATCAAAATATTTTCTATGCAATGAAAAATTGAATAACGAGAATTTCCTGATAATTCCCTATAGGCAGCATATATAAACAAAATACCCGATTCGATATCTGTGTAACAATTTATGTTCTGGGGTTTTACATATACTCCTAATTGGAGTTATAACCGAAATTGAGAAGGATTTTTTATTTATTGAAAAGAATCAATACTGACTAGTTATGTAACAATTTGGATTTTCTTATGTCATTAGGAAAACACAATTTGAGATTCAAATCCAAGTCGTCTAATACAAGTCAATTTGAGTTTCATACAACTCAATAGGATTCAGGATACAATACGATCCACGATTAATAATTTTGAACTCTGAAGTTTCAAGTTTTAAGTGGAAAACTTGAAAACATTTTGAGCCTTGATATTAATTATTATTTTTGTTCACTTTTAAGTACTGTTCAAGTGTTCTTACATGTATGCAGTGTACATATGTCATTGTATATTTTCTAAGAAAAGTGAATCTTACGATTCACGATTTCTAATTTCGGCGGATCAGATTTGACAACTATTATTACTTGACAAGTATTTTTGTATCATTCACATTGTTTTATGATCTAGGCTCTTAAATGCATATGTAGAACTGCGATTCTTTGTTTGAGCAACAATTTTGAGTGAATTGCGTTTTTTTTTTGCAATTGTTTATTTACTCATTGATTGCTCTGATACATTTTACTTGTTTTGGCAGTGATCCATGAGCCTAGTGGGCCAACCCCTTATTCACAGTTTGAACATTCTTCAATCGCGGCCACTGTGAAGAAGCTTTTTAATCTAAAATCAAACTTCCTGACAAAAAGGGATGCATGGGCTGGAACTTTTGAGAATGCCTTCAACCTGCGCGACACTCCACGTGACGATTGTCCAGGTTTGCATTGATCATCTCGTGATGGTTTCCAAATTAGCATATTTTGTAATTTACGAGAGTCATACCTTGTTATGTTGATCACTATTCACTGAAGTCGTCATGGCTTAATATCTTGTGTGAATACATTTACATTTAGAATTCCCATGGACGCAAACAACGCAATCTATAGCTTGCATATCATGAGTTTAATAGGCGAGCAATCATGTGCATTACTCCACACATTACGCCCCCAACCCTCCTCCTCTCCGTCTCCGTGTCGCCGTATGTATGCATGCATGCTATGACTTATCTGTCACCTTTCTGTGGTGCATCGTTTCTTTTTGGTGTTTGTGGCCACGACTATACCCTCCGTTTCCATTCTATGAAGCACGGACATAAACACGCTGACACGACCAATCTTTAAATAATTGGACACATCAGGAATAGTGTCCACGAAGTGTCGTATCTGTGTGTGGCAAACGGTTGGGTTTGGGCGAATTTGGATGGTTTGAATTCGGATTGGGTCAAAAGTGGGTTGAACCCATATTCAACCACAACAAGCTGGCAGGATATGGGTTGGGTTTACTTGGGTCAGGCTAACTCGTTAACCCAAACGTGGTTACTATTATTTTAAATTTTTGTTTTTTTTGGGCAAAAAACATGCCTTTGTAGATGTTAATGTTAGGTTGAATCTTAACCCAAGAAAAAGGTTGAATCAAAATTCCAAAAAAATTACAAAAAATATTTTACAAATTCATTTCTTTTGATGTGTACTCCACATTATATTTTCCACTCACCATTTGCCCATCACCCAATCAAGCCCAGATCTTCATTACAATAATAAAAAAAAGAAAAAAAGAAACAAGTAAAACAAATTCAATCTTGTAGTGAGAGGAGAGAGAGAGTAGCAATCTCACAAATTAGCTAGAACTCAAAAACCCCTTTAGAGGGAGAGAGAGAGAGGAGTGTGGCAGTCTGCACATAGGAGTAGTTTAGTGTTTTAGTTAGGGTTTTTATGTAACTAAAGTGAATGCAGGTTCTTCTCAGATCGTAAATGGGTCCATCTCTGACCTGCAAAAACCCATATTGTCAATCTGTGTACACCTGGCTAACCACTAATGGCCTCGAAGTAAGATTTAATCAACCTGGAGAGGTTTATTTACGGGTTTATTTGGACAGGATGGCAGTTTCGGGTTGGGATCGCCAGCCTTAGTCGTATCCATCCGTCAGACATGACATAGACACGTTATCTACTTGGAAAAGTAGGTGCTTCCTAGTTTCCAATACATATATTAGAGTTCAAAAGTCGAGACATCATCGGCTTCATGTTTTGGAACAATTGGATTTGACTTAGTAACTCAAAAGGTTTTACCTTTTATGTCCCCCTTCACTTCAGACACGGTTGATGCTCTGTTTGGTTTGTGGATTTAGAGAAGGTGAAAAAAGGGATGGAAAAACAAGAAGGAAACAAATATTTCGGTAGTGTTTTCCTTTAGAGATTAAAAATTTACAAAAAATAGTACAAAATCAGGAAAGAAGAAAAGTGACTCGCAAAATCTATCGATTTATTCTCATAATTTGTTTTACTTCCTACTTTTCTCATTAATTTGCTTATTAACCAAACAAAAGGAAATGTGTTTTCCTCGTTTCCTTTTCCTTTTGAGAATTTGTTCAAAATATATGGTACTTAATCACGGAACCAAGACGGTCCATCAAATGAAATGTATCTGCCTCATGTTTTTGGCACTTTGTCAATCCTAGAAGTGGACATGGGGTTTTTCATGTGCTAGTGAATTTCTTATAATATTGATAAACGAGTTTTTGCATGTATTTGCTTGAAAAATCATATATAGCTGTGATTCTTTGATGGTTGTACAGAAACACTTCCGGAGGTTACAACATCGCTGAGGCCACGGGGACCGCAAGAAGACACGAGTCTTACGGAGTTCCAAGTTGAATTGATCCAACTAGCATCACAGCTCAACGGTGATCACGTTCTTAATACATACCCAGATATCGGCAAAACCATGACAGTCGGTGAAGCTAACCGATATGCGGAGGATGCTGTTAAGAGATTCCTGGAAGCCGGGAGGACAGCTCTGAGAGCCGGAGCAAATGAATCTGCCATTGTTACAATGAGACCTTCTCTCACTAGCCGAACCTCAAGCGAAGACCACTTGAAGGCCTATTGAATCCTCTTCAAGCAACAGTAGTATATATATATATATATATACCTATACTAGTTTCCACACAGTTCTCTGTATATATAAATTTGGATTTTCCTAAATATACCCACAAGCTTTTCTCTCTAACCCATATGTATAACAGAGGATGCTGTACATGGGTGTGCAGAAAAAAATTTGGGGGGTGCGTTTAGAATTTCCCATTATGTATTGGGAGTTGTAGACAAAACTCCATACTCTGTACTCTATACCTGCTGGGAATTCACTTGGCTATTTGAAACCTTTCAAGGAAGGGACATTTTACTTGCACAAGTTGTTTGTAGAAAATTGAAGTGATAGGGCCTTTCTAGACAGTTTGTATTGGTTTCTATCAAATATTATAATGCTTCTCTTATTTAGAAATTATACAATGCTATATTATTTTACAATTAAAATGGGATAATGTTGCTATATCAGTTTGTAGAATATATGTTTGTTTTTCAAGCATTACTCTTTTTTTACCTATGATTGAAAATTTTAGGTGATAGGCACATCATTAAAATTAAATGATTGTGAAAACAAAATGTAATCAGTTTGTAGAATATATGTTTGTTTTTCAAGCATTACTCTTTTTTTTTTTTACCTATGATTGAAAATTTTAGGTGATAGGCACATCATTAAAATTAAATGATTGTGAAAACAAAATGTTTGTGTAGCATTACCCTTGTTTGGTAGAGTGTGAAATAGGGGAGGTTAGAAGGGGCTTTTCTTCTTTTATTGGTGTATTTTTTTTTGGTGTTGTCCTGTCCTGCAAACAAAATATTCACCCCCTTTGTTATGGACTGGAAAAATAATTTTAAAAATATAATATTTTGTACTTCAACCTTTCTTTTTTAGTTAACTCTATAAAAAAGAGGAGATAAAGCCCCCATTTCCTTCTCTCCTACTTTCCCTTTCTTCAGTTTTCCATCCACTTCTACCACAAAATTAGTTTTTGTTTGTGATTTAGCCTTTCGAATTTGTGTATTATAACCACCAAAGGTGGTCGTCTAGTGGCACTCGAAACTAATAGGTCTGGAGTCTTTTGACTACGAAACTTATAGTGGGTAAATTATTGCTAGGCCTTCGATGGGTGTCGGATTTTTGTGTGTGTGTGTGTGTGTGTGTGTGTGTGTGTGGGTGGGTGGGTGGGGGGGGGGGGGGGGTTTGTGTGTGTGTTAAGTTAGACTATATATGGTTCAACGTTTCAAACGACTCAAAACTTATGGACCCTTGTTTCGGGTGTCGTGTTTAGACCCCTCTTGTCATAGGTTTATAGCGGCAGGGCCAGTCCTGAGCCAATTTGGCAAAGCAATCACATGGGGTTTTGATTTTAGGTCTCATTATTAGGCTTATTTATTTATTTATTTATTTTCTAATTTCTTCTTAATTTTTATGAAACTTGTTATTTTTAGGCCTATTTTTTTCTAATTTCTTTCTAATTTTTATGAAACTTATCATTTATAGGTCTATTTTCTTCTTAATTTCTATAAAATATATCATTTTTAGGCCTATTTTATTCTAATTTCTTCCTAATTTCAATGAAACTTAGTAGAGAGGCCTCAATTTTTCGGCCCCTTTGAAATTTCGCTTGAGGCCTCGGACAATTTTTGTCATCTCAGGGCCGGCCTTGTATAGCGGGTAGCGTGAAAATTGACCATTTTAACCCTGCAATGTCCAAACCCGAGTTAATCTGAGTTGGAACGTTCGAGTTTAAGGTCTATCCATACCATATAGGTCAGTGAATAAGAATTCACAGGCTGTCAACTACATGAAATTGAAATGGTGGGGCCTTTGTAACAGAGTTACCTACCATTCAATTCATCATACACATTCCAATAATATATCCACCTATCTTTCCTCTCCTTCCACCACCAACCACACACACACTCTCTCTCTCTCTCTCTCTCTCTCTCTCTCTCTCTCCTCCATCCAATGGATGTCTCATGGGAGACCAGTGTCACAGATTCAATCAACACCATTTACCTTCTCTTTTCAGCTTACCTAGTCTTTGTAATGCAGCTCGGCTTTGCCATGCTATGTGCCGGCTCGGTCCGGGCCAAGAATGCCACCAACATAATGCTCACAAACGTGGTCGACGCGGCTGTGGGCAGTGTCTCTTATTACCTGTTTGGGTTCGCATTCGCATTTGGGGCCGGAAATAATGCGAACCCGTTCATCGGCACGCAATTCTTCGCTCTCAATGACATTCCAAACAGCTCCTATGACTACAGTTTCTTTCTCTACCAATGGGCTTTCGCCATAGCGGTAGCCGGAATCACAAGTGGGTCCATTGCTGAGCGGACCCAGTTCAGTGCCTACCTTGTTTTCTCTTTTTTCTTAACTGGGTTTGTTTATCCCGTTGTGGCCCACTGGGTTTGGGCCTCGAGTGGTTGGCTCAGCCCGAGTTCGAGTGACTTGTTGTTTGGGTCAGGTGCTATTGACTTTGCTGGGAGTGGTGTGGTTCATTTGGTGGGTGGAATTGCTGGGCTTTGGGGCTCGTACATAGAAGGCCCAAGAGTGGGCCGGTTCGACGCTTTTGGCAAACCTGTGCCAATGCGAGGCCACAATGCTGCTCTTGTGGTGCTTGGTACGTTCTTGCTATGGTTTGGGTGGTTTGGGTTTAATCCAGGGTCATTTGATAAAATTCTTGTGGCCTACCCTAACACGACCGATCAAGGTAATTGGACCTCAGTGGGTAGAACGGCGGTCACGACCACACTAGCCGGATCGACTGCTGGGCTTGTGACGTTATTTGGCCGCCGGATAATTGTGGGCCATTGGGATGCTCTAGATGTTTGCAACGGAGTGCTCGGTGGATTCGTCGCAATCACGTCGGGTTGCTCAGTGGTTGAGCCGTGGGCCGCCATTGTATGCGGGTTTTTCTCGGCTTGGGTCCTGATCGGGCTGAATATCTTGGCCCTAAAATTGCAATTCGACGATCCACTAGAGGCGACCCAATTGCACGGTGGATGTGGGGCTTGGGGCTTGATATTTACGGGCTTGTTCGCGAAAGAGGAGTTTGTGATTCAAGCCTATGATGCCGGAGTGAGTGGAGTGAGCCGACCCTATGGGCTTTTGTTGGGTGGGGGATGGGGTCTGATTGGAGCCCAATTTGTTGAGGTTTTGGTGATTGTGGGTTGGGTCAGTGTGACAATGGGCCCTCTGTTCTATGCCCTTCACGAGCTTAGAATTCTGAGAATATCAGTTGAAGATGAAATGGCAGGCCTTGACATATCAAGCCACGGAGGGTATGCATACAATGCAGATGCAGATGATAACCATCCTCGCTTTTATGGGGAGTACATGAGGATGCAAAATCAATAATGATTTAATTCTAACAAGTGCCTACATATAGTGTATGTATTTTTTTTTTCTTTCATGAAATTAAATTAATAACTGCAAGTTCTGCAAGAAAAATGGTAACCTACTTGATTGTGATTGTTTGAAGCACCCATATTAGGTATATTGAATTATTAGTAGATCAACACACTTGAAACAAAACACCCGAATTGTGTAATTTTAGTGCCATATGTTGAGAAGACCAGAGTGATTTTACTTTTAAGTTTTAACTTAGATCTTGGCCTAATTCAGGAGAAAATATTGAATGGAATGGTGACACTACGTCACCGAATCTATGTTGTATCACCAACCAATTAGCTTCTCTTAATTGACCAACTGGGTATCCTAAGAAATTATTCAGCATATGCTGCATATCCATACCATATTACCATACACATTCCCCTATTTCCAGGGGATGATTACTATTTTTCAATTGATAACTACTTTTCATGATCTCCTTAGAAGTATGGGATAGGTGTATGATTAAATTAAATGATCACACCACATCAACATAATGAAGTTGTGTGACCATCACGTTGAAAAATTTCTCCCAAAAAATTAATTAGCTGGTGACGCCATGTAGGATCGGTGAGGTGTGGTGTCACCGTTTCATTCGATATTTTCACGTAAATCAAGGGTACACTAACCTCACACTTGGTTCTAAGATGGACAATAAAAGTGTAAATCCAAAGGTCATTAGATTTCACTCATTTGAGGCCATCTTGATAAATTATTTCGTATAGCCGTCACATCGGTGTGACTTCTACTGTAGTTTGAGTAGTCTAAAATAATCACGAAGACTGTAACACTAAAATAATTTCTCTGATAAAAGGGCCACGAATGTTATTTTCCAAGCATTCGTTGATTCCCATTATGCCAACGAAAGTTATGATCTGCCTAAAATGAAACCCAAATTCTTGGTAAAATGATCCTGAAGACAATCTATTTGACTATTCATCCTTTCGAAGGATATTCGAGTAATTTTGTGTGTGCGAGCATGCTAGGCAAACAAGTTGTTAATATGATTGTGTAATTGTACAAGCCAAATGCACCTATCCAGGTCAATTGTGACCATTCCAATGCCTTAATTAAAAGGACTTCTATTGTCACAGCCCGGTCCCACAATAGCAGAACCGAATCCCGTGGCACACTACCGAGGCTAAATCAATCATTGACATTCTCAAAAGAATTAGTTTAAGAACACGCAGCGGAAAAGAAAAAAATTTATTTTTTAAAACAGCAATCCAGTCGACTGATCAGAGGTCCGGTCGACTGGAAAAATGCAAGATGCAGAGAGTTCCAAAAACTCAGCAGCTAGTCCAGTCGACTGCTCTTCAAGTCCAGTCGACTGCTCCCCAAGTCCAGTCCGGGGGTGAAAAATTATCAGTCGACTAGTACTGTTCGGTCGACTGAAATCCAGTCCAAGTAAAAAGATTTGATTCTGAAACACAACCCAGTCGACTATGTCGGGGACCCAGTCAACTACTTTTCATAAAATGATATAGTGAATTGCTTAACAAAAGGATCCAGTCGACTGTTTTCATAAACCAATCGACTCGTTTCATTATAGCAGCACATTCTGCAGAATTCCAAGTTTAAAAGCTTTTTGAATTCAACCAGGGACCAAGCACACACTCCAAACTCATTCCAAAGTGATCCTAACTGGATTATAACATTACCAAAACATAATTACAAAGGTTACTATCTATTATAACACGAATTCGTTCTAAGATACTAAGTTAAACATAGATTACACGACATGAAATTCTTATTAAAACATTTCTATTACACGAGGTGCACATACGCAATTGCCTTCTAATAAAATTCCCAATACCCTGTGATCACTTTCCTGATTCCTCGCCGGCATTAACACCTGAAATGGTTATTTAAATAACCACAGATGTTTCGATTTGTTTAAGCTAACACTTAGTGAATAAAACAACAATGCACATGAACGATAAACATGCTCGCATTCATATCCTCTACATTTCATACTAGTATCCGGAGCCTCACGTGTACGTTCCATACTCCTAGTCCACGACTCCTTGCCAATAAGTCCACGTGACTAGGTAAGTCCTATGTTTCTTTTCTTCAAACGTGTGACCTTATGCCTATAATGACTCCACAACAATGGCATGGCACCACATGCTCCTTTGGCCCAAATAGCAATTAAACATGCTCAAATATATTTCACCGTGCTTTCGATATAAACAAAACATTTCACCGTGCAATTGAGCCTACTTATCAATATAGCCGCCCAATATGAACAAAACAATATATATATATTTATGGACTAACACATGCTTCTCATGCAAAACATGAATACATGTCAAGAAATCATTCCAAAACATATAGTTGAATCACTCACCCCTGATCAACGCTCTTAAAATATGTTCCAAAGAAAACCCGAGCACAAAGATCATGCAGAAGGCCGTCTAGTATAATCCCTATCGATCAAAATTTCGATTATTAACTTTTTATGAAACTTCTAGAAAATGAGTTTTCGAAAAACTCAGCCAAACAAGTCCTAGTGGATATCAAAACGAAGCTCTTACCTCTAGGAGTTCAAATATATGATTTTGGTTGAAAACCAACGGACGAACAATTTTCGTTTGGCATCGTGAAGATCGAAGCTCCAAAATCTCCCTTTTGGCCTCTCTAGCTTTTAGGTTAGAACTTTTGTAAAAATGAAAAATATCTCACCTCTTTCTATATATAGGCACAACTTTCCGAAATTATGTTTACCTCCCCGCAAGTTCTCAAAACTCCTAATTATTCTCCGAAACTTCTTACACGCCTAATTTATTGCTTCACGAGTGAAAACTAAAAGTTATAAAAGTTTCTGTCTAAGTTCCGTTTGGTTGCTAAAACGCAATTTCACATGATTTTTTGAAATTACTAATTAGCCTACCAATTATGTAGCGTGTTAATTCGCCTATACCAAGATACTAAAATTAACAACTGAAACATAATCTGCACTAGATACTAATATAGATAGTGAAATACACCGGGAAATATTTATTTTCAGATAAACATTTAGGGTATTCCACAATAACCATCTCAATCTCGGAGAGACGTCAAAACATCAAAACACTCATTCTATACAATCTCAGAGGGTTCTCTTACACAAACACCCAATTCAACCCGTGAGTCACAACTCACTTACACATGTGCTACAAATGCACATCACATCACATTATCATGCATGATAATGAAATAAAATGCAACAATACGCATACGGGTGTTATAATTCTCCCCCCTAAAAGAAGTTTGTCCCCAAAGTTGTACCTCATGTATCGAAAAGGTGCAGATACTGAGTACGCATCTCATCCTCTATTTCCCATGTCATCTCTTCCGTCATTTGCCTATGCCATAATACTTTTACCCTCAATATCACCTTATTTTATAAGACCTGGTCCTTTCGATTCAAGATCTCTACCAGATACGCAACATGCATCAAGTCATTCTAAATCTCATGCGGCGGCGGAGTCACTACTTGATCTCTATCCTCCGCCAAGCGTTTATGTAGCAATGATACATGAAACACGTTATGAACTTGAGCATACTCATTCGACAAATCCAATCGATACGTTACAGGTCCAACTCTCCCAATGATTTCAAAAGGTCCTACATACCTCGGATTGAGTTTTTCGTATCTCCCAAATCTAGCATTCCCCTTTGAAGGTGACACCTTCAAATACACCAATTCTCCCACATTAAATTTCAATGGTCGCCTACGCTTGTCGGCATAACTCTTATACCTACTTTGAGCTGTCAGTAACCGTTGTCGAATTACCTTTATCTTGTATGTCGTCTCTTGCACAATTTTCGACCCTTCAATCATTCTTTCTCCGACTTCTATCTAACTAATCGTTGAACGACATACGCGACCATACAATGCTTTATAAGGAGCCATTCCAATGCTTGACTGAAAACTGTTGTTATATGCAAACTCAATCAATGGCAAGTGGTCTTCTCAATCACCCTGAAAATCAAATACACATAAATGAAGCATGTCTTCCTGACTGACTATCAGTATGAGGATGAAAAGCAGTACTAAAATGCAATTTAGTACCCATTACTTCTTACAAGGCCCTCCAAAACTTTGATGTAAAACTACTATCCATATCCAAAATAATAGAAACTGGAATACCATGTAATCTCACAATCTCGCAGATATACAACTTAGCTAAAGTCTTCGGATTAGTTGTTCGAAGTGGTAGAAAGTGCGATGACTTCGTCAAACTGTCAACGATCTGTGGATATCACAATTTTCCTTACCCACAACTTTGTCATTTAAAATCTTTTCCAAATTCAAATTCAAAAACGAGTAGCCACTTAATTTAATAAAAGGAAAATTAAGAAACCATTTTAAAGCAAACTGATCTTTTCAGAAACCAGAGATTGATTAGGTCCGAGGATTGTGGAATGAGAGAAGAAGGAGCCCGACGGACTAAAACACCCTCTCTTACCCTATCTCGTAATAGGCCTCTACTCAACATCCTTTTAATCGAATTATTAATCTAAATATGCTATCAATTAATACATATGTTTATATATACATTACAAAAAGCATGTCCAAAGGGTGTAAGATTGCTAATGGTAAAATATCATTCATAAGTCAAATAGTTCAATTAGCAAGCGATATGATATGCAAACAAGGAACTAGAGAACTTACCCGGGATCTAACCGCGGAATAGAAACATGTAATGCGTACAAAAGAATAAATCCTAATAAAAGGGACTATAATCACATATATACACTTCAGGCGGCAAAACTTAATTCTAAGGTGTCGTACAAGTAGTCGAAAATTAATAAAATTAATAAATGAATAAACTAGAGAGGAGTTTTGAGAATCATACCTCGATAGCGCTACAAAACAAAATGTTAGTCCACATTCTTTAAACAAGATGCACTTCTAAGTAATAAATCCTAACCTAAGATGAATTCTAATTACAAGCATCAGTCTATATGGATGAATGCATGTGGATATATGAATATGAATGAGATAAAGCTATGAACTATTCATTGATTTGGATCATTTAGCCTCTGGATTTAAGCTTAACTAATCATTATTGAAGCATGGTTTGTACCCTAACTCATGAAAATATCATTTGAGCCATTATTCACAAGATTGGCCAAAGTTGTGACAGGATTTTGAAAATTGCTGAGAGCAGATCAGAGCTTCAACGAAATAAAAGGCATGGTTTCTATGGTTTGATCTTGGTGATTTTTGGACACTAGATGCCTCTGTGAGTCTAGTTTTTAATCTAAAAAGAAAATCAAGGTTTCAGCGGTTAAAAATCTCTGGGAATTAGACAAATACTAGACGTCACTCAGGACTTCATAACTCTCTGTCCAGAGTTTTTGTATGATTTTCTAACAATAGTAAAAAAATCAGAAACATTTAGATCATTTTAGGGGACCTCATTAACACATTAAACTTCATATAAAAAATTATTTGGGGTAAAAAATGTTTGATTAAGGTTTTGATTTACTCATTTCAAAAAGGTGTTGCTGTTCTAAAACTCCGAACAAATTGTTATTGTTTCCTAAAAACTCATGACCAAACCACATAGAACAAGGAATCTCACTAAAACAAAAATTACAATGGTAGAACTTTGAGTTATAGACACTTTTCTGTTGGTTTCATTCAGTTCCAACGGTTTGATGTTTAATTAAAAATCATTGATGAAAAGTGGTTGATTAACTCACTGCATCTTTTGTTCACGTTCGTCTTTGTTGGTTAACCCCAACTACTAAACCAAGAAGTTAGGCTTAAACCAAACCACTTCTCCTACCATTTGATGGTCATTGGAGACTAAGGACATTTATACTTGTGGATTTTAATAAAGTATGAAGAGATTTCATAAAACCTCAACACAATGAATCTATACCATTTGATGGTCATTGGAGACTAAGGACACTTAAACTGGTGGATTTTAATGAAGTATGAAGAATAATTTGAGTCTAAACTTATATCCATGGTTTAGATTCATTGTGTTGAGTAGGGGTGGGCAATCGGTCGGTTCGGGTTCGAACTGTAAAGTTTGGGTCGGGTTGGTCAAAACGATACCGATATCCGAACTGAACTAAACTTCTAAAATACAGTTCGGTTTCCGAACTAAGTTTTGGGTTCGGATCGAAAGTTCGGGTTGAATCCCAACCGAACTTTTTGTGTTCTCTCTCTTTTCAATCTCAGTGTTACTGTATTGTATAGAACTAAGTCATCCATATATTCAAACATTCATACACACACTGATTTATATAATACCACACACACACACACTTCTCACCGTTTCACTCACACAGACCCAAAATCTCACCAATTCTGGAATTCATATCCGTAGCCCTTCGACCCCGTCGGATATGTTTGATCTGAAAATTCGCAGCCCTTCTGCCCCGTCGGATATGTTTTCTCTAAAAAATCCGCAGCCCTTCGGCCTCGTCGGATAGGTTTTCTCTGAAAAATCCGCAGCCCTTTGGCCCCGTCGGATATGTTTTCTCTGAAAAAAAATCCGCAGCCCTTCGGCCCCATCGTATATGTTTTCTCTGAAATATCCGCAGCCCTTCGGCCCCGTTGGTTATGTTTGCTCTAAAAAATCCGCAACCCTTCTACCTCGTCGGATATATTTGCTCTCAATTTTTCTAAACTTGGAGTCAAGCAGACTCAAATTCATTTTAATTTTTCAAAACTTGGAGTCAAACAGACTCAAGTTCATTTTTAATTTTCAAACTTTGGAGTCAAACAGACTCAAATTCATTTCAATTTTCAAACTTTGGAGTCAATCAGACTCAAATTCTTTTCGAATTTCAAAATCAGGAGTTGGACTCAAATTCTTTTCAAATTTCAAAATCAGAAGTCAATCAGACTCAAATTCAATTTTTTGCAATCGAGAGTTAGTCAGACTCAAATGAATTCAAGTCTCCGAAAAAATTGGGAGTTAAACAGACTCAATTCAAATTTTCAATTTTTTAAACCTGGTAGTCCACCAATCTCAATTTATATTCAAATTCTAAAAATCCGTAGTCAATCAACTCAAATTTCAAAATCGGGAGTCCATATGACTCGATTCAATTCAATTTTCAAAACTCAAGAGTCAATCAGACTCAAATCAATTTAATTCGATTCGATTTCTAAAATAGAAGTTATTCAGACTTCATTTAATTTTCAATTTCTAAACCTGAGAGTCAATCTGACTCGAATCAATTCAATTTCACAAAAATCGGAGTTAATTTGACTAAATTCCAAAATTTCTAAAATTCGGAGTCAATTCGAATCAAGATTTCAATTTCACAAAAACTGGAGTCTATTTGACTCCTTTCTATCATCAAGATCCTACCTTTTGGTTAAATTCATGATTGAACTCCACAGCATTTCATGTGTTGCCATGTTTTGCTCTAAAACCTTTAAAAAAAACTTGAGTCTTCTCACTCTTTCTTGCAGATCTGTTCCTATGGCTAGCGGGTTAGGCTCCCTAGGACCTCCAAGGAAGAGATATAAGCCCTCCCCAGGTCACGATCCTTCGCTCCTCCTTGCTGATCCCGAATTATGCCTCTCAGCACAAGCCTTTATCAAAGGGGTAAAAATCTAGACTTCACTTTGCATTTCTACTTCTCTAGATGATCAATGCAATGTATGATGCTTAATGCATGTATGAACATGATTTTAATCTTACGCGCTTTGCGGATTTTTGATTCCCTTAAGACATTATAATTATGATCATGTTTAGTACATTAGGACCACATGTAGGATTTACACTTTTGCTTATCCTTGTTATCCCGGTTGCATTGATTTTGTGCCGAGACCATGCCCCAAAATTTCATTATTGTTATTCACTCGGACCCCAAATCTCATATTTTACATCCACGGAGACACTTGGACTCAACAATTCAAATTTATTCAATTTTCCGACAAAAGGAGTCACGCAGACTCAAAAATTCAAAGGGAGTCGTATGGACTCAAAACTTCAATTTTCTTACACAATGAGTCATGCGGACTCAAGAATTCAATTTTTCGGAACGCAGAATCAAAAATTCAAAGGGGACTACATGGACTAAAAACTTCAATTTTCAGACAAAAGGAGTCACGCAGACTAAAAAATTCAAAGGGAGTCACATGGACTCAAAACTTTAATTTTCTGACAAAAGGAGTCAGGCAGACTCAAAAATTCAAAGGGAGTCATGCAGACTCAAGAATTCAATTTTCTTACAGAAGGGCTCAAAAATTCACATTTTAAAACAACAGAGTCATTCGGATCCATGGACCCGCATTTCCACAACAACAGAGTCACTCGTACTCAACAAAATTCACTTTTTCTCATTTTACATAAACAGAGTCACACAGACTCAACAAAAATTCACTTTTATACAAATGGAATCACACAAACTCAATCAAATTCACATTTCATACAAATGGAGTCATACAGACTCAACATATATATATATTTATTTATTTATATGAATGGAGTCACACGGACTCAACAAATTCACTTTTTATACAAATGGAGTCACACGGACTCAAATAATTTCTTATTTCAAAATCGAGGGTTAATTTATAACATTTTAAATTTTTTTAATCAGAATTAATTTTGACTCAACAAGAATCTCAAATCTCAAAATCGGAGTCAATTCGCCTCAACAAAAATTCCAATATTCAAATCAGGAGTTAAATCAGACTCAATTTATTTCAATTTCCAAAATCGAGAGTCAAATTAGACTCAATTTAATTTAATTCAGTTCAATTTCTGAATTTAGGAGTCAATCAGACTCAAATTAGCTCAATTCAGTTCATCGGAGTCAGTCAGACTCAGTTTTATTCAAATTCTAAAATCAGAAGTTATCAGATTCAATTCAATTTTCAGAATCGGGAGTCAATTGGAGTCAATCACACTCAATTCAATTCCATATTCTAAAATTGGAATTCAATCAGACTTATATAAATTCAATTTCAACATTTCAAAAGTCAACCAGACTCGAAGAATTTCTGTTTCACAAAATTGGGAGTTGATCGGACTCAAATAATTTCTATTTTACAAAACTCAAAGATCTTCTGCTTCACAAAATTAGAGTCAATCAGACTCAAAGAATTTCTGTTTCACAAAATTGGGAGTGAATCAGACTCAAAGAATTTCTGCTTCACAAAACTAGGAGTCAATCAGACTCAATTTAGTTCAAACTCATGAATCATGAGTCAATTAGACTCAAACAAATTCAAATTCTCAAAATCCGGAGTCTGGAGTCTGTTCAACTCAACTCAATTCCCATTTCCAAGTCGGGAGTCAATTCGGCTTAAAACAATTCCTATATCCAAAGGGGAGTCGCATTGATTCGCATTTTACAAAAGGAGAGTTATATTATTTTGAAAATTTTCACATTTCTCAAACACGAATTCATACGGACTCGAAAATTCACATTCTATAAACACGAAGTCACACGGACTAAAAAATTCATATTTACAAAGACGGAGTCACGCGAACTCAAGAACTCAATATTTTACATAAATGGAGTCCCACGGACCCAACAAATTCACATTTTTCACAAATGGAGTCACACAGACTCAACAAATTCACAGTTTACGCAAACGGAGTCATGCAGACTAAAAAAAACATTCTTTCATATAATCGGAGTCATGCAAACTCAAAGCTTGTATTTCATACTAAAGATGCCAAGTGGACTTAGGAATTCATATTTTACACAAACGGAGTCACGCGGACTAAAAAATTCATATTTTACATAAACGGAGTCATGCGGACTCAAAATTTCATATTTCACAAAGACGAACTCGAAATTTCATTTTTTTTATTCAAACAAAGTCACACGGACTCAACAAATTTACTTTTTACACAAACGGAGTCATACAGACCCAACAAACTTTACTTTTAAACGAATGGAGTCACACAGACTCAAAGAATTAGTTTTACAAAGATGGGAAGCCCTCAGACACAAAGAATTAGTTTGCAAAGATGGGAAGCCCTCAGACTCAAAGAATTGGTTTTACAAAAATGGGGAATCCTCGGACTCAAAGAATTGATTTTACAAAAACGGGGAGTCCTCGGACTTAAAGAATTTGAATGGAGCTGACGGGGTTTGTGCTGTCCTAGTAGTCTTTTGAAATCATGATTTTTTGCACTTGCGGACCATTTGGAAGAAACACATCAATCCTATCAAAAGAGGGAAGTCACATTTGCCCCTAGTCTTGGAATTTTCTTATATTGCCATTTTAACATTATGTTGGGATATTGTTTGAAATCCTCTGCCATATTGCTCTTGGAATTGTAACACCCCGTAATTTTCAAGATATAAATATTTATTTTTATATGTTAATGTGGCCACCCGAATTTTTATATGTGATAAATTAGCTATGGGTATTTATGTTTATGGTTATATATCTATGTGTATTAATTTATTTAGTACAAATTACGATGTGAATATTTTTATAAACTTAAGTGATGGGATAAATTTGTGTAAGTTTAAATTTTAAAGAATTGATGTGTTTATAATTTAGTAGTGTTTACAGGGTCCGTAAATATTCTAAACAATGTATTTAACATAAGAATTAAGTACCTGGGTCATGGGTACCCAATGGGTAACTCATTTTAGTACTTTGCAATGCATTTTGGGGTCATATGATGTATTTTTATGGCGGGGTAAAAATAAAAACGGGATTATGTCTTGTTAACCCTATATTAGTTCTCCCAACATTACATTCACCCCTACTATCTCAACCCTAGCCACCAAGGGAAGATAAGAAGAAGAGAAAGAGAAAGAGGGAGAGAAAAGAGAATAAAGAAATAGAGAGGAAGAGAAAGAGAGAGGAAGAAGACGAAGAGGAAGAATGAGAATGATCGTTGAATCATATACGGTGCATTCGTCGTGGTTAACGTCGATTCATATCTTTGTGGGATTTGGCACAATTGGTGAGTTAAATATATATATTTGGGTATATATATATACACACGTGGGTATATATGTATATGCAATTGAATCAATCATTGCAAGTTAAATGTTTGGATTGATATATAAAGTTTAGTATCGTATGCGATTTGTTGATTTGGATCCTAGTATTACCCAAATAGTTATGGTTATACGTTGATAAACTAATGTTCAGATTTATGAGATTAACCTAGGGAGAAAGAAAAATAAATTAATTAAATAAGTAGGAAAATTCATTTTTATTGGTTTTTCTATGATCGCTGAATTTTCAAAACATTGTACAGAATCGTTTGTTTGGAATTTTAGCTTTCTGTCCGCCCTATCCCATGTAAAACGCAATTCTGCACACTTTTTGTTTAATGCATTTTTCCCAATTCCGCACCGTTTGGGTAGAAACTTTAAATTTCAGAAGCAGTTTTTATTATGTGTAAATTTGCAAAATTTGTATTTTATAATTATTTTATGAATGTCGTATGTCTTAGTGTGAATTAAAAGAATTTATTTGGAAATATTTGATTTCTCGTGTAATATTGGGCTTTGTGAAATTTATGGCTGTGTGATAAATTTTGAAGTTGGACTTCGTGGAAATTTTGACTGTGTGAAATTGAAACATATAAGGTTGGACTTCGTGAATTTATGACTATGTGAAAATCTGTAATGTTGGAATTCGAAGAAAATTATGACTGTGTGGTAAACTGTGTGAATAATTTATATCCCTTATAAAGTTTGGGCTTCGTGATAACTTTACTGTGTGATTATCTGTATGATTAACCTTAGAAGAGAACTTAATGTTGAGAATAAAGACCTTAGTGTTCACTACTCCCCGTTGTTGTGTTATTGTTTTTGGTAGCTCGCACTCTTTTGCCAGTGGCTTCGTGATCAAGCTGGCTTAAGACATGTTGAGTGCACTTTTTGCCAGTGGCTTCGTGATCAAGCTGGCCTAAGCCTTATGCTCGGCTTATATTGTATAGACGTCTTAACATATTGACCAGCCGTCCGTTGTGTATACCTAGTTTGGTTGATACCCCAACCAAACTGGCACCGGAGTGGGTGTTGGTAGTATGCCCGGGCACACATGGGATATATGTGTGGGCTGTACCATGGAGGGTGGCCAAGTGGTGAACCTAGGGAACACAAAGATAATTAAAGGCTAATAAATAATGACATTGGAGTATTTCATAAGACTGATAAGTTTGGAATAATGAATGTGACGTTTAAGTTAGAATATGGAAATGTTGTTTACTGACTTATTTGCTTGGTTTGTGATAACTATATATGACAGGATGGTGGGTCCACTAACTTTTATGCAGGGCTGACTCACCATAGATATCCGACCGGTAAGTATTCAGTTGTGTTTATTCGGGGTTGGAGCCACTGCCACCACATTGAAGGAAACTACCGCTTGTCCTGAAGTGTGAGTGGAACTACTCTCTTGCCCGATAAATTTCTTATTTTGCGGTGTAGTATTCTAAGGGACTGTGTGTTATCCCTAAGACTTCGTTATTATGTTGTTTATTTAACTCACACCAGTACCGTGTGTACTGACCCGTGTGATTTTATCACCGGGTGCGTTCTTCGTGGAGCGTAGCCGGGTTCTTATTTTCAGGAATAGTTCGTATTAGCGGTTGGAGTAAATTTTGTGATTCAGAGATCTACGAGTGGATTTTAATTGTTATTTATTTTGCTTCGTGATCTTGATTTATTTATTTCTTGGCATTGTAGGCCATGTTGTATTTTATTATTTTGGGGTTATGGGACGATTGTAGTAGCTCTGATTCAAGTTTTGTAAAAATGTGGATTTCTTATTTTATTATGGCAACAGAATACTCTTTATTATTGTAAATTGTAGTTTAGAATTTTATCATGGAGATCTCAATGAAAATGATTATTTTTTTTTTGTTACTTAAAGTTTGTGAATTATTTTAAAGAGGAACATTTTTCAGCAAAGTTTACTATTTCAAATGTGTGACAAGTTGATTGTTTTTCACTCTCAGATTTTTGGGCAATTAAATACTGGTTGGGATATTATTGAATGGGTATTTGGTTGTCTAAAAATTGGGGTGTGACATGAATGCTCATGGAGACTTGTCAAATATTTATTTATCATCTTAAACCCACACAGTTGAGACTATTTATTGACTCATCAAAGGAGGACAGACCTGAAAAAGCCGATTACACAAGGCGACTGGCTCAAATTCTTGTATTATTATGAATCAATGTGCTTTCATTGTGAATGATGTATCATCTCACCTTTCATTTATTCATCATCTTACAAATGGTAGTACTTTGTGGATAAATCTGAAGTTTGAAAACTTCTCCCTTTTGATTTAGCAAATTCTTTGCCCATCTAGAATGTGCTTCAAATTAGTGCTTTAACTTATCGAATGAAAGGCACTCTATTTCAATCCTTTCAAAATAAACTCAATTACTTGAGAACTTGCCTCTAGCATAGAGGGCTTTTGGCAAACAAAGTTTGCCCCTAGTTTGAAAGAGACTTGGGGGCTTACTTCTATGATAAAAGGGGTTTTCAGCAAATGAAGTTTGCCCCTAGTCTGGAATGAGGGATCTATAGGTGCAAATGATATTGCTGGTGTTTTTTGGACTGAGAACCAAGTGAGGCTCGCCTACTTATTCCCGAATGGGAATCAGGTCCAAAGTAGTTCGACTAAAGTTTGAAAGAAAGTGCCAGATCAAAGGTGTCGACCGAATTGAACAGGTTGCCTACATATCCCCGAGTGGCAATCAGGTCGAGCGTAGTTCAAGTACTCTGGAAGTCTTGAAAGAATTAGGCTCCAAGAATTGATGGGCTCAAAACTTCAATTTTCTGACAAAAGGAGTCACGCAGACTCAAAAATTCAAAAGGAGTCACATGGACTCAAAACTTCAATTTTCTGACAAAAGGAGTCACGTAGACTCAAAAATTCAAAGGGAGTCATGCGGACTCAAAAATTCAATTTTCTTACACAAGGACTCAAAAATTCACATTTTGAAACAATAGAGTCATTCGGATCCATGGACCCGCAGTTCCACAACAACGGAGTCACTCGGACTCAACGAAATTCACTTTTTCTCATTTTACATAAACGGAGTCACACAGACTCAACAAAAATTCACTTTTATACAAATGGAATCACACAAACTCAATCAAATTCACATTTCATACAAATGGAGTCATACAGACTCAACATATATATATATGAATGGAGTCATACGGACTCAACAAATTCACTTTTTATACAAATGGAGTCACACGGACTCAAAGAATTTTTTATTTCAAAATTGAGGGTTAATTTATAATATTTCAAATTTTCTTAATCAGAATTAATTTTGACTCAACAAGAATCTCAAATCTCAAAATCAGAGTCAATTCGCCTCAACAAAAATTCCAATTTTCAAATCAGGAGTTAAGTTAGACTCAATTTATTTCAATTCCCAAAATCGAGAGTCAAATTAGACTCAATTTAATTTAATTCAGTTAAATTTCTGAATTTAGGAGTCAATCAGACTCAAATCAGTTCATCGGAGTCAGTCAGACTCAGTTTTATTCAAATTCTAAAATCAGAAGTTATCATATTCAATTCAATTTAATTCAATTTTTAGAATCAGGAGTCAGTTAGATCAATTCAATTCAACTTTTCAAAATCTGGAGTCAATCAGACTCAATTCAATTCCATATTCTAAAATTGGAATTCAATCAGACTTAAATAAATTCAATTTCAACTTTTCAAAAGTCAATCAGACTCAAAGAATTTATGTTTCACAAAATTGGGAGTCGATCGGACTCAAACAATTTCTATTTCACAAAACTCAAAGATCTTCTGCTTCACAAAATTGGAGTCAATCAGACTCAAAGAATTTCTGTTTCACAAAATTGGGAGTGAATCAGACTCAAAGAATTTCTGCTTCACAAAACTGGGAGTCAATCAGACTCAATTTAGTTCAAACTCATGAATCATGAGTCAATTAGATTCAAACAAATTCAAATTCTCAAAATCCAGAGTCTGGAGTCGGTTCAACTCAACTCAATTCCCATTTCCAAGTCGGGAGTCGATTCGGCTTGAAACAATTCCTATATCCAAAGGGGAGTCGCATTGATTCACATTTTACAAAAGGAGAGTCATATGATTTTAAAAATTTTCACCTTTCTCAAACACGGATTCATACGGACTCGAAAATTCACATTCTATAAACACGAAGTCACACGGACTAAAAAAATCATATTTACAAAGACGGAGTCACGCGGACTCAAGAACTCACTATTTTACATAACTGGAGTCCCACAGACCCAACAAATTCACATTTTTCACAAATGGAGTCACACGGACTCAACAAATTCACAGTTTACGCAAACGGAGTCATGCAGACTAAAAAAAATGTTCTTTCATATAATCGGAGTCATGCGAACTCAAAGCTTATATTTCATACTAACGGTGCCAAGTGGACTCAAGAATTCATATTTTACACAAACGGAGTCACACAGACTTAAAAATTCATATTTTACTTAAACGGAGTCATGCGGACTCGAAATTTCATATTTCATAAAGACGGACTCAAAATTTCATTTTCTTATCCGAACAAAGTCACACGGACTCAACAAATTTACTTTTTACACAAATGGAGTCATACAAACCCAACAAACTTTACTTTTAAATGAATGGTGTCACACAGACTCAAAGAATTAGTTTTACAAAGATGGGAAGCCCTCAGACTCAAAGAATTACTTTTACAAAGATGGGAAGCCCTCAGACTCAAAGAATTGGTTTTACAAAAATGGGGAATTCTCGGACTCAAAGAATTGATTTTACAAAAATGGGGAGTCCTCGGACTCAAAGAATTTAAATGGAGCTGACGGGGTTTGTGCTGTCCTAGTAGTCTTTTGAAAGCATGATTTTTTGCACTTGCGGACCATTTGGAAGAAACACATCAATCCTGTCAAAAGAGGGAAGTCACCTTTGCCCCTAGTCTTGGACTTTTCTTATATTGCCATTTTAACATTATGTTGGGATAGTGTTTGAAATCCTCTGCCATATTGCTCTTGGAATGCTCATGGAGACTTGTCAAATCTTTATTTATCATCTTAAACCCACACAGTTGAGACCATTTATTGACTAATCAAAGGAGGACAGACCTGACAAAGCCGATTACACAAGGCTACTGGCTCAAATTCTTGTATTATTATGAATCAATGTGCTTTCATCGTGAATGATGTATCATCTCACATTTCATTTATTCATCATCTTACAAATAGTAGTACTTTGCGGATAAATCTGAACTTTGAAAACTTCCCCTTTTTGATTTAGCAAATTCTTTGCCCATCTAGAATGTGCTTCAAATTAGTGCTTTAACTTATCGAATGAAAGGCACTCTATTTTAATCCTTTCAAAATAAACTCAATAACTTGAGAACTTGCCTTTAGCATAGAGGGTTTTTGGCAAACAAAGTTTGCCCCTAGTTTGAAAAAGATTTGGGGGCTTACTTCTATGATAAAAGGGGTTTTCAGCAAACGAAGTTTGCCCCTAGTCTGGAATGAGGGATCTATAGGTACAAACGATATTGCTGGTGTTTTTCGGATTGAGAACCAAGTGAGGCTCGCCTACTTATTCCCGAATGGGAATCAGGTCCAAAGTAGTTCGGCTAAAGTTTGAAAGAAAGTGCCAGATCAAAGGTGTCAATCGAACTGAATAGGTTGCCTACTTATCCTCGAGTGGGAATTAGGTCGAGCGTAGTTCAAGTACTCTGTAAGTCTTGAAAGAATTAAGCTCCAAGAATTGATGGGCTCAAAACTTCAATTTTATGACAAAAGGAGTCACGCAGACTCAAAAATTCAAAGGGAGTCACATGGACACAAAACGTCAATTTTCTGACAAAAGGAGTTATGCAGACTCAAAAATTCAAAGGGAGTCATGCAGACTCAAAAATTCAAATTTCTTACACAAGGACTAAAAAATTCACATTTTGAAACAATAGAGTCATTCGGATCCATGGACCTGCATTTCCACAATAATAGTGTCACTCGGACTCAACGAAATTCACTTTTTCTCATTTTACATAAACGGAGTCACACAGACTCAACAAAAATTCACTTTTATACAAATGGAATCACACAGACTTAATCAAATTCACATTTCATACAAATGGAGTCATACAGACTCAACATATATATATATATATATATATTTATATGAATGGAGTCACACGGACTCAACAAATTCACTTTTTATACAAATGGAGTCACACGGACTCAAAGAATTTCTTATTTCAAAATCGAGGGTTAATTTATAACATTTAAAATTTTCTTAATCAGAATTAATTTTGAGTCAACAAGAATCTCAAATCTCAAAATCAGAGTCAATTCGCCTCAACAAAAATTCCAATTTTCAAAACAGGAGTTAAATCAGACTCAATTTATTTTAATTCCCAAAATCGAGACAAATCAGTTTAATTTAGTTCATCGGAGTCAGTCAGACTCAGTTTTATTCAAATTCTAAAATCAGAAGTTATCAGATTCAATTCAATTCAATTCAATTTTTAGAATCGGGAGTCAATTAGACTCAATTCAATTCAACTTTTCAAAATCTGGAGTCAATAAGACTCAATTCAATTCTATATTCTAAAACTGGAATTCAATCAGACTTAAATAAATTCAATTTCAACATTTCAAAAGTCAATCAGACTCGAAGAATTTATGTTTCACACAATTGGGAGTCGATCGGACTCAAACAATTTCTATTTCACAAAACTCAAAGATCTTCTGCTTCACAAATTGGAGTCAATCAAACTCAAAGAATTTCTGTTTCACAAAATTGGGAGTGAATCAGACTCAAAGAATTTCTGCTTCACAAAATTGGGAGTGAATCAGACTCAATTTAGTTCAAACTCATGAATCATGAGTCAATTAGACTATAACAAATTCAAATTCTCAAAATCCGGAGTTTGGAGTTAGTTCAACTCAACTCAATTCCCATTTCCAAGTTGGGAGTCGATTCGGCTTGAAACAATTCCTATATCCCAAGGGGAGTCGCATTGATTCACATTTTACAAAAGGAGAGTCATATGATTTTGAAAATTTTCACATTTCTCAAACACGGATTCATACGGACTCGAAAATTCACATTCTATAAACACGAAGTCACACGGACTAAAAAATTCATATTTACAAAGACGGAGTCACGCGGACTCAAGAACTCAGTATTTTACATAAATGGAGTCCCACGGACCCAACAAATTCACATTTTTCACAAATGGAGTCACACGGACTCAACAAATTCACAGTTTACGCAAACGGAGTCATGCAGACTAAAAAGAAACATTCTTTCATCTAATCGGAGTCATACAAAACTCAAAGCTTGTATTTCATACTAACGGTGCCAAGAGGACTCAAGAATTCATATTTTACACAAACGGAGTCACGCGGACTCAAAAATTCATATTTTACATATACAGAGTCATGCGGACTCGAAATTTCATATTTCACAAAGACGGACTCGAATTTTTTTTTTATTCGAACAAAGTCACACGGACTCAACAAATTTACTTTTTACACAAACGGAGTCATACAGACCCAATAATCTTTACTTTTAAACGAATGGAGTCACACAGTCTCAAAGAATTTGTTTTACAAAGATGGGAAGCCCTCAGACTCAAAAAATTACTTTTACAAAGATGGGAAGCCCTCAGACTCAAAGAATTGGTTTTACAAAAATGGGGAATCCTCGGACTCAAAGAATTGATTTTACAAAAATGGGGAGTCCTCGAACTCAAAGAATTTGAATGGAGCTGACGGGGTTTGTGCTGTCCTAGTAGTCTTTTGAAAGCATGATTTTTTGCACTTGCGAACCATTTGGAAGAAACACATCAATCCTGTCAAAAAGAGGGAAGTCACCTTTGCCCCTAGTCTTGGACTTTTCTTATATTGCCATTTTAACATTATGTTGGGACAGTGTTTGAAATCCTCTGCCGTATTGCTCTTTGAATGCTCATGGAGACTTGCCAAATCTTTATTTATCATCTTAAACCCACACAGTTGAGACTATTTATTGACTCATCAAAGGAGGACAGACCTGACAAAGCCGATTACACAAGGCGACTGGCTCAAATTCTTGTATTATTATGAATCAATGTGCTTTCATCGTGAATGGTGTATCATCTCACCTTTCATTTATTCATCATCTTACAAATGGTAGTACTTTGCGGATAACTCTGAACTTTGAAAACTTCCCCTTTTTAATTTAGCAAATTCTTTGCCCATCTAGAATGTGCTTCAAATTAGTGCTTTAACTTACCGAATGAAAGACACTCTATTTCAATCCTTTCAAAATAAACTCAATTACTTGAGAACTTGCCTCTAGCATAGAGGGCTTTTGGCAAACAAAGTTTGCCCCTAGTTTGAAAGATACTTGGTGGCTTACTTCTATGATAAAATGGGCTTTCAGCAAATGAAGTTTGCCCCTATTCTGGAATGAGAGATCTATAGGTGCAAACGATATTGCTGGTGTTTTTCGGACTGAGAACCAAGTGAGGCTCACCTACTTATTCCCGAATGGGAATCAGGTCGAAAGTAGTTCGGCTAAAGTATGAAAGAAAGTGCTAGATCAAAGGTGTCAACCGAACTGAACAGGTTGCCTACGTATCCCCAAGTGGGAATTAGGTCGAGCTTAGTTTAAGTACTCTGGAAGTCTTGAAAGAATTAGGCTCCAAGAATTTGTGGGCTTTTCGAGCCATGGTGCCATTTGGGTCTAGGAAGTGCATGTCTCTTTTTATTTTCAATATTTTTTTCTTTTAGAGCAACTCGAAGCCTTGAGATAATTCATGTGCCAATGATGTTCTTCGAAATGCTCAGGAATTCTCAATTTTATTTATTCTTTACTTTTTCTTTTCTCTTTCTTATTCTTTTCATGATTTTGACTGGCTAGGATTCGGATTTTGAAATCAACACATATCTCATTTTTGCTTTAACTTTTGCCTAGGCGCCTTTTTGGGTTTTCATTCTAGTGAGCTCCATCTTTTTTTTTTTTTTTTGGTCCAACTTTTGCCTAGGCGCCCTTTCAAGTTTTCATCCTAGCGGGCTCATTTTTCTTTTCTCTTTTCTTTCCTTTTCTTTTTGGAAGAAGTTCATTTATCTGGATACCATCAAGGACCAAATTTTTGGCTTTGGACCTGTTGGGCTCATTTTTGGCTCGGTATTAGAGCAAAAGGGATGGTGAGCAAGCTTCAAGAAGTTCTGAGTTCATTTTTTCAAGATTGAGCAAGAGCACCTTTAGATTCTTAAAGTAAAGCTAATCAATTCTCTACTCCTCTTTGGATTTGGAACAGAATTTGCCTTGACCACTTGGAGATATTTTTCAATGCACAAATTTATTAACAAAGCATTTTCCATGATCTTTTAAAAAAAAAGTGACTCTCTCTCTTTCTCTCTCTCTCTCTCTCTTCTGAAATGATCCATTTATTCACCACTTAGCACACTGAATCAAGCAAAATGAGATTTTATTCAACTAGGATAGGAGGAAGATTACATCATTCGACTCGATAAAAAAAACTTGAAAATAAACTTGATAACAAACTGACTCGAACACTCTACTGGACATGACATTTGACTCCTACTTGATATGACTCGATCACTGGAGACTCGACTTGGTCTCAATTGGAGTGTCAGATGATTTTCAATTTACTAGATTTCCAAGAGCATCCACATTTGCCTTAGTAGAAGTATTTTCAAACATTATCACCTCACTAGCATCATTTGAACCTTCGGGTTCGCCACTCGTGGTTGTTAGGGATATATACTAAAAGCCATGCTTTATGTAGTTAATTTATTATTCATTTAATAAAATCAGTTAATCCATTTTTATGAGAATCTGTGTGGGCAATGTTTGTATTATATTATTTATTTAATATTATGTATGTGTGTCTTTCATTCTATATAGTAGGTGATTTGGTGTGTAGAGTTCGGCTTACACACGGAAGATCAGGCCATCAGATATTATAGAATGTAAGATTTTGGTTTATAGTCTTAGATGGGATTGGACACACCATCGGTAGGACTGCAGCATGATGTTGTACTAGGTTTGTCTTGACTACGGAAAACGGTATAGTTTCAACTCACTATGCTGGTACACTTTGTGTATTAAATGGGACTGACTTGAGGTAATTATCTTTATACTGACTTATAAGATGATTAATACCTCATGGCTATTATGAGTGCTTATGCTCTAAATCCTAAGTTAATTTGTAGACACGTACATTTGATATTTACACTTTGATCCCTAAAAGGGTGAGATCCTTAAATGGGTCAATATCTCATTGGATTGGGTGGCAATATTAATTGTGTGGTGAATATTAATTAATGATGGAATCCATGTCTCAATTTTGGGATTGATGATATCCCCTTGAGAAAGCTTATAAGTTTTGATTATGTCAAACCCTGCAGGTGGATTTTGTATCCGACATATCATATAAGTTAAGCAGAGGATCTCAAGGAAATTTAAGAGATTAATTAAATATGATTGTCAGTAATCATATTTAATTAATGGATATCTGTAATCTTAACATGGGGAGATAATAAGCATTTAATAACATGGAACTCAAAATATATTTTTGAGATAAGGGTAGGAGTGCAATTATAATTCTTTAGTGGTATGAATTATAATTTATGGAAATAGGAATCTGATTCAGTTCAAATTAGGGTTTCCTAATTCCATAAGGAAGCCTATTCCTTATTTACTTCTCATGGTCCCTATCGTAGCCTATATATATGCTGCTTTAGCTCTCTCCTCAGTTTGCGTTTTTCCATCAAGAGTATTATAACTCAGAATAGAAAAGAGAGCGTAAAAGAGGGAAAGCAGAAAACATAAAGGATTTCGAAAGAGCCCACACTCAGTTCGATATTCTGGCAACAAAGGAATACGGTAGAAGATCGTGATCTGTTATCGAGCCCGTGTTCTCGATTCGTCTACTACAGCAATCCGTTTTAGCTGTTTAAGGTAACCCTAGTTTCGCCCTTGTAGGGTTATTGTAGTTTTCACGTAATTTTTTTTGCAGTACCAACTTATACGCGCTGTCAATGGATTCTGGGAACGCAGTTTCCTAATAGTGGTATCAGAGCAACGTTGATTCTGCGTATGGGTTGGACGCAACCATGTTGTCCAATAAAACAGATCTTATGCATGTTTTGATGGATGGATAGAACGTAGAACTGTGCTAACCCTTATTTTGCAGCGTTCTTATTCCACTATTATGGCTCAAAAGAAGGCCACAGGTCCTCCGCCAATCCAAAGGCCACGAGGACAACCGGGAAAGCCTAAAGGCAAATATTTTGTTTGCAAGCAGCCAGGACATTGGAAGAAGCAATGTCCAGTTTATCTCGCCAGACAGAACAATCAAGGTAAATCTCATTTACTAGTTGTTGAATCGTGTTTAGCGGTCCGATCTACCGGTACCTAGTGTGTAGATACGGGAGCCACTGATTATGTATGCAATTCTTTGCAGGGGTTCCAGGAAACCAGGCAGCTTAGTGATGGAGAGATTTATCTATATATGGAAAATGCTGCGAGAGTAGCAGCAGTTGTAGTAGGAGATCTACATCTTAGTTTTGGTAGAGATTGGATTTTAATATTAAGAAATTGCTTTTATGTACCTTCTATTAGAAGGAATTTAGTTTCAGTTTCTAGTTTAGTAAAGAATGGAGATTCAGTTCATTTTAATAAAGTAGTAGTTATTAAAGAAAATAAACGTTTTATTTGTTCTGGTCAATTGGTGGATGATCTTTATATTATAAATCCTATCTCTCCTATACTGCAACTTAATGAATTGAATAACATAAATAGTTTGCCATTTAAGAGAAAAGAACCTTCGAGGATGAACCAAACGGATCTTTGGCACTTACGCCTTGGTCATATTAATTTGAAAAGGATTCAAAGACTGGTTCAAAATGGGCCATTAGGCTCATTGGAAGTGGAGGCACTTCCAGTTTGTGAATCTTTCTTGGAAGGTAAAATGACTAAGAGGCCATTCTCGGCCAAGGGCTATAGAGCAAAAGAGCCGTTGGAACTGGTTCACTCTGATTTGTGTGGTCCTATGACTGTCCAAGCAAGAGGGGAATTTGAGTACTTTGTCACTCTCATCGATGATTACTCAAGGTATGGGTACATTTATTTGATGCGGCGTAAGTCTGAATGCTTTGAGAAATTCAAAGACTTCAAGGATGAAACGGAGAAGCATCTAGGTAAATGTATTAAGACACTACGATCTGATCGTGGTGGAGAGTACCTCCTGGGAGAGTTTAGGGAATACTTATTGGATCAAGGGATTACATCCCAATTGTCTGCACCCCGTATGCCTCAGCAGAACGGTGTAGCAGAAAGAAGGAACATGACTCTCATGGATATGGTAAGATCTATGATGAGTTACTCGGATTTACCAATTTCCTTTTGGGGACACGCATTAGAGACAGCTGCATACATTCTAAACTTGGTACCATCTAAGTCAGTACCTACTACTCCCATGGAATTGTGGACTGGGCAAAAGCCTAGTCTACGGCATGTTCGGATCTAGGGTAGTCCAGCACATGTGCTGAAAGGGAATGCAGAAAAGTTGGAATCAAGAACAGAAGTATGTTTCTTTGTTGGGTATCCAAGAGGAACTAAAGGTGGTCTGTTTTATAGTCCTAAGGATCAGAAGGTTATTGTTAGCACCAATGCCACATTCTTAGAAGAGGACTATGTTATGGACCACAAGCCCAGAAGCCATATTGTTCTAGAGGAAATGAGAGGAGAGACACCGAGACATACTTCTTCGATACCAACAGTACGAGAAAAAACACCACAAGAAAGAGTTATCGATATCGTAGTGGGAGGATTATTGAAACTCGTGTAGATCCTGAACCAACCATTAACACGCAGGTTCCTGAACCAGTACAACGTGTAGATAATGGTGTATTAAGTTCATAATCTTCACAACGAAATATCAGTGATACACAGACACGGGTTGTGCCTCGTCGTAGTGGGAGGGTTATTATTCAACCTGACCGGTATATGTTCGTGGGAGAGTCTTATGACCGGGTCCCTGATGAACAAGGTACCGACCCCTGTAACTACAATGAAGCACTCCAAGATAAAGATGCAGATCTTTGGCAAAAGGCTATGAAATCTGAAATGGAGTCTATGTACTCCAATCAAGTTTGGGATCTTGTAGAACCACCCAATGAAATAAAACCCATTGGATGTAAGTGGATCTATAAGAAGAAGAGAGGAGCAGACGGTAAGGTGGAAACCTTTAAAGCAAGGCTTGTTGCGAAAGGGTTCACTCAAAAAGAGGGAATCGATTATGAGGAAACCTTTTCACCGGTGGCCATGCTAAAGTCTATCCGGATTCTCTTATCCATTGCTGCACATTTCGATTATGAAATTTGGCAAATGGATGTCATGACAGCATTTCTAAATGGGAATCTTGACGAGTGCATCTATATGATGCAACCAGACGGGTTCATTGCAAAGGGCGAAGAACACATGTTGTGCAAGCTTAAGAAGTCCATTTATGGACTTAAGCAGGCATCTAGGTCTTGGAATATCCGCTTTGATCAAGCAATCAAGTCTTTTGGTTTTGATCAATGTGCGGATGAATCTTGTGTGTACAAGAAACATGATGGAAGAGTGGTGGTGTTCTTAGTACTATATGTGGATGATATCTTGCTAATCGGAAACGATGTGGGGGTATTATCTTCTGTAATGGTATGGTTGTCCAGTCAATTCGATATGAAGGACTTGGGAGAAGCCGGTCACATCCTAGGTATCAAGCTTATGCGAGATCGCAAGAATAGGATGTTGGGCTTGACACAAGGCACTTATATTGACAATATTCTTGCAAGGTTTAGCATGCAAGATTCCAAGAAGGGATTCCTTCCCTTCAGACACGGAATTACTCTATCTAAAGATCAGTGTCCTAAGACACCTGATGAGATAGAGAAGATGAAGGCAGTTCCTTATGCCTCGGCAGTAGGAAGCCTAATGTATGCTATGCTATGTACTAGACTTGACATCTGCTTTGCTGTTGGCATGGTTAGTAGATATCAATCTAATCCAGGGCAAGAACATTAGGCTGCGGTGAAAAATATTCTCAAGTACCTGAAAAGGACTCGAGACTATATGTTAGTTTACCAAGCAGACAGTCTTGTACCCATTGGGTACACAGATTCTGATTTCATGTCAGATAGGGATTCCAGAAAGTCTACCTCAGGATATGTGTTTACCCTAGGAGGTGGAGCTATTACTTGGAGGAGTATCAAGCAGTCATGTATTGCTGATTCCACCATGGAAGCCGAGTATGTGGCTGCTTCGGAAGCCGCTAAGGAGGCCGTTTGGCTCAGAAACTTCCTTATGGATCTAAGAGTAGTACCTGCGGTACAATCGGCTATTACCCTTTATTGCGATAATAGCGGAGCGGTTGCTAACTCAAAGGAACCAAGGGCCCATAAGAAGGGAAAACACATTGAGCGTAAGTATCACCTGATACGAGAGATCGTGCAAAGAGGTGATATTGAAGTGACCAAGATAGCATCAGCAAATAACCTGGCAGATCCTTTCACCAAGAGCTTACCGGCCAAGACTTTTGACAGTCATGTAGAAGGGATAGGAGTGAGGTGTGTCGCATCATGGCTTTGAGTCTAAGTGGGAGATTGTTAGGGATATATACTAAAATCCATGCTTTATGTAGTTAATTTATTATTCATTTAATAAAATTAGTTAATCCATTTTTTATGAGAATCTGTGTGGGCAACGTTTGTATTATATTATTTATTTAATATTATGCATGTGTGTCTTTCATTCTATATAGTAGGTGATTTGGTGTGTAGAGTTCGGCTTACACACGGAAGATCATGCCATCAGATATTATAGAATGTAAGATTTTGGTTTACAGTCTTAGATGGGATTGGACACACCATCGGTAGGACTGCAGCATGGTGTTGTAGTAGGTTTGTCTTGACTACGGAAAACGGTATAGTTTCAACTCACTATGCTGGTACACTTTGTGTATTAAATGGGACTGACTTGAGGTAATTATCTTTATACTGACTTATAAGATGATTAATACCTCATGGCTATTATGAGTGCTTATGCTCTAAATCCTAAGTTAATTTGTAGACACGTACATTTGATATTTACACTTTGATCCCTAAAATGGTGAGATCCTTAAATGGGTCAATATCTCATTGGATTGGGTGGCAATATTAATTGTGTGGTGGATATTAATTAATGATGGAATCCATGTCTCAATTTTGGGATTGATGATATCCCCTTGAGAAAGCTTATAAGTTTTGATTATGTCAAACCCTGCAGGTGGATTTTGTATCCGACATATCAGATAAGTTAAGCAGAGGATCTCAAGGAAATTTAAGAGATTAATTAAATATGATTGTCAGTAATTATATTTAATTAATGGATATCTGTAATCTTAACATGGGGAGATAATAAGCATTTAATAACATGGAGCTCAAAATATATTTTTGAGATAAGGGTAGGAGTGCAATTATAATTCTTTAGTGGTATGAATTATAATTTATGGAAATAGGAATCTGATTCAGTTCGAATTAGGGTTTCCTAATTCCATAAGGAAGCCTATTCCTTATTGACTTCTCATGGTCCCTATCGTAGCCTATATATATACTGCTTTGGCTCTCTCCTCAGTTTGCGTTTTTTCATCAAGAGTATTATAACTCGGAATAGAAAAGAGAGCGTAAAAGAGGGATAGCAGAAAACATAAAGGATTTCGAAAGAGCCCACAATCAGTTCGATATTCTGGCAACAAAGGAATACGGTAGAAGATTGTGAGCTATTATCGAGCCCGTGTTCTCGATTCGTCTACTACAACAATCCGTTTTAGCAGTTTAAGGTAACCCTAGTTTCGCCCTTGTAGGGTTATTGTAGTTTTCACGTAATTTTTTTTGCAGTACCAACTTTTACGCGCTGTCAATGGATTATGGGAACGCAGTTTCCTAACAGTGGTAACATTATTCATCCCTATGGCCAATTTCTAAGTTAAGTGGCCCTTCTTCAAATCATTAGGCTCAATAATCCTTTTCATTATCTTCTCTCTTCTAACTAATCTCACGCTTGAATTGCTAACCCAAACTATTCTGGGTTTGATGCTATCTCGTCTACAATCATGTTTCATTTTTAATCAATTTTGATTGATTTCAAAAGAATTTTCATTTTGTTATTATTTTTCACATTTTCTTTTGCAATTGCTTATTGAAATGTTCATGAACGGTTCATATGTCACACGGATGCAACGCATGTGTGTGTGTGTGTGTGTGTGGGCCTATTCTATATGCCAAAGAAATGAAGAATCTAATCCTAACACATAAACACATAAGCACATAAAATCCTTATTCATGTCAAATGCGCCAATTTCACCTCTCATTGCGATCCTCACTATCCTTTCAAAGGTCGAGTATTCAAAATTTTTCGAAAATTATTTGAAAAGCATTTCTTTAAATGATGAGATCTTTCAAAAAGAATTCTCAAAGATTTTGAATATTTTATTTTAAAATGAGGATGTGAAGATATTTCTCAATAAAGATGATTGGATTGAGATTTTGCTTTGAAATTTACTTAAAAAGCATTTCTTCTAAAAACAATTCCCCAGATTTTTGGGTTCTTCCTTCAAAGATAAGGATGTGCAAATATACCTCAACAAGGGTTGATTTGGAATTTTAGTCAAAAGTGAACTCCAAAGATTTTTGAAAGAGCGGTTAAATGCTTTGGAATAAAGATCGCAAAAAATCCGTTCACTTTTAAAGATGTATTTAAAATTTTTTGGGTAGAAGGATCACATGATCGGATCATTACCGTACTTTTCATGAATTCGGATGTATACAAGGTCAATGATGCTTAGCTAATAAGATATAAGAGATGCAATCTTACAATCAAGATTCAGCATGTTCCCAAATGTCGTGGGATATAAGAAGGAATTGCTAAAAGATAATTAGAAGATTACACATCCTACATCAAACAAGCATCGTCATCATCTCAAGTAATCAAACAGAACTCCCTAGCATATAATCCTAATCAAGAGTTGATTTCCTAAGATTGAAAGGTTCTATAGAAGCTACCATGCAAAGGTTGGGTCTTGGTCAAATAAGGGACCCTTGACACACATCTGATAGGATGCTTCATATATCAAATCATGGTACGAGATCAAGGGTGATCACACAGTCCCATGATAACTTGACCGACCGGGTTGCCCCGAGTCTACAAGGTCACAGTTCCGTGCAATCGGCTGGCTGGACATGCAAGTGCAATGCAACGAGCACACCAAAATTAATTAATTCGGTTAAAATGATGCTTTCAAGTCTAATCCTTGAGTGAACCCAAAATTAAAGATTCAGGTCTGCGAAACCAGAGATTCTGGGTTCGATCCCCAGCAGAGTCGCCGGATTGTGGATATCGCAATTTTTCTTACCCACAACTTTTTCATTTAAAATCTTTTCCAAATTCAAATTCAAAAATGAGTAGCCACTTAATTTAATAAAAGGAAAATTAAGAAACCATTTTTAAAGCAAACTGATCTTTTTAGAAATCAGAGATTGACTAGGTCCGGGGATTGTGGAATGAGAGAAAGAAGGAGCCCGGTGAACTAAAACACCCTCTCTCACCCTATCTCGTGATAGGCCTCTACTCAACATCCTTTTAATCGAATTATTAATCTAAATGTGCCATCAATTAATACATATGTTTATATATACATTACAAAAAGCATGTCCAAAGTGTGTAAGATTGCTAATGGTAAAATATCATTCATAAGTCAAATAGTTCAATTAGCAAGCGATAGGATATGCAAACAAGGAACTAGAGAATTTACCCGGGATCCAGCCGTGGAATAGAAACGTTTAATGCATAAAAAAGAATAAATCCTAATAAAAGGGTCTCTAATCACATATATACACTTAAGGCAAAACTTAATTCTAAGGTGTCGTACAAGTAGTCGAAAATCAATAAAATTAATAAATGAATAAACTAGAGAGGAGTTTTAAGAAATCATACATCGATAGCGCTACAAACAAATGGTTAGTCCACATGCTTTAAACAAGATACATTTATTGAATTTCTAAGTAATAAATCCTAACCTAAGATGAATTCTAATTACAAGTATCAGTCTATATGGATGAATGCATGTGGATATATGAATATGAATGAGGTAAAGCTATGAACTATTCATTGATTTGAATCATTTAGTCTCTGGATTTAAGCTTAACTAATCATTATTGAAGCATGGTTTGTACCCTAACTCATGAAAATATCATTTGAGCCATTATTCACAAGATTGGCCAAAGTTGTGACAGGATTGTGAAAATTGTTGAGAGCATATCAGAGCTTCAAAGAAATAAAAGGCATGGTTTCTATGGTTTGATCTTGGTGATTTTTGGACACTAGATGCCTCTGTGAGTCTAGTTTTTAATCTAAAATGAAAATCAAGGTTTCAGCGGTTAAAAATATCTGGGAATTAGACAAATACTAGACGTCACTCAGGACTTCATAACTCTCTGTCCAGAGTTTTTGTATGATTTTCTAACAATAGTAAAAAAATCAGAAACATTTAGATCATATTAGGGCACCTCATTAACACATCAAACTTCATATAAAAAATTATTTGGGGTAAAAAATGTTTGATTAAGGTTTTGATTTACTCATTTCAAAAAGGTGTTGCTGTTCTGAAACTCTGGACAGATTGTTATTGTTTCCTAAAAACTCATGACCAAACCACTTAAAACAAGAAATCTCACTAAAACAAAAATTACAGTGGTAGAACTTTGAGTTATAGACACTTTTCTGCTGGTTTCATTCAGTTCCAACGGTTCGATGTTTAACTAAAAATCTTTGATGAAAAGTGGTTGATTAACTCACTGCATCTTTTGTTCACGTTCGTCTTTGTTGGTTAACCCCAACTACTAAACCAAGAAGTTAGGCTTAAACCAAACCACTTCTCCTACCATTTGATGGTCATTGGAGACTAAGGACATTTATACTTGTGGATTTTAATAAAGTATGAAGAGACTTCATAAAACCTCAACACAATGAATCTAAACCATGGATATAAGTTTAGACTCAAATTATGCCTCCCACCATTTGATGGTCATTGGAGACTAAGGACACTTAAACTTGTGGATTTTAATGAAGTATGAAGAAACTTCATAAAACCTCAACACAATGAATCTAAACCATGGATATAAGTTTAGACTCAAATTATTCCTCCTACCATTTGATGGTCATTGGAGACTAAGGACACTTAAACTTGTGGATTTTAATGAAGTATGAGGAAACTTCATAAAACCTCAAAGTAATGAGTTCAAACTATAGTAAAGGTTCAAACTCATTAACTCAATACACTAATATCAACCTTAATCCCCTCATAAATCATGAGTTTATAAGAGTACTAGGGGTTTTTAAAAGATTCAAGTAAGACATTGAAAGTCTTATGAGTCTTAAGAAATATATATAATCAAGAGGAAGGAGACCAAAGTTCTACTTCAAGATTTATTTAAGCTTTAAAACCTAAGCTATTTTGATCCAAACTCATGAAATGAAAGTTCAATCACAATATTGGTGGTGTGTGATGAAATGAGGTAGAGTAAAGAGTTTTTGAAAATGTGCAAAGAGCCTAAAAGAATCTAAATATTGTGATTAAACTACTAAATAAACTAATTACTCTAGAGTTTACATCTAATTATCCTCAACTCTTTTGTTGCTTTAGGACCTTCCAAATGATGATCAAGCTCTTCTTTTAATTCTACTTCTCTCTTAATTTAGAAATTTTTTGAAGGAGAATCAATATTGGGATCCTTACATTCTCTATTTCAAGTCAAAAAGAAGATCCCTTGTAATGGAGTATTCACCCTCTATTTATAGGCAAATTTAGAGGGTTATTTTGGTATTTTCATGCCAAAAATCCTAATTTCGGATGTACTCTTGAGGGTACAAAACGTGCTGTATTATAGCTGGCTGCTAAAAATGCGGCACTCAATGGAGATGGAAGCAGCACTCACTGAGTGCCAAAACGGCACTCAGTGAATGCCGGTGCGGCATTCACTAAATGCCACTGCGACACTCAATGAATGCCATGGACAACTCCATGGACTATCATCTTTTTTGAAACTCTAATTTTCGCGGCACTTGATGTGTTTTTGCTGCAGTTAGGGACTGCCGATCTGGCAAACACAGAGTGCCGCTATGGCACTGCATGACTGCCGCAGCCCACACTATGTGCCGTTCTATTCCTTTTTCTTTTCTTTCTTTTTTTGTTTGAATTGAAGAGTCTTTTGAAGAGCTTGAATCACCTTGGAAGCCTTAGTTTTGTTCGGACATTGTCATCATCGGACTTGGAGGTAACACTCCCCTTAATCCGACGTTTGGTCAAAATTGGAGTGTCTACACAATCACCCAAATAATAGTATTCGATTTCTTAGACCTCAGAAACCTACTAACAAAGTCCATTGTAATGTGTTCGCATTTCCATTCAGCTACTGGTAACGGTTGTAACAATCCCGAAGGTACTTGGCATTCTGCCTTCACTTGCTGACAACTTGTACAACGTGAAACGTAGCGTGCTATTTCTCTCCTCATTCCCGACCACCAATAAACTTATCTTAAGTCTCTATACATCTTGGTACTTCCCGGAAGAATGGTGTACTTTGTATTGTGTGCTTCATCTAGTATATTCCGTTTCAATTCTTTCTCATTAGGTACACAAATTCTATCCCTCAATCTCAAAATGTCGTGCTCAAAAGTGAAACCCGGTTGTTTTTCCATTGGAATCTCATCATAAATCTTCTTCAAAGCCATATCTTGAAGTTGGTTCCCTGTAATCTCGTGAATCAAGAGTGGTTGTGCCACAATCATCGACATCAAGCCACCTTCAACCCTCAGAATCACTTCAAGTTCCAAATTCCCCATATCTCGAATCAACTCTCTTTGAGAAGTCAAATCTGCTGACATATTGGTTGGTTCTTTACGACTAAGAATATCGGCGACTACATTCACTTTGCTCGAATGACACTGAATTGACAAATCATAGTCTTCATCAACTCTAACCATCTCCTTTGTCTCATATTCAAATTTCATTACGTGAACAAGTACTTTAAACTCCTATAATCCTTATATATTTCACATTTCTCTCCATATAGGTAAAGACATCCAATCTTTGATGCAAAAATCATGACGGCCAATTCTAGATCATGTGTCTGATAATTCTTCTTGTGCGGTCTAAGTTGTCTCGACGCATATGCAATTACCTTGTCACCTTTCATAAGAACGCAACCTAAATCTCTATATGAAGCATCACTGTAAATGATAAACCCTTCAATCCTCGTCATAACAGCTAAGATTGGTGCCTTCACTAGTCGACTCTTCAACTCTTGAAAACTTTCCTCACTTTTGGACATATACAAAAGCAACATATTTCCTCATCAATTGTGTCATCGGCATTGCTATACTTGAAAAGTCTTTTACAAACCTCCGATAATAACCAACTAATCCTAGAAAACATCGGATCTTTGTCACATTCATCGGTCTCAAACAATTAGTAACTGCTTCTATCTTCTAAGGATCTAGAGAATTCCTCTCGTTGATACTATATGTCCAAGAAAAGCAATCTCTGTTAACCAAAATTCATACTTCTTTAATTTTTCGAACAATCTTTTCTCACGTAATCGGTGCTAAGCTAATCGTTGATGGTGTTCGTGATCTTCAACACTCTTGGAATAGATTAGAATATCATCTATAAATACAATAACAAACTCATCTAAATAGTCTTTGAAAACACGATTCATTAAGTCCATGAAAGAAAGCTGCTGGCGCGTTTGTCACTCCAAACGGCATAATCAGAAATTCAAAGTGACCATATCTAGTCATGAAAGCTATCTTTTCAACGTCTTCCTCGACTTTCAATTGGCGGTAACTGAATCTTAATTCAATCTTTGAAAATACCTGAGCCCCTTGTAATTGATCAAACAAGTAATCAATTCGTGATAACGGATATTTGTTCTTGACAGTTAACTTATTCAACTCTCGATAGTCGATACACATATGCATTGTTCTATCATTCTTCTTCATAAACAAGACTGGAGTTCCCCAAGGCAAAATACTAGGTCGGATAAAACCCTTCTCAAGAAGCTCCTGTAATTGAACTTTCAATTCTTTCAATTCTATTAATGTCATTCGGTACGGTGCTTTGGATACCGGTTGTGACCCTGGTACTACTTCTATCGTGAACTCAAGCTCTCTTTCAATCAATATGTCAGGTAACTCATTAGGAAAAACATTGGGAAATTCTCAAACTACTGGAATGTCTTCTACTAGTGGTATAAGAACTCGTGTGTCAACAATTGAACATAAGAAACCCGAACAACCTTTCTTCAACATATTACTTGCTTGAATTGTCGATATCAAGTACAGTGGTACGGTCACATCCTTACCCTAAAAAGTAAACTCTTTTGACCTGACGGATAGAAACTAACTCATTTCTGCTCACAATCAATTCTAGCTTGGTTTATCGATAACCACTCAATGCCCAAGATAACATCAAAGTAGTTTACTATTAACAGAATCAAATTGACGCTCAAGACCTTATCACCTATCTTGATCTCACACGACTTGAATATCGAGGAAGTTACTAATGGTTCACTAATAGGCAATGATATGCACAAGTCATATCTTAGCGGTTCGGACTTAACAGTTAAATGCTTAACAAAATCACAGGACACAAATGAATGCGTTGCACCAGAATCCATGAGTATACGTGCAAGATATGAGCAAATAGGAAGAATACCTGAAACGATCGTATCATCCGTATTCCCTGGCATGAGCTGGAAATATCGCCCTTGTTGTTGCGCGACTCCTTTCCCTTTATCCACTCGTGGTTCTGTCCTTGATCTGCTTGGCACACTCGATGCCTCAGTACTCATTCCCGGTTGTCTCTTACTTGGATACTTCTTCGCTATATGTCCCGGTTGGCCATACTCAAAACATTTCCCTCTCATCTCCTAGTTGTAGCTCTTGATGTTCAAGGTTATGTTCGGTGTAGTCACATTTGTGTTCGAAGGATAATTCTGGGATATGTGCCCTAGTTGCTTGCAAAGGTAACACGTACTCAATAAATGACAAGTCCCTTTGTGTCGCATATCACACGTTGGGCACAACGGTCTAGAGTCTCTGGATAATGTATTTCCTCCTTGGTTACCCAATATGATCCCAAATTTTGCGTGAATGGCTTCTTGGCATTCCCTTTCCCTTTGCTCCTATTGTCGTTCGTTCTCTTCCCGTGTTATCCATGTCGATATCGGTCGACACTTTTCTCAACTATGAGGGCGGCTTCCTCAACTAGAGAAATGGTCGGGTGGCAAAGTGTCAACACGACTACGGATATTCTCTGTAAGCCCTTCCTCAAATTTACTAGCCTTATCTTCATCAGTTGGAACTGTGGTTTTCCCAAAGCGCAACAAAGCATCATAATGAGAGACATACTCACCCACGATCATATCTCCCTGAACTAAACTCGTAAACTCTTGACATTTCTGAGTATGAGCTGATCACGAAAAGAAACGATTGTTGAATTCATCTTTAAATGCCTCCCACGTAGTTGGTTTCCCTTGGTCGAGCACATTATTCTACCAATCCAATGCTTCTCCCATCAATGTATCGGATGCGCAAAGAATTTTCTCTTCGTCGGTGCATATCACTGTATGGAAATGTCTTTCCATGTCCATCATCCAATGATCGGCCAAGTCTATGTCAACTTGTCCATGGTACAAAGTCGGTTTCTGCTTGTGAAATTTTTCTATGATCGTGTATTGAGGTCTTGGTACCGGTGGTGCATTGATATATCGAACATCAAACGGTGGTGCCTAAACATTCATCTGATCTCGTTCACTTACAACTTGAACAAAATTCTCCACCATATTCATTATCTGGTCTATACTCGAATGCAGTGACTACTCTCTTATCAGGTCAGTCGTGACGTTTCAAGTATTTGCCTTGATAAGTATAATGCACAAAGACTATGCATGCCATAATATATATGCACAAATCATCATCATATTCAACATATGCAACCATGCAAAGCATTCCTAAAATGATAACAATATTATCGTCACAATAATACACTCCACTCGATGTCACTCAGCATATATTGTCACTCGTTCCCAAGGTTCTAAACCTAATGCTCTGATACCACTAAATGTCACAGCCTGGTACCACAATAGTGGAATCGAAGCCCGTGGCATGCCACTGAGGCTAAATCAATTCATTAACTTTCCCAAAAGAATAAGTTTAAGAACACGTAGCGGAAAAGAAAATAATTTATTTTTAAAACAACAATCCAGTCGATTGATCAGAGGTCCGGTCGACTGGAAATGCAAGATGCAGAGAGTTCCAAAAACTTAGCAACCAATCCAGTTGACTGTTCCCCAAGTCCAATCAACTAGGGTAAAAAATTGTCAGTCGACTGGTACTGTCCGGATGACCAAAATCCAGTCCAAGCAAAAAGGTCTGATTTTGAAACACAACCCAGTCGACTGTGTCAGGGACCCAGTCGACTGCTTTTCATAAAATTATGCAGTGAATCGCTTAACAAAAGGATCCAGTTGACTATTTTCATAAATGAATCGACTGGTTTCTTGTAGTAGCACATTCTACAGAATTCCAAGTTTAAAAGCTTTCTGAATTCAACCAGGGACCAAATACACACTCCAAACTCATTCCAAAGTGATCTTAACTGGATTATAACATTACCAAAACATAATTACAAAGGTTACTATCTATTACAACATCACAAATTCGTTCTAAGATACTAAGTTAAACATAGATTACACGACATGAAATTCTTATTACAACATTTCTATTACAAAACTACGAGGTGCACATACTCCATCGCCTTCTAATAAAATTCCCAATACTCCATGATCACTTTCCCGATTCCTCACAGGCATTAACTCCTGAAATGGTTATTTGAATAACCACACATGTTTCAATTTGTTTAAGATGTTTCAATTTGTTGAAGCTAATGCATAGCGAATAAAACAATAATGCACATGAATGATAAACATGCTTGCATTCACATCCTCTACATTTCATAATAGTCTCCAGAGTCTCACTTGTACATTCCACACTCCTAGTCCGCAACTTCTCGCCGATAAGTCCACGCGACTAGGTAAGACCCATGTTTCTTTTCTTCAAACGTGCGACCTTTATGCCTATAACGGCTCCACAACAATGGCTTTGGTACCATGTGCTCCTTTGACCCAAATAGCAATTACTAAACATGCTCAAATACATTTCATAGTGCTTTCAACATAAACAAAACATTTCACCATGCAATTGGGCCTACTTGTCAATAGAGTTGCCCATTATAAACTAAACAACATATATCTATGGACTAACACATGCTTCTCATACAAAACATGAATACATGTCAAGAAATCATTCCAAAACACATAGTTGAATCACTCACCTTCGATCAATGCTCTTATAATTCGCTCCAAAGAAAACCCAAGTACAAAGATCGTGCTGAAGCCTGTCTAGTATAATCCTTATCGATCAAAAGTTCGATTATCAACTTTTTATGAAAATTTAAGAAAATTAGTTTTCGAAAAACTTAGCCAAATAAATCCTAATGGATATCAAAATGAAGCTCTTACCTTTAGGAGTTCAAATATATGATTTTGGTTGAAAACCAATCGACGAACTGTCGTCGTTTGGCATCGTGAAGATCGAAGCTCCAAAATATCCCTTTTGGCCTCTATAGCTTTCAGGTTAGAACTTTTGTAAAAATGAAAATATCTCACCTCTTTCTATATATAGGCACAACTCTCTGAAATTGTGTTTACCTCCCCATAAGTTCTCAAAACTCTTAATTATTCTCTGAAACTTCTTACACGCCAAATTCATTGCTTCACGAGTAAAAACTAAAAGTTATAAAAGTTTCCGTCTAAGTTTTGTTTGGTTGCTAAAATATGATTTCACATAATTTTACGAAATTACAAATTAGTCTACTAATTATGTAGCATGTTAATTCATCCTCACCAGGATACTAAAATTAACAACACACACATAATCTAAACCAGATAATAATACAGATAGTGAAATACACAGGGAAACATTTATTTTCAGATAAACATTTAGGGTATTCCACAATGACCGTCTCAATCTCAGAGAGACGTCACAACATCAAAACACTCATTCTACACAGTCTCAGAGGCTTCTCTTACACAGACACCCAATTTAACTTGTGAGTCAAAACTCACTCACACATGTGCCACAAATGCACATCACATCACATTATCATGCATGCCAATTAAATAAAATGCAACAACACGCATACGAGTGTTATGCCTATCGTGTAAAATTGACAAACAATAAATGGCAGAGTCTAAAACCAACTAAAGTGTGAGCTAAACCTAAGTAAAACTGTAAAAATAGTAAAGAAAAACTTTGAACAAAGGAAACTATTTTATTAATGCAAAGAAAGGTACAGATCCTAATCTCAAAGGGTACTTCGAAGTGATTTACTACTCCTAAGGAAAAAGGAAAGATAAAAATGCAAAAGTGTATTCTGAAGTGATTTGTGTGCGTTGATGTGTGTCCTTCTTCACTTCACTCTATCTTCTATTTATGGGTCCTCAAAGTAACTGCTCCCTCCAATTTTGAATGTACGCTAGCTGTTACTTCCAACCACCATCTTTTCCTTTCAACAAGTGTCCCTCCTTTCAACTATTACCGTGATATTTTATAATATATATGCCTCTATGCCCTTCCTATTAACCGAATTAGCCCAAAGTATTTTAAGTCCTTATAAATATCCTTCTAAAACATAGGGACAACTACACTTCAGTCAACTTTATGTGGAAGATTTAAAAAGTCAGTCTACTATCGTTTTAAAATTGAACAATTATCAACAATAATAATAAAAATTTAAAAATTCCTCAACTTTTGAAAAGTTGATTTATGTTTTAGTCTAGCTACTTTATGTTTGCACTTTGTAAACTTGCACCAAAACGTAGTGAATATGCTCCCAACATTGTGATGAGATGCTCCCGATCGAATTTGTGCAGAGTTGCTCCCCAATGTTATAAAGAGTTGCTCCCAACATTGTGTAAAACTTGATGACTTTTAATTTTAAAAAATGCTACACCTACACCAAATTCCACACCCAACACATCCTGACCCTTGATTCCTGTGGGTCCTGTGTAGGACGTATGTGGGACCCACTGGAATCAAGGGCCAGGATTGTTGGGTGTGGAATTTGGTTTGGGTGTAGTAGTACTCTTTAATTTTAGGGATAATTAGATTTCAGTCAACTTTATGTGACAAATTTAAGAGTCAGTCGACTACTTTTTCAAAATTGAAAAAATATCCACAAAAATTAAAAAAAATTAAAAGGTCATCAACAAAATAAAAAAAAAATCAACTTTTGAAAAGTTGCACGATGCAAACTTGTACCAAAACGTTGTGAATACACTTTTTTGAAGGCTATTTCTCCAACAATTTAAGACGATACCTACGGAGAATAATGTGGTTTGAGAATCTGTAACTCTTTCCGGTAAGAATTTCTGTTTGCGGATATTATTCACATGTCTGAGGCATGTTGTCTTAATTTTTTTAGCGATACAGTAGTATATCTTATGAAAATAGTGGAGGTATAAAGTTATGATTAATTCAACATTTTTTTATTCTCTTGAAAATAAGCAATTTGGGCTAAACTCTGGTATGAAAATGAATAATACCTTGGATAAGAGCCACGCAAAATTCTTTTTTAAGACCTAGATGCAATATAGTGGGATTATTGCATATAATAATTTTGAATTCAGATTATGGTTTCATAGCAATCCAAGGGGTTGGTTTACTTTTGGGCATGCTTCATTTGCTCTACACTTCTTCTTCGGACACATTTGGCATGGTGCTAGGGTCACGCCTATCCCGAAAAAGTATATTCTTTTAAATGCATAATTGTTTCATTGAGAATTATTAATGTGGTTTAATGATTATGAATGAGGCTGACTGTGGGTCAACGGTGAGTGTCAAGTGAGGACACGGAGATTTGGAAATCAATAAAGAATTGACTTGACTAAATGATATTTATATGATTTAAATGTTATTTGATTTTATCTTGTATATGTGAATAGTGAAATGTACTTGCGTAGTGTAAAATATGATAGTTCCAATCATGTTTATGATCATTTTGAATGACGTAGTATTAACACAGGTGATACGTTGCATAAAATCTGGATTATCTAGAGATTCCACGAAAATAGTTTTCGGAACATAACTACGGACCCAAACAGAACTTAGATGAAAACTTTTACAATTTATAGTTTTTACTCGTGAAGCAATAATTTAGACGTGTAAGACGTTTCAGGGAATAATTAGAAGTTTTGAGAACTTGTGAGGAGGTAAACGTAAATTCCCAGATTTGTGCCTACATATAGATGAGGTTGAGATATTTTCCAAAATATCTCACAATCTAAATATCTTGGAGAGCGAGAGAAAGGAGATTTCATTCCTTCAAGCTTCACAACGCAAATTGATGGACTTCTGCCTGTTTATTTTCAAACAATTTTGTATTCCGACTCCTCGAGGTGAGAGCTACGTTTTGATACCTCTTAGGTCTCGTTTAGTTAACTTGTATAGAAATCCTAATTCTAGAAATTTGGGGAAAACATGTATATACTTGTAGGAATCACTTGAGATCGGAGATTCTGTGTAGAATCAGTCTTTTAGCACTTCTCCTGAAATCTTAAGGGCGTAGCGTAAGGTATGAATTCTTTATCACTTATAAGATATAAGAAATTTTGGATGCTTTGGATATTATGTATGGAATTGTGATCCGGGCGAAACTCATGTATTAATTTAGGCCTGTTAAATTCAGCAAGTACATATGAAAAGCATGTTTGTATGACTACGTGTGTCACGCCCCGACATTGTATAAATAGGGAAAGCATTTAATTTTCTTTATGGACCCGTAGGTTGCGACAGTTTGAAGTTCGATTCCGTCCCAAACATCAAATAGTATAATAACTTACAATCAGAGTAAGAGCAATCAAGGCTTATAAAATTTTTCAAACATAATAATTGTTACATCACATGGGAATCTTAAGGCACAACCTGCCTTGCAAAAATATATTAATATCTATTACATCAATCCTTATTATAAGTTCAGTTTATAATTAAAAGCAGAATTAAATCGTTTCTCTTCACGAGTAGTTGTTCTCAATTCGCATAATCGTATTTTCCATCTTGATCATAACCTGAAAAGCCTAGACATAAATGTCCAGGGCTCATCAATGCCGTCAGCTTTAAGAAGCTGGTGAGTATTAAAAACATATTTTTGTAATGTAAAATATACCTTCTTACCATTCCCGTTTCACAGGTTTATTATTCAACATGTAAGACATACATGAGTGAATTCGTATTTAAACAGAAACAAAAGGACAACTTAAAAATATTCAATAAATACCACATGTGACCGTGCATGATACAATGCAGCCAACTCATCTCACTGACTCTTTTTCTTCGACCACGAAACCCAACACAAACGGTTCCCCTGAACCACCAGCCCACGATCGTTAGGTTTAGAATGTCTGTTAATATTTCTACCATATCCAAGTCGGCCTGGACGTACCTAGGCATTCAAAGTTATAGTAACCTAATTGGTCTACCATATCCGAGACGGCCTGGACACGATCGGACTGGCCTGCCGTATTAGAGTCAATCTGGGCTCAATCCCTCTTAATTAACCTCCCGTATCTGAGTCGGCCTAGGATAATTAAGGCTATAACATAATGTTGATTGCCCTACCATATCTGAGTCAGCCTGGGCTCAATCCTTCCTAATTAACCTGCCGTATCTGAGTCATAAAGGTTGCCACGAAACATAGCTCGCACTCTCGACTCTTCTCAACTCACCATCACACACCATGCTTGTCAACTCGATTTTAACATATATGTCCTATGACTTATGTGGGCAATCCATAATTACTGGAAAGTAACAACAAATGAGCGTACGAGAAATCAAGTCTTTTAAACTTAATCTTTTAAAAACAAAGTCTGAAATAACATATTTCCCAAACTTTGCCTTAAAAACCTTTAAAATTTTTCCAAACAGTTCCTTAAATGAAAACAGAAAAAAGCATAAAAATGCCTAGTCGTGCGAGCGGGTCGCTCGCAAGAGATGTTGCTCGCGCGATACGCGTATTTTTTTTATTTTCTTTTAAAATTTCTAGAATAGTTAAAATTTCCCAAGTCCGCTCGCGCGAGTCGTGCGCGCGAAATGTTACAGAGTCGTGTTCTTAAAACTTTTTCTCCCCTGTTTCAGTTTTTGGACTGGTTTTTGACCCATTTTCAATTTCGAACTTAAACATGACATGTAATATATGGTTCTCTTCATTTTTCCACAGGATCGCGAATACGCGATCAAATTAAATCAATTCGGCCTGTAGCTCTCAAAATTTACGTAAAACCAACAGGTAACGAAATTTCAATCTTAATATACTTTATGATATGAATGAAATAGGCTCTGTAATTTAAAACACAAATTCTAGGAACTAAAACCTTTCATAATCATCGTTCAAAACGAATTTTGGTTGAGTTTTACAAAATCACCATTTTCATGCTATAAAAGCTTAAAAATCAAATTCAACAATGGCATCACATAATCAGGCTATATAAACTTCAGTTAAAGTATGGATTACATTCTAAGTGAGTTTAGAATATTCACTGTGATTGGAGTTTGAATGGTTGTTGAGAAAGAAAATCAAAATAAGGAACCCACTTGTGAACTTTGGCTACGGTGATGTGAAGCTTTCTCTCTCTAGAATTTCTGTCAATTCTCTGTGTATCTCTCTCTCTCTTACTCTCTATATATTTTTTAGTTTGTAACCCAGAATGTATGAGTTATATAGAACTCACAACTTGGTATCCAAGTTGTAAATTGTGAGCCTTCCTCTACAAACTCAAATTAGTTTTTCAATTTACATATATACATAATATACACATCATATATATATGTATACATATATGTTATAATCTGAATGTGGGTGTTATCTTAGCTACCTAGGGGCCAATTATAGGTTGTTTGGCAAATTCGCTTATGGCACTAATATAGCACACACACATGATGCACTCCCAAACAGGTCCCAACATAATGATTGGTTATATTTAATGAGTATAAAGCATATGTCAAATCCTGATTGACGTAGATTCCAAAATTTAAGGGAGTCATCACGGTGCAGACAGTTTTTCGTTTGTTAACAGATATTTTCGTGGCGTTCGTAGTCGCGATAAAAATACAGAAAATTATATTAGCGTATGAAATAAATTACTGGTTGTATCAAAAAACAGTTTGAATCCACAGTAAACATTTTCTTTGTCTTGAAAATACAATTGTGAAATCACAACATAGGTATTCCTAAATTTATAAGAATTAGAGTTTGAACCCAAATAAAGAATTTATATTAAATCAAACAAGTAATAGGAATATAATACTGAAATTACATTTAGCAATTAAATGAAAATACAGGTTGTTACATCCTCCCCCCCTTAAACAGGATTTCGCCCCGAAATCTAGACTAACTAGTCATGAAATAACTTTGGGTACTTCTTCCTCATATCAGCTTCGAATTCCCACGAGGCTTCATTCTCGTCATGGTGATTCCACTGAACTTTCACCAATGAGATGTCCTTCCTTCTAAACTTCTTAATACTTTGATCTAGAATTTCCTGGGCCTCTCTGTGGATACCGACATTTGGGCCCACTTTTAATTTTAAAACAATTTTCAAATTCAAATTCAAAGAGTCGCTACTTAATTTTTTTTAGGAAAATTAAGAAACCATTTTTAAAAGAAACCGATCTTTTGCGAAACCAAAGATAATCTGGGTCCGGGGATTATGGAATGAGAGGGGAAGGAGCCCGACGGACTAAAACACCCCCTCTCATCCTATCTCATGATAGGCCTCTACTTAACATCCTTTTTAATCGAATTAATAATCTAAGTGTGCCTCAACTAATACATATATACATATACATTACAAAAGCATATTGAAAAGAGTGTAAGATTGCTAACGATAAAATATCATTCATAATCCACATAATTCAAGTAGCAAGCAAAATGATGTGCAAGTAGGGAACTAGAGAACTTACCCGGGATCCATCCGCGAAATGGGAAATGTGCAATGCATACAAAGAATAGAAACCCTAAGAAAAATGTCTCTAGTCACATATACACATAAGGCAAGACCTAAGCTAAGGTGTCGCGCATGGAGTCGAAAATCAATAAAATCAAAGAATAGAACAAACTAGAGAACGATTGAGAAATTGTACCTCAAATGCGCTACAAAACAAAGAGTTAGTCCACATGCTTCACACAATAATATGGCATCGAATAATCAATCCTAAATCTCTAGCTTAGATCTATCAATTAGAGGAAGAATTGATAAAACTATGAATTCCTTTCGATTAGTTGGAGTCATAGCATCTCTATAGATGCACAAGTCTCAACTAAGAGCCAATGTGATGTCTATATAGGGGTGCTATAATCCCAACATGATCATAAGGAATCCATAGTTATGTTCAATTTAGTTCAACTAAGTCCAACTTTATCCAATAACTAGTCCTAATCATAAGCATCAATGTACATAGATGAATGAATGATCATGAACAAGAATGAGATGTGAATTTATTCACTAATTTGGATCACTTAGCCTCTGGATTTAAGCTAAATTATCATTATTCAAAACATGATTTGGGTCCCAAGGCATTAGGGAACCATTTAAGTTGAAATCAATGAGATTAGACAAAATAGTGACTGTTTTTTCAAAATTACAGAGAGCAGACCAGATTTTAAAAGGTAGATAACCATACTTTCAACGGTTGGATCTTAATGATTGTTGAATATGATATGCCTCTGTGAGTCTAGTTTCTAACACAAAAAAAAAAATCAAGGTTTGAACGGTTAGATCTCTGGGAATATTGAAAAAGCTAGACATCACTCAGGAATCTGCAACTCTCTGTCCAGAGATCTTGTAAAATTTTCTAAAAATAGTAAGAAAATGAGAAACACTTAGATCTTTTTAGGGTATCTTCCTAACACATTAAGGTACTTAGAAAAAATTATTTGAGACCCGGAAAACTCCATTAAGGTTCTGATTTATTTATTTCAAAATGGACTTACTGTTCTGAAATTTTGGACAGAGAGTTGCATGTTTTTAAATCATTAGACCAAACCATCTTAGATATGGAATTTCATCAAAACAAAAATTACAGAGGTACTTAAATGGGTTATGAACATCCTTCAATTGGTCTCATCCAATTCCAATGAACCATGATCCTATAGAAAATCTTTGATCACAATTGGTTTATGGATTCACTGCACCTTTGTTAGATTAATGTTCATAGTTCAAATCAAGCTTGATCCATGATCCTAGAGAGAACTAGGATCAAGTATGATTATGATCATTGGAGTAAATAATGAAACATGAAGAAATTCATAGATTTAGCATTAATGGATTCCCATCATAGATCTCATAACAAGAGAATCCTAAGGTCTTACTCAATCTTATGAACTCTTGAATATTCAAGTTCTCTAGATTCCAACCAACAAACTATGAAAACTTACATCTAAATCCTCTCTCAAACATATGATCCTTGAGAAATTTAGAACTACGATATACTATTCTCCTCTCAAATTGATGATCCTTGGAGACTCAATGAGACCTAAATTTACTCAAATCTCCATGGATTATAGTATGGATTCCATAAGATTCATAATAGGGAGACCCAAGTCATGAGTTAAGACTTGATTTCAGCCAACTACATGTAGAGATGATCATGATCCACTTTAATCCCCATATAAATCATAGGATCATAGGGAACTAGAGGATCAATCTCAAAGAAATCTAATGAGATATTGAAGATCTCATAGATCTCTTGAGAAGAATATAAACCAAAGAAAAGAAATAAAAGGTTATTTGAAAATTTCAAGTCAAAACTCTTTTATTCATAAATCCAAAGCTCTATTTTGGATCCAAATTAGCGAAACATTATGAAATTCAATCACAAGCTCTAAGTGGTGTGTGATGAAATGGGGTAGGAAGAGAGGTTTTGAAAATGTGTAAAGTTCCTAGAACTATGAACTTGTGATTGAACTCACCTAATTCTACCAAGGATTGAGAGGTTACCTCTATGACCTCAAGGATTTCTTCAATTTCTTGGGAAGCTCTTCCACAATCTTAAAGGTTAAATGGGTAACATATCAAGGTTAAATGGGTAAATTCGGGTGGAAACCCATGTGTAAAGTTTTCTTCTAGAACATGTGAGAAAAGCAGTCTGTTACAGTTTGCGACACTCGATGGCTGCCGGCGGCATTCACTGAATGCCGGGTGGTACTCAATGAGTGCCGGCGCGACACTCAGTGAGTGCTGCCGGCTTTCCAGCGTGCCGGGGCTAACAGAATTTTGCCCTCTCTTTAATTTTCAACATATACAATGACATAAACCTAATTTATCTAGTAAAGTATATACTTATGTACTTATATTTGCAAAGTACCTTATTAAAATGTACCCATATACATGGTATACATTCCTATATATCCTTTTATTTCTTTTTTTCTTTTCTTTTCTTTTCAAGACTTTTGTTCAAAATTTGTTTTTTCACTTTCTCCTTATATATATTAGAACTCTTTCTTTCTTATCTTTTATTTTATATATCTTGTTATTATTACTATATATTTATATACATATATTCTTTTTGAAGGTATTCTCAGACTAGTTTCCTCACACGTTCTTCAACATTCGGGTTCCTCCCGAATACCCAATTTCTCCTTCTTCGATTTTTTTTTCTTTGATTTTGAAACTTTACTTGAAGAATCTTTGAAGAATTTGAATTCTCTAAAAAATCTTTGAATTTTACCGGTTGTCATCATCATTGGTCTTAAGAGGTAACCAATCCCTAGATTTGACGTTTGGTCAAAATCGAGGTGTCTACAGTTTGCTCCTCTTCGGCAGAGCTTGTAAAGCAACGCACATTACAAGTGAATGTCGAAGCTTGTGTGAAAGACAAGCCTTTGACCAAGCGGTCGAATCCAGGAAAGAAACTAAAAGTGCGTTGCAAAAATCGGGTGCGCGGAGCCAAAAGCTGGTCGTGCTCAATGGTGAGCTACCTATGTATCCTTGGAGGAATCAGACCAGAATGTAGTTCGGGTAAGGGATCAAACACACGTAATCACAAATATGCATACGGATGAATGTATCTATCCTGTCGTGATGCACGTGCTCAAGAAAATTTATGCTCCATGTTCTCAGGTTCAATGACTTAGGACAATGCTACTCCTTATAGTGGCAAAACGTACCTTTTTGTCTTGAAATTCTTCTATGCTGATGACGTCCTATCTGGGGAAAGTCGTGACTGTCATTTTTTATGAGAATACTAGTCGACTGAGATGCGCTTTGCGTCTTATACTCCGGTGCCGAATCAGGAAGTATGCTGAAAGACTGAGATGCGCTTTGCGTCTTATACTCCGGTGTCTTATAAGGATCATCTGATCGACTGAGATGCTCTTTGCGTCTTATACTCTGGTGCCGAATCAGGAAATGTGCTGAAAGAAGTATGAGCTAGATCACACCACTTTTCCATTCTCAGATTCTCCTTTTGACTATGGACATGCTCAGAGGCTTTCCGGTACATCCGATGATTAGATTGTATGGTTTGGAGCTTGATCTGCTGAGGATATTTACATGATTTTGTTCCTTCTGAGAATATTACTCAATCACTGTTCAATTTTCTTGGCAGAATGGGATCTGACTTCCTGACCTCCATGCTATTACCCTTCTTTTGAAATTTCCAATTCTTGTTGATCCCTCTGAGGAATGTATCTTTCAGATTCCAAGAAGGTAGACTCAAAACTGAACAGAGACACACATATTTCGTGACTAATTCTGCTTTCTTTTATTTGCACTTTTCTGATTAATTTTGGAAAATTATCATCTCATAGTTTTTTTTCTTTTCCCCTTTTTTTTTTGCATCTTCCTTTACGACTGACTTTATGATAATGAAGAACTCTTCTTTTCATGTTTCTTTCCATCTTAAATCAATTTCAGATTTATGCATGAAAACCATAAGCTCTTATCCTTAAGAATCTTCAGGATGTCCACATTTGGTCCTTATTCGGAAAGCCAGTGAACTTAAAGATATCTTATCTGGCAAACGACAGTTTGCCCCTAGTTTGATAGGGGGCTTGGGAATGCTAGGCAAACAAAGTTTGCCCCTGGTTTGAGGGAGGTGACGTGGCTTTTGGGTAAATGATAATTTGCCCCAGGCTTTCAAGGTAGTTTTATGAATTGATTAGGTTTCTTCTTTGGACCGAGGGCCTTGGAAGACCCGCCTACTTATCCCCGAATGGGCATCAGGTCCTATAGTAGTTCAGTCGGGGACTGAAAGAAGTACAAGGATGATTGTATGAGTGCGATTGTGACCGAACCTTGTAGGCTGCCTACGTATCCCCGAATGGAAATCAGGTCAAAACGTAGTTCATCAATTCTGGAGGTCTTTGAAAGATAAGGCTTTAAGAATTTGTGGGCTTTTCGAGCCATGTTGCCATTTTGGTCCAGTGAGTGCGTGTCACTTGTGGTAACCCTTGTATAGCATGATGAACTTTTCTTTTTTTTTTTTCTTTTTTTTTTTCTTTTTTCTCTTTTTTTTTTGACGGTTGATTCTTTTTCGTTTTCACTAACCAGTCAATCCTTATCATCCTCATAGCTCATTGTGCTTTTAATCATACTCTATCATCAACACTCTAAATCTCTCTGTGTGTTTGTTTTTTTTTTTAAAGATATCTCTTCATTCATTTTTTTTGACAACTCTTGTACTCATGATGTACTTGAAGTGCTCAAGAATCTTCAATCTCATTTGTTCTTTCCTTTCCCTTTCCTTTCTCTTCTCTGTCTCACACTCTTCTATTCATGATTTTGGCTGGCTAGGATTCAGATTTTTGAAACCAACACGCATCTTTCTTCTTCTTCTTCTTTTTTTTTTTTTTTTTTTTTTTGTCTAAGCGCCCTTTTGGGTTTTCATCCTAGCGAGTTCTCTTTCTTTTTCTTTTTCTCTTTTCCTCATTTTTTTTTGAATAAAAGCTTATTTAAAACATCTGGCTACCGCTCAGGGACCAAGTTTATGGCTTTAAACTGTGGGCTCATCTTTTAGGCTTGGTGTAAGGGGTGATGTTGGATAAGCTTCAGATTATTCTTGGCATATGATTATAGGGCCATGCGAAACATCCTTATATTCTTTAGTAATGAGATCAAGTTTATGCTTTCATCTTTATTGAATGAAATACGGAAAGAATCACTTTTGAGAATCTTCTTCATTTCCTAAGTCAATTGTTAAGGTTTCCTCAATGATTTTGCATGCAAGTTCATTTCCTTTTCCACAGTTATTATAATTATTAAGCGCAATCAAGTAAGCAGAATCAGTCATTTTCATTGATTAGCATAGATTAAAAGAGTTTGGCTCATGCTGGCCATTACAGACTTTCGGGGTAGGGGAATCCTATCACTAGACTCGAGGACCTATTGGCGAATCTCCTGGTTCTGTCTCTCCTTCATTTCCTGGCTTTTCCTTCCTTGCTTTATCTTCCTTTATTTCTTCATTCTGTATTTCTCTCGTCTGGTCTTTCCCAATCTTCACTTCCATGATCTTCTTTGGATTGTTCTCCTCGGTCTTACTGCCTTCTTCATTAAAGAGATTCCTCATGGCCAGGCCATCCAGTGCACAAATCCAATCTTGGATAGACATAGGTTCTGTGGGTGCTTGTAGGTATGGATCTTCATAGTCAACGAACTCATGTAAGAAAAAGATCTCAAACAGCCACAGTAGGGGAAATATCCTCCTTTCTTGATGAAATGCTTATGTAACGCTTGTCCTTCTTCTTTATTTTCTCCAAGATCATTCTCTTTCCCTTTTTTCAAATCGTTCCCATCTAACCCATGTAGCTCAGCATGATTGACCACTTCTTCAGCATTTCCCTCTTTTTCTCCTTCAGACAACATACCATCTGTGTCACTGTACACCTCCTCCTCCCAAATAGAGTTATCAGTAGGATTGTTTGGATCCTACCAATTGATTTGGAGGATTTCATTGTCCATATCTTCCTCAAATGCTTGTTCCTCTTCTCCTCCAATCAGCCAATCCTCTTTCTCAACTGCTATAAGGTATATTCTCTAATCTTCTGGGAACTCATAAGTTTTGACAGCTTATCCTACTGGCACAATCAATACGGATGGGTCGAAGGCTTCCTTCTCAGCATTTAAGGAGTTGATGTTTCGTGGTAGTGGTACAGCGTGATGGTTAGGGATCGGGTTCCGGGTCACATGCGGCTGATCTGCAGGCGGAGGAGAAATGGTCTTGTTATCAATCAGATTTTGTACCTCATGCCTTAGCCTCATGCATCGATCAGTTGTATGGCCATGAGCCTGGTGGAATTCATAGTAGAGGTTTGCATTGAAGCCTGTTGGGAGGGGATCATGCATTGGCCTTGGGTCTAGCGGCTTTAGATATCCTTTTTCCATCAATCGCTTGAGAGTGGTGGTCAATGAGATCCCTAAATTAGTGAACTGACGAGGTTATCCCCCCAATCTCGGTCTTGGTGCACTTTTCTTGCTCAAAACATTGACATCAGTCTCTACCTGGTTTCTCGTGTTCCCTCCATAAAACGGTCTTCTAGAGCGGTTCCCCTGGGATTCCTCCTTCATAATCCTTCCATCCTTGATTGTATCTTCGATCCTGGTTCCAATTTCAAATAATTCTGCAAAGGTATGAATGCACTGGTACATGAGTTTCTCCTGATAGATGCTCTGGAGGTTTTTTATTACAATCTGGATCTGTTCCTTCTCTGGAGGCCGTTGAGTCATTTTTGCAACCTTCCCCCTCCATCGCGACAAGAATTCAGCAAACGACTCTCTATTCTCTTGCGTAGTCGTCTCTGGATCTCTCACAGTTACATCAAGCTCTTGATTGTATTCATATTGGGTGACAAAAGCCTTCACCACTTCCTCCCATATGCGACTCTTGCTTGGCTCTAATGTGAAATACTAGGATAAAGCTGCCCCAGTCAAAGTTTGCTGAAACAGCATGGCCATCATGGCAGGACTCAGACCACTTGGCTGAAAAGCCCCGATGCACATCCTCACGTGGTTTCTAGGATTGCCAGAACCATCAAACTTATTTATCTCTGGCATCTTGAAACCAACTGGAAGCTTTTCCCTAGTCCCCTCAAATAAACCTTCTAGCTCTAGCAGATAGCTGTCAACCCCGTTGGATTTGCGGACAACTTTCTCTAGCTTTTCTACCTTCTCCTTCATCTCGATATGGTATTTCTCAGCTTTCTCCATCTTCTCCCTTTCTGCCCTAGGTATATCAGCTCTAGGTGGTTCCGGATCCTCAAACCATTCATCTTCCATACCCTGAAAAGGTGGAGGATGAGGGTCGATTATCAGTGGATCAATTACCGGCCTCTGACGGGTCAATGTTTCCAACATGGCCATCATTTGGTCCATTCTCTCTTTCAATTGTGCTATTTCTGCAGCATGTTGTTCCTGATCCATTTCTCTTCTGTCTCTGGCTCTCTTCGTACTAACCTTGCACTCGAATCCCTGACCCAAACTGTCCTGGCGTTCAATGCTATCTTGCCTACAACCATTTTTTTTAAAATTTTTAATCAATTTTTAAACAACTTAAATTTTTTTTTAAATGCTTGGTGAAATTCTTATGAATGGCTCATATGTCACACGGATGCGATGCATGTGTGTGTGTGTGTGTGTGTGTGTGTGTGTGTGTGTGTGTGCCTATTCTATATGCAAAAGAAAGAAAAATTCTAGTCCTAGCACATACAACATATAAGAACATAAAATCCTCCTCCATGTCAAGTGCGCTCATTTCTCTTATCATTGTGATCCTCATTACCCTTTTGAAGGTTGGATATTTTTGAAAAATTTTGAATTTCACTTAAAAAGTATATCTTGGGTGATGTGATCCTTTTGAAAACAATTCTTGGATTTTTTTTTTTTGAAAATGAGAATGTTAAACGCTCAACAAAGATGAGTGGATTAAAATTTTGCTTTGAAATTTATTTGAGAAGCATTTCTCCCATAAACGATTCCTGAGTTTTTTTGGATTTTCCCTCTGAAAGTGAGGACGTGAAAACATTTGTCAATAAAAGATGATTGTGTTTCACTTGATTAAAGAAAATAAATCTTGGACTTTCCTTTGAAAGGGTGATTTTTCAAAACAATTTTTTTTTGGATAAAAGATGATGATTAATCAAAAATATGTCATAAACAATGACATTTGGGTTCTTGGGTAGGAGTATCACATGATTAGATAATTATCGCACTTTTCATGAATTCACATGCATACAAGGTCAATGATGCTTAGCTAACAAAATAGAAGAAGTGTAATCTTTTAATCAAGATTCGACATCTTCTCAAATGTCATGAGACATGAAGAGGAATTGCTCAAAAGCGATTAAAAGGTTATACATTCTATATTAAGCAAGCATCGTCATCATCTCAAATAATCCCTTCCAGGCATACAAACTCCCTAGCATATAATCTTAATCAAGAATTGATTTTCTATTTTTGAAAGGTTCTATAGAAGCTATCATGCAAAGGCCGGGTTTTGGTCAAATAAGGGACCCTTGACACACACCCGATAGGATGCTTCATATACCAATATATGGTACGAGATCAAGGGTGATCACACGATCCCATGATGGCTTGACCGACCGGGTTGCCCCGAGCCTCCAAGGTCATAGTTTCATGCAATCGACTGGCTGGACATGCAAGTGCAATGCAACTGACACACAAAAATTAATTAATTCGATTAAAAAGATGCTTTCAAGTCTAATCCTCGAGTGAACCAAAAATCAGAAATTCTGGTCTGCGAAACTAGAGATTCTGGGTTCGATCCCCAGCAGAGTCGTCAGACTGTGGATACCGGTATTTGGGCCCACTTTTAATTTTAAAACAATTTTCAATTTCAAATTCAAAGAGTCGCCACTTAATTTTTTTTTTTAGGAAAATTAAGAAACCATTTTTAAAAGCAACCGATCTTTTGCGAAACCAAAGATAATCTGGGTTCGGGGATTATGGAATGAGAGGGGAAGGAGCCCGACGGACTAAAACACCCCCTCTCATCCTATCTCATGATAGGCCTCTACTCAACATCCTTTTTAATCGAATTAATAATCTAAGTGTGCCTCAACTAATACATATATACATATATATTACAAAAGCATATTGAAAAGGGTGTAAGATTGCTAACGATAAAATATCATTCATAATCCACATAATTCAAGTAGCAAGCAAAATAATGTGCAAGTAGGGAACTAGAGAACTTACCCGGGATCCATCCGCGAAATGGGAAATGTGCAATGCATACAAAGAATAGAAACCCTAAGAAAAATGTCTCTAATCACATATACACATAAGGCAAGACCTAAGCTAAGGTGTCGCGCATGGAGTCGAAAATCAATAAAATCAAAGAATAGAACAAACTAGAGAACGATTGAGAAATTGTACCTCAAATGCGCTACAAAACAAAGAGTTAGTCCACATGCTTCACACAATAATATGGCATCGAATAATCAATCCTAAATCTCTAGCTTAGATCTATCAATTAGAGGAAGAATTGATAAAACTATGAATTCCTTTCGATTAGTTGGAGTCATAGCATCTCTATAGATGCACAAGTCTCAACTAAGAGCCAATGTGATGTCTATATAGGGGTGCTATAATACCAACATGATCATAAGGAATTCATGGTTATGTTCAATTTAGTTCAACTAAGTCCAACTTTATCCAATAACTAGTCCTAATCATAAGCATCAATGTACATGGATGAATGAATGATCATGAACAAGAATGAGATGTGAATTTATTCACTAATTTGGATCACTTAGCCTCTGGATCTAAGCTAAATTATCATTATTCAAAACATGATTTGGGTCCCAAGACATTAGGGAACCATTTAAGTTGAAATCAATGAGATTAGACAAAACAATGACTATTTTTCCAAAATTATAGAGAGCAAACCAGATTTTAAAAGGTAGAAAAACTATACTTTCAACGGTTGGATCTTAATGATTTTTGAATATGATATGCCTCTGTGAGTCTAGTTTCTAACCCAAAAAGAAAATCAAGGTTTGAACAGTTAGATCTCTGGAAATATGGAAAACACTAGACATCACTCAGGAATCTGCAACTCTCTGTCCAGAGATCTTGTACGATTTTCTAAAAGTAGTAAAAAAAATGAGAAACACTTAGATATTTTTAGGGTATCTTTCTAACACATTAAGGTACTTAGGAAAAAATTATTTGAGACCTGGGAAACTCTATTAAGGTTCTGATTTATTTATTTCAAAACAGAATTACTGTTCTGAAATTTTGGATAGAGAGTTGCTTGTTTTGAAATCATAAGACCAAACCATCTTAGACATGGAATTTCATCAAAACAAAAATTACAGAGGTACTTAAATGGGTTATGAACATCCTTCAATTGGTCTCATCCAATTCCAATGAACCATGATCCTATAGAAAATCTTTGATCACAATTGGTTTATGGATTCACTGCACCTTTGCTAGATTAATGTTCATAGTTCAAATCAAGCTTGATCCATGATCCTAGAGAGAACTAGGATCAAGTATGATTATGATCATTGGAGTAAATAATGAAACATGAAGAAATTCATAGATTTAGCCTTAATGGATTCCCATCATAGATCTCATAACAAGAGAATCCTAAGGTCTTACTCAATCTTATGAACTCTTGAATATTCAAGTTCTCTAGATTCCAACTAACAAACTATGAAAACTTACATATAAATCCTCTCTCAAACATATGATCCTTGAGGAATTTAGAACTATGATATACTATTCTCCTCTCAAATTGATGATCCTTGGAGACTCAATGAGACCTAAATTTACTCAAATTTCCATGTAATATAGTATGGATTCCATAAGATTCCTAATAGGGAGACCCAAGTCATGAGTTAAGACTTGAATTCAACCAACTACATGTAGAGATGATCATGATCCACTTTAATCCCCATATAAATCATAGGATCATAGGGAACTAGAGGATCAATCTCAAAGAAATCTAATGAGATATTGAAGATCTCATAGATCTCTTGAGAAGAATACAAACCAAAGAAAAGAAATCAAAGGTTATTTGAAAATTTCAAGTCAAAACTCTTTTATTCATAAATCCAAAGCTCTATTTTGGATCCAAATTAGCGAAACATTATGAAATTCAATCACAAGCTCTAAGTGGTGTGTGATGAAATGGGGTAGAAAGAGAGGTTTTGAAAATGTGTAAAGTTCCTAGAACTATGAACTTGTGATTGAACTCACCTAATTCTACCAAGGATTGAGAGGTTACCTCTATGACTTCAAGGATTTCTTCGATTTCTTGGGAAGCTCTTCCACAATCTTCAAATTCTCCCTCCAATTCTTCAAGAAAACTCCTCTTTCTTCTCCCAATTTTCTCTCTATTATATCTCTCTCTCTCTCTTGTATCTCTCTAAGATTTTTAGTGAAAAATTTAAAAGTAAGAGTAAAAGTCTCCATGAAGGAGATGAAGACCTGTTTATATGGACCAACATATCAAGATTAAATGGGTAAATTTGGGTGGAAACCCATGTGCAAAGTTTTCTTCTAGAACATGTGAGAAAAGCAGTCTATTACAGTTCGTGGCAGTCGATGGCTGCCAGCGGCATTCACTGAATGCCGGGCGGCACTCACTGAATGCCGGCGGCTTTCCCGCGTGCCGGGGCTAACAGAATTTTGCCCTCTCTTTAATTTTCAACATATACATTGACATAAACCTAATTTATCTAGTAAAGTATATACTTTTGTACTTATATTTGCAAAGTACCTTATTAAAATGTACCCATATGCATGGTATACATTCCTATATATCCTTTTATTTCTTTTTTTCTTTTCTTTTCAAGACTTTTTTTCAAAAAATTTTTTTCGCTTTCTCCTTATATATATATTAGAACTCTTTCTTTCTTATCTTTTATTTTATATATCTTATTATTATTACTACATATTTATATATATATATATATATATATTCTTTTTGAAGGTATTCTCAGACTAGTTTCCTCACATGTTCTTCAATGTTCGGGTTCCTCCCGAATACCCAATTTCTCCTTCTTCGATTTTTTTTCTTTGATTTTGAAACTTTACTTGAAGAATCTTTGAAGAATTTGAATTCTTTGGAAAATCTTCGAATTTTACCGGTCATCATCATCATTGGTCTTAAGAGCTAACCAATCCCTGGATTTGACGTTTGGTCAAAATCGGGGTGTCTACACTCTCCTTATAGGAAACGTCATGGCTTGTCTCGATATCATCAAAAATAACCACATGAGAGGTATCTCGTATATATTTCCTTAATATACTAACATGAAATACATAGTAAACCCCAAACATCTTTGGTGGTAGTACGAGTCGGTAAGCCCCTTTCCTGACACGATCCAAAATCTCAAACAGTCCGATGAAATGAGGGGCTAGCTTCCCAGTCTTCAGACCAAATCACACCATTCCTCGGGTTGGGAAAACTTTAAGAAGTAAGTGATCTCCAACACTGAATTCCAAATCCTTTCGGCGTCGATCGGCATAACTCTTATACCTACTTTGTGCAGTTCTCATCCTTTCTTTGACCAGAGAAATCTTCTCGTTAGTTTCTCTAACCAAATCTGGTCCCAGTAACTCTATGTCTCCGACCTCTGCCCAACATAATGGAGAACGACATGGTCGTCCGTACAATGCTTCGAATAAAGCTATCCCAATACTCGTGTGATAATTGTCATTATAAGTAAATTCAACCAAAGGCAAGTGTGTCTCCTAAGATTCCTCAAAATTGATAACACAAGCCCTAAGCATATCTTCCATGATTTGATTAACATGCTCAGTTTGCCCAACTGTTTGAGGGTAAAAGCAGTACTCATTTTTAGTGAGGTTCCCATAGCTTCTGGAAGACTTTCCCAAAATCCAGAAGTAAAACGTGCGTCGCAGTCTGACACAATTGATACCGGTGCACCGTGAAGTCGCATAACTTGTTGTATGTACATCCGACTCATCTTTTCTATAGGATATGTCATACTATAAGCAATGAAGTGAGCAGACTTTGTCAATCAGTCCACAATTACCCAAATGGTGTCATGATTCTGCTATGACCTAGGTAGTCCCACTATAAAATCTATGGTGATATGTTCCCATTTCCACCCTGGAACAGGTAAGGGTTGCAATAATCCCAAAGGTCTCTGATGTTCGGCTTTTACCTATTGACACGTCAAACACTTAGAGACGAATTCAGCCACGTCCTTCTTTATAGCTTCCCACCAAAAATTTCTCTTCAAGTCCTTATACATTTTTGTTCCTCCCGGGTGAACTGTAAACCTCAACATATGTGCTTCTTCCAGAATGTCCTTTCTTAAATCTCTATTATCTGGTACACATAATTTGTCTCTGCACCTATGTCCCCCATCAATCCCTAATTTCCATTCTATCGGATCATTCTCTGACATCTTAACAAACCAAGTTTGAAACTTCTCATCTTCTTTCTGTGCTTCAATGATACGGCTAATAAGGGTGGGCTGTAAAATAAGACATCCAAAATGTTACCCTTCTCCTTCCTCAACAATTTATGCATCAAACTCAGCTATAGTCTCCAATGCTCACCATTCCCTAATCATCAAGGAGTCAATTATTCCACGTGCTTACCGACTCAATGCATCAGTGACCACAGTAACTTTTCCTGGATAGTATTCTAACGTGAAGTTGTAATCTTCAATCAGCTTCATCCATCTGCGTTGCCTCGTGTTTAACTTCTTCTACATAAACAAGTACTTAAGACTCTTGTGATTTGAAAACAAATCAAACTTCTCACCATAGAGATAATGTCTCTAAATCTTAAGTGCAAACACTACTGCTGCCAATTCCAAATCATGGGTAGGGTAATTCAACTCATTCAGTTTCAATTGTCTAGATCCATAGGCAATAACTCTATCATCTTGCATAAGTACACACCCCAATCCTTGATATGAAGCGTCACTAAAGATAATAAATTTCTCATTAGGCTTGGGTATAGTTAGCACCGGTGCTGTGGTGAGTCTCTCTTTCAACTCTAGAAAGGTGTGCTCATGCTTCTCTGTCCACTCAAATTTTTGAGCTTTCTTAGTTAGTCTGGTCAACAGTGCTGCTATCTTGAAAAATCCCTCAACAAACCTCCAGTAATAACTCACAAGTCCAAGGAAACTCCTAACCTCCGTAGGGTTGGTCGGTCTAACCCAGTTTGATATAGCATCTATCTTGGATGAATCTATAGAAATTCATTGGGATGATACCTTGTGTCCCAAAACTTTTACCTCTTGTAACCAAAACTCAACCTTACTGAATTTGGCATACAACCAGTGGTCCTTAAGCGTTTGCATCATAATCTGTAGATGTTGCTCGTTCTCTCCCTCTAACTTAGAATAGATCAAAATATCATCTATGAAGACAACGGCAAATTGATCCAAATAAGGCTTGAACACTCAGTTCATCAAATCCATAAACACAGAAAGGGCATTCGTCATTCCGAAAGGCATTACTAAAAACTCATAGTGACCATACCTGGTTCTGAAGTTAGTTTTAGGTATGTCTTCTTTTCGTACCTTTAACTGATGATATCCCAACCATAGATCTATCTTGGAGAATGTTGTGGCTCCTTGTACTTGATCAAACAAATCATCGATTCAGGGTAAGGGATACTTATCCTTGATAGTCACTCAGTTCAACTCTCGATAATCAATGCACAACCGAAGTGTTCCATCCTTCTTCTTCAAGAATAACACTAGTGCTCTCCAAGGTGATGTTCTTTGGGCGAATGAAACCTAAATTCTCGAGTTCCTGAACCTTTTCTGTTAATTCTGACAGTTCGGTAGGGGCCATCCTGTAGGGAACTTTAGTGATTGGTGTAGTATCAGGTATAAGTTCAATACAGAACTCTATACTCCTCTCAGGCGGTAAATCAGAATTTTCTTGAAATACTTCCTTGAAGTCCTTGACTACAGGTATGGATGACACTGTCACTTCTGTACTAGCGACTTTGATGTTTACTAAGCATATTGTGAGGAACATATCTCCTAAAGGGTTATACTAGAAATCAAAGGATTGATTTCCATTGTAAGAGAATGTAATTCTTTTCCTCGCACGATCTAACTTTAATTTATTCTAAGTGAGCCAATCCATCCCTAGGATTATGTCAAATTCCTTCATTGATAGGACAATAAACCTTACAAGGATCTCACAGTCTCCTAATCCTAGAGGATAATCCTTGCACACATGTCCTAACCTGACTGTGGCTCCTAATGGTGAGGTAGCCTTCAAAGCCTTATCTAGACGGTGAGGTAGAATCCCAATCTCTGAATGGTCTTAACAGATATGAATGAAAGTGCAGCATCCGTGTCGAATAAAACTTTAACATGGGAGTTAAATAATGTTAATGTACCTTCCACCGCTTGTTGTTTGAGCTGTTCTTCTTCAAAGTTTCCTTCTTCATAAATAGTTTCATCATACTTGGTAGCATCAAGAATAATAGCATTCAAGCGAGTATGATCTTGCTAACTATATGTCACTCATTTAGGAGCAGTGTAGTACTTGCTGATGTGACTAGGTTCACCACAATTATAGTAGACTATATCCTAATGGTCGTTGTGCTTATGTGCCTTGCAGTCTTGAGCCAAATGATCGGGAGTGCCATAGTTAGTGCATTTTCCAGCACTGCCTCCCTCTCCTGCTCGGGGCTGAGCTAGATATGTATTAGGTTGGGGTTTCTTACTCCCATTAAAACTTTTTTTTACCCTTGGGTACGATACATCGGTGGCTTATTCCCAGTATTACCTCTCAGAGGCGGTTGGAAGTCAAATTATTTGCGGTTCACACGAGCATCTTCTTCTAAATCAGTAGCCAAGCCATCTAGTCCCTCAAATGATTTATCCATGTGGCCAATAGTCAGGCGACAAATTTGCGGTATCAGTCCTTGATTACACTAGCGTATTTTCTTCTCTTTTATATCAACCATATAAGGAGCAAACCAAGATAGCCTTTTGAATTGCGTAGTGTATTCGTGCACTGATTTATTCCCCTGAGTCAGATCCATGAATTACTTCTCCCTTCCTCTTAGTAGGTGGGAAGTACTTTTATGAAAATCTTTCCTTAAACATAGTCCAAGTCATCCCTACAGTAGCTTTATTCCCGATGGTGGCTTTTACTGAGTCCCACCAATTTGCGTCGGCATCGATTAGTTGAAAGGTAGCTTACCTTTTCTTTTCCAAATCACTACACTGAACTGCTTTGAACACACGGTCCATCTGCCTCAACCACTGTTCAGCCTTCTAGGGTTCTACAATTCTCGCAAACTGTTCAGGCCGCAATGCACGGAATCTCTCGAGCAGTTTGTCCCCTGTTTGGCAGTCACATCAATTTTCATTTGGATTCCCAATCCTTTAGAGGCGTCGGACAAATGCTTTAAACATTCCCATAGGGTCGGCTGCCAAAGGCACCTCCTCGATCAGATTCCTATTCCTCCTTGGTCTTCCAACCATTCTATATATATATCATAACGATCAAAGAATTAGGATCATGAATCATTACCATAATGTAAATCAGTTTAGATTGCAACAATATCCAAAAATAGTATTTTCCATATATAACTTTATGTCAAGTGGTTAGATCAAAAGTATGACTAGTTCAGTGTCTACCCTATCTATATGGGTTAGGACATACATCGTCCATTGCATGAGTTAATACCAAAAATATAGGGTCATCGCCCTAAAGCTAGATGTATGTAATTACAATTGCAAAAATTTAGGGTCATGCATCAATATAGTTAATATGTACAAAGCTATATCTAACGTATCAAGCATCTCCATAGGTATCCATTTGAAGGTCCAATGAGTTGATGGGGCAGAAACACTAGACCTGAAATGGCTCACCCACAAAGAAGCTACTACTTTGCGAGCCTGGTGATGGAGCATGATCCATAACATCAACTTGACTAACATCTTCTCTGGCAAATCTGGTATAAGTGCTAGTTCTCCCTCGAGGTCGTCAGCAAAGTCATCTAAACCCCTACCTTTTTCCTCATCCTCGTCATCCTCCATAACAAAAGGGGCTACAATAACGACTCTGTCGTCAATACCTTAACAATGGGAATTACCGGATCCTCCACTGGAACAACTGGTGGGGGTATAGCTAGGTCTGTAAAGTGAGCCTGCATGATGTGAATCTCCAAGGGGAGGTAGAAGGCATCGATATTAACCAACCGAACAATCTCTAACAAAATCAACCGCTGAGCCTCTAAGAAGTGTAAAAGCTCTACACAAACCTGGGGTAAATCAACCAATCCCACTATATGGACCTGGTGCTACAAATCCAACTCAACTGCTGCTGCCTGCTACTCTTTCGTGGTGTAGGATTGCCCAATAAAAGCTGAAACCACTACCCTTGGTGTAACCCAGTGTCCTCCGAACAAGTCTGGTACAAATAGTGGCTGGACTAGATCCTTACCTGACAAAAATACACTAACTTATATCAAGTCTAATCTTAAAAAAGATTATCTTACGCGTTTGGGCTGCGGGATTGTCTTCATGTCGTATCATTGGGTGTGCGAAGCTTAAGCTAGCAGAATGTGGAATCGGGTCTATACTTGTAAACCCTAAGCTGGCTAAACTGTTCTGATAACCTGGCTCTGATACCACTAAATCCTACCATGCCCCGACGTTGTATAAATAGGAAAAGTATTTAGTTTCCTTATGGACCCATAGGTCGCGACAGTTTGAAGGATCGATTCTGTCCCAAACGTCAAACAGTATAATAACTCATAATCAGAGTAAAAGCAATCAAGGCTTATAAAATTTTTCAAACATAATGATTATTACAGTATGTGGGAATCTTAAGGAACAACCCACCTTGCAAAAAATATGAATATCTATTACATCAATCCTTATTACAAGTTCAGTTTATAATTAAAAGCAGAATTAAATCGTTTCTCTTCATGAGTAGTTGTTCTCAATTCATATAATCATATTGTCCATCCTGATCTTAACTTGAAAAGCCTAGACATAAATGTCCAGGGCTCATCAATGCCGTCAGCTTCAAGAAGCTGTTGAGTATAAAAAACATATGCTTGTAATGTAAAACATACCTTTTTGCCATTTTCGTTTCACATGTTTATTATTCAATATGTTAGAAATACATGAGTGAATTCATATTTAAATAGGAAAAAAAGACAACATAATAATATTCAATCAATATGACATGTGACCGTGCATAAAACAATGTAGCCAACTCATCTCACTGACTCTTTTACCTCGACTACGAAACCCAACTCAAATGATTCCCCTAAACCACCGGCTACGACCGTTGGGTTTAGAATTTCTATCGATATGTTTACCGTATCCGAGTCAGCCTGGATGTACCTAGACATTCAAGGTTATAATAACCCGATTAGTCTACCATATCCGAGTCGGCCTGGACACGGTAGGACTGGCCTGCCGTATCCGAGTCGACCTGAGCTCAATCCCTCTTAATTAACCTGCTGTATCCAAGTCGGTCTAGGATAATTAAGGTTATAATATAATGCTGATTAGCCTACCGCATTCGAGTTGACCTGGGCTCAATCCTCCTAATTAACCTGCCGTACCGAGTCAGCCCAGGATAATTAAAGTTGTCACAAAACAAAACTCACACTCTCCACTCTTCTTAACTCACCATCACACACCATGCATGTCAACTCGATTTTAACATGTATGCCCTATGACTTATGCGGGAAATCCATAATTATTGGAAAGTAACAAGAAACGAGGGTATGTGAAATCAAGTCTTTTTAACTTAATCTTTTAAAAACAGAGTCTGAAATAACCTATTCCCAAATAGTGCCTTAAAAACCTTTAAATTTTTTTCCAAATAGTTCCTTATATAAAAACAGACAAAAAGCATAAAAATGCCCAGTTGCGCGACTGGGTCGGTCGTGCGAGATGTCGCTCGCGTATTTTTTGATTTTCTTTTAAAAATTCCCAGGTCACACGCATGAAATGTTATATAATCGTCTTCTTCAACCTTTTTCTCCCCAATTTTAGTTTTTGGACTAGTTTTTGACCCATATTTAATTTCGAACATAAACATGACATGTAATATATGATTCTCTTCATTTTTCTGCAAGGATCGCGAATACGCGATCAAATTAAATCAATTCGACCCGTAGCTCTCAGAATTTACGTAAAACTGAGAAGTGACAAAATTTCAATCTTAATATACTTTATGATATGAACGAATTAGGCTCTGTAATTTGAAACACAACTTCTAGGAACTAAAACCTTTCATAATCATCTTTCAAAATGAATTTTGGTTGAGTTTTACAAAATCTCCATTTTCATGCTATGAAAGCTTAAAAATGAAATTCAACAATGGCATCACATAATCAAGCTTTGTAAACTGCAGTTAAAGTATGGATTACATTCTAAGTGAGTTTAGAATACTCACTGTGATTGGAGTTTCAATGGTTGTTGAGAAAGAAATCAAAATAAGGAACCCACTTGTGAACTTTGGCTATGGTGATGTGAAGCTTTCTCTCTCTAGAATTTTTATAAATTCTATGTGTATCTCTCTCTCTTACTCTCTGTATATTTTTTAGTTTGCAACCCAAAATGTGTGAGTTATATAGAACTCACAACTTGGGATCCAAGTTGTGAATTGTGAGCCTCACTCTACAAACTCAAATTATTTTTTCAATTTACATATGTACACAATATACACAGCATATACATGTATATGTATATGTTATAATCTAAATGTAGGAATTATCTTAGCTAACTAGGGGTCAATTATAGGTTGTTTGGCAAATTCGCTTATGGCACTAATATAGCACACACACATGATGCACTCCCAAACAAGCCCCAACACAATGATTGGTTAAATTTAATGAGTATAAAGCATATGTCAAATCCTGATTGACAAGATTCCAAAATCTGTGGGAGTTCATCATTGCGCGGGCAGTTTTCATTCAATAACAGATATATTTTAGTGGCGTTCGTAGTCGCGATAAAAATACAAAAAAATTTATTAGCATAGGAAATAAATTTCCAGTTGTATACAATACAGTTTGAATCCATAGTAAACATTTTCACCATCTTGAAAATGCAGTTGTGAAATTATTCCAAAATTTATAAGAATTAGAGTTTGAACCCAAATAAAGAATTTTTATTAAATCAAACAAGTAATAGGAATATAATATTGAAATTACATTTATCAATTAAATGAAAATACATGTTACAATGTGAGCATGCTACATGACTATGTGGGTTAAAGGGGAGTTTGGTACAAGTTCATGCCGGGGTAAGCCTCACGATGGTTAAGAGTTATAGTAGCGACGACTACTTGCTTGGTTTGGAAACTGGCCCAACTAGAGCAGTTGGGTGTAATGGTTGATAGACTTGATCTTGCTATTGGCATCGCAGTTTAAGACATTGGATTTGCCGACATATATACCAGATGGATGCGTATCTCTCTCCCAAGAGACTAATTGATGTGTTTAAGATGTTTAAAGCATGAATTACCATATATGCATATGTTAGAATTGTACATTCAGCATATAGCTGAGCACTGGAGACTTTCTTCATTGCAGGTAATAAGAAGAAAGAAAAGAAGAAGCGAGAAGAGTGAGACCGTTGGGATGGCGAGAATATTTTTGTATATGTTTTTGTTCCATTCCAAGAATGTAGTATGAGTTTTGAGAATTGGAAGCATGTTTAACCTGAACGTTGGAATGGATTTGTATTATTGTCAGTATACTTTAAAGATGTTGTAATGCAGTTAGGATCTCTATGATTTGAGTTTGGTATGTGTGGTTAATTCCGGAATAAGATTGAACAACCTTAGAAAGATGGAATTCTGCAGGATGTGCAGTAATTGGCAAAATAGTTGACTGGTCAGGGGTCCAGTCGCCTGGACACACTATTTAAACGAAAGATCTTCTTCAATTTTTAGAAAACAGTCGACTGGAGTTGAAAAATAGTCGACTGGATGGTGTATTAAAACAAGACTTTCTGCTCGATCCCATCCAGTCGATCGAATGGGTATCAGTTGACTAGATGTTTGACACCACAGTCCACTGGTTCCCCAACACAGTTGACTAGAATGCTGCTTTTAAAATAAATTGTTTTCTTTAAGTGGTTTTTATAGGAAAATTCTTTTATAACTCTGAAATTATGATTTCTATATGTTCTTTTTTGCTACTATGACCTTTAATTAAATTCGATGAGCCTTGGTGGCATGCCACATGTCCTAATTTCGCGTGTAGCGGGATGGGTCGTGATATTTATTGGTATCAGAGCTATAAGTTGGGAACGTTTGACAACAAGTAAAGTGTTGGGTGTGTTGACGTGTACTCTAGAATGCATCCACATACTGTAGAGATGTTTGATGTATACGGTATATTGTTATACATACATGTTCAAATTTGTTGGCATACATGTATAGTATTTATGCATTGCAGATGATAGGTTGAGAATCATGAGTGACAACCGGAAACAATCGCCATATACACGAATAGACCATTTGGCAGAGATGATGGGAGACATTAGAAACTTAGAACAGAGCATAGAAGAGTGGTTGCCTCCAACACCTCCTTTTGAGGCAGTGCCAATAGCCGTGGTATATGCACCTGAGAATCGGGGTGGGAGATCCGTGTTTGAACAATTTACAAGAAAAAAATAGATGGAGTTTCATGGGACATCAGACACTACACTAGCAGAGCACTGGGTGATGGATATGGAGAGGATTTTCAGATCTATTTTGTCGTCCGATGAGCTAAAAATTGATAACGCTAGTGACATGCTCAAGGGTGAAGCCTATAATTGGCAAGTAAACGCGTTGGATCAAGGGGCACCGATAACATGGGAAGGGTTCAGGGCAGAGTTTAATCTCTGATTCTTTCCATAAGCTGCACACAATGTGAAAAAGAGGGAGTTTGATAACCTTAAATAGGGAGACATGACTAATTCTGCGCGTAGCAGGATGAGTCATGACATTTATTGGTATTAGAGCTATAGGTAACAAAACTTTGGGAATGTTTGACGTCGAGTGGAGTGTTGAGTGTGTTGACGTATACTCTAGAATGCGTCCATATATGTAGAGATGTTTGATGCATATAGTATGTTGTTATACACACTTGTTCATATTTGTTGGCATACATGTATTATATTTATGCATTGCGGATGATAGGTTAAGAATTATGAGTGACAACTGGGAACAATCACCATATGCATAAATAGACCATTTGGAAAAGATGATGGGAGACATCAGAAACTTAGTACAGAGCATAGAAGAGTGGTTGCCTCCAACACCTCCTTTTGAGGCAGCGCCAATAGCCGTGGTATATGCACCTGAGAATCGGGGTGGGAGATCCCTGTCTGAACAGTTTACAAGAAAAAAATAGATGGAGTTTTACGGGACATCCAACACCACACTAGCAGAGAATTGGGTGATGGATATAGAGAGGATTTTCAGATCTATTTCGATGTCTGATGCTCTAAAATTGAGAACTCTAGTGACATGCTCAAGGGTGAAGCCGATAATTGGTGGGTAAACATGTTGGATCAAGGGGCACCGATAATGTGGGAAGGGTTCAAGGCAGAGTTTAATCACCCATTCTTTCCACGAGCTGCTCATAATACGAAGAAAAGGGAATTTGATAACCTTAAATAGGGAGACATGACTATGACTGAGTATACTTCCAAGTATAATGCCCTAATGAGATTAGGAAAAGGTTCAATGCCAATGGAAGAGGACAGAGCAAGAAAATTCAAAGAAGGACTGAGAGAGAACATCCGCCTAAGCATGGAGACATGTGAACATTCAACAGTTGGAGCAGTGCAACATACAATACTGGTGGCGAAAAGTAGAATAGAGAGGTCGAGACAGAATTAACAAGGAAAGAGGTATAATGAGGGTGGTTATCGAAACCAGGGTGGATCATTCAAGATGCCATTTGCACGGGGCTTTAGTGTTAGTTTTAGTGGACCTAGGAAGCCGGCGAGTAGCATACCATTGTGTCCAATCTGCAATCAAACACACATAGGCTGATGTTTTATGACGAACTTTCAGAATAAAATTCAAGGGATGAACAATGCTAGTTCTACACTTGATATGAGAGGTAAGTGCTATGACTGTGGGATGTTTGGACATCAATCTAGAGATTGCCCGAGGGAACATCCTCAGCAGGGGCTAGTTCTATGGCTTCAAGTGGTTCGAAGCCTAAGCAATCCAATGACAGGAGATAGGGGATAGAGAAACGTAAAAGGAGATCATTCTAGATGAATCCCCGAGATATGGCTACTACGGATACACTGGTCTTAGGTATCGTGCCTATATATTCGCATCTAGCACGCATACTTATTGATTTGGGATCTATGCATTCATTTGTGTCGCATCATTTTGTTGCACATTTGAATGTTAAATCGGCACCTTTAGGATATGAATTATCCATTACAGTACCTCTTAGTAAACTGGTAGTAACGTCTACGATATACAAGAATAGTGAGATCAGACTAGGCGAGAAGTTGATGACCGTAGACCTTATACTTCTTGTTATGAACCACTTTGACGTGATATTAGGAATGTATTGGTTATCTCTTAACCAAGCCATATAGATTATGAATAGAAGGAAGTTAATTTTCGATCACAGGTGCACAGGAACTTTTGTTTCCAAGGAAGTGGGGTTACACTACCACCAAATTTGATTTCGGCTATCCGAGCGGGTAAGTTATTGAGGAAGGGATGTCGAGGATTTCTGTGTTCAGTAATTGACACTATGGCAACCAAAATGAAAGTAGAAGACATTTTGATAGTACTAAGTATCCGGATGTATTTCCAGATGACTTGCCCGATGTCCTTATCGAGAGAGAGATTGAGTTCACCATTATGATAATGTCAGATTCAAGACTCGTATCAAATGGCACCCATAGAATTAAAAGAATTGAAAATCCAAATCACCGTGGGAAGGTCCAGTGTTGTTTGTAAAGAAGAAAGATGGTTCGATGCGTATGTGTGTCGATTATCGAGAATTGAACAAGTTGACAATCAAGAACAAATACCCATTGCCCAGAATCGACGATCTATTGGACCAACTTCATGGAGCGCAAGTGTTTTCGAAGATAGATTTGAGATCGGGTTATCATCAGTTGAAAGTAAAGTTGGAAATGTTTAGAAGATAGCTTTCAGAACGCGTTATGGACAGTAAGAGTTCCTAGTCATTCCATTTGGGGTTACCAATGCAACATCCGCGTTCATGGACCTTATGAACCGAGTCTTCAAGGACTACTTAGATGACTTTGTGATTGTATTCATAGACGATATTCGTATCTACTCTCCGAGTGAGGAGGAACACGAGAGACACTTGAGACTTATACTTCAGAGATTACGAGAGAAACGACTGTTTGGGAAGTTAAAGAAATGTGAACTCTGACTATCTAGTATTGCTTTTCCTGGTCATGTGATTGACAAGAATGACGTCTTAGTTGATCCTCATAAGGTAGAAGCTGTATCTAATTGGCAAAGACCGATTTTAGTGTTAGAAAGTTGAAGTTTCTTAGGATTAGCGGGATACTACCGTCGTTTTATTGAGAATTGTTTGAAGATTTCATTGCCTATGACAAAGTTGATGAGAAATGGTATTACTTTTAGTGGAGTTCAGGATGTGAAGACATTTTTCAAGAGTTAAAGTCGCAGTCGACAAGAGCATCTATCTTTACGATGCCATCTGGAACCGAAGGATTTGTGATCTATAGTGATGCTACGCATCAAGGCTTGGTGTGTGTACTTATGCAAGGTGGTAGTTTGATTGTAACAACCTAAAAATTCATATAAATTCTAGTTTCAATTTTCATATTTAATCTGTATTTCTGGTTTATTTTAATTGCAATTCTTATATTTTAAATCTTGTTACTTGTTTTGTTTCATATTGAAATTCTTTTTGGGGTCAAACTGTAAATTTTATAAATTTAGTAATACCTATGTGGGATTTTAAAACTATGTTTTCAAGACAGTGAAAATATTTGCTTTTGACTCAAACTGTAATTTTATAAAACCAGAAAATCATTTCTTACATTAAAATGAATTTTCTGTATTTTGTGGTGATCACCGCACCACGAAAATGCCAGTTTATGTTCAAAACTGTCCGCGCCGCATTGATCTCCCACAGTTTGGGAATCTCCACCAGTCATGAGGTGGAGCTTGTTTTAATCTCATTAATGCTACCAATGATTACCTAGGCTTGTTTGGACGATACATTTGGGTATGTACATTTCTAGTGCCATAAGCTATTTTCCCAAACAATCTAAGTGATTCCTAGACTATTGGCATATACCTTGTTTGGCTAGGCTTTTTTGGTGTGTGTTAATCTTATGCCTATAAGCTACTTTGCCAAACACATGTTATTGACCCCTACCTATCTAAACCACCCTTTCAAAATGTGTTTGGGTATATACGTATGTATAATTTCTGTATATAGGTATATATATAGGAGTTGTGTAAGTGTTATGCTATTAGAAATTAAGAAAAGAAATTAGATTATAGAGTATTATAGATGAAACTCGGAGCCCAAGGTCATCAAACTAGATTTCTTTATAAGCATAGCATATGACACACTTTGAGGGAAGTAATACAAATTGAGTCTTAATGGAGTGAGTTCTGAGAAGACAAGTTACATAAATTATTTTGTAGAGAGAGAAAGCTTTTGGTCACCAAAGCCAAGGTTGCAATTGGATTTCTATTTGGGTTTCTTTCTCAACCAAATTCTACCTTTTTTATCACAGTGAGTATTTTTTAAACTCAGTCTTAATGTAAATTCTTGCTTAATTACTGTTTATGTGGGTGTAGTAGTATATCACCATTGTTGGTTTGTCCATGGAAGTTCAAAGCTTGAAAATCACAAATTTTCAACCTTAACCAAAATCTGTTGTTACAGATGAATACGAAAGATTATAGTATATAGAGCTACGATTATAATATTAGAGCCTAATTTATTCGTATCGCGACGTATATTAAAAACAAAGTTTTGATGCCTCTCGATTTTTCGTAAAATCCGAGAGCTACGTTCCAATTTGTGTTAAATTGATTCCATATTCATAATCCTTGCAGAAAAACGAAGAAAAACATATTATAAGTCACTTTTAAATCCAGAATGCAAAATGGGTCAAAAAGACCCTTAAAACTGAAAATAGGGGATTCTCTACGAAGAAGATGAAGTCTCAGCTTTGACTCGCACGCGCGAGCGACTTGTGTAGATTTTGACAGTTTGGAAAATTTTGTAAGAAAATCGAAAAAAATGAGTATATCGCACGAGCGACCCGTCACGCGAGCGGCCCGCACGACCGACCTGGCCATTTTCTGGTTTTTGTCTGTTATCTGCTAAGGCATTGTTTGGATGAAGTTTTAAGGATTTTTAAAGTACTGTTTGGATTTTATGATAAAATCGAATTCGGTATGTAATGTTTTGGTTATAAAAGCTTGATTATTCTCGCACGTGCGCTGTCTACTGCTTTCCATTGATTTATTTTTCTGTATAAAATCATATGACATACATGTGGGATCAAGTGTACATGCATGGTGAGTGAGGGTCAGTGTGAAAAGAGTATGTGAATGAGATTGTGATTGGACACTCCCTGGTATTGGTATACTAAAGTGTGATGGTTTTGAGAACGCGGTTGAGAGTATCTTTGAAATGTGACGGTGACAAAACTGGACACTCCCTGGCGCCCATGGTAGCGCTAAAGTGTGTGATGCCGACTTAGACACTCACTGGCACCCGTGGTAGTACTAAAGTGTGGCCTACTAGACACTCCCTGGCATTTGTGGTTTTGGCCAAAGTGTGAGGCATTGGACACTCCCTGATACCCTGTACTAAAGTGTGAGCCAAACTGGACACTCCCTGGTACCCCTGTACTAAAGTGTGGTCACCTTAGTATTTCAAGATACTGGAGTAAGAGAGTGGGTTAATGTGTTGTCGAGAGAAAAGAGTTGGTGAGATGAGAATGGTTGTATCATTTCATGCATGGTTACATGTTTTATTGAAGATCAGGATTATATATGTACTATTTTATAATTTGAATTCATTTATATATTTCTAAACTGTTGAGTAAGCAAACCGGTGAAATGAAAATGGTAAATGAGTATGTTTTACATTCCGAGCATATGTTTTGAATACTCACCAGCTTCATGAAGCTGACGGTGCGCCCTGGACATTCGTGTCTAGGCTTTCAGGTTATGATCAAGCGGGACTATATGATTACGCGAATTGAACACAACTACACGAGAAGAGGAATTAATATTGTTGCTTTACATTATAAAAATGAATTTGTAATCAGGATGACTGTAATAGATATTATTATTATTTTGTTTCAAGGCGAGTTGTGCCTTTAGTAATCACGTGCTGTAATAATTATGAATTTGGTAAAATTTTGTTAGCCTTGATTGTTCCACTCTGATTATTATTATTACTGTTCGACGTTTGGGACAGAATCGATCCTTCAAACTATCGCGACCTATGGGTCCATAAAGGAAATTAATTGCTTTTCGTGTTAATGTTACGTCGAGGCGTGACAGTGATTGTCTATGCATCTAGATAGTTGAAAACACACGAGGTTAATTATCTGACTCATGATCTCAAATTAGCCACGATAATCTATGCTTTGAAGATTTGGAGACCTTACTTATACGGGGAGAAGTATGAGATCTTCACAGATCACAAGTGTTTGAAATACATATTCATGCAATGAGATTTGAATATGAGATAGAGGAGATGGCTAGAGTTGATGAAGGATTACGATCTTTCGATTGAGTATCATCCGGGAAAGGCTAATGTAGTAGCCAATGCTTTAAGCTGGAAGATGACAGAAAAGTTAGCCGATGAGCTAACAAAGCAAAAGGAATTAATCAGAGAGATGGAACGTTTGGAGTTAGACGTAATTCTAGAGACGAATGGTGGTTTGATGATGGCAATCATTGCTCACCCAGACATCATTGATGAGATCAAGATAGAACAGTTTAACAACTACTACTTGTGCAAAATGAGAGACAAGATACCTTTGCATAAGTGACCTGGCTTTATTTTGGAACAACGGGTATGATGCTTGGGAATCGACTGTGTGTATAGAATTTGAAAGACTTGAAGGAGGGAATCCTAGAAGAGGCACATAGTACTAAATATTCAATTCATCCGGGAAGTAATAAGATGTACCCGAACTTACGAGAGAATCTTTGGTCAACAAGTGAAAGCAGAGAGACAAGTGCTTGCAAGACTACTATAGCCATTGCCTGTGTCTGAGTGGAAATGGGATAAAATCACAATGGATTTTGTATCCAAATTTCCATGATCGCCCAACAAGAACGGCAAGATTTGGGTTATAGTTGACAAATTGACAAAATCGGCTCATTTTCTACCGATCAGGACCACTCAACCATCTAAACTAGCAAAGTTGTATGTGAAAGATATTATAAGACTACACGGGGGTCAGTAGTGAACATATCAGATCGGGATAGTAGTTTTTACATCGAGGTTTTGGGGAAGTTTACAAACGGCTATGGATACCAAGTTGAGTTTCAGTACCACCTTTCGTCCTTAGTCCGACGGACAGTCAGAGTGCATGATTTAGACGCTAGAAGATATGCTTAGACTTTGTGCTCTAGACTTTGGGAGTGACTTGGAGAAGCACTTACCATTAATCGAATTCACTTACAACAACGGGTTCCAGTTAAGTATCGTAATGGCACCGTATGAAGCTTTATATGGGCATAAGTGTCATTCACCGATTTGTTGGACCGTGGTTTGAGAAAGAAGGTTGATAGGATCTGAGATCGTGCAGTTGACTACAGAGAAAGTGAACCTAATTCAAGAGCAACTTAAGGTAGCTCAGAGTCGTTTTAAGAGCTATGCGGACTCTAAGCAATGACCGATGACCTTCGAAGTATGAGATTTTGTATACTTGAAAGTATTGCCTTCGAAAGGCATTGTACAATTTGACTTAACCCAAGATTCGTAGGACCATTTAAGATCCTAGGAAAAGTAGGACCAATGGCTTATCGACTTGCCTTATCATCTGAGTTAGCATTTGTGAACAACGTGTTTCATATGTCTATGTTGAGACGGTGTATGAAGGATATGAACAAGATCATCGTACCAGAACCATTACAGATCCAGGAAGACTTGACTTATGTAGAACATCCAATAGAGATCTTGGATCGAAAAGAGCGAGTGTTGCGAACAAAGACGATTCTGATGGTGAAGGTGTTATAGCATAGTCATACAGTCCAAGAGGTTACGTGGGAGAATGAGGAAGAGATGACGAAATAATAATCGTACTTGTTCAATTTATGAGGTATAAGTTTGGGGATAAACTTCCTTTTTGGAGGGAACAGTTGTCACACCCGTCCTGGAAAAATCTATTCTTTTAAATGCATAATTGTTTTCATTGAAAACTATTAACGTGGTTTAATAATTATGAATGAGGTTGACCGTGGGTCAACGATGAGTATCAAGTGAGGACACGGAGATTTGGAAATCAATGAAGAATTGACATGACTAAATGACATTTATATAATTTAAATGTTATTTGATTTTATATGGTATATGTGAATAGTGAAATATGCATGTGTAGTGTAAATTCTGATAGTTCCGATCTTATCTATGATCATTTTGAATGACATAGTATTAACGTAGGTGACACGTTGCATAAAAAGTAGGTTATCTAGAGATTTCACGAAAATAGTTTTCGGAACGTAATTACGGACTCAAACGAAACTTAGACGAAAATTTTATAATTTATAGTTTTCACTCGTGAAGCAATAATTTAGACGTGTAAGACGTTTCGGGGAATAATTAGAAGTTTTGAAAACTCGTGGGGAGGTAAACGTAAATTCTGAGACTTGTGACTATATATAGATGAGGTTGAGATATTTTCCAAAATATCTCACAATCTAAATATCTTGGAGAGAAAGAGAAAGGAGATTTTATTCCTCCGAGCTACACGACACAAATCAATGGACTTCTGCTCATTTTTTTCAACCAAATTTTGTATTCGGTCTCCTCGAGGTAAGAGTTACGTTTTGATACCTCTTAGGCCTCGTTTGGTTAACTTTTATAAAAATTCTAATTCTAGAAATTTGGGGAAAACATGTATATACTTGTGGAATCACTTGAGATCAGAGATTCTGCATAGGATTAATCAGTCTCATAGTACTTTTCTTGAAATCTTAAGGGCATAGCGTAAGGTATGAATTCTTAACTTATTAGATATAAGGAATTTTGGATGCTTTGGATATTATGTATGGAATTGTGGTCTGGGCAAAACTCATGTGTTAATTTAGGCCTGTCAAATTCAGCGAGTACGTATAAAAAGCATGTTTGCATGACTATGTGAGCATGCTAAATGACTATACGGGTCAAAGGGGAGTTTGGTACAATGTCGGGGTAAGCCTCTCAATCTTTGAGAGTTATAATAGCGACGACTACTTGCTTGGTTTGGGAACTGGCCAAGCCAGAGCAGTTGGGTGCAATGGTTGATAGACTTTGGACTTGCCATTGGCATCACAGTTTATGACATTGGATTTGCCGATATACCGGATGGATGCGTATCTCTCTCCCTAAAAACTAATTGATATGTTTAAGATGTTAAAGCATGAATTACCATATATGAATATGTTAGAATTGTAAGCATATAGCTGAGCAGTGGAGACTTTGTCTATTGCAGGTGATAAGAAGAAAGGAAAGAAGAAGCGAGAAGAGTGAGACCAATGGAAGACGAGAATATTCTTGTCTATGTTTTTGTTCCAGTCCAAGAATGTAGTATGAGTTTTGCGTATTAGAAGTATGTTTAACCTGAACGTTGGAATGGATTTGTATTATTGTAAGCATACTTTAAAGATGTTGCAATGCAGTTAGGATCTCTATGATTTTGAGTTTGGTATGTGTGGTTAATCCCGAAATGAGGTTGAACAACCTTTGAAAGATGGAATTTTGCAGGATGTGCAATAATTGGCAAAACAATTAACTGGTCAGGGGTCCAGTCGACTGGGCACACTATTTAAACAAAGATCTTCTTTACTTTTTAGAAAACAGTCGACTGGAGTTGAAAAATAGTCAACTGGATGGTGTTTCAAAACAGGATTTTCTGCTCGATCCCGTCCGGCCAGTCGATAGGATGGTTATCAGTCGAGTGGAAGTTTGACGCCATAGTTGAATGGGTCCCTGGATTGGGCCGCTGAGCTGTAATGCTCTTTGTAGCTTCCAAAGCAGTCGACTGGGTCCCCGACACAGTCGATTGGATTGTTGCTTTTAAAATAATTGTTTTATTTAAGTGGTTTCTATGGGAAAATTCTTTTATAACTCTGAAATTATGATTTCTTTATATTCTTTTCGGCTGTTATGATCTTTAATTGAATTAGGTGAGCCTTGGTGGCGTGCCATATGTTCTAATTCTGCGTGTAGCAAGATGAGTCGTGACAGCTAGAACCTTGTTCAGAGATATTTTTGCTGGTATTGACCCAGATTTGAATGGTCAAGGAGAATTTGGAGCATACATGGAGATCCAACTACAAGAAGACAAGTAGTCTGACACTCTAGTATCTTTCGCCTCTCTTTCTTTTTGAAATTTGGTTTTGGCATAGGGTACTAGAGAAATCTTGATTTGAATCACCGCCTTTTTTTGACTCTTGCTCTTTGTGCACTTTGTACAAGAATAATGAAAAGTCTAATTGGTGGGTAGCAAAAAGGAAAAAATTACATCTGGACTATTATATGTCATTGATTGATGTGCCCATCTACTTCATTGGACATTTGTTTTGAAAGAAGAAAAAAATTAGGTGGTGATCCCTTGATTGGAAAATATTGGTTTATGTCAATTACCAAACAAATATCTTAGATAAAAGGACCCAAAAAAAACAAAGACGAATTTAGCCTCAACCACACGGAATAAAGTCTCTCTTCCCTCAAATTCGCGCCAGCACAACAATTACGACACACGCGCACCAAACGCTCTTATTGTGCTCATACAGTGTGAGCGCGCACACCATAGTAATGCCCATTTCAAAAAAAAAAATTTAGACTTTAAACCTCCAGAACTTTTGATCTATAACTCTATTTTTCTCAAAATTTATACCATTGGAAATCGTGTCGACGAAATATACAAAACTAGTACGATTGTTGATATGTTTGAAGAAAAAAATTAATTTTTTTTTTTTACATAAATTGTCAACCCTTGTTCCTGAAAGCACTGGTGAAGTTACACCACTTTAAATATGGAGAAATTTCATCACTTTGAATGTGGAGAAATTTCACCACTTTTAACATGTGATGAAACTGTGATGAAATTTCATCAGTGTTTTGAGGAACAGGCAAAGGATGTAAAAATTTGCAGTTTTTTTTTTTTTTTTTTTTTTTTGTGGCTCAAAACATATCAACAATGGTACTAGTTTTATAACTCTCGATGACGCGACTCCAATAGTATAAATTTTTGAAAAATGGAGTTGTAGATCAACAGTTATAGAGGTTTAAAGTTTAAAATTTTTTTTAGAAATTGGATTTTATATAGTACAACCACTCACACAGTGTGAGTGGCTGTGCAAATAGGCGCGTGTAGGGGCACGCATGTGTCATTTTTGTTCTCTGATGGCGCGAATTTGAGGGAAAAGAGAGGTTATTCCGTGTGGTTGATAGTATGTTCGTCCAAAAAAAATTGATGTCCTTAAATTAACATATTTTTTTAAGTTGTCATTGAATCAACGTATTTACAATAGAATGTCCTTATATCTAATTGACCCTTGAAAGAATAATAAATATATGTGTGAAAGATCGGAATTGTGTAAGAATTGAACCTTTCATTTATGGTGGAATTGACGGTGATTCTAGTACGGTGAATTTTTTGAAGGCTATTTTTTGTATTATTCTCCAACAGACTGTGTAAAGCTATGGTTCCTAAATTTGGGACATACTAAATGCTATGAGAGTGGTACCACTCCAATATCATTTGAGATATTATAAATTTGGGAACCATGGCATTATTTATTTATTTCATTGGACGAAACCATAGCATTATTCACCGAAACTAGTATAAAAATAAGAGTCATTAAGTGATAAAATTTATAATGGTGGGTGTAAAATGTATCATACATGGCCGGCCTGAGATGACAAAAATTGTCCGAGGTCTTAAGCGAACTTTCAAAGGGGCCTAAAAAATGAGGTCTCTATACTAAGTTTCACAGAAATTTGGTAGAAATTAGAAGAAAATAGGTCTAAAAATGATTAGTTTCATAGAAATTAAAAAGAAACTAAAAGAAAATAGGCCTAAACATGATAAATTTTTAGGCCTAAAAATTTGAGACCTAAAACGGCCCTTTGACTCGATTGTGCCAAGGACCGGCCCTGGTATGATATGACCAAACCACCCAAGTTAAGTATCATAGAATTTTAAGATGTATCATATGACTAGGAGTCTCCCTAAACTAAAAGGCAGAGCAAAAATGAAACGCTGAAATTATAAGCAGGGCAATAGTGGTAGGCTGACTTTGAATTGGACTCAATTGCACACCGAAATTGATATCAAGGACTAAGTAGCAAATACGTTAAAATATGTGAGGCCCACTCCCACACACAAAACACATAACTCTCTCTCTCTCTCTCTCTGAAAAATTGGAGCCACACTGCCCACACACAAACCAAGGTTATGGTGCTGCCTTGGAGTTGGGTGCTTTTAAATAAATAAAAACAGAGTTAGACTTGATTTTAACGAGCACTCTTGGAATCAAGGTTAATTAGGTTTTCTTTTAGTATTTTCTAACTTGTTCTATTTTAATGTCTCTCACTGCATTTTGATTATACTAATTAATACTGCAATTGAGAACTTATGAGCCACTCACAAATCTTAAAAATTAGAACTAAGTTAATTTATAATCTATACATTTTGAAAAATAATAACTGTAACTAATCATATTTTATTGATCTTCAAAATGTTTTTCCCACCAAAAACCAATTTGCTGTTTGTGGAATCCTCTATTAGAGTTGGTTCTCTTATACAAACACATCCTCTGATCTCACCAAATTGGATGAAGGGTTTGTAGGTAATCTACCATTAATTATTTTTTGAGCAGGAGTTGTTTTTTTTTTTTTTTTTTTTTTTGACTGTTGGGTTTGGGTAAATGTGTATATATAGGCACTTGGGTGAACAGGTTAAAGTGAACATATTCAATCAATATTGTTTCGAGTGACTGACGCCGGCCAGCGAGAGAGAAGGTCGCCGCCTGATTTTGGTTCTTTTTTTTAAGAGAGAGAGAGTAATGTGTTTTGCGTGTGGGAGTTTGCTACTTAGTCCTGTATGCCAATTTCGGAGCGAAATAAAGTCAAGCCTCCCATTACTTATTTTTTATTACACTCACATAAACTTAGTTGGAATTTGAAAAAGGGACCCAAAGGAATAAAATTCTCATACTTGGGAAGCTGCATCTATATATATATAAACTACCAATGTGTTCCATCTCTCTCTCTCTCTCTCTCTCTCTCTCTCTCTATAGCTCACAAGCAAATCATCAAATGTTACTATGTTGCACAAACAATCTAATCGTCCCCCAAGAGGGAAGTCTCGGGAATGGCAAAAATCACTTAGGTGAGGATGGCGGTATACCCAAGATAGAACACTCATTTTTAGCTTTACCACATTTTCGATTTAATTTTTTTTTTTTTTTTTTGGTTGTGTTCTCAAGTAGATTTGTCTCCTCAGCGCCCAGCAGTCGGAAGAGCCCAAAATGTGCCATTAGTAAGATAAAAATCCTTCTCTCTAGCTATTACATCCTTATCCCCATCTAATTTATGCTTTTGCGATTGTACAAGGGTATTATGAGAAGCTTCTCATATGAGAAATTGTCTTTTAGCCTTTAAAGCTGTACCCTATTATGTTCTTTTGTTACATATATACATTTATAGATTTATTACGGGAGTAATTAACGCTAAGCTTTCCAAATTGACATTCCAAATAATGTAGTAGTGGGTCCGTTGAATTTTGATTAGAGGATACTAAAGTGACCCACATTAGTCCCACTGCTACATCATTAAAAATGGAAATTTGAAAAGCACATCATTACTCCTATTACAAATCTAACGGCTTGCTAGAAGCACTGAGAAACTGCCATTTTATGGTCTTACCCTTTGTGATTTAATAGTAAAATATTGCTTTTAGTTTTTGGCCAATTGAAAAATTCTACTATTTACACTTGACTCATGAGCTCCCAAGTCCCAAAGCTATTGAGAAATGGGGCCAGAGTTGTCTTATTCATTTTTCTTTTACTTTTACTTTTATTTATTTGGTTTATTAAAAAAAAAATTTAGGTGAGCATTTATATCTCATAGTTATTTCTTTAAAGGGCAATGCTAGGGGCACTAACAAAATCCACTAACACTTACTAACACACTCTATCTCTCTCCTAGTGGTACTGCGGGGTCCGCAGTGGACCCCGCAGTACCACTAGGAGAGAGATAGAGTGTGTTAGTAAGTGTTAGTGGATTTTGTTAGTGCCCCAAATATAACTCTTCTTTAAAATGACCCATTTATAAATTTTATGCCATTTCTCTCTCTCTCTCTCTCTCTCTCTCTCTCTCTCTTTTTTTTTTTTTTAACTATATACCATCGGTTGCAGAGTGGGCAATGGCCAATTGACAGAATTAGAAAGATGTTTGGTAAAGTTGAGCTCTCTGTTTCTTCTTACGACACTGCATGGGTTGCTATGGTCCCTTCTAGGAATTACCCAAAAAAGCCCTTTTTCCCAGATTGTTTGGATTGGGTTCTTGAAAATCAAAACCCAGATGGGTCTTGGGGACTCCTCAATCCAACCCACCCATTGCTAGTTAAGGACTCTCTCTCGTCCACTCTGGCTTGCCTACTTGCCCTTCAAAAATGGAATGTGGGCGAACGACTTGTCAACAGAGGTACAATTACATATATACAGTTGCCTTAATTTATATCTGCGGAACTGTATATATATATATATAAGGGTTAATTACACTTTGCACCCCTAAAGTTTGGATAGTTTTCACTTTGTACCCTAAAGTTCAAATTTGGCACTTTAGTCCCAAAGTTTGGGATGAGTTGCAATTTAATTCCTCTAAGACTTTTTGAGATGAATTTTCACTTTCTTTAAGGGGACTTATGTCATTTCACTAGCGTGACCTACCTAGATTAAATGACGATCAACAGCGAGAAATCCTCACTTTATTAAAATGAGGGATTGAAAGAATTATGTATATATGCATATATATATAATATTTATTTTCCTGTCTCATTAAATCAGTGATTATCGTTTCTTATATTGTTTAAAGGCCTTGATTATATTGGGTCAAATAGTATGGCTGTCCATGACAAGAGTCAGTACTCTCCTATTGGATTTGAAATAGTATTTCCTGGCATGATCAACTCTGCCAAAGATTTGGGTTTGGATCTTCCTTTGGAACCATCTTTGGTGGATGCAATGCTCCGCCAGCGAGATTTGGAAATCAAAAGGTATCTTCTTACTTTTTTTTATCCATTACTATGGACTAGTAAATATGATATATTTTTCTTTCTTTTTTTTCCCTTCATTTTCTAAATACCCAAAATGATATAATTGCTTGAAAATCTAATAGGGGTTATGAGAGAGGGAAACACCATCTAGGGTATGTAGCAGAAGGATTGGACAAATCATATCCGTGGAAGGAGTTGATGAAATGTCAAAGAAATAATGGGTCCCTTTTCAATTCACCTTCTGCAACTGCTGCTGCTTTACTGTATCTTCATGATGATAAGTGCTTTGAGTACTTGCACTCAGTTTTGGAAGTCTATGAAAATGCAGGTAGTTCTTTCAAAGTTCATGTTATATTTAGATATAAATATGTAGGGTAAACTGGATTTTGCACCACTGAACCATAAGTCAGTTTACTTCCAGGCCAATTGCAGTGTCAACCTTTGTCGATATTCAATAGAAAAAGTTGCATAAAGTTACCACGTGGTGATATGTCAACCTTCCATGTTAGTCTTTTCTTCACTTTTTCAAACAAAAATTTTAATAAGGTTGACATTACAATTGGCCTCTAAGTTAAGAGCCAAATTGCCAACATTGAAAGATGAAGGGCCAAATTGCAAATCGATATATAGTTCAAAGGTTCAAAATAGACCTATAAGTCGATCAGATCCACATGATCCAAATCTGATCTGTTAAGAAATTCTATTATCCAGATTCAGTCCATTTATCCGTCGGATGTGCCTTTAGTTTCATCCATATCCAGATAAGAGGATCTGGTTATTCGGACCAGGTCTTTGTCGGATCCAATTGTCTAAATCCATAACCGGACCGCTAATGAAACTTCTTAACGGATCCTGGTCGGATCTGGATTTGTGGATCCCAATATGTAAATCCATATTTGTATAAATAGAGTGGATCCAGAACGAATCTGAGTCTAGACCCGGTCAATTGGCAGGCTTAGATCTAATGCAGCTTACCCAAATATATATGTATATATGTGTGTGTTGATTTTGACATGGCAAATCATACATGCTTATTTCTTGTAGTAATTCCCTCTTTTTTCTTGTTTCAATTTGATAGTTCCTACAGTTTACCCTTTGGACACATACACTCATCTATGTATGGTTGATAGACTTGAGAGGTTGGGAATAGATAAATATTTCAGACAGGAGATTCAAAGTGTTCTATATCAGACATACAGGTAATTCCCACAAATAGTTATACTTTTGGGGATAATTACACTAAACTCCCTTGAGGTTAAATCAAATACAAAGCCACCCTTGATACGGAAAGTTATGGAGGTCCCACACTCTTTTTCAGCTCTCATATCAGCATCAGGAGCGTCTGCGATGCAGACACACTCAAGACACATGTTTAGTGTTTAATAATCGTGTTTGCATACTTTGTTCTTTTGTTTAGAAGTGGACACATATATGACATGCGGGGCATACTACGTTATTTTTTTTTAAGTACTGTCTTGAATTTAATGGGCGTTGTTATTATTGATGATGCCACAATATTGTTGTGATTTATTGATTTGAATAATATTAGATTTCTGTTAATGGTAAAATATGTGTATATCAAAAATACATAGACCTTCCCTGTGGTATTGAAAATCCCACTGACTTCCCTTGTCAGTGATTGTCCATTTCAAAAAAGACACATTTACCTTTTTGCAAATTAACAGTTGTTTTGGTGAACCATTTCAAAAATATTCAAACCACAAAATTAACTTTTTTATTTAGTCAACTACTGGAGGGGGACTCTGAGTGTTATTCAACTGTATACCTCAAGGGTGGTACTTGTAATTTCCAATACTACACGGAAGGTCTGTGTATTTTTGATATACCTCATGGGAGGCTAGAGTATTTCACGCCAAAAAAAAAAAGAAAAAAAAAACAACTGTATCCCCGACGTACTCATATCCTACTTTTTTGAGAAATACCGTGTCCATATATTAGCATCGTGTCATGTTTGTGTCTGTGCTTCTTTTACACGGACCTCCCCTGACTTGAGTTTTGTACTTAAGCAACCGTTTGCCTCTCCATTAGTGCACAGTCTGTGCTAGTCATTCTATGTTGACTGTTAATATTTTTGGTTATATTTTTATCAGGGCAAGGCTATTATGGGCAGCTTTGCATATGCACAAGCACTCCACAGTCATTGGATTGTTCAAGATTATGAATAAATATTAATTTAATAATATTTTTACTTACTATCCCGACATCAATTCTTCATCTAACTGTTGTGGAGTGCTTGTGCATATGCAAATTTGCTCCTAATAGCCTTTCCCTTTTCCTAATACCCAATATACCCTTGTTAAAGTTTTTGAAAACTCCTGATAGTATTTTCAATTAAGTATATGTAGTATATTTTTTTTCTAATGGTAAAGTATATGTAAATATATTTATTCTCCAATGTTTAAGTATCGCTTTCATAAAGTGGGGGTTTTTTTTTTCTTTTATATAAAGTAAAAAGAATATACATTTTGTTTTAGATGTTTATTGGAAGTTTTGAATTCATTGTTCACATTGTTAGAGTTCCATCTCTCAAAAGGTAGGTCAATTTTGGATACCACAAGGGAAGTTCATGTATTTTTACCTCACCTGAGGAAATGTCAATGGACTAATAAATTTTCGGCTGCTGAAAACATTAACTTGGATCTATCATGAAAATGCAGATGCTGGTTGCAGAAGGACGAAGACATTGTTTTGGATGTGAATTGTTGTGCCATGGCATTTCGGCTACTCCGACAACATGGATTTGAAGTTTCATCAGGTGTCCAAAATTTTCTTAAAACCTAATATAAAATTTTCTGTCAATTTAATTAGGAAGTGATAACGAAAAATACTATATGTGTGATGCAGATGCGTTGTTTGAATTTGATGGACAAGAACATTTCTTCAACTCAGTCAGCCCACAATTTACAGGCACAAGCACAGTTCTTGAGCTGTATAGGGCTTCATTACTCGCACTTTTTGAAGAAGAACCCACTCTTGAGAAGTTACAAATTTGGACAAGCTCATTCCTAAAGCAACAACTATTAGATCAGACAATTCATGAGCAGACCTTACAGAAGGAGGTATAGTAGGTACTCTGGGTTTACTTTGAGAAAGTTCTGGCATGAAGAAGAAGAAAGAATTACAGAGAATGTAAAAGATTTTTCTTCCTTTAGTTAATGAAATAGGAAGGAAAAGGAAATATGGTGAGATAAAATTTGAATTTTTTTAAAATTCTTGTTACGTTTTTTCAATATTTTTAATATATAAATCTAAGCGTACAGGAAACTCTAGAGAAAACAACAGAAAATTAGTTGTCCTTCTTGTTTTCCTTGTTCTTCTCTAAATCGGTGAGCCATATATTATTTAGGAGGCCAAGAATCAATTCAGTTATCCCATTCTTTCCTTTTTAATATCATTTCTGTGCTAAAATGGCTTTGGCATCTAAATACTGCTCTTAAGTCTTAACTACAGTACACTAATGTTTTTCAATTTGCTCGGACGATTTTAGGTGGAATATGCTCTGAAGCATCCTCATAGCAACCTTGAACGAGTTGAGAATAGGAAAAGCATAGAGCAATACAACATAGACAACTTTCAAACACTTAAAACATCTTATAGGTAAAATTGTTTTCATTAAAAACTTTGATTTTTCTAACAATGACATGAACTTGTACATATATACTTCCCCTTGCTCTAGGTGCTCCAACATTGACAACAAAGACTTCCTGGAAACTTCCGTGAAGGATTATAACCTTTTCCAAGCCATACACCGGGATGAACTTGAGCAAATTGAGAGGTACTTGCTTAGTCTAAGGAATTTTTTGTTGGAACCAAAAAAAAAGATGTTAAAAATATCTAATTAGAGTAAAACTGTTGTAGATGGGTCAAAGAAAACAGATTGGATCATCCCAACTTTGTAAGGCAGAAACAGATAGTTATCCATTTCCTCATTGCTTCCCTTCTATTTTCCCCTGATTTAACTGATGCTCGCATGGCATTCACCAAGAATAGTGTCATTGGGACTATATTGGATGACTTTTTTGATAATAGTGGTTCGAGCGAAGAACTTCTTAACATCATTGAGCTAATTGAGAAGTAAGCTTCAAGAATTCTGTTATTCCTTTTTTGGGTTAGTTATAGTTTACACCCTTGTACTTCACATGCGGTGTCACTTTGCTCCTCATAGCTTAAAAATTGGTACATTAAACATCATAGTTTGTAATTTGTGTCAGTTTGCACTTTCTGTCAAAATTCAATGGACCACAGGTGGGATGAACACAAAGCTATCGGTTTCTGCTCCGAACAAGTTGAGATTATGTTTCGTGTAATTTATGACACGGTAAATGAGATCGCAGCAATGGCTTTTGAAAAACAAGGACGATGCATCAAAAATCACCTAATTGAATTAGTATGTCTTTTTTGAACACTTAAAAATTTCGGTGCATTCAATTTATTTACATATCTTTGCAGTATAACATAAGCAAGTGTGGGCGTGCATTGTATGTTCATGTGCAGTGGCGTGATTTTTTCAAGTTTTCACTGAGAGAGTGTGAAAGGGAGAGAAACAACTCAATACCGTCTGTGGATGAGTATCTGTCAAGTGGCCTTGTCACAGCTGGTATTGGACTAGTAGTCACAGCAATTTATCTTCTTGGACCCAAATTGTCAAAGGAAGCTGCAAGGAGTGTAGAGTATAAAACTCTATTCGAGCACAGCAGCATAATTGTACGACTCTGTAATGATGTCCGAACAATGAAGGTACGTAAAGAGTAAACAGTAAAAATAAAGAAAGGTCTTTTATTATTACTATTATCTAAGTTATGCAACAGAAAAAGTAAAGAGTTTCATATCGAGTACTTACTGGAAGAAGATGGCCTATTTGATCCCCTATCATTTTCTACACAGACCGTGTTGATGAGGTATTTTGTTTGGACCAATGGGATTGCCGGGAGTTCAATTTCCATGTAATGGTTTACGGTTATCTACGTACATATACATGCACAAAACCGTCGTATTTGGTTGTATTCGTCCAAATTGATATCACCTTGATTTAAGCTACTCTTAAGCAGTGGCTGGTCTAGGAAGGCTTGGGGTGGCCATGGCTCCTTCAAAAGTATTAAAACTTCACCAAACTTCCACATTAAATGTAATAAATATTTATAGTTGGCCCCCAAAATTTTTGATATTTTTACGGTGGCCATCCCTAACCTTTATTCTCTGTTCCGCCACTGCTTCTAAGCGAAATCGCATGTTATGGTCTCAGAAGGTGCATTTCTTCTGCTGATGGAAAATATTTTAACCGCCAATAACTTCATGTTATTTGTGGGTGAATTCATAGTTGATTATCTAGCGAGTTTCTGTTGTGCTGAAGCACGCGACAAGCAATTAAAATGCAAATGACAAGGAACGGATAAATTTACCTTTTTCTGAAAAAAAAAAAGAATGGACAAATTGAAAAATTCACAAGTAGCAACACAAGGTTTAACGAGATTCGGCATTTTGGCTACATCCCCGGGAGCAATTATGGAACTTCTTATTGATGATGGTGATTACCATTTGAGAGCTCCAAAAGAAGAAGAAAATAAAAAATAAAAATACTCTATAGATTTTTTTTTCTCTCACGCAAAACTCTCAGGCCGAAGTGGCTAACACACTCGCTGCCTGTTTTTCCTCTTCACTCTGCTTTGACTTTCATGCCCATGTATATATATATATATATACAGTCAGGCTCTAAAGCGCACTGGGTTTGCACACCGGAATTTTTAGCCTGAAAAAATCACAGCGTGCCCTGCTAACCCGCGCCCTGTCTCGCCGCGCTCTTACCCGCGGTTTTTTAAAGCTTCAAATCCCAGTGCACATACCCAGTATGCTTTAGAGTCTTAACTATATATATATATATATACACAAAGCCAATGTGCTACTGGAAGATGTTGGACTATGAATCCTCGGCAGTCATATGGGACAGCCAAAGTAGGCAGTACCCATGTGGCTTTCCAGGACCACACATTTTTTTCCCCAGTTTGGCTGCCGCCATATGCGCCGAGGATCCCTTCCCAAGATGTTGGCATCTTCCAGCCAAATGGAAAAATGACCAAATCAAAGGAAACAAACAAAGCCACTTTCGGTGGATTTTACACCAACCCAACTTGGGTGGTCCCCAAATGTTTGCCACAAATCTACAAATATAAATAGTTTCCTAACTGAGCTTAGATAAATTTTCTTTTCTTTTTTATTTATTTAATTTTTTTTTTCTGGTTTTCTTATTATTTTCTTACATGATTAACTAAGCAAAAAATTCTTACATGATTAGTGTGTTCCGTCTGAGAGTTTTGTCTTCTTTGTGCCTTTTATTCCATTTTTGGAAGTTCTGCTTTAAAAATTAAAAGTAATCTTTTGCACTTTACTTTTAACTAGATACTTTCTAAGTTTATCTTTTATAATATATGCTATAAGCCTATATATATAATCTCATAACTTGCATTTAATTAATGTGATACTAAAATTTTAAACTCAAAAGAAGGGCAATAATAAAAAGTTAAAATTTTCGTCGTGTCACAGTAAACTAAGCTTCCTTAAATAGCTGGAATGCCCAAAGATGGAGTGAAAGAAATTCCGCGCTGGAGCTTCACTTTTTTTTTTTACACAACTCTTGTCCTTTGCAGAAGGAAAGAGAAGAAGAGAGACCAAGTAACTTGTTGCTATATATGCTTCAAAGTAATGAAGAAATGACTGAAGAAGAAGCCGTGACCAAGGTAAAGGGAATGATTGAGATCAAAAGAAGAGAGTTGCTGAGGCTGGTGTATCAAACAAAAGGGAGCTTGGTTCCAAGAGCATGCAAAGACTTTTTTTGGATGATATCCAAGCAAGGTCACTATCTTTACCTAGACGATGATGGGTTGACTTCTTCTTCATCCTGCATGATTGAGGATATAAATGCAGTCTTTTATGACCCTATATCACTCAATCCATAAATTTATACTAGTTGATCCTACTTCTTCATGGCAATCAAATTTATTTACTTCCTTTGCATGTTTTTGCTTGTATGTTATTGTAATCAAAACATACATGGCATGTCCACTAATGTGTCCCCATGTCCCCAATTTTTGTAATGCCCCGCAAATTAGAATCATAATTTCATTAGAAAATATACCAGTTTTGGATTTGGTACAATATAAATTTTACCTATGTGTATGAGTGGAGGAGTGAGCCTACTGCATGGGATAAACTCCCATAAGATAACTTAGAGCCCTAATTAGTTTGTTAGTGCAGCGTGTGTTCGTGTATATGTGTGTGTATTTCGTGTGTGTGTGTGTGTGTAGAGGGCTTAAGCTTGAAGTCACTTGGTGGCCAAGCAATTCTATTTCTATATAAATGAACCCAACCCCAACACAACACAAACTCTCACCAACTCTCTGTTCTCTGTACTATCCCTCCATTCTATCTATCTCTCGGCTCATATATATATATATATATATATATGTGTGTGTGTGTGTCAGTGCAGAATATATAGAGATAGTTATATATATTCAAGGAATCAAAGCTTGGATTATTATTTTGGAATTCTCTGCTACTCTATATGCAAATTGAATTTGGGTAAGCTTCCATTTAAATTTCTTCCATGAAATTCAATTTGCTAAAGCTCTGTAGATACATATACAGAATTCATATATATATATATATATATATCATTATGGGTTCGAAAATAGCAAGTAGAAAAACTGTAACGGAAACTCGATTTCTTCATACTAAATGAAAGGTCTCGACCCCACGAGGCTCTATTTCAAATTTTAGAAGCTCACTCATAGTGGTTGTAATGAACGAGCAAATTAATGTTTTGTCACCATTCGGATTTTTGATAAAATCGTCGATAGCTACGCTTGATTTCAATAAAAACTAATTATGTTTTTGGAATCTACGTGGAAAAATGAAGAGTTTCATATATTGGAAAGTCTATTTTGATGAAGTTTGAAAAATGATTTTATAACAGAGCTTCAAAGAAGAAAACAATGGCTTATGGTTGGCAGCTCGCGTGCGCGACCCGCCGGGCGACCAGTGCATTTTTCTGAAATTGTTTTTAAAATGTGCACATGAAATTTCCATATGAATTCGCGCGAGCGACCTGGAGCAGTTTGGTAAAAACCTATGTTTTCTTGTACTTTGGTCAAAACTGAGTTAAGGAACCTTGTACCCTAAGCTTTAAGAGTTATACTTCACTTTAATAGTAATTTTACGTATACTTAGAGGTGTTGTACCTCATTAATACACTTGTATTGCTGTAGATGTTAGTTTGTAGCAGATTGAGCGTTTTCGGATTCTTTTTCCGAATATTCTATCATCGGTGAACGGTAGTTCCGTATAACCCTCAATAAAGTTGTATAACATATTAACAGTGTACTTACATGTTTATATGAATTGATGAGCTGTGATGCTTTAAATGTTTACTTGAGCTGTGATGCTTTAAGTGTTTACTTGAAATGATATGCCTTAAGTGGTTACTTGAGTTGCAGGCTAGGCCTCTGTGGACGGGAAGCCCATGGTCCGGGTAATGATATTAACGATCGAGAGTGAGTGTTTGAAAATGCATGAAAATGGTTTTTATGCATGACATTGGCATTCATTGGATTCACGCATATTATATAACAAATGTTATTGTGTGGTTATATGACTATACGAGCCTCCATGGCTTATGGACTATAAAACCTTCTTTTTCAGGTGACTTAAGTTAGGGCAAGGGCCGGAGTAGAGTTTACTCATGAAGACCCCGTTTGGGGAAGAAATTGTGAGATCGTGATACTTTGTATTGATTTTAGAACACTATTAAAAACCTTGGATTTTATTTTAAGAGTTTCTAAAGTTTGAGAAAAAGATAGTAGATCATTGTATTACTTTTCATATGTGAGACCAATTTGAGTTTCTATTTAAAAGCTATTTTATGAAGCTGGAGAAGAAGTATGATAAATGTTTATCAGATCTGTATGTTTTCTGCTGCATTATTGTTCATTTGATGAAGCGATAAAGATTTTCTGTTAATGTCTTTTAAATTGACAAGCAAAGCTTTTGAAAAGACTAGTTTAAAGTTTCCGCTATCGTTTTACTCAAATCCGTTTGTCAATAAGGATCTTTGATTTCCCATCAAAGATTTTCAATAGGCTATTCTATGCTTCCACAGTAACCCTTGGAGTCTAGGACTCGAGACATTGTAAAATGGTATCAAAGTTTTGAGGTTTCAAAGTTTAAATATTTTTAAGCTTTGGACTTTAAATGATTTTAAAGTTTAAACGTTTGTTTTTCTAAAGAGAAAGTTTTTCATGTAATCTTCTAGTCTAGAACTCGAAGCATTACAAGTATAGTCAGTCCTTCTGCCTTGTTATATTTTATTCTAGTTAGCACCCTCTCGCCAGGACTCGTGGTGGTGTAGGGCGGGGCGTCACAATTTTAGGAATATATGCTTTCTTTTGGTTTAAATAAATTTCCTAAACATGCATATTTTTATGGTTCTTGGATATAATGAGGAAAAAAGAAAGCAAAATATAAAGGAAACGTTTTGCCTTTGGTTTGTTAACAAGCAAAAGATTGAGGAAAATAGGAATGAAAAGGAAATATAATTTTTTTAAAAAAAAGATAAATTAAACTTTTTAAAATTCTGTAATCGCTTCCTTTCCTCTTTTCTTGAATTCCTATATATTGTATTTAAAAAAAATTAATTTCTTACATTATTTAAGCATGGAGAAATATACAAGGGAAAACACCAGGAAAATAATTTTCCTTTTAGTTTCCTTTTTCTTTTGTCCTTCTTTAAGTCTTAAACCAACCGAAGCCCATGAATTCATGATAACCAGAAATCATTATACCAGTGATTGTTTTTTCAGGAATTTGAATCCCTGAAAAGTGTTTGGTTTACTAGTGAAAGTCTAACTAGATTAGGAATCCAGTGTTTGATTTGGAGCAAGAAAAATCGAATATGAATATTGCCCAATACCTAGATTGCCCTTGAAGGCTAAAACAAATGATGAGTTAAGATTCAAATTGTCACATCTTCAAAATTGGAAGGTGATTAATAAAATAATAGTTTTGGACAAATAATCAAGCAAGACAAAACAAAACATGATCAACAAGCTAAGATGGCATGCAAAAATGCAATATTGATGTCATTTTTTATTTTTTTTTGGAAAATATGACCTCTCAATCCCCAAGATGGACGAGAAGGAAAGATTTGGTATTGGGAAGACACAAAATGATCAATATACGCAATTTCTTATGATTCTCTTGGTGATGGTCACAAAGACCCCCAAAATTTGCATGAATGCATGCGATGAGAGAATGAGACTAATCAAGTGGAATGTGTGTATCTGTATCTGAGAATCCTATCATGACATGGTAATGTGATGTATGAGATGATATAAGATGGGATAACAAGATTCAAAGTGTTAATAAATGTGATTATAACAAGGATAGTTTACATGAAGCAAGGAGACAACATACTTCAATATAAACATCAAAACATTGTGCTGTGAATCATATCCAGAATATTTACATTATCTTTGAAAAATAGAAAGGAGGGGTTAGACATGCACAAAAATTATGAAAATCAACATAGAACATCCGTATAGAGTATAGAGTACATGGGAGAAAACCAAACTAAAATAGGAGCTACAGAATGGGAGAAATCAAACCCACAAGACACTTCACTTAGAAACAGTGACTGCATTGTCCACCTAAATATAAAGTAATTCTAAACATAGTAAGCAAACTCTGAAAAACCCCAAAACATATTAAAGGGTTGAAAAGATGCAGCAGTTGAAGGGAAAATATGAAAATACCAAACGTGGTAAGAAAATATCTGAAATATATACTCAAGGTTGCAAAGTCTGCTCAGAATTTTTCCATAAAATGTTTGCATCTAGAAAGTGTCTTTACAAGCTTCCAAAAATAAAACCAAAAATTATGAGTGAACCAAAAAGAGTTAGGAAGGTTTTCCAAGTGGTTTCAACATCATTCATTGAGTATTGAACTCATAATAGCATTTTGAACACATATTCCTCATTGTTTTGGGGGTTTAAAGAAGAAATGAGTTGGATCTTTGAAATAGAGTTTGGGGGTTTTGAGGGGACTTTAAAATAGAAGTTTTGAAAGAGATTTTTATTATTTAGAAGATGGTTATAACCACTAGGAACACCATTGTCACGACCCATCCCACTACGCGTGGAAATGGGACACGTGGCACGCCACCAAGGCTCATCCAAACATCCTCTAACGATACGCAGCGGAAAGAACTTTAAAACAACCCTGAGTATTTTAAAACTTTAGGGAACATTACCCTTTGAATTGAAATTTTCTTGAAATCAGAGTTATAAAAAGTTTTGTTCAATTGAAAACACATCCAAAGGAATCAATTCTGAAAACAGAGGTTCAGTCGACTGTGCCTAGGGTCCAGTCGACTGTGCCTAGCAGAAACCATAACCCTAAATTCTTAACAGAGGTCCAGTCGACTGATCAGGGAACCCAGTCGACTGTGTTATGCAGAACCAAAATTCATCAGTTTTCTAAAGGGGTCCAGTCGACTGAGTTATGGTACAGTCGACTGGTTTTGCCATTAATAGAAGCAGTAGCCAAAAATCAACAGTGTTCAGTCGACTGATAAATGGGTCCAGTCGACTGTTTCCATTACTATTCACTTTCAGTGTCTCAATTCCACGATATCCAGTCGACTAATCCAGAGTCCAGTCGACTACTCCCCTGCTGGGCAGCCCTGTTGTGAAAATTAATAACTCATGCTTCTCTATACCAACAACAATCACAACCATAACTGAATTACAACTTTTAAACATAACCACAGACGTTCAATTACAGATTTCCATACTACGGGACTAATCCAAAGATCTATTACAACTTATTATAATTACAAATCCTTACATAAGATTAGGATTAAAACAACAACATATACAATTGTAGTTCCCCGGCGTTCCTCAGCCTCACTCCTCACGATTCTTTTTGTCTTTCCTCTTACCTGCAATGGAGTACATCTCCACTGCTCAGCTATATGCTGAGCATACAATTCTAAATGTATGCTTATATGACAATTCATGGATTAAGCATCTAAAACACATAGAAATAGTCTCTAGGGTGAGTGGTACGCATTCATCCGGTCGATGCCGTAGGAGGCCCACCTCTCCCACGCATCTCGTACACTAGTTGGGCCTTCCTCCATACCAGGTACCGTGTCCTGGTTGGGCCCACCTCCAATCCAGACACAACCACAATTCCAAATCCATTACACTCACAATCAAAATCATAATCCTCAAGGTTCGAGGAGCTTACCCCGGATGAATTTGCACCAAACTCCCCTTTGACCCAAGTAGACACATAACATGCTCACATAAATAGTTATACGTGCTTTTCATATAATTTCACTTGCATAATTAACGGGCTTAATTAATACATGAATTTTTTCCGGATCCAAGGATATCAAAGTTGATGTTCAAAACATGAAAATCTATATATCTCATAGATCTAGAATTCATACCTCGTGCGATCTCTCCGAAACTTTGAAGGATCGACTAGAGGCCCGAATAAACGTCGGATTTCAAATTATACACGATTCCTACGAGTTTTATCTGATTTTCCCCAAAAGTCTAGAAATTAGATTTTTAGAAAAATTAGCCAAACATGGCCTAAGTAGTATCAAAACGTAGGCCTTACCTCCACGAGTTCAAATCTCGAATTTGGAGAAAAACTGACAGACGAAAGGTCGTCGATCGTCGTCGCAAAGCCCGTGGCAACAATCTCCCTTCTCTCTCCTCTCTCTCTAGATATTTTGAAAGTTTTGGATGAGAATGAATCTCATCCACTACTGTTGGCCCAAAAAGGAAACCTTAGAGGGGGGTGAATAAGGTTTTTAAAAATTAATTAAAATATATGTTCAAAATAAATGCCCAATAAGAAAATTCACAAAAGCAAAGGAAAGGTAAAGAGAATAAACACAATGCAAACCGATTTTTAGGTGGTTCGGGAAACCGCACGCCGTGCCCTACTTCCACCCCTCAAGAATACCTCTTGAGGATTTTACTATCTCAATCTTCTTCGGGTGAAGATTAAACCCTTACAATCTCTCCAAGGAAGAAAATTCTCTTCCTTTGAACTAGGGTTACACCAACCCTTAATACACACTTCCTTTATAAATAAGATTGATGCAAGGATGAAGACTCTCTCAATAGAGTGGATGAATACAAGATTGAGCTTCACAATAAATTGCTCTTAAAATATACAAATGAAGCCTAGAGCAATAGAATTTATGATCTCACCAAACTAGGGCTCAAGGAGTAAATGTGATAAGATTAATTAAAGTTGGATTGATCAAAAGTTGTTAAATGAAGTTCAAATATCTATATTTATAGCTTCCTTAGGATTTCCAACCGTTGGAAGTAGTTGGGAGAATTAAAGGCTTCATTAAATGCAGTTAACTAGCCGTTACTGTGTTTATCGCAGTCATTCAGTCGACTGGATTTACAGGGCAGTCGACTGTCTTTTAAAAGGATTAGAAAAGCACAAGGCTCAGTCGACTGCGTCGGGAGGGCAGTCGACTGGATTGCACACAGATAACATCTCTGTGTACACAGGTCGACTGTCCAGTCGACTGGATGATCAGTCGACTGAAACGAATGCACAGTCGACTGCTCTTTGCAGATTTTCAAAGATAAGTTGGGTTTAACTATGTAGAACCTTTTTGAATTAAATTGAGCCCTCAAGAAAGATGTTCACATAAATAATTTGCTTACATAGAGTCCTAGAAAATGATGCAAACAAGATTCTTCAACTTGTAAAGCTCCGTTTGGTTTGGCTTGAAACTTTGAGCACAAATCACCATATCTCTATGTATGGAGAAGATTTACGATCATGTGAACATATATTATTGTACAATATATTTCCTGCAACTTAATCAACCTAAGATCATTAGAAAATACAACTAAGTAGTTTATTAATCATCAAAATTATCCATTCAACTTAGTGGAATAACACTTTGGGGCTAACAATCTCCCCCTTTTTGATGATGACAAACTACTTGTTGCCCATGAAAAAAAAACAGCAACACAATTTAATGATCTCATTTGTTCCATGAACAATCACAAGATAACAACTATATTAGCATTGTGCAACTTTTCTCCCCCTTTGGCATCAACAAAAACAGAGAAGGAGGCAGAGTTCCCCTAGGATGATGCAAGAATGGGTGTGGTTGGGTCGGGAATTATAAAAAGAATCATCATTTTCCCGAACAGAGATTGTTAAAACAAGAGATTGTATTAACATCGAAGTTTGCCATATAAACATTTAAATTTCCAAAAAAGCTACACAGCCAAAAGACAAAAAAAAAAATTTAGCTATCCAAAAATTAGTCTAACCCATTTAAAAACAAACTACATATGTCAAGATCCAAAAAGAATTTGTAAGAACAGTAAACACCCATTAAAAAAAACATGACCATTCATCTATCCAACATCTTATCCAACACACCAAGAAGGACACAATCAAAAGTGTAAGCGAGTCCGGATTATACGAATCTCCTCACGAGCATCATCAACAGAGGCCTGGAGAGACGATAGACGACGATCAAGAAGCTCTTGAGTAGCAGCAATAGAAGTGCGCAAAGTATCCAAAGAGCCACCAATATCAAAAACATTGGCTCGTAAGGATGCGATGGCGCGCTGATGAAGCTCAACTGCCTCCTGTTGTGAGGAAGATAAGGAAGCCTACATTGTCTCAAGAGACTGGGTGTGAGATAGATAGAGAGGAGATGGAGGTAGAGAGGCTCAGAACCTGAGCGGAAAGAATGGATAGCTGCTCCAAGATGTCAGGAGCGGGTGTATCAACAGCAGGTAGAGGTGGAGGAGCGAAAGATGAAGACGGATGAGAAGAAGAAGAAGGAATGGAAGTGGTAGAAGCAGGAGGAAGAGTGGGATCAGCAGAGACCTTGGGAACAGATGCATTTCCCACGAGTTTGTATCCCATCAGGGATAGGATAGTGGAGGAGTAGAAGTCAGTGGAAATAGGGTCATGACGATCAAATTCATCCTCCAAGGGAACCTTGAAGTGATGGAAAACAGAAGTCAAAGCAAAGCCATAAGGTAAAGAACTGGCTTTGGACTTCTTTTGACATTCACAAATGTGGCGGTAAAAGAGATACGGCAAATCATAAGATTTATTTTCAAGAAAGCACCAAATTAAAAAGACATCCAAGAAAGAGACGGAATCTCGACCCCCAGCATGGGGCAGAAGGGTATAGGTGAGAAGATGGTGTATAAGTCGTGCCTCAAAGGTTAGGGCAGAAGCCTTGGGCTTCATAGGATATGACAACTCATTGTTGCCGGTGATAAGACGGCAAACAGTGAGAGGGTCGAACCCGTGCCCTTGATTCCAAGTATTAATGTTATATTCAGTAATATCACCACGACGGATATGAAAAATAGAAGAAACAGATTCGGGATTCAGATGAATTTTAATACCACGAACAAATGAGTTAAGGGTGTCTGCACGATGGCCAAAGGTCATATTACAATAAAATTCGTTAACAAGTGTGGGATAGCATGGTTGGTTGAGACTAGTAAAGAGATGCCATCCTAAACGTTCCAGAAGAAATCCTAGTCGACGATTAGCGGATTTAGAAAAAGGAATGGGAAGAATCTTACCAAAAACTACATTCCTGTGAGAGAAGACTTCGTCAAAGCTTTCCTGTTCCTCTTGAGTAGGGAAACGCTTGGCTTTGGTTGCCTGAGGAGCAGAGGACGGACCACTTGCAGGGGTCTTCCTTTTAAGCTTGGGAGCCATGAGAGAAGGAGGCTCTAGATAGTGAAAAGGAAAGAGAAAGAGAGAGAGGGGAAAAAAAAAAGAGATGATGAGGCACAAGGAAAGGAAGAGATGAAGGAGATGAAGTCTAAGGAGTTCAATGGAGAGGACGAAGGAGAGGAGTAAGGGAAAGGAGAGAGAATAAAGGGAGGATTTTGGATGGGGAAGAAAAGAAGGAAGAGAAAAGAAATCGCCGAAAGAAGAATAAGAGGTAAAGAAGGAAAAGAGAAGAGGACGCGGTTTATATAGAATATAGAGGAGCAGTCGACTGTATCGCATGAGCAGTCGACTGAACAACAAATTAGGGCTCAGAAATTTGGGGCTAACTGAGGCTCAAACAACGCCTCAGTCGACGGAAGTAGGCAGGGATTAAATGAGCAAAACCAGTCGACGCCTCAGTCGACGGAAGTAGGCAGGGGTTAAATGTGCAAAACCAGTCGACGCCTCAGTCGACTGATATAAGCAGAAACAAAGAATCAAAAGAGAAGGGACAGAACCAGTCGACTGTTACGGGATTCCAGTTGACTGCTTTGGTTAGATTTGCACAGAAGGAGTATGTAAGTCCAGATATTGAATTTTAAAGCAGATCACTCAAGCAAGACAAGCCTAATTCTCTTCTAATAACACAAAAACATTCTTCGGGAAGAGGTTTGGTGAAAATATCAGCCCATTGACGATCGGTGTTGATGAAAACAAGATCAACATCCCCCTTTTGAACATGATCGCGAATAAAATGATGACGAATCACAATGTGTTTAGTCCTTGAGTGTTGGATAGGATTTTTGGATAAATATATGGCACTAGTATTATCACAATTTATAGGAATATGATCATAGAAGAGTCCAAAGTCTTCTAATTGTTGTTTCATATAAAGTGTTTGAGCACAACAACTCCAGCAGCTATATATTCGGCTTCGGCCGTAGATAGGGCTACCGAATTTTGTTTCTTACTAAACCATGAAACAAGCGAGTATCCTAAGAAATGACAAGTGCCACTAGTACTTTTACGATCAATTTTACAACCGACAAAATCCGCATCCGAAAAACTTGTTAATTCAAACGAAGTATTTTTAGGATACCAAAGACCTAAGTCTATAGTACCTAGAAGATAACGAAAAATACGTTTAACTGCAATGACATGTGATTCCTTAGGTGAAGCTTGATATCTAGCACAAAGGCATACGCTAAACATGATATCCGGTCTACTTGCAGTGAGATACAATAGACTACCATCATTCCCCGAACAAGTTTACAATCTACTGGCTTGCCGGTTTCGTCTTTATCAAGTTTTAAAGTAGAACTCATAGGGGTTTGAAAAACTTTGCTTCCTTCCAATCCAAATCTTTTTAAAAGATCTTTAATATACTTCGATTGATTTATGAAAATGCCATCTTTATGTTGCTTTATTTGAAGTCCAAGAAAGAAGTTTAGCTCCCCCATCAAACTCATTTCAAATTCATTTTGCATACATGATGCAAATTCTTCACACATCTTCTCATTTGTAGCTCCAAAGATAATATCATCCACGTAAATTTGAACAAGCAAGATATCTTCATTTGAGGTTTTAACAAAAAGAGTAGTATCAATTTTTCCTCAATTAAAACCAAGATCACTAAGATATTTACTTAATCTATCATACCAAGCACGTGGAGCTTGTTTTAAACCATACAAAGCTTTTGTTAGTTTAAAGACATGATCAGGAAGATGTGGGTTTTCAAAACCGGGGGGTTGTTTAACATAGACTTCCTCGGAGATAAAGCCGTTTAGAAAGGCACTTTTCACATCCATTTGAAAAAGTTTGAAATTTTTATAACAAGCAAAGGCAAGAAGCATCCTAATGGCTTCGAGTCTAGCTACAGGAGCATAGGTCTCCTCATAGTCTATACCTTCTTCTTGATTGTACCCTTGGGCAACTAATCTAGCCTTGTTTCTCACAATAATGCCGGATTCATCCTTTTTTTTTCGAAAGACCCATTTTGTTCCAATAATAGTGTGATCAATAGGCTTAGGAACAAGAGTCCAAACTTCATTTCTCTTAAATTGATTAAGCTCTTCTTGCATAGCCAATAACCAATTTTCATCGTTCTCGGCTTCATCAAAATTCTTGGGTTCAATTTGAGATAGAAATGCTAAGTTATTACAAATAATTTTGAGAGATGATCTAGTAGCTACACCTTGACTTGGATCTCCTAGGATTTGATCAATAGGATGATTAGGCACATTTTTCCATTCAAAGGGAAGATCACTTCTTAATTTTGCTCTTGGTGATTCAATGGAAGGAGGATCTTCTTCCTTAGAGTTTTCGAGAGGTAAAGAGTTTGAATCATTGTTTTCAACATTATTTGAAACATCTTTGGAAGTGTCAATGTCATCATCTAAGACTTTCTTAAAAGGATTTGCTTCATCAAAAACAACGTGCATTGATTCTTCTACAATCAACGTTCTTTTATTAAAAACTCTATAAGCTTTACTAATTTGAGAATACCCAAGAAAAATGCCTTCATCCGATTTAACATCAAATTTTCCCAAGTTGTCCTTAGTGTTCAAGATAAAACACTTACATCCAAAAACTTTGAAATAACTTATGTTGGGCTTTCTTCCTTTCCAAAGCTCATATGGGGTCTTATTAAGCTTGTTTCTAATGACTACACGATTAATGACATAGCATGAAGTGCTAGTGGCCTCAGCCCAAAAATATTTTGGTAAAGCGAATTCATTTAACATGGTTCTTGCCATTTCTTGAAGAGATCTATTTTTCCTCTCGACAACCCCATTTTGTTGAGGAGTTCTAGGTGCCGAAAAATTGTGACCAAAACCATTTTCTTCACAAAAAGAAGTAATCTCATTATTATCAAATTCTCGGCCTCTATCACTTCGTATGTTATTAATCGCATACCCTTTTTCATTTTGAACACGTTTACAAAAGTTAACAAAGAGAGTAAAAGCTTCATCCTTATGGGCAAGAAAGAACACCCAAGTGAATCTAGAGAAATCATCAACAATGACAAAGGCATAGATTTTGCCACTCATGCTAGCAACTCGATTTGGACCAAATAAATCCATATGAAGTAACTCTAGAGGTCTACAAGTTGATATTTCCCTTTTCTTTTTAAACGATGTTTTGATTTGCTTTCCAAGTTGACAAGCATCACAAACTTTATCTTTAACAAATTTTGTTTTTGGCAAACCTTTGACCAAATCATTTTTAGATAAATTTGAAAGTAAATCAATGCTAGCATGACCCAATCTTCTATGCCAAAGCCAACTTGTTTCATTCAACGCGGCAAAACATTTAACATCTTGAGAAGAAATATCATCAAAATCAATTGTATACACATTTTCTTCTCTATAAGCAATAAACAATATTTTATTACAACTAGCATACTTAATCATGCAATAATTTGATTCAAACACAACTTGAAAACCTTTATCACACAATTGACTAATGCTAAGCAAGTTATGTTTTAGACCTTCAACCAAATGTACATTTTCAATAGTTAACGAGGAATTCTTACCAATATTACCTATACCAATGATTCTTCCTTTAGAGTTGTCTCCAAAAGTGACATTTCCTCCATCCTTTGGAGAGAGAGATGAGAACTTGGATTTGTCTCCGGTCATATGTCTTGAGCAACCACTATCCAAGAACCATCTATCATTGCTAAAAGATTTGAGACAAACCTACAAGACAAACTTAAGTGATCCTCTTTGGTACCCAATATTCGTTGGGTCCAACTTTGTTAGCGAAGGGAGGTGTTGTTCCATTTTTAATCCACACCATTTTGAGTTTTCTTTTGTTTGGACACTTGTAGTTTACATGTCCTTTTCTCAAGCAATAATGGCATGTAATATTAGGATTGGAAACACTTGAGGAGGCTTCTTTAACAAAAAAATTTTGATGAGAGTTTTTCACTTGATTTTTGTTTGAGCTAGTGGAAGTACCTTTTGAAAAGAAGTTATTGTATTTCTTTTCTTTAATGGTAGGATTGAATCCTAAACCGGCTTTTTCAAAAACACACCTTTGTTTTCCCAAGAGCATATTTAGATTTTGTTCTCCAGGAGTGAATTTTGTTATTGTTTTGTTTAAATCTTCCACTTGCTTCTTCAAGTCTTCATTTTCTTTCTTTAAGATACTCGAAGAAAGATCGTTTAATGAGAACTCTTCCTTTTCTTTTCTCAATAAATCATTTTGAGATTTTAGGTCAATTAGAGCTTCATTTGCCTTTCTCAAAAGATCATTTTGAATTTTCAAGTCACTTAATTCATTTGAAAGTAATGAAAAATTCTTTTTAAGAGAAACATACTTTGCTCCCAAGTTTTCCAATTCTTGATGTAATTCCTCAAAAGCATTTTGGAGTTCATCATATTTTTGAGAATCAAAACAAGTATCAGAAGTAGGATCATTTACCTCAATCAAGTGAGCCATTAGACAAATATTTGCCACTTCCTCATCACTTGAGTCATCTTTTGATGAATCACTATCGGAATCATCCCAAGTTGCCTTCATTGTCCTTTTCTTGGTTTTCTTGTAGTTATTCTTCATCAAAGGACAATCGGCCTTGACATGGCCCGACTTTTTGCATTTGAAGCATATAATTGGCTCCTTTCGTGTGGTCTCAATTGTCGTCAAGCATATGCAATTACTTTGCCATTCTGCATTAGGACACATCCTAGACCTCGATATGAAGCATCGCTGAATACAACAAACCCCTCAGTCCCCGACGGAATTGTCAATATCGGTGTTGTCATAAGCCTAGTCTTCAATTCCTTGAAACTTTTCTCACATTCGAAACTCCAAACAAAAGGAACATCTTTTCTCATTAGCTGAGGCATAGGCATCGCAATTCTTGAGAAATTCTCTACAAACCTTCGGTAATACCCGGCCAACCCCAAGAAACTTCGAACCTCTGACACAATTTTCAGTGGATTCCAATTGGCTACTGCTTCAATCTTTTGTGGATCCACTGAGACACCTGCTTTAGAACTCACATGTCCCAAAAATGCTATCTCCGTAAGCCAAAACTCACATTTCTTCAATTTACCAAATAATTTCTTCTCGCGAAGTCGTTGCAACACCAATCGTAAATGCTTCTCGTGATCTTCAACACTTTTAGAGTAGACCAAAATATCATCAATGAAGACAATTACAAATTCATCTAAGTATTCCTTGAATACCCGGTTCATCAAATCCATAAAAGCTGCGGGCGCATTGGTAACTCCAAATGGCATGACCATAAACTCATAATGTCCGTACCGAGTCCTAAATGCAGTCTTCTCCACATCTTTCTCTTTAACTTTCAACTGATGGTAGCCCGATCTCAAGTCGATCTTCGAGAAAACTTGAGCTCCCTGAAGCTGATCGAACAGATCATCAATCCTCGGTAATGGGCACTTGTTTTTAATAGTCAACTTGTTCAGCTCCCGATAATCAATACACATTCGCATGGTTCCGTCCTTCTTCTTGAAAAATAAAACTGGTGCTCCCCACGGAGAAACACTAGGTCGAATAAATCCCTTGACAAGCAACTCTTGTAACTGGTTCTTTAGCTCTTTCAGTTCCACAGGTGCCATTCTATACGGTGTCTTTGATACTGGTTGTGATCCAGGTGCTACCTCAATAGTAAAATCAATCTCCCGCTCAATTAGCATGTTTGGTAGATCCTCAGGAAATACATCTGGAAACTCCCGTACTATCGAAATATCTTCTACTCGAGTCCCCGTGACACGTGTATCAATTACACTACATAGGAATCCTTGACAACCCTTTTTCAACAACTTCCCAGCCTGAATTACTGATATCATATATGGTGGCACTGCTACACCAACCCCTTGGAAGGTAAACTCTTTTTGCCCTGGTAATTGGAAATTAACCCTTTTCTGTTCACAATCTATTGTAGCCTGATTTGTAGACAACCAATCCATGCCCAAGATTACGTCAAATTAGTTGACGGTTAACGGAATTAAGTCTATAGTCAATACCCTGTCACCTACTCTGACTTCACAGGCTTTGAACACAGAAGAGGTTACTAACGGTTTACTTAGAGGTAATGATATGGATAGATCATACCCTAAGGGTTCTGACATGCTATGTAAATGTTTGACAAATTCATGTGAGACAAATGAATGCGTTGACCCTGAATCTATCAAAATTCGTGCTAGATGTGAACAGATATGAAGTATACCTGACACCACGGAGTCTGTAGCTGACATGTTCCCCGATGCGAGTTGAAAAGACTTCCCTTGCCTCTGTTCCACGCCTTTTCCTTTATCAGTGGGCGGTATCGATCTTGCTCCACCGGACGCCATAGAACTTGCCCCTTATTGTTGCTTCTTTGGACGATCCTTGGAAAAATGTCCCGGCTGCCCACAATCAAAGCATTTGCCCCTCATAACCGGAATTGAGTTCACAGAGCTAGGCGATCGTGTTCTGGATTGCGGACCATTCTTGGATATGTGCCCCACTTGCTTACAAATATTACACGTGCTTAGTAAATAACAAACTCCCCCGTGTCGGCGATTACATGTAGGACACAGCGGTCGAACTCCCTCAGTAAATGAACTTCCACCTTGACTACCCGAACCTGACCCAGGCCCTCGTGAAAATGGTTTCTTGAAGAAGCCTTGCCCCTTCCCTTTATCTTCTCCTTGTCGCTTTCCTTGTTGTCCCTGCTTATACTTGTTAATATCTCGTTCGGCTATGAGAGCTGCATTCTGGACTTGAGCCACAGTTCCAAATTCATGAGTATCCACCCTACATTGATTGTTATCCCTCAACCCTTCTTCAAACTTTTGAGCTTTGTCTTCCTCGGTTATCACTGTATCCTTTGCAAATCACAACAATTCACTGTACTTGGAGATGTATTCATTCATCGTCATATCGCTCTGTTGGAGATTCATGAATTCCCGACGCTTTTGTGCTTTAGCTGCTCGAGGAAAATATCGTTTGTAAAACTCTTCCACAAACTTATCCCAAGTGATCGGCCTACCTTGATAAAGTAAACCCACCCACCAATTCTGAGCACCTTCTTTCAGGGTATCAGTGGAAAACGTAATCTTTTGCTCTTCAGTATAGTCTATAGCACGGAATATTCGTTCCATATCCGATACCCAATGAATAGCCGTCATCGGATCCGGGCCCCCATCAAACATAGTCAGTTTTCTCTTATAGAATTGCTCAATCGTAATACGGTCCACCCTGGGTTCAGGATTTGGATTTGCATACCTTTCATTTACTGGCGATACTCGAACACCAACGACACCAACGAAATTAGTTACCAAGTCCACTAAACGATCCATTCTTGCATCAAGTTCTCGGTTTTGGTCCATTTTTCACCAAATTCTTGCCTGCCAGTCAGATATGCATGAATACTATGCATGCTATGCCATATATCATATGATATAAATGATTCAACAATCATAACATAACATTAATAATTATATGCATACATGTGATGCAACTACATTCTCAATATCTACGCGTTACTCTCAAGTCGTCGTCTCTCATCCTAAAGTTTCTAAGCCTATTGCTCTGATACCACTAAATGTCACGCCCCGGATCCACACATGTGAACCCAAGACACGTGGCATGCCACCAAGGCCTTCAAACAACAATTTACAAATGAAAAGGAGGGAAAACAAACACGTTTACACCATTATGTTAGACAAATTAAGAAAAATGGTAATTAATAAGGTATAGCAAATTTTATACCAAAAGATAGGTTTTTGAGTCCCGGTTCCAACGCAAAAAACGGTGCGCGAATCCGAGTTTTCTAGAGAGAGTTATTTCCGTTTCCGTAAAAGTCAATAGTGCAGCAAAATGACCTGCGGATCGATCCGCCCCAAAACCGGATCGATCCGGTTTTGACAGAACCTCATTTTTGGCCCTCCAGAAGTGCCGGATCGATCCGCTCAAGACCCGGATCGATCCGGATTCTGCAGTACACGTTTTGACAGTAAAAACTCCTGCTCTGCAGCATCCTAACACCTCCAAATCCCATCCAACCTTCATGAAACTTTGCAAAACCATTTCAAAACCAATCTCAAATAATTCCAAACCATTTCCAAGATATGTTAACATGGTTTTAAAATATTAATCAAGATCCACCAATGCTACAATACTCAAACACTTCTAATTCTCACCAAAAACAAACAAAACATATGAGTTTTGATCCAAACTCACAACTAACATATCCAAATCATAAAAACAAGAGTTTAAAATTTACCAACATGATTTAAAACCATGAACAAGATGTGCAATGCAATCTCTCCCAAATCTCTCCCAAATACTCTCCCAAATCTCTCCTAAATATTCCCAATTCCTTCAAGATCAACCAAAACATGCTTCTCAAGCCAAACTTCCATTCAAACATATTCCAAACTACATTATCAAGGCAAGAAAGATACCAACAACATTTTAAGCTCCGGTTACATGATTTACACAAGACTTGGAGCGATTAAGCTAAAACTAACATAATCCACTAAGTTTTAGTACAAATCCAAGTTAGCTATTACAAACTACTAGTTTTACTCAAAAACAACTATAGATATAAGCTACTACATTTACAAGCTTCCTCGACTCCATGAACCCCAAGCTCATCTCCCCGGATTCTCGCCGTCGTGCTCACCTACAATGGTTATTCAATAACCACTACAATATATAAGCTATATGCTTAGTGAGAGATATCAATCAAGCACACGGATGACATATCAATGCTTATATTCAACTCAACAAATATAATGATCTCCGGATAAGCAAGTATTTCTTCCACCACTACCCGCAAGTCCGCGACTCCCACAATAGTCCACGGCACAAGCCAATGACCCACGCCACACACGTGTGGTCTAATGCCGTTGTCGGCAACAAGTGGTCGTCACCACAGAACAATCTCATGGCGGATTCATACAAGCTTTCCTTTGACCCACATAGACAACTAAACATGCTCACATAAACATATCACCATGCTTTTCACAAAATCGTAGCTAAACTTGAGTAATTTAAGCTAAATAGGCATATTAATAACACCCAAAGAACATAACCATGAATCTCATCCAAAACACAAGATTGAAACCACTCACCTCGTCGCAATTCACTCCTAGTTGAGAAATTAAAGCTCAAATCTAATCTGGTTTCAAATCCTACATGAATTCGGCAAACTACGGATTATCGCTCCGAATTGGGTCGCGAGAAATATGACGATTATACTCAATAATATCAGTACCAAAGCATAGAACTCACCTCTACGAGTCCAAATTCGGTCTCGGAATCGAAATTGGTAGTCGAACGGCGCGTCGATTGACGTCGTAGAGCTCCGTCAAATTCCGTCGTCAATTCTCGTTCTAACATTTCCTCTGTAAAATTTGGTGTATTGCTTTAGGAAGAAGGAGACTCCTTGTGAGTCATAGGACACATGTCCTCACACATGTAATTTATAAGGTTTTAGTTTCATAGTTTACCTCCCCACATTTTATAAGTTTTGCAATTATACCCCTACTAGCTTTAGAATTATCCCAAACTTAAATAAGTGTTTGTCTATGTCTCACGTGGGTCCCATAAGTGGTCCCACATAATTATATGAAGTTGCTAATTAGCCTACTAATTATATAACGTGTTCATTTCGCCCTCACCAAGGTATCTCAAATAACCACATAAATGGTCTCTAACAATAAACAATAAATTATAAACAACATATAAATATTTCACATATGCCTTAATAAACATTTAAGCACATAAGGGTGATTCCACAACTTTGTCCCATCATAATGGAACTTCATCAACTCATGTCCCAATTTGGAACTGCCACGTTGGCCAACATTGGGTTCCCAATTTGGACACCCACAATCAACTAGTGAGTTAAAACTCACTTAAACATGTGTTAATAAACACCAATTAATTATGCTAATGCATGCCTAAATCATGATTAACAATTAATCGCGGGAGCGGGTGTTACAGTCAACTCATGTATCCTTTCATCGTACGTGTCACATTTCCTTTTCGAAATTCAAAAGTTTCATCACAATACTCAACCCAAGGAAATAATGCATCTGTCATTCACCTATCTTGCTTTTCGACTAAAAGTCGTTGACAACATGTCCAAGCTGGTGAACAATCATACACAGTTCTTCATCTTGAAGTGAACCAAACTGAGTACTATCATACACAAATACTATGTCTATAAGTCAATGCCTCAACCAACTGTTTCACATACTATAGATTCAATCTCTTACTCTACTAATCATCATACCACTTGCAGTACCATATTGTATTTCAAATGATTCCCAAGTTCTTATCAAATTCTGACCTGTCTTCCTAATAACACCACATCACGGCAACATCAGTTGCAATAATTATCACATAGTCAGTAGTTCGTCACCCAGTACTTCTCTCTGTCCCTACAAATTCGTATCATTCCATTCAGGTTTTACCAATCTCGTACTATAATCCCATCACTCGTACCTCATAAGGCATCAATCAAGTTCTCTACTGAAAATTTCACACCATTCTATTCGTTCGAGGCTACACGTGTCTCAAATCACCCACGGTGAAGTAAAATACAATTGTTGTTCATCTCTCCCAAGTTTGCACTCGAACTACCACCGATTGAAATAAAATATTCATACCTCACACTTGTTTTAAAACTTTTCAAAAGGCCAATTAAAATTATCATTTATGATTTAAAACAAACTGATTTAAAATCTCCCATAATACTTTCATCTCTTCTCATCGCATAATTGCCTCAATATCCGTAGTGACAAATGACACTGTCAACCAAAATCAACTTAGTCAATCATCCATATATCACAGTGTTCATTACAACGTATCCCTACGTTCAACACATACTTCATCACTGGCTCTATCGTTTGACTATTCACAGTCCATTTGATTCTCAGAGTGTACATATACCCTGAGTCAATTACCTTTCTGTCGGAGATCACAACCCCACTGTAATCCATTCCTATCTCATATACTACCCGTTTACCATTTATTTTTTTTTTTTTTTTTTACATTCATCGGTCCACGTAGATCCCTTACCATTGTCGTAGTTATACAACTCCATAATCCTCGGTTGTTTTACTTGTACCTTTACACAGGTCCAGACCAATCACACTTCCGTGTACCTCAACTCATACCGAGCTCTTAATAAACCTTCACCCTAAGTATATGCTCCTCGTATAACATCTCACGACTCCATATTTTATCCCAACATTTGATGTTTCATAACTGTAGTTGATTTTGACTCAATTCTAATTCAAACTCTCTAATCCTTTGTTTGTTCTATCTCCACTCCATTGTTCCTGAATAATCTTGTTGCTCAACGTTCATATTATTCTCGTAACCCATCTAAAGGTAGTCCGGTAATCAAATATTTCCATAAGGTACGTCTCACTGTGTTTAGTATATTCCTAATCAACTCCCAATTCTCATACTTGTCGCGACAATACACAAAGTCACCCTATTCTCACTACGATTATTAAAGTCAACCGATTGATCATAACTATCATCCTTCAGGTGCTTCATACATTATGAATCTCATCAAGTTCTTGATCGCTCAAACTTTCAATCATTCACAATCTCGAATTGTTCCAATACCTAAACCCAGATCAAGCTCCCTTTGGCACGATACTCACGACAACCCTCTTAATGCCATACCTTCAAACTGATCAAATTCAGGTTTACGAAACCCCACCATCACCTTACTTTGGAATTTTGAAGTCTACCACCTGTTCACGTGGAACTCAATCATTCAACCACTGTTGTTGTTCCCCAGCACTAAGCATATTGTATCCTTCTACAATACTTAGCTTTCAAAACCTACTCGATACACTATCGCCAGCATTTAACACCACATCCCTCATTTAAACAAAAGTTAGGTTTTGAAATATTTTAAACATTTTAAAATTTTCTCAGGGATGGAATCCGACATTCTCAAAATCCTCCAACCTTGTTGGAATTCAAGACAATTGTGATAGCTTCCCATTGCATCCACCACTGTATTCTATCAGCCTCACATTCCCGCTATCATATCGGATAACGTACTCAACGTACTACCAAGTCTTCATTCCACTCAACTGTCCCTGTTTATTTACTCATTAAAGCTTCATTTTCTCGATTTATATTTTCACTTCTCTACATTGACTTACCCAAAGTCTCTCTACCCGTCTATCGTTCCCACAACCGCTCTTGTTCATTATCGTAATACCCGTTGTACTCTAGCGTCCTGCTGATAGTGTCGTGTGTTAAATACTCAACGATATTTTAAAAGTATTCAAAGGAAAGATTTTTGTTTTATTTTGAAAATATGTTAAAAATCCAGGTTTGAAATCGCCTGTACTTCACCCCTTTGTGATAACCACCTTCACTACAAGCTTCTTATCAAAGTACTCTCATCCCCATGATAGCCAAATATCTACTCGATTTCTTTGAGTTTCTTATCATGTTCCATAATTAATACTTATCTTTTATTCCCAGTCTCCTAATCTTACTCCCTTTATTCTATCTCTTCCGACAACCCCCGGCAAAACATCAGGGAATCTTATTACTCTGCATTTGTGTCCATTTACTCTCCATCAACCTTTCCATAAAATTTCTCTATCAAGATCCTCTTATCCTTATGTTATCAAATTATCAATTTGATTCCTCTGGACTTCTGTCACTTTTGATCAATTACCTTTACCTATTATTTCTGGTCTCGTCTTCTTACTTCCTTTATTCCATTTCCTTTGGGGAACCATCTCGAAACACCAACGAAATTTCATTACTATGAATGTCCATTCATTTGTTTCTCACCAAGACCTCTACAATTTCTCCTCCGACCTATGTCGTCCTTCAACATCAGTCATCGTCCTTATCGTAGCATTTCTACGGGCATAACCATCGAGTCTAGGCAACCACTCTAGAAGTCTCATCATCTCATCAGTTAACCTTCGACTATCTATAGGCTCAAACTGTTCACTCATACTCTATCATTTCCATTCATAATTCTCATCTTAGGTCAAACTTCAAATCCCAACAATTTCCTTTATACTATTAACTCGATAGCATTTGCTATAAATCCCTACACCGCATCTGCATCTACATCTGTTATAGTGCTACGACTATTTGAAACCAGGTTCAGTTGAGAGATTCCTCAACAACCACAATACTGATAACCCATAGAGATATTGCCCAATCCCAAATACATTCCACAAGATAGGTTGAGAGATTCCTCAACCGTCCAATACATACCGTAAGATAGTGTTAGCCTTAAGGTATATTAAGGCATATTTAATTATGTTTTGATGATGTCAAATATGCTATGATAATTACTTGATTCATATTGTTTCATTCTTTGTTATTATCATAGTCATTTTCATGCTCATATATAATCTCATGTATTAATTTTGTATCAATGTTTTAACATCTTTGTGTGCATGAGATTCAATTGATGTAGATCAAGATTACAAGGAGGTCAACAAGGATCAAGCTTGAAGACTTGAAGATATTTCATCCTTGGTTGAAGTCTAGGACCTTCATTGTAAGGCATCTTGATCTCACACTTATAGGGGCTCAAACAAACTCTAAAAGTTAAAGTTTTGGAAACAAATTTTAAATGGGTCATCTTTAAAGCAATTCCTCAACCAATTGGAAAATAATTAGATGTTGAGTTTTATATGGTTGGAAAGGTATTTGAATCTAGTTTCCAAAACATCAAACGAATCAAAAATCCGAGTTTTGTAGAGGGAGTTATGGTCTTTTTAGTGGAGATGTGTCTGGCTGTCAAACTGGGAAGGGCAGTCGACTGAGGGCCCGATGCAGTCGACCGAAATGAGCAGAATGTAAACAGAACCCTCTGTAAACACATCTCAGTCGACTGTTTCAAGGACCAGTCGACTTCTTCATGTTCCAGTCGACTGAAGCGACCTGAAAAGGCATAACGACTAATTTTTAAAGGGGCTTTTAATTACCAAACTTGCCACCAACGGCTATAATCTTTCTTGGCCTATAAATACATGTTTTCCCACACCATTTTATGTTGATCAATTAATTGGAAATCATCTATTTCAATCACACAACTTGTTGATTCTTAATCATTCACAATTGAGCCCTAGTTGTGTGAGTTTATCAATTTGCTCTAGCTTTCAATTGTAATCTTTGAGAGAGTGAATTGTAGTGAGCTTTCAATTGTATTATCCACTCTATAAAGAGAGTTCAATTTGTATCAAATCAATTTGTAAAGGTTGAGGGTTAGTAACCCTTGTGTGCAAAGAAGAGGTGTTCTTCTTTGGGAGAGATCATAGGCTCTTGTAACGGTTTGGTGCACACCCGCAAGTGCTCCGGGAAACGGTTTGGTCTACACCCGTAAGTAGATCGGATTAAGGAATTCTCAAGAGGTGTTCTTGAGGGGTGGACGTAGGCCGCGGGGTGCGATTGCCGAACCACTTGAAAATTCGGTTTGCAAGTTTCTCTTCCCTTATCTCTTTACATTATTGTTTGTGTTTGTGTTTAATTTGGTATTAAGTTTTTAAAAGGTTTAAATCCGCTAAAACCTTATTCACCCCCCCTCTAAGGTTTCCATATTTGGGCCAATAATTGGTATCAGAGCTTCGGCTCTTCTATTTTCAAAATATTTTGAAAAATTTGAGATAAGATCCAATGGAAACCGACTCTTCTTACATTTATTATTGTGAGGGTCAATCGACATTAAGACCACCATGTTTTAATGGCTCAAACTATGCCTATTGGAAAAATAGAATGAGAATCTATATGATTTCTCAAGATTTTGATTTATGGCAAATTGTGGTCAAAGGGCCTCATCTACCTACAAAAATTGAAAATGGTTTTTCTATTCCAAAGACGGTAGATGAATATAATGATGCCGATAAGAAACTCATAAAAATAAATGCTATGGCAATGAGTTTATTATATTGTGGTTTAGACCCAAATGAATACAATAGAATTTCATCTTGCGAATCCGCAAAAGAAATTTGGGATTAACTTGAAAATGCTCATGAGAGAACAAGCCAAGTTAAAAAGTCTAAAATCAATTTGCTTGTTCAAACTTATGAAATGTTTAAAATGTTGCCATATGAACCTATTGGAGATATGTTTTCTCGTTTTATTATTCTTATTAATAACTTGAAAAACCTTGGTAAAGTTTATACTAATGAAGAAATGATTGAGAAAGTGCTTAGGTCTTTACCAAAGGATTGGCAACCAAAGGTCACGGCGGTTCGTGAAGCAAAGGAGCTTTCAACACTCTCCTTGGAACAACTCATGGGTTCTCTCATAACTCATGAAATGGAATTGGCCGTCTTCGAAAGTGAAGACAAGAAATTGGAAGTGAAAGAGGCCAAAAGGGGAGACATGGCTTTAAAATCCTCAAGCTCAAAGAAAAAGAAGAAAGATGTTGAGAGTGATGAGGATGAGGAAATGACAAAGATCACCCGAAAATTTGCAAAGTTTCTAGAGAAAGAAAAATCGGGAAAGAAGTCACCCAAGGAGGAAAAACACAAAAAGAAGACAATCAAGGCCACCAATAGTAGTTCCGAGAGCGAATCATCGGACGACGACTCAAATGGTGAAGATGTTGTCAATCTTTGCCTCATGACATTGGAAAGGGCCTTTCCTACCACCTCGGCAAATGGAGCATCCAAGAAATGCTTGGACAAAAGTTAAGTATTGATTTGGTAATGGTAGGTTAGTAGGTAATTTTGTTTTGATTTGTTTTCATTATCCTACTTAAATTTTTTTTATTGATTTCATATCATACTCTTATTTTCAATCACTTTGTTTTTGTTTTGATATGCATACTTGATTTCTTATGCATAATCTTGTTTCATCCACTTGTGATTTGGATTTGTCTCTACATAAATCATCACTCTCTTGATATTTTGAAATATGATGATATGCTTTCGTTTGTTTAGACAAAGTTTTAAGAAGGGTTAGACTAGTTAATGTTTTGTGAATCCTTAAATTTTTTGAACTGCTGAACAAAGCAGTCGACTGGTACCCCGACACAGTCGACTGATTCAGGTGTGGAGCTTTGATTTTTTTTTTATTCTTCATTGTTAAGTCGGCTGAGGCGTCGACTGTTTTTGCACAACTTAATCCCTGACCACTTCCGTCGACTATGGCGTCGACTGAGGCGTCGACTGATCCGACTAAATTTTTGTTCTCTTGGTTTTTGAGTTCTCCAATTTTTTTTATTGGTATCTTTTGGGAGAATAAGCTCTCTATTCATATCTTTTTTGGTATCTTTTTGGCATTTTGATTTGTATGCCTATTGTGAGGGGGAGCTTTATGTTGTATCCCCAAATCTTTTTTGATAATGTCAAAGGGGGAGAAATATGAGAAGTATTGGGGAGAAGTATTTGGGTAGTTATCATTCATGTTCTTTAACATATGATATCCATTATGAATGATAATATGAAAATGACCAAATGTGCTTATTTTGGTATATCCTTCATTGGTTGTTTGCCATCATCAAAAAGGGGGAGATTGTTAGCCATAAGGTATATTAAGGCATATTTAATTATGTTTTGATGATGTCAAATATGCCATGATAATTACTTGATTCATATTGTTTCATTCTTTGTTATTATCATAGTCATTTTCATGCTCATATATAATCTCATGTATTAATTTTGTATCAATGTTTTAACATCTTTGTGTGCATGAGATTCAATTGATGTAGATCAAGATTACAAGGAGCTCAACAAGGATTAAGCTTGAAGATTTGAAGATATTTCATCCTTGGTTGAAGTCTAGGACCTTCATTGTAAGGCATCTTGATCTCACACTTATAGGGGCTCAAACAAACTCTAAAAGTTAAAGTTTTGGAAACAAATTTTAAATGGGTCATCTTTAAAGCAATTCCTCAACCAATTGGAAAATAATTAGATATTGAGTTTTATATGGTTGGAAAGGTATTTGAATCTAGTTTCCAAAACATCAAACGGATCAAAAATCCGAGTTTTGTAGAGGGAGTTATGGCCTTTTTAGTGGAGATGTGTCAGGCTGTCAAACTGGGAAGGGCAGTCGACTGAGGGCCCGATGCAGTCGACCGAAATGAGCAGAATGTAAACAGAACCCTCTGTAAACACATCTCAGTCGACTGTTTCAAGGACCAGTCGACTTCTTCATGTTCCAGTCGACTGAAGCGACCTGAAAAGGCATAACGGCTAGTTTTTAAAGGGGCTTTTAATTACCAAACTTGCCACCAACGGCTATAATCTTTCTTGGCCTATAAATACATGTTTTCCCACACCATTTTATGTTGATCAATTAATTGGAAATCATCTATTTCAATCACACAACTTGTTGATTCTTAATCATTCACAATTGAGCCCTAGTTGTGTGAGTTTATCAATTTGCTCTAGCTTTCAATTGTAATCTTTGAGAGAGTGAATTGTAGTGAGCTTTCAATTGTATTATCCACTCTATAAAGAGAGTTCAATTTGTATCAAATCAATTTGTAAAGGTTGAGGGTTAGTAACCCTTGTGTGCAAAGAAGAGGTGTTCTTCTTTGGGAGAGATCATAGGCTCTTGTAACGGTTTGGTGCACACCCGTAAGTGCTCCGGGAAACGGTTTGGTCTACACCCGTAAGTAGATCGGATTAAGGAATTCTCAAGAGGTGTTCTTGAGGGGTGGACATAGGCCGCGGGGTGCGATTGCCGAACCACTTGAAAATTCGGTTTGCAAGTTTCTCTTCCCTTATCTCTTTACATTATTGTTTGTGTTTGTGTTTAATTTGGTATTAAGTTTTTAAAAGGTTTAAATCCGCTAAAACCTTATTCACCCCCCCTCTAAGGTTTCCATATTTGGGCCAATAATTGGTATCAGAGCTTCGGCTCTTCTATTTTCAAAATATTTTGAAAAATTTGAGATAAGATCCAATGGAAACCGACTCTTCTTACATTTATTATTGTGAGGGTCAATCGACATTAAGACCACCATGTTTTAATGGCTCAAACTATGCCTATTGGAAAAATAGAATGAGAATCTATATGATTTCTCAAGATTTTGATTTATGGCAAATTGTGGTCAAAGGGCCTCATCTACCTACAAAAATTGAAAATGGTTTTTCTATTCCAAAGACGGTAGATGAATATAATGATGCCGATAAGAAACTCATAAAAATAAATGATATGGCAATGAATTTATTATATTGTGGTTTAGACCCAAATGAATACAATAGAATTTCATCTTGCGAATCCGCAAAAGAAATTTGGGATTAACTTGAAAATGCTCATGAGAGAACAAGCCAAGTTAAAAAGTCTAAAATCAATTTGCTTGTTCAAACTTATGAAATGTTTAAAATGTTGCCATATGAACCCATTGGAGATATGTTTTCTCGTTTTACTATTCTTATTAATAACTTGAAAAACCTTGGTAAAGTTTATACTAATGAAGAAATGATTGAGAAAGTGCTTAGGTCTTTACCAAAGGATTGGCAACCAAAGGTCACGGCGGTTCGTGAAGCAAAGGAGCTTTCAACACTTTCCTTGGAACAACTCATGGGTTCTCTCATAACTCATGAAATGGAATTGGCCGTCTTCGAAAGTGAAGACAAGAAATTGGAAGTGAAAGAGGCCAAAAGGGGAGACATGGCTTTAAAATCCTCAAGCTCAAAGAAAAAGAAGAAAGATGTTGAGAGTGATGAGGATGAGGAAATGACAAAGATCACCCGAAAATTTGCAAAGTTTCTAGAGAAAGAAAAATCGGGAAAGAAGTCACCCAAGGAGGAAAAACACAAAAAGAAGACAATCAAGGCCACCAATAGTAGTTCCGAGAGCGAATCATCGGACGACGACTCAAATGGTGAAGAGGTTGTCAATCTTTGCCTCATGACATTGGAAAGGGCCTTTCCTACCACCTCGGCAAATGGAGCATCCAAGAAATGCTTGGACAAAGGTTAAGTATTGATTTGGTAATGGTAGGTTAGTAGGTAATTTTGTTTTGATTTGTTTTCATTATCCTACTTAAATTTTTTTTATTGATTTCATATCATACTCTTATTTTCAATCACTTTGTTTTTGTTTTGATATGCATACTTGATTTCTTATGCATAATCTTGTTTCATCCACTTGTGATTTGGATTTGTCTCTACATAAATCATCACTCTCTTGATATTTTGAAATATGATGATATGCTTTCGTTTGTTTAGACAAAGTTTTAAGAAGGGTTAGACTAGTTAATGTTTTGTGAATCCTTAAATTTTTTGAACTGCTGAACAAAGCAGTCGACTGGTACCCCGACACAGTCGACTGATTCAGGTGTGGAGCTTTGATTTTTTTTTTATTCTTCATTGTTAAGTCGACTGAGGCGTCGACTGTTTTTGCACAACTTAATCCCTGACCACTTCCGTCGACTATGGCGTCGACTGAGGCGTCGACTGATCCGACTAAATTTTTGTTCTCTTGGTTTTTGAGTTCTCCAATTTTTTTTATTGGTATCTTTTGGGAGAATAAGCTCTCTATTCATATCTTTTTTGGTATCTTTTTGGCATTTTGATTTGTATGCCTATTGTGAGGGGGAGCTTTATGTTGTATCCCCAAATCTTTTTTGATAATGTCAAAGGGGGAGAAATATGAGAAGTATTGGGGAGAAGTATTTGGGTAGTTATCATTCATGTTCTTTAACATATGATATCCATTATGAATGATAATATGAAAATGACCAAATGTGCTTATTTTGGTATATCCTTCATTGGTTGTTTGCCATCATCAAAAAGGGGGAGATTGTTAGCCTTAAGGTATATTAAGGCATATTTAATTATGTTTTGATGATGTCAAATATGCCATGATAATTACTTGATTCATATTGTTTCATTCTTTGTTATTATCATAGTCATTTTCATGCTCATATATAATCTCATGTATTAATTTTGTATCAATGTTTTAACATCTTTGTGTGCATGAGATTCAATTGATGTAGATCAAGATTACAAGGAGCTCAACAAGGATTAAGCTTGAAGATTTGAAGATATTTCATCCTTGGTTGAAGTCTAGGACCTTCATTGTAAGGCATCTTGATCTCACACTTATAGGGGCTCAAACAAACTCTAAAAGTTAAAGTTTTGGAAACAAATTTTAAATGGGTCATCTTTAAAGCAATTCCTCAACCAATTGGAAAATAATTAGATGTTGAGTTTTATATGGTTGGAAAGGTATTTGAATCTAGTTTCCAAAACATCAAACGGATCGAAAATCCGAGTTTTGTAGAGGGAGTTATGGCCTTTTTAGTGGAGATGTGTCAGGCTGTCAAACTGGGAAGGGCAGTCGACTGAGGGCCCGATGCAGTCGACCGAAATGAGCAGAATGTAAACAGAACCCTCTGTAAACACATCTCAGTCGACTGCTTCAAGGACCAGTCGACTTCTTCATGTTCCAGTCGACTGAAGCGACCTGAAAATGCATAACGGCTAGTTTTTAAAGGGGCTTTTAATTACCAAACTTGCCACCAACGGCTATAATCTTTCTTGGCCTATAAATACATGTTTTCCCACACCATTTTATGTTGATCAATCAATTGGAAATCATCTATTTCAATCAAACAACTTGTTGATTCTTAATCATTCACAATTGAGCCCTAGTTGTGTGAGTTTATCAATTTGCTCTAGCTTTCAATTGTAATCTTTGAGAGAGTGAATTGTAGTGAGCTTTCAATTGTATTATCCACTCTATAAAGAGAGTTCAATTTGTATCAAATCAATTTGTAAAGGTTGAGGGTTAGTAACCCTTGTGTGCAAAGAAGAGGTGTTCTTCTTTGGGAGAGATCATAGGCTCTTGTAACGGTTTGGTGCACACCCGTAAGTGCTCCGGGAAACGGTTTGGTCTACACCCGTAAGTAGATCGGATTAAGGAATTCTCAAGAGGTGTTCTTGAGGGGTGGACGTAGGCCGCGGGGTGCGATTGCCGAACCACTTGAAAATTCGGTTTGCAAGTTTCTCTTCCCTTATCTCTTTACATTATTGTTTGTGTTTGTGTTTAATTTGGTATTAAGTTTTTAAAAGGTTTAAATCCGCTAAAACCTTATTCACCCCCCGTCTAAGGTTTCCATATTTGGGCCAACAATTGGTATCAGAGCTTCGGCTCTTCTATTTTCAAAATATTTTGAAAAATTTGAGATAAGATCCAATGGAAACCGACTCTTCTTACATTTAGTATTGTGAGGGTCAATCGACATTAAGACCACCATGTTTTAATGGCTCAAACTATGCCTATTGGAAAAATAGACTGAGAATCTATATGATTTCTCAAGATTTTGATTTATGGCAAATTGTGGTCAAAGGGCCTCATCTACCTACAAAAATTGAAAATGGTTTTTCTATTCCAAAGACGGTAGATGAATATAATGATGCCGATAAGAAACTCATAAAAATAAATGCTATGGCAATGAATTTATTATATTGTGGTTTAGACCCAAATGAATACAATAGAATTTCATCTTGCGAATCCGCAAAAGAAATTTGGGATAAACTTGAAAATGCTCATGAGGGAACAAGCCAAGTTAAAAAGTTTAAAATCAATTTGCTTGTTCAAACTTATGAAATGTTTAAAATGTTGCCATACGAACCTATTGGAGATATGTTTTCTCGTTTTACTATTCTTATTAATAACTTGAAAAACCTTGGTAAAGTTTATACTAATGAAGAAATGATTGAGAAAGTGCTTAGGTCTTTACCAAAGGATTGGAAACCAAAGGTCACGGCGGTTCGTGAAGCAAAGGAGCTTTCAACACTCTCCTTGGAACAACTCATGGGTTCTCTCATAACTCATGAAATGGAATTGGCCGTCTTCGAAAGTGAAGACAAGAAATTGGAAGTGAAAGAGGCCAAAAGGGGAGACATGGCTTTAAAATCCTCAAGCTCAAAGAAAAAGAAGAAAGATGTTGAGAGTAATGAGGATGAGGAAATGACAAAGATCACCCGAAAATTTGCAAAGTTTCTAGAGAAAGAAAAATCGGGAAAGAAGTCACCCAAGGAGGAAAAACACAAAAAGAAGACAATCAAGGCCACCAATAGTAGTTCCGAGAGCGAATCATTGGACGACGTCTCAAATGGTGAAGAGGTTGTCAATCTTTGCCTCATGACATTGGAAAGGGCCTTTCCTACCACCTCGGCAAATGGAGCATCCAAGAAATGCTTGGACAAAGGTTAAGTATTGATTTGGTAATGGTAGGTTAGTAGGTAATTTTGTTTTGATTTGTTTTCATTATCCTACTTAAATTTTTTTTATTGATTTCATATCATACTCTTATTTTCAATCACTTTGTTTTTGTTTTGATATGCATACTTGATTTCTTATGCATAATCTTGTTTCATCCACTTGTGATTTGGATTTGTCTCTACATAAATCATCACTCTCTTGATATTTTGAAATATGATGATATGCTTTCGTTTGTTTAGACAAAGTTTTAAGAAGGGTTAGACTAGTTAATGTTTTGTGAATCCTTAAATTTTTTGAACTGCTGAACAAAGCAGTCGACTGGTACCCCGACACAGTCGACTGATTCAGGTGTGGAGCTTTGATTTTTTTTTATTCTTCATTGTTAAGTCGACTGAGGCGTCGACTGTTTTTGCACAACTTAATCCCTGACCACTTCCGTCGACTATGGCGTCGACTGAGGCGTCGACTGATCCGACTAAATTTTTGTTCTCTTGGTTTTTGAGTTCTCCAATTTTTTTTATTGGTATCTTTTGGGAGAATAAGCTCTCTATTCATATCTTTTTTGGTATCTTTTTGGCATTTTGATTTGTATGCCTATTGTGAGGGGGAGCTTTATGTTGTATCCCCAAATCTTTTTTGATAATGTCAAAGGGGGAGAAATATGAGAAGTATTGGGGAGAAGTATTTGGGTAGTTATCATTCATGTTCTTTAACATATGATATCCATTATGAATGATAATATGAAAATGACCAAATGTGCTTATTTTGGTATATCCTTCATTGGTTGTTTGCCATCATCAAAAAGGGGGAGATTGTTAGCCTTAAGGTATATTAAGGCATATTTAATTATGTTTTGATGATGTCAAATATGCCATGATAATTACTTGATTCATATTGTTTCATTCTTTGTTATTATCATAGTCATTTTCATGCTCATATATAATCTCATGTATTAATTTTGTATCAATGTTTTAACATCTTTGTGTGCATGAGATTCAATTGATGTAGATCAAGATTACAAGGAGCTCAACAAGGATTAAGCTTGAAGATTTGAAGATATTTCATCCTTGGTTGAAGTCTAGGACCTTCATTGTAAGGCATCTTGATCTCACACTTATAGGGGCTCAAACAAACTCTAAAAGTTAAAGTTTTGGAAACAAATTTTAAATGGGTCATCTTTAAAGCAATGCCTCAACCAATTGGAAAATAATTAGATGTTGAGTTTTATATGGTTGGAAAGGTATTTGAATCTAGTTTCCAAAACATCAAACCGATCAAAAATCCGAGTTTTGTAGAGGGAGTTATGGCCTTTTTAGTGGAGATGTGTCAGGCTGTCAAACTGGGAAGGGCAGTCGACTGAGGGCCCGATGCAGTCGACCGAAATGAGCAGAATGTAAACAGAACCCTCTGTAAACACATCTCAGTCGACTGCTTCAAGGACCAGTCGACTTCTTCATGTTCCAGTCGACTGAAGCGACCTGAAAAGGCATAACGGCTTGTTTTTAAAGGGGCTTTTAATTACCAAACTTGCCACCAACGGCTATAATCTTTCTTGGCCTATAAATACATGTTTTCCCACACCATTTTATGTTGATCAATCAATTGGAAATCATCTATTTCAATCACACAACTTGTTGATTCTTAATCATTCACAATTGAGCCCTAGTTGTGTGAGTTTATCAATTTGCTCTAGCTTTCAATTGTAATCTTTGAGAGAGTGAATTGTAGTGAGCTTTCAATTGTATTATCCACTCTATAAAGAGAGTTCAATTTGTATCAAATCAATTTGTAAAGGTTGAGGGTTAGTAACCCTTGTGTGCAAAGAAGAGGTGTTCTTCTTTGGGAGAGATCATAGGCTCTTGGAACGGTTTGGTGCACACCCGTAAGTGCTCCGGGAAACGGTTTGGTCTACACCCGTAAGTAGATCGGATTAAGGAATCCTCAAGAGGTGTTCTTGAGGGGTGGACGTAGGCCGCGGGGTGCGATTGCCGAACCATTTGAAAATTCGGTTTGCAAGTTTCTCTTCCCTTATCTCTTTACATTATTGTTTGTGTTTGTGTTTAATTTGGTATTAAGTTTTTAAAAGGTTTATTTCCGCTAAAACCTTATTCACCCCCCTCTAAGGTTTCCATATTTGGGCCAACAGATAGGTTGAGAGATTCCTCAACCATCCAATCGTCTCAATACCATACAATAAGTTGAGAGATTCTCCAACTACCCGACATACCCCGTATATACCGTAAGACAAACCATACACCGTATATGTAAAAAAAATACCCCATAAGATAACCTCGCACGATCGTGCCGTAGGTTACCACCGTAAGATAAGGTGAGAGATTCCTCACCGGTCCCATACACGAGCAATACATATTGCTGAACTATTTTTTTGTCATAAACCCCCAACTGGTCATCCCTTTTCTCTCACATCATGACGTGCATCCCATGTCTGAAGTATAACTTTTATCAAGTACTTCTAGTCTCTAAACTCAACCACAACACTCACTTTCATTCTCTAGGTGGACTATAAGGAAATCTTCTCTAATGTTTACTACTCGACTTCGTTCTCGGTAAGATCTCCCAAAGGACACTCGTCACTAACATTAAGAACATCAACCGATTTGATCAAAAGCATTTAGTTTTGTTTAGAAATCCAACTGTCTCTTTCTACCAAGATATCATCTCTCCCTCGTCTCCCTTCACAAGGTCTATGATAATGCACGGTAAGCCTCATCTCATCACATAGCTCTACGTCCGTATGATTCCATTGATTCACAAATGCATAAATGCTATGCATGTATGACAATGACATAATCATGTATGTATAACAACATACCATATGCATCAAACATCTCTACAATGTATGGATGCATTCTAGAATATGTGACAATTCACTCAACACTACACTTGACGTCGAACGTTCCCAAAGGTTTGTTACCTATTGCTCTGATACCACTAAATGTCACGACCCATCCCACTACGCGTGGAAATAGGACATGTGGCACGCCACCAAGGCTCATCCAAACATCCTCTAACGATACGCAGCGGAAAGAACTTTAAAACAACCCTGAGTATTTTAAAACTTTAGGGAACATTACCCTTTGAATTGAAATTTTCTTGAAATCAGAGTTATAAAAAGTTTTGTTCAATTGAAAACACATCCAAAGGAATCAATTCTGAAAACAGAGGTTCAGTCGACTGTGCCTAGGGTCCAGTCGACTGTGCCTAGCAGAAACCAAAACCCTAAATTCTTAACAGAGGTCCAGTCGACTGATCAGGGAACCCAGTCGACTGTGTTATGCAGAACCAAAATTCATCAGTTTTCTAAAGGAGTCCAGTCGACTGAGTTATGGTACAGTCGACTGGTTTTGCCATTAATAGAAGTAGTAGCCAAAAATCAACAGTGTTCAGTCGACTGATAAATGGGTCCAGTCGGCTGTTTCCATTACTATTCACTTTCAGTGTCTCAATCCCACGAGATCCAGTCGACTGATCCAGAGTCCAGTCGACTACTCCCCTGCTGGGCAGCCCTGTTGTGAAAATTAACAACTCATTCTTCTCTATACCAACAACAATCATAACCATAACTAAATTACAACATTTAAACATAACCACAGACGTTCAATTACAGATTTCCATACTACGGGACTAATCCAAAGATCTATTATAACTTATTATAATTACAAATCCTTACACAAGATTAGGATTAAAACAACAACATATACAATTGTAGTTCCCCGACGTTCCTCGGCCTCACTCCTCACGATTCTTTTTGTCTTTCCTTTTACCTGCAATGGAGTATATCTCCACTGCTCAGCTATATGCTGAGCATACAATTCTAAATGTATGCTTATATGACAATTCATGGTTTAAGCATCTAAAACACATAGAAATAGTCTCTAGGGTGAGTGGTACGCATTCATCCGGTCGATGTCGTAGGAGGCCCACCTCTCCCACGCATCTCGTACACTAGTTGGGCCTTCCTCCATACCAAGTACCGCGTCCTGGTTGGGCCCACTGCCAATCCAGACACAACCATAATTCCAAATCCATTACACTCACAATCAAAATCATAATCCTCAAGGTTCGAGGAGCTTACCCCGGATGAATTTGCACCAAGCTCCCCTTTGACCCAAGTAGACACATAACATGCTCACATAAACAGTTATACGTGCTTTTCATATAATTTCACGTGCATAATTAACGGGCCTAATTAATACATGAATTTTGCCCGGATCCAAGGATATCAAAGTTGATGTTCAAAACATGAAAATCCATTTATCTCATAGATCTAGAATTCATACCTCGTGCGATCTCTCCGAAACTTTGAAGGATCGACTAGAGGCCCGAATAAACGTCGGATTTCAAATTATACGCGATTCCTACGAGTTTTACCTGATTTTCTCCAAAAGTCTAGAAATTAGATTTTTAGAAAAATTAGCCAAACATGGCCTAAGTAGTATCAAAACGTAGACCTTACCTCCACGAATTCAAATCTCGAATTTGGAGAAAAACTGACGGACGAAAGGTCGTCGATCGTCGTCGCAAAGCCCGTGGCAACAATCTCCCTTCTCTCTCCTCTCTCTCTAGATATTTTGAAAGTTTTGGATGAGAATGAATCTCATCCACTACTACATATAGAAAAACTTCTCGAGAATTTCGTTTACCTCCCCGCTAGTTTCTCAAACTTCTAATTACCTCTCAAAACTTTGCACACGTTCATTTTATGCCTTTACGAGCGACAAATATAAATTTCGGAAGTTTCTGACTAAGTCTCGTTTGGTCCAAAAATTACGTCCGAAAACTAAATCTCCGTGGAATCTCTATACCACCTACCTTTTTATATCACGATCACTCACGTTCTCACCACAATTTTCAAAATGATATAACAATATCAAAATTACCAGAACTTACTAACACAGGAAAAATTACTATTCATAAAAATACTAGATAAGTCAAATAACATTTAAGTCACATAAATGCCATTAACTCATGCCCATGCAATATGATATACCATGTTCCCGTGTCCTCACTAACACTTCACCGTTGACTCACAGTCAACTCCACCTCAGATTATTAATAAACATTAATAAGTGACAAAATCTCAAATATGAAATGATAAACCATGGAATTCTGGAACGGGTGTGACAACCATCTTTCAACTCAAGCTCAAAGAAAAAGGATTAGAGGTTTCAAAACAAGAGCTAGCAATCAAGAAAATCATCAAACATCAATTTGCATGTGTGTGTGTGTGTGTGTGTGTATGCGTGTGTATGTATGTATGTGTGTGTGTGTGTATGTGTGTGTGTGTGAGTGATGGACATTGTCTATCTAGCATTACATTGGGTGTATGGTCTACTATATATGAGTATTCACCCCCAAAATTAAATGATCATATGCCATCATTTAGATGATGTTAGGATGAATGAAATAAAGAAATAAAAAGAGAAATGAGATCAATAAGAGATAATGATATGAAGAACAATGATAAACAAGATTATAATGATCCACTAACAAGATTCCTCTCATATATCTGTGTACATAGCCATAGAAATTACTCTCTTCTTCTCGAAACCTCAATAACAATGATTGGAATTATTCCTGGCAAATGGGCGGGCTTGGGCAGGTTCGGGTCGGTGCGAGTCCGAGTCAGGCTTGCTTGTATTCGGGTCGGGGCAGGTCCGAGTCAGGCTTGCTTGTATAAGGGTTAATTACACTTTGCACCCCTGAAGTTTGGATAGTTTTCACTTTGTACCCTAAAGTTCAAATTTGGCACTTTGGTCCCCAAAGTTTGGGATGAGTTGCAATTTAATTCTTCTAAGACTTTTTGAGATGAATTTTCACTTTCTTTAAGGGTACTTATGTCATTTCACTAGCGTGACCTACCTAGATTAAATGACGATCAACGGCCACAAGAGAAATCCTCACTTTATTAAAATGAGGGATTGAAAGAATTATGTATATATGCATATATATAATATTTATTTTCCGGTCTCATTAAATCAGTGATTATCGTTTCTTATATTGTTTAAAGGCCTTGATTATATTGGGTCAAATAGTATGGCTGTCCATGACAAGAGTCAGTACTCTCTTATTGGATTTAAAATAGTATTTCCGGGCATGATCAACTCTGCCAAAGATTTGGGATTGAATCTTCGTTTGGAACCATCTTTGGTGGATGCAATGCTCCGCCAGCGAGATTTGGAAATCAGAAGGTATCTACTTACTTTTTTTTTTTTATCCAATTCTATGGACTAGTAAAAATGAAATATTTATTTAATTTTTTTTTTCTCTTCTAAATACCCAAAAATGACATAATTACTTGAAAATCTCTAGAGGTTGTGAGAGAGGGAAACACTATCTAGGGTATGTGGCAGAAGGATTGGACAAATCATATCCTTAGAATGAGTTGATGAAATGTCAAAGAAATAATGGGTCCCTTTTCAATTCTGTTCAAAATCTGAGTGCGAAGGGATTCAAACTCAGATTTCAAACCCATCAAGAACTGGTAAGTGTGCAAACGGTCAAGACGCTGAACAATAACAGTAGCAACTTCAGCAGGAATATCCCCAAGGGGCTCGTACTGAGCCAACTCCTCCCAACGGGACTGAAGATATCCAAAATAATCAGAGACACTTAGCCGGAGAGAATCCTGTGATGATTGAGAAACTTCGCGATGAAGTTGATAAATCCGAGATTCATTGCGCTTATGTGCATACATTTGAGTCAAAGCATTCCACAAGCCATGAACAGACGTGTGATACATGAACATATGATAAATACGAGGCTCCATTGAATTGAACAACCAACCCAAGATAGTACAGTTGTCCATATTCCACTGATCAAAGGTGGAGTCGGTGGTAGTAGGCTTAGGCGTCGTGCCAAGAAGCCAACAAGACTTGCCTCTGGCACCAAGAAAAAGACGAATGGAATGAGACCATGTGGCAAAATTTTTCCCATCCATGAGAATAGTGGTAACCCTTTGCGCAGGCGAATGTGGAGTCAGGGACATAGTGAGATCCGAGCGTGGATGTGAACTGGGAGGAGACTGATTAGTACCCTTATCCTTTCCAATTTCAGTCATTGTTGCAAAATCAAGAAACCTCAATAAAGAATCAACAAGGCGTATAAGATAAACCACATATTGAAAAGGCTGCTGGGAAAAGAACAAACAGCAACAATTAGAGGCTACCGGAACACCCCAGGTAGCCCAAGAGAGGAAAAAGAGAGCTCAAAGGGGCTCTAAACCATCAGAAGACCCAAGAACAGGGCAAGACGCAGCCTAGAGCTGCGCAAGGGTTAGCCTAGGCTAACCAAAAAGGGGCTGCGGGGTCCTGGGTGTGTGCGCCGAGAGTGGGGAAGGGGCTGGTGGTCGGCGCTGGTTGTGGAGGTGGCTAGTAGTGTCAGCGCTGGCTGGCTGGTGGCTAGTAGTTGCGGCGCAAGGTGGTGTGGTTATGCGGGTGGTGGTGGTTTGGTTTGTTTTAGGGTTTGATTTCTCTTTGGCTCTGATACCAAGAAGAAACTGTGTTTTCTTATTATTCACTGTCAATTTACACCGTATATATACAACTATGAAGAGAGACTAATAAAGGAAATAAAAGAAAAGAAAGGAAAAATACAAGATAAGACCAAATCATCTTAAATCAATTTATTCCTAAAACATTGCTATCCATAAATAACGGGAATATCAATCCGAATATTCCAACAAATTCACCTTCTACAACTGCTGCTGCTCTACTTTATCTTCATGATGATAAGTGCTTTGAGTACTTGCGCTCAGTTTTGGAAGTCTATGAAAATGCAGGTAGTTCTTTCAAAGTTCATGTTATATTTTGATATAAATGGATAAATATCACCTATCTCCCTTGACGTTTGGCCTAATAACACATACCTTCCTCCATATTTTAGAATTAACACCTACCTCCCTTATTTTTGAATTTCAGTAACACTTGCCTCCCCTCCGTTAAAAAACCGTTAGAAAAACTAACGGAATGATGATGACATCACTTAATAACGATCTAAAATACCAAAATTATCCTTCCTCTCGACTCACTTCTTACTTGGACAGACCCTTGAAAATGGAAAGCTGATTTTCGATAAAATATTTTAAGTGGGCAAGACCCCTAAAAATGCAAAGCTGGTTTTCGATCAAATATTTTAAGTGTGCAAGTTAGATTGATGAAAGAAGTGAGTCAAGAGGAAGACTAATTGTGGTATTTTAGATGTTATTAAGTGATCTCATCGTCATTTCGTTAGTTTTTCTAACGGTTTGTTAACGGAGGGGAGGTAAGTGTTACTGAAATTCAAAAATAAGGGAGGTAACTGTTAGTTTTGAAACGTGGAGGGAGGTAAGTGTTATTAGGCCAAACCTCAAGGGAGGTGGTTGATATTTACCCGATATAAATATATAGGGTAAACTGGGTTTTGCACCCCTGAACCATAAGTCAGTTTACTTCCAGGCCAATTATAATGTCAACCTTTGTCGACATTTAATAGACAAACTTGCATAAAGTTACCATGTGGTGATATGTCAACCATCCAGGTTAGTCTTTTCTTCACTTTTCAAACAAAAATTTTAATAGGGTTGACATTGTAATTGGCCTCAGAGGTAGTTGATATTTACCCGATATAAATATATAGGGTAAACTGGGTTTTGCACCCCTGAACCATAAGTCAGTTTACTTCCAGGCCAATTGTAATGTCAACCTTTGTTGACATTTAATAAACAAATTTGCATAAAGTTACCATGTGGTGATATGTCAACCATCCAGGTTAGTCTTTTCTTCACTTTTCAAACAAAAATTTTAACAGGGTTGACATTGTAATTGGCCTCAGAGTTAAGAGCCAAATTGCCAACATTGAAAGATGAAAGGCCAAATTGCAAATCGATATATAGTTCAAAGGTTCAAAATAGGCCTATAAGTCAATCAGCTCCACATGATCCAGATCTGATCCGTTAAGAAATTCTATTATATAGATTCAGCCCATTTATCCGTTAGATCTGCCTTTAGTTTCATCCATATCCAGATAAGAGGATCTGGATATTCGGACCGGGTCCTTGTCGGATCCAATTGTCTAAATCCATAACCGGACCGCTAATGAAACTTCTTAACGGATCCGGGTCGGTTCTGGATTTGTGGATTCCAATCGTAAATCAATTTTTGTATAAATAGAGTGGATCCAGATCGAATCTAAGTCTAGACCCGGTCCATTGACAGGCCTAGTTCAAATGCAGCTTACCCAAATATAATATATATATATATATATGTATATATGTGTGTGTTGATTTTGACATGACAAATCATACATGCTTATTTCTTTAGTAATTCCTGAGTTTTTCTTGTTTCAATTTGATAGTTCCTACATTTTACCCTTTGGACACATACACTCGTCTATGTATGGTTGATAGACTTAAGAGGTTGGGAATAGATCAATATTTCAGACAGGAGATTCAAAGTGTTCTATATCAGACATACAGGTAATTCCCATAAATAGTTATACTTTTGGGGATAATTACACTAACCTCCCTTGAGGTTAAATCAAATACAAAGCCACCCTTGATACAGAAAGTTATGAAGATCCCATATTCTTTTTCAGCCCTCATATCAGTGTAAGGAGCGTCTGCAATGCAGACACGCTCAGGACACATGGTTAGTGTTTAATAATCACTTCTGCATACTTTGTTGTTTAGTTTAGAAGTGGACACATATACGACATGCGGGGCATACTACGTTTTTTTATTTTTATTTTAAGTAATGTCTTGAATTTAATGGGAGTTGTTATTATTGATGATGCCACAATATTGTTGCGATTTATTTATTTTTTTGCCAATTTTGATTAGAATAATATTAGATTTCTGTTAAATGATAAAATATGTATATATCGAAAATACGTGGACCTTCCATATGGTATTGAAAATCCCACTGACTTCCCTTGTCAGTGAATGTCCATTTCAAAGCCGTGGAACTATAGTTGATAATTAATTCTATATAATATTTGATATCAATGTCCTTTATCAGTTGTCTTATAAATGTTTTTAATTTGACTATCTCATCTCACCCTTTATACTTTATTTATAACTAGCTAGGTATGTATGTAATTACTTTCAAATCTGTTTATTCAAAAAGTAAAAGTAAAAATACAAAGTAAATAAGAAAAGCTTAAATTACGACAAAATTGAGCATTTTAATCAAAGGATATACCAGATTTATGGGAAATGACGATTTTTTTTAACATTGATTTATTTTAGATTTAAGTACAGGTTTACAAGTGATCCTTCGTATAATCATATTTATGCAATTCGACATGTCTTAGTAAGTCTTATACGGGATTGTAGTGGAAGATTGTGAAGGGATTAGATTTTCTAAAGGTACTCTTGCAACTTTTCGTAGTTCAGTAAAAACTTTACCTACATTCTTATCCAAAAAAAACACCTTCACCTACACTGTTTGTTTTCTATTATTTTCTAATTACACATTTGGACAATTCACAGCAATACAATGCTTTTCCTCTGTTTCATTACAAATTGTTACCTAAACTTTACTGTTAACACACAAATTTATGTAAAATTTATAACAAACTAAAGAAATGATAACGCTAGATATACAAAAGAGTCACCAAGAGATGCTCACAAAAGGATGTGGCATCCCATATGGCAGTAGGACTCATTACACTTAACTCAATCTATAGCTAAGGCTTAGTTTGGCCCCCTTTTGGTGCTTCTCCTTTTTTAAAGCACAATTTCATGTTAATTCATTTGGTAACTAGTTTATGCGCTTTGTAAAAATTGAACTTAGGGCTTTTTTGGGGGAGCTTTTAAAAGCTCTAGAATGGAGCTTTTAAAAGCTCAAGGTGGCTTTTTGGTTTCATGATATATTTTTGAAGAGTAGTGTGTCACTAGTACAAAATTATCAAACAACTTAGTAGTAAATTTCATAAGCTCCTTTTAAAAAGCCACATGGGGGCCAAACTAAGCCTAAGTGTGGTGGGTGCTACTTCCTCATGGGATATCACATCCCAAACATTATTCCTAAAGGAATATCTTTTTTCTTGTCAAAGAATCTTAAAAATTACTTTTCATTATTCAATAAACCTTTACATGTAAATCAAATACTTCTAAACTATATATAATGTACATTTATAAAAGATTTTATCTTTGATTATATTTTTAAGTTATCGTCATCGAGGGTGGTTCATGTTTATTTAATGTGGAATATATTGTCTAACACTCCCCTCACGTACAGCCTCTTTTTGGGTTTGCCACGTGTGCCTCATTACAATAGTTTTGACTTTTTGTGGCGTGCAAACGCGTAACAAATAATAAAAAATGCATCACAAATACTTATTTGTGACGCGGTAACATGTCACAATTGGCGTCACCAAGTATCCCATTGCAAATAATCGTTTGTTACACGGTCAATACGCCACAAATAATAGCATCTTTTGTGACGCCTATGTGCATCACAAATAATAAGTGACCGTGACACAAATAAACTACCAAGCATACCAAATAAGTGTGCCATAAATAAGAATAGTATTTGTGACGCACTATACACGCCAGAAATATTGGCCGTTTGTGACGTGTATATACGTCACAAATACTCAATCACTTAAATTGGTTATTACCATTTGTAACGCATAGCAAGCGTCACAAATATAATTTTTCATATTTAAAATATTATTTGTGGCGCATAATATGCGTAAGAAATACTAGTATTTGTGATGCATGTGTTTGTGTCACAAGTACTCTATCAGAATTATGTGTAGTATTAGTGATGTATTATAGTGCGCCATAAATATTACATGGAACGTATTTTTTTATTTTATTTTTTGTAATTTTTATGTGCTATATACCTGCGATAATATCAATATTTCAAAAACACAACTATGATTTACATGCACACGAAATCACCATCGATATAGAATTAAATATTCAAGTCCAACATCAAAATAGTGATTCATACAAACAAAAAGTTTAAATTTGGTCCTCCAACATGCCACTAAAATTTATGTCACTGTCTCTAATCATAAAACACGTCCAACATTGGTTGCCATCCAATGTAACTCCAAACTTGAAATGTGGAAAAAAAAATCATATTTTAGCCAACCTATAAAGAGTCATAGAATGCAAAACACAAAAGCTTATCTACTTTGAAGGCTAACTAGGTAAATGGAAAAAGAAAAAAAGAAAAAAAACAAAGAAGAAGCCTATGACGCATAACTTGATAACCGGAAGTCCGTTTGCATTCCGTTGTAGAAAAATCCTTCACAAATTTTGTATATGACGATTAAATTCTCTAGCTTTGTTAATACTTTGGTGAAGAGTGGCATGAATTTGATGTACTTGTTGTTCTTGAATGATGTTTTGGAGAGTTTAATTATTTGAGAGAGCTTGAGAGAACTTTAGGCAGAGCTTTTGTCTTGTATGTTTGCTGTCCGCTTTCTCTTTCAATGACTCTCTATTTATAGGCTCCATGAGAGATTTCTTTGCAATTTCCAAAGAATGGGGATCTTTGACACATTTAATGTAATTGATATGTAATTTAAGAGATAATTTTTCTCCAACTTTAATTGGACAATTAAAATATAATAATTTGAATTTTACTTCAAATTATTATATTTTCATGAATACATGCTCGCCAACTTTATTATTTTGACGTGGGTCAAAGTGGAACCTATCTTATGGGTTTATTTATTTATTTATTTTTTAACCCAAATCACATTTGGAGCGACCCATTTAAATTTGTTCTGACCCAAGATTTTAAAATTGGTCAAGATATGGAGTCACTGATGGGACCCATTTTGATGTAAATTTTAAATTTAACTAACCAAAAAAGTTTTGATCATCTGGATTAATTGCAGTCAAATGAAACATAAAACTTTACCGTCTACAAATTCTCCCACTTCAAGGCTTGCATCTGTGCATTTAATGATGTGGTGCTTGTATTTCATGCTTGGACATTGTCACATCGTAGGAGTATCAATGCTTTTGCAATTGCATAGCTTACTCCCAACTCCAAACACATGTTTTCTTGGAACAACCAGCAGTTTGGATACCAAGTTGGTCAATTTAATCACACATTCAACAAGTTGTTCCAACACGAAAAGTAAAAATCACATGGTCCATAATGGTAGCAAAAGCAAGGTCGTACCAAATATGCATTTGTTCCAACGCAAAAGTTAAAAACAATAAATAGGAATCTCTTAAGTACTGCATTTCAACTTTTGTGTTTTTTTTTTCTTTCTTTTCCTCTCTTCCTCTCTCCTTTACAAGAAACTATCACATGGGAATGTGACGACTACAGTAATTCAGGGTTGGTCTCGAGTATTTGGAGGCCCAGGACGAACTACTAAAAAAGAGGCTTTTATACGGAGGTTCAGGGGCAACGACCCCGGGCCTGAGATGATTTTTTTTTTGGGTCTACTTATATATCATTGACGATTTTTTTTTTTGGGTCAACTTATAATTTGAGTCTGTTTGTGAAACTTAAATATTGTATGGTGTCTTTGAAAATTCTAAAGGGGCCTATTTTTAAAACTCAAAAAATTCTTACACTAAACGTGTAATTTTCAAAATTCTAGAGGCCTTTGTTTTTTAGTTTTATATACATCTATATAAATATACATGTAGTTGATGGCACTAAATTGGGCCATGGGGAGGTCTAAATGTAAAATACTAAAAAATCTCAAAATACAAATGTAATTATAAAAATTTCATAAAGGCTCTCAAAATTTTTGGAACTTTGATGGCCCAGGACGGTTACCCCTTTTGTCCCTCCTTTAATCCGGCCATACTGCGATCATTTCATTATTATAAGATCCACATAAGGCCTAGTGTACGTCATTACAAGAAAACATGTCTTTTGTGATGAAAGTTTTTGTGACGGATAAAAATCCGTCACAATAAATGTTTTTGTGACGGATTTTGTGACGGAAACATATCCGACACAAATAAAAATTTATTTGTGACAAGAAACTACTTATCCGACACAAATACATTTTTTTTGTGACGAAGACGTACCTATCCGACACAAATACTATTTTATTTGTGACGAACATGTACATATCCGACACAAATGAGTTTTTTTGGTGACGGAATCCTACCAATCTGACACAAATATATTGGGTGGGAAAAATTGGGGAGCCGCAACACGTGGAATAATCCCCCAAAATGCCAAAATCCTAACCCGCTCAAATTTTAAGTCTGTGCCCTCTCTTCTCTCTCTCCCCCTCTTCCCGTAGTTCCCACAGTTCCTCTCTTCTCTTTCTCCTTCGCACCAGCGCCACCCACGACAGCCTACTCCTTACATACGCTGCCACCACCAGTGCCGCCCACCACCGCTGTTGCTCGCCACCACTATTGCCAATGCCAGTTCACAGCAACCGCTTGCCCAACATCATCGTACAGAGCCGATCCACTCCGCCTCCACCAGAGTTCGCCGGCCATTCCCGACTAATAAAACCATCGTCTCTCTCTCTCTCTTAACACTCTTTTTCTCTCTATTTTTTCTTTGAATCCCAGGTGAATTTAGCTTGTTCTCTTCGATATGAATACTAGGGTTTCTAATGCCTGATAGGTTATGTCATTTGGTTTATCATTTTTTACCTTTTGCTGAAATTTGTGAAATTATTATGCATGTGAACTCAATAGGAGTTGATTAGTGCAATGGGTTGCATTCTTTTGAAAATTGGTATGTCATTAACTGTCTTAAAACAAATATTAGAAGAGGTTCTATCTCTTTCCCTCTGTCTCTTTTCCCTGTTCATTTGTACTTTCTCGTATTATGGTGATTAATACAATTGGCATTTGGATTTTAATTTTTTGTTGGGTTTCTACATTTGGTGGATGTTTCTACAATTGGGAGTTGGGTCTTTAAGTAGCTGGTGGGAATATTTTATGCTTTGCTTTTCTTGTGTCCCCTAGGTGTTTGATTAAGTGCTTGAGTGGGGTGTGACTGTAAAGGGTGATTAAATACTTTTGTTCTACAATTTCTTGGATTATAATTGCTCTTTTCCATGTTGCATTAGGAATTCCTAATTTTTTTCCACCTTTAATTAACTAGGAAAGACCCTCGCTCTACACCTTTTAATTCTTCATTCTTGGTACCAAATGAAATGTCTAAATAGAATTCTCTATCTCTCTGTAGTTCTTAAGAAATAAAAATTCTTGATTCAATCAAGTTGATTTGATGTAAAACTCATTTGGGTTGGTCATAGAGTCACCACCCCTCTCTCGCTCTTTTGTATTTTGCATCTTAATAACTATTCTTTTGGCTTTTTCTTTTCTTTTCTTTCTTGTAATGTTTAAATTGGGGCGATTTGTTGTTTTAACTATTCTATATGTGTCTTATATACATGAGATGGTTGGGGTTGATTTTCAAGTTTAATCTAATGGATGGAATTAGCTTGATTTCAATTTTATTCCCTTTCTTCCTCCTCCCTCTCACCTGACCTGCACCCCCGCCCCCACCCCCCACATAATATCTTGAAACACATGGACTATTGATATAGGAGCCCTTTTGTGGCTGATTTGAGCTCAGAGTTAAAAGTTGTGCATTTGGAACAATAGTTCTATCATTGTATGGGAAATCCTTTGATGAACAAGTGGATAACGAAATGTTTTAGTTTGTTGGGGTCCATTATGCTTTATGGATAAAGAGTAGTGTTAGGCAATGTTCACAAATTTACTGATGTAAATGTATTTTATCATGACAGGGCTGATAAACAGAGGAAAAAGTATGAAAGGTAATTTCACTAGTGACTACTATTTAAAAAAAAAAAAAAAAACTGAGTTCATGTGATTTTAATATTCACTTTGAAGTATTTTGTAATTTATGATGTTGGGAGTTTGAGTTTGTATTACGGGTATCTTCAAGTGGAGGAGAGTGTAGAAGGCCAACTTTTACAAAACCTTTGAGAGAGTTTTCAATGTGATTTGTTACTGATTTCTATGTTAATCCCCTTTGAATTTAGAGTCATGCTATGTTTCCCAGGGTGTTTCCTTTCATGGGATGGTTTTTCTCTTCTAGGGCAAGTTCAAGTAAGAATAAGCTTTAGTTTAGGGCAGTCTTGTTTCCATATCTAGGCCAAGGTGGTGTTGTGCGTTACCACGAGGACTAAGGTGCAACATGAGTTAGGTTTAAAAGTTTCCTTGATGTTGGGAATCAATGTAGTATGGTATGTTAATGATTTCAATGCCTCCTTTGTTTATAGAAAGCCTGGGATTAATGTTTTGTAGTAGATAAATTGACTAGCATTTATTATAAGTGATTGAGGATTAACAAGTATTCAGGTTGACTAGCATTTATTTATATTTGCAATTTGTGAGGGTGATGGCAAGGCCGGCCCGAAGGGGGGGGGGGGGGGGTGGCCAAAAGGGCAACAGCCCCGAGTCACTAAAGTTCACAAATTTTTGAGGGCCTCCATGAAATTTTTATAATTACATTTTCACCTTGAAACTTTTTAGTATTTTACATTTAGGCCTCCCCAAAGCCCAATTTAGTGTCATCAACTACATATATATTGATACGCATGTATATCAAACTCAAAAGCAAAGGCCCCTATATTTTTGAAAATTACACTTTAAGTGTAAGAATTTTTTGAGTTTTAGAAATAGGCCCCTCTAGATTTTTGAAAGACACCATATAATGTTTAAGTTTTATAAATAACTCATATTATAATTCAACCCCAAAAAAACCTCTAATTTTGTATAAGTAAACCTTAAAAAAACTGCCAATTATGTATAAGCAGACCCCTACAAAATTGCCTCAGGGTCCCGTATAAGGGCCTCCCTATTAGTAGTTCGTCCTGGTCCTCACTGGAACAGCAATTGGTTTCATCCTCTTTTTTTTTTTAATTATGTCCAATGCATATGTAAACTAAAGAATTGGTTAAATACTTACATTTATCATAATGCATTCACATATATCTTCCCACAACTACATTAAAACAACAACTTGTATATTTTTCCGTCTACAAAAACATTTTCACGCATACATTGGAATTCTTGCTAACATTTCACGTTTGTTGGCTTCTATGGGCTCATTGCATCATTTTCATTGATGAAATTGATGATGTTGGATCCACAAGGAAGCAATGGGAAGGCGTACAAAGAAAACATTGCATCAACTACTTGTTGAAATGGATGGATTTGAACAGAATGAGGTACATGTCGACAAGCTTGCATCATAAATTTAACTTATTCTTTTCTTACAGTTCTTAATGCAAAAATTTTGTGTAGGGCATAATTTTGATGGTTGCAACAAATTTGCTTGATATGCCTGATCCATCTTTGACAAGGCCCGGTAGATTTGACAGACATATATGTTCCTCTATAAAGTATAGACAAATTTTGAAGCTTGTCAATATATTTGTCTTGATCTTTGAAATTTTCACTCCCTTAGTTGATGGCTTATCATTTATTGGAAATGAACAGTTTCTTTTGGTTATAGTTTGTCATAGAAGTCGTGTTCCACATTCCTTTTTACCCAATAAATTGAATTATTTTAGCTATGGAAGACATGTTTACTCTGGTTTGAATGGTTTCTCTAGCTACAGTCCGTCTTTTGGGGTTATTGACCTATATACTCTGATCTGATTTGAATGGTTTTACTTAGTGATAAATTTATTTACACAGGTTTATAAAAATTTTCGAATGTTATAGAAATAGAGGAAACTCTGCTAATTTTTTTTTTAGGAATCTTTGTCGTTTTTTTATGTTCTTGTGTTGGTTGTTTAGATAGTTTTTTATTTGTATTTTTAGCCTTGTTTTGTTATTTGGGTTGCTAGGTGGTTGTATTATTATATTTCTAATTGAACTTTCATTTTCTGTTTCAGGTTGTGGTGAGGGATTAGAGGATTACAACATAATTTGTCATTTTAATTGAATCAATTATGAGCGTAATGACTTTATTTAGACTATTTCATTTTATTTTTATTTCTACTAATGTCAGTTATGAAACAATTATGTATGAACGTATACTTTATTATCTCTTGTTTTTTTTCTTTAATTAATATGCTTTTAAATTTTATGTGGTTCTTGTTGTTAAAAAAAAGTATGGCATAATTCATTGTGATGGAGAAATAATGATTTTTGGTGATAGTATATAAATTTTCGCCACAAATAATATTTGTGACGGTTTTGGTAATGATTGTAATCATAATATTTAAAATTTCGTCACAAATACTATTTATTCCGTTACAAATATTATTTTCATCACAAATAGTATTTGTTACGGTTTGAGGTCGACACAAATAAAGTGCCTCAAATCAAATGTGATACTATTATTTGTGTCACACACTAATCCGTCACAAATACTATTTGTGACCGTTTGGGTTGCCACAAATAAACCGTCACAAATTATAGGTATATGTGACACTATTTTTTGTGTCACACACAATCCGACACAAAATCCGTCACAAATACTTTTTTGTGACGGAATTTGACCGACACAGACTTTTTGTGATGCCTTTAATTTGTGTCTGGCACAAATCCGTCACAAAAGATGCAATTCCGTCACAAAACGTATTTGTGACGGAACTGCACCCTTTTTGTGACGGATTTTTTCCGTCACAAAAGACATATTTTTTTTGTATACTCAAATCGCAATATAAGCCAATTCCCTCCAGAAAATCACATTACATGAGCAACACATATGAAAAGACAAAAAAAAAGCCCTTCAATACCGCTCACAAGATGAAATTCTATTTTTATTAGACGAAAGCTGACAAGGGTTGACATTTCAACATGACCAAAAGTTGGAAGACCAAGTTGCCATTTAGGGACCGGAGTGTAAATTGATGTATATTTAAGGCAGTAAAATGTATTTTATCCAAAAATAAAAAAGTAATACATTTGTGATGTTATGTCATATCATATAAATTAACGCATTGATATATATATATATATATATATGTGGTTTTATGATGCTTACCTTTAAATAAACTTTGGGCCAAATACACGTCGCAAACTTAAATTTCTTTGAATATTTCATTATGGACCATGTACATTCAATTGAATATCTTGCAACCCTTGATTTTTGAATAGATTTGACGTTAGGACAACTGTAAATGGGTATGACTATTCAATGTTCAAGGTGTGGTGATGACAAGAGAACTCCTAGATTAATCCAATTTTCAAATTTAAAGCACCTCGACGTAAGCTGAAATTTGAAATTCAACTTGCATATAAAAAGGTTTGGGGGAATTACACTACACCTCCACACTTAAAAGGCAATTTTTACTATGATCCCTAATATCAATATTGCTATAGTCACTGAATTGCATTGAAAGGTTTTAATTAAACACGATTTGGGTAACCAAAGGATCCGACCCAAGCTTCTTTTTTTTTTTTTCAAACAACCTAAGTGTCAAAATGGTGGGGACTACCAAAATCGGTGCAATTTGTCGGCACAATTCGGTGACTATAGCAATATTGCCCTAATATTTCTATTTCTGACTCTAATTTTACTTGTACGTACTTTTATTTGATTGCAATTCCCTTAAACTTGAACTAAAGTGCCATTATTAGTAAATGTGCAAAACTTAACGGAACATAGTCTGTACAGGGGTGAACATGAAATATGTGCTAACTAGTGGGGTGTATCTATAATTAATTTAAACTTAAAATAACTATGAAAATTTATATGTTCCATTAAGTTTTACAGATTTACTAATTGTGATATTTTAGTGGAAAGTACGGATATATTAGTGACACGTTTAAAACTATAGGAAAATCATAATGAAAATCCCCTTTTAAGTACTTGAGGTGAAAAGGAAATTTTCCCCGGAAAAAATCTTTATTCTAATCAGAAGCTCGATATTTGTATTTTCATATGCTCATAATGAAAAAAGAGCTCTGTTAGATTGAACGAGTTTTCATTTGCAAAGCACTTCGACATGAGTTGAAACTCAACCTTGCGTATAAAACATAAATTCTTGATTCTTTTTTCCAAAAAATAAAAATAAAAATTCTTGAGTTAAAATCTCGAGATTTTATACTTATAACGGTTTTTTTTTTTTGGCAGTCACCCTATTATTGTACAAGAAGATCATCTCATCCTGGTTTCTTTTCCTCCAACACAATAATATGATTGAACAAGATAAGAAAATAGAAGATGGATAAAAAAGAACATATAAATTGGTTCGGTTAGAGTGAACAATATTTTCACCTTCATCTTCTATCTGTCTCCCCATCTTGGCCTCTCTCTCTCTCTCTCTCTCTCTCTGCACTCTTCATTCGCAGCAACATAAAGAACACTTTTTTTTTGGATCATAAACGAAACAAATGAATTCACTCCACACCACATCTGACCTAATAAAAAGCAAACCAACAATGATACACCCAAATCTCCAATCACACCTTCAATCACATTCTATGCTTTAAATACATATACTCTATACTAAGTAACTGTGGACAAAAAAATGTGAAAAAATCAATCAGCACAAGGTACATGTATATAAAACATAGAATGTGGTTGAAAATGTGATTCGATTATTGAAAAAAAAAAAATGACTCCCACTGCAAGTTCTGGCAAAGTAATAAAAAAATAAAAAAAAACTAAAAGAGACTTCCACAGTCCCACTCCACGACGTTCTTTAGTGTTTTATTAATTTGATTAGTTTAAGTCTTTGACTTTAATCTTCTAAAATAAAATAAAGTCTTTAAGTTTAAGTCTTTTCTAATTATTATATGATAAAACGAATGATAATAATGATGACAAAACTTGGTCCCTTTACATTATATAAGTGGTGATACAACAAAAAGAGAACCCTTTAATTCACCCAAATTTAATTCACCAATATTTTTACTATTTGACATGCGTCTCATATAATGGTAGAATGAGAATGAAAGGGGCTGATAGAACACAGTCCAAAGAATCAAAGCAATCACAGAAAAAATTGATTGCAATAAAGGATTTGGTCAAACAAAGCCCATCGTGAGCTTAGCTATTTTTTTAGGAGAAAACATCTCTTGATTAGGTGACTACAATACGTTTTGTATTTGTACCAATAAAGGATTTGGTCAAATAAATCCTATCATGAGCTTAGCTTTATTGTAGGAGATAATATCTCTTGTTTTAGTAACTGCACAAGTTATGGAGAAAATGTCTCCTGGCGCACACGTTTTGTATTGACATGACTGTAGCATAAAATAAGAAAGCAATGATAAAGTCAATTACGTTTTGAGTGATTGTCAATTTCTCTCTATTTATTCTATGAATAACACTTCAGTATTGTTAGCACAATATAGTTGGTGTTATTTCTCTTACAGATGAACAATAAAATTACTTTTACAAAAATAATTTTTAAAAAATTATCCAATTTTAGTATCTACCTATCAAAAGATGTTTTCTCCTAAAGTAAAGCAAAGCTCATGATGGGCTTTGTTTGACCAAATCCTTTATTGCTATCAATTTCTTTTGTGATTGCTTTGGACTGTGTGTTATCAGGGACATATGTCAGACACTGAAGGCATGAGTAAGTAAAAATGAATCAAATTTGGGTGAGCAAATGTACTCTCGAATAAAAAAATGATACGGCCTCCAAGCAGGCATTCGGTTAGTTCGATTTGGGGTAATTTGGTTCGGTTTGGGTTTGAAAAATGTCAACTGTTAATTAACCGAAATGTAATTCGGTTAGTTCGGTTCGGTTAACCGAATTAATAAATTTAGTTCAGTAAAGAAATTCGATTTACCGAAATAGTAAAAAACACAATATATATATATATATATATAAATAAATAATATTAGAAAAAAATAAATAAATAAATTTAAAGCCAAAGCATTGAATCATTTACATTTATTCTGACATATTTTACACACTCAAAAAAATATGTATTAAAATTAAAGCTAGAGTAATTTGCAAACACAATTGACAATACACATTAGCCCGTGCCAAGTTGCCATTGCCAACACCACCACTGTGTACCTGTTATGGTTAAACATTAAGCAATAAATATAATGACATTTCCAACTTTCAAGTTACCAACTCCAAATTAATGTCCATAAAAATTCAGTCTAAAAATATAAAACATACACACATAAGAAATTAAATCAATGTCCATGAAAACATCCAAAAGTATCCAACATTACAAAGTCTACAAAATGTGAAAATACAAATAGTCAAATTAATACAAAGTCCTAACTTTTGAAGTACGAAACCGAAAGTCTAAAATCCACAAATATATCAAAACAAACTTACATACCAACTCTGTCTACAAGTCTAGAAAAGTTAAATGCTTACCTATTACCATTAACCAACGAACCAACCTATGCATTCACGATTGTCAATTAAAGATCAAAGGTCTACAATGGTGCTAGCATTTGCAAACTTCAACAAATCTACGAACAAATAGAAAAGTTTGGCAAAAGTCACAACACATCTCAACATTTAAAAGAAAAACTAAAAATTCAAAAGTCATTAGTAAATATTTAATATGCACCAACTAAAAAAATGTAAAACATAAAAAATAAAAAAAAAAAAGTACAAATTGTTAATGGGCACGACTATTCAATGTTCAGGGGTGTGGTAATCACAAGAGAACTCCAATATTGATCCCATTTTCATATGATTAATGATTGGTGCGTATAAAGTGTGCACACATAAATATTTGGGTCATTAATTTTGATGGATCCTATATATGCAAGTATGGACCCAGTCGAAATGAATGATCCAGATATTTATGTACACACTTTATTTACACATTTTATATGCACATAGCATTACCCTTTTCATATTCAGAGCACCTCGACGTAAGCTGAAACTTGAAATTCAACTTGCATATAAAAAGGTTGGGGGAATTACACTTACACCTCTATACTTAAAAGGCCGTTTTTACTATGATCCCTACTATTTCTATTTGTGACTCTAATTTTCCTTGTACGTACTTTTATTTTAATGCAATTCCCTTGTACTTGAACTAAAGTGTCATTGATAGCAAATGTGTAAACTTAATAGAACAGAGTCTGTACAGGAGTGTATCTAAAAAATGTGCTAACTAGTGGGGTGTATCTATAATTAATTTAAATTTAAAATAACTATGAAAGCTCTATTAAGTTTTACAGATTTACTAATTGTGACAATTTAGTAGAAAATACAGGTGTATTAGTTACACGTTTAAAACTACAGTGGAGTCATAGTGAAAATCCCCTTTTTAAGTACTTGAGGTGAAAGGGAAATTTTCCCCGGAAAAAAAATCTTTATTCTAATCAGAAGCTAAATATTTGTATTTCATATGCTCATAATGAAAAAGGAACTCTTTTAGATTGAAGCGAACTTTCATTTTCAAAGCACTTCAGACATGAGTTGAAACTCAACTTGCAAATAAAACAAAAATTCTTGATTAGGTTTTCCCAAAATATAAAAATAAAAATTCTCGAGTTAAAAGCTCGAGATTTTATACTTACAGCGGTATTTTATTTTTTTGGTTGGTTAGCAAAAAAAGGCACAAAAAATTTCTAAAACTATTATATGGCACCGACTGATGTACCTAGTTCATCTACTTCATTTGACCTATGTTATGAAAGAATAATAGATATGTGTGTGTGAAAGATTGGAATTGTTTAAGAGTTGAACCTTTCATTTATGGTGGAATTGTTGGAATCTAATGTATATGAAACTTCAAATAAACAGTGACTAAATTTAAGATCAAAGCACGTATGAATACGTTGTCCAAAAAATAACCGTTATTTTGTGGACTACAACGCCTTGTTCTTGAGGATACTACGATCTAACAATTGAAGTACAACTCAACTTCAATTGTTCTCCAGAATTGTATGTATATAAGTTGCTCTCAATGACTCTAGAACAGATGAAGAAGAGAAAATAAAATCTGAGTAAAAAGTATATCAAAACTAACTATATTATATATATAGTGGTGTCTATTGGGTAAGAGATGTCTCTCTCAACAAAAGGTGTGTCCCAACACCTATATACTACATATATGTATATCACTATATCTTCATTTATCAGTCATTGGAACAGATTGAAGTTTAAACAAATTCGAATTTCTACATGAAAAGTTACAACTCTTCACAAACTGGGTCAAGTCGACCGGTCGAACGTGGCCGGTCGACCGGTCGAATGCCCCTCTGCTAGAACTTGTTTAAAACTTCTTATAGCCGTTGACTTGGTCGACCGGTCGAAGGGACCCGATCGACCGGTCGAAAACCCCTCTGCTAGAATCTTGAAACTTAATGTTCCAAATCTTTCCCTGAGCATTGAGCCAGTCCATAGTGATCCTTATGATCCCCTTGAGCTTACATAAGCTCCCATTCACACCCCAAATCTAACAATCCCCCACATGTGAATGATTATGGGTAAGTAAACAAAATGAAATACAATAAAACTAGGCGAGCAAATCACGGACTTGCGATGCATTATGAGAGTGTCTTTTGGACTTGAACTTTTCCTTAGTGAATATCTACTAGATAACACACCACATATCCTTATACATGTTAATTCATTCGGTTGTGTTCATTTTGTTCTGAGCATGATCCTTATTCATGAGAACTCTTAGAGAATCAAGCCTTTAAAGTTCTCAAAGAAGCGACCCCACTTCCATTCTCATATAGGTGATACCAATTAAGATTAATATCATTACTCATAAATATCATTAAATGTAAGTACATATATAACCTCAACAAATTTTATTACACACTTGAACAATATACATGAATGATGCCACAATGAATATGTGTTTATAACATGAACTTTCTTAACTAGTTTTCCTATTGAACCTAGATCTTGGGATCTCCAGTCAACTAGGTTAGATTTCCGCCAGGTTGTTCAAGGTATTAGCTTTAGGCCCATTCCTTTTGTCGTATATTGAACTTGATATCTAGGCAATCCTTTTGTAAGTGGATCCACAATGTTTTCCTTTGACTTGACATAGTCAATCATGATTACACCACCAGAGAGCAACTGCTTGATTGTGTTGTGTCTTCGTCTTATATGCCTTGACTTGTCATTATACACAGCATTCTTAGGTACGGAGATACCACATTGTAGTCACAATGCACAACTATGGCTATTACTGGTTTCGACCATAACAGAATATCTTCTAGAAGGTTCCGAAGCCATTCGACTTCCTCACCTGCCTTGTCTAAGGCTATAAACTCTGATTCCATCGTCGAACGTTCTATTTAGTTTGCTTAGTTGATTTCTAAGAAATTGCAGCTCCACCTAAAGTTAATATATATCCACTTGTGGACTTAGTCTCTTGACTATCCGAAATCCAATTCGCATCGGAATATCCCTCTACCACGTGTGGGTATCGTGTGTAGTGCATATCATAGCTCATTGTATGCCTCAGATATCTTAACACTCTCACAAGAGCGTCCCAATGATCTCTACCCGGATTGCTAGTGTATCTAGCAAGCCTTCCCACCGAGTATGCAGTATCCGGACGTGTACAATTCATGATGTATTTCAAACTCCCGATTACTTGCGAAGATTCAAGTTGAGATATGTTTTCACCTATATTCTTCCTCAACTTACAATTGGCATAAAACGGTGTTACAAGCGACTTGTTATCCAATTGTCCAAACTTCTTTAATATTTTCTCAACATAATGTGATTGTGTGAGAAGATATCCTTCGGAAGTTTGTCTTACTTGTATACCAAGAATAACATCAGCTTTACCCATGTCTTTCATGTCAAAGCTGGAGCTTAACATTTTTTTGGTTTCGTTGATTACTTTCTTATTCGTTCCCATAATACGTAAGTCATCAACATACAAACAATAAATAACACATGAATCTTTAAATTCCTTGATTTTAAAACACATTACGATCATGGGGTGGTAATTTCTCGTGCCATTGTTTTGGAGCTTGTTTCAAACCATAAAGAGACTTAACAAATCAACACACTTTATGTTCTTGTCCCTTTACAACAAACATTTCGGTTGTTCCATATAGATCTCCTAATCTAGATCTCCATTAAGGAATGCGGTCTTTACATCCATTTGATGTAACTCTAGGTTATAGATGGCGGCTATACTGATTACCATCCTAATGGATGTAATCCTAGTAACCGGAGAATAAGTATCAAAGAAATCTATTCCCTCTTTTTGTTTTATAGCCTTTTGTGACTAGTCTAACTTTGTACTTATATATGGTACTATTAGCTTTGAGTTTCTTCTTAAAAATCCATTTGCAACCAATTGGTTTACTACCTGAAGGTAAGTCAAACAACTCCCACGAATGGTTTTGCATAATGGAGTCCACCTCACTATTTATCGCTTCTTGCCAGAAAGGTACTTCGGTGTACTCATAGCTTCATTAAAGGTTTGAGGTTCACCTATGGTAACTAGTGTCACAAAATCCGGTCCAAAAGAAGTAGCTTTCCTAGCTCTTTTGCTCTTTCTAGGAGCAACTTTGATTTCTTCGTTGTTCTTAGAACTTGAAGAAATCTCTTCAATACTTCTTTTAGGTGCTGAATTTTATCTTCCTTCCCTAAAAGGAAAGATGTTTTAGAAGAACTCAACATCTACCGATTTCATGAATGTGTTGACATGAATGTCTACATTCTTAGACTTAACCATAAGGAATCGATATGGAGCACTATTATTAGCACAACCGATAAATACACAATCTATGGTCTTAGGTCCTTGTTTCATTTGTTTAGGGAGCAGAACTTGTACCTTAGCTAGACACCCCCCCATACTTGGGGCTTTTTATACGAGGGCACTCTACCTTTCCAAACTTCATAAGGAGGCTTTCTAGTCTTCTTATGTGGAATCCTATTAAGAATGACATTCGCTGTAAGAATGGTATCCCCCCACAAGTTATGTGGCACACCCGAGCTATTTAACATAGCATTTTCCATTTCCTTGAGGGTTCTATTTTTCCTCTCGGCTACACCATTTTGTTGTGGTGTATACGGCGCAGTGGTTTCATGAATAATCCCATTATTAGCACAATACTCGACTAGTGGAATTAAATTATATTCACCTCCTCTATTTGATCTAACTCGTTTTATTGTTCTAGATAATTGATTTTCAATTTTAGCTCTATATGTTTTAAACATATCCATTGTTTCATCTTTGGAACTAAGTAAGTAAATATAACAACATCTACTACTATCATCTATAAATGTAACAAAGTATTTCTTTCCACCTCTTGATGGAGTTAGTTTTAAATCACATAAATCGGTATGAATTAAATCTAGTAATTCAGTTGTTCTATCTATGGATTTAAATGGCTTTCTAGAAAATTTTGATTCTACACATGTTTCACATTTATGTGACTTATCAATTTCAAATTTAGGCAATAATCCAAGCTTAATCATTTTATGCATGTATTTGAAATTCACATGTCCTAATCTAGAATGCCACAATGAACATAACTCAACAATCTAAGAAGAAGTTATAGCATTTTCATTATTAATAATTATAGGAGTACAATTGATCTTGAAGAGCCCTTCATTGAGGTAACCTTTTCCTACATACATTCCTCGTTTAGTTAAAACAAACTTATCGGATTTGAAGACAAGCTTGAATCCTTTCTTACTAAGCACCCGAAACGAAATTCTTACGAATTTTGGGAACATGCAATACATCTAAGAGCGTCATTTCCTTTTGAAAATGAACTTTATAATCACATTTCCTTTTCCTTCAATGGTCGCAGCTGCGGCATTTCCCATATAAAGCCTCTCACTACCATCCAACTTTTGTAGGTACAAAACATGTTTCGATCCCTACAAATGTGCTTGGTAGCCCCGGTATCCATCCACCAACTTTTTGAGTCGGTTACAGTACAATACTCCATGAATACTGCCGCAAGATCATCAATGTCCATCATGTTAGCTTGGTTAGGCTTCTTATTCCCATTCGGTCCTTTCTTATGACGACATTCGCTAGAACGATGTCCGGGTAATCCATATACCTAACAATTCCCTTTTATCTTCTTGGGATCTCGGTCTTTAGACCCATTGTATGTAGACTTCCTTTTTCCTCCCTTATTCTTAGACTTTGAAGTGGGTTTTGAGGACTCACCTTCAACGAGATTTAGTTTAAGTTTCGAAGTACTTTGCTACCCCTTCTTATCTCCCTTGCGATTATCTTCCTAAACTCTCAAACGGACCACTAAATCCTCCATCGAAAGTTCCTTACACTTGCGCTTGAGATAGCTTTTGAATCTTTCCACAAAGGCGGCAACTTCTCAATTACGGATGCCACTTGAAATGGTTCACTAATTGCCATCCCCTCCAAGATGATTTGGATGATGATCACTTGAATCTCTTCCAATTGCTGGACCACAGGAATAGAATCCACCATCTTAAAATCCAAAAATCTGACCACAATGAACTTTTTTGTATCGGCATCTATAGTCTTGTATTTTTTCTCCAAGAACTCCTATAACTCTTTGGAAGTAGTAAACGTCGAATAGATGTTGTAGAGAACATCTTCCAGCCCATTTAAGATGCAATTACGACATAGAAAATCGGAATGATTCCATGATTCCAATGCGGCTTGCTGTTCCTTTGATGGATTTCAGTAGGAACCACCAGCTTATCTTGTCGTAGGATGTGAGCAAGGTTGAGGGTTGTGAGATAGAAGAGCATCTTCATTTTCCATCGTTTGAAGTCTTCTCCCTTGAATATCTTAGGCTTCTCGGCATGAGTATTCCTCACAATAGTTGTAGTAGAAGTAGATTCTCCGGCCATTATTCCAACTTATAATCTTGTTTTCCGATTGTTGGAATCTAATGGATATTAAATTTTAAATAAGTAGTGACTAAACTTGAGATCGAAGCACGTATAAATACGTTGTCCGAAAAACAAGTTTACATCCCACACACCATTGTTTTGTGGACTACGACGCCTTGTTCTTGATGATACTACGAGCTAAAAATTGAAGTACAACTAAGCTTCAATTGTTCTGCAGAATTGTATGTATATAAGTTGCTCTCATTGACTCTAAAACAGATGAAGAAGAGAAGATAAAATCTGAGTAAAAAGTATGTCAAAATAAACTAAATAACTATATTGTATATATAGTGGTGTCTATTGGGTAAGATATGTCTCTCTACACAAAAGATTGTGTCCCAACACCTATATACTACATATATATCACTATATCTACGTTTATCAGCCACTAGAATAGATTGAAGTTCAAACAAATTCGAATTTCTACATGAAAAGTTGCAACTCTTCGCAAACTAGGTCAGGTCGACCGGTCGAATGGGGCCGGTCGATCGGTCGAATGCCCTTCTGCCAGAACTTGTTTAAAACTTCTTATAGCCGTTGACCTGGTCGATCGGTCGTAGGGATCCGGTCGAAAACCTCTTTACTAGAATCTTGAAACTTAATGTTTCAAGCCTTTCCCTGAGCATTGAGCCGGTCCATAGCGATCCTTATGATCCCCTTGAGTTTACATAAGCTCCCATTCAGACCCCAAATTTAACAGAAATTAACGGTGTATCTATTACGGTAAATTATTTGAAGGCTATTTTTTTATATTATTCTGCAACAGAAACTATGTAATGCTATGATTCTTAAATTTGGGACATACCAAATGCTATGGGAGTGATATCACTCCAACGTCATTTGAGATATTCCAAATTTGGGAAGCATGGCATTATTTATTTTTTTGATAGAAGGAAACCATAACATTGTTCACCGAAACTATTGTAAAAATAAGAGTCTTTAAGTGATGAAATTTATAATGTTGGGTCTAAAATGTATGATATAACCAAACCATCGTAGTATCATAGAATTTTAAGGAATAATGCTATGCTTCTTTTTTTTTTTCCAAAAGTGTTTCTCAATACATGTGGCAGTGGGCTCCAGTTGGTTTTGATTGGTTAATATTGAAATGGTACTACCATTATTAAAGAGGTTTCCATTACCACATGTGTTAAGAAATATTTTTTGGGAAACAATAATGCTATGCACACAACACAAACCACAACCATGCTTTAAATGCATGTACCTTGTGCTTTCCAAAAAAGTGTGGGCCCTGTATGAAAAATCTACACAATACAAGGTACGTACATTTAAAATATGTGTTGTGGTTTGTGTTGTGATTGTTGTTGTGTACCTAACATAATTGTTTGGAAAACAATTTAGGAAACATGGCATTACTTAATTTTAAGATGTATCATAGGACTAGGAGTCTCCCTAAACTAAAAAGCAAAGCAATAATGAAGCGCTGAAATTGTAAGCAGGGTAATAATGAAAAGCTGAAAATTTTTATAACAATCACTTAAACTTTAGTTGGAATATCATAGATGAAAGAAATGACTTGAAAAGAAAAATAAAAGGATAACTCTTGAGGGACATAAGAATTTCACAGAAACAATATACATAAATTACAATGTGTCTATCTCTCTCTTGATGGGATCTACTGACATTATGGGGTCCACAGTGCTTGTGGCATCCACAAAGGAGAGAGATGGACACATAAAATTTATGTATCTTGTTTATATAAGATTTTTATGTACTCTAAGAGTTATTTAAAATAAAATCTTGGAATTAACTTGGGAAGCTGCATCTATATAAACTATCAATGCATGTGCTCCCTTAATCCAAACTTCCCAAGTGACCCCTCTCCCTCCCTCCCTCTCTCTCTCTCTCTCTCTCTCTCTCTCTCTCGCAAAACCTCGAATGTTACTAGTTTGCACAAACAATCTAATCGTCCCCCATGGGGATGGCAAAAATCACTTAGGTGAGGATGGTGTATACCCTATATAGAATACTCATTTTTAGCTTTACCACATTTTCGATTTAATTTAATTAAATTTTTTTTTTTTGTTGTGTTCTCAAGCAGATTTGTCTCCTCAGCACCTAGCAGTCGAAAGAGCCCAAAATGTACCGTTGGTAAGATAAAAATCACTCTCTCTATTACATCCTTATCCCAGTCTAGTTTCTGCTTTTGCAATTGGACAAGGCTGTTATGAGTAGCTACACTCATATTAGAAGTTGTCTTTTAGACTTTAGAGTTGTACACTACTATCACACTATGTACTTTTGTTACATATATAGATTTATAGATCTATTACAAGAGTAATGCTAAACTTTCTAAATTCAGATCTCAAATAATGTAGTAGTGGATCCATTGACTTTAGAGTAGTCACATCATTTGAGGTGTAAATTTGGGATATATAGCATTACTCCTATTACAAATCTAATGGCTAACTATAAGCACCTTCTCATGCGAGAAACTGTTTTGTTTGTTTGTTTGTTGGTTTTGTTTTATTTTTTTATTTTTTTTTACTTTTTATGGCCTCACCCTTTGTGATTTAATAGTAAAATATTGCTTTTAGTTTTTGGTCAATTGGAAAATTCTAATATTTAAACTTTTTTTTTAAACTTCATTTTAACTTGTGGAGTTCCATAATGACTTGTGAGCTCTCAAAAGCTGTTGCGAAATGAGGCCAGAGTTGTCTACTAAGCTACTTGCCTTCGTCTTGTTTCTTGTACTTTAGTTTATATGTTTTTTTTAATTTTATTTTATTTGGATGAACATTCATATCTCATAGTTATTTCGTTGGACAGTTTGAAATGACCCAATTTTAAATTTTATGCCATTTTATACCATCACTTGCAGAGTGGGCAATGGCCAATTGACAGAATTAGAAAGATGTTTGGTAAAGTTGAGCTCTCTGTTTCTTCTTATGACACTGCATGGGTTGCTATGGTCCCTTCTAGGAATTGCCCAAAAAAGCCCTTTTTCCCAGATTGTTTGGATTGGGTTCTTGAAAATCAAAACCCAGATGGGTCTTGGGGACTCCTCAATCCAACCCACCCATTGCTAGTTAAGGACTCTCTCTCTTCCACTCTGGCTTGCCTACTTGCCCTTCAAAAATGGAATGTGGGCGAACAACTTGTTAATAGAGGTACAATTACAATATATACAGTTCCCTTAATTTATATCTGCAGAACTGTGTGTGTGTATATATATATATAAGGGTTAATTACACTTTGCAACTCTGTAGTTTGTGATGAGTTGCACTTTAGTTCCTCCCAAGACTTTTTGCGACGATTTTTTACTTTCATTAAGGGTACTTATGTCATTTTACTAGCGTGACTTGGATTAAATGATGATTCAACAACCACAACAGAAGTCCTCACTTTATTAAAACGAGGGATCTCAAGGATTCTGTATGTATATACATATACATTATTTGTTTTCTGGTCTCATTAAATCAGTGATTATCGTTTCTTATATTGTTTTAAAGGCCTTGATTATATTGGGTCAAATAGTATGGCTGTCCATGACAAGAGTCAGTACTCTCCTATTGGATTTGAAATAGTATTTCCTGGCATGATCAACTCTGCCAAAGATTTGGGTTTGAATCTTCCTTTGGAACCATCTTTGGTGAATGCAATGCTCCGCCAGCGAGATTTGGAAATCAAGAGGTATCTACTTACTTTTTTTTTTTTTTTTTATCCATTTCTATGGACTAGTAAAAATGAAATATTTATTTAAATTTTTTTTTTCTCTTCTAGATACCCAAAAATGACATAATTGCTTGAAAATCTCTAGGGGTTGTGAGAGAGGGAAACACTATCTAGGGTATGTGGCAGAAGGATTGGACAAATCATATCCTTGGAATGAGTTGATGAAATGTCAAAGAAATAATGGGTCCCTTTTCAATTCACCTTCTACAACTGCTGCTGCTTTACTTTATCTTCATGATGATAAGTGCTTTGAGTACTTGCGCTCAGTTTTGGAAGTCTATGAAAATGCAGGTAGTTCTTTCAAAGTTCATGTTATATTTTGATATAAATGGATAAATATCACCTGTCTTCCTTGAGGTTTGGCCTAATAACACATACCTTCCACCATGTTTTAGAATTAACACCTACCTCCCTTATTTTTGAATTTCAGTAATACTTGCCTCCCCTCCGTTAACAAGCCGTTAGAAAAACTAACGGAATGATGATGACATCACTTAATAACGATCTAAAATACCAAAATTATTCTTCCTCTTGACTCACTTCTTACTTGGACAGACCCCTGAAAATGGAAAGCTGCTTTTTGATAAAATATTTTAAGTGGGTAAGACCCCTAAAAATGGAAAGCTGGTTTTTGATCAAATATTTTAAGTGTGTAAGTTAGATTGATGAAAGAAGTGAGTCAAGAGGAAGACTAATTTTGGTATTTTAGATGTTATTAAGTGATCTCATCGTCATTTCGTTAGTTTTTCTAACGGTTTGTTAACGGAGGGGAGGTAAGTGTTACTGAAATTCAAAAATAAGAGAGGCAACTGTTAGTTCTGAAACGTGAAGGGAGGTAAGTGTTATTAGGCCAAACCTCAAGGGAGGTAGTTGATATTTACCCGATATAAATATATAGGGTAAAATGGATTTTGCACCCCTGAACCATAAGTCAGTTAACTTCCAGGTCAATTGTAATGTCAACCTTTGTCAACATTTAATAGACAAATTTGCATAAAGTTACCATGTGGTGATATGTCAACCTTTCAGGTTAGTCTTTTCTTCATTTTTCAAACAAAAATTTTAATAGGGTTGACATTGTAATTGGCCTCAAAGTTAAGAGCCAATTTGCCAACATTGAAAGATGAAAGGCCAAATTGCAAATCGATATATAGTTCAAAGGTTCAAAATAGGCCTATAAGTCGATCAAATCCACATGATCCAGATCTGATCCGTTAAGAAATTCTATTATCTAGATTCAGTCCATTTATCCGTTGGATATGCCTTTAGTTTCATCCATATCCAGATGAGAGGATCTGGATATTCGGACCGGGTCCTTGTCGGATCCAATTGTCTAAATCCATAATTGGACCGCTAATGAAACTTCTTAAAGGATCCAGGTCGGTTCTGGATTTGTGGATTCCAATCGTAAATCCATATTTGTATAAATAGAGTGGATCCAGATCGAATCTAAGTCTAGACCCGGTCCATTGACAGGCCTAGTTCAAATGCAGCTTACCTAAATATATATATATATATATATGTATATATGTGTGTGTTGATTTTGACATGACAAATCATACATGCTTATTTCTTTAGTAATTCCTGAGTTTTTGTCTTGTTTCAATTTGATAGTTCCTACAGTTTACCCTTTGGACACATACACTCGTCTATGTATGGTTGATAGACTTGAGAGGTTGGGAATAGATCAATATTTCAGACAGGAGATTCAAAGTGTTCTATATCAGACATACAGGTAATTCCCACAAATAGTTATACTTTTGGGGATAATTACACTAACCTCCCTTGAGGTTAAATCAAATACAAATCCACCCTTGATACAAAAGTTATGAAGATCCCATACTCTTTTTCAGCCCTCATATCAGCGTAAGGAGTGTCTGCAATGCAGACACGCTCAAGACACATGGTTAGTGTTTAATAATCACGTCTGCATACTTTGTTGTTTAGTTTAGAAGTGGACACATATACGACATGCGGGGCATACTACGGTTTTTTTTTTTTAAGTAATATCTTGAATTTAATGGGCGTTGTTATTATTGATGATGCCACAATATTGTTGCGATTTATTTATTTTTCTGCCAATTTTGATTAGAATAATATTAGATTTCTGTTAAATGATAAAATATGTATATATCGAAATACGTGGACCTTCCTTATGGTATTGAAAATCCCACTGACTTCCCTAGTCAGTGAATGTCCATTTCAAAAAAGACACATTTACCCTTTGCAAATTAACAGTTGTTTTGGTGAACCATTTCAAAAAAATTCAAACCATAAAATTAACTTTTTTGTTTAGTCAACTACCGGAGGGGGACTCTGAGTGTTATTCAACTATATACCCCAAGGGTGGTACTTGTAACTTCCAATACTATAGGGAAGGTCTGTGTATTTTTGATATACCTCAGGGGAGGCTAGAGTGCTAGAGTATTTCACGCAATAAAAAAAAGAAAAAAAGAAAATGTGTCCCCGACGTACTCATATCCTACTTTTTTGAGAAATACCGTGTCCATATATTCGCATCGTGTCATGTCTGTGTCTGTGCTTCTTAGACGAGAATTTACATGGACCTCCCCTGACTTGAGTTTTGTACTTCAGCAACCTTTTGCCCCTCCATTAGGGCACAATCTGTGTTAGTCATTCTATGTTGACTGTTAATATTTTTGGTTATATTTTTATAAGGAAAAGGCTATTATGAGCAGCTTTGCATATGCACAAGCACTCCACAGTCATTGGATTGTTCAAATTGCATCAAGATTATGAATAGATAATAATTTAATATCATTTTTACTTACTATCCCAAGATCAATTCTTCATCCAACTGCTGTGGAGTGCCTGTGCATATTCAAAGTTGCTCATAATAGCCTTGCCCTTTTCGTAATAACCAATATATCCTTGCTAAAGTTTTTGAAAATTCCTGACAGTTTTTTCGATTAAGTATATGTAGTATATTTATTCTCTTATGGTAAAGTATATGTATGTATATTTATTCTCCAGTGTTTAAGTAACCCTTTCATAAAGTGTGGGTTTTTTTGTTTTCTTTTATATAAAGTAAAAAGATTATATATACATTTTGTTTTAGATGTTTGTTGGAAGTTTTGAATTCATTGTTCACATTGTTAGAGTTCCATCTCTCAAAAGGTAGGTCAATTTTGGATACCACAAGGGATGTTCATGTATTTTTACCTCACCTGAGGAAATGTCAGTGGACTAATAAATTTTCGGCAGCTGAAAACATTAACTTGGATCTATCATGAAAATGCAGATGCTGGTTGCAGAAGGACGAAGACATTGTTTTAGATGTGAATTGTTGTGCCATGGCATTTCGGCTACTCCGAAAACATGGATTTGAAGTTTCATCAGGTGTCCAAAATTTCTTAAAATCTAATGTAAAGTTTTCTATCAATTTAATTAGGTAGTAAAAATGAAAAATACTATATGTGTGATGCAGATGCGTTGTCTGAATTTGATGGGCAAGAACATTTCTTCAACTCAGTCAGCCTACAATTTACAAGTACAAGCACAGTTCTTGAGCTGTATAGGGCTTCATTACTCACACTCTTCGAAGAAGAACCCACTCTTGATAAGTTACAAACTTGGACAAGCTCTTTCCTAAAGCAACAACTATTAGATCAGGCAATTCATGAGCAGAGCTTACATAAGGAGGTATAGTAGGTACTCACTTTTCTTTGAGAAAACGACAGAAAATTAGTTTTCCTTCTTGTTTTACTTGTTCTCTAAATCGGTGAGCCATATATTTTTTAGGAGGCCAAGAATCAATTCAGTGATCCCATTCTTTCCTTTTAATATCATGTCCGTGCTAAAATGGCTTTGCCTTCTAAATACTGGTCTTAACTACAGTACTCTAATGTTTTTCAATTTGCTCGGACTATTTTAGGTGGAATATGCTCTGAAGCATCCTCATAGCAACCTTGAACGAGTTGAGAATAGGAAAAACATAGAGCAATACAACATAGACAACTTTCAAACACTTAAGACATCTTATAGGTAAAATTGTTTTCATTAAAAACTTTGATTTTTCTGACAATGACATGAACTTGTACATGTATACTTCCCCTTGCTCTAGGTGCTCCAACATTGACAACAAAGACTTCCTGGAAATTTCCGTGAAGGATTATAACCTTTTCCAAGCCATACACCGGGATGAACTTGAGCAAATTGAGAGGTACTTGCTTAGTCTAAGGAATTTTTTATTGGAACCAAACAAAAGATGTTAAAATATCTAATTAGAGTAAAACTTTTGTAGATGGGTCAAAGAAAACAGATTGGATCATCCCAACTTTGTAAGGCAAAAACAGATAGTTCTCCATTTCACCATTGCTTCCATTCTTTTTTCCCCTGAATTATCTGAGGCTCGCATGGCATTCACCAAGAATAATTTCCTTGTAACTATACTGGATGACTTTTTTGATAATAGTGGTTCAAGCGAAGAATTTCTTAACATCATTGAGCTAACTGAGAAGTAAGCTTCAAGAATTCTGTTATTCTTTTTTGTGTTACTTACAATTTACACCATTGTACTTTACATGCGGTGTCACTTTGCCACTCGTAGCTTAAAAGTTGATTCATTAAATGTGGGAGTTTCTAATTTGTGTTTGTTTGCACTTTCTGTCAAAATGCAATGGACCACAGGTGGGATGAACACAAAGCTATTGGTTTCTGCTCTGAACAAGTTGAGATTATGTTTTGTGCAATTTATGACATGGTGAATGAGATCGTAGCAAAGGCTTTTGAACAACAAGAACGATGCATCAAAAATCACCTAATTGAATTAGTATGTCTTTTTTGAACACTTAAAAATTTTGGTGCATTCAATTTATTTACATATCTATGCACTATAACATAAGCATGTATTGGCGCCCATTGTATGTTCATGTGCAGTGGCTTGATTATATCAAGTTTTCAGTGAGAGAGTGTGAAGGGGAGAGAAACAAGTCAATACCATCAGTGGACGAGTATCTGTCAAGTGGCCTTGTCACAATTGGTGCTGGACTAGCAGTCGCATCAATTTATCTTCTTGGATCCAAATTGTCAGAGGAAGCTGTAAGGAGTGCAGAGTATAAAAGTCTATTCGAGCACAGCAGCATAATTGCACGACTCTGTAATGATGTCCGAACAATGAAGGTACGTAAAGAGTAAAGAGTAAAAATAAAGAAAGGTCATTTATTATTACTATTATCTAAGTTATGCAACAGAAAAAGTAGAGAGTTTCATATCGAGTACTTATTGGAAGATGACCTATTTGATTCCTATCATTTTCTACATAGACTGTGTTGATGAGTAATTTTGTTTGGACCAATGGGATTGCCGGGAGTTCAATTCCCATGTAATGGTTTACGGTTATCTCAGGCTACATACATATACGTACATGCACAAAACTGCCCGTATCTGGTTGTATCTGTCCATATTGATATCGCCTTGATTTAAGCTACTCTTAAGCAATGGTAGGTCTAGGAAGGCTTGGGGTGGCCATGGCTCCTTCAAAAGTATTAAAACTTTACTAAATTCCCACATAAAATGTAGTAAATCTTTAAGGATGGCCCTCAAAAAGTTTGATATTTTTACGGTGGCCATCCCTAACCGTTATGCATGGTTCCGCCACTGCTTCTAAGTGAAATCGCATGATTTGGTCTCAGAAGGTGCATTTCTTTTACTGTTGAAAAGATTTTAACCTCCAATAACTTCATGTTGTTTATGGTTGAATTCATAGTTTATTATCTAGCGAGTTTCTGTTTTGCCGAAGCACGCGACAAGCAATTTGCAAATGACAAAGAACGGATAAACTGAAAAATTCACAAGTAGCGACACAAGGCTTAACGAGATTCGACAATATGCCTACGTCCCCGGGAGCAATTATGGAACTTCTTATTGATGATGGTGATTACTATTTTGAGAGCTCCGAAAGAAGAAGGAAAAAAAAAAACTCTATAGATTATTTTTATCTCACTCAAAACTCTCTAGCCGAAGTGGCTAACACATTCATTGCCTTTTTTCCTCTTCACTCAGCCTAGACTTTCATGCACATGTACATATATCTATACAAAGCCAATGCACTACTGGAAGATGTTGGACTACGGATCCTCGATAGTCATATGGGTGCTGAGGATCCCTTCCCAGGATGATGACATCTTCCAACCAAATGGAAAAATGACCAAAGCAAAGGAAACCAACAAAGCCACTTTCGGTGGCTTTTACATCCACCCAACGTGCGTGGTCCGCAAATGTTTGCCACAAATCTACCAATATCAACAGTTTCCAAACTGAGCTCAGCTAAAAAATTGTCAATTTTTTTTTTCCTCTGGTATTCTTATTATTTTCTTATATGAATCACTATGAGCAAAAAAATTCTTACTTGATTAGTGTTTTCCGTCTGAGTGTTTTGTCTTCTTTGTGCCTTTTATTCCAAAATTTTGGAAGTTCTACTTTAAAAATTAAAAGTTATTTTTGCACTTCACTTTTAACTAGATACTTTCTAAGTTCACATTTTATAATATATGCATCATGCATGTATATAATCTCACACTTTGCATTTAATTAATGTGATACTAAAATTTTAAACTCTAAAGAAGGGCAATGATAAAAAGTTAATATTTTCGTCGTGTCACAATAAACTAAGCTTACTTAAATAGCTGTAATGCCCAAAAAAGATGGAATGAAAATAATTCCGCTCTGGATCCTCACTTTTCTTTACACAACTCTTGTCCTTTACAGAAGGAAAGAGAAGAAGAGAGACCAAGTAACTTGTTGCTATATATGCTGCAAAGTAATGAAGAAATGACTGAAGAAGAAGCCGTGGCCAAGGTAAAGGGAATGATTGAGATCAAAAGACGAGAGTTGTTGAGGCTGGTGTATCAAACAAATGGGAGCTTGGTTCCAAGAGCATGCAAAGACTTGTTTTGGATGATATCCAAGATATCTCACTATCTTTACCTGGACAGTGATGGGTTCACTTCTTCTTCATCCAGCATGATTGAGGATATGCATGCAGTCTTTTATGATCCTATATCACTTAATTAATCCATAAATATATACTAGTTGATCCAACTTCTTCATGGCAATCAAATTTATTACTTCCTTAATTTGCATGTTCGCTTGTATGTACGTTATTGTAATCAAAACATGCGTGGCATGTACACCCATGTCCTCATGTTCCCAATTTTAGGAATATCTTTTCTTTTGGTTTAAATGTATTCCTAACCATGCATATTTTTTGGTTCATGGATATAGTGAGGAAAAAGAAAACAAAACATAAAGGAAACAATTTTGCCTTTGGTTGTTTAACCAGAAAAAGAATGAGGAAAATAGGAATGAAACAGAAATATAATAAAAAGAGATAAATTAAAATTTCTAAAATTCTGTAATCGCATCCTTTCTTCTTTTCTTGAATTCCTATATATTGTATAAAAGAAAAATAATAATAACTTCTAACATTATTATTTAAGCATGAAGGAAAATACAAGGGCAAACACCATTAAAATGATTTTCCTTTTCCTTCCCTTTTCTTTTTTCCTTTTTTAAGTCTTAAACCAAACAAAGCCCGTGGATTCATGATAACCAGAAATCCTTATACTAGTAATTATTTGTTCAGGAATTTGAATGCCTGCAAAGCGTTTGGTTACTAGTGAAAGTCTAACTTGATTTGGAATCTAGTGTTTGATTGGAGCAAGACAAATCGAATATGAATATTGCCCAATACCTAGACTGCTCTTGAAGGCTAAAACAAACGATGAGTAGATTCAAATTGTCACATCTTCAAAATTGGAAGGTGACTAATAAAATAATAGTTTGAACAAATAATCAAGAAAAACAAAACAAGACATGATTAAAAAGCTAAGATGGTATGCAAAAATGCAATATTGATGTCGATTTTTGGAAAAGATGACCTCTCAATCCCTAAGATGGACGAGAAGGAAAGATTTGGTATTGGGAAGACACAAAATGATCAACATACCCAATTTCCTATGAGACTAATCAAGTGGCCGGATATGTGGATATGTGTGTCTGAGAATTCTATCGTGACATGGTAATGCGATGTATGAGATAATATGAGATGGGATAGCAAGATTCAAAGTGTTAAGAAGTGTGCGTATTACACGGATAGTGTACATGAAGCAAGGAGACAGCATACTTCAATATAAACATCAAAATAGTGTGCTGTAAATTATGCCCAGAATATTTACATCAACTTTGAAAAATAGAAATGAGGGGTTAGACATGCACAAAAATTATGAAATCCACATAGAACATCCGTATTGAGTATAGAGCACACGGGAGAAAACCAAACTAAAATAGGAGCTACAAAATGGGAGAAGTCAAACACACAAGACACATCACTAAGTGTTTGCTATGTTATTTATTTGGGCGTGCCAGAGCCTTGTGAGGTAGACCCAAACTAATAAAACAAAATTTCCTAAGTCACTTGTGTGAGTGATACACAAGGTTTGAAAATCTGACTTCTATCAAAACGATTGTGATGGCCAAGTAGGAAAGTACCCTTAGCCTAAGATCCTATGGCACTACTGAAGCGCACAAGCCATACAAGTGATGGAAAGTAGCAAAGAGATATTAAATAAAAAGCATGTTTTTATTTAATTGTAGAAAAGAATTACAAAACATGTAATTGAAATGCTAAGAAAATAAAAACTAATCCTAAGAATACTAAAGGATGCTTTAGAATGCTTCTTGGATGCTTTTGTCGAAGTGACACGGAGTGAATTGATAGCTTGGCCAGCCTGCTTATTTATAGCGGTCATGGAGGTCTTCTAGATAAGGTAGGAAATCTGATGAGAACCATTATCTGGTAAAAAATACCAGTTTATTTCCATAAACTGATAATATCTGCTATATCTTGAAACCTTCCATATCTTCAAATATATACATATATGTATATGCATATATATTTTGTATCTGGTCCGAATATGGTACAGATTCGGCCTGCTTCCCCTCCAAGTAAAAGATATATCTTACCATAAGTGATAAGATCTTGCAATATTATCCTACCAAATCTGATAATACTTTGATATTATCTTCCCTTATTATGATAATATGCTGCCTTATCAGATAATATCAATTCCAATCTTGAAATATTATCTTGCCTTAAGTGATTTTCCCTAATATGATAATATCTATATTATCATATTGAGAATTTGTAGGTGATACACTTCTCTGATTGATTGAATCAGTATCATTCCATAACTGATTACACGCCAAACTGGGGTTAGCCCGATAGACTAAAACCAAGCCCGATCATACACATTGGAAGCCCGATAACATCGAACTGCCAAACAAGGCCTAGGTCGGCCTTGAATTTGGTATGTCCGATTTCAGTGATGCCCGATTAAATGACGATCAGCCCGATAAGTACTGGTGCAAGCCCGATGAAATGGTGATAAGCTCGAATGACTGAGCCCGATCAAATAATGATCAGCCCGATGGCAAAAAACCAGTTCCTTAGCCGTTAATTTTTTGCAATCGGTCTCATGAGTCCGATTAAAATATTTCAACCGGCCTCTACCAACTTTAATTTAAAAAATGTATTTTTTAGGTGCAAACACTAAGAAACAGAGATTGCATTGTCCACCTAATTATATAATGTAGTAAACTAATTCTAAACATAGTAAACAAACTCTGAAGAACCCCAAAAACATATAAAGGGTTGAAAAGACACATAAGGTGAAGGGAAAAATATGAATATACCAAAAGTGGTATGAGAAACATCCGAAATAAATACTCAAAGTTGCAAAGTCTGGTCAGAATTTTTACATAAAATGTTTGCTTCTAGAAATTAAAGTGCCTTTACAAGCTTCCAAAAATTAAACCAAAAATCATGAGTGAACCAAAAAGAGTTAAAGAAGGTTTTTCAAGTGGCTTTGACATCATCCATTGAGTATTGAACTCATAATAGTATTTTGAACACATATTCCTCACATGGGGATCAGTTGTTAGGAAATTATATTTCATAATAAGAGTGAGCAACATATTAATATCAATTATATTATAAGGGCTATTAATTAAAGAGGCTTATATTATGTGGTCTAATTGTAGGAAGTCAATGGACTTCTACACTTCCTACTGGGTATGGGTTTAATGAATGGATATCAAATACTGACCCTGTTAGGAATAATGGAAACCCTAACAGAGCAGTATATAAAGATATATAGGTTATGGTCCCCAATATGTCAAATCACTATACTACTTCCTCGTCCATCCCATCAAGAGAAGGAACTCATTACAGATCTAAGGAGATTTGACTGAGGAAGACATAACTGGTCATCATCATTCTTCTAAGGTTTGATAATTGCTTCCATGGATACAGGTATGTATTCTAATATATTGTACCCTTAATAATCTAACATGATTTGATCCTAGGGCTGTGGTTCTACTACTCTAGGGTTCTACAATTTTATAGATTAAAGATTCTAACAAGTAGTATCAAAACCAAATTATCATGTTAATTATTAAAAGAGTTGTGTATATAGTCTCAACCGAACCGTAATAATGATCATCTTATATTCGGCATAAACTGATTCGGTGAAATATTGGCCGAACCGTGTATATAGTTACTGATTCATGGAACAATATGTTTCGGAATGATCTTATTAATATGTAGATTATTAATACGATTTTGATGGCACTTGATATTATTAAAATAATATGGTCCGGCTGATTCATGGAATGGAATGACTTTTGAATAGGGGTGCAAACGGGGCGAATTGGCCCACCCCGTCCCATCCCGATTCGCCATTTGGCAAGTCGCAACTCGTCTCGCCCCGTGGTTGAACCCAACTCGTGACTCAATTCATTGGGTATGGGTCCGGGTCGACTTCCATTTTTGCAACCCACAACTCGCCCCGTGACCCAACTCGTCTAACCCACCGACTCGCCACCAACTCGCCTCGCCTCGTAACCCGCCTCGGCTCGCGGACCCACCCAGCCCCGCCTCACCAACCCGTGAATAAAATTTTTTTATTTAATTATTTTCAAATGAACTATTTATTAATAAACAATTTTATTAAACTTTTAAGTAGCAAATAATATATATATATATATATATTTTTTTAAAAGTTTCCAAATATTTTTTTCAACAAACTATTTGTTAATAAAGTATTTTATTAAACTATTTTTTAGAAATTTTTTTTATTAAAATTAAAAATAAGTTTTTGCAAGCAACTCGCGGGCTAACTCGAGGCTAATTCGCCAACAAACCCGCGAGTTAGCCGCCCCGCCTCGCCTTGCCCCGTTGACCCACAAATTAGTGGGTTGGGGCGAATCACCCTATATCCCTTACCGAGTCAATTCGCCCCGCCCCGTTTATTTCGCCGACCCACCCCGTGACTCGCCAAAATTCGCCCAACTTGTTAAGGTGGCGGGGCGGGGTGGGGCGGGGCGGGCGGCCCCGTTTGACACCTCTACTTTTGAACCTTGAATTAAAAAAAAAAAACTGCTGCTACTGCATATGTCTGTACGTCATGTGCCTTTATCAATTTTTTATGCATGATGTCATTGATTTGCCTTGACAGCCCACAATTGAATTCGTGAATAGCATATCATATTATTAAAATAATATATTTTTAACTATGCTATACAACATCTAGTATTCTTAGGTACTTCCATAAAGAGGATTACCGATTGGTACTTTTATAACCCTGATTGGTATTATATTTCCAATATATGGATAGAGTGTACATTAGGTTTATTCATGAGGTGATTTTAATTTATATTATGATATTAGGCTTTCCATTGCACTTTAGATTTTTTGAATTCACACGCGATATGAATGATTTTTCATAGTATCATGAAATATTGGTTGTTCATAATATAAACTAAAGTATTTTATTGTGTTTTAGAATATTGGTTAATTCATAACATGAATTAAGTTTTATGGTAGCCTAAGATTTGGGGTCTATTTTAGACTCCAATACATATGTCTGATATTTTAAATAAATAAATTGAAATAATATGTTGCCAAAGTAACCTCTATTGTGTAAATTTATTTATTTTAAAATATTAAGATGGTATATCTGTTATTCATGCAATTAACAATTGGGCCAAAGGAAGATTCTTAATTGGCCGAATGATGGGTGTACATGTGGTGGTAAAATGTGACAATTATCAAGATATAATTATCCATGTGGGCAGTGAGTCGGCCCAAAGGAAGGCTACTGTTTGACAGGACTTATTGTCAGTATTTGATCACTACACGGGGAGTACCACTTACAGTTGATATTTCTGTCCAAAGACTAAATGTCAATGTTGTTCTAGGTATCCTGTGATGGGCCCACCATTATGTGAATTATTTAATGTATCATGCACACATATATAAAGTATTTATAAAATATTTATGTTATGACATGTTATTAATTGTTAGCATGTTATATTTTATTTTGTCCTCTATATAGTTTTTGGTACAGCTACAAATGTTTCTGCTCAAGTTAGTGCTATCCCAATACTGAATGGGGGAAACTTTAAGGTTCGGAAAGAGAACGTGGAAATCGTTATTGGATGTATGGATTTGGACCTTGCGCTAAGGACCGAACGACCCACTTCGACTACGGAAAACCCGAATGAGGGTAAAATTGAGAAGTGGGATCGCTCGAATCGCATGAGTCTAATGATTATGAAACGTTCCATTCCAAAAGCGTTTTGGGGCTCGATCACTGAGAGCACAAATGCTAAGAAGTTCCTCTCTGAATTACAACAATATTTTTCTCAAAATGAAAAGTCGGAAACGAGTACCGTTTTGGCTACTCTGATTTCCATGAGGTATAAAGGAAATGGGAACATAAGGGAGTACTTTATGAAAATGTCTCATCTAAGTGGGATACTCAAGGTACTAAAGTTAGAGCTTTCTGAGTACTTGCTCGTCCACTTGGTTCTCATATCTCTTCATACATAATTCAGTCAATTTAAAGTGAGTTATAACACTCAAAAGGACAAATGGACTCTTAATGAGCTCATATCTCACTGTGTGCAAGAAGAGTAAAGAATTCAGCGAGACAAGACTGAAAGTGCTCACTTAGCATCAACCTCTCAGAATAATAAAAGGAAGAGAGCTAAGGATGCTGTAAATGTGACACCTCAGCAGAAGAATTTAAAGAAGCAAAATGAGGAATTCCTTTTCTACTTCTGCAAGAAGGGAGGCCACATGAAGAGAAACTGTCCCAAATACGCCGCTTGGCTTGCAAAGAAGGGGTTGCCTGTGGAGCCGGCCTCCAACTGATCCTGAAAGATTCATGTTTGTGGGCGATGGCAAGAAAGTTGTAGTGGAAGCTTCAAGAAATTTTAGATTATTATTAAAGACTGGTGTTTATTTGGATTTGATTAAGACTTTTGTTGCACCGTCTTTTAGACGGAATTTAGTTTGTATTTCTAATTTGGACAAATCTGGTTGTGCTTGTTCTTTTGGAAATAATAAAGTTAGTCTATTTCAAGATTCAAAACTTATTGGTACCGATTCTTTGATTGATAATCTTTATATGCTAAACAATGTTACTTCCTATAGTAAAATTCTGCATACTTATTCACAAGGTACAAAGCGAAAATTAAGTACGAATCCCGCCACCTTATGGCACAAGCGATAAGGCCATATCTCTAAACATAGAATTGAGAAACTTGTACATGAAGGAATTCTTGGCCCCTTAGATTTAGCAAACTTTCAAGTCTGCATTAAGTGCATTAAGGGGAAACAGACAAACATAAGAAAATTAGGTGCCACCAGGTGTACAGACGTCTTAGAACTCATTCACACTGATATATGTGGTCCATTCCCTACATCCTCTTGGAATGGACAACAATATTTCATTACGTTCATAGACGACTACTAAAGATATGGGTACCTATATTTGATACATGAGAAGTCACAGTCCCTAGATGTTTTCAAGTCATTTAAAGTTGAAGTTGAACTTTAAATTGGCAAAAAAATTAAGGCTGTCAAATATGACCGTGGTGGTGAGTACTATGGTAGATATGACGGATCAGGTGAACAACGTCCAGGACCCTTTGCTAAATTCCTAGAGGAATGCGGTATCGTCCCTCAATACACAATGCCAGGCAAACCTAGCATGAATAGTATAGCTGAGAGACGAAACAGAATGCTTAAGGACATGGTAAGAAGTAATGATTAGTCATTCTTCTTTGCCAGAATCACTCTGGGGAGAAGCTCTAAAGACTGTAGCATATATACTGAACAGAGTTCCAAGTAAAGTAGTAACCAAAACCCCTTATGAATTGTGGACTGGAAAGAAGCCTAGCATTAGGCATTTACACATTTGGGGTTGTCCAACTGAGGCACAGCCTTATAGGCCACATGAAAAGAAATTGGATTCAAGAATAGTCAGTTACTACTTTGTTGGATACGCTGAATGCTCTCGGGGCTTTAAGTTTTATGATCCCACTACTAGGACATTTTTTGAGATGGAAAATGCGAAATTTCTTGAGGAAGTTGAGTTTGTGGGAGGAGATAAGGTTAGCGACATTGTCTTTGAAGAGGAATTTATTCCTAATCATATTGCTATTGACAATGTTCAGATTCCTATTCCTGACATTGTTCAAGATGCAAATCCGAATATACGAAACAATGTACAAGAGCTCCCTGTGCAAAATGAACAAATTATACTTAAAGTGCAAACTCAACAACCTCAAGAGGAGATGCCATTAAGAAATACACTAGGGAAAGGAGAAATGCAATTTTGGATGATTATATTGTATTCTTCCAAGAACTTGAGTTTGACATAGGGATAGTGGAAGATGATCCAATCAACTTTCACCAAGTCAAACAAACTTCCATCAATGGTCGCAAGCAGGCTTCCCGTCAATGGTATCACAAGTTCCATCAAGTAATCACCTCGTATGGTTTTGAGGCGAATGTGGTTGATGACTGTGTATATCACAAGTTCAATGGGAGTATTGTGCAGATATTTGGGTAACCCACGAATGGATCATTGGACAGCGGCCAAATGGGTTATGCGGTATTTACAGAGAACAAAGGACTACATGCTCACTTATCGGAGATTAGATCTTTTGGAGATCGTTGGGTATTCTGATTTTGATTTTGTTGGATGCCAAGACAGTAAGCGATCCACGTCAGACTATGTTTATATGCTGGCTGGAGGAGCTATATCTTGAAAGAGTGCTAAGCAGACACTCATAGCTTTTTCAACCATGGCTGCGGAGTTCATAGCCTGTTATGAGGCATCCAATCATGGGATATGGTTGCGAAACTTTGTCACTGGGCTGCGTGTGGTAGATGGCATTTAAAGGCCATTAAAGATATACTATGACAATAAAAGTTTTTGGTTGTTAAGGAAAGAGTTCAGAGTTATCAAATTTCGATAGAACATATAGGGACAAACTCCATGATTGCGGATCCGCTGACCAAGGGATTACCTCCCAAGGTCTTTCACGAGCACACTGCTCATATGGGTGTTAGGTTGTCTAACGATACTTTGGTTTAGTGGGAGTTAACTTTGGATGTTCTATTTTTGACATTGATGGTTTTATTTTTTGCAGAATAAAGTTGATGGTTTAAAGTTTATCTCTGAATCTAACTATTTTCTATATGCGGTTTTGCATTGTTTCGAATTGATCTCAATAAAGACTAAAGTAGGACCAGTTGGAAATAGGCATGTTTGAGATCACATTGCATGTAATTTCCATGTTACTCATCCATACTTGATCTATGTCATTGAATGTGTTGGTATGGTGACCATTGAAGGTCTAGTTATGATTATGTGTGACGAAAGCCGCCTTGATCCCATACTAATATAGGAAATGGACCAGATTGAAACAAAAGTGAAGTCCAAAGATAAATAGCACAGGTGCGCATCTAAGGAACATATAATATAATTGTTTCAAGAATTGTATGTAGCCCAAGTGGGAGATTGTTAGAAAATTATATTTCCTAATAAGAGTGGGCAACATATTAATATCAATTATATTATAAGGGCTATTAATTAAAGGGGCTTATATTATGTGGTCTAATTATAGGAAGCCAATGGACTTCTACTGGGTATGGGTTTAATGAGTGGATACCAAATACTGACCCTGTTAGGAATAATGGGAACCCTAATAGAGTAGTATATAAAGATATATAGGTTATGGTCCCCAATATGTCAAATCACTATACTACTTCCTCCTCCATCCCATCGAGAGAAGGAACCCATTACAGATCTAAGGAGATTTGACTGAGGAAGACATAACTGGTCATCATCGTTCTTCTAAGGTTTGATAATTGCTTCCATGGATACAGGTATGTATTCTAATATATTGTACCCTTAATAATCTAACATGATTTGATCCTAGGGCTGTGGTTCTACTACTCTAGGGTTCTACAATTTTATAGATTAATGATTCTAACATCAGTGTCAAAATTAAAGCACAAGGGGCAAGTGAAAACTGGCAAAACCACAGGGGTATAGGTGTATTTAACCCTAAAATATATTTAGCCCCCTCAAACTATATGAAAAATTGTGATGATTTGATTCCTCAACTATCAAATTAGTTGCAATGTGCACCCTCTATAATATTCTGTTCAAAATGAACAGAATCCTTCATGTGCTAATCGCGTGGACTACTGAGATTTACTTGCAATACATGATTGGAATGCAACTTTTTCAGAGTCAATTAATGTTGAATCTGTGCATAGTGATATATCGAGCGACAAAAGGTTGAAAATGAGGGATAAGATGGACATTAATAAAAAGTCCTAATGAGGAACAATAGGATGGTGGAGTTGAATATGAGCATAGTGAATCTACTGTATTTTTTTTATTTCATAGATTATGATAACTCTTGTTTAAGGAAAACATCGACAACGATATTGATTGTGATGGAAGACCATACATGTGGCAAAGAAGTTAACAATTGAAATGATAAGTCAACATGACATTCTATAAACAATGTAGACAAAGATATATAAGATACAATCGTACATGGCATATATTAAGTCATTTAGAGATGTTGTGAGAGGTTTATATATATTACTGGGGTGTTTAGGGTAAAAGTGGCCTATTATGTATTTAATACATCTTGAGGGGAGTGAATAGATCTACCAGTACGATTGGGCTAGTGCATGGTTAGCGATCCTGTACAAGCATATGGGGGACATTTTTCGAGATCGTCCGTGCTTCACCGGTGGCTTCTGGAGGGCTTGGGAGGTACATCTCTCCTTCTACTAATTCTTACTTTAAAATCAAGCCTTGAATTCTATAAATTTCTTTGTTTATGTGTACTGAGACTTATGTTCTTCTTTCTCTCTTTCAGATCTAGTCTCATGAGTATCTACATATGATGTCGCCTGAGATGTGACCAGTGGACGCCCTCATCATGCCCCAGGGACTGAAATGGGCGAAGGAGCGGGTCGAGCGGAAGACCGAGGCTCATGACTTCATCTGGTTTAGGAATTTCCTGATAAATCTACGAGAGCCACATGTCCGATGGTAGCCCTGGCTCGACGTGCTCCCCAATATTTCCCAGGAGATTCGGCAGTCAACTGGGTATGACCCACAGAGGATATTACTGAACGGTCCAGATGCTCAGGCGTGGTATCTGGGGGAGAGGGTGACTAGGCAGTCGTTGGTAGCTCCTTCATTCTATGTGCCGCATCCTCCACTTGAGTCCATGAGAGCTACAGATACTCTCCAGGGTTCAGTGCTTACAGTTGCCTTAGCTGGGCTCTCCATTCAGGATTTTCTGGAGCCCCCCGACGGGTACGAGGCCTTCCATTCTGCCAAGATGATGAGGAACTTCCCTTTAATGGAAGTGACTTGGGTGAGCATCTCTTAGCCTTTCAATCTTTCTCTTAGTTCTTGATCATGCATGCATACTTTCTGACTGAATTCATTTTTTCTTTACAGCCCATTCCTGTTGCGACCCAGGCTCCAGCTTTATCGCCTTGGGACTGGAGCCTCCGGATAGTCTCCTATGGCGAGCAGGTCATGACCACAGTCCCCTGATATCAGGATGGCGCTCCCACCATTTCATTCCAGTATGACCATGTCCCGTGGGACTATACAGAGGAGGGCTTGCTCTACACCCATAGTGTGTGAGAGTGGGTCTATGGTTGAGAGTAGAGGGTATTTTCTAAAAACGTAACTTTTGATTACAACACTCATGTTCCCACTCTGACTTTCTGACCTCTCTTTTCTGATTCCCTTTTTCAGGCTGACGGAGCGCAGGTGAACGCGGAGGCTCAGGTAAGGGCCAGGGTAAACTATTACTGCCCTTACTTTCATTTCATTTTTTACCACGATTAGACTAGACTATTCATTTTCCTTTTATTAAGGATGATGAGATCCGGGCACTCTTCTTGCGGGTGAGGGAGCTTGAGCAGCGGCTCTAGCAGTTTGGCATTGATTATAGCGGAGCTCCCGGAGGTAGCGGTGCTGGACGAGGTGGAGGCAGCAATGGAGGTAGTAGTGGCGGCTAAGGTGGAGGCAGAGGTGGTGGCAAAGGTGGTGGCGGACGCGGCGGGAGCGGCACCGAGTCAGAGGAGGAGCCTCTCAGACGCGTGACTCGCCAGATTCGAGGCCGGGGCCGAGGTTGACCCCATCTTTATCTCTCTTTCCTTTCTCTTTTTATGTTTGAGTGCCTTTTGGGGAGGACACATACTTTTATTCGGATGATTGTATCATACAAACATTTACTTTTGCTGTCGGCTTCGGATAGCTGTGGTAGGATAGGCATTTGCACTACTTTATTGTGATTGCTTTTCTGCTTTCACTACTGCTCACTACATGCGTGACCATAGCTTGGTCCTTTTATTTCATTGAACTCTTTTTGTTGTTTTTTTTTTCTGCGATCTTGTGATCATTGTTATGCTTTTATTTCTTATTCATGTGAATGAATGATTGTGACCATAGCTTGGTCTTATTATACGTGATGTATGATGCACACATTTTTATATATTCAGTTTTCTATTTGTAGGTGGGCTGAAAACATTCCAAACAGATCCTGGCCAAAAATAGCTTCACGCGGAACTCGGTTAGGCCTCCGCGGCACTCAGTGAGTGTCGCAACGGCAGTCAGTGAATGCCGTACGGCATTTACGGATTGCCGTACGGCACTTCATTGAGTGGCGTTATACTTTATCAAGTGTCGGCTGGTGTTCTGGGCAGATCTACTCCTATTTATAGCCTTCTTTCATCAATACTCCGTAAAACACTCTCTCCTTGCCTTCACTTCCTTCTCAAATGGCCCCCATCAGCTCCCAAATCCTCTTCCCATGGATGGATACTCTTTCCGGCATCGACATGCTCAACTTTCAGTGTTTAAGACTAAATGACCTCTTTTTTTTTCGACGGATGACTTTGAACGAAGGCTTAGTTCAAGCTGCTATTCAGTGTTGGGATCCCTCATTCCACGTCTTCTGCTTCGGTTACCAAGAGATTTGTCGTCTTTTTGAGGAGTTTAGCACCATTCTCCACACTGATCCTTTTGCCGAGCTGACAGTCCCATTGGTTTAGGCCAGGTATGTTCAGGATTTGGCCGCTCTTCTTCACACGTCCCGAAACACAGTGGGCTCTTTTGTTCGTGATAGACAGATTGATTTTGAGCGCCTTTCCTCTGTTTATGTTCCCATAGGGGACCCTTATGACGGCAGGTATCAGATCATTTGGCGTAGTGCATTATCGATAGCTGTGCTCTCTTACTTCCTCTTCCAATCATCTTCCGACATTCTCATACCCATTGCTTGTGGTTTGAGGGAGATGAAAGTGCCGTCATGTTGATCCTTGGCGAGACCTTTATTGGCTTGGATTGTGCTCATGCTGCCAGGACCATGTTATCTTCGGGGGCACCCTTTGTCTTACAAGTTTGGCTCATGGAACACCTTGATCTCTTCATACACCCCCCACACCTTCGTCGGTCACTTCCCTACGACCATATGGAGGTTCATTGCCTATTCTACTCTGCCGATGCTTAGCTTGGTTGGCTCCGATGCCTTTCTGCTGGTGATATCTATTGGGTCTGCCCGCAGTGGTCTTACTTTTCCGTTGCTTTACGACTTCCGGGACGGCCTGGTATTTGGTTACCTGGCTTGCATGCTACCACTTTCTAAATTCCTGACCGGGTGGTTCATCAGTATGGGCTTCTCCAGGATATTACTAGGGTTATTACTACTGATTTCACGGGGAGTTTGATCATGCACCCTTCCATTGTGAAGGCTTTTACCGAGGCTTGGCATGATAGGGTGTCAGCTCCCTTCCAGGGAGTTCCTGCATCGGTCATGCCTACTACTGAGTAACTTTTTCAGATCCAGACTCTGATCCAGAGATAGACTTCATAGACATCCATGGATGAAAGTAAAACAACAGGATTGTCACGCCCCGATGTAGCATAATTCAGGAAAACATTTAATTTCCTTTATGGACTCATAGGTCTTGACAAGTGAGTATGACCAATTGTCCCTGCAACAAATAACTTAACAACATTTCTAGAGCAAAGGATACTAATAAACATAATCCTCCAAAATTAAAACTTACTAACTATTACAGTAGTCATAAAACTTAGGCACAAAACGCCTTATTCAAAAGTCTAAACTAGTTTATTACAAACCCAACTTAAAAAGACATAGGAAAATATAAAGCAGCCTCCTGGAAAGTTCCCTGCCTCTAACTAGCATAGTCGAAATACCCTGGCTGCTCCTGACCCTGAAAATCTGGACATACAGTCTAGGACGCATCAACGTCGTCAGCTTATGAAAGCTGGTGAGCAAAATAAACAAGTGCTCGCAATGTATATATAAGCATATAAGCAACGGTGCATTTTAACTTTAAAAGCAATAGATTCAAGGTTCCAATTCCAACATAAGTCACGGGGGAATAATGTAAGCAATAAATATGCGACCGTGCATGAACAATGTAACATCTCATCTTTCTGACTCTTTTCTCTCAACAAAACTCGACTCAACCAAACCATTAACTCAGATACCAGGAATAATATCCGATCGATATCCAAAACAGCACACCATACCATCGCTTCAGATACCAGGAATAATATCTTATCGATATCTAAGCCGCACTCAATACCATCGTTTCGAATACCAGGAATAATATCCGATCGATATCCGAAACGAGCGCCCTAGATACCAGGAATAATATCCGATCGATATATATGCCGTAACTCAATACCATCGCTTCGGATAGTAGGAATAATATCCGATCGATATTTGAAACGAGCGCCTTAGATACCAAGAATAATATCCGATCAATATCTAAGCCGTAACTCAACACTGTCACTCCAATACCAGGAATAATATCCGATCGATATTGAGGTCGCACACCAGACTGCCACTCTTTACTCTTTTCACATTTCTCACACACATGCATGTTGACACAACCTCGACCCTAATATGTATGTCAATGTTCACAGTTTGTAGCAACAATTATAAATCTCAAAGTTGAATATTTGTTCAACTTAAATCTCGATCTCAATCGTTCTTATAAGTTCAATTCCTAACAGTGAACCTTTAAAACAGTATAACTGTCAAACAGTTCTTTAAAAAAAAAACTTTCAAAACCTTTTCCAAACAGTCCCTTATAAATAAATACAAAACTGCTCAAACTGCCCCGAGTCGCGTGAGCGGGTCGTGCGCGCGAAGGGGGATGGGTGGTCGCGCGAGCGAAGGTGGAGCGCTGGTCGCGCGAGCGGGTCGCACGCGCGAATGGGGGAATGGTTCGCGCGAGCGGACGGCGCGAGCGATCCTCGCACGAGCGGGTCGCGCGCGCGAGTTCTTGCAGTTTCGTCATCTTCCTCGTTTTTCCCCTGTTTCTGGTTTTAAATTGAATTTATACCCATTTTCAGATTCTGTTGCAAACGATACATGTAATATATGGATCTCTTTAGTTTTCTGCGTAGATTAAGAATACACAATCAATTTAAACAATTATGAATTATATCTCTAGATATTTGCAATTAAAGCGAGGGTGTCAAAACTTTAAATCAACGGTACGTCGCGATACGGATGAATTACTGCATAGGATTCGAACCACAGCTTATTGGGACTAAGATCTTCCAAAATCAATTCATGGAATTGATTTTGGTTGTGTTTTGTAAAACTCCAATTTCAAGCTTCAATGGTGTTTATACATATAGATGTATATACACATCTATATACACTGAAATATACATATATATATACGTTGAGAGTGAGTTTATAATACTCACTGAGGTGATTGAGACAGAAAATTAAAGACCGAGAACTCCGCTGAAATAAACCGTCGTCTAAGAAATTTCCTCCGTTCTTGATTTATATATAAGTCTCCAAGTATGACTGTGTGTGTATATATATATGTATACAATCTATGTGTGTGTATATAATCTTGAGAATGTAAGAAAGAGTTGAGAGAAATGGAGAGAATTGAGAGTTACAGTGAGTTTGTGAGGGAGAGAATGAGAGACTGTGAGTGAGAGATACATATATATAGAGAAATTTATTTGGGCTCCAAGCAATGGTCAGATTTCGCCCGGTGAGGTTGAGTTCACGTGCTCCCTCACCCAAGATGCGGTATAAGGCGCAGATTAAAACATAAACTGGTATTTTACGGTTTATATAAAAATACAGAAAATTATATTTAATGTAGGAATTAAATTCCGAGTTGTACAAAAATATAGATATTGATTTTGAAACCATAGAAAATATTTTTCTGTATTTATGGAAATTACAGTTTGACCCCAAATAAATATTTCAAATAGAAATTAAATCAAATACTCATGGAAATGAAATGCAATATTTATTTATTAAAGAAAAAGAAATAACAGGGTGTTACAAGGATAAAGTTTTATTTTACAAAATTTCTGACAAATCCTGTCTATCCTTTTACGCTTTTGAATGTGACTCAGTTGTTTCCTTTTAGGAAATGTTCTAACATGTTTTAATCAAAGTGTTCATTCTTCCGATTAATCTTTTGAGTTATGAAAATTTTCCTTTTAATGTCTTTTCTTGGCTCTTTACTTTGCTTTGAGTTTTGCCTAAAGTTTTATCATTTTATACCATGAATTTTGTTTGTTCTTTTATAGTACTTATTTTAATAGCCAAGACATCCAGAGACGGGTTTAAAGTAGATATCTGGGTTCTTCGGACAGCAAACAAAGTTTACCCTTAGTTTTGGGGCTTCGAAGTGGTTTCGGGCAAACGCTAGTTTGCCCCTAGTTTAGCACAGGTTTTTTTTATTTTATTTCTTAGGCTTTTGATGGACCGAAGGCCTTCGAGAGCCCGCCTACTTATTCCCGAATGGGTATCAGGTCCATAGTAGTTCGGTTTAAGTCTTGATGGAAAATCCCATTCAGGCAATTTATTAGTGACTGAACCGAGCAGGATGCCTACGTATCCCCTAGCGGGAATCAGATCAAGCATAGTTCATCTATGTAGGAGGTTTTGAAAGAAGGGGTTTCAAGCAAAGTATTTCTTAAGACGATCAAGGTTAATTGGTTGTTGAAATTCAACCCCGTCAAGGTCCATAAGATAGGTTGCTCCTCCAAAGAGGAGAGTCTTAATGTTGTATGGCCTGACCCAGTTGGGTTTGAATTTTCCTCTGGGGACATAAACAGGCACTTTCAGTTCTTTGAGTACCAGGTCGCCCTCAGCAAGCTTACTTGGGCAAACCTTTTTGTTGAAAGCACGAGCTATCCTCTTTCGATATCCCCGAGTATGGTTTATTGCAGCCAACCTCTTCTCATCAAGTAACATCAACTCCTCATACCTTCCCCGTGTCCATTCTAACTCAGTTATTTCATATTCAGCCAAAACTCTTAGAGAGAGTATCGCTACCTCGGCGGGGAGGATGACTTCCATTCCGTAAACCAAAGAATAAGGCGTGGCTCTTGTGGAGGTTCTTATAGAGGTCCGGTATCCCCATAGTAGAAATGGTAGCTTTTCATGCCAATCCCCATACGTGTCCGTCGTCTTTGCCAAGATCACTTTGACATTCTTATTCGCTGCTTCTACCACCCCATTTGTCTGTGGCCTGTACGGGGACGACTGATGACGAGTGATTTTGTACTTTTTTAAGAGTGGGATGATTTCCCCTTGGAAATGACTGCCGTAATCAGAAATGAACTCATTTGGGACCCCATAACTGCAAATCATGTTCTTTTCTATGAAGCTCACCACATCCTTAGCCTTCAAAGTTGCATATGACGTAGCTTCCACCCATTAGTGAAGTAATCGATGGCCACGATTATATACCGGTGTCCACTGGAGGCCTTCGGGACTATCTCATCAATGATATCAATACCCCAGACGAAAAACGGCCAAGGCGTAGTCATGCTATAGAGTTGGGAGGGCGGGGTATGTATCAGGTTTGCATGGATCTGGCACTTATGGCACCTCCTAACATATTCACAGCAATCTCTATCTAGGGTTGTCCAATAATACCTTTACCGAATTATCTTCTTAGCCAACATATGACCGTTCATATGGGGTCCACAAACTCCCTCATAAATTTCCTCCATCATTCTCTTAGTCTACTTTCCATATAAACATTCCAAATTATACCTAGTATACGATTTCTTCCACAGCTTATCCACATAAATCACAAATTAGGTAGAAAACCTTTGAATCGCATTCCTATCTTTCTCTGAAGCTCCTTCGGGGTACTCTCCCTCTTTAATGAATTTCCAAACATCCTTGTACAAAGGCACTTCTCCTTCATCTTCTAGGGCTACGATCATCTCAAATGAAGGTTGGTTCCTTATTTCTACGGTTAGCGGGATCATGGTCACTCCTGAAGGGATTTGTATCATTGAAGCTAAGGTTGCTAAGGAATCAGCCAGTTGGTTTTCTTCTTGGGGAAGGTAATAGAATGATATCTTCATGAACTGTACTTTCAAACTCTCCAGATAATCATGGTAGGGTCTCAACTTATCATGCTTCACTCTCCAATCCCCTCGTACTTGGGATATGATCAAGTTGGAGTCTCCAAAAACATCAATCCTCTCAACTTTTAAGGCTAGTGCGGTTCCATTCTGACTATACATGCTTCGTACTCTGCCGTCTTATTGTTCGAATTGTACCTAAGCTTGACAGCTAACGGTGTAGGAGTTCCATCTGGTGTCATAAGGATGATTCTGACCCCATAGCCTAACTGATTAGCCACTGAATCGAAATACATTTTCCACAAATTCTCCTCTATCCCCATAACTCCTTAATCTGGAAATCAAAACTCACCCTTTTTTTTATTTTTTATTTTTTTTTCTGATTTTATTGCAAGATCAGCCAAGTACTCGGCGACAGCTCTTCCTTTCACGGACTTGGTAGTGACATACTTGATATCGAATTCAGCTAGAATCATGGTCCACCGGGAAATCCTACTGGTCAACACAGGCTTTTCAAATGGGTATTTGAGTGGGTCCATTAAGGATATCAGGGTTACGGGGAAGGCTAGCATGTAGTGCCTAAGGCGACGGGTGCACCAGACCAAAGCCTAACAGGCTTTTTCTAAAGGCGAATATTTCAACTCGTATTCGGTCATCCTTTTGCTCAAATAATACATGGCTCTTTCCACGTGCCCCTCTTCTCCTTCTTAGGCCAACATACACCCCATCGAATCTTCGGACACAGATAGGTATAGCAATAAAGGTCTTCCGAGTAAAGGTGGTGATAAGATAGATAGGTTTTGAAGGTAGGTTTTGACCATTTCGAAGGCTTATTGGCATAGGGTATCCCATTCAAACTTCTCTCCTTTTCTAAGCAGCTTAAATAAAGGGTCACAAGTTATGGTGAGTTTTGAGATGAAATGACTTATGAACTGTATTCTACCCAGAAATCCCCTTAACTCCTTCTCGTTGTTGAGCAGCTGCATTTCGACTATGGCCTTTATTTTGGTCGGGTCCACCTCTATCCCTCTCTGAGTAATGAGAAACCTCAATGATTTTTCGGTAGTGACCCTGAAGGTGCACTTCTGAGGGTTCAACCTCATTCTAAATTCTCTTAACCTTCCGAAGAACTTTCTCAACGCATCCAAGTGTCCTTTCATCTCTTTAGATTTCACAATCATATCGTCCACATACACTTCTACCTCCTTATGGATCATATCGTGTAACAACGTTGTAATGGCCCACTGGTAAGTTATACCTGTATTTTTTAGCCCAAATGGCATTACCCTATAGGAGTATGTGCCCCACGGTGTGATGAAAATGGTTTCTCCCCATCTTCGGGCGCTATTAAAATCTGGTTATATCCTAAAAACCCATCCATAAAAGATAGGAGTTCATGTCCCGCTGTGTTGTCTACTAACACATCAATGTGAGGTAAAGGGAAATCATCCTTAGGGCTGGCCTTATTTAGATCCTAGAAGTCAACATAGACCCTAACACGACCGTCCTTTTTCAGGCCAGGCACAATATTGGCGATCCATTCTGGATACTCGGTGACCATTTAGAATCCGGCTCTCAATTGCTTTTCAATTTCCTCTTTGACTTTGAGTGCCCATTTATGTCTCATTCGCCTCAATTTTTATTTTACAGGTTTGAATTGGAAAAGAGGGGGATATAATGTTGGACTATTTCTGGATCGATACCTGGCATATCGCTGTAAGACCATGCAAAAACATCTTTGAATTCATTTAATAGATTGATTAATTATTTGCTTTCTTCTTTGCTGAGTGTAGAGCCAATAAAAACAATTTGAGGATTATCTTCATTTCCTAGATTGATCATTAGAGTGTTCTCAATGATTTTACATGCAGATTCTTTTTCTTTTTTGATTAATTTTTGCAATTCATTTGGTATTTCATGATCATCATATTCATCACATTCATTAAGCACATTCAAGTAGGCATAATTAGTCGTACTTTCATTGATTTTCTTTAGAGCGATTACAACAGACATGGAAATTGAAAGATGCCTCATTTGGGCCATTACAGACTCTGGGTGTGGGGGATACCTATCACTAGACTCAAAAACCCACTGTTTCTTGCTTTATCCTCCCAGATCGGTGATGAAGCATTCCTCCAGATCCCCTGTCTTGCTAATCTCCTCCATCTCTTTTTTTTTCTGGTTCTTCCATGTCATTCTCCTCATCTTGCACCTCTTCTACCAATCCCTCAGCATGTTCTTTTCCGACCTTGTCTTTTGTGACCCCTTCTTGGCCTTTCCCTTGGTTTTTGTGCTTTCTTCATCCAACAGGTTCTTCATGACTGAGCCATCTAGTGCGCTAATCCAATCTTTAGTAGTAGCTAACTTCACGGGCACCTATAGATATGGATCTTGATACTCAGAGAATTCGTGGGGGAAGAAGATCTCAAATCCTAGCTTTAGACAATTGTCTTTACGATCCGCCCATGGTTCTAGGAAGCCACAAAAGGGGGAAATCCCCTCCTTCCTTCACAATGTATCCATTGAGCGTCTTCAGGTAAGGGTCCAATGTTGAGTCTGCTATCTTCTTCTTCTTCTTTCTTAGCTCTTTTTTTGATGGTAGATAACTCAAACCATGAGTGTGGGTCTGCGTGAGGATCCTTGGAAATTCTGGCAAGCCTTGATGATTTTTATCCAATCCCATACCCAGGAAGAAACCCATCTTTTTCATAATCCTGGCGACCAATGGACTCGTGTACTGATCAAAGTATAGTGGCAGGAACTCACTCAGCTTCTCTTCTTCTAACACGTTAATAAACTCGAACCCCCCCAGACTTGTCTCCTCTTCCTGAAATTGTACTTCCAGAACTGGAGCGCTTGATGAAGCTTCAGATGGACGGACCCAACTGTCCCCGAGAATATCACTGACCTTGCTTTTCCAGATGCATTTGACTTTCTGATGAATTGTAGATGTTATGGCACCCAGACTATCCAACCATGGCCTTCCTAGTAGCAAATTGAAAGAAGAAGGAATGTCAATGATTAGAAATTCGGCTTCCTTTTCCACAAGCCCGACAGCGAGATGAAGGAAAATTATCCCCATGACCGTCCTCTAAGTGTTGTCATACACTCTTACCTTCTGTTCAGACAGTATGAACATTTATTCATCCAAACCCATGGACTTAGCTGTTCAGAATGGACACACGTTTTCAACGAGGCAAGCAGGCACAGTGTTTCCCAGGCATTCAATAGTGACATATAGTGGTTTATTGTGAACATGTCATAAAATGGGTAATACATGATTCTGGCTTCTTTTATTCATTCAAACACGTTCTAACATCAATATAAAGTTACCAAGTGAGATTAGAACTCACCTTAGGGTCAAGGGTGTGTTTGGTTGTGTATTTGAGCTTTGGAAGCTCCAATGGAGTTCCTCTCTCTCTCTCTCTCTCTCTCTCTCTCTCTCTCTCTCTCTCTCCTCTGTCCTCTTCTCTCTTCTCTGTCTTCTATCTTCTTTTCTTCTTTCTTCTCGTCTTCTCTTGGTCTTCTTCTTCTTCTCTAGTCCATGTGAGTGTGTGTGAGTGTATGAATATAAATGTGTGCATATATATATAGGTGTATATATATATATATATATTAAAACACACACAAGGCTCCCTCTCTCTCTCTGTGATTTTTGAAAATAGGAATACGCCCAAAATGGGCTAATATATATAGGGGTTTGAGTGTTCACGTGGACAAACCCCAGCCAAAGCAAGAGAATCTGCCCAGGTGATTCCAATCGATTGGTGTTAGGTATTAATGCTCCAATCGATTGATAAAAGTGTCAATCAATTAGTATTGGCAATCGATTGGTAACCTTGCCAATCAATTGGTATCCAAATTATACCAAGGGTAAGGAAAAACTCATAAAAGTATTAAAAGAAGCATTGCAAGGTCCTATTCATATAATAGATTACAAAAGTACAGGGTATTGCATCATCCACCACTTATTAAAGATTTCATCCCCGAAATCCGAAGTAAGCAGGGTTAAAACAAAAATAAAAACTTCTCTCGCATCTCTGACTCCATTTCCCATGAAGCTTTTCCCTCGTCGTGGTGCTTCCACTGAATCTTCACTAGCGGGATCTCTTTGCTTCTGAGCTTCTTCACTCCTCGATCTAGAATACGCACTGGTCCTTCACTGAAAGTCACGTTCTTGTTCACCTCGATATCTTCAAAACTGGTCTCGTGCATTGGGTTGTGGGCATACTTCCTCAACATGCTGATGTGGAAAACGTTGTGAACTCCTAACAACTTCAGCGGCAATGCAAGTCTATAGGCTACCTTCCCAACACGTTCTAGGATCTCGAAAGGTCCAATGAATCACAGCGATAGCTTGCCCCTTTTCTGTCCAAATCTTACGATACCTCAAACTGGCAAAACTTTGAGTAGTACATGATCTCCAACTGTGAACTCTAGATCCTTCTGTCGCTTGTCAGCATAGCTCTTGTGTTTGGATTACGCCATCTTCATCTTTTCTCGTACAATTTGGATCTTCTCATTGGTTTCTCGAATCATCTCAGGTCCAAGTAGTTGACTATCTCCGACTTTGGCCCAACATAGCGGCGATTAGCTAGGTCTTCCGTATAAAGCTTCGAACGGCGCCATCCCTATGATCGTGTGATAGTTGTTGTTGTAGGCAAATCATAGGTAGATGTGTCTCCCATGAACTCTCAAATTCAATGACATAAGCTTGTAGCATATCCTTCATCACTTGATTGACTTGTTCTATTTGACCGTCTGTCTGTGGATGAAAGGCTGAACTCAAGTTCAGTGAAGTTCCCATTACTGTTTGAAGGCTCTTCCAGAATTCTGCGATGAAGCGTGAATCTCGATCTAAAACTATTGAGACAGGTACTCCATGCAGTCGTACAACTTGCTATAGATACATCCGGCTTAATCGTTCAACTGGATACATCATGCTGTAGGCGATGAAATGCGCTGACTTGGTGAGTCGATCTACTATCACCCAAATAGCATCATGGTTTTGTTGAGACTTAGGCAATCCAACCATGAAATCCATGGTGATGTGTTCCTATTTCCACTAGGGAATTGGTAATGGCTGTAGAAGTCTAGGTGATCTATGATGTTCTGCCTTTACTTGTTTGCAGACAAGACCCTGCGACACTTGCTCGGCCACTTCTCGTTTCATTCCTTCCCACCAGATGTTCCTCTTCAAGTCCTTATACATCTTGTTTCCTTTGGGGTGGATAGTCATCCTCTACTTGTGTGCTTCATCCAAAATATCCTTTCTGAGACTACTGTGATTTGGCACACAAAGTTTACCCATGTGTCTCCATGCTCCATTCGTACTAATACTCCATACTTTTAGTTCCTTTGCGCAGATCTTAGTAAACCATAGCTTCAAATCTTTGTTTGACTATTGACTGTCCAAGATACGGCTGATGAGAGTCAGTTATATGACAAGACATCCAAAGTGTTGTCCTTTTCCTGGTCCCACTATTTGAAGGTCAAATCCGATTAACGTCTCTAATGCTCGCCATTCTCTAATCAAAATCGAAGCGATCAAAAGGAGGGGTCTTCGGCTCAAAGCGTCAGCTACAACGTTTGCTTTACCTGGATGGTATTGCAAAGAGAAATTGTAGTCCTTGAGTAGCTCCATCCATCTTTTCTATCGCATGTTCAACTCCTTCTGAGAGAACAGATACCGTAAACTCTTGTGATCCGAGAACAAGTCAAACCTTTCTCCATACAAGTAGTGTCTCCAAATCTTCTGGGCAAACACGATTACAGCTAGTTCCAAGTCATGCGTTGGGTAATTCTTCTCATGCAACTTCAATTGTCTTGATCCATACTCAACAACGTTTCCATCTTGCATTAACACACAACCAAGCCCTTGGTGCGATGTGTCACTATACATTATGAATTGTCCATCACTATTGGGTATCGCAAGTACAGGTGCTGAGGTTAGTCTCTTTTTTAATTCACGAAATGCATCCTTATGCTTATCAGTCTATTCATACTTTGTCTCCTTCCTTGTCAGACTCGTCAACAGTCCTGCGATCCTGGAGAAACCCTCCACGAATCTCTGATAATATCCAGCCAATCCAAGAAAACTCCTAACTTCGATTGCATTAGTCGGTCTATTCCAGCTCAAGACTACATTGATCTTAGATGAGTCTAGAAATTCCATCCTGTGATATCACATGTCCTAAGAATTTGGCTTCCTGAAGCCAGAATTCACATTTGCTAAATTTCGCGTACAGGCTATTATATCTGAGAGTTTGTAAAGCAATCTATAGATGCTTCTTATGCTCTTCTTCTATCCTTGAGTAAATCAAAATGTCATCAATGAATATTGTAACGAATTGATTTAGATAAGGTCTTAATACTCTATTCATTAGGTCCATAAATACTGCTGGGTCATTGGTCAGCCCAAAGGACATCACTAAGAACTCATAGTATCTATACCTTATCCTGAAGGCAGTCTTCGGTCTGTCTTCTGGTCGAACTAGTAACTGATGATATCCTAAACGCAAATCAATATTCGAGAATATCCTTGATCCTTAAAATTAATCGAACAGGTCGTCTATCCGGGGAAGTGGATATCTATTCTTGATTGTGACCTTATTTAGCTTTCTATATCGATGCAGAGTTGTAGCTCTCTGTCCTTCTTTTTAACAAATAGGACTGGTGCTCGCCAAGGTGACGTACTCGGGCGAACGAAACCTAAGTCTTCAAGTTCCTAAACTTGCTTCTTCAATTCCAACATCTCCGTCGGCGCCACTGATAGATAGTACAAGTCGATGCAATCTATATAATTGATTATATAAAATTTTGACTTATTAATGAATCTACTTTTGCATATCAGTATTAATATAATAATTGTTGTCACGATATATATATATATGTATTATAGTAAAGGTATGCCCACTGATAGATAGTACACAACAAGCATCACATTTTTACTTTTAGACTGAAGATCATACCAGATGCGCTCACCTAATGATAGAAGATGTCTTACAAGCTCACGTCATCAACACAACATCATCAACATGTAAGAGAGTTACACCATCAATTGAAAGCTCATGGCGTAGTAGGAATGAAGACACGAGGGAATCAACTTGTCGCTGATCAATGATCACTAACTACAACAAAGTTAGGTATAGTTAGGACATCATTCGAGATCCTATACGAAAGGCCATGTCAATCGTCATCACATAAGATAGATCGAAAATGAAGGAGGATACAAGCAATCCCAAAGTTGACAAAAGAAACTATGTAGACCAATGAAGGACGGATCTACAGATTGAAGTTGTAGATAGAGTACCATTAAAAATATTGATTGCTCGAGGTAACGTAATTTGGACCTAAAGGAATTCAACACCGCGACACCTTAAATTGTTTACGATAGAATCGTCGACCAACTCGCGTTACCGCCAGCGATGCCAGAAGATCACAACAATTTTTTCGAGCGGATACGCTAATCCACGATGTTCTTTGTACCAATATACTGAGTGACACGTTCACGACCTCTACGAGTCATGGATGACGACAACAAAGGAGTCAGCTAAAATTTTGTTAACCGAAACGACACTGTCACGACCCCAAAATTCATCCGTGAATTTTGAGTGCGTGACTGACCTTGTGGGTCAGCTTTAACCTGTACAGAGTCTAGCGGAAGCATGCAAATATTTATTTAATATATTTAATTGAGGTTAGTAGAACCTCCAAACCATACTTAATAAGTTTACAGACAGAGTTCTAGGCTTACAACGCCTTCAAATACAGTACTAGCAAGGAATTTATTCTAGGAATACTTAAAATACAATAAGGGGACTTTCTAAAATAGGGATCCTTCAAGGGAATCTAGAAGAGGGTCCTCTCCTTCTATAGTTATTTCCTGTTCCTCATTTGGATCAGCATAGGGCATATCCTTGTCATCTGAAAGGGTTTTTAAAAAAAACAATTTGGAGAGTGTGAGCGTAAGGCTCAGTGATTAATGAACATAATCTGTTTAAAAGATCTCAAAAGGAATTGTTTATACTCAAAAAAGGATATATCAATTGCAATGACATTAATATAATGAATACGAAGTAAAAGAGAATCAACATTATCGATATGAAATACAGAATCAATGAGAGAAATACAAGATAAATGAGAAGTCAATTGAATTGAACTGTTTGATATGAATGTCAAATTACCAACCACCCACTCACGCACACATTCTTTTATTACATCGCACAATGATCAAGGGCAACCCTGCAGTCGGGCTCATTTCATCGGTCCAAAGGACCAGCCACTTAGGCTTCATTACATCGCATACATAGGCTATACTTTATAATTTGTTGTGGTGGTAATTGACATTGAATAATTTATCGAATGACATATAATATCTGAACAACAAGGTACATGGATAATATATGTATTGTATGATAGCATAGAAAGTCTGGGTTATGACATACAATGAGTATAACCTGTTTCAATGGAACCAAACGACAATGTTCCCAATCGAATAATAACAATTACATAATATTAACAATCGAAGGTAGAATCAGATTCACTCGAGAGGAGTAGAACCAACAATAGGAGTATGAATCACTCACCTTGATAACTTAGGGATTTGATGATGAATAGTTCCTACATCAACAGGGGTAAAAGAGCTAAACATATAAGCACAAGGTGCAAGTGTAGGGGTAAAACAGTAATTAAAGTTTCCTAGGGATATTTTGGTAATTTTGATAACATTGTATTAAAACTTCACTATCGATATCCTTATACTATTCTGGGTCTAACGCCATTGACTAGACTCAAATCGGAGTCCGTCGCATAAACGGCTGTGTTTTCTATACCAGTTTGAGCCCTAAAGATAAGCTGTATTTTTGACCGTGTCAAAAGGTCACCAAACTTAAGGGGATAAGTGTAGGCATTATTCTAAGACTCTGGGAATTGACTGCGTATTTTTCCGAGCTACGGTTTATTTTCTATGAATTTCAGAAGTTCTAATCGTTTAATAATGGACTTAGGGACACTTTAATTATAAAGTCTATTTTAGGAAGACATTTGGTCCTCATAAATATTTTTATTAACTACTAGACATTAAAATGAGCTAGTAATATATCTCCTAATTTTCGGGACTCGTTTGGTATTTAAATTAATTAAGACGTTACATAAATGGCTCATTGATAATTACTAAAAATACTCAGAACGTAGTTTTATAATTTAATACTCCAAATTATAAACACGACTTAAATACTTTTAAAACGATAAGTATAATTTTCCCGAGTTTTTACATGGCCATTAGATATTAAATATCTATTTAAATCTAAGTGGATACCAATATTTATTATTTATTGAAGCCCAAATAAATAATAACTATAATATATATAAATACTAAAGTTTAGATTTTATAAATAAGTAATTCATAAAACAATGGCATTAGGTCTAGGGATCGACCACTAAATCTTCTAGATTTCGAAAACAGTCATAGGTATTTATTATCTAATAATTATAATTTTAAACTAACTCTTATTATTTATTTAACTAAATAAATAAGAAGTATAATGTATAAATATTATACTATAATTTCATAATATAAGAAATATTACTAAATAATATTTTTAAATTATTAAAATAACATAATCTATCTTTAAACTATTCTTAAAACAATTACACATGTAAACTAACTATTTATTAAACATTAAACAATTATTTAATAGATACCACATAAAATTAATTAATACTTAGCATAATTAATAATATACTAAAACAGTATTACTTAATATTTTATAATACTCCCTCCGTCCCATAATAAGTGTCCACTTCCATTTTGCACAATGTTTAAGAAAGTTGCATTATCTTAATTTATTTGGTTCATTAAAGAGTCTCTTTCCAATTTTACCCTTAGATGTGATGGGTGTTTGACTTTTTGCTTATTTTGGGACCACAAATAAATGCTTCTTTGTCTTTATTATAAGGGTAGTTTTGGAAAGTAAGCAAAAGATATATGCTCATTTAGGAAAGTGGACACTTATTGTGGGACATCCAAAAAAGGAAATGTGGACACTTATTATGGGACGGAGGGAGTATAAAATAAGCTAAACTAGAATTAAAACTAATTAAACATAACTAGAACATAATTAATAAAATAATAATAAACTAATTATTAGCTATATGTACCGTACAAATGAACTAATAATTTACACACTAGTAAATCTCATAATACTCATCTTCTTCTTCGTGAAGAATTTCCAGCGACTATATATATATATACGTTATATATACATATTTATACATAATTATTTAAATGCCCATAACTCTTTCGTTCCTCAACGAAAATATGCAAGTCTTATATGAAAATTAATCGTCTCGACGAGCCCGATCCAACTAACTAAGTATGGAGTCTTCATTCTAAGTATTATGCACGAATTTTGGATAAAACCGAAAGTGGGTCTAAGGAACAAATCTCAAATTCATGACTATAGACAATGGCTCTCCCAAAGCTGATCATGGGGGAGTCTATTGGGACCTTAATGGTCAGTTTGGTATAAGTTTTATGAAGTTTGGTGGAGATTGATTTTCAAGTTTCCATGGAAGCTCTAAGGGGAGGTCAATCATGGTGGGGCTTAAGGCTGTGTTTGGTTGGGCTCTGTGTGTGTGTGGAGTTTATAGAAACACAGAGGAGGTGGAGAGACCATACCTTTTCTTTAATCAGTCCGGCTCTTTCTCCCTCTTCTCTGTTTTCTTCTTCTCCTCAATGACTTACTCTCACTCTCTCCCAATCTGTCTATATATACTAACACTCATATGATATATATATATATATAATACCCACTATACATATATATAAATATATAATACACCACTATACATATATATATTTATTTATAATACACCACTACACATATATATATTTATAATACACCACTACACATATATATACATTTATAATACACCACTACACACACATATATATATATTTTTAATACACCACTACACACACACACGGCATACGCACACACTGTACAATTTGGAGATTATCCTATGTGGTTGAGCTCATGCTCCCTCACACACACAGGTAAACATTATACTGTAAATTCTCCAAAATTGGTATTTTTCTTTGACGAAAATAAAATATTTTTTTTTATTTTTTTTTAAAAGACGTTCTAATTTTCGGGTCATTATAGACACAAACTCAACAAACAACAACAACAACAAAAGAGTCAACAAGACCACCGCATGAAACGAGACGCAAATGAGAATTCTCGACATCGTGTCAAGAAGACTGAAAGATGAAGAGAGATCTCTCTAATAAAGATCGAGTGGAGACACCACGATAAGGACGAAGCGTCTTTGAAGATGAGACTAAATGAAGACACCCTAGCACGATTAGGACAATCCTAGTTGTCACGCCCAGGCGTAGCCAAAATATGAAAAAATTTAAAATTTTTATCTTGAACCCTGAGGCACGTGACTGGTGGAAGGACCGAATTGTCCATGACCAAAATAATAATAACTAAATGCTATGACAAAAGGGTAAAAGCATCATCTACTACTGGAATATGTTACAATGAAAGGCTACAATGGTACTGGCTAATTAAATACATAAGAGTCTTATGGCTCTGGGCCTTACAAAAACTATTACAAAAATATGATAAGTCTTCTGATTACAACAAAAATATTTACAAAGGGAAGCTACTGGTCTTCTTCCTAACTTGCATAACCATAATCCTTTTCAATAAAATCTTCTTCCACGTTATATTCTTAAGTAGCTCCATAGCATGTGTTCTTGTGACCTGGATAAGCTGGACATGGGAATGTCCAGCGACATGAACGTCGTCAACTTATGAAAGCTGAGTGAGAAAACTAAATCAAATGGAACGTATATAGCAAAGAAAAACAGAGATACCCTTATTACTTTTTATCACGTCTTTTAAGATCTTTGCGTTCTCACCATCGAGTTATAACTACCATTATACCCGACCACGTATTCAAAAAGAAAACGTCCAACTGAGAAAACTCGTATCGACATTCTTAACGCCACTATCATCTGTTGCCAACATCCGACATCATTTACTAACCCAAAACATCTCTTACTAACCAAACCATTTTTCATTTACCAAAACACCTTCCACTGACTGAAACATCTTTTAACAACCACCTCGTCACAAAGAACCGAAGTGTTAGGGAGTGCAAGAATATTCATTCCATCACAAAGAACCAAAAGGAGTATTCATTCTAAGAAACACCATTTCGCCATCACGAAGAATCGAAGTATTTACGGAGTGCAAGAACATCCATTCCATCACTAAGAACGAGTCTTCACTATAAGAAACACCACTTCACCATCACGAAGAATTGAAGCCTTTACGGAGTGCAACGACATCCATTCCATCACTAAGAACTGAAAGGAGTCTTCACTCTAAGAAACACCACTTCGCCATCACGAAGAACCGAAGCGTTTATGGAGTGCAAGGACATCCATTCCATCACTATGAACTGAAAGGAGTCTTTACTCTAAGAAACACCACTTCGCCATCACGAAGAACCGAAGCGTTTACGGAGTGCAAGAACATTCATTCCATTACTAAGAACCGAAAGGAGTCTTCATTCTAAGAACCACCACTTTGCCATCATGAAGAACCGAAGCGTCAACCATACCCCTTTCGTCACGAAGACCCGAAAGGATACACAATAGTCATTACTTCGTAACCCATCACACACATCCTTTACTCACTATCCCGGCCTCCATAGCTTGGTTTACCTATCCAACACTTGTCCTTAACATACGCTGTTCCTAACCAAGCACAATCAATCCTTACATATCCTTGACCACATTCGCGTCACTCGTTCTGTGGTTTAATTTGTTAATAACTTTCATTTACACATACAAGGTTGCGCTACTACGTCCGTTGTTCTAGTTTATGTCATAATATACCCATGAAGTCAGAATTAACGTCGTCGTTCAGCTTACGGCTTTAATAATTCCTTAAGGAAACTTTTCTTGAAAAAACTTCCCAAACTCTGGTTTTTGCCATAAATCGGTTTCTGGCGCCAGATTCTCAAATCCTCTATTTTTATGCAATGTACAATCATTTAAGCTCAGGGTATGCAAATTATATACTCCTATGAGTAGTATAACATGTCTACAGTAGTGTAGATAGTCCATATATATATATATATCCAAGCATAGGTCTATATACAACTAATTCAAGCTTATGTTAAGATTTCAAAGCATCATCTTGGTTTTTTTTTAAAATACATGCATGGGTTCATTATCATATCTATAAAACTAACAAAACTACACAGACCCTTATCATACTCATCTACTCGATAGCACTACCATAGCACAAGATATTCATAACTACATAGGTATTGAAGAACAAGTATCATCAATAAACTCATCATACAAGTAGTTATACAATCTACCAGGAATTAATTTTACTATGTCGACTGAATTGATATGATGTATTTGGGCATGATAAATTGATTTGTATATCAAACTCAAAACTATAACATTGTAGATAATTGGATTAGCTTTGTGTTAAAAAAAACTAGCTTCAATTACATTTTTGAGCTGCTCAAAATATTTATTTTACTTAGACATTTCTATATTTTCGGACTGCGCTGTCCCAGATTTATAGTACTGCATTGCATGTGCATTTTACCTATGAAGTAGTGATTTCTAGACTGAGCTATAGAAGAGTTATTTGTAGATAAATGAGTTAGATTTCTCCACAAAAAAAACCTAGCCTCATTCTCATTTTTTAACTGCTCAAAATGTTCATTTTTCTAAACAACATTATGTTGGAAGTTTCTGCTTCTCAGATTGATAATACTACGTTGTACATACATTTCACCTATGAAGGAGTGATATTTAGAATAAAAGAGCTATTTGTAGATAAATGAGTTTTCTCCACAAAAAAAACCTAGCCTCATTCCCATTTTTGAACTGCTCAAAATGTTCATTTTACTAAACAACATTCTGCTGGAAGTTTTTGTATCCCAGATTTGAAGATTTGACTTGCATGTTGCATAGAACCTCAAAATACACATCAAACACTTGCTAAACATTACTACATACTATATTGGTTCTAAAGTGAGTTAGAATACTCACCAAAGCTTGAAATTTAAGCTTGATATTGGTTGAAGCTTAGTGAAGCTTGAATCTTCAAACTTCAAGGATAGACTTCCTCTTTCTTCTATTCTTCCATAGAGCTATAACTCCAGCTCTCTCTCCGTCTCAATTATGTGCAGATTGTAGAGACAAAAGTGTCTCAATTGTGCGTATGTGCATGATATATAGGAGATTGGCATGGCTAGGTGTCAATTGCATGAGTTCATGCAAAGATACATGTCCAATATGTGGACAAATGTCATGGGAGGAGATGACAAGTGTAAGGAGTGGCACATGGGGCTGCCATGTGGCCGGCCAGGTAGGGCTTACTTTGGGTTGCGTGTTACTTTTTTAGTTTGCGTGCATAAGTTCCTCGCTATGTGTATCAATCTCGATTTTCATGCAGACGGGTATTACTTCTAATGTCTAGGTCCAGGTACGGGACTAAGTTAATTCTAATTACGATCGAGTCAGTATGGTTACTACAATCTAGTCAGTAATCTTATGATACGTTCAAGGTAGGACATAAGAATTCTTGTCTCATTAGCCAATAATTTAGGTGAAGTCTTAATGATAAAAGTTAAGAAGAATTCGTGAAATGAAAGGAAATGAAGACTAGTTTACAAAGGGGTGCAATATGCTTGAGTTCCTTAGTTGAACAAATACAGAGAGCTCCTTTGCAATAATGTCAAGGGATATGCACTTGCAAGAGTTGGTCAAACGGTTGACAGTCTAAACGATTCATAAAGATTAATTTAACAGATCATAAGTCCAAATGACTTACAGTGAGTGGTTTATAAATGAATTGTTTGAATCGATTTACATGAGGATAAGTCCAAAGAGGTGACTTATAGCATTAGAAAGCAAATGAATTTACAATTGGATTTATCACTGATCAGAATGATACAAAATCTTGTTAAGTGAAATCAGAGGGGACAATGAATAATTATCAAGTAGTGGCACAATAAATGACGTCCCAAGGTTCATCATAAGAATAATTGATCTAAAGCAACCAATGGTAGAAAAATAATGGGTTTACTCAAAAAGAGTTAAATCAGAGAGATGGATCTAATTACTTAGCCTTACATGGTTTTAATTTATAACTTGCACAGGATGTTGTAAACCCAAAACGTGTCTTCTCTTGGTAGGCCCTATGCGATCAGATCATTGGCTTGAAGGTGGAATGCAGTACTCATCTTTTCTAATGTTCCCAGTGCGAGTCATTCATTGTGATTGAACGTGGTCGATGTCAGCAGTCTATGAGGTCGTTCGGTCTGTCGAAGGTACGTTCTACTCTCGCGTCTTTTCCATCGACTCGGGTATTTAATTAAGTCAATATCTAATGTGCTCCTTACTGTAGAAAAGCATTGTTGTTGTGTGCCCTCAGCATCCAATAGTCCTGGAAAAGATGACCCTTCTTGCTGCCGTACTAGCAATTGAAATCTGGTCGGCGGTAGATCTTGGGAGTTTGACAATCTTTGTGCATGTGTCCTGGTAGATTGCAAGTGTAGCAGACATTGCAAAGATTCGCGCGTTCTTATGTATGAGTTAGTGTCCATAAGGTTATCCCAACTTATCCTATTTCGTACATCGCATACTATCTAAGCAATATAGAGCAATCCAAGCGTATAAGGTGTCTATCTATCCACAAGGCCTATTTGTATTTCTATATACGACTAGGGAATTTTTATTTCTAAGTTTCGTGCTATGACGTTATCTAACATACAAGTGGAACAACTCAACTAACATATAATTTAAGGTGATGAAATATCTTATCCTTAGTCTCTAGACTAGCTAAGGTGACTGTTCCGAGATTCATCTCAAGAAATTCGCCAAAGCCTAAACATCTTGTCGATATAACAAGTCGTTCTAACAAAATATCTAAGTAAACCATCCACATAACTAAGTGTCTATCGTCTAACGGCTAACCTTACATCCTCCGAAGACGTCTGGTATTATGTACGGCTCCATAACTTACCTGCTTAACAAAACTAACTATGACCAGTATTGGTCTAAGAAATCTTACGGTTTATAGCTTAAGTGTGTTGGACAGAAGGTAAAAAGCCTAAACCTAGGCTTTGTTACCAAAAATACCTGTCACGCCCCGGCGTAGCCAAAATATGGAAAATTTTAAAATTTTCATCTTGGACCCTGAGGCACGTGACTGGTGGAAGTACCGAATTGTCCATGACCAAAATAATAATAACTAAATGCTATGACAAAAGGGTAAAAGCATTATCTACTACTGGAATATTTTACAATGAAAGGCGACAACGGTACTGGCTAATTAAATACATAAGAGTCTTATGGCTCTGGGCCTTACAAAACTATTACAAAAATATGATAAGTCTTCTGATTACAACAAAAATATTTACAAAGGGAAGCTACCGGTCTTCTTCCTAACTTGCATAACCATAATCCTCTTCAGTATAATCTTCTTCCATGTTATATTCTTGAGTAGCTCCATAGCCTGTGTTCTTGTGACCCGGATAAGCTGGACATGGGAATGTCCAGCGACATGAACGTCGTCAGCTTATGAAAGCTGAGTAAGAAAACTAAATAAAATGGAACGTATACAGTAAAGCACAATAGAGATACCCTTATTACTTTTTATCATGTCTTTTAAGATCTTTGCGTTCTCACCGTCAAGTTATAACTACCAATATACCCGACCACGTATTCAAAAAGAAAACGTCCAACTGAGAAAATTCGTCTCGACATTCTTAACGCCACTATCATCTGTTGCCAACATCCGACATCATTTACTAACCCAAAACACCTCTTACTAACTAAACCATCTTTCATTTACCAAAACACCTTCCACCAACCGAAATATCTTTTAACAACCACCTCGTCACGAAGAACCGAAGTGTTAGGGAGTGCAAGAATATCCATTCCATCACGAAGAACCGAAAGGAGTCTTCACTCTAAGAAACACCACTTCGCCATCACGAAGAATCAAAGCGTTTACGGAGTGCAAGAATATCCATTCCATCACTAAGAACTGAAAGGAGTCTTCACTCTAAGAAACACAACTTGCCATCACGAAGAACCGAAGCGTTTATGGAGTGCAAGGACATCCATTCCATCACTAAGAACTGAAAGGAGTCTTCATTCTAAGAAACACCACTTCGCCATCACGAAGAACCGAAGCGTTTACAAGTGCAAGAACATCCATTCCATCACTTAGAATCGAAAGGAGTCTTCACTCTAAGAAACACCACTTCACCATCACGAAGAACCGAAGCGTTTATGGAGTGCAAGGACATCCATTCCAGCACTAAGAACTGAAAGGAGTCTTCACTCTAAGAAACACCACTTTGCCATCACGAAGAACCGAAAGCATTTACGGAGTGCAAGAACATCCATTCTATCACTATGAACCGAAAGGAGTCTTCACTCTAAGAACCACCACTTCGCCATCATGAAGAACCGAAGCGTCAACCGTACCCCTTTCGTCATGAAGACTCGAAAGGTACACAATAGTCATCACTTCACAACCCATCACACACATCCTTTACTCACTATCCCGGCCTCCGCGGCTTGGTTTATCTATCCAACACTTATCCTTGACATATGCTGCTCCTAACCAAGCACAATCAATCCTTACATGTCCTTGACCGCATTTACGTCACTCGTTCCGTGGTTTAATCTGTTAATAACTTTCATTTACACATACAAGGTTGCATTCCTACATCTGCTATTTTGTTTTATGTCATAATATATCCATGAAGTCAAAATTAACGTCGTCGCTTAGCTTATGGCTTTAATATTTCCTTAAGGAAACTTTTCCCGGAAAAACTTCCCAGAAACCGGTTTCTCCCATAAATCAATTTCTGGCTCCAGATTCTCAAATCCTCTATTTTTATGCAATGTACAATCATTTAAGCTCAGGGTACGCAAATTATATACTCTGAGTAGTATAACATGTCTACAGTAGTGTAGATACTCCATATATATATATCCAAGCATGGGTCTATGTACAACTAATTCAAGCTTATGTTAAGATTTCAAAGCATCATCTTGGTTATACTTGTAAAATACATGCATGGGTTCATTATCATGTCTATAAAACTAACAAAACTACACAGACCCTTAACATACTCATCTACTCGATACACTACCATAGCCCAAGATATTCATAACCACAGAGGTATCGGAGAACAAGCATCATCAATAAACACATCATACAAGTAGTTATATAATCTGCTAGGAATTAATTTTACTATGTCGACTGAATTGATATGATTTATTTGGGCATGATAAATTGATTTGTAGATCAAACTCAAAACTAGAACATTGTAGATAATTGGATTAGTTTCTTGTACAAAAAAATCTAGCATCAATTACCTTTTTGAGCTGGTCAAAATATTTATTTTACTTAGATATTTCTATATTTTTGGACTGCTGTGTCCCAGATTTATAGTACTGCATTGCATGTGCATTCCACTTATGAAGTATTGATTTCTAGACTGAGCTATAGAAGAGTTATTTGTAGATAAATGAGTTAGCTTTCTCCACAAAAAAACCTAGCCTCATTCCCATTTTTAAACTACTCACAAAACTAAACAACATCTGCTGGAAGTTTCTGCTTCTCAGATTGATAATACTACGTTGTACATACATTTCACCTATGAAGGAGTGATATTTAGAATAAAAGAGTTATTTGTAGATAAATGAGTTAGCTTTCTCCACAAAAAAAAACCTAGCCTCATTCCCATTTTTGAACTGCTCAAATTGTTCATTTTACTAAACAACATTCTGCTGGAAGTTTTTGTATCCCAGATTTGAAGATTTGACTTGCGTGTTGCATATAACCTCAAAATACAACATCAAACACTTGCTAAACATTACTACATACTATATAGTTTCTAAAGTGAGTTAGAATACTCACCAAATCTTGAAATTTAAGCTTGATATTGATTGAAGCTTAGTGAAGCTTGAATCTTCAAACTTCAAGAATGGACTTCCTCTTTCTTCTATTCTTCCATGGAGCTATAAATCCAGCTCTCTCTCCCTCTCAATTATGTGCAGATTGTAGAGACAAAAGTGTCTCAATTGTGTGTATGTGCATGATATATAGGAGATTGGCATGGCTAGGTGTCACTTGCATGAGTTCATGCAAAGACACATGTCCAATATGTGGACAAATGTCATGGGAGGAGATGACAAGTGTAAGGAGTGACACATGGGGCTGCCATGTGGCCGGCCAAGTGGGGCCCACTTTGGGTTACGTGCTACTTTCTCAGTTTGTGTGCATAAGTTCCTTGTTATCCGTGTTAATCTCGGTTTACGTGCAGACTGGTATTATTTCTAATGTCCGGGTCCAGGTACGGGACTAAATTAATTCTAAATACGATCGAGTCGGTGTGGTTACTAGAGTCTAGTCAGTAATCTTATGATACGTCAAAATTGTCACAATATTAAAATAATAATTCAAAATTAGACAGTCAAATGCAAAAATTCAAAAACTGATATTTATTAAAGAAACGAAATTTACAGGTATTACACTAGTACACTTGACTAGTACGTTATCTTAAAACCCATCATACGAGATTAGGACTTAGTATGGTTAAGAACTAACTGCTTCAGATTTCGGGGATAAAATCTTTAATAGGAGGTGGATGATGTAATACCCTTGAAAATTAGAAAATATGGAAATAGACTTCTGAGATTATTTCTATAATTATTCCGTAGCCTGTACTAATATACGTTATATTTATGCGACAGCGTTCGAGATTTTTATACTCATAGAATTTGTATCACCTTGTTAATGTGATTTTAATTGCTAAGCCCGACCCCGTATATTAATATCATATTTTAATAAATACAATCTTTAAATAATAAATATAGAATATTTTTAATATTCATAGTCGCTAAGTTTTACAACTATAGAATATTTCATATATTCGCTATCATTGGATTTATAATTATAAGTTATTTTGTACTGACTCCATATCGTCTAGCTTGCTGTGAAAATAAGTTGTAATTATGTTATTATATCGACTTTTCATTTTCTTTTAAAGCCCAAACGTTTATATTAGACCCGAGCTATGTTCGTAGACCTGGACTGATTTATCCGCGGACCTGTAAAACTGGTATAACCCAAACTGTATCTCAAACCCAGACTATAAGGCACGTGACTCGAGATAGGACCATATCCCATAATTTAAGATTATGTAGTACATCTTTATCTAACTTAAGTACAACCTTAAACTAACATATACCCATTGGATATTTACTTTTCCCAAACACCCCTATGACCTACGGACCATCACCACCTTACCCCTTAACCCCATGGATCCCCACTCACCATCACCTTCTACCCAATGGACAAACTCCGCAAACCCCCATTGCCGCCTCTCTTTTTCCTAAGAACCTTTCTGTCAATCCAAATCAATCTCTCACCCACCCCCTCATTAACTCACCCTGCCACCCCACGCCAAACACCACACCACACACACGGTATATATGCATATATTGTATATATTAAATATATGTTATGTGTATTCTATATATGTATGTATGACTGTATTATGTACAGGTGTACGTGTTAGTATATATATATACATATATAGACAGATTGACAAAGGAAGTGAGAGGAGTAGTAGAGAGAGACCATAATTAGCCGAGAGAGAGAGAGAGAGAGAGAGAAGGAAAATAAAGAAAAAGAAAAGAAAACCAACCAAGAAGACCCAACCCCTCTGTAACTCTTTGCCTACCATCCACACACACGCACACGCACACGCAGCACACAGAAGAAGCAGAGAGAGGAAAAGAGGGTGGAAGAAGAAGGAGGAGGATGCCAAAGACTAGAGAGAGAAAACGGAGCCAAATCGAGATGAGGAGGTAAAGCCGCATGCCTCATGTTGTTTCTACATACTCATAGACTCACACATACCACCACACGCAGCCTCTATCAGACCGTAGACCCCTGTCATGGCCAGACTACCATTGAAGCTCGTACGAGCTCGGGTTTTTGGACCATCACCAAAACCAATAAAATCAATGCCAAAATGACCCTAACGACCCCCTAAAGACCCTCGATGAATGGATCGATGCTTAGGTCGCGTTTGGATGACCAACGAACTGATTATCTCTTTTATGAGTAATGATACACCCATACTCCCATCCACACCCCCAACTACATTCAGCACATCCTGACCATTGATTTCCCTTAATTTTGGTGGGTTTCACATGAATTCCTCATAGGACCTACTGAAGTCAAGGGACAGGATGTGCTGAATGTGGTTGGGGGTGTGGTTGAGGGAGTGAGTTTATCATTATTGCTCTTTTATTTTGAATCTATTTTTGGCCTCGGACACACAAACAGTTAAGAGTCAGGACATAAGACCTATACCATTGGATCGGGCTCGTCGAGGCACTCGATTTTGACTTAAAATTTGCTTATTTTCGTTAGGAAATGAGTGAGTTATGGGCATTTGAAATTCTGTGTACAAATATGTATATATATTACGTATTACATATATATATATACATACTGTGTGTTCCATGAAATGTAGAAGATGAAGTGTTAATGGGCTTACACCCATTTAGCTAATTCAACTTATGGGTCAACTTTTGTGTTTTAGCATTTTCACTTGCCAAATAGAGATTTAGACACTTTAGTTATTATTTGATTAGTTAAACCCAAAATAATTTGTACTAAGGCTGTTTAAATTAGTTTTTAAAATCCTAAAAAATATTATTAATTAATAATTTATATTCTGAAATTATATATAATATATTTATATATTATACTTATTGATTTTTTAGTTAAAAATAAATGATAATTGTTAGTTTAAGTACAGTAAAAGGATATGTCTGGCTATTTAATGTTTTAAGAATGGTTTTAAAAAGTTATAATAAACTAATTCTTAATATTCTAGAATATAATATTTTATTATAAAATTGTATCTTATTATTAATATAGTATGCTCATTATTTATTTAGTTTAAATAAATAATTAAAATTAGTTTTAAATGGTGATAATTAGGTATAAAATACCTAATGGCCATTTTAAATATGTAAAAAATTATGAGTAATACTTGGGACACAACCAAAAGACACAACCTTGGGACACAACCTCCATTTTGTGTCTATCTCTCTCCTAGTGGTCCTAGTGGGTACTGTGGGGTCCACTGGCACCGTGGGGCCCGTCAGGAGAGAGATAGACACAAAATGGAGGTTGTGTCCCAAGGTTGTGTCTTTTAGTTGTGTCCCAAGTATTACTCAAAAATTATATTGTTTATCCCAAGGCCTAATGACCTTGTTTTATAAATTATTTATTTATAAAACTCAAACTTTAGTATTTTATTAATTATAAGGAACCGTTTGTTTATTCTGTAATTATTTTAAATACCAAACGAGTTTCGAAAATTATGAAAAAAATACTACAAGCCTATTCTAAGATTTAGTATTTAATAAAAATCTTCCTAAGGACCGCTTGTCCTTCTAAGTTATATTTTATAATTATAAGGGCTCCGAAGACTATAATTCTATAAATAGGACTTCAACAATTCGCAATAAATAAACCGTAACTCAGAAAAATACTTGGTCAGTTCCCAGAGTCTTAGAATAATATCTAGAACATTCCCTTCAAGTTTAGTGACCTTTCGACATGGTAAAAAATAAAGCTTGTCTTTAGGACCCACCTTGGTATAGAAAACCCAACTTTTTATATGACGGACTCCGATTTGAGTCTATTCAATAGCATTATACTCAAAATGAAGTCTAGATCATTATATTGAGATTTAGGAACCCATTCGACACAATTACCATTATGCCCTTGATTCTAGTACACTTATTAACTGCCGTTCTATGGATTTATATACTCTGTAGGAACCACTGCTACGGTCATTCTTACGCACCCGCATCGAGGTGAGTCATCCTAACTCATTTGGTATATTATAGATTTACACTATGTGTATATATGGATATCCAGTGTGTCCTGTGTGGACATAACTGATGAGTATTACATATTTGTATGTTCAGATTTACTGTTTATATGATAAACACATGTTTAAATATCCAAACTCCATGCTTAGTTATTAATTGTCATTATGCATGCTTATTATGCTTCACAATTATACAATCACATGGACATTCATATGGTCGTAATCGAGTCATGATGTCAATGTTGACGTCTGCATGGTTAGTCAAGGAGACTAACCCAGTTATATTGTCATACATGTTGAGTGGATCGCAGAGGCCCGAATGGTACAGTCAAATCAATGGGAACAATGATGAAATGCTATAGGGCCATGCTAGGCGACGATAGCAAAGGTACCCATTAAAATTATTGGGGTGAAACATGAGTTGATGGTTGATATGCTATAGGGCCATGCTAGGCGACGATAGCAAAGGTACCCATTGAAATCATTGGGGTGGAACATGAGTTGATGGTTGATACGCTATAGGGCCATGCTAGGCAACGATAGCAAAGTATCCATTTGAACATTGAATACAATAGTTACCTTTTATAATGCTATAGGCCCATGCTAGGCGACGATAGCGCTGTAACTATTCTATACTCCAGGCAAGGTCATGAGGACCTAAGAGTACAATGATTACACTTTTTTTAAAACCAAAAAATTGCTATAGGGCCCTGCTAGGCGACGATAGCAACGTAATCATTCTACTCTAAGCTTTATAACGGCGTTACACTGGTAATGTAACAAGTCACATGAGTCAAATGTGGTGTCTGTGGTGAAGTAAAGTCGAACATATCGATGGTGCATCGTGTCATATCCCATTCATATTACTATGTCATAAATCATACGTATTGAGATAATGCTTATCAAATATTTAGTTCAAGAAATTTGTTGTACTTGTATACTATTGTTTGTATTAGGAGTGATCGGTTAGGTCAACTCACTTTGCTTCAAAATCTAACGGATCTTCCCTTTGCCTTGGACATATCACGTCTAGATTTCACAAGTGACGACTATCAAGATAAGGTCTACCCAAAGGGACACGGCAGATGTACAAGTTGAAGCAAAGGACTCTGACATAGTTGTATTTATAACTACTTAATTTGCTTTTTTGTCTTCTATCTGAGGTAATACTTCCTATATGAATTGTGATCAGAATAGATCACCCTATCCTTTATAGATCTTTTATTTAGACTCATGATGTAATAACTAGATCCTAGACATTTGAGTTCTATTGAAGAATACCAATAGATATTTTTATGCTTCTGCTTACTCTATTAACCATGTGTAAAATGTAGAAAGGATAATCAGTTAATATAACTCGTCATTCCCTATGGGTCCAGAAAGGAAATTTTAAATTTTCCCTATTTTTGGCTACTCAAGGGCGTGACAGTTCTCTATCCCTTTTATCTTTGATAATCAGATCAAATTCTTGGAGCAGTAGAATCCAGTGTATTAATCGCTGCTTCGAATCTTTCTTGGATAAGAGATACTTTAACGCGGCGTGATCAGTGAAGCAAATAATCTGAGATTCAATGAGATATTATTTGAACTTCTCCAAAGTGAATACAATAGCCTGCAACTCATTTTTGGTGGTGGAATAGTTTATTTGGGCTCCATCCAGAGTCCGACTAGCATAGTAGATCACAGAAGGCTTCTTATCTCTTCGCTACCCTAATATAGCCCCGATCGCAGTGTCACTAGCATCGCACATTAACCCAGAAGGAAGACTCCAATATGAAGATTGCATTATTGAAGCTGTTGTGAGATGATGCTTAAGCTTATCAAAAGACTCTTGGCACTCACTGGTCCATTCAAATGGGATGTCTTTTGCCAATAATTGGCATAGTGGCCTGGACACAGCACTTAAGTCCTTAATAAATCTCTGGTAGAAACTGGCATGACCAAGAAACAATTAGATATCTTTTACTGTAGTAGGGACAGGAAGATTAACAATTATGTTAATCTTTGCCTTGTCTACCTGTATTTATTCGACAGAGAAAATATGCCCCAATACGATCCCTTTTGTCATCTTGAAGTGACATTTTTCCTAAAAGGACAAGGTTCTTGTCCTCACATCTTTTCAAAACCTTTTGGAGATTTTCAAGGCAATCATTAAAACTATCACCAAATACTAAAAAATCATCTATGAAAACCTCCATAATCTTTTCTACCATATCGCTAAATATGCTTAGCATGCACCTCTGGAAGGTGGCAAGCTAATTGTATAAACTGAATGGCATTCGGCAATATGCGAATGTTCTAAATAGACAGGTAAAAGTGGTTTTTTCTTGGTTTGCGAGATTGATCTTGATCTGGTTATAACCACTATAACTGTCCAGAAAATTATAAAATTGGTGACCGACCACTCTTTCGAGCATCTAATCCATGAAAGGTAATGGAAAGTGGTCCTTTCTAGTCACTGCGTATGGTCACATGTGTTGGTACCAATTCTCCTTCTTTATTTTGCACCACTGTAATGCCAGCTTTCTTCGGCACTACTTGAGTTGGACTTACCCACGGACTATTTGAGATTGGATAAATCACCCCAACATCAAGGAATTTTAGAACTTCTTTCTTCACCACCTCTTGCATGTTTGGGTGTAGACGCCTTTGCATTTGTCGACATTGTTTGGAGTCTTCCTCTTGGTAAATCCTATGGGTACATATAGATGGACTTATTCCTTGTAAGTCTGTGACGATCCATCCCAATGCACTCCGGTGTTGCTTGAGCAACTTTATCAATTTACCTTCCTGTTCTTAATTCAAAACGGATGAGATTATCACAGGGAAGGTCTTTTCTTCTCCCAGAAATACATATTTCAATTTTTTTAGGAGCTCTTTCAGTTCCAACTCTAAAAATTGTAGGTTTGACGGCACTGCCAACTTTGTCATTGGCGGTAATTGCTCATATTAGGCTGTCCACATTGCCCCTACAACTTCTTTTTCAACAACCTCCAACAACGCACACATCTAACTCATCTCTTTACCTTATGGAGTGTATCTATCCAATTCATAATAAGAGTTAGCTATAACGGACTCCACAGGACCAGAAGGGGCAGTCGAATCAAAATAGTCTTGGATTACCGACTCTACCCAATTTACCTATTCTTCTTCATCATCAAGGTCTTCTGATTTGGGATTTGAGAAAAGTTTTACAATCAATGCCATGTTCCCAAAGACTAGGGTCATTACTCCACTTCTTACCTTGATTGTTGCATCAATCATTGCAAGGAAAGGATGTCCAAAAATCACCAAAATCTTAGATTTGGCAGTGTATACCAGCTCGGTGTCTAAAATAACGAATAGGAAAGACAAAAGTATCAATCTGGACTAAGACATCCTCCAAAACTCCTCGAGGATATTTGATTGAGCGGTCTGCGAGTTAGATAGTAATTCGAGTGGGTTTGAGTTCCCCCAATCCTAGTTGCTGGTAGATAGTATAAGGTAAGAGATTCACACTCGACCCTAAATCAAGAAGGGTTTGTTCACCTTCTTCTGACCAATTATACAAGAAACCATTGGTGTACCTCGATCCTTGAATTTAAGAGGCAAATCATGTTTAAGAATTGCACTTGCTTGGTAGGCTAGGTAAGCGTTCTTCTTAACACTTTGTTTTCTCTTAACCGTGCATAAGCTTTTCAAGAACTTGGCATAGGCAGGTACTTGTTTTATCGCATCAAGGAGTAGGAGATTGATTTTCACCTATTTAAACAACTCCAAAAACTCCTGACTCTTTGTTTCTTGTTGAGGTTTCTTTAACCTCTGAGGATATGGTGTTGGAAAAGGGCATTTGGATGCCTCTTTGACAAGATGTTCTTTTCTAGGCCTTCTCTTTATTTCTATATCCTCAAAAACTGTTGTTTTGGGCTCATCTGTTGCCCTCTTTCTCTTCTTCCACCAATTCTTTTTCATTCTCCACCTTATCTGCTTCTTCTACCACAGGTTGTGGGGGGAGGAGTAGCTTTTTCAATCATTTTTTTGCTCCTCAACACAGTTATTGCCCTGGCCTCTTCATGCATTCCTGACCCCAAATGGCCTATACCTGTATGTTGGCCTCTAGGATTTGGCTCTGGTTGTGCTGGAAACATCATTCTCTCTCTATCCCCTTGTTGGGCAGCCAACCTCTCTACACTTATATTGAGTTTACTTATAAGCTGCATCATTCGTTGCATCATGAGTGTATTTGGATCCTCTTGTGCCTTCTTATGAGATGGCACATAAGCATTGGATGAAGATTGGTTGTTGCCCCCCTAATTGTAGTTGGGTTGAGATGGATGATTTTACTTATATTGATTTTGGTGGTACCCTTTTATTTTGTTGATAGGTAGGTGTAGGTTGGTAATTCTATTGGTACCCATAATTCTGAGGTCGATATTGATTTCTCTGATTTGGCTGCTGTAGACACCCCAATTTTGACCGGACGTCGAATTTAGGAGAGTGTCACCTCCGTGTCCGATGATGACAATGACCGAAAAATTCGAAGTATTCCAAGCTCTTCAGAAAATTCTCCAAAACGCGATAAAATTTCACAGAAAGAGGGAAATACCAGGTATTTAGGAAAATTCTAATATAAAATACAACTTTTGGAAAAGATATTCAAAAATAATTTGTTTCAAAAAGAGAAAAGACCTAAAAGGGGAATTTTAGTCAGAAACGGCACACGGCAGGCTTCTGCGGCACTCGGTGACTGCCGCACGGCATTCACAGAGTGCCGGCACGGCACTCATCAAGTGCCACTAAAGGTTTCTGACTGCCGTTACCTTTTAAAGTCTGTATTTTGCAGAGCAATACGTATGCGCATGCAGATAAGAACAAAAAACTGATAAAGTAAGACTGACAAAATTGCGGTAATCCATTAATTGTCGCGGCATTTGGTGAATGCCGCGCGGCAATCATTAAGTGCCGCAACGGCATTTGATGAATGCCGCAGCGGCAGTCACGGACTGCCGCGTCAGTGTCTGGACTGCCGCGCTGGACAGCAGTCTGCATAATTTCAGAAAGTACACATTGTACCAACTAATGAGGGAATTACACCTGTTTTTTACTCCGAAATTCACCAAAAATATCTGTTGATTTTGCCTATAAATGAAGAGGTATCTTCATGAAGAAAAAGAAGAGGAACCAAAAAAATAGGGAGACCAAGAAGAACACCAAGAGAGATATTGGGAGAGAGAGCATATACTTCCATTTCACCAACAATTTTTAGAGAAAACAAGTGTTCTAGAGAATTAGAGAGAAGAGCTTGGAATATCTTCAAAGAAAAGAAAACTTTGAGGATAATTTGGAGGTGATCCTCTAATCATAGATTATTAGCTTATCCTTTCTTCCCATCTCTAGTTTTAAAATCTTTCATTATTCTCTTTGTTCATCAAGTAAACTTAGGAGTTTTCTTTTGTTTCCATGTTATTTTTCTTCCACTCTCTTGTTTATTTTCTTCTCTTGAAGGTCTTGGAGATCTTCAATATCTCCTTTGATCTCTAGAGCATGATCTTTTGAACACCTATGTAGGCTTGTGCTTCACATAGGAAGTCAAAGTTTAATTAACACTTCACAAGAGGATCCAAGTCCACACTCATGATTTGGATCTTCTAAACTTGATGCCTTGAGGAATCCCTTCAATATTCCTTTAAGGCTTATGAGTCATGGTCATAACCCCCCTCCCCTTTCTCCAATAACCATTAAATGGTAGGAGAATGTAGTTTTGAGTCTAAACCCATCTCCATGGTTTAGATTCTACAACTTATAGATTTCATGAAGTCCATCCATATTTCATTTGAAATCCATGAAGGATAAAGGTTTGTAGTCTCCCATGGCCATCAAATGGTGGGAGAAGTGGTTTGGTTTAACTCAACTTCATGGTTTAATAGTTGGAGTTACCAAATAAAAGTTGAACTAGCAAAATAAAAACAGTGAATCCATAAACTGTTTTTGATCAAAGATTTTTAGTTCGAAATCTAACCGTTGAAATCAAGTGAAACCAACGGAAAAGTGTCAATAACACATTGTTCTACCACTGTAATTTTTGTCTTGAGGTGGTTTCATGTTTAGAATGGTTTGATCATGGGTTTTGTGAAGCAACAACAATCTGTCCAGAATTTCAGAATAGTTTCAGAACAGCAACACTCTTTTGAAATAATTAAATCAGAGTTCTAACAAAGTTTCTATGACCCAAAATAATTTTTTCCAAGTATATTAATGTGTTAGGAAGTCACCCTAAAAAGAACAAAGCAATTCTGATATTTTTACTATTTTTAATAAATCGTGCAAGAATTCTGGACAGGAGGTTGTAAGATGCTGAGTGATGTCTAGTGTTTTCCATATTCCCGGAGATCTAACCGTTGAAACTTCGATTTTCTTTTTGATTTGGAAACTAGACTCACAGAGGCATAACATATCCAAATATCATTAAGATCCAACAGTCGAAAGTATTTTATTCCTATTTTTGAATGTCTGGTCTGCTCTCTGCAATTTTCAGAGCTTTATGACACCTTTGACCAACTTTGTTAGTAATGAGCCAAATGACTTCTCTATGACCTAAGGCTTAAACCATGTTTTAATAATGATTAGTTGAGCTTGAATTCAAAGTTTAAGAGTATCTCATAGTTTATCCTTGTCTATGTATATATTCATCCAAATGGTGTGACACTTGTAATTAGGACTTATTTGCTTTGAATTTAATTAGATTAGATAGATTTAAGCTAGAAACTTAGGATTGTTACTTCTAACATCATATTTTGCACATCATGCGAACTAACCCTTTGTTTTGTAGCGCTATTAAGGTACGATTTCTCAATCCCTCTCTAGTTTATTAAATTCATTGATTTTATTTGATTTTCGACTCCATGCGCGACACCGTAGATTAAGATTTGCCTTATGTGTATATATGGATTAGAGACTCTTTTCCCTAGGTTTTTTTTATTTTATCGCATGCATTGCACGTTTAATATTCGCAGCTGGATCCCGGATGAGTTCTCTTGTTCCCTATTGCATATCATATTGCTTGCTATTTGAATTACTTGGCTTATGAATGATATTTTGTCAATTGCAATTTTTCACCCCTTTGGACATGCTTTTGTGATGTATATATATATATATGTATTAATTGAGGGCATGCTTAGATTAATAAATTTGATTAAAAGGATGTTGAGTAGAGGCCTATCGTAAGATAGGATGAGAGAGGGTGTTTTAGTCCGAAGGGCTCCTTCCTCTCTCATTCCATAATCCCCGGACCTAGTTAATCTTTGGTTTCGCAAAAGATCAGTTTCCTTTTAAATGGTTTCTTAATTTTCCTTTTTAAAAATTAAGTGGCGACTCATTTGTTTTTGAAATTGAAATTTAGAAAAGACTTTAAGAAAAGCTGTGGGTAAGTCAACCTGCGATATCCACAATCTGGCGACTCTGCTGGGGATCGAACCCAGAATCTCTGGTTTCGCAGACCAGAATTCTGATTTTGGGTTCACTTGAGGATTAGACTTGAAAAATATCCTTTTAATCGAATTAATTAATCTTTGTGTGCCTGTTGCATTTCACTTGCATGTCCAGCCAGTCGATTGCACAGAACTATGACCTTGGAGGCTCGGGGCAACCCGGTCGGTCAAGTCATCATGGGACTGTGTGATCACCCTTGATCTCGTACCATGATTTGGTATATGAAGCATCCTATCGGGTGTGTGTCAAGGGTCCCTTGTTTGACCAAAACCCAGCTTTTGCATAGTAGTTTCCATAGAACCTTTCAATCTTAGGAAATCAATTCTTGATTAGGGTTATCTGCTAGGGAGTTTTGTATGCCCAAAAGGGATTACTTGAGATGATGACGATACTTGCTTGATAAAAGATGTACAATCTTTTAATCACCTTTTAGCAATTTCTCCTCGTGTTCCACGACGTTTGGAGAACATGCCGAACCTTGATTATAAGATTATACTTCTTATATCATGTTAGCTAAGCATCATTGACCTTGTATGCATCCAAATTCATGAAAAGTACGGTGATAATCCGATCATGTGATCCTTTTACCCAAAGAATTTTAAATCCATCTTTGAAAGCAAATGGATTTTTTGTAATCTTTATTCCAAAGTTTTCAATTGCTCTTTCAAAAAAAAAAAAAAAAAAAAAAAAAATCTTTGGAGTTCACTTTTGATTAAAGCTTCAAACTAATCTTTGGAAATGTTTTTGGAAGAAATGCTCTTCAAATGAATTTCAAAGCAAAATTTCAATCCAATCATAGTTATTGAGAAACATTTTCATTTTTTTTAAAAATCCTTGAGAATTGTTTTTGAAAAATCTCATCATTTAAAATGTTTTTCAAAAGAATTTCGAAAATATTTTGCCCAACCTTTGAAAGGGTAGTAAGGATCACAATGATAGGTGAAATTAGCGCACTTGACATGGGTGAGGATTTATGTGCTTATGTGTTTATGTGTTAGGACTAGAATTTTCCTTTCTTTTGCATATAAAGTAGGCACACACACACACATGCATTACATCCGCATGATTTACAAAATAAAAGTTTTGCTAAAATAAAGGTAAAGAAGGGTTTTTCTAAAAAGAAATTTCCAAAATTTATTGTAGGAGCAAAAATAGCAAACCAAGGGTGGTTTAGAGATCCTGCGGCAAGGTTAGTGAGAAGAGGACACGCTAACATGGCCGAAGAAAGAAACAATGAAGAGATGACCGGATTGAGGACACTAGTTGAGCAGCAAGCAGAACAGATGAAAAGACAAGCCGAGAATATGAACCGAATGATGGGAATGATAGAGGAGCTGAATCGCCGACCGCCGCCGCATGTAATTCCACCCATTATAGACCCGCCTATGGGAGGAGGAGACGGAGATTGGTTCGACGATCAAGAGGCACATTGGAATGATGCGCTGAGAGCCAACAGGGATAGGGAGAAAGATGAGAAGGAGAAGCTGCTGACCGAGAAGATAGAAAAATTGGAGAGGGTAATGCGCAAGGCTCAAGGGGTGGATACCTACCTAATGGAACTGGAAGGGTTGTACGACGGAGTCCACGAGACACTGCCAACTGGTTTCAAAATGCCCGTCTTTGACAAATTTGATGGCACAGGCAACCCTCGCAGTCACGTCCGAATGTGTATCGGGGCTTTCCAACCAAGCGGATTAAGCACTATCATGATGGCAGTCCTGTTCCAACAGACTTTGACCGGAGCTGCTCTGTCTTGGTATCTCACTCTTGAACCAAGCAGAACCCGGGTATGGGAAGAAGTGATTAAAGCATTCGTAGCGCAGTACGAATACAACCAAGACTTGGATGTTACTGTCCGAGATTTGGAAACAACCAGGCAAGGAAACAAAGAATCATTTGCCGAATATTTAAGCCGATGGAGGGGGAAAGCTGCGAAAATGGTGCAAAGGCCGCCCGAAAAGGACCAAATTCGAATGCTAATGAAAAATCTACAGCCCGTTTATCAGGAAAAAATGAGATTTCAGTCAATCAACACCTTTGCTGAGGTGTTCGATGTAGGGACGAGGATCGAAGATGCAATTCAAGAAGGAACAATCAAGAAGGAAGAACCGCAGAACCGATATCGGAGGCCCAGTTATGGATCAGGTGGAGGGCACTCGGGGGGTCACTCAGGCCCCACCGATGTCAACGCGCTTAGTGAGCCGGAGAGGAAATTCGATATCACCAAAAGTCATTCAAGAGGAGGGGAGGATAAGCCAATGAGGAAGTTTTCAGACTTGGGAGTATCATTATCAACCGCCCTCGATAGGCTGTTGGCAAAAGGGCATCTCCGTCAGCTGGAATCTCGACCACCGCCGAGTCCACTCCCGCCGTACTTCAAAGGAGATCTCTACTGCAAATATCATCAACAAAAGGGCCACTCGACTGATCGGTGCATGAGGTTAAGGCATGACATACAAGACCTCATTGACAACAAAGTGATATCCGAGCCACCTGTCAAGGCTCCCAATGTCACCAAGAATCCACTGCCAAACCATCGTGCCGTACCGCCGCCGCGGGGTCTTTACTTCTTGGGAGTAGAAGAAGTGACATTCGATCCGTCCAAGCTAATCACCAAGGTCGGGGAACCAAGGAAGTTCTATCAGTTACCAGAAAATCCGGAAATCTGTACGACTGGAAGCCAGCCAGGGATATGGGAGAATGAAGCAACGGAGCAGTCAGATTGGTGGGTCCAAGAAAGCAATGATCGGAACATAGGCCTGGTAGGGGAAGATGATCTGTGGTATCAAAGCGACGAAGAGGCAAAGGAGGGCTCAAAGACCGTTTCAGAAGCCGACAACATTTGGGCAAAAGAGGAGATCGATCATTTGACTCGGTCTGGCAGGCACTTCAAACCAAACGAACTAGAAGAAGATCACCCGGGGAGGGACCAAGACAAAGGAAAGGGAAAGATAAATGAAGAAGAAGAGGAGGATAGAGTCCTCAAGCAAATGAAGAAGACTCAGGCTAACATCACTGTCTGGGGGTTGCTGATTGCCTCCAAACGTCATAGGCAGGCAGTCCTAGACGCTTTGAACCAAGCTGACGTGTCCATCGATACCACTCCGGAGGACCTCGTAGGGCTGATCAGCAAAATTCCAACTTCGGCTATTACTTTCTCCTCAAACGACTTACCACCGGGAGGGCCCATGCTCAATAAGCCTCTGTACATCACTGTTGAGTGTTTGGGGAACACCGTACCCGCTTGTCTCGTTGACAACGGGTCTGCTCTTAATGTGTGTCCTTTCCGCACAGCCAAACGAATGGGCTTGGATGAATCTTCTTTTGTGCCGTCTCAACAAAAGGTCCGGGCATATGATAACACCCAAAGGACAGTCATGGGCATCATCTTTCTTAACCTTGCTATCGGATCAATGGACAAGGAAGCTGAGTTCCAAATCATCGATATCCCCGCTTCTTTTAATCTGCTGCTGGGGAGACCTTGGTTGGACAGTCTGGGCGCTATCCCATCGACAATTCATCAAAAAGTTAAGTATGTCTGGGAAAACAAAGTCTGTGATATCCTCGGAGACAGTTGGGTTCGATCATCTGAAGCATCGTCAAGTGCACCGGTCCTAGAGCTACAGCTACAAGAAGGAGAAGCAAAAATGGGAGGATTCGAGTTCATCGGCACGATAGAAGAAGGAAAGTCGGGAGAGCCCCTACCGCCCCATTTTGATCAATATGACAGTCCAGTCGTCGCCGGAATAATGAAGAAGATGGGTTTCTTTCCAGGATTGGGGTTGGGGAAAAACCTTCAAGGCCTGCCTGAGGCTCCAAAGATCCCCACTCAGACCCACACTCACGGTCTGGGGTACCAGCCAACGAAGAAGGAGCTAAAAGCCAAGAAGAAGGCCGTCAACGCGCCACTGGACCCTTACTCAAAGACTCTCAACGGGTATTTTGTGAAGGAGGGAGAAAGTTTCCCCTTCTGTGGTTTCCCAGAACCATGGATGGATCAAAAAGACAAATGCATGAAGCCGGGGTTCGAGATCTTTTTCTCCCATGAAATTTCTGAGTACAAGGACCCATTTTTGCAAGTACCTGAAAAATCTGTTGCTGCCAAGGACTGGGTTGGTATGCTGGACGGTTCTGCCATGAAAGATCTGTTAGGCGAAGGAAACACAGAAGTCATGAAGGAGGATCCCGGGAAGACCAAAGGTGAATACGTCGAGGGCATAGTGGAGGAAGCCGCCGAAAGTGAAGAAGGTGAGGAAGGAAAGGCTGAGGAAGAAGAGATGGAGAAAATGACCAAGACAGGAGGCCCGGAAGAATACTTTATTACTGGCCTGGGAGGAGAGCACAAGAAAGAGTGGGTTTTTGAGTCTAGTGATAGGTTCCCCCCACACCCAGAGTCTGTAATGGCCCAAATGAGGCGTCTTTCAATTTCTATGTCTGTTGTAATCACTCCAAAGAAAATCAATGAAAGTATGACTGATTCTGCCTACTCGAACGCGCTTAATGAATGTGATGAATGTGATGAATGTGATGATCATGAAATACCTATTGAGCTGCAAAAACTAATTGAAAAAGAAAAGGAATCTGCATGTAAAATCATTGAGGACACCCTAACAATTAATCTAGGAAATGAAGATGATCCTCAAAATGTCTTTATCGGCTCTACACTTAGCAATAAAGAAAGTAAAGAACTAATCAGTCTATTAAATGAATTCAAAGATGTTTTTGCATGGTCTTATAATGATATGCCAGGTATCGATCCGAAAATAGTCCAACACCACATCCCCCTCTTTCCCAATTCGAAACCCGTAAAACAAAAGTTGAGGCGAATGAGGCCAGAATGGGCACTTAAAGTAAAAGAGGAAGTTGAAAAGCAATTAAAAGCTGGATTCTTGCTGGTCACTGAGTACCCCGAGTGGATTGCCAACATTGTACCTGTCCCAAAAAATGATGGTCGTGTTAGGGTTTGCGTTGATTTTCGAGATTTAAACAAGGCGAGCCCTAAAGACGATTTCCCGTTACCTCACATCGATGTACTAGTTGATAACACTGCGGGGCACGAGCTCCTATCTTTCATGGATGGGTTCTCCGGGTATAACCAAATCCTCATGGCACCCGAGGATAGGGAGAAAACCACTTTTATCACTCCATGGGGGACATATTGCTATAGGGTCATGCCGTTCGGGCTTAAGAATGCAGGTGCAACCTATCAAAGGGCTGCCACCACTTTGCTACACGATATGATCCACAAAGAGGTGGAGGTGTATGTAGATGACATGATTGTGAAATCCAAAGAGAGGGGAGGGCACCTTGAGGCTTTGAGAAAATTCTTTGAGAGATTGAGGGAGTTCAAAATGAGGCTAAACCCGCAAAAGTGCACATTCGGGGTCACTACCGGGAAATTATTGGGTTTTCTCATTACTCAGAGAGGAATAGAGGTGGACCCCACCAAGATAAAAGCCATAACCGAAATGCAGCCACCGAAAAATGAGAAAGAACTGAGGGGATTTTTGGGGAGGATACAATTCATCAGCCGCTTCATTTCCAAACTCACCTTGACCTGCGACCCACTTTTCAAACTACTCAGAAAGGGAGAGAGATTCAAATGGGACACTCCGTGTCAACAAGCCTTCGATAAAATCAAAACCTACCTCCAGAACCCACCTGTTTTGTCACCGCCTTCACCTGGGAGACCCCTGTTACTTTATCTCTCTGTATCCGAGGATTCGATGGGATGTATGTTGGCCCAAGAAGGAGAAGAGGGGCACGTAGAGAAAGCCATTTACTACTTGAGTAAAAGAATGGTCGGATATGAGTTGAAGTACTCACCCTTGGAGAAGGCTTGTTGGGCCTTGGTTTGGTGTACCCGTCGTCTCCGCCACTACATGCTAGCCTTCCCCGTGACCCTGATATCCCGAATGGACCCATTAAAATACCTGTTCGAAAAACCCGTCTTGACCAGTAGGATTTCCCGTTGGACTATGATGCTGGCTGAGTTCGACATCAAGTATGTCACCGCCAAGTCTGTAAAAGGAAGGGCTGTCGCCGAGTTCTTAGCCGATCTCGCTGTAGAATCTGAGGACAAGGGAGACTTCAAGTTCCCAGATGAAGGAATAATGGAGGTCAAGGAGGAGTTGTGGAAAATGTACTTTGATGGAGCAGCCAACCAGTTAGGTTATGGAGTCGGAGTCATTCTCATAGCACCCGATGGGGTCCCTACCCCATTGGCTGTCAAACTTAAATACGACTCAACCAACAATACCGCAGAATACGAAGCCTGCATAATTGGAATGGAAGCGGCCTTGGCTTTGAAAGTCGGACGGATTGATGTCTTCGGAGATTCCAACTTGATCATATCCCAGGTCCGAGGAGATTGGAGGGTAAAACATGAGAAGTTGAGACCTTATCATGACTATCTGGAAAGCCTGAAGGCACAATTTCAAAAGATTTCTTTCTACTATCTCCCCCGCGAAGAAAATCAACTAGCCGACTCTTTGGCTACTTTAGCCTCAATGATCCAAATTCCTTCCAAAATTGCCATGATCCCGCTATCCATAGAAGTAAGGAATCAACCGTCATTTGAAATGATCGCGGCCATAGAAGGAGACGACGAAGTGCCGTGGTATGAAGATGTTTGGAAATTCATCAGAGAAGGGGAATACCCCGAGGGAGCCTCAGAAAAGGACAAGAAGGCAATCCGACGATTCGCTGCCCAATTTGTGGTCTACGCGGACAAACTATGGAAGAAGTCCTACACCGGGTATAATTTAGAGTGTTTATACGGAAGGGAAGCTAAGAGGATGATGGAGGAGATACATGAGGGAGTATGCGGGCCCCACATGAATGGGCACATGCTGGCGAAGAAGATCATCCGGCAAGGGTACTATTGGACGACCTTGGACAAAGACTGTTGTGAGTATGTCAGAAGGTGTCACAAGTGTCAGATTCATGCAAATCTGATGCATACCCCGCCGTCACAACTCTATAGCATGACCACCCCGTGGCCATTTTCTGTGTGGGGAATCGATATCATTGGTGAGATAGTCCCGAAAGCTTCCAATGGACACCGATACATCATCGTGGCAATCGATTATTTTACCAAATGGGTAGAAGCAGCCTCGTATGCGACCTTGAAAGCCAAAGATGTGGTGAGTTTTATTGAGAAGAACATAATCTGCAGATATGGAGTCCCGAACGAGTTCATCTCCGATCATGGTAGCCATTTCCAGGGGGAAGTTATCCCGCTCTTAGAGAAATATAAAATCACTCGCCATCAATCATCCCCGTATAGGCCCCAGACGAATGGAGCAGTAGAGGCAGCGAATAAGAATGTTAAAGCAATCTTGGGGAAGACCACAAATACATACAAAGATTGGCATGAGAAGCTGCCATTCGCTTTATGGGGATACCGGACCTCAGTGAGAACTTCAACGGGCGCTACGCCATACTCATTGGTCTACGGGATGGAAGCAGTCCTTCCAGTCGAGGTGGAAATACCCTCTCTCAGAGTCTTGACAGAATGTGAAGTGACGGAATCAGAATGGATACAAGGAAGATATGAGGAATTGATGCTGCTTGATGAAAAGAGGTTGACCGCAATAAACCATACTCGGGGGTACCAGAAGAGGATAGCTCGTGCTTTCAACAAAAAGGTTCGCCCGAGGAAGCTTGCTGAGGGTGACCTGGTCCTCAAAGAACTAAAAGTGCCCGTTTATGACCCCAGAGGAAAATTCAAACCCAACTGGGTCGGACCATACATCATTAAGACCCTCCTTTCGGGAGGAGCGGCTTATCTCATGGACCTGGACGGGGTTGAATTTAAACAGCCAATTAACCTCGATCGCCTCAAGAAATACTTTGCTTGAAACCATTTCTTTCAGAGCCTCCTACCTTGATGAACTACGCTTGACCTGATTCCCGTTAGGGGATACGTAGGCAACCCACTCGGTTCGGTCATTGTAAACTGCCCCAGAAGGCGCCTCCTTTCAAACCTCAAGCTGAACTACTACAGGCCTGATGCCCACTCGGGGATAAGTAGGCGGGCTCTCAAAAAGCCTTCGGCCCAAGAAAACCTAAAAACAAGAAATGTGGGTACCAAACTAGGGGCAAACTGGCGTTTGCCCAGAATCACTTCGAAGCCTTAAAATCAGGGGCAAACTTCGTTTGCTAGCCAAAAGACCCAGATACAAAACCATCCTTCAGGTCACCTGGCTGTCAAAACAAGTACTATAAAGGAACAAATGAAAATTCATGGAATGGAATGAGTGGAAAACAAAATAGCAGAGTAAAGAGCCAAGTAAAGACATTGAAAGGAGAATACTTCATAAAAGATTAATTGAAGGGGTGAACACTTCTGATTTTATCATGACAACACTTCTTGAAAAGAAAAATAATAATAAAAATCACATTCAAAAGCGTGAAAAGAGTAGGCAGGGTCTGTCAGAAAGTTTTGTAAAATGGCAAGTTTTTCCCTGTTTTCGTCTACTTTATTATGCATATGTCTGTCAAGCTCGCCTTGCAACCAATGCCTGGATCTCTAGAAGATACTGGGTAGTAGGCACGGTCGGAGCAGGAACCATCGAGAACGGAGCAGCAATCCTGCTATGCCAAACCTCAAGAAAAGCCTTCACAATAGAAGGACGCAGAGTAGAACCCCTGGTGAAATCAGCAGTCACAGATTCAGTAGTATCCTGCAGAAGCCCAAACTGGCGAACCACCCGATCGGGAATGTAGAAGGTAGTGGCACTCAAGCCCGGCAGCCAGATGCCAGGTCGCCCAGGAAGACGTACAACAACAGAACGAGGAGTCCATTGAGGGCAAATCCAACAAATGTCACTGGAAGAAAGGCCCTGGAGCCAAACAAGCCACGCGTCGGCAGAATGAAATAAGCAATGGACCTCCATACGGTCATAAGAGAGTGGCCCGCGAAGATGCGAAGGGTGAATGAAGAGGTCGAGGCGTTCCATGAGCCAAACCTGCAAGACGAAGGGTGCCCCGATAGATAACATGGCCCCGGTAACATAGGCACGGCTCAATCCGATCAAAGTCTCGCCAAGAACCAGCATAACAGCACTTTTCATCTCCCTCAAACCACAGGCAATGGGTATGAGAATATCAGAAGATGACTGGAATAGGAAATAAGAGAGCATGGCAATCGACAAGGCACTACGTCGGATGATCTGGTACCCACCATCATAAGGGTCCCCTATAGGAGCATAAACGGAAGAAAGGCGTTCGAAGTCGATCTGCCCATCATGAACAAAAGAACTTGCCGCATTTCGAGATATGTGGAGAAGAGTGGCTAAGTCGCGGACATACCCGGCCTGAATTAAAGGGACCACCAATTCAGCAGAGGGATCAGTGTGCAAAATGGCGCTGAATTCCTCGAACAGAGGACAAATCTCCTGAAAACCAAAACGGAAGGCGTTGAGAGCGGGGTCCCAACACTGAATAGCAGCTCGAAGTAAGCCCTCGTTCAAATTCATGCTTCGAAAAGAAAAGAGATCGTTCAACCGGAAACACTCAAAGTTGAGCTTATCAATACCCGAGAGAGTATCCATCCATGGGAAGAGGATTTGAGAGTTAATGGGGGTCATTGGAAGAGAAAAGAAGGAGAAAGGAGATGTTTTGCGGAATGTTAGAAGAAGAAGGGTATAAGTAGGGGGATAAAGCTGCCCACCAGATCGCGGCACTCGATAAAGTGCTGCGGCACTCCATGAAGTGCCGCGCGGCACTCCGTGAGTGCCGCACGGCATTTACTGACTGCCGTTGCGGCATTCTCTGAGTGCCGCGAAGGCTTATCCGAGTGCCGTTCTGAGTTTCCCATCGGCCAGATTTTGTTTGTACCTCGAGTAGCCCACCTGCAAACAGAAAACTAAATAGAGAGGCAATAAAAAACGTGCGCATCATGCAGCACGTGCAAATACATTCATTCATTCATTCATTTTGCATGCATCAAATAAATAAAAGAAAACAGCAGCATTCAAATGCTAAAATAAAGTCGGGACCAAGCCATGGTCCCACATACGGTGAATGAACAGAAAGCATGATGAAATGTTTAAAGCATCTATCTTACGAAATAAAGGAAAGCATCCATCAAAATAAAGCATGTATATATATACAGTCATCCACCAAAATAAATGTAAATCCTCCCAGAACCCTCAAAAATAAAAAACAAAAGCAGAGTCAGCCGCGACCCCGACCTCGGCCGCGAGTCTGGCGAGTCGTACGTCTAAGAGGCTCCTCCTCTGACTCAGTCCCGCTGCCTCCACCAGTCCCGCCATGTCCGCCGCTACCACCGCCTCGGCCTCTGCCACCGCTAGTATCCTCGCCGCCACCTCCACCACGTCCAGCGCCACTACCTCCGGGGGCATCGCTGAGAGGGATGCCAAGCTGCTGGAGCCGCTGCTGAAGCTGCCCCACCTGCTGGGACAGGACTCTGTTCTCCTCCATCTAGAAGAGAGGGGATGAGTCCAGGAAAGTATTGAAAAGACGTCTAGAATATGAAAAGGGTGGAAGGTCATACCTGGGCCCTCAGCTGAACCGCAGCAGTCGCCCGAGCTCCCTCAGCCTGAAAACAGGAACCGAGAATAAAGGTTAGTAAAAAGAGAAAGATGCAATCCCAATCCAAAGTAGGAGTGGGGATGAACTTCTTACCATCCACTCGCGCCCAAGAACCCACTGTCGCACGCTATGGGCGTACGTCAGGCCCTCCTCCGCATAAGCACGCGGGACAAGATCATAGTGAATAGGAATGGTGGGGGCGCCCTGTGAGAGTCGGGGGACCGTCGTCACGTGAGGCTCGCCAAACGAGACAGTCGACATAGTCCAGTCCCACTCGGGCAAGGCAGGAGCTCGAACCGCAGCAGGAACAGGCTGCAAACAAAAGAAATAAAGCATGGGTAAAGAATAAAAGAAAATTCACAGAAATAATAAAGGGATCGTTTACTCACCCGAGTCACCTCCATCAAAGGGAAGTTCGGCATCAGCTTGGCGGCACGGAAAGCCGCGTATCCTGACGGGTCGTCCAGAAAGCCATGGATACCGAAGCCGGCTCGAGCAGCCGTGAGATCGTCGTCCTGAAGTGTGTCTGTGGCCCTCATAGAGTCGGGAGGAGGGAACGGCACAAAGAACCCAGGGGCCGCTATCGACTGCCTGGTCACTCTCTCTCCCAAGTACCACGCCATACCCTCTGACCCACCATCAAGGAGTCGTCTCGTCGGGTCATACCCGGCCGACTCTCGAATCCCCGCACTAGTCTCAGGCAACACCCTGAGCCATGGCTGCCAGTGCACATGCCCCTCCCTCAGGTTCGTCAGGAAATTCCTGAACGAAACAAAATCATGGGCCCCGGTCTTCCTCCCGACCCTATCCTTCGCCCATTTCAGCCCCTGGGGCATGATAAGGGCGTCGGCGTCGCGTGTCTGCGGAGACATCATGCGAAGATACTCGTGGGACCAAATCTGTGATACAAAGAGAGAAGAAAGAAGATTAGTCTCACACTTAAGAGAGGAAGAAAGAAAGCAACATGATAATATAAGAAAAATATACCTCCCACGCTCTCCAATACCAGCCGGTACCGGCCGACCTGTCCCGGGAAATGGCGCTCATATGCCTATACAGGATGGCCAACCCTGTACCGACCCAGTCGTACCTGGCAACCTGGTCCAGACGCTCCAACGACGCTACCAAAGAAGCGGAAATCCGGTCCCCCCTGGTGCTCAACAAGGAGCACCCCAGCACATACATCAAGAAACCACGGGCCATCTGCTCGTCTGTAAAGCCGGGTTTCCCCCGGAAAGTATCCATGAACCATCGAGCAGTGACCAAGGCCTCCTCCGGGACCACCCCCAGCAAGGGCTCCATCCGATCCCACTCCTGATCCGAAAAGTGCCGCAGGGGCTCCCCTCCGAACGGGATCCCCGTAATCATGCTGAAGTCTAAGGGGGTCATCGTCATCTCCCCAAAGTCAAAGTGGAAGGTACTCGTGGTATCCCACCACCGCTCGGCCAGTGCAAGCATCTGCTGAAGGTCGTTGGAGCTCTTCGTCAAAAGCTTGACGAAGTCTCCAAACCCTGCGGCATCCACCAGAGCCCTCACAGCCGGGCTCAGCTCTATATACCACTCGTGGCCGTGGGCGAGGCTACCATGCCCCTTCAGCACCTTTGGCTGCAGCTGCAAGAAAAGAATAAACAGTTTGTTGTTAGGGGATGGATAAAGAAGAGGGCAACAACAGCAAGTAAATGATTAATAAATGGAAAGTCAAGAAGTGTTCACAAAAGATTTCGCGTTTGTTTGAAATTTTTTTTTGATTTTCAGAACCTTTGATGAGAATTTAAAAGTTGAAAGAAATGAAAATGGTAACAAATAAAAGGATGAGTATTTGAAAGAATTCCAATGTAACATCCAATTTGTTCTCGAAATAAAAAAAAAACTTCTTTGCAAGGGGCATGAAGTGGGGCGTTCAAAACACCACAAGCATGTCGTCCGGAACAGGGTATCTAAAGTCATAGCAACCCTACGGTATATCCACACAGGAAAGGAAATGCAAGAAAAGAATACAAAAATAAGAGAAGAAGGGTGTTTACCTCGCGCTTGAACGCGCGGGCCGACAGATGCTCGTCAGGATCCCTCAATAAAAGCGTGGCGTCTGGGTGATGCGTGGCAGTATACCTAGCCCTCTTCTTGCGTCCTGAACCACTCGCCATAACACTGTCAAAGAAAAGAGAGAATTCGAGCGTTAGATTCATGAAAATTTTGGAAAAACAGTGAAATAAACAAGTTTAATCAAGCTCTGATCTAGCAAAACTAACCTGTGAATGTCGTGGATCGATATAGAGGCAAAGAAAGAATGAGGGAAAAATTTCTCCAGAGAGATCTCGAGATGAAGAGAATGAGAGAATGAGAGAATGGGAAGAGAACCCCGGCGGTTTAAGCCACTGCCCTCAAACGCGGCACTCATTTTTCCGTGCGCGGCAGTCAGTTAACTGCCGCGCGGCACTCGCCGAGTGCCGCAACGGCACTCCGCGAGTGCCGCGCGGCAGTCACGGACTGCCGCGAAAAACCGCGTGTGCCGCGATTAAGGCGGTTCATAGATATTTACTTTCCCCCCAAAAATTCAAATCAAGTCCCATAAATTGAATTTGAGTCCCCAAAATTGCCCTCATTGCACTTTTGGCCCTCAGGGTCATTTCATAGGTACACTTTGACTACAAATTTTGGAGTTCCAAAATATTCGAGCCCGTGGGCCCCCCCATTTTTCTTGAAAATTGGAGATGTTTGAGCTCGTGGGCTCCCAATTTGTGAAAATTAAAATATTTGGGCCCTTTGGGTTCCCAATTTTGAAAATCGCAGTATTTGAGCCTGTGGGCCCAGATTTATATTCCCGGTTTTTTCGCAACAGACTTGCGATTAACCCTCCTTTTGAGAACATAACGGATTTATATTCCCAGTTATCGCAACGGATTTGCGATTAACCCCCGTTTGGAGAATATAACGGATTTATATTCCCGGTTCTCACAACGGACTTGCGTTAACCCTCCTTTGGAGAATATAACGGATTTATATTCCCGGTTCTCGCAACGGACTTGCGATTAACCCTCTTTTGGAGAATATAACGGATTTATATTCCCGGTTCTCGCAACGGACTTGCGATAACCCTCCTTTGGAGAATATAACGGATTTATATTCCCAGTTCTCGCAACGGACTTGCGATTAACCCTCGTTTGGAGAATATAACGGATTTAAATTCCCGGTTCTCGCAACGGACTTGCGATTAACCCTCTTTTGGAGAATATAACGGATTTATATTCCCGGTTCTCGCAACGGACTTGCGATTAACCCTCTTTCGGAGAATATAACGGATTTATATTCCCGGTTCTCGCAACGGACTTGCGATTAACCCTCTTTTGGAGAATATAACGGATTTATATTCCCGGTTCTCGCAACGGACTTGCGATTAACCCTCTTTTGGAGAATATAACGGATTTATATTCCCGGTTCTCGCAACGGATTTGCGTTAACCTTCGTGATCAAATCAAAAGCGCTCTCATGACTCCTATGACAGGTTCTCGCATAGATAATCTTCCCTGACTAACACGCCACGAAATGCGCGTCATACATAGGGAAAATGTGATAAGCATGACATTCACATAACCTGGTCAATTCAGAAAATACCATTGCATAGCACTTGCATCACGACAAGATAGGTGCATTCATCCGTGTGGTTACTTGTGCTTGCGTATGCTTGGGTCCTGCCCGAACTACGTCTTGGTCTGATTCCTGAGGGGATACGTAGGCAGCTCACCGTTGAGCGCGACCAACCTGAACCGTTTATGAAGCCGTTTCTGCAACGCATTTTGTTTTACCCAAATTCGACAGTCTGGTCAAAGGCCTGTCTTCACACAGGCTTCGACATTCGCTTGTGGCACGCGTTGCTCCACAAGCTCTGCCGAAGAGGGGCAAACTGTAGACACCCCAATTTTGACCGGACGTCGAATTTAGGAGAGTGTCACCTCCGTGTCCGATGATGACAATGACCGAAAAATTCGAAGTATTCCAAGCTCTTCAGAAAATTCTCCAAAACGCGATAAAATTTCACAGAAAGAGGGAAATACCAGGTATTTAGGAAAATTCTGATATAAAATACAACTTTTGGAAAAGATATTCAAAAATAATTTGTTTCAAAAAGAGAAAAGACCTAAAAGGGGAATTTTAGTCAGAAACGGCACACGGCAGGCTTCTGCGGCACTCGGTGACTGCCGCACGGCATTCACAGAGTGCCGGCACGGCACTCATCAAGTGCCGCTAAAGGTTTCTGACTGCCGTTACCTTTTAAAGTCTGTATTTTGCAGAGCAATACGTATGCGCATGCAGATAAGAACAAAAAACTGATAAAGTAAGACTGACAAAATTGCGGCAATCCATTAATTGTCGCGGCATTTGGTGAATGCCGCGCGGCAATCATTAAGTGCCGCAACGACATTTGATGAATGCCGCAGCGGCAGTCACGGACTGCCGCGTCAGTGTCTGGACTGCCGCGCTGGACAGCAGTCTGCATAATTTCAGAAAGTACACATTGTACCAACTAATGAGGGAATTACACCTATTTTTTACTCCGAAATTCACCAAAAATATCTGTTGATTTTGCCTATAAATGAAGAGGTATCTTCATGAAGAAAAAGAAGAGGAACCAAAAAAATAGGGAGACCAAGAAGAACACCAAGAGAGATATTGGGAGAGAGAGCATATACTTCCATTTCACCAACAATTTTTAGAGAAAACAAGTGTTCTAGAGAATTAGAGAGAAGAGCTTGGAATATCTTCAAAGAAAAGAAAACTTTGAGGATAATTTGGAGGTGATCCTCTAATCATAGATTATTAGCTTATCCTTTCTTCCCATCTCTAGTCTTAAAATCTTTCATTATTCTCTTTGTTCATCAAGTAAACTTAGGAGTTTTCTTTTGTTTCCATGTTATTTTTCTTCCACTCTCTTGTTTATTTTCTTCTCTTGAAGGTCTTGGAGATCTTCAATATCTCCTTTGATCTCTAGAGCATGATCTTTTGAACACCTATGTAGGCTTGTGCTTCACATAGGAAGTCAAAGTTTAATTAACACTTCACAAGAGGATCCAAGTCCACACTCATGATTTGGATCTTCTAAACTTGATGCCTTGAGGAATCCCTTCAATATTCCTTTAAGGCTTATGAGTCATGGTCATAACCCCCCTCCCCTTTCTCCAATAACCATTAAATGGTAGGAGAATGTAGTTTTGAGTCTAAACCCATCTCCATGGTTTAGATTCTACAACTTATAGATTTCATGAAGTCCATCCATATTTCATTTGAAATCCATGAAGGATAAAGGTTTGTAGTCTCCCATGGCCATCAAATGGTGGGAGAAGTGGTTTGGTTTAACTCAACTTCATGGTTTAATAGTTGGAGTTACCAAATAAAAGTTGAACTAGCAAAATAAAAACAGTGAATCCATAAACTGTTTTTGATCAAAGATTTTTAGTTCGAAATCTAACCGTTGAAATCAAGTGAAACCAACGGGAAAGTGTCAATAACACATTGTTCTACCACTGTAATTTTTGTCTTGAGGTGGTTTCATGTTTAGAATGGTTTGATCATGGTTTTTGTGAAGCAACAACAATCTGTCCATAATTTCAGAATAGTTTCAGAACAGCAACACTCTTTTGAAATAATTAAATCAGAGTTCTAACAAAGTTTCTATGACCCAAAATAATTTTTTCCAAGTAGATTAATGTGTTAGGAAGTCACCCTAAAAAGAACAAAGCAATTCTGATATTTTTACTATTTTTAATAAATCGTGCAAGAATTCTGGACAGGAGGTTGTAAGATGCTGAGTGATGTCTAGTGTTTTCCATATTCCCGGAGATCTAACCGTTGAAACTTCGATTTTCTTTTTGATTTGGAAACTAGACTCACAGAGGCATAACATATCCAAAAATCATTAAGATCCAACAGTCGAAAGTATTTTATTCCTATTTTTGAATGTCTGGTCTGCTCTCTGCAATTTTCAGAGCTTTATGACACCTTTGACCAACTTTGTTAGTAATGAGCCAAATGACTTCTCTATGACCTAAGGCTTAAACCATGTTTTAATAATGATTAGTTGAGCTTGAATTCAAAGTTTAAGAGTATCTCATAGTTTATCCTTGTCTATGTATATATTCATCCAAATGGTGTGACACTTGTAATTAGGACTTATTTGCTTTGAATTTAATTAGATTAGATAGATTTAAGCTAGAAACTTAGGATTGTTACTTCTAACATCATATTTTGCACATCATGCGAACTAACCCTTTGTTTTGTAGCGCTATTAAGGTACGATTTCTCAATCCCTCTCTAGTTTATTAAATTCATTGATTTTATTTGATTTTCGACTCCATGCGCGACACCGTAGATTAAGATTTGCCTTATGTGTATATATGGATTAGAGACTCTTTTCCCTAGGTTTTTTTTATTTTATCGCATGCATTGCACGTTTAATATTCGCAGCTGGATCCCGGATGAGTTCTCTTGTTCCCTATTGCATATCATATTGCTTGCTATTTGAATTACTTGGCTTATGAATGATATTTTGTCAATTGCAATTTTTCACCCCTTTGGACATGCTTTTGTGATGTATATATATATATATGTATTAATTGAGGGCATGCTTAGATTAATAAATTTGATTAAAAGGATGTTGAGTAGAGGCCTATCGTAAGATAGGATGAGAGAGGGTGTTTTAGTCCGAAGGGCTCCTTCCTCTCTCATTCCATAATCCCCGGACCTAGTTAATCTTTGGTTTCGCAAAAGATCAGTTTCCTTTTAAATGGTTTCTTAATTTTCCTTTTTAAAAATTAAGTGGCGACTCATTTGTTTTTGAAATTGAAATTTAGAAAAGACTTTAAGAAAAGCTGTGGGTAAGTCAACCTGCGATATCCACAGCTGCCATTGTTGAGATGCTTTTGTTATAGAAGCATTATTTCTGAAGTCAAAACTTGGATGACTCCATCTATTATTGGGATTGAAACGGTTTGGGGCATTTACAGTATGAACCTCCACAGGATTTGATTTTTGGTAAACAGGGTACATTTGGCAGTGTTGAGAGGTATGCCCCATCTGAAGACAACTTAAACAGGATTCTTTAGAAGCAAACTGAATAACAGGTTCTTTCTTTGCTTCTAATGCCTCCAACTTATGAGCCAGTTGCTCGTATTTTTTCATCAAACTATCCTCGGCTTTCAACTAATAATTACTTTTCTGACTTGAACTTGAACTTGTTCGAGGTCTTGTTACTTGAGTTTCCCATTTTGGTTCGCGCTCAGCTAGCCATTCAAAATGAGCTTCGGCTTGATCTGTATTCTTGCTCATGAAATCACCATCACTTGTGGTTTCTATGAGCTTCTTCGATTTCTGGTTAAGGCCGTCAAAGAAGAAACTTACTGTCCGCCACTTCTCAAAGCCATGATGTGGGCATAGTAATAAAAAATCTTTGAATCACTCCCATGTCTCAGCAAAAGTTTCTCCCTCTTTTTGATTGTATGTTTTGATTTGTCTCAATACATCAGTCGTTAACCAATTAGGGAAAAACCTTTGAGAAAATCATCATGAATAGCTGCCCAAGTCGAAATGGAGTTCGGCTTGAGTGACAATAACCATGACTTCGCTTTATCCTTCAAAGTGAAGGAAATTTTTTTTTATCGAATTATATTACTCGGGTAGGTTTAATCGGTGAAAGTGCCACAAACGTCTTCGAAGTCTCAAATGTGTCAGTATGCCTTCTTTTTTCCATCCATTAAAAGTGGGTAACAATTAAATCACTCAATTATGAAAATGGAATGTTCCTGGGTGTGGCGGGATGCGAATACATGAAGGTAGGGGTGTAAGGATATTTCAAAAAATCGAATCGACCGACTGCCACTGACCGACTACAAATACTTTGGTCGGTGATTATTAAGAGCAGTCGGTCTGGGGTTTTGAAAATAAATTTTTTGTATTTTCGGTTTGGTCTGCGATTTACACTTCTATTTTTCGTGAACCGACTGAGAATCGACCGAATAAACTACTTATAAACATTATAAAATATATATGGTATATATACTACATTTAACCTAAATGTGTAAATGAAGTAATGAACTAAAGCTACAGCCGCACAGCGCCTCTCAGGCTCTCCTCCATCCTCATTCCTAAGTTCACACTAAGGAGAGGAGGCAATTTGTATCGCCAGCCAGCACTTGTCGGTGTCGGATCTCGGGACCTCACTCTCTTCTCCGCCGGTGGTCTTCTCTAGTTCCGGTATCTCTCCCTCTCTCTCTCTCTCTCTCTCTCTCTCTCTCTCTCTCTCTCTCTCTCTCTCACTCTCGAGTCATAATCGGCCGGCGTCGGATCTGGGACCTCACCCCTAACACACACATTGTCATACATGCACAGGTACACACACTCACACACATCTCTAAATCCTTACCCCCATCTCTATTTTTCATCTTTCTCACATCACACACATACACACACACACACACAATCACAAACATCTCTAAGCCTAGATCTGTAGTGTAGATCCATGATCTTGTATGTTCTTCATTACCCCCATCTATTTTCTTTTTTCTAGTATGTTTTTCATTATGATTTACCCCCATCTATTTTCTTTTATTTTTTTTCTTTTTATTACAGTGTTACATGTCTCAGTGTCTCACTATCTCAGACTCTCATTTTTTTTTATTCTATTGAACTATTGATGATCTCTGACTCTTGAACTATTGATGAGAGTCTGAGATAGTAATTTCATGTTAAATATACATATATATATGTACTACATATTTTTTTTCCCCTAAGCTACAACTTGAAAACAAGTTTGTTCATGTTAAATATACATATATATGTACTACATATTTTTTTTTGCAAGTTCCTACTATTTTTTTACAATTTACTTTTGCAAGTCCATGTGACTATTTTTTAACAGATTAGTAAGATCCTATCATTTGTTAATGTTTTTGAACAATTGATGATCTCTAAGCTACAACTTGATTAATTTTTTCTATGCATGGTTTATTTTTAGATTTGCAAGTTCCTGGTACTTTTTCCCCTAAGCTACAACTTGAAAACAAGTAAGTTCCTGTTAAATATACATATATATATATATATATATTATTTTTTGCAAGTTCCTATTGTTTTTTTACAATTTACTTTTGCAAGTCCATGTGACTATTTTTTAACATATTAGTAAGATCCTGTTATTTATTAATCTTTTTGTTATTTTATTTTTTTGCTAATTTGATTCCTTTCGTTTTTTTTTTCCTTTTTCTAATTTGATTTGTAGATGGACGATAAACATTCTCCGATTGAGGTCGATGAGGGTCAAGCAAGGGAAACAACGCACAAGATGCAACGAGACTCCCTCCTCGTCCACCCAAGGTGAGTAAGAAAAATCGGGGAGTAAAAGGAGAAGGTCCTGGGTTTGAGATCATTTTACTGAAATTGAAAATGTAAATAATGATGTCGGACATACGGCGAAATGTAATTACTATGACACATCATATGCAAGTGACCCTAAAAAAAAATGGCACAACCTCTTTGTTCCATCATTTGGAAAACCAATGTACGAAATACACATTTCAGAAGGTAGAGAATGGTCAAACTACTTTGGGTTTCAAACCCAAAACGGAAGGAGACCCTACTAGCGGACTTGTGTCGGTTTCATTTAGTCCTGATAAATGTAGACAAGCTTTAGCCGAGATGTTGATCACTGATGAATTACCCTTTAGGTTTGTGGAAAATGAAGGATTTTGAAAATATACCTTTGTTACATGCCCAAAATGGATCAAAATCCCAAGTCGAGTGACCATTGCAAAAGATTGTTACAATGTTTTAAAAGAGAAAAAGTTGTTAAAAAATGCTCTAAAAGGGAAACGCATTTGTCTAACCACGAACACATGGACTTCTTTGCAAAATCTGAATTATGTGTCTAACTACTCATTTTATTGATAATTATTGGAAACTACACAAAAGAATTCTAAACTTTTGTATAGTTGAAAGTCACAAGGGGTTTGCACTCGGTAAGGCATTAGAGATGTGTTTGCTAGATTGGGGGATAGAAAAAGTTCTTACTCTCACAATTGATAATGCTAGTTCTAATAGTACTATGATTGATTTTCTAAAAAGGAAGACTAAGGATAGAAAGAGTACCATCTTACAACACGAGTTATTGGATATGAGATGTTGTGCTCATATCTTGAACCTTGTTGTTTGTGATGGGTTGAAGGAAATGGATGATTCTATTATGAGGGTGAGGAATGCGGTGAGGTATGTGAGGTCCTCTCCACAACAAATAAAGACATTTACGTTATGTGCAGAGAAGGAGAAAATTGCATACAAAGGCCAAGTTGTCTTAGATGTACCTACTAGGTGGAACTATACTTACATGATGTTGGATAGGGCCGAAAAATACCAACAAGCTTTTGAACGGTTGGATGAGGAAGATGGTAACTTTAAGGCTTTAATGGGAGAGGGAGAGGGCCCTCTCACCTATGAAGATTGGGACAAATGTAGGTTGTTTGTGAAATTTCTTAATTAAACTTTTTTATGATGCAACATTGTGGTTTTCGAGAACAAAACACATTACATATAATGCTTTCTTGATGGAATTGGTATTAATTCAAGAAACAATTGAAAGGGAGGTAAAAGGAGGGGATTTGTTCTTGAAACCTATGGCAAAAAGCATGAAATCAAAGTTTGCTAAGTATTGGGGAAATGATGTTAGTAGTATTAATCAATTGCTGTATGTTGCTATGGTTCTTGACCCTCGTTGGAAAATGAGGTATATCAAATTTTATTTTGGTTCATCGGATCCTTTGACAAAAGAAGTAGAGAACACATTAAATAGATTGTTTGAATTGTATGTTTCAAACGAGGGAGGAATGGATCAAAAGAGGAGTCAATCAATGGGAAAAGAGGGGTCAAATGGTGAGACTGAGTCTATGGATATGAGGGAACTAATGATGTTGGAATTTAAGAAACACTTGAAATCAGAGGATTCGGTGGAGAGCAAGTCTGAATTGGAAAGACCTAATGGAGAGTTGTGAAGAAGATATAAATGGGTTTGATGTGTTAGAATGGTGGAAGGTTAATTCAAGAAGATACTGTGTCCTTTCCTTAGTTGCATGACATGTGCTTGCAATTCCCGTGTCTACAGTGGCTTCTGAATCCGTATTTAGCACGGGAGGTCGTGTTCTTGATTCCTACCATAGTTCATTGTCTTCGAGTATGGTTGAGGCCCTCATTTGTGGTCAAGATTGGCTTCGTTCTTCATCCACGCCAATTACCCTTCAAGATGCTATGGAGGAAGTTGAAGAATATGAAAATTTTGAGTCGGGTATTTCTTTCTTTATATATTCACTTATTATATTTTTTTGTTACTTCCTATAACCATTGTCATGGTAATATTTTTGTTTTGTTTTTATTTTCCTAGAACTTATGGAGGAAGAAAATCCGTTGGAAGGTAACCCTACAACTATTGAAGATGTGGACGATTAATCCTACGTGAGTTCAATGTCTATTTGATTTTATTTATTAAAACTTATCCAAAAGAACATATTGCAGAACCTCTCTTTTTTTTCTTATCTTTATTCATTTTGTAGGGTCAAGATATCTTTTGGACAAGATGGATGTGTAATGTATTGGCTAAAGTTTGTTGGACTTTGGGACATTGGATCAAGTTTTATTTTGTGTGTTGTTGCCTTATTGGACTTGGACTTCTAAACTTTTAAATTTGTTTGACATTTAGTGTTAGTTGTACTTGGAAGTTTCATTTATGTGTTGTTGGACTTATGAACTTGGAAGTTTTATTTTGTGTGTTGGCTAAAGTTTGTTTGAATGGGTGGTGTTGAAGTTTAAGCTTGTTTGATATTCATTGTGTTTTTTTTAATTAACACTAAGTTTGTTAAAGTATAAGTGTTTGATATTTGAAGTTTAAAATAAGTTAATTGCGTTTTTAAGAATTTTATTGTTGGGTTGTAAATTTGTAAAGGCCCAAATTTTATTGTTAGATTTTACAGGCCTAATAATAGATGTTAAAAAAGGCCCACATAATCCAGAAAATTATATTAAAAATGGTCAATAGGCCCAAAGTAGCCCAAAAATAGATTGAGATTTGGGCCCAAAATTGGGCCCATTATAGAAGCCCAAAAACTGAGCAGTTACACCGAAACCGATCGTTTAAAAACCGGTCGGAGAAAACCGACCGATTCAGTAGTGAAATGAAAATGATTTTGGATTTTGGAAAACCAATTGTCTCGGTTCGGTTAGCTCTAAAGCCTAGAAAACCGACCGAACCGACCATTTACACCCCTACATGAAGGTGTGGTTGTGCGATTAGGAGCTAAAAGTTCACGCAAAGGGCGTTGACTGTCATCTATGAGGTTGGCCCTGTTTTCTCCTTGTTGACTTTCTGTGTCATCTATTGTATCGGAGATTGAAGGAGTAGAGATGGGATTAGTAGCACTATCGTCAGATTCATCAAATTAGTCTGTGATGAAAGCTTCAGTGGAGTCGAAGGACATAGAAGATCATAAACTCCACAGTTTACGTTTAGAAGAATAGAAAGGAAAAGAAAGATAGAAATGGGGTACGAAAGGATCGGATCAATCTAAAAATTATGGCCTTCGTTACTGTCCCCGGCAACGGTGCCAAAAACTTGACATGACTTAAAATGTGTGTTCTCCTAAGAGTACATCCAAGTATAGACGATCGTGTCGAGTAAGAACCGGTAAGACGGGTCGTATCCCAAGGGATGGGGTTAGGGACAGAAAAATTCTAGATTGAGACATAAAGAAAATAAAAATATGATTTCTGACACGACTAAAAAGTTGTGCGCTCTTGTGCAACACCCAAGTGTAGGTGATCGTGCAAGTAATACTGGATAAGTCCAGGTCGATCCTACAGGGAAGGAATATGAAGAATATATACTAAGTTAAAACCTAAAGAAAAAGAAAAGATGAATATAAGAGTGGAGGTTTTAACGAATCTTAATTAATTAAATTAAACTAAATAACAAACAAATACATAAAGAGACATTACTAATTAAACAGATAAATTGAAGGTGTTGGAAACACGTGAATCTACATTGATCCTAACCATCTACCATGCACATTCATTAACGTTCTAAGGAGCTCATTCTTTGCAGCATTCCGTATGTTTCAAAAGACAAAGAATCCATAACCCTTTCATGACCGGGACCATATCATCACAAGTGATTTAAAATACTTAGAAGATGGTTTAAAACAATGGTTAATACTTACACTCTAAATGGTATTAGCATTCAAAGTGGTTTTCAAAAGTCATTGAAGAAAATAGCCTTAAGGCTTAAAGGTCTAAAAACTATTGTGACAAACTGAGCTTATAGGGACAATTTGATGACAGATTTCTAAGACAGAAAGTCTTGGAATACATAAAAGAATCATCTCAAGAATCAACAGGTTCAATTGATCGAAACGCTCTAGATCGATCGGACATCATCATCCTTCAATCGATCGAAATGTCTTCGATCGCTTGACTATGACTCTAGTTCGATTGATCGAAATATCTTCGATCGATCGAACTCAAGGTTTCTAAAGAGTGCATGGCAGAGGTTGGGAATCAATGATTCATCTCATATTCCCAACGTCTACATTACAGAAACATGATTAAACAAGTGTAGAAATAGCAAATTAAAGCAATCATAGCATCTAAACTAATAAATAATCAAATAAAGAAAAAGGAGAAGAAAAACCTATAAATAATCTGTAATAAACTTGTAATAAACTAGAGTCTTCAATAATCTTGAGTAAAATAATAAAAAAGATGAAGAAGAACATGAATCTAACCTAATCTACTCCTAATCTAACCCTAAAACTACTATTTTTTGCGTTCTGGAGCGTCCTCCTTCTGTCTGGTATCAAAACGACTGATTTATAGGGTTCCTATAGAGTTTACACAACTTTTGGGGGAAAATAAAGTTCAATCGATCGAGCTTAGTTCGATCAATCAAACTCTTAGTCGATTGAACTCTCTTCAAGCCCTTGAACTTCTCTGATTTTGACAGCTTTGCGCATCGATGGGAGAATGTCCATATCTTTTTACTCGGACCTCGGAAATCTTCCAAATCTGAAGAATTCATTGTCAAAAAATGGCATTTTCTCAGCTGCTTCTGTTGTTCTCTCCACCAGAATCACTTTTCTTTAGCTTCACTTCATTGATTTACATTCTAATACCTATAAAACAATGCATAAATATATGTTTTAGCATTAATACAATGAAAAGAACATTGTTATTAGAATGCACCTAAATATAGGGACTTTGGGGGGTAAAAGTATGCATAAAGAACCATGTAATATGCTATGAATATGCACTTTTCACCTTTAATCACACCCCCCCAACTAGCTCGTTGCTAGTCCCTAGCAATGAAGTGAACTACAACAATAGTATTTAAACTCTAAGAATTGAAAACAAAAGAAAGTAAAAATTCTAACTCACTTTTGCAGGAATCGCGATTGCATTTGGCGTATACAACAAGCCTTTAAACCCCTAGGTTCCCTTTAGTGGACGAGTGTTGTCTCGTGAGGGTTTGCAGTGAAGCTACCCACAAAATTCATATTTATGGTAATGGTTCTCATTTAAATATTTTCAAAAAAAATTTCCTCTCATTTAGCAATATTGTTAAGCTCAACAATCTAATGAAATTCTCTAGTATGCCATAGCCATGCAACACACACATTATAGTCAATCTACTATCAAAGTCATTAGAATATTCCATACCTATTAATCTTCAAGTGCGTGTGTGAATGGACAAAAAAATACAAAACATTAATTTAAAAGCTTGCATAACCTAAGACACTATCAAGACGTTCATTTTGACTCAACTCTCACCAGGATTACACTCTCATGATGAAATCACTCCGAATTAGGGGTAATAATTATCAATCATGATATGGAAGCTATAAAGAGTAGATGTAAATGGAAACTAATGCTTCTCATATCTAAATAGAAAAACGGATATTTTAGTGGATAAAGTCTCATGAAAGGATACGTTTCACTAGAAGAGCGAGATACTGTGGAGAACTCTCTCATTACCTTAACTTCAAAACCAATTTACTTAAAATCATTATTATTTTAAAAAAGAGGTATTCGATTAAGAAGAAAGAAGCTCGTGATATTCAACTGGGTTAAAGGACGTGATTGGAATATCTACTATAACTTTTCAAATTTCCCACATCTGCAATCTCTCTCTTCTTCTTTTTTTCCACACTCTTCTTTTTATTTTATTTTATTTTTTGTAACAACTATTGGCCATTTTTTTCTTTTTATTTTCATGCTTTTCTTTTTTCTTTTTACTTTTTTTTTCTTTGCCAACTTTCCCTTATTCACACAACCAAACTTCTTGTCAAGATAACACATCCCAATCACTCCTAGGTAGAGAAAAGAAGCTCAAACTTGTATTTTGGAGTTAGAGAAAGATTTTAGGATTGTAACGACAAGGCGATTATGATAAGGCTCAAGAGGTGAAGTAAAGGAATATCATAAAGGTAGGCCAAGGCTGTATTATGCATGTATGGTCAAAAGATGGCATAAAGCATCTTCTAAGCTAATAGGATTATTCATTTCAGTAAATTAGAGAGCTCTAGATTTGGTAAATCCTGAACGTTCTCTTCCAATGATCAGTTAAAATGGAAAAAACTAAGACTTTCAATGAATTAATACGCTTTTCAAAAAGTAAGAGTAGTTTTATAAAACCCACAAGAAAAAAGAATGGATCAAAAGCTTACTTGTGTTATTAGTCTCTACTACAGTCTCTCAAGACACCTAAGCTATGCTTACTAATCCATTTTATCTAAGTACAAGGTTGTCACAATGTGCTCAAAGTTGTTTGAAGATTAAAAGGGATAAAACATACTATAACTAAGATAGTAATTAAACTATCATAGTGCATCACATAGTAATAACATAAAGAAAATAACACTAATGCATCATAACTAACTACATTAACTAAGAGAGAAATACAAGAACCATTTTGTTATCTTTAAAAAAAATTAAAAATTTGACAATTTTAATTTACTGAGTCATGTTGATAAGCATGTATATTGACATTAAAGCATAAAAAGAAAGAAACGAGGCATGCAATGATTCACTCCCCCAACTAAAACTAAACATTGTTCTCAATGTTCTAAACTAAGCACATAGACAAATAAAGTAAAGCGAGATAAGGAAGGATGTTACCTCGAGGCATTAATATCCAATTTTTTAAAAAGTTATCTGTAACATCAGTAGTAGCAATAAGGAAAAATAGAGAATGTAATACAACTACTCAGTAAATAAATTCGGTTAATCAAGATATTTATCATAAAGTAATAACCGAAATTTTTAAGGATCTTCCCAGTGAAATAATTTAACAGTGAGAAGACTTTTGGGATCCTTATAAAAATGTAACTCCCCCCCAACTAATGTCAGGCTTAAGGTCAGAGGAGATGATGCAAAACCTATGGCCTCTAAATTTGTTATGGACAATTATAAGAGGTATACCACACTTTTTAGGAATTATATGCAAAAAATGATCTTTGGTGTTGGTAGTTCCTATAATAGCCTCTATTTTAATATAAGGAGGTGGCCACGGTTTAATGAAAGGGGTAGTGTCTAAGTAATGTTCTAATAAAGTTTCACTACCCTCCTCTTGCTCTAGAACAGAATCTATGGAAATATGATCATAGGAATTTAATTTCTGTTCTATGCACATGGTTTTGGACTGGACTATCTATTTGGGTCTCTATGTCATTATCAGTCCAGAAGGTTAAGCAGTCTAGAAGATTATTAGTTTCTTGTTGAAGTTTAAGATCATCTAATGTGGGCCAAATATTTTTCAAGTCCTCTCTCACAGAATTGTGAATTTAAAATTTTGTGAAGTACATGTGCTAGGATCCTTACCATCCTTTTCGACAACACAATCTTTTTGTTCAATATTAGGGTACACATGATTTTCAAGCTCGGGATGAGAGCTTTGATTGATAGAGAGGATAGGTGATGGGCAACTTGGTGACACCACCTCTTTGGCCGCTAGAGGTAAGGGTTCATGAATATAACAAGAATCTAAATCAAATTTAGAATTTTTAATAATGTCCTCCCTAGGGTCACTATCAAAGTTAGGGACAGAGTCAACAGGGGACTCTTCCTTTCCTACTTGCGTACAGTCACCTAAACTCTCATTATCTTTTAAATCCTCATTCTCATCCTTGTAACTCTCCCCACTATGTTTGTTGTCTATTGAGCTACTTTGGATAAAGAGATTGTGCAATTTTATCCAGGCAGTGAAGGAGTTTATGTCTGGGGTAGTATATTGAGGAGAAGATGGTTCTACAACTTCATGCTCAATAGTATGGTTTCGGAATTCTTGTTGGGTTATCACTTTCTCGAGTGAGTTGTTAACCTCATTCGGTATAAACCCATCATTGCCCTCTAATTCCATTCCATTATTAGTGTCTTGAAATCAGGTTGTAGTGTTAAAGGACTAGTGTAGTCTTCTATAGGTTGGCTAGCATATGTTTGTTGATATCTAGTTTCTAATTTATCAAGTGCACTATCTAGCTTTTTTATTTCACTAAGCACCAATTCTAACATACTATTATCCTCAAGTGCACTATTCTGCTCATATGAATTACATGGAGTTTTGCCCCATTGTGGTTGGTAATAGTCCCCTTCCCATTGTGTTTGTGTGCAAGACTCCCCAGAAGGAAAGTCTTGGTGCGTTTGGTAATCGTGGGAACTACTACTATATCCTACATTATTATTTTGGTTATATCCCCAATGCGGTTGATAGAACTCTTTATGTGGATGTCACGCCCCGGAGTAGCCAAAAATAGGGAAAATTTAAAATTTCCTTTTTGGACCCATAGGGAATGACGAGTTACAAATCCGTCTTGTCTTCTAACACTATAAACAACATAAAAGGAAAGGGGAGAAAGCTAATGGTAACTTAAAACTTTAATCTGAACAATTTAAACAATTACAAATCACAGGTCCCAGTACTAATACAATAGACTATTACAAATCCACGATGCTGGCGGCTATCTTTGGTCTTCCATCTAGCTCTACACTTCCAGTGTTCCTTAGCATCTTACTCTCAAGACTGAATTGTTCTTTGTCCAATCTGCAAGGAAATCTGGACATGGGATTGTCCAGGCGTAATATGCCGTCAGCTTTACAACAAAGCTGAGTGGGCATTCATAACCATATTCACCACCAATATACATACACTAACCACTCATCTCACGTTATTATTTTGCATCTTAGGATGCGGTTAGTCCATTATCGATTGACGTCACTCACACGGACATAGCAAAGGTATCAAATGACATATGATGCAATTACTAAACATCTATCGTTAACCAAATAACAGGATCAATATATAATTCATATTCATGTTTGTCTGGTTCTCGAAATCATAACAATATATTCGTACTAATCAATTCATCATTTCCATTTTGCTCGTGCATGTAAATGCGTACTCAATGAACCCCAAACCCAAACTCTGGAATATAAAATCCCATAACCAATGTAACTCAATAACATCGGGTTATACAACCCACATCGACCACTTACTCTGAACTTACTTTCACAATACAAACCATGCTTCCACTGCGAACTCTGATACTTGTTTCATACTTAACATCGTCGCCTTACGGCCTTATAGTAACATCGTCACCTTACGGCCTCATAGTAACATCGTCGCCTTGCGGCCTCATAATCCAAATAGCACGATTGCGGAATTGGCTCGATCGTCTATACCCTCGCTGGTTGGTGAATCACTACCCAACGAGTTGCACGTCAGAATACTAACTGCGAAACGGCAAGCATGACGGCAAAGGCACGCATCATGTGTACTATCACTAGAATCCCACCGTAGAGGACGGTACATTAGTAACTGACTAGTGCATGATATAAAGCACGACAGCAATCCATACAACGTGTGTACTATCCCCGGCAAAACCCCTCGGACGACTAGTACATTAGAGCACTAAATGCTAAGCAGTACGATGGTAAACCCAGACGCATGTACCATCTCCGGCATTTACACGGACGACTGGCACAATAGCAGCTCTAACTGTTCTCTTAATATTACAATCACAATATTCTGTATCTCAATCATACTGTCCCATTATCACGTATCTTTATCAACTCGTAAGGTTTCCAAATCATAACAACCCTGACTCACGATACAAGAATCTCAATCATATCAACTCACACTTCCCAAGACTCCCAATTACTTCAACTCACAACCTCACTTGGCCGGAGTCACTGTCTGACATTGACTGCATCTACTGGCACCATGATGTGACATTTCAGTTACATGATTCTCGATGACACAATTACATTAGGCAAGACATATAGATAAAACTTCTTTTAACATGCTCTTTATTCTCATTTGCACATTTAGGCATGATTATCAAATCAATAATAACGACGTGCTCATATAATCAACATTGGTATATAAAACATTCAAGCTAACGTTCCATAATCAATTATCCATCACAGCATAAACATGGCTAAACATTCCTCACATATAGTTCTTTTCTTTTACTCCTTATCAATATATTATAGTAATATCTAACATGCTTGTCACATAGTAATCAATTCCATAACAGATATATATAACGTAAACATCTACGCACATCGAATAACCATCATAAGTACGGTACATACATACAAATACTCTAGCAGTCATTATGTATATTGAGAGTGAGGTTAGAAACACTCACCTGGATGTCTTGAAAAGCTTATGACTCTCCGAACAGCGGATAAGTCAGAGTCCTACAACGTATAATAGAATAACGGTGATGAAATGTATGTGTTAATAATAGGGGTATAATGGTAATTTTACCAAATGAGGATATAAACCTCAAGGTAGTGATCTACGTGTTATTCAAAGTCCAACGTCATTGACTAGACTCAAATCGGAGTCCGTCGCATAAAAGGCTGGGTTTTCTATACCAGTTTGGGCCATAGAGATAAGCTGTATTTTCGACCGCGTTGAAAGGTTTCCAAATTCAAGGGAATATTTTTAGGCAATATTCTAAGGCTCTAGAAACTGACCACGTATTTTTCTGAGCTAAAATTTATTTACTATGAATTTTCGAAGATAATTCAATATAGAAAATATGACCGACGGACGACGGTGTACCTGATTACATAAATATATCTAAGGTTGACAAAAAGTCCCTAAAACACTTTTATTATATATTAGACCTTAAAATAGGCTAGTGATATTTTTCTCATAATTATCGGGACTCGTTTGATAATTAAAATATTTAAAAGATAACAAACGGGACCCCTTTAATAAAATATTAAAGTTTGGTTTTGTAAATAAATAATTTATAACACAAGGTTATTAGGCATCGGGATAAACAATATAATTTTCTACATATTTAAAATGGTCATTAGGTATTTAATACCTAATTATTATTATTTAAAACTAACACTTATTATTTATTTAAACTAAATAAATAATTAGTACAATTAATAATCTATAATTTCATAATATAATATTATATTCTGGAATATTAAAAAAAGAAAAAAAAAACTAATTAACCATCCTATAAGACCATTTTAAAATATTTAATAACTATACATATCTTTTGTTTTAAATTAAGCAAATCATTATTATTATTTAAAACTAAATAAATAATAATTATAATATGTAATATTAAATTTCAGAATAATATTTCAGCATTTATAACATATGCTAGGAACACCATTAAAACTATCCTTCCATAGTTTAAACTTTAAAACAATTAACAAATGGAATAATAATTTAATTAATTAAAATCTAATAATTAAGGCTCTGTTTCTCAAGCAAGGTTACTAACACAAATAAGCTGGTACAAAATCAGATTACCCAAACAGTCCTTCAGTCCCAAGCCTAAGTTTATTGTTCCCAAAAAATGCATGTACTGTAACTGTGTGTATGTATACATTTAATACTATTATTAAACTAATTAAAATACAACTAATAACTAACTTGTACAGTACACTAAAACTACGTAATGCAGAGTAGAAAATCCCATCCAAGACCTTCCTCGTCCAATTGATCGGGCATATATATATCATACGTATATATATATATATACATTTAGTATGCAGAAATTCAAAGGGTCATAACTCCTTCATTTTTTAATGAAAATACGCAAACTTTATGTCAAAATCGAGCGCCTCGACGAGCCAGATCTAACGGTATAGGTCTTTAAGGCTAACTCTTAACGGTCTATCCGTACAGGGGCAAAAACAGTCACGAGCAAAAGAGAATAATCGAACCGTAGGCCGTCCAAACGCGACTTAATCTTCGAGCCATTCATCGAGGGTGTTAAGGGAGTCGTTAGGGTCATTTTGGCATTGGGTTTGTGTGTTTTGGTGACGGTCGAAAAATCGAGCTCGCCAGAGCTTTAATGGTGGTCCGGCCATTGTTTGGCTCTCGGGTCTATTTTGGGGGCTGCGCGAGGGTGAGTGTGAGTCTATGTGTGGGTCTGTGTATGTACAGAATATAGAAGGGGGTGTGAGACGTTACCTTCCTCAGTTCCGGTCCGTCTCGGGTCTCTCGCGGCTCTCTCTCTCTCTCTAGCTTGATCCGGCTCCTCTTTCTCCCATGCGTCTCCTTCTTTCTCTGTGTTGTTGTGTGGTGTATGTAGTGTGTGCTGGGATGAGGGGCAGAGATAGGGAGGAGGTGGTGGCAGTGGGTGAGGGTGAGGGTGGCCGGAGTTGGGTCTTCTTCTTTCTCTCTCTACTCTCGGGTCTCTCTCTCTACTCTCTAATCTGTCTATGTATATATATATATATTAACACATACACATGCACAATATATATAATATTCAGAGTATACATATATTACATGTAATATAATACATAACACATAATACATACACATACATGATATACATATTGGTGAGTGTGTGGCGTGCTTGGCGGTGGCAGTGGCGTGTGATGTTGATGAGGGTGATTGGGTGGCAGGAAGCGTGATGGGTGGAGGTTGACAGTTCGGGGGCGTGGGGTGGCAGTGGTGTATGTTTTATACAAGTGTAACGTGTGTGTGGTATATCCTGTGGTCCAAGAGGGGGTGACGTGTGTGTGGGGTGCAGAAAATGGTGTGTGTGAGTGTGCTGAATATGTGCATGTGGCATAAGTATGTGTGGGAGGGGAGAATCTTGACAAGTGTCACACATGAGGGTAGATGTGTGCCAAGTGTGATGTGGTGGGTTCATGCGTGCTTGCCATGGCCGCATGGCTACCACGTGGTAGTGGTGGGCCCTCGTCTCAATTTACGTGTAATACAGTCTTAATCCTACACAGATTTTACGGGTTCACGTGAATGTCAGCCCGGGTATAATTACAGCCCGAGTCTAATATGACTGGGTCTTAAACGAAAATGTCAACAGTCTGAATACTAACTTAATGTCTGGGGTTTAAAATAAAAATGTTAATACTATATATTATAATTATAGTCGGAAACTAATACGACATCGGGTTCGGATATTATAGTATATAATTTACAATTATAAATTATAAATGACAATTAATATTAAAATACAATATATTGATATGCGAGGGGTCGGGTTTATATAATCTAAAATTGAGCGACAAATAAAATATCATATATTTTATAGTTATAATTTAAATGCGATAGCAAATATGGAATAATATATCCTACTGTTATAAATTTGAAATGACAAATAATATTAAATCATAATATGTTAATATACGGGATTGGGTTTATAAATTTCTACAATTAAGCGACAACGAAATATATATATATATATAATAACGCATAATTAAAATTCTAAATGATAATGAACATATATATATATTATAATTTACAATTAAGTGACAATGAAGATATAGTAATCTATAATTATAAAACTTACGGTAATGAACTACAAATCATACTATGTAGTTATAACATTATGCGACGACCATATATATTAAAAATAAAATATTAACATACAAGGGCTGGCTTAGAAAATTAGGAAATTACATTAATGAAAGGGGTACGAATTTTACGGGTACTACAATCTACCCAACTTACAAGAGATTTCGTCCCCGAAATCTAGTAACGGCTAGTCCTACCCAACTTACAAGAGTTCTGACCTTATATCAGATTCTAAGGTTGCGAAGCCTCTATAGATACTGCTAGTTAAATCTATTATTCTTAGTACTACTACAAACGGTCACCGTCCTTGTGAGGAAACAGAAGCGTCGGGATCACACAGTTGAGATGCTGAAGTGTTGTACTTTCTGTCCTTGGTGTCGTTTTGTTTAATTCGTTTTGGTTGATTGTTTGCTTGCTCGGCGGTTCCGTTTTGACTTCTTCTGAGTGATGTTACTCATTTCTTGTCTCAGACAATTCTTGTGGATGTGATCTGTTCCACCGCACTTGTAACATTGTGATCCATATCCTCCAATTTGTTTCGGTGCTGGGCATTCGTTGAAGTGATGTTTGCGATCTCCGCAGTTAAAACAACGTTGGCGAGTTTTGCGTTGAACCAATGCCACTATTATGTCGGCTTTCCTTTCACCATCCTCAGGTCCTTTGTGCTTACGGTGATTATTCTCTGGCCTCTTTCTCAGATTTGCTTGGAGAAATTTGTCACTCTTTGAAAATTCTCGATTAGGGTTTTGCTTCTGTCCTTGGTTGAATCTCCGCAGGGGTGATCGGTTCTCGAATCGTCCTTGTTCTAGATTGATAATTTCTTCAAAACCGTTTGCCATTCCTACCAAGGCTTTGAATGGTTGGTTCAGATGACCAAGAGTTGATCGTTGAAGTTGTGGGGAAAGTCCTAGGTGGTACTTTCGATTTTTCTTCTCTGGAGTGTCGATCATGTGGTATACGAATCGGGATAGTCGTTCGAATTGTACAGTGTACTCTCTCACAGTCTGGTGTCCTTGGACCAGCTCAATGAATTTCTTCTCCTTTTTGTTCCTCTCAGTCTGGGGAAAGTAGTTTTCTAGGAATAATTCTTTAAATTCTGTCCAAGTCATTCTTCAGATGGCTTCTTCTCCAAGGGTCGCTTTCTCTGATTCCCACCAATCGGCTGCTGCGAATGTCAGCTGGAAAACGGCTAAGCGTCTTTTCTCGTCATCACTGCAATCGATCGTTTCGAATATTAAATCCATTTGGCGAATCCATTGTTCGGCTTGCCATGCTTCCTCTAATCCGTTAAAGGTTTCTGGTTGGAGAGAACGAAATCCTTTTAGCAATTTGATTCCTGTTTGACGTACCGGTGCTTCATTGCCATTGTTTTGATTATTTCCGTTGTTATTGTTGTTGAGGTTGTTGCTGACGTGCTCTAACCTTCGAAGAAATGCTCCAAATACACCGGTAGGGTCCATTTCGGGAGGTATTGGGTCAGTAGATCCACTTGCTCCGTATTGGATTGCTCGAGTTGATCTGACCATGGTGTTCGTAGGGGGTGTTCAAGGTTCCCTACATATGAATCAGTGTCTAATTGGTTAATCACATCCTATCTTATTCTTAAGCAAATGCATAGCACATAGCAAATGCAAGGTAATCATATCAATACCATGAAATCTTAATCTATAAGGGTTGTTCAATGCATAAGGTCCACTAATGTATATCTAATTCTAGGACTAAGGTTATGAGATGTCACGTCTATTACGCAACTCAAAGGTCAAGTTGGTCCTACTCTTACTCTCCTTCTAGACTCTAGGCCATGCTGACTGTTCCGAGTTCCATCTCAGGAAGTTCGTCAGTACCTTAACTTCTGGTTGATGTGATAAGTTGCTTCAACTAATCCACCTAGGTTGACTATATACGTATACTAATCGTCTACCGTCTAACAGTCAATCTTATGTACTCGTGAATCAGAAATATATAAGGAGGAGCATACGGTTGGCAGATAATACAAGGATAAGTAGATATCTATTTTGAAAGTCAAAGATAGGTTGAAATAGGTTTTTTTTTTTATTATTATTAATAAGAAAGATATAATATAAGAGGGGTTCTAATGCAACTTCTACTAGAATCTAAACACATACACCTGCCCCAATGTGGGGCTACACAATACTAATCAAAAGATAAGACTAAGGCTTTAAGTCTTCTAGTTGTGGTGTTCCTTCTGAACTCATGATCTCTTCTAGGGGTCTATGACATCCATCGTTCGTTATCCCGGCCTATTGGCCAATTTGGATTTTCCCATTTCTGTTAGATCTTCCTCAGCTCAATCTATCTCTATTTCTCCATCATCCGAACTTTCTATTGGGTTGGCGGGGATTATAAAAGGTACTATCTCGGTCTGTGATTCTCCCTGATCAACTATCGTAAGGTTATCAAATGTGCGAGATATCTCGTCCACCTCTATTGACATCGCACGCGGTACTACTACTCTACGATATGCAATCTCATGAACATGTCTCTCATGGGAGAAACATTGCATTAACGTTCTTATCTTCATAAGGGCACTGTGCCTAATGGTGGCACCAACAAGGGCTGGACCTCGGGAAGTAACCTCCCTGTCCATGGTGGTCCTGTGCTCTCCATCTTCAGTGTTATGCTCGCTTTGGTACACTATGTTATCCTCCTTAAAGTAAAACTATCTTAGTATCGATTGCTATTTCTTGAACATCTCACGGTTCTTATCTTAAGAGTGTTGGACAGATGGTGAACTTCTAAACCTAGGCTCTGATACCAAAAATCCTGTCACGCCCCGGAGTAGCCAAAAATAGGGAAAATTTAAAATTTCCTTTTTGGACCCATAGGGAATGACGAGTTACAAAGCCGTCTTGTCCTCTAACACTATAAACAACATAAAAGGAAAGGGGAGAAAGCTAATCGTAACTTAAAACTTTAATCTGAACAATTTAAACAATTACAAATCACAGGTCACAGTACTAATACAACAGACTATTACAAATCCACGATGCTGGCGGCTATCTTTGGTCTTCCATCTAGCTCTACACTTCCAGTGTTCCTTAACATCTTACTCTCAAGGCTGAATTATTCTTTGACCAACCTGCAAGGAAATCTGGACATGGGATTGTCCAGGCGTAATATGCCGTCAGCTTTACAACAAAGCTGAGTGGGTATTCATAACCATATTCACCACCAATATACATACACTAACCACTCATCTCACGTTATTATTTTGCATCTTAGGATGCGGTTAGTCCATTATCGATTGACGTCACTCACACGGACATAGCAAAGGTATCAAATGACATATGATGCAATTACTAAACATCTATCGTTAACCAAATAACAGGATCAATATATAATTCATATTCATGTTTGTCTGGTTCTCGAAATCATAACAATATATTCGTACTAATCAATTCATCATTTCCATTTTGCTCGTGCATGTAAATGCGTACTCAATGAACCCCAAACCCAAACTCTGGAATATAAAATCACATAACCAATGTAACTCAATAACATCGGGTTATACAACCCACATCGACCACTTACTCTGAACTTACTTTCACAATACAAACCATGCTTCCACTGCGAACTCTGATACTTGTTTCATACTTAACATCGTCGCCTTACGGCCTTATAGTAACATCGTCACCTTACGGCCTCATAGTAACATCGTCGCCTTGCGGCCTCATAATCCAAATAGCACGATTGCGGAATTGGCTCGATCGTCTATACCCTCGCTGGTTGGTGAATCACTACCCAACGAGTTGCACGTCAGAATACTAACTGCGAAACGGCAAGCATGACGGCAAAGGCACGCATCATGTGTACTATCACTAGAATCCCACCGTAGAGGACGGTACATTAGTAACAGACTAGTGCATGATATAAAGCACGACAGCAATCCATACAACGTGTGTACTATCCCCGGCAAAACCCCTCGGACGACTAGTACATTAGAGCACTAAATGCTAAGCAGTACGATGGTAAACCCAGACGCATGTACCATCTCCGGCATTTACACGGACGACTGGCACAATAGCAGCTCTAACTGTTCTCTTAATATTACAATCACAATATTCTGTATCTCAATCATACTGTCCCATTATCACGTATCTTTATCAACTCGTAAGGTTTCCAAATCATAACAACCCTGACTCACGATACAAGAATCTCAATCATATCAACTCACACTTCCCAAGACTCCCAATTACTTCAACTCACAACCTCACTTGGCCGGAGTCACTATCTGACATTGACTGCATCTACTGGCATCATGATGTGACATTTCAGTTACATGATTCTCGATGACACAATTACATTAGGCAAGACATATAGATAAAACTTCTTTTAACATGCTCTTTATTCTCATTTGCACATTTAGGCATGATTATCAAATCAATAATAACAACGTGCTCATATAATCAACATTGGTATATAAAACATTCAAGCTAACGTTCCATAATCAATTATCCATCACAACATAAACATGGCTAAACATTCCTCACATATAGTTCTATTCTTTTACTCCTTATCAATATATTATAGTAATATCTAACATGCTTGTCACATAGTAATCAATTCCATAACAGATATATATAACGTAAACATCTACGCACATCGAATAACCATCATAAGTACGGTACATACATACAAATACTCTAGCAGTCATTATGTATATTGAGAGTGAGGTTAGAAACACTCACCTGGATGTCTTGAAAAGCTTATGACTCTCCGAACAGCGGATAAGTCAGAGTTCTACAACGTATAATAGAATAACGGTGATGGAACGTATGTGCTAATAATAGGGGTATAATGGTAATTTTACCAAATGAGGATATAAACCTCAAGGTAGTGATCTACGTGTTATTCTAAGTCCAACGTCATTGACTAGACTCAAATCGGAGTCCGTCGCATAAAAGGCTGGGTTTTCTATACCAGTTTGGGCCCTAGAGATAAGCTGTATTTTCGACCGCGTTGAAAGGTTTCCAAATTCAAGGGAATATTTTTAGGCAATATTCTAAGGCTCTAGAAACAGACCACGTATTTTTCTGAGCTAAAATTTATTTACTATGAATTTTCGAAGATAATTCAATATAGAAAATATGACCGACGGACGACGGTGTACCTGATTACATAAATATATCTAAGGTTGACAAAAAGTCCCCAAAAACGCTTTTACTATATACTAGACCTTAAAATAGGCTAGTGATATTTTTCTCATAATTTTCGGGACTCGTTTGATAATTAAAATATTTAAAAGATAACAAACGGGACCCCTTTAATAAAATATTAAAGTTTGGATTTTGTAAATAAATAATTTATAACACAAGGTTATTAGGCATCGGGATACACAATATAATTTTCTACATATTTAAAATGGTCATTAGGTATTTAATACCTAATTATTATTATTTAAAACTAACACTTATTATTTATTTAAACTAAATAAATAATTAGTACAATTAATAATCTATAATTTCATAATATAATATTATATTCTGGAATATTAAAAAAAGAAAAAAAAAACTAATTAACCATCCTATAAGACCATTTTAAAATATTTAATAACTATACATATCTTTTGTTTTAAATTAAGCAAATCATTATTATTTATTTAAAACTAAATAAATAATAATTATAATATGTAATATTAAATTTCAGAATAATATTTCAGCATTTATAACATATGCTAGGAACACCATTAAAACTATCCTTCCATAGTTTGAACTTTAAAACAATTAACAAATGGAATAATAATTTAATTAATTAAAATCTAATAATTAAGGCTCTGTTTGACAAGCAAGGTTACTAACACAAATAAGCTGGTACAAAATCAGATTACCCAAACAGTCCTTCAGTCCCAAGCCTAAGTTTATTGTTCCCAAAAAATGCATGTACTGTAACTGTGTGTATGTATACATTTAATACTATTATTAAACTAATTAAAATACAACTAATAACTAACTTGTACAGTACACTAAAACTACGTAATGCAGAGTAGAAAATCCCATCCAAGACCTTCCTCGTCCAATTGATCGGGCATATATATATCATGCGTATATATATATACATTTAGTATGCAGAAATTCAAAGGGTCATAACTCCTTCATTTTTTAATGAAAATACGCAAACTTTATGTCAAAATCGAGCGCCTCGACGAGCCAGATCTAACGGTATAGGTCTTTAAGGCTAACTCTTAACGGTCTGTCCGTACGGGGGCAAAAAACAGCCATGACCAAAAGAGAATAATCGAACCGTAGGCCGTCCAAACGTGACTTAATCTTCGGGCCATTCATCGAGGGTGTTAAGGGAGTCGTTAGGGTCATTTTGGCATTGGGTTTGTGTGTTTTGGTGACTGTCAAAAAACCGAGCTCGCCAGAGCTTTAATGGTGGTCCGGCCATTGTTTGGCTCTCGGGTCTATTTTGGGGGCTGCGTGAGGGTGAGTGTGAGTCTATGTGTGGGTCTGTGTATGTACACAATATAGAAGGGGGTGTGAGACGTTACCTTCCTCGGTTCCGGTCCGTCTCGGGTCTCCCACGGCTCTCTCTCTCTCTCTCTCTCTAGCTTGATCCGGCTCCTCTTTCTCCCATGCGTCTCCTTCTTTCTCTGTATTGTTGTGTGGTATATGTAGTGTGTGCTGGGATGAGGGGCAGAGACAGGGAGGAGGTGGTGGCAGTGGGTGAGGGTGAGGGTGGCCAGAGTTGGGTCTTCTTCTTTCTCTCTCTACTCTCGGGTCTCTCTCTCTACTCTCTAATCTGTCTATGTATATATATATATATTAACACATGCACATACACAATATATATAATATTCAGAGTATACATATATTACATGTAATATAATACATAACACATAATACATACACATACATGATATACATATTGGTGTGTGTGTGGCGTGCTTGGCGGTGGCAGGGGCGTGTGATGTTGATGAGGGTGATTGGGTGGCAGGAAGCGTGATGGGTGGAGGTTGACAGTTCGGGGGCGTGGGGTGGCAGTGGTGTATGTTTTATACAAGTGTAACGTGTGTGTGGTATATCCTGTGGTCCAAGAGGGGGTGACGTGTGTGTGGGGTGCAGAAAATGGTGTGTGTGAGTGTGCTGAATATGTGCATGTGGCATAAGTATGTGTGGGAGGGGAGAATCTTGACAAGTGTCACACATGAGGGTAGATGTGTGCCAAGTGTGATGTGGTGGGTTCATGCGTGCTTGCCATGGCCGCATGGCTGCCACGTGGTAGTGGTGGGCCCTCGTCTCAATTTTCGTGTAATACAGTCTTAATCCTACACAGATTTTACGGGTTCACGTGAATGTCAGCCCGGGTATAATTACAGCCCGAGTCTAATATGACTGGGTCTTAAACGAAAATGTCAACAGTCTGAATACTAACTTAATGTCCGGGGTTTAAAATAAAAATGTTAATACTATATATTATAATTATAGTCGGAAACAAATACGACATCGGGTTCGGTTATTATAGTATATAATTTACAGTTATAAATTATAAATGACAATTAATATTAAAATACAATATATTGATATGCGAGGGGTCGGGTTTATATAATCTAAAATTGAGCGACAAATAAAATATCATATATTTTATAGTTATAATTTAAATGCGACAGCAAATATGGAATAATATATCCTACTGTTATAAATTTGAAATGACAAATAATATTAAATCATAATATGTTAATATCCGGGATTGGGTTTATAAATTTCTACAATTAAGCGACAACGAAATGTATATATATAATAACGCATAATTAAAATTCTAAATGATAATGAACATATATATATATATATTATAATCTACAATTAAGTGACAATGAAGATATAGTAATCTATAATTATAAAACTTACGGTAATGAACTACAAATCATACTATGTAGTTATAACATTATGCGACGACCATATATATTAAAAATAAAATATTAACATACAAGGGCTGGCTTAGAAAATTAGGAAATTACATTAATGAAAGGGGTACGAATTTTACGGGTACTACAGTGGAGGTTCTTGATACGTTTGATAATACGGGGGACTACCACTGTCATTTTCCCATTGTGGTGGTTGGTAGCACTCAGGTTGATAATCTGTGTCATAAATGGGTGCTGGCCAAACTTGGGGGATAGTTTTCATTACCTAATGTGTACCGATTAATGGCATTTGTGTTTGTGCTGTATGGAGGGTAATGTGGATAAGACATTTTTACCCACAATTTTAAAAATAATAGAATTTTTATTTATTTATTTTTTTACTTGTGAGAGAAAAAGTCCAAAAGTTATTATTTTATTTATTTTATTATTTTGATTTATTTATTTATTTATAGAAAAGTAATAAAATTGAAAATAACTTAATAAATCCTAGCCTAGTTGCCTTCCCCGGCAGAGGTTGGGAAGCAATGATTCATCTCATATTCCCAACGTCTAAACTACGAAAACATGAATATACAAGTGCAAAAATACCAAACTAAAGCAATCATAGCATCTAAACTAATAAACAATCAAATAAAGAAAAAGGAGAAGAAAAACCAGTAAATAATCTGAAACAAACTTGTAATAAACTTGAATCTTCAATAATCTTGAGTAAAATAATGAAAAAGATGAAGAAGAACATGAATCTAACCTAATCTACTCCTAATCTAACCCTAAACTACCCTAAAACTGCTCCATTAAAGAGGTTTGACTTCCATCTTTCTCCAATCGATTGAATAAATAAACCAATCGATTGGTAAAAATACCAATTGATTATACATAATGTCAATCGATTGGTTTGGAAAGGATGCCAATAGATTGCTAAATGATGTCAATCAATTAGGACTTGAATTTCATCTTTGAGAAGTCCTCTTTATTTCTTGGGCTATCCCTTTTCACCTTGTTATTCATTCCAACTTCAGGACCTATATCTAACGAACTAAACACAACAACATACCACAAAAATACATCATAGTGTAAAGAGATGAATTGATGTACAAATGCAAGTAAAACTAGAAATCTGAGATTAAGATTGACCAATTCTATTTTTTTTAAGCCAATAACTTACAAATATCAGCCCTCGTCATCTATAGTTAGGTTTGGATCTTCTCAAAGGCTTTCTGATAGAGCTTACTTCACTCAAATTTTTCTTCCTTCTTTAATAGTTTGAACAACGGCTCACAAGTGGTGGTCAACCTGAAATGAAATAGCTGATGAATTGATTTTTCCTAGGAAACTCCTTACCTCCTTCTCTGACCTAGGCGGTTTCATCTCCAGAATCGCCTTGATCTTAACAGGGTCTACTTATATGCCTTACTAGGTGATTAAGAATTCTAATAGTTTCACTGCGGTCACCCCCGAACACACTTGTTTGGATTCAATCTCATCCTAAACTACCTCAACCTTTCAAAGAATTTCCTCAGGGCTCCTATGTGATCTTCTCTCTCCTTCTCTTTTACTATCATATCATCTACATACACTTTTACTTCCTTGTGAAACATATCATGCAACAGTGTAGTAACAGTCCTTTGGTAGGTGGCCCCAGCATTCTTCAACCCAAACGACATTACTCTATAGCAGAATATACCCTAGTGTTTGAAAAAGGTGGCCTTTTCTCTATCATCCGGTGCCATGAGTATCTGATTGTATCCCGAAAACCCATCCATGAATGACAATAGTGCTTGCCAGGTGGTGTTATCAACTAGGATATCTATATGTGGGAGTGGGAAGTCGTCTTTAGGGCTAGCTTTGTTTAGATCTCGAAAGTTTATGCACACATGCACTCTACCATCTTTTTTAAGCATATGTTCGACATCAGCCACCCAATCCGGATACTTAGTTATGATTAGGAAACTAGTTTGCAATTGTTTCTCAACTTCTTCTTTAATTTTGAGTGCCAGCTCGGGTCTTATTCGCCTCATTTTTTGTTTTGCAGGCTTGGATTCAAGAAAAAGTAGAATTTTGTGCTAAACAATTTTAGGGTCGATTCCAAGCATGTCCTCATAGGACCAAGCAAAAATGTCTTTAAATTCTTTAAGTAAAGCAATCAATTCTTGGCTTTCACATTAATTAAGTGTTGAACCAATTTGGACCTCTCGGGGATCCTCTTCAGTTCCTAGATTTATTGACAAAGTATCTTCCATTACCTTTTAAGCTGATTCATTTTCATCTTTTGTAATTAATCTTTTTAAATCAATAGGAATTCCATCATTTCATTAGGATCTATGCATTTAGAATTAGACACGTCGAAGGAAGTAGAATCAGAGTTCATTTTATTAATAATAGGGAAATTTTTGACAGACTCAATAGCAGACTTGACATTGGACTCATCAAACTTCTTACCCCTAGCAAGAGACTCAAAGATAGCACTACAACAAAAATGGGTTTTTGCAAAGAAAAAGTTCCTTGCTAAAGGCCACAATTTCGTTGCAAAACCCTTTTGCAAGGAAAATTTTTCGTTGTTCAATTCCTTGCAGAAGCTTCCTCTCTAAAGCTTCTAGCAACGAAAACAAATTTCCTTGCAAATTCTTACATTTGGCAAGGAAATTTTTTCCTTGCTAGTGCTCAGGTTTTCGTTGCTAAATGCCTAATTTCCTTGCAAAAAACCTGCCTTTGTATTGTAATTTGGACAATTGGCAAGGAAAAAATTTGGTTGCCAAATATCCAAGTCTAAGGCAAGGAAATATGTTCCTTGCTAAAAGTCTCTTTTAGCAAGGAACAGAATTTCCTTGCAAATAATATTAATATAAGGCAACGAAATAATTTCCTTGCTAAAGGAGACTTTTAGCAAGGCAAAATTAGTTCCTTGCCAATTAAATAACTCTAGACAAGGAAATCATTTCCTTGCAAAAGGTTATTTTTAGCAACGAAAAATATGGTTCCTTGCCCATTTTGTTCTCTTAAAAGTAACCCCAACAATACCTGTGCAATCCAATATTTATTTTTAATCCTGTAATATTTCAAAACCTATTCAATTTATAAATATAGAATAATCCAAACTTGTCCAACATGAATTTTTTTATATTAAACATCACATCCAACATTATATGAGTTTCATATATCCGAAAAATACATAATAGGTCACAAAAAAAATCCAACATAACATAAATTTTCATATATCCAACATCCTAGCTACTAAATTAGGCCTACAATACACGTTTAGTAAAAAAAAGTCCCACAACATAAAGACAATAATGAATTGTTGAACACTAATGAGATCAAGCTTCATGATCTCAATTCAGTGGTATTCCAATGCTGCAGATGAAATTGACTCCTGTAACTTCACTATGCACAAAGTTGACTCTTGTAGTTCAAATTCTTTGTTCTCTAGCTCGTGCATAAAAAAATGTGCGCTCTGAACTGGACCTCTGCAGCTCCTTCCCTAACCTGCCAACCCTTTCCCGTAAACTTTCCATTTCCACAAGTTTTAACTCAAGGCTATGTACATGTTCACCCAGACAATTTACCTCTGTGGTAATCTGCGAGGAATAATGTTGATGAGATTTATGGGTATACTTACAGTAAGAAGTATAAAAAAATAAATTAATTAATTCTACATACCTTCGAACCACCTTTGGTTATATTTCTCTTTATCGATATATCGAAGAAGCCATACAAGGGATTTATCAGACATGTTCATATGGTATCTAATCATATGGTACCTAAGATAAGAAATTTCCATGATAAGTGTGAATTTAAGTCACTCGGACGCATCTAGGATAGGATCATATTTCTGAATTTTCGACGCGAATCAAGATTGCAAAAGAGAATTTTTTCAATCACTTACTCGAACCCATTGTCGAATGCAAATCTAGGCACTTTTAACTTAAGAGTTCTCTACGTCAACACTTGCATTGATAGGGGAAAAAATGAAAATAATATAGAATATGAATAACTTTCAAAACATTGCAGATCACCTTCAGAAAGCAAAACATACTTGCTATGAAGTCAACAACCCAACTACTATATCCATCCAAATAGGACACAACCCAAATATTGCGAACGATTACAGAAAGAAAAACAAGATTAGATTTGGGATGGGGGGGAAGGTATGGGACTAATCTATTTACTGCTTCGACACAGTCGAGCAGCTAAGCATGTCAAAAGTACAATTCTATTTATATTCTCTGGAATTAAGTAACATGTACAATTATGATGGGAAATATCACTACCTATTTCTTGATAGCAATTCCCCAACTCTCTTTCCAACTTGTCAATTCGTTTCTTGTCTTGTGTGCGGGCTTCAGATAATGACTTCACATGTAGTTCTAGTCTCTGCATCAAGCAAAGCCTAAAGTTAGATGTTTCTCTAGAAGCCTAATGGAGGCTTTTCTTCCAATTTATTTTCTTAAAACACTAATAAAGGTTTTTCTACGAGAGAATGGCAGGGTAATATTTCATTCAAGAAGTTTAACAGGAAATTCCCTTCGTACTTGCTTGGATAGAAAAAAATATGGCCAATAAAGAATAAATGTCATTCAATCCAACTGAACTAAGCAAGCCTTAATCCAAACTACTTGGGGTTGGTATGTAATCCATCTTCCCTGATCAGCTTTTTATAAAACCCGACGTTTTTTAAATCACCTCACTCTATTTAGATTTATGCCTGGCCCAATCACTAGTAGCAACACCCAAGTGGAAAGTACCTAGGATCTATGCTCATAAGTAATGTAGCATGGACAGTTCAATTTGGGAATCATGTCCGTGTCAGACACCGACACATGTCATACATGCTAAAAAAACATGTTTTAACTTTTTAAAAATCGGAGATGTGTCCAACACGGCCCAACACAGGAGTGGACATGGTATACTGGCTCCTGTGAAAATGCTTTAAAAATTTTGAGGTAGATATCTTCGTATAGTAAAAAGAGAGATACTAGTAAGGAGTTTACTTGAAAATTTAGGAAATGAGATTGGATATAGCACAGTATTTTTTTTATACGTCAATAAGAATATGATACTTTATTCGTTATGAATGTATCTGTGTCCATTTTCTACATTTTTAAGATTTGTCGTGTGATCGTGTTCGTATCGTGTCTTTCTCCATGTCCCATGTCTGTGCTAAATAGCTCATAGGCTTTTACTCTAATTTTAACATGGGTTGTCAACAAGCTACAAAAAATAAGATACTAAGCAGGATAGAGGCTTAGTGAGTAGGCTCAATCATCTCCTAATGAGTCAAGAGTGCAATCCTTTCCCACCTTTAAAAGGTCCAAAAAAAAAAAAAAAAAAAGAAGAGGATAAAGCCCTCCAAATCCAAAACTAGAAAGAACTAAACAAATAAAAGTCGGTTGAGAATCTTCGTGATGATGATTTCAATGGGTTGACGTGCGACCATTGGAGAGGAGAGGCGGATCATGTTGTTTTGTGAGATGTGAGTCAGTGAAGATTAATTGTATGCTTAGTTGAATAAACTCCAGCCACTTGGTCTGCATTCTTTCAGTGAATGAAAAAGCCATCTTAATATCTTATCCCAACAAATTAATAGGAGAACACCACAAGTAACCTTTTTAGACATATAAAAATTGATACGGAGTTGAAGTGAATTCAAAAGATTTCATTTGTACGGGATAGGAATCAAAGTTATGTAAATACAGAGGGATTTATCTAAAGAGTCTATTTAATTAGGGGTCTAGGACCATTACTATGTGTTTAAATATGATCTAAAGTGGATATTCTTTTTGGTACTTACCTCCAAGATATAGAGGATTTCTACCATCAAGGTTTAGAGTTCCAAACAAGTACAAGCATCATAAAGGTGAATTGAGCAAGTATAATAAATCGTATCAAAATAAACATGCATTCAGTGAAATTAGTGCATCACCAAGAGGAAAAAGAAAAATTACTCTGATCAAGTCAAAGCTTTGAGATTTTGACTCCCTCAACATGTCCTCTTTTCTTAGCTACATCAGAAATCACAATAATATAGAAGTCGATCAGTGTTAAAATATTCATATATCCAGATAAGCTCTTAGAATCTAGATATTAAATGTGCAACATGACAACAGCACATTTACTAAAATCAACTGTTAAGATGACATACCTAACATAACCACAACATGGCCTCCCTTCGTAAGCCAACATAGTTACACCAAAAATTAACATAGATACATAAACGAAGCAAAAATAAGTAGGTAAACTTTATCGCATCAGTTCCTCATAGATTTGACCAGGTAAGATTCATAAGTTACCATGCGTTTAAATCTTTGCAAACGAAATTACTGAAACTTCTCTTAAATGCTTCACTTTTTCACCAAATTATCAATTCATAGTATCTACAATTAAAAATTATACTAAATTTCATATTTCAAAGCACAATACCAAACTCACTTGTTTACGAAAAGAAAGAATAGCAAAGAAATATAAACAAACAAAAAAAAGAATAAATAAATTGAACAAAAGGTGTATGCCGAAAATATAGTTAAATGAGACTTAGAGAAACATCCATCAAACATCCATACAAACACCAGAGTAACAAAAGCTTGCATAGCTGACAGTTGACTTTGAGAGGATAAAGAAGTTGGGATGTTCCCAGTGAACTAGTTATTTGAAATAAAACTGACAAGGGTAAAAATCCCTCGTGTTTTCCTTCATGCTTAAATAACAAGTGTGAAGTAAGAATAAAGGAAGGGGAATGAATCATAAAATCCACAATGTTTAATTTATTTCTCAACTTGTTTTCTTTTCCAACCATTCGTCCAACCAAGCAATCTTGTGTCTATCCAGAGTTCCATACAACGGAATATCGCTCGAGTGATGTCATTTCTGCACTATAGCTATTATCAACACCACTTATATACCCTACCATAAGATATGCATGTACACAAAATTTATGTTAACGCATAGATTCTGAAACTTCTGTAAGTAACAATTGATTAAAAAAATGTTATGATAAGGAAAGAAAGAGAATTCGAAACACATCATCAAATTAGACCCAATAAAAGGGTAAAACAATCAATCTTTAAATATTTATGAATTATGATAGATATATTCTGGAAAAGCTGCCCATATATATATATATATATATATATATCCCAATATGTAAGGGGTGAGCAAAAATGATATCTCAAAGCAAAAGATCATAGAGTAATGCTTGGGGCACAAACAACCAATTCATATAACACATTCAAAATATCGATATGCACAAACAACCAACTTTAATAAAGAAAAAACAATCAAACAACTCACTTTAGTCTATGGATCAGAAATATAGCATTTGTTTTCCGGTTCAGATCAATCGAGCCACCTTCATTTGAGTGAGACTAGAGAGATTTGAAACTTTTTTATGTGAAATGAGGGGGAAAAAAAGAGCAAGAAATAGATCTAACATGTGGAGGGAGACGAGGTAGAGCTCCTAAAGGTCTTTGAAAAGCCCTCTCTAATGCTCTATGCACACTCTCTTCATGCCTTAGCTTCTTCTTTAGCTTATCAACCTGCAAAATTGGGAAACATTTACACTATACAAATCAACAAAAACCAAAGTTAAATATTATTTATACATACATATTAATTTAATGTATGCATATTAAAGAAGCAATAACTCTTTGGGCACATAAAGGATACATAAAATCTGAAATTTTTTGGTCACAATGTGATTGAATTGAAGAAAAAGAAACCAAGAAGTAGAAGGGTAACACTTAATTTTCATAATCTCTACTAAACATAGCTAATAGGAAACAACAAGGCCACAACTAGCTTTTTAAGTTCCTGTAACTTTGACTTCATAATTTTGAAAGACCAACCCAATTACTCTTCTCCAACTTTAAACACCAACCCAAATACTCTTCTCCCTTCAAGTAAACTTCATAATTTTGAAAGAAAACCAACTTGAAAATGGTTATATGAGATTATTAGAATACAAATTTGTTTTAGTTGTGATTGAATTGAAGGAAGAAAAAGAGGGGAAAAATTCTAGATTTCTAAGCAAAATTTTCAAATTTCAGAAATGAAAGCCCTAATTCACCAACTATGATCAAACTATTACTTAATAGAACATTCTCTTGAGAACAATGTATTTCAAGCTCTAATCTATGAGGTACAATTTCCCTTGGGCTGCCATTGTTATTGCTACAGCAGCACTGTCTTATAGACAATTGTTGGATCTGCTTCAAAGTCACCCATTCCTACGGTTAGGAACGACAATAGGCAATTCAGTTTATTTTGGCAGTATAACCAAACCCTTAGAATTTACCACATATGTATGATGAAAATGAAAAACGAAGACCGGAAGTCTAAAATTTCAAATTTAGGGGTTATTTTGCCCCTTTTCTTCTTCCTTCAATTCAACACATCTAAGACAAATTTCATATTTAGCACATTTGAAGAACACTAAAAAGCATTTTAGATTGGGGCAAATGAGTTTTACAATGGGTTACTCATCCTAAACTTCCAATCTGAAAAAGATTTAGTCAGTGCTTGGATTCATGAACTTCAAGTCTCATATCTTCATCAAAATGTTCAATTTATCAAATTATAACAAATAATTACATCAGTCTTAGAATGCTACAAACAATAAGACATAAATTACATAATACAAACTAATTGAAACTACTTACAAGTTTTCATAGCAAATCTATGACTCCAAAGCTAAAAACAACAGATTTATTAGAACAGAGACAATCCATGGCCCAAGTAAAATCTGAATTTTTTTGGTTTTAGATGTGATTTTTTTGGAAAGAGGAAAAAAATGGGTAAAATTTTAGATTTCTAAGCCCTAAATTTCAGAATATAGAAATCTAAGCCCTAGTTCACAACTGTAACACCACAATCGGTTGATTTTAAAAAATCTAAGCCCTAGTTCTACCAATTTTGAGAGAGAGAGAGAGAGAGAGAGAGAGAGAACAATATCAGAGAGAGAGAGAGAGAGCTATCACATACCTGTGAGTGAGAGGGGGACTGAGACCCGCGGTCGCCGGTGGAGATTTTACTTCGGGTCGGCGGCAGGTGGTGGTTCGTGAACCGGTGGCCGATGGTGGTGGGTGAACTAATCAAAGGTAAGAGAGAGGGACCGAGAGGCTCTGATATTGTTGTCTCTCTCTCTCTCTCTGATATTGTTCTTTGTCTCTCCTTTTCTACTTAGAAAGAAAGTATAGTCATATTTGTTTTCCCGAACTATGAAAAAATTTTGAGAGGGAAACGAAAAGTGGTTAGCAAGGAAATAATTTTCCTTGCAAAACATGATTTTTATCAATTTATTTATTTTAGAGTGAACTTTAGGCAAGAAAGAAATAATTCCTTGCTAAAAGCATAAAATATGCTTTTAGCAAGGAAATACGTTTCCTTGCCATAAATTATTTTCACAATATTTACTTAACTTTAGGCAAGGAATGTCAATTTCCTTGCCAAAACATACTAATAGCAAGGAAATTGATTTTTTGTTGCCAAATAATTTACTACTTGCAAGGAAAATAATATTTCGTTGCCAAAAACTATACTTTTGGCAAGGAAAAAAGATTTTCATTGCTAAATGCATATGTCTTTCAGTCCTTTGGCAACAAAATAATATTTCTTTGCTAATACTATACTTTTAGCAAGAAAATTTACCTTTCCTTGCCAAGCTTTCTTGCAAAACCCCATTTTTGTTGTAGTGTAGAGTGAAAAACAACTTTCGGCCCACTAATAGGTGTGGATCCTGTTACAGACTCAAAAACTTTAGAAAAGTCCCCTTTCAAGGGCAGTGCTTCCTTATACTTCCAATTCTTGAGTTCTCCCTCGGCTTTCTTGATGAATTTGGAGACATCCGTCTTCTCCCCTTATAGTGCCATCACCTATTGGTCCAAGTCTTCCTCATCCTTAGGTTCATTCCCCAACACCAACATCATAGATCCTTCGTTAATGTCCTCAGCCCACTCTGGTTGAACGGTCTCTTTAGCTTGTCCTTCTTCTATAACCTTGTACCACTGCTCCTCTCCCAATGGCTCGTAGTCAAAGAATATCTCAAAAATGGGGATCCTCTTCTTTGTATCATGGTCATACCAAGGCTCCGGGAAGCCATAGAAGTCCTCCCCTTCCTTGGCGAAAGAGCCATTGAGAGTCTTCTTGAGAGGTTCGGTGCCCTTGGACTTGCTAGCTTTCCCCTTTGTTGGTGTATACAATAGACCATTCTTGTTTTTCTGCCCCACAAAATTGGGAAAACTAGCTATACCTTGTTGCGTACGGCCTAAGCCCATACCTGGTAAGAACTTCATCTTATTCATAATAGGAGCTATCATGGGATTTTTATAATCATCAAGGTAAGGTGCAATCTTCCCTAATGGATCTTCCATTCTGAAAGCATTAATCTTATCGAGCTCGAACCCACCGAGAGTAGGATTTGGCTCAGGCAACTTTATCTTCAACGCGACTCTATCTTGAGCAGTACGAATCCCAGAATCCCCAAACAGAACTACTATCTAATTTTGCACCACCATCTTAATCTTTTGATGACGATTCGAGGGCACAACCTACATATCATGTAACCATGGTCTCCTTAATAGTAGATTAAAGGAAGCCCCTATGTCAATCACTTGGAAATCCACATTCCTATTCACGGGCCTAATAGTAATTTGCAAATTCAATACCCTAACCACTTCCTTTGAGTATTATCATAAGCGCGGACAAACTAGTCTGAGACTCATAACTTGTTCATTAGAATAGCGAAGGCTTGTAGGGTTTGCAAAGGACAGACATTGAACGCAAAACCATTATCAACCAAAACCATCGGAACCCTTATCCCGAAGGTTTGGACAGTGATATGGAGTAGCCTAATCAGTGAAGGCTATGACTAGGGTCTCCACTATGGGCTTAATCAAGGCTACCAACTGCTTGACAGTAAACATCACTATGGTTCAAAGCTTCAAGGATTTCCTGCCTGTGGTTTGTGGAAGCCATAAGCAAGCTCCAAATAGATATGTTAGCCTGTGTCTGCTTGAGTTTCTTGAGTACTTCATCCTCTTCTTGTGGTACACTGACTGCTTTACATTTCTATTAGCTCCTTTTCTCCCCGGATGATCTCTTATTAGTCGTGGTGGCTTAAAGTGCCTGCCTGCCTGCCCTAGTCAAGTGTTGAACATCTTCTTCTCCCCTTATACTCCAGAACTCCTTTATTGATCTCAATACCATCCCATATGGAATCATCGAAAGGCTTCCCATCCTACCATTTTACCTCCCCTAAGCCAAGTTCCAACTCCTCTAAGTAGAATTGGTCCTCCATTTCAGGGTCTTCATCCACCCAAAATTCCTCATCAGTACTCAAAAAGTAAATCCTAAATTCCTTTGGGAGGATAACCACATGTTTAGGATTCAATTATGGAGGTGATATATACGGCCGGGTTATAGGAAAATGGGGTAAGGCTAAGGAGGTTTATGTTTTGTGGTGGGGGAACGGCATGGTGGTTTGATAACGTGTTACGGGTAACATTTGGTAGAGGTAGGGGTAATCGTTCTCAATGTCCCTTAGAGTTATGCTGAGGAGGGTTACGCCTTGGAAGCTAGCCTACGGTCTTTGGTCCTTACGCGGGACCACAGGGTTATCTCTAATTTTGTGCTTCTTAAGGTCGTGATTTCCTTTTTTGTTTTGAAAATTCATAATAAATCCATTATAAATTCAAAAATTATGTGTGATATACTACTGGAAAGTTATTGAACTCTAGTATCCATGAAAAAATGTTTAAAAAAATGATAGGGTGCTCTGGCTTCAAAGTCAACTTTAAGGTCAAATCAGTCAAATCGGCGACCTCCAAGAAGTTTTGGGAACCTCGGGAGCTCCCATGAGCTGATGTTTTCGTCTGATTTTCTTTTAAAAACTTGTTTTAGTACTTTTCAGATGATCTGGAATAATCTCAAAACTTTCAGGCGAATTTGAATGATTTTGGTCAAACCTTGGTCAAACCGGTCATCAGGGACTTTTCAAAAACTTCTAGGACTTCTGGGAGCTGACGTTTTCATCCGATTTTGCTTTAATACTCATTTTGTTACTTTTGTTATGATGTACTCCCTCCGTCCCTTTTTTTGAGTCCATCTTTGGGAACTCAACTTATTAAAGGGACAAAAAGAATCTACACCTACTTTCCACAATTGCCCCTAATCATTACAATAACTTTTTTAGTTTTGTCTTGGTGTAGATTTCAAGGAAGGGTAGTTTTGGAAAGTAAGTAAAAATTGTACACCAATTTAGGAAAGTGGACACTAATTTTGGGACATCCCAAAATGGAATATAGGACTCAAAAAAAGGGACGGAGGGAGTAGCGAGTTTCCAGAACTTTTGGTCCAAATTTGGGAGAGTTTGGGCTTTCAGGGGCATTTTGGTCATTTATAACACTTTCTGAGCATTTTGGGAGATAGAATTAAGTTTCGGGAATCCTTTTCGAGTCTTTTTTTCAATCATTGTGAACCACCAAGCAATATGTCTCCTAAATCTGATAGCCGACAAAATGGGGTGTCTACAGTTTGTCCCTTTTTGGCAGGAATTTGCGAAACAACGCATGTCGCAAGCGAGTGCCAAAGTGTTGAAGAGACATGCCTTTTTCAAGGCTATAGATTTAGTATAAAAAGTGTTGCAAAGATGCAGTGATTAAAAATATGATGCTGAGGCCGGTGCTGGTCGCGCTTTGTGTGACGTGCCTATGTATCCCAATGAGAATCACACCAAGACGTAGTTCAGGGCGTAAAGAAGTAAATCACACATACAAATGCATAACAAAGCAGGTGGATGCTTTGCGGGAATGATTATATGCAATGCATGTATATGATATGAAATGTGTCATGAGTCCTATCATGTCCAGTGTTCTGATCCTAGTATGAGCTGGTGTTATGGGTATATGCCACTCCGAGTGGGCTTATGAAATGCAAATGTCATGTCTAATGGAATCGTGTCAGATTGAGAGCACAGTGATAAGCACAATGTGTTCAAGGGAAGGATGATTTGAGTGTGATGGGTCACATAATATAACTAACACAAAGAGAATGAACAGATTATAGTTTAAATGAGATTGGTGAATTGAATGTACTTTTAAACGAGAATGATGAATACGAAATAATTTGAATGAAAGTGATGGAAACTAATGATGATTAAAGAACTGATGATGTACGAATCGAGATGACGAGTCGACAGTGAACTGTCATGGGTTGGACTAACTGTTATGAAAAGAAATGACGATGTACGAATCGAGATGACGAGTCGATAGTGAACTACTGTGACTGTCATGGAGTGGATTAACGATGTAGTAATTGAGACAATGAGTCGATAGTGAACTACTATGACTGCCATAGATTGGACCAACGATGTACTAATCAAGACGACGAGTCGATAGTGAACTACTATGACTGTCATGGATTGGACAAATGATGTGCTAATCGAGACGGAGAGTCGATAGTGAACTACTATGGACCAACAGTTGGACTAACCGTAAAAGAACTGACGATGTACTAATCGATAAGCCTGCTGGGGATAAATTGAATTTGCTGGGGATGAAATGACTCTAATAGGGGGGGGGGGGGGTGGTAATGGATAAAATGTACTCTACCAGGGAAGAAGGAAATACGCCCACTAATGGGAGTAAAGGTATCATTGTATTTGTGATGAAGGATACAGAGATGATCTGCGATTGCTAAGGATTTGACATTGATGGATGATGATGACCAATAGCCACTTATGGACTTATGTTGTGTAAAAGAAGATCAGCAGTTGTTATGGGATTTGTATGGTGCGAAAGATGATTAACAGCTACTCATGGACTTACGTTGCATGAACGAGAGAAGACAGTCAACAGCAACACATCAAGTCGTACCTTAAAGTGAAAAGATAATAACTTTGCTGGCTTAAAGACAATTTAGTACCATGTAGTTTGGGCAAAGTTTTACTTTGGGCATTCGATTTTCAATTGCAACACTTTGGTACCTATAATTTCAATTTTGTTATAATGTGGGCCCTAGTCCGAACTCTGTCAAAAAAAGATGATGGAGAATACAAATACTTTTATGTTTTCCTCCAAAAACACTCACCCACCTTTCCAAAATCTCTTCTTTACCAACCTTTCAAAAATGGGCTTGGACACTAGAAATTAGGAGGAAACAGAACCCCCCCTTTGGCTGTGTCTTCTCTAACTTCGTTAGTGCAATTATTGGGTAGTCTAATTAATACCTTGGTCACCCAAATGCAAATTCTTAATTCTGTCGATATTTGTATAGGCTCACTTATACATATAAGTATAAAATACTTATAATATACGACTATTTTTCTCGTAGAATTAAATGTACATGTGTTTGAACATGAGAAATTTAAAGTCGTGTTGGATATTTTCTTGTGTACATATTGAGGTAGTAATTCAACTCCTCGTTATTGCTAAAACTAAGAGTAAGTCTTTGGGCGCAAACAAATTTCACAAATACAATTTACAAATACCACAATGTATCTATCTCTCTCCTCTGTGGACGGTATAGTGTCAGTAGACCCCACATTTTCAGTGGACCCCACCAGGAGAGAGATAGACATATTGTGGTGTTTGTAGATTGTGTTTGTGAGATTTGTTTGTGCCAAAAAACTTACTCTAGAACTAAAGTTACAAAAACTCGCGAAAAGAGTGAAATGAAGAGGGCGGCAATATTTACAGTGGATGAGAGCATTTTGCTCACTCAAGCCTTCACTGGGTGACACATGTCTCATTCCAGTAAATATTTTGATAATACAAGGGTAAAATTAATAGGGAATGAACTGAAACACGTATTACCTAGAGGTGACCTGAGGTGAGCAAAAATGCTTTCATATAGGATAAGCAAACATGTCTAAAATGAAACGTGAGACATAACACTATTGGGACAAAAACGAACATATCATTTCTTGCTTAGGCCTTAGGGGCAGTTTTGGAAGACACGTACCAGTTTTTGTGTTTCATAAATGAACTAATTCTACATTTTCATATGTTTGATAGAGACCTCTTTTTTTTTTTTTTGTGCGCGTGTGTGTGAGTCCATGCGTAAGATCAAACCACACTTATAAAATTTGTTCTTTTTCAAATCACCAATTGCTAGTTTTCATAAGAATCATAAATGAGAGGTTGAAATGAAATTGATCCCCTTGTATACATTTTCAAACAGGCCCTGAAGGTCATTAACAATGCCAGCCATGGAACAACACCACCAATAAAGACAGGCTCAACTTAGTCTACCACAAGGACACTTCGAAAATGGGAGGTTGAACTGAATCTATCCCATTAGGTTAATTCTTGGGGTACATAAGAATCTCACAAAAATAAGATACATAAATTACAATGTGTCCATCTCTCTCCTGATGCGATCCACTAATACTGTGGGGTCCATAGTATTTGTGGGATCCACAGAGAAAAGAGTTAGACACATAAAATTTATACATCTTGTTTTTGTGAGATTCTTATATGCCACAAGAGTATCCATCTCATTATATTTGGCTTACTCCAAGATATTATATTTGGACTTTAAGGGCCAGTGTAAAAATGCCAGGAGTCTAATAGAACAACAAATAAATAAAAATAAAAATAAAAAAGCCTCTACCAAGCTTCAAGCGAAAAATTCATTCATTTAATCCATTGTGAATGGATTTTTCACAATAGTTTAAATTAATTTTTGTGATTTAAACTATCGACAAGATTCTACTTCTGCTATCCATTCGTAATAGATTAAAGGGTAAATTACACAAATCTCCCCTGAGGTTTGCTTAATTACACGGACTTCCCCTCTTGTTTCAAAAATTACACAGACCTTTCTCGAGATTTTTAATTATGTAACAAAACGCCCTCTCCCTTAACGGTCCGTTAGTTTTTTTTACATTAGCATCCCCTGAAAATTATAATTAGCCCCCCTAATATTATAAAATTGTCATACTAAGCCCCCTTTCTCTTATATTTTTGTTCTAATTATAAAATCCCTCCTCCCTCCTATGTTTTTGGGTTAATTTTTTTAGCATTAATTTATATCATCTACACAAAATACATATAAATAGGTCCAAAATTTTTTTTTCCCCAAACAAACCTCTATCAAGCCCCCCATGTATTAATTTTCTAGATCCGCCCATGTCCCTATGCTTCAAAAGTGGACACTTAACCCCCTGTGATTGTGGACTAAAATGGAATTGTTATGATTTCACTCAAAACTGATAAAAATTTTAAAATTGGTTAAAAATATAAACACTTTACCCATTTTGTGATGTTAATTTTGGGGTTAACGCTCTTTGAGTGAAATCATAACAGTTCTATTTTAGTCCACAATCACAGGGGGTTAACTGTCCACTTTTGAAGCATAGAGACAGGGGCGGATCTAGAAAATTAATACGGGGGGGGGGGCTTGATAGAGGTTTGTTCGGGGGAAAAAAAAATTTGAACCTATTTATATATGTTTTGTGTATATTTTGTGTAGATGATATAAATTAATGCTAAAAAAATTAACCCAAAAATATAGGAGGGAGGAGGGATTTTATAATTAGCACAAAAATATAAGAGAAATGGGGCTTTAGTATGACAATTTTATAATATTACGGGGGCTAATTGTAATTTCCAGGGGAGGCTAATGTAAAAAAACTAACGGACCATTAGGGGAGAGGGCGTTTTGTTACCTAATTACAAATCTCGAGGGAGATCTGTGTAATTTTTGAAACAAGAGGGGAGGTCCGTGTAATTAAGGCAAATCTCAGGTTTGTGTAATTTACCCTAGATTAAACCTCAAAAATTGATTTGTCAAACAATGCCATTTTATATTTTGGAGTTCTATATAATCACTTATGAACTCCAAAAGTTAGTTGACAAACCCGCAAAGACCAAAACCAAAGTCACTACTACTTTTTTTCTTTGCTGAGCAAATCACCACTGCGTAGTCTACTTTGTAGTACAACATAACTGTCACCCTTTTCAAAACTTTGATCTTTCCGAATCAAACATTTGAATTTTGATTGGTACCTTAATGCAGTCCTAACCATAGAAACAGAGACCCTTTTCAAAACTTTGATCTTTCTGAATCAAACATTTGAATTTGATTGGTACCTTAATGCAGTCCTAACCATAGAAACAGAGACCAAAAATAAGACCAAAAGCAAAGAGCACCTCGTCAACAATATATAGTCTAAAACTATCTATGTTAAATCACTATAAGTAAAACCAAAACTTAATTAGCATACAACAGAGTATCAAAGTAATCTCTGAAACTTCTCTCTCTCTCTCTCCCTCTGAGATGGAGCTTCAACTAGCCTCAGTTCCTCTATTCTTCACACTCCTCTTCTTGTTCATAATTCAAAAGTATTGGAAGCAACCCAAATCTAAATATTCCAACCCGAAATTTCCCCCGGGGCCAATGAAGCTGCCTCTAATCGGTAACTTACACAACTTAATTGGCTCACTACCGCACCACGGCTTAAGAAACTTGGCCAAGAAACACGGACCCTTTATGCACCTAAAGCTCGGCGAAGTCTCCACCATAGTCATTTCATCTCCTGAAGCAGCCAAAGAGGTGATGAAAACCCACGACCTCAACTTTGCGAGTAGGCCGGAAGTTCTGGCTTTCAAAATTTTTGCATACAATTATACAAATATCGCTTTCTCCCCTTACGGTGATTATTGGAGGCAACTTCGAAAAATCTGCATATTAGAGCTCTTAAGTGCAAAGCGTGTTCAGTCGTTTAGATCTATAAGAGAAGAGGAGGTTCGGAATTTCATCGAATCCATTTCCAAATCCTCGGGAAATGTCATCAATCTTACCCCAAAGATTTTCTCCTTGACCAATGCAATAATTTCGAGGTCAGCGTTTGGTGAAAAGTTCAAAGATGTAGATATCTTCATGTCAGTGATCAAAGAGGCGTTAAAGTTGGCGAGTGGTTTTTCTGTACCTGATATATTCCCATCGCTCAAGTTTCTTCATTTTCTTAGTGGGGTCAATCCCACTTTTGAGAAACTGCACCAGAGGATAGATAAGATGCTTGATCACATCGTCGATGACCATCGCATGAAAAGGAAATCCATGGTGATGAGCTCTGATAAACCAACCGATGAAGATCTGGTTGATGTGCTTCTGAGGGTTCAGGAAAGTGGCGAGCTTGAATTTCCTATAACAACAAACAACATCAAAGCTGTTATTCTGGTATGTCTTCAAACATGTTTACTCCAACACTTAATGTTTAAATGATAAGTAATGGTCTACTCTACTATATTACCCACTCAACCAAAATTTGTAATCCTATAAACTAAATAAAAGTGGCTTCCTTTAAGCAACTTTTCGGCTTTGTTTGGTTTTTGAAATATGCCTAGAATCTTATCGCTTCCACTACCCAAACACCACCCAAACTGTCTAACCCCAAGTGACATACTCTGTAGAGATTCATTATAATTCCATCAGTTAATTTCCATTAAATAGCCTTTGCTTTCACTTTCTTCGTTTACAAAGTAATATATTAAATTGGGGATGGGGACTTTGTTTTTGTTTTCATTTCCATTAGTAAAATATAACCTATTTCAGCAACATAAAATATAAAATCAGTCCTCTTAATTATTACAAAAAAGGACAAAACGATTCAAGTAGAAGTCGATTTTATCCTAAGTTGCACGAAGCGGGAGAGAGGGAGGGAGCGGGGTCGGGGGCGGGGGCGGGGGCGGGGGCGGGGATTGTGACCACTTTAAAGATTCTTGCTTCTAAGATTTTATCTTTGTTACCATCCAATTTTCAGATCATCAAAATAAAGTGATAACATCTAATAATGGGGACCCAATTTATTTTCTAAAGTTTCTTCTTGTGTTCTGGACCTTCTGGTGGAATGCATTATTTCATATTTTCAAAATGTACAATGACTACCTCCATAATTTTATGCATTGAAAATTAGGGCAATGTTAAAAAATTCCAACCCTTCAAGGAAATGATCTTACGGAGTCACGATCACAAAAATTAGGGCACTTAATTTGCCTATTTCTGACATCCACAGTTCCTAATTTCAATCTCTTTGATTTTTCATTTAGGACATTTTCACAGGAGGGACTGATACTTCATCAACAACCCTAGAATGGGCAATGTCAGAACTGATAAGAAAGCCGAGAAAAATGGAGAAAGCACAAGCTGAGGTGAGAGAAGTGCTTAGAGGAAAGAACAATATTCAAGAAACGGATGTTGAAAAACTCAATTACATGAAATTGGTTATCAAAGAAACTCTAAGGTTACACCCGCCGGTTCCCTTGTTAGTTCCAAGAGAAACAAGGGAACGATGTGAAATCAACGGTTATGAAATACCGATCAAAACCAAAGTCATCATTAACGCGTGGGCGATAGGGAGAGATCCGAACTTTTGGAGCAATCCCGAGTGCTTTGAACCTGAGAGGTTTGATGGTTCTTCTATAAATTTCAAAGGGACAAACTATGAATTTATACCATTTGGAGCTGGTAGAAGGATGTGTCCAGGTCTAACATTCGGAATCGCGAATATTGAACTACCACTCGCTCAACTTTTGTTCCATTTTGACTGGAAATTACCAAATGGATTCAAACCAGAAGAACTAGACATGACGGAAAGTTTTGGAGCAACTGTTGGAAGAAGAAATGCCTTGAACTTGATTGCCACCCCTTACATTCCTCTGATTCAAGATAACTGATAGAAAAAGGTTTGCTCAAATATATGTTCAAGAGTACTTAAATAATGTAGTGAAAATCAATGTGATAGACTTTGTCAATCTTTTTCTTCTAGAAAGGAATGAGAAGCCTGAGCTTGATTGAAACAATAATCCAAACTTTTGTTGAGTTGCTTTTATGTTATTGTCTTGGGGCTGTGTGAGTTTGAGATATAATATTAGTGGCTGGGGTCTTCAAAGCCTTTATGGGTGACTCTTGGATTTTTTTTTTGGTTTTGGGTGTTTGAAGTTTGTGTTTGTTGTAGCAGTTTTGAGTTCTTTTCGTGGTTTCTTTGAGGTTTTTTGGGTGTGCTTGAGGCGTTTGGGTGTTTAGGATGTTTGCGGTGCTTGTTCTCTACCTTTAGGCATCTTGATTAATGATATTTGCCTTTAGAGATGGTCTTAGGAGGTTGCTGAATCTAAATGTTAGAGTAGGGTTGCCCATTCACTTACAAATCATATAAGCTCAACCGTTAGATTAAAAGAATCAAATGGTACAAATGTTATGTGTAAAATATTATATATATTATGTACTATTCGAATAGAGTCTTATACGGACCGGATCTACCAAATTTATATCCGGTCCATTTCTCTTAAACTCTATTTGGATATAGATTCGGATCTGAATCTAGATTTTTAAAAATGTTCAGATTTGTCTAAGAGAACCGGATCTGAACCGAATCCGGGCCTAAACTCAGACTGTTGACATGCCTACTTCAAGCTATCATATATAAAAACAAAAAATGGGAAAAATATTAATTTTTTTTCCAAATGACTTAAGAGAAATTTTACGAGAAACGATAAACACATCAGTTTGAATAATTAAATGTTATTTATAAAAAGAGTAATGCTAAGTACACCTAAACGGGACACTTAAAATATCTACCTGCTGGTGTAGATTTCCAAAATTATTCATCAATTACCAAAAAAAGTTTGAATTATTTTACAAAATGTCACGACACATCAGCATGTGGATAGTTTAGGTATCCCGTTTAGATATACCTAGCATTACTCTTTATAAAAGGCTAGACTCTTAACAATACCATAACAGTCACTTCCACATAAGCATAAACAAGTTTTACAAAACTAAAAGATATGATCTTACGTGAGATAACCATGTCTCAGGAGAGATTAAATAAAGAGTACAGATTTAGGCACCGACCAGGTGCACCGAAATGGTGCACCGAACGGTCGGTGCCGTCCATTTCAGTGGGATTTATGCTCTAATCACGTGGGACCCACCGAGATGGACGACACCGATTGTTCAATGCACCATTTCGGTGCATCTAGCATTGTCCTTAAATAAATTAGCAGGTTGCCATATGAAAAATGAAATTGAAAATTAAAAACTTCAACATGACACGAGGTTAATTTTGCATTTTAAAAGCGAGAAAATTAATTTTTAAAATATAATCTTTAATCAAAATTAATATATAGTTATTAACGTATGGAAATATTTTAAAGGCCCCATTTTAATTCTTCGCCTAAGGTCCCAAAATGTGTTGCGCTACCCTGAAACTAGTTTTTCATCTTATTTTTCTTTCTCTTTCTTTTTCATCACAAAATCTATGAATCAAACAGAGCCTAAGGCTGATAAGTGAAAGGAAAAAGACACAATGAACAAACAAGTCGATTATTAATGCATGAAAAGGATTCTAACCGGTAAGCAAAATAATGCATTTGATCGGAAGTGACAAAGAGACTTCAAGTATACATGACCTTACAAGTCATTTTCCATTTTCTTGTTAAAAGCCCATGCAATGTCTACCCGATTTAGATTAAGAGAGCACTTATGTTCACTCAAATTTAGTTCGGCATTACTCATTTATGTCTTTATTGTCTAACATATGTCTCATGCAAGGGTAAAATGGGAAAGAAAGGGGACACATGTCAGACAGTGAAGCCATGGTGGGCAATGGTGAACCAAATTTGAGTAAACAAAAGTGCTCTCTTAAATTAATTAATGAAATCATAAACGAATTCACAACCATCTTTCTTTTGCAAGATTCAATAGTCGGGAAGAACCCATAATCCCTCATGCCACAGAAAGTGTTTTGTGGCAATCCTAGGGGTGTAGGTCGAACGGAATGGACCTTTCGAAAATTTTCGGAATGCACAAAATAATTCCGATTTCCGTTATGATATTTTCATATTTCTAATTTTTTATTCTGATTCTAAATTTTCAGAAATATCATAATTTTTCAGAATTTTAATTTTTTTTAAAAACAAAAAAAAAATTCTCAAAATTTTTTAAATACAAAAGTACAGAAAAATACAGGAATGAGAGGCCGGAGTGAGAGTGAGAGTGGGAGACGCCGGCGGAAGCACAAGTCACAAGACCCACAAAAACTTAATTGATCTTCAAAATCACTTAAAACACACAAGATAGATCCAGTTCTAGTGAAAAAAAAACTAGGGTTAATTACAGAAACACCCCCTGTGGTTAGACCTTTTATTAGTTATCCCCCTGTACTTTAAATTGTATCACTAATACCCTCTGTGGTTTGGACTAAAGTGAAACACTCACATTTTTCATTAAAGTTAATAGAAAATGGCTAAAAGTACAAAATTACCCCTATTATATGTTAATGAGAACACCCTTATATGCTTAAATGTTTATTTATACATATGTAGTACATTATTATATTATTTTGATATTATATTTGTTGTTAGAGACCATTCTCTGGTCACTTAGTAATACCTTTGTGAGAGCGAATTTGAGACACACACACATAAACACACACACACACATAGAGTTTTGGTGTTATTTATATTTTATTTTTTAATACATCAACGTCGTCAGCTTCAAGAAGCTGGTAAGTATTAAAAACATATGCTTGTAAAACATACCTTCTTACCATTTTCGTTTCACAGGTTTATTATTCAACATGTTAGAAATATATGAGTGAATTCGTATTTAAACAGAAATAAAAGGACAACATAATAATATTCAATCAATACCACATGTGACCGTGCATAAAACAATGCAGCCAACTAATCTCACTGACTCTTTTACCTCGACTACGAAACTCAACACAAACGATTCCCCTGAACCACTGGCCCACAGCCATTATGTTTAGAATGTTTGTCGATATGTCTACCGTATCCGAGTCGACCTAGACATACCTAGACATTCAAGGTTATAATAACCTGATCGGTCTACCGTATCTGAGTCGGGCTGGACATGATCGGACAGGCTTGTCGTATCCGAGTCAACCTGGGCTCAAACCCTCTTAATTAACCTACCGTATTTGAGTTGACCTACGATAATTAAGGCTATAACATAACGCTGGTTGCCCTACCGTATCCGAGTCGGCCTGGGCTCAATCCTTCCTAATTAACTTGCCGTATCTGAGTCGGCCCTGGATAATTAAGGTCGCCACGAACCATAGCTCACACTCTCGACTATTCTCAACTCACCATCACACACCATGCATGCCAACTCGACTTTAACATGTATGTCCTATGACTTATGTGGGCGATCCATAATGACTAGAATGTAATAACAAATGAGTGTACGAGAAATCAAGTCTTTTTAACTTAATCTTTTAAAAACAGAGTCTGAAATAACATATTTCACAAACAGTGCCTTAAAAACGTTTAAAAAAATTTCCAAATAGTTCCTTATATGAAAACAGACAAAAAGCATAAAAATGCCCGGTCGCATGAGTGGGTCGCTCGTGCGAGATGTCGCTAGCGCGGACACGCGCAGGATACGCGTATTTTTCAATTTTCTTTTATATTTCCAGAATAGTGAAAATTTCCCAAGAGTCGCGCTCGCAAAATGTTACAAAGTCATCTTCTTCAACCTTTTTCTCCCCTGTTCAGTTTTTGGACTGGTTTTTGGCCCATTTTCATTTCCGAACTTAAACATGACATGTAATATATGGTTCTCTTCATTTTTCCGTAAGGATCACAAATACGCGATCGAATTAAATCAATTCGACCTGTAGCTCTTGGAATTTACATAAAATCGAGAGGTGACGAAAAATTTCAATCTTAATATACTTTATGATATGAACGAATTAGGCTCAGTAATTTGAAACACAGCTTCTAGGAATTAAAGCCTTTCATAATCATCTTTCAAAATGAATTTTGGTTGAGTTTACAAAATCACCATTTTCATGCTATGAAAGCATAAAAATGAAATTCAACAATGGCATCACATAATCAAGCTATATAAACTGCAATTAAAGTATAGATTACATTCTAAGTGAGTTTAGAATACTCACTGTGATTGGAGTTTGAATGGTTGTTGAGAAAGAAAATCAAAATAAGGAACCCACTTGTGAACTTTGGATATGGTGATGTGAATCTTTCTATCTCTAGAATTTTTGTAAATTCTTTGTGTATCTCTCTCTCTCTCTCTTACTCTCTGTATATTTTTTAGTTTGTAACCCAGAATGTGTGAGTTATATAGAACTCACAACTTGGGCTCCAAGTTGTGAATTGTGAGCCATACTCTACAAGCTCAAATTAGTTTTTCAATTTATATATATATATATATATATACATAATCAGTCAGGCTCTAAAGAGGGCGCCCTATGTTTATTAAAGACAGGGCCTCTATTTTGGCCGTTGGATCGTGTTTTCATTAATGGCAGTTTTGTCATTTTACAGGTTTTAAACACGATCTGACAGTCAAAATAGAGGCCCTATCTTTAATCGAGAGAGGGCACCCTCTTTGGAGAATTTTCGTATACATAATATACACAACATATTTATATGTATACGTATATGTTAAATTCTGAATGTAGGAGTTGTCTTAGCTAACTAGGGGTCAATTACAGGTTGTTTGGCAAATTAGCTTATGGCACTAACATAGCAGACACACATGATGCACTCCCAAACAAACCCTAACACAATGATTGGTTAAATTTAATGAGTATAAAGCATATTTCAAATCCTGATTGACGTAGATTCCAAAATCTGTAGGAGTTCATCGCTTCGTTCGTTAACAGACATTTTCGCGGTGTTCGTAGTCGCAATAAAAATACAGAAAATTATATTAGCGTAGGAAATAAATTTTCGGTTGTATAAAAATACAGTTTGAATCAATAGTAAACATTTTCGCCGTCTTGAAAATACAGTTGTGAAATCACAACACATGTATTCCTAAATTTATAAGAATTACAGTTTGACCCCAGATAAAGAATTTTTATTAAATCAAACAAGTAATAGGAATACAATTTTGAAAAATTACATTTAGCAATTAAATGAAAATGTACGTTGTTACCCCCCCCCCCCCCCCCCCCCCTAATAGAATTTTGCCCCGAAATCTAGACTAACTAGTCATGAAATAACTCCGAGTACTTCCTCATATCAGCTTCGACTTCCTACGAGGCTTCATTCTAATCATGATGATTCCACTGAACTTTCACTAACGGGATGTCCTTCCTTCTCAACTTCTTAATACTCTGATCCAGATTTATCATAGGCGTCTTCTTATAGGAAACGTTATGGCTTGTCTCGATATCATCAAAACTAACCACATGAAAGGGATCTCGTATGCATTTCCTTAACATACTAACATGAAAATACATTGTGAACCCCAGACATCTTTGGTGGCAGTATGAGTCGGTAATCCACTTTCTCGACACGGTCAAAATCTTAAACGGTCCGATGAAACGAGGGGCTAGATTCCCTTTCTTGAGATCATATTACACCACTCCTTGGGTTGGAGAAACCTTAAGAAGCATGTGATCTCTGACACTGAATTCTAAATCCTTTCAGCATCAATCGACATAACTCTTGTACCTGCTTTGTACGGTTCTTATCCTTTCTTTGACCAGAGAAACTTCTCATTGGTTTCTCTAACCAAATCTGGTCCCAACAACTCTGTGTCTCTGACCTCTGCCCAACATAATGGAAACGACATGGTCTTCGGTACAATGTTTCGAATAGAGCCATCCCAATACTCGTGTGATAACTATCATTATAAGCAAATTCAACCAAAGGCAAGTGTGTCTCCCAAGATTCCTCAAAATAGATAACACAAGCCCTAAGCATATCCTCCATGATCTAATTAACACACTCAGTTTGCCTATCTGTTTGAGGGTGAAAATTAATACTTATTTTAGCAAGGTTCCCATAGCTTCTTGCAGACTTTTCCAAAATCTAGAAGTGAAACGTCCGTCGCGATCTGACACAATTGATACCGGTGCACTGTAAAGTCGCACAACTTGTTGTATGCACATCCAACTCATCTTTTCCATAGGATATGTCATACTATAGGCAATGAAGTGAGCAGACTTTGCCAATCGGTCCACAATTACCTAAATGGCATCATGATTTTGCTGTGACCTGAGTAGTCCCACTACAAAATCCATGGTGATATGTTCCCATTTCTACCCTGGAACAGGTAAGGGTTGTAATAATCCCAAGGGTCTCCTTCTTTATGCCTTCCCGCCAGAAATTTCTCTTCAAGTCCTTATACATTTTTGTTCCTCCCAGGTGATCTGTAAACCTTGACTTATGTGCTTTTTCCAGAATGTCCTTTCTTAAATCTCCTCCACCTGGTACACATAATTTGTCTCTACACCTATGTCCCCCATCAATCCCCACTTTCCATTCTGTCGGGTCCTTATCTGACATCTTAACAAACCAAGTTTGAAACTTCTCATCTTCTTTCTGTGCTTCAATGATGCGGCTAATAAGGGTGGGCTATAAAATAAGACATCCAAAATGTTTCCCTTCTCCTTCCTCAGCAATCTGTGCATCAAACTTAGCTATAGTCTCCAATGCTCGTCATTCCCTAATCATTAAGGAGTCAATTGTTCCACAAGCTTGCCGACTCAAAGCATCAGTGACCACATTAACTTTACCAGGTTGGTATTCTAACGCGAAGTCATAATCTTTAATTAGCTCCATCCATCTGCGTTGCCTCATGTTTAACTCCTTCTGCGTAAACAAGTACTTAAGACTCTTGTGATCTGAAAACAAATCAAACTTCTCACCATAGAGATAATGTCTCCAAATCTTAAGTGCAAACACTATTGCTACCAATTCCAAATCATGGGTAGGGTAATTCAACTCATTCAGTTTTAGTTGTCTAGATCCATAGGCGATAACTCTACCATCTTGATTAAGTACACACCCCAATGATATGACACGTCACTAAAGATAGTGAACTTCTCATTAGGCTTGGGTTTAGTAAGTACCTGTGCTGTGGTGAGTCTTTGTTTCAACTCTAGAAAGGCATGCTCATGCTTCTCTGTCCACTCAAAATTTTGAGCTTTCTTAGTTAGTCCGATCAACGGTGCTACTATCTTGGAGAATCCCTCAACAAACCTTCGGTAATAACCCGCGAGTCCAAGGAAACTCCTAACCTCTGTAGGGTTGGTCGGTCTAACCCAGTTTGATACAGCATCTGTCTTGGATGAATCTACAAAAATTCCTTGGGATGATACCTTGTGTCCCAAAAATTTTACTTCTTGCAACTAGAATTCATACTTACTGAATTTGGCATACAAGCGGTGGTCCTTGAGCATTTGCATCGTAATCCATAGATGTTGCTCGTGCTCTCCCTCTGACTTAGAATAGATCAAAATATCATCTAAGAAGACAATGACAAAGTGATCCAAATAAGGCTTGAGTACTCACTTCATCAAATCCATAAACACAACAGGGGCATTCATCATTCCGAAATGCATTACCAAAAACTCGTAGTGACCATATCTGGTTCTAAAGACAGTTTTAGGTATGTCTTCTTTTTGTACCCTTAACTAATGATATCTTGGCCGTAGATCTATCTTGGAGAATGTTGTGGCTCCCTATAGTTGATCAAATAAATCATCGATTCGGGGTAAGGGATACTTATTCTTGATAGTCACTCGGTTCAACTCTTGGTAGTCAATGCACAGCCGAAGTGTTTCGTCCTTCTTCTTCATGAATAACATTGACGCTCCCCATGGTGATGTGCTTGGGCAAATGAAACCCAAATTCTAGAGTTCCTAAACCTGTTCCTTTAATTCTGATAGTCCGACAGGGACCATCCTGTAGGAAACTTTTGTGATTGGTGCATTACTAGGTATAAGTTCAATATAGAACTCTATACTCCTCTTAGGCGGTAAATCAGAAATATCTTGAAATACTTCCTCGAAGTCCTTGACTACAGGTATGTATGACACTGTCACTTCTATACTGACGACTTTGATGTTCGCTAAGCATCTTGTGAAGAACATATCTCCTAAAGGGTTACACTGGAAATCAAAGGATTGATTCCCATTGTCGGAGAATGTAATTCTTTTCCTTGCACAATCCAACTTTGCTTGATTCTGAGCAAGCTAATCCATCCCTATGATTATGTCAAATTCCTTCATTGATAAGACAATCAACCTTACAAGGATCTCACGGTCTCCTAGTTGTAGAGGACAATCCTTACACACATGTCTTAACCTGACTATGGCTCCTAATGGTTAGGTAGCCTTTAAATCCGTATCTAGACGGTGAGGTAGAATCCCAATCTCTGAATGGTCTTAACATATATGAATGAAAGTGCGGCATCCGTGTCAAATAAAACTTTAACATGGGAGTTAAACAATGTTAATGTACCTTCCACCGTTTACTGTTCGGGCTGTTCTACTTCATAGGTTCCCTCTTCATAAATAATTTCATCATACTCGACAACATCAGTAATAATAGCATTCAAGCGAATCTGATCCTACTGACCATAAGTCACTCATTTAGGAGCAGTGTAGTACTTGCTGATGTGACCAAGTTCACAACATTTGTAGTAGACTATATCCTGACGGTCGTTGCGCTTAGGTGCCCTGTAGTCTCGAGACAAATGACCGGGGGTTCCACAGTTAAAGCATTTCCCAACACTTCTCCCCTCTCCTGCTCAGGGCTGAATCGAATTGGTATTAGCTTGGGGTTTCTTGTTCCTATTAAAATTTCTCTTTTGTCCTTGGGTACGATACATCAGTGGCTTATTCCCAGTATTACCTCTCTGAGGTGGCCGGAAGTCAAATTGTTTGAGGTTCACAAGAGCATCTTCTTCCAGATCAGTAGCCAAGCCAACTAGTCCCTCAAATGATTTATTCATGTGGCTGATAGTCAGGCGACGAATCTGCGGTATATGCCCTTGATTATACTTGCATATTTTCTTGTCTTCCGTATCAACCATATAAGAAGCGAACCGAGACAGCCTTTAAAACTGCGTAGTATATTCTTGCACAAATTTATTCCCCTGAGTCAGATCCATGAATTTCATATCCCTTTTGTGCCTCTCAGTAGGTGGGAAGTACTTTTCCAAAAATCTCCCCTTAAACATAGTCGAAGTCATCCCCATAGCATCTTTATTCCTGATGGTGGCTTTTACTGAGTCCCACCAATCTGTGGCATCATTGGTTAATTAAAAGGTAGCTAACCTGCTCTTTTCCAAATCATTACACTAAACTGCTTCGAACACACGGTCCATCTGCCACAACCACTAATTAGCCTTCCAGGGTTCTGCAGTTCCCACAAACTGTTCGGGCTACAGTGCATGGAATCTCTCTAGCAGTTTGTCCCCAATTTGGCGGTCACGTCGATTTTCATTTGGATTCCCAATCCTTTCCAAGCGTCTGACAAATGCTTCAAACATTACCATGGGGTCGGCAGCCAAAGGCACCTCCTTGATCAGATTCCTATTCCTCCTTGGTCTTCTAGCCATTCTATATATTTATATATATATATATATATCAAAACGATCAAAGAATTAGGATTACGAATCATTACCATAATACAAATCAGTTTAGACTGCAACAATATCCAAAAATAGTAATTTCCATATATCACTTCATGTTAAGTGGTTACATCAAAAGTATGATCAGTTCGGTGTCTACCCTCTCTATATGGATTGGGACATACATCATCCATTGCATGAGTTAGCTAGATGCATGCAATTACAATTGTAAAAAACGTAGGGTCATGCGTTAATATAGTTAATATGTATAGAGCTATATCTAACATATCAAGCATCTCCATAATTAATATGTACAATTGTAAAAAACGTAGGGTCATTGGCCCCCATGTTTGTGCTTCTCCTTTTTTAAAGTACAATTTCATGTTAATTCATTTGGTAACTAGTTTATGAGTTTTGCAAAAATTGAAGTTAAGGTTTTTTTGAAGGAGCTTTTAAAAGCTCTGAAATGGAGCTTTTAAAAGCTCAAAGTTACTTTTTGGTTTCGTGGTGTTTTTAAATAGAAGTGTGTCACTTGTATAAAATTATCCACCAACTTAGTAATAAATTCCATAAGCTCCTTTTAAAAAGCCACGTGGGGCCAAACTAAGCCTAAATCGGATGTAGATTGTATAAATTATGTAATCTCCATTCGTTGGTAAGGTAGTCTAGCGAAACGAATATGGATTCAGCTAATTTGAAGATAATAACATATAGTGAAAAATATAGGGTTAAATACACTTACAACCTCTGTGGTTTCGCCAATTTTCACTTTCCCCCATGTGCTTTAAATTTTGGCTCTAATACCCTCTGTGGTTCAAACGAAACTGAAACAGTTAAGGTTGTTATCTGAGTAAGCTGAAACAACCAAATTATCCCAAAATATTCACAATAGTGTTAAGAACATAAGATGTTTACTTCAATTTATTTAGGGAGAAACCTATGGTTTTGAATTGGGTGAGAAATAACCTTTGACATCTTTTTAGGGTTTTCTTGGTACAAGTCATGTGCTTGACATAAGGCAAATGGTTTATGACTTATCTCTCTTTTAATTAGACTTTCACGGCAAAAGAGACATTTTATCTGTCGAATCAGGGCACCAAATTGTAAAACGCTAAATTGGATGAAAAACTCACGGTTAAACTTTAGTCTGAACCACATGAGTGAATTAGTGCTAAAATTTAAAGCACAAGGGGTAAGTGAAAGCCGGAAAAATCACAGGTGGTACAAGTGTATTTAACCTAAAATATATTTTGCCCCTCAAAACTATATGCTAAATTTCACTCTGGGCTCAACTATCAGATTAGTTGAAATGTGCAGTGTGCACTCTCTGTAATATTCTGTTTAAAAAATGAACAGAATCCTTCATGTGCTCATCACGTGGACGCTTATTGAGGGCATATATCACCTTTGAAAGGCATAATCACATGCGCTAACTCTATTATCCTTAACTACCCCATGAAGCTACAAATCAAAGCTTTGAACAAACCTACAAATCAAAACCCTCAAATTGATTAGCGTAATTTTCCAAAAGCACAAAACTGATTAGGGTTTCATTTTGTAAAGGTCAAATCCGAACTCAATCAATGAGTAGAGTGGTTTCACAAATTAAAGAGTTTCCTGTGTACAAAAGTTAAGTTTTTTATTTTGTATTACAGTTTATTCGATCGAGACTTGCCACTTAATGCTCATGCTTTTGTGTTTTTAATGTGTTCAAGAATATACTCCTTCTGTCCCAAATTGTTGGACATTTTTGGGGAACCCAATTTTTTAAGATACATTATTTATTACACTGTTTTCATGTTTAAATATTCTTAGTTTTCAACTTTGCCCTTAATTTAGTTTCCCTATAAACTAAGATTTGTGAAAATTGTGAAAAAAGAAATGACAAAATAGAAAAGATACAAAATTTGGTGTGTTGACTTTTTAAAATGGACAAGCATTTTGGGACAACCTAAAATAGAAGGAGTGCCCAACAATTTGAGACGGAGGGAGTACCTTATAAGGTGCAATTTGGTGGTGGGTTACACTTAATTTGATGCTTCAGTGTCATTGCTTGAAATCAGTGACACAATTGAAACACTTGCGCTTCCCAGTGGATTCAGGATATTGCAAAGTGATTTGGATGTTTGCCTTCCAAGTAGAACAAATACTGAGATTTACTTGGAACACATGATTGGAATGTAAGGGCCGTTTGATAAAACTGAAAATTAAGTGCTGAATTGTAAGTACTAAAAATTTTAAGCGATTGGTTTTACAATACTGAAAACAATGTTCAAAGTACTGAAATAAACTGTATTCAATGATTTTTTTCAGCAGAAATTTTTCACTTAAAGTTTTCAGTAAATTTTTGGCTGCTTTTTCAATAAAGTGGTACATTATCAAACGCACTGAAATAAATTAAGTGCTGAAAGTTTTCATTTTCACCACTTAATTGGGTTATCAAACACACCCTAACTTTTTCAGAGTCAATTAAGGCTTAGTTTGGCCCCCATTTTGGTGCTTCTCCTTTTTTAGAACACAATTTCATGTTAATTCATTTGGTAACTAGTTTATGAGCTTTGCAAAAATTGAACTTAAGGCTTTTTTTTTTTTTTGGGGGGGGGGGGGGGAGATCTTTTAAAAGTTTTATTCTAGATCTTTTAAAAGCTCAAGGTTGCTTTTTGATTTTATAATTTTTTTTGAAGAATAATGTGTCACTTGTATAAAATTATCAAACAACTTAATAATAAATTTTATAAGCCCTTTTAAAAAGCCACGTGAAGTCAAACTAAGCCTAAGTTGGATCAACTGACATGAATAACGTCAAAGTAAGGTTGGTTGCATGGAGTACTTGTACTTGAAGACATAATTGATGTTGATGACCAGAGGCAGGGCCACCCCTGGGATGGGCTATAGCCCCCTGTAACATTTATTTATTTATTTTTTTTAATTATACGTAATATTTTAAGTCCTAAAAGTTTGGGGAAAATAATTATTTAGTACATGTGATATAGTCTAGCCTATTTTAAAATTTGAGAATTTGTTTAGTATATGTAATAATTTAGTCTAAATGTAATTTAGCCCACAACAATTAAGTGTTCCAAACCCCATTTGACACCATAGGTTGTTGATAAATAGACCCCAAAATGTATAAATATTACCCCAAAAGATAATATTGTTCTTAAATAGATCCAATTTGACACCATATCTCATTATTAAATATGTATAAATAGACCCCCAATAATTTTTTTTTTTAGGACAGCCCGTACGTATTGCTTTCTCAGCCCCAAAAAAATTCCTAGCTCCTCCGCCCTTGATGACGAGGGAGATCTAGTTAGCATAGTGAGCGACAACAGGTTGAAAATGAGGGACATACCAACCCTCATGGGGGTGAATTGAAGACTTAACATACCACATAAGTGACAACAGATAGACATCAATGAAAATCGTAATGACGAACAACAGGTTGGTGGAGTTGAATCTGAGCATAGTGAGTCTACTAAAGACTCATAACTTGTTTGAGGCAAACATTGACAACGATTTTGATGGTGATGGAAGAACATACATGTGGCAGAGAAATTAACAACACAAATGATAAGTCAACATGGCATTCTATAAAGAATGTAGAATAGATAACTTCTTATCCTACATGGCCTATTGAGTCATTTAGAGATGCTGTGAGGGGATTATATTGTTGGGTGTTTGGGTGGAAGTGCCCTATTGTATAAGAATAATGTTTGGGGCATCAAAAGATATAAAGAACTTTCAAAAAATAAGTAAAAAATCTATGTGGCACACTGGGACCCATCAACAATTAATTATTTTTTCCATTAATTATTGGCGGGTCACAGTGTGCCACATAGACTTTTCACTCATTTTGTGGAAGTTCTTTGTGTCCTTTGGTGCCCCAAGCATTATTGATTGTGTATTTAATAGATCTAGAGGGAAGTGAATTGGTGTATATGCCAAATATAATCAATTATAATTTGGCTAGCTCTATTACCAGAGCAGCAATGATTAATGTCAGAGCAAAAAGTGTCGACAAAAGTATTAACATCACTTTTTTTGTCATTGAAACTTATGGCGATACTTTTTTGCTCTAGCTTTTGACATTCCTTCTCTGACAATAGCATTAGCCATTACTCCGAAATCACGGGGGAATTAAGTAGTCCACTTTTGAACCATAGGAGTTGATACGCTCAATAATATTCTGCTACAGTCAAACCTCCACGTCAGCAGCAAAGAACCCAGATTATCTGGAAAGGGAGCTGGTGGCCCATCGATCCCGAGGTCTTTCGAGTGCAACTGCTCGGTATGCTCACACAGCCTGGGCATGCGGCGCAGCAGCTCTCCATGAGGTGCAGTTTGACATCCAAGCCGTGCAGCAGTTTCCTAAATCAGTCAGAAGACTAATGGAAAGTGCAAATAGTTTCTTAAGCCATTTAGGAAACCTCCCATAATTTATGCTCGTCAACTTGTAATTAGATTTGGCTTCCTTATCTATTCAGTTGCCTTTTTCAGGTGGTCTCTTGCACCTATAAAAAGGGCCACTCACCCCCATTAGATGGGATCGAATTCTTAACCTAGAGAAAGCACATACTTATTTCATACGCATACACCCCGCCGATATTACTAGGAGTGCCACTCAATTGTTGGCTCACCAGGCCCGCCATTGATCTGCTAGTGAAGCGCACTGGCACACCACGTGGACGTAGGTCGTCTCATTAACGGGGCCTCAAAAAATTATTTCTTACGTTAAAATAAAATTTTGGTATATTTGTGATGATCACCGCACTGCAAAAATACCAGTTTATGTACAAAACTGTCCGCACCGCATGGGACTCCAACAGTTTGGGAATCTCCACAAATCAAGAGGTGACACTTGCTTTTTGATCATTAATGCAACTAATCATTAGTTAGGCTTGTTTGGGAATGCTTTTAGTTGTGAGTTAACTCTAAGCCATAAGTGGTTTTTCCCAAGCACCCAATTAAATTCCTGGACTCTTGGCTTGTGCCTTGTTTGGCCATTGCTTATGTGTGTGTATTACTTTGTACCTAGAAGCTTCATTTCCTAAACACCTTGAGCTGGCCCCTATAACCTACACTTGACCTTTAACACATCTGGAGAGTTCTTTCAATCTGTGTATATGTAGACTTACATACGTATATGCATTGGAGGTATTTTTGAAATTGAAAAACAAAAGCAAATTGTAGAGTGAGGAAGAAAGAACTTGGAGGCAACGTTCTTAGTTTTAGTTTTCTTTATAAACAACTAATACACACACCTTCTCAACATTCTGAAAACACAGAGCAAATAGAGAGTTTCAGAGGAGAGAGAGAATTCATATTTTAAAAAGAGAAAGCTTCACTCCATAGCCATAGCTTGAAGTTGGATTGTTTAAGTCTTAGTTCTTTCTCAACAAACTCTATCTCCAATCTCTGTGAGTATTTTAAACTCACTTTGAATACAATTCATGTCTCAATTTCTGTTTGTATTGTTAGAATTAGAAGTCACCATTGTTAATTTTACTTTTGAACTCCATAACTTGAAAATCAAGATTTCTCAACCTTAACCAAAATACGTTTTTAGAGATGATTTTAAAAGATTACAGTCCATAGATGTTATGTTTAAAGTTTTAGAGCTTAATTCATTTATATAAGAAAGTATATTAGATTTGAAGTTTTGTCACCTCTCGGTTTTTCGTAAAAACCGAGAGTTATGATTGAAATTGGTTAAATCCGATCACATATTCATAATCCTTGCGAAGAAACAGAGAGAACTATATATTATAAGTCATATTTGCATTTGGATTTCAAAATGGGTCAAAAATAGGCTTTAAATTCTTAACAGGAGAGAAATTGTTGATACTAATCGATTGGCATGTTTACCAATCGATTGGCACTTTTGCCAATCGATTGTCATTTTTCAGCACTGACGACTTTTAGTAAAACGGTCATAACTTACCCTAGAAAACTCAAAAACGTGCACCGTTTGAAGCGTTGGAAACTAGACTCAAAGATCTATATTTTGATATGTAATTAATGCACAAAAAGTATATCTCATTTTTGAGGGCATTGCTTCAAAGTAGACCCACTTGTGTTTTAGTTAGCGATAAAATCATATTAAAGTAGTCTTTGTACTAAAGTGTGAGGCAAACTGGACACTCCTTGGTACCCCTGTACTAAAGTGCGGTCATCTTGGTGTTTCAAATATACTAGAGTGAGAGAGTTGGGCGATGTGTTGTCGAGAGAAAAGAGTTGGTGAGATAAGAATGGTTGTATTGGTCTCATGCACGGTCACATGTTCATGAATTATAATATCACCCGTACTGTCTCATAAGTGATTCCATTTCCATGTTGTTAACCTGTTGAATAATGGAACCATGAAATGGAAAATAGCAATTGAGTATGTTTTACATTCAAACATATGTTTTTAATACTCACCAGCTTCTTAAAGCTGACGACGTTGATGCGCCTTGGACATTCGTGTCTAGGTTTTTCAGGTTATAACTAGTCAGAGCAGTATGACTACGCCAATTGATTATGACTATCGGAGAAGAAAAAACTGTTTTGTTACTATCTTATGCTTTTAAAATAAATTTGAAATAAGGACGGTTGTAATAGATATTAGATATTATTTATTTGCAAGGCTGGTTGTGCCTTTAGTAGATCACGTGCTATAATAATTATTAATTTGAAGAAATTTTATAAGCCTTGATTGCTCTTACTCTGATTTAATTATTGTGTTGTTCGACATTTGGGACGAAATCGATCCTTCAAATTGTCGTGACCTATGGGTCCATAAAGGAAATTAAATATTTTCCATATTTATGCTACGTCGGGGTGTGATAGAATCTGCCAGAAAATATCCGATAATAATATCCGAATCTGAATTCGAACCCGAATTGAATTTGAATATTTTGTTAGCAAACAGATCGGATTCGGATTTGGTATATATCTAACCCAACAACTGAAAACTAATAGAATTTAATTTATAGTTTAGCTCCCCTTGTTTTGTGAAAATTACATAATGACCCTACACTATGAAGTTCTTTTGGTGCTTAACAGATAACCGATTAGGAAAAAAAAACAACAAAAATTGGTGCTTAACAGATATCCGATTAAAAATTTCCTTCGGTGCTCAACGGATATCCTATTAAAAAAAAATTAAATTTATCCGAATCCTAACAAAATTCGAATTCAGATTTTGATTTATGGATTTTTTATCGGATCGGATTCGGATTTAGTTAATGGATTTCTTATCGGATCGGATTCGGATATCACAAATCCAATATTCCAATGAGTAATTCTTGAGACACAACTTTCATACAACTTTCACATAACCTCCAAAAGGATGTGTCTATCTCTCTCCTATGTCACTGTGGGGTTCAGAGACATCACAGGAGAGAGATAGACACATTTTTTTAGAAGATTGTATGAAAGTTGTCACTAAAAAATTACTCTATTCCAATACAGATCCGATCACATTTTTTTAGGAGATTGTATGAAAGTTGTCATTAAAAAATTACTCTATTCCAATACAGATCCGATCTATTTACAGACCTACTTCAGTGGATGGGTATTTGTCAAGTGGCCTTGTCACAGTTGGTACTAGACAAGTAGTCCCAACAATTTTTCTTCTTGGATCCAAATTGTCAGAGGAAGCTGTAAGGCATGCAGAGTATAAAAGTCTATTCGAGGACAGCGGCATAATTGTGCAACTTTCTAATGATGTCCGAACAATGAAAGAGTAAAAGTCAAGAAAGGTCTTTTACTATTACTATTACTACAGTATTATCTTAAGTTATGCAGCAGAAAAAGTAAAGAGTTTCATATCGAGTACTTATCGAGTACCATTATCTTTTCCTATCATTTTCTACATGGAACGTGTTGATGAGGTATTTTGTTTGGACCAATGGGATTTCCTTTCATGTAATGGTTAATGGTTATCTCAGGCCACATACATATACAAAGCTGACCACATCTAGTTGTACCCATTCAAATTGATATCGCCTTGATGTAAGCTATTCTTAAGCAGTGGCGGGTCTAGGAAGGCTTGGGTGTGGCTATGGCTCCTTCAAAAGTATTAAAACTTAGCTAAATTTCCACATAAAATGTAATAAAATCTCATGTAATGCTATTACCAGAGCAATAATGACTAATGTCAGAACAAAAAGTGTCACAAAAACTTATAACGACATACTATTATAGCCAGAGCAGTAATGGCTAAATCTTAGGTAATGGTTTTAGGGACACGTTTTACTCTGTCATTAACCATTGCTGCTCTGGGAATAAAGCTAGCCTAAATCTGTAAAAGGTTGGCTCCCAACAAATTTGATATTTTTCCAATGGCGGTTCATAACCTTATTCTCAATTCCGCCACTCCTAAGTGAAATCGCATGTTTTAGTCTCAGAAGGTGCATCTCTTCTGCTGATGAAAAGCGTTTAACCGCCAATAACTTCATGCTGTTTGTGGGTGAATTCATAGTTGATAATATGGCTAGTTTCCAAACTGAGCTTAGCTCAAAATTTGTCAGTTTTTTTCTTATAGTTTTCTTATCATTTTCTCACATGATTAATTAGTGTTTTTCCTAAAATTAGGGACATGAAGACACGGGTGTACATGTACAAGCCATGCATGGTTTGATTACAAATAACATACAAGCTAACATGCAAAGGAAGTAAAGAATTTTATTGCTCATTAAGAAGTTGGATCAACTAGTACTTATGAAGTGACTGATATAGAGTCATAAAAAACTGCATTTATATCACCAGTTATGCGGGGTGAAATAAAAGTGAACTCATCACCGTCCAAATAAAGATAGTGACCTAGCTTGGACAACATCCAAAACAAGTCTTTGCATGCTCTTGGAACCAAGCTCCCTTTTGTTTGATACACCAGCCTCAACAACTCTCGTCTTTTGATCTCAATCATTCTCTTTACCTTGGCCACGGCTTCTTCTTCGGTCATTTCTTCATTACTTTGAAGCATATATAGCAACAAGTTACTTGGTCTCCCTTCTTCTCTTTCCTTCTGTAAAGGACAAGAGTTGCAAAGAAAAGTGAGGATCCAGAGCAGATTTTCTTCAGGCATTCCAACTATTTATCGAAGCTTAGTTTACTGTTAACTTTTTAACTTTTCATTAGTGCCTTTCTTTTGTGTTTAAAATTTTAATGCCACATTAAATGCAAATTGTGAGATATTATATATATATATATACGACGAGGATCAAGTGCGGATCTCTTAGGAGGGACCATTTTTAGCAACAAAAATTTTCTTCGCTAAAACAATTAATTTTAGCAACGAAAATTTTTCTCGCTAAAATGGTCCGTCCCTTAAGGTTCGCTTAAGATCCGGACTGTATCTATCTATATATATATATAAGGTAAACTTAGAAAGGATCTAATTAAAGTACATTGCAAATATGACTTTTAAAGTAGAACTTCCCAAAATGGAATAAAAGTCACCAAGAAGACAAAGCTCTTAGATGGAAACTGAACATTATTGATTTAGTGGTATCTTGTCATGTGTCTTAGAATCGTGTGCTAGGAAAAACACTAATCATGTGAGAAAATGATAATAAAACTAGAAGAAAAAAACTAACAAATTTTGAACTAAGGTCAGTTTGGAAACTAGCTAGATAATCAATTATGAATTCACCCACAAACAACATGAATTTATTGGCGGTTAAAATCTTTTCATCGACAGAAGAAATGTACCTTCTGAGATCAAAATGTACGATCTCACTTAGGAGCAGTGGTCGAACCGAGAATAAAGGTTAGGGATGGCCACTGTGAAAATATCAAAATTTTGGGGGCAGTTTTGTGCATGTATATATGTGGCCTGAGACAAACGTAAACCATTACATGGAAATTGAACTCCTGACAATCCCAATGGTCCGAACAAAATACCTCATCAACATGTTCTATGTAGAAAATGATGATAGGAATCAAATAGGCCATCTTCTTCCAACAAGTATTAGGTATGAAATTAACTCTTACTTTTTCTGTTGCATAACTTAGATAATAGTAATAACAAAAGACCTTTCTTTATGTACCTTCATTGTTCGGCTATCATTAAGGAGTCGCACAATTGTGCCGCTATGCTCGAATAGACTTTTATACTCTGCACTCCTTACAACTTCCTCTGACAATTTGGATCCAAGAAGATAAATTGATGCGACTAATAGTCCGGTAGCAATTGTGACAAGGCCACTTGACAGATACTCATCCACTGATGGTATTGACTTGTTTCTCTCCCCTTCACACTCTCTCACTGAAAACTTGATATAATCAAGCCACTGCACATGAACGTGCAATGTGAGCCCACACTTGCTTATGTATAGTCCAAACATATGTAAATTAATTGAACGCACTGAAAATTGTAAGTGTTCAAAGACATACTACTTCAATTAGGTGATTTTTGATGCATCGTCCTTGTTGTTCAAAAGCCTTTGCTGCGATCTCATTTACCGAGTCATAAAGAGCATAAAACATTATCTCAACTTGTTCGGAGCAGAAACCGATAGTTTTGTGTTCATCCCACCTGTGGTCCATTGTTATTTTAACAAATGTGCAAATTGACAAAAATTAGAAACTACAACTTTTTAATGTGTCAATTTTTTTAGCTATGAGGGACAAAATGACACCACATGTGAAGTACAAGGGTAACTATATAACCCAAAAAAGGAATAACAGAATTCTTTAAGCTTACTTCTCAATTAGCTCAATGATGTTAAGAAATTCTTCGCTCGAACCACTATTATCAAAAAAGTCATCCAGTATAGTTCCAACGACATTGGTCTTGGTGTATGCCATGCGAGCATCGGAAAATTCAGGGGAAAAAAATTGGGATGAAACAATGAAGTGGAGAAGTAGCTGTTTCTGCCTTACAAACTTGGGATGATCCAATCTGTATTCTTTGACCCATCTACAACAGTTTTACTCTAATTAGATATTTTTAACATCTTTGTTGTGGTTCATAAATAAATAAATAAATAAAATACTTAAACTAAGCAAGTACCTCTCAATATGCTCAACTTCATCCCTGTGTATGGCTTGGAAAATGTTATAATCATTCACGGAAGTTTCCAGAAAGTCTCTATTGTCAATGTTGGAGCACCTAGAGCAATGGGAAGTGTGTGTGTGTGTATAATATATATACAAGTTCATGTCATTATCAGACAAATCAAACTTTTAATTAAAAATATTTGGGTAAATTGCACTTTCCACCATTGAAGTTTGGGTGGTTTGGCACTTTAGATCCTAAAAGTTTCAAATCTAGGTTTTTGGCCCCTAAAGTTTCACAACTGTAGCAAATAAGTCCACTTAGCCCTTCAGTGACGAACAATTTTGTTATTAAAAATAAAAAAAATTCGTAGCAAAAATCTTCGAGAGACAGCACGACTCACCCCAAATTTGAAGGACTAAAATGCCACATTTAAAACTTTACGGTCTCAAGTGCCAAAACACCCCAACTTAATTTAGGGATGAAAAGTGCAACTTATCCAAAATAGTTTACCTATAAGATGTTTTAAGTGTTTGAAAGTTGTCTATCTTGTATTGCTCTATGCTTCTCCTATTCCCAACTCGTTCAAAGTTGCTATAAGGATGCTTCAGAGCATATTCCACCTATAATAGTCCGACCAGGATTTTAAAACATCATAGCACTGTAGGTAAGAGCAGTATTTAGAAGGCAAAACCATTTGAGTACAGACATGACATTAAAAGGAATGAGTGGGGATAAAGGAATTGACTTTTCGCCTCCCAAGTAATGGGAATTTTCAAGCAGGGTAAAGTGCTTTCGCCTCATGTAAAGCGGAAATTTTGAGACCAATTTCTTGACATGTGGAGAAGAGAGTTTAGAACGTTGGTTTGTTCCTTTTTTACAAATCTTTATAATTTATTAAGCAATGTTTGGACTTTGTTAATCAGTTTTCAGAGTCTTCCTCTTATAATCTTCAACTTCTATATCGATAGTGCATCGCCTTTGTAATCCCCCAAGCTATTCAGCTACACCATTACTCAAGTTCACATCCCCCATGAATTTGAGATCACCGATTGGCTTGTCATCTTCACAGCACAATGCATCCTCTATACCATGTTGCACCAAGGCATCCTTCATACGAACTTGCCACATGCTGAAATTCTTCTTGCTATCGACCTTTTTTATTGCCATTCGCATATCCCAAAGCGAACTATCTCCAGCTGCCATGGATTCTCAACCGAGCTTTAATACCACTTGTTGGGAATGAGCCCACAATCACAACAAGAAAACCACACCCACAAAGATGGAGATAAACAGAACTAGAAAGACACAACCGCGAAAGAAAAAATAAGTCAAACCAGCACAATAATATTTAAATGTGGTTCGGCCCAACGATTCCTACGTCCACGTGCAAAGGCGATCACCTCGATTAATATGAAGATTACAAGCACTCAAGACTTCATATGTATAACTCTCCAACCAAATTATATGACACACATAATTGCTAGAAACTGATCTCTCCCTCACTAGTTTGCAGCCCTATCTTGTGTATATAGAAGATTTCCAACCAATCTTATCAATCTCTTGGGTAAGTCCTATATTTATATAGATTGTATAGTCCCAATTCTAGTTTTAGTAGGATTTTACCCCTATGGTAAGTCTTGTACACTAAGGAATACTCACACACACATTCTTATATAAACTAGGTAACTTCCACCATCAAAGGAATCCTTATTTGGCAAGGAAACCACCAAATAAGGAATCAAATCATAATTAGGAAATAATTTCACTAATGGAATTTTAGGCACAATCCTAACAAACCAACCTTTGTACTTCACTAAGCAACAATTAGATTTTATTAAGGAGCTATTTGTACCTTGATAACAAAGCTTGGCATTTGATTGTAAATACCTTAGGTGCTAACAAATCTTATCAAGGTATAAACAAAGTTTATCCATGTACAAACAAATGTAATTAAGATACAAACCAAGCGAATAACGGTACAACTGTCAGCCTCATTAATTGCGCGTCAGATGCATTAATGATGCACCGTCTTTTTCTCCTCTTATCCAACCACGTCACCCCATGTGAATGGTTGTTTAGCTTCCCATGAAGCCGAACCACTAGCGCCAATCCCACTTATCCAACCACGTCACTTTTATTAGCTTGTTTGTCAAACACTCTTATTTTTAAGTGAAGAATTATTCCAACTAACCCAAACACCAAATAACTTAATATTTATTTCATCACCTAAAAAACAATCACTAAATATTTTAGCTAAGCCAAACTGATGGGCTCTAAATCCATGAAACAAACATGTATATATATATACATAAAAGCCTACGTTTAGAAGATAGCTGGACCTATTATACCTCATTCTGTAAGCTCCGGTCATGAATTGTTTGGTCTAATAGTTGTTGCTTTAGGAAAGAGCTTGTCCAAGTTTGTAACTTCTCAAGAGTGGGTTCTTCTTCGTAGAGCGCTAGTAATGAAGCCCTGTATAACTCAAGAATTGTGCTTATACCTGTAAATTGTGGGCTAACTGAGTTGAAGAAATGTTCTTGTCCATCAAATTCAGACAACGCATCTGCATCACATAGTATTTATTGTTATATCACTACCTAATTAAATTGACATAAAATTTTATATTACAGTTTAAGAAAATGTTTGGGACACCTGATGAAACTTCAAATCCATGTTTTCGGAGTAGCCGAAATGCCATGGCAAAACAATTCACATCCAAAACTATGTCTTCGTCCTTCTGCAGCCAGCATCTGTATGTTCATGACAGATCCAAGTTAACAGCAGCCGGAAATTTACTAGTCCATTGACGTTTCTTGAGGTAAGGTGAGGTGAGAATACATGAACTTGTTAAAAGTAATTTGTAATTTTAATATATAAATCTAGAATGATCTAGTAAATCTAGAATAATCTAGCTAGTGGGTCATCTAATGGGGTTAGTTGTAAGTTATAATATGTTTAGTTGGGAGTATTATTAAATGTGAGTTGGGAGCTATATTCTAGGGCTTTCTGTAAAAGATATATAAAGGGGATTTTCCTAGCTATTGATGTAAGAAAATAAAAAAATAAAAAAAATAAAAAAAAAAAAAAAAAAAACTCCCAAGTTTTGAATACTTCTCCAGCAATTCCATTTCTTCATGTTCTACATGAATCCACTTCCACTCTAATCAAAACTAATATAGTTCTCCCCCAACAAATTTGGTATAAGAGCCATCATCCTAGCAACTCTCTCCTTGTCAATATAATTAATCCCCCCCAAATGACAGCAAGTTCATTTCTACCATGTTTGCATATTCTCCAAATCAAGTTTCTATTTTTGATGGAGAACATTATGAGTATTGGAGCAGCTAAATGAAGACAATTTTCACCTCTCAAGATCTATGGGAAGTGATCGAGGAAAGCTATCCAGAACCACCAGAAGCAATAAACTCTTCAAGCTCAACATGGACTGAGGCACAACAGAAGCAATTCAAAGAAAATCTAAAGAAGGATGCATGTGCTCTCAGATTTCTACATCAAGGTGTAAGTAAATCCATCTTTCCTAGAATTTTTTGAATTAATAAAGCTAAAGTTGCATGGGAAATTTTGGAAAAAGAATTTCAAGGTTCTGAGAAAGTAATCTCCAGAAAGTTGCAATCTATATGGAAAAAATTCGATAACATTCAAGTGAAAGAAAGTAAATATGTTAGAGAATTCTTTTCCAGAGTTGCTGGGATAATTAATCAAATAAATAATTATGAAGATACCATTCAAGACAAGAAGGTGGTCCAAAATTTTCTTAGAAGTTTTCCACCAAAATTTGATCACATTGCTACCGTAATTGAAGAATCAAAAGATTTGTCAAAGATTTCCTTGTTTGAGGTAATGGGTTCCCTTGAAGCACATAAGCGGAGGTTGGATAGATCTCTAAACCAATCCATTGAGAAGGCCTTTCAATCAAAAATCAAACTTTTTGACAAGAAGAATATCAAAGTCGAACAAGGAAATAGAGGGGGCTTATTCCAAAGGAGAGGACAATATGGAAGAGGACGTCCAACGCAATACAACAATCGGGAAAATGGAAGAAAAAGAAGAAATGTGTAGCAAAAAGCTAGTAACTCTAACCCTTACTGTCTTATTTGCAAAGGAATAACTATGAAACAAGAGATTGTCGATACAAATGTACCAGATGCAAAATACGAAATCATTCTCAAAGAGATTGCTGGTACCAAAATAAAAAGGAAAAGGAGGAAGCAAATTTTACAAAAGAAAATGAAGAAGAACGTTTATTTTATTCTTGCATGACTGCTGAACTTGAATCTCAAGATATTTGGTACTTAGATAGTGGATGTAGTAACCATATGACTAGTAATCGAGACATCTTTGTAGAACTTGATCACAAGTTCTCCACTCAAGTAAAGCTTGGTGATGGAAAGCTTCAAAGTGCTGAAGGTAAAGGTGTGTTATTGTTGTCCACACAAAAGGAGGTAACAAAAAACTCATCAGTGATGTTCTTTATGTGCATAATTTGACTCAAAATCTCCTAAGTGTTGGTCAACTTATACAGAAAGGATAGTCGGTTTTTTTTTAAAATAGTAAATGCAAAATATTTGATAAGCAAAGTAATCTCATAGTGGCAGAAGTGGCTATGACACCAAACAAAATTTTTCCTCTTGTCATGCCACTAAATGATAAAGTTGCTTTCAAAAGTGAGACTTTAAATAAGTCATACTTGTGGCATTTGAGATATTGTAACTTGATTAATAAAGGACTGCAATTGCTAGAAAGGAAAAATCTGGTTATTGGACTTCCCTCCATAGAGAGGCAAGAAAAAATTTGTGTGTTGCATTTATGGCAAAATGCATAGGCTTCCTTTTCCAAAAACTTCTTGGCGTGCTAAAGCTCCACTAGAGTTGGTACATGCAGACATATGTGGTCATACTAGGACTCCTTCTCTTAACAACAAAAGATATTTCCTATTGTTTGTTGATGACTATACAAGAATGATGTGGGTGTATTTTCTAGATCAAAAGTCAGATGCCTTCTCATTTTTTTTTCAATTCAAGGCTCTAGTTGAAAGGCAAAGCGGGAAGCAAATCAAGACCCTTAGAACTGATCGTGGAGGAGAGTTCATCTATACTCCATTCTTGGATTATTGCAAAAATAACAGAATTCAAAGGCAACTCATTGTTCGGCGCAACCCTCAGCAAAATGGAGTAGCGGAAAGAAAAAATTGCACTATCGTGGAAATAGCTCAAAGCATGCCGAAAGGAAAAAGACTAACAAACAAGCTATGTGATGAAGCAGTCTACACTTCTGTATACATTCTCAATCGTTCTCCAACAAAACCAATTCAAAACAAAACACCATTTGAAGCATGGAACAAGAAGAAACCAGTGGTTGATAATTTAAAGGTTTTTGGCAGCATTGCTTACGCACTAGTTCTTCCACAAAACAGAGAAAAGTTTGATGACAAGGGAGAAAAATGTATTTTTATTGGCTATAGTAATGAGTCTAAAGGATATCGTCTTCTGAATCCAAAGACTAACAAGAAGATTGTTTCAAGAGACGTGGTGTTTGTTGAAATGACTGCTTGGAAATGGGAAGAAAATTCTTCTCAAGCACCAATCACATATGAATTCTTAGAACCAGCAGCTACTCAAGAAGAACAACCTCAACATGCTCCAGTTCAAAGTCCAAGTCCAGTAAGGTCACCCACCTCAAGCTCTTCAAGCCAAGAAAGCTCAGTCTCACCACCAAGAAAGGTACGATCTTTAATAAAATTTTATGATGCATGTAATGTTGCTCTATTTTGTTGTGAACCACATAATTTTGAAGAGGTCATCAAAGAAGAGGTATGGAGAAAGGAAATGGATGATGAGATTGCCACCATAGAAAAGAACAAAACATGGGAGCTTGTGGACTTGCCAAAAGGTAAAACAATGATTGGACTAAAGTGGATTTACAAGACAAAGTTCAAAGAAGATGGTTCCATTCAAAAGCACAAAGCAAGGTTGGTAGCAAAAGGATACTCACAGCAGCTTGGAATTAACTTTAATGAGACTTTTGCACTTGTTCGAATGGAGACTATACAAACAATTCTTACTCTAGCAGCTCAATTAGAGTTAAATGTGTATCAATTGGATGTCAAATCGGCCTTTCTTAATGGAGAGCTAGAAGAAGAAGTATACGTGGAGTAACCCCAAGGCTATGCATTGGAAGCACATGAAGGAAAATTATATCAGCTTCGAAAGGCTCTTTATGGCTTAAAACAAGCGCCAAGGGCATGGAATAGCAAGATTGATGGATATTTTCCAAAAATGCATTCCAAAGAAGTTCAAGTGAGCCATCACTCTATGTGAAAAAGGAAGGTACGAAAGACTTTCTTATAGTTTGCTTATATGTTGATGATCTAATTTATTTTGGCACAAATATGAAGATGGTTGAAGATTTAAAAAGAATATGATCAGAGAATTTGAGATGACTAACTTAGGTCTTATGAAATATTTTCTTGGAATCCAAGTTAAGCAATCAAAAGGGGAGATCTTTATTTCTCAAGAAAAGTACATTGAGGATTTGCTACAGAAATTTCATATGAATAAGTGCAAATCAGTGTCAACACCCATGGCATTGAATGAAAAATTAGAGCAAAATGGTGACAAGGAAAAAGTGGATGCCAAACTCTTTAGAAGTCTTATTGGATCCTTGATTTATCTCACAAATACAAGGCTAGACATTATGCATTCTATGAGCTTAATTTCCAGATTTATGAATGAACCAAGCAAGCTTCATTATGTAGTAGCAAAAAGAGTACTAAGATATCTTCAAAGAATAAAGAAACACGGTCTTTTGTATGTGAAAGAAGATGACGACAAACTAGTTGGGTGTACTGACAGTGATTGGGCTGGTTCATTGGATAACAGAAAAATCACATTAGCATACATAATTTGTCTCGGCACAAAGGTGATTTCTTGGAGTTCTAAGAAGCAAAAAATAGTAGCCTTATCCTCAGCAGAAGTCGAGTGCATCGCAGCAGCAGATGCAGCTTGTGTAGCTATTTTGTTAAGAAGAATTCTCTCAGATTTGCAGAATATGCAGGAAGAGCCTACTATTATTCATTGTGATAATGTGTCTGCAATTGCTTTAACGAAAAATCCGGTGTCTCACGCTCGATCAAAGCACATTGAGCTTCGACACCACTTCATTCGAGACCTAGTGAGCAATGGATTGGAGAAATTGTTTTGGAGTTCATCAACACAAATGACCAACCAGCTGATATTCTTACCAAGGTTGTCACTACAGAGAAGTTGGAAGGGTTCAAGAACAAATTGAAAATTAAAAATTAAGAGGGGTGTCAAAAGCAATTTGTAATTTTAATATATAAATCTAGAATGATCTAGTAAATCTAGAATAATCTAGCTAGTGGGTTATCTAATGGGGTTAGTTGTAAGTTATAATATGTTAGTTGGGAGTAATATTAAATGTGAGTAGTTGGGAGCTATATCCTAGAGCTTTCTGTAAAAGCTATATAAAGGGGATTTTCCTAGCTATTGATGTAAGAAAACAAAAAAGAAAAACTCCCAAGTTTTGAATACTTCTCCAGCAACTCCATTTCTTCATGTTCTACACGAATCCTCTTACACTCTAATCAAAACTAATATAGTTCTCCCCCAACTAAACTTCCCTTGTGGAATCCAAAATTGACCTACCTTATGAGAGATGGAACGCTAACAATAGAGTAGTGTAATCAAAATCTCCAATTTACATCTAAAACAAAATGAACCTGCATACAATTTACCATTAGAGAATAATTATATTTGCATATACTGAATCGAAAATATTATCAGGAATTTTCAAAAACATTAGCAAGGGTATATTGATTATTATAAATAAATAAATAAATAAATAAGGCAAAGACTATTATGAGCAAGTTTGCATATGTACAAGCACTCCACAGCCGTTGGATGAAGAATTGGTCTAGAGAGGGTAAGTAAAAATGTTATTAAATAATTATTTATACACAATCTTGATGCAATTTGAACAATCCAATGAATGTGGAGTGCATGTGCATATGCAAACCTGCTTATAATAGTCTCGCCCTTTTAAAAATGTAACTGAAAAGATTAATGGTCAACAGACATTGACTAACAGAGGAGATTGCTCAAGTACAAAACTCAGGGAGGGCTGCGTATTTTTTCGTCTAGAAAGCACAGACACAGACACGAACATGTCACGATGCGAATCCATTGGGCACGATCTTTCTAAAAATTGTAGGATACGAATACGTTGGGGACACGTTGATTATTGTACATTTTTTTGGTGTAAAATAATCTAGCCTCCCCACACATCAAAAATGGATGAATCTGGCCCGTGATATTGAAAATTACATAGACAACTTGAGGTATATAGTTGAATAACACTAGTACCACCTCCGTCAGTCAACAGTTAGTTGACTAAAGAGAACTTAATTTTTTGTTTGAAGTTTTTTAAAATATCCAATTTACCCTTACTAAGGAAAAAAGTAAAAATCCTCCTTTAGTCAGCAGTTAGTTGACTAAACGGAAAACTTAATTTTGTTGCTGAAGATTTTTAAAATGATCAATTTACCCTTAATAAAGAAAAAAAGGTAAAATTGTTAGGCACTTAAAAATCAATACTTGTTGCCTTCACTACACATGTATAAGTTCATATGTCTTTCCCCTTTGCACATCGCCAACTGCCCAAATGCATGTCTTCACTCCACCATTTAACCATTATTCTTTCCAAGGGTGGATCTAGAAAATCAATCCAGGGTAGCTTGATAGAGGTGGAAGTGTACGTCTGGGGGGGGGGGGGTTTGTGTAGGGGGTTGACACATATTTTGTGTACATGATATATACATATTTTGGACTTATTTATACATATTTTAAATAGATGATATATGCTAAGGCTATAAAAATTATCACAAACACATAAGAGGGATTTTGGACCTATTTATACATATTTTAAATAGAATTATATGGTAAGGCTATAAAAATTATTACAAAATCATAAGAGGGATATTTTGGACCTATTTATACATATTTTAAATAGATGATATATGCTTAGGCTATTGAAAGATAGATAGAAGAAAATACAGTATTAAATTGTATTGTATATTGTGTGTTGTGAATCATATAGAGTACATCCTTTATATAGGCTTAGTAAAGAGACCTATAAGGGAAAAAGAGAGTACAATAGTGTAGTATGACTATAGTACAAGATGAACCTAGTCAAGTGTGTGGTAAGGTACAGTTAATACAAGAATACAGACATTATTCTAATAGCCACCCTCAAACTCAAAGTGGTAAGATCGAGACCATCTTGAGTTTGGAAACTAAATCCTGAAGACGTTCGGGAGGATGAGTTTTGGTGAAGATATCAACAGTCTAATCGGTGGAAGCGATTGAGACAAGTTGAATGGTGCCACTAGTGAGATGATGACGCACAAAATGACAGTTGATCTCAATGTGTTTAGTGCGTTCATGAAAAACATCATTGTGAGCAATCTGAATAGCACTCTGATTGTCACAGTAGACAGTAATAGTTATAGAATGAGCAACACCCAAGTCCTCAAGTAACCAACGGAGCTAGAGTAGTTCTTGACTAGCATCAGCTAGGGCTAGATATTCTGATTCTGTACTTGAGAGAGCAACGACAATTTGCTTTTTACTTTGACAGGAGATAAGAGAATCGCTAAGAAAGAAGCAATAACCTATAGTGGATCGTCGGTCAGTGGGGTTGCCTGCCTAATCAGCATCATAATAAGCACAGAGCTCAAGTGAGGAATGAGCAGAAAAGTATAAACCATGAAACTGTGTTCCCTTGATATATCGAAGAATGCGAAGAGCAGCAGTATAATGAGACGACCGAGGGGTAGAGATAAATTGGCTGACAATATGAACTACATATGCAATATCAGGTCGAGTAATTGTGAGATAGATTAGACTTCCAACTAGTTGGCGATATAGAATGGGTTCATGTAGAAGAGTACCATCCATAGGTGTGAGCTTAGAATTGAGTTCAAGAGGAGTAGGACTGGTCTTGTTATTTATGAGTCCCGCATGAGCAAGAAGATCAAAGGAGTACTTAGTTTGAGAAAGGTAGCAACCTTTAGAATTGTCTTAGATGAGTTTCGTTTCTCGAGATCTTTCATTTCAACATGTTTACAAACCAGGCTCGTGGAGCTTGTTTGAGGCCATACAAAGCTCTGCGAAGTTTGCAGACTTGGTGAGAATGATGAGAATAACAAGGAGGGGGATGCATATATACTTTTAAAGTGAGATCACCATTGAAGAAAGCATTTTTTATGTCCATTTGGAATAATTCCCAACGACGGACTGCAGTTACAACAATGAGACTGCGAACAAAGGTAAGACGGGTAATTGGGGAAAATGTTCCCTTATAATCAATCCCATAATCCTAGGTAAAACGTTTGGCTACAAGATGGGCTTTGTAGCGATTGATGGATCCGTCTAAGTAAGTTTTGATTTTATAAACCCACTTGCATCCCATAACATTTTTGCCACCTACGAATTCTACCAAATCCATGTGTGATTTTGATAAAGTGCATGTAATTCATCATCCATTGTTTTCTGCCAAAAAGGATTAGAGCTTGCCTTGTAGTAAGATTGAGGTTCAGTATGAGAAAGAATTGTAGAAAAAGCAGCATAATCAGGCAAATGTACAGAAGGAGTTTTTACCCGGTCACTTCGTCGGAGAGGTTAAGTAGGTCCATCAGGCGGGGCAGGCAGCTCAGGAAAGGGTAAAGTGGATAACTCAGGAGCATCATCAGGGGGAGCTTGCAACTCAGGGGAGATGGATGTGGGAAAAGACTGGTCTATAGTTGTACCTCCGAAAATAGGTCTATGGAAGGATCAGTGAAGAGAAGGGGAGTAGTATTAGCCTATTAGGTGAGAGGTGAAACTTGGACATGGGTGAGAACATCTTGTGTTCTCAAAAATTAACATGCCTGGACACACAGAGACGTTTGGAATAAGGATCCCAAAACCAGTATCCTTTGTGTTCAATACCATATCCAAGGAAGCAGCATAGGCGGGATCGGGACTCTAATTTGGTGCGTTCATAAGGTTGAAGAAGAACAAAGCAAGTACTGCCAAAGACCTTGAGTGTACTATAATCAGGTAAATGACCATAGAGTCCCTCATATGGAGATTGATTTTCAATGAGCGGAGATGGAACATGATTCTTGGTGTAGACAGTTGTAAGAACGGCTTTCCCCTAAAAACGTTCGGGATAGGAGGCGGATGTAAGAGAGTACGAACAATGTTTAGAATATCTCGGTGTTTTCGCTCAGCACGACCATTTTATTGGGAGGTTCCTGGGCAAGAACGATGTGGGACAGAACCATGTTAGCGTAGGAAAGTAAGAACTCCAGTATTAGTGTACTCAGCAGCATTATCTACATGAAAAGCTTTCATATTGCAGGAAAATTGAGTTTTAACCTTAGTAGCAAAGTCAAAGTATAGTTAAAGTAGTTCAGATCGATTGTGCATGAAAAAATCCAAGTTAACAGGAATCGTCATCAATAAAAATAACAAAGTATCATGATCCTCCCATAGTGATAGTGGGAGAGGGGCCCCAAACATCTTAATGAATTAATTCAAAAGGAGGAAAAGAAAAGAATCATTTTATTGAATTTCACTGCTGTTTGTTTTGAAAGTTGACAAGGAAGACAATCAAAAGTTTCCTTATTAACAGATCCTAATTGACCACTAGAAACTAAAGGTTGCAAGCGACCAACAGAGGCATGGCCAAGACGAGAAGACGAGAGTCCCAGAGACTAATAGATGAACTGGAGGAGACTGGAGCAGCTATCTGAATAGAGGGGGTGAGGTGAGACGATATAAAGAGATTGAAAGCTCATAGAGTCATCCAATTTTACGGCCTATCCCGAGAGCATGTCCCATCTACAGATCCTACATACAACAACCAGAGAAAGAAAAAAGAACAGTAAGACCAATATCACACAATTGCCCCAATAGATATAAGATTTAGAGTAAGTTTGGGAATGCAATAAGTGTGAAGAAGTGAAGTATTAGAGGTAGAAACCTTACTTATATGACTAACCAACCACTACAACAAATCTGACCTTTAGTGACAAAACTTTTACCCGTAAAATTATTTTCGTCACTAATAGTATACTATTAGTGACAAAATCAACGTTCGTCAGCAATAGTGTTTATCTTTCTCGACAAAACCAATTTTCGCGGGTAAAAGCCGAACAATTACCTAAGAAAATTTATTTTATCACTAAAGTTTGTCGCTAATAGGTGGCGGAAAATTTCCCCCGCCAAATATTTGGTGGGAAAGTTTTAGGCGACGAAACATTATCGATTGGTGACGGAATTGTTTCGTCAGTAATTGTTTTACTTTTAGTGACGAAATATTTTGTCGGGAATTGTATAAGCTTTCGTGACGAAAAACTTTCGTCGGGAATTGTTAGAATTGGTGACGAAATTGCTACGTCGGTAATTGTTTTACTTTTAGTGACGAAATATTTCGTCGGGAATTGTATAAGCTTTTGTGACGAAAAAATTTCATCGGGAATTGTTACAATTGGTGATGAAATTGTTTCGTCGGTAATTGTTTTACTTTTAGTTACAAAATATTTCGTTGGGAATTGTATAAGCTTTCGTGACGAAAAATTTTCGTCGGGAAATGTTAGAATTGGTGACGAAATTTGTTCGTCGGTAATTGTTTTACTTTTAGTGACAAAATATTTCGTCTGGAATTGTTTAAGCTTTCGTGACGAAAAATTTTCGTAGGGAATTGTTCCAATTGGTGACGAAATTGTTTCATCGGTAATTGTCTTAGTTTTAGTGACGAAATATTTCGTCGGGAATGGTATAAGCTTTCGTGACGAAAAACTTTCGTCGGGAATTGTTACAATTGGTGACCAAATTGTTTCATCGGTAATTATTTTACTTTTAGTGACGAAATATTTCGTCGGGAATTGTTTAAGCTTTCGTAACGAAAAACTTTTGTCGGGAATTGTTACAATTGGTGACGAAATTGTTTCGTCGGTAATTATTTTACTATTAGTGACAAAATATTTGTCGAGAATTGTTTAAACTTTCGTGATGAAATAATTTCATCGGGAATTGTTTAAACTTTAGTGAATCGGACTCCTGGTTATCAAAGAAAGTTACAGGAAGATACGGAACGAGAATCGAACTCCCGGTTATTAAGATACACTACAAAATAACTTTTCACCTCGTAGACTATGATTTTTGGGGTTTGGGGGTCAAAATGCAAACCATCAATCCGATATCCACGAAACTTAACTCGAACCTCTCACACGTCTAAAGAAAGTTGTAGGAAGAAACGGAATGGGAATGGGAATCAGACTCCCGGTTATCAAGATACACTACAAAACAACTTTTTCACCTTGTAGAGTATGAAAACTAAGTTTTTGGGGTTTGGGGGGTCCGTACAGGCTCGACGGCGTGCCTATATAGCACAGTCTCTCCCCGGGCTTTGGGAATGCCCGATAACGATGAGCGTAGCTGTGGTCCCAGAAGACCTGGCAACGTGCCCTGGCCAACTCAAGCAGAGTGCGGGAAGCCAAAGAGATCATCAACGACAAGCGTGCCATGCGAAGAGAGGGGCGAGATCAAACGGCCCGGGAATCAGCCCGAGACCACCTGGCCAGGAGCCGAAGTGATCTTAGGCATACGATTAACCGGAGCCAAAGCCTTGCCCTGTCCCTGAGAACGACACTTTTCGACGAAGAGGCTTCCTCGTCTGATCCGACCTACCATTGTGATACAAAACAACATACCGGTCGGGAGGATGTCGACGCCCGCATCAACGATCTACAGAAACAGATCGAAAGAATAAAACGTAAGCGAGGTCATGACTACACCAATACCGAGACGGAATCACAATTCACCGTCCAGGTCACAGGATTTGCGATTCCATGCAAATTTAAGCAGCCAAACATTGACTCATACGATGGAACATGAAGCCTGGTCAACCATGCCCGGACATACAAAGTCCAGATGGAGTTGGCCACCAACGCCGACGAACTGCTTTGCCTGGCCTTTCCTACTACCCTCAAAAAACCGGCCGCGCAGTGGTTCCATTCACTTCGGCCCCGATTGATCGACAATTTCAAGAAGCTGAGCAAACTCTTCGTTAGCCAGTTTGTTGGCATGCTCGACCAGCCATAGCCCGACATCTAGCTCTTGACTGTCAAACAGCGAAAAGGGGGGTCCCCTGAAGGACTACGTCGACCGATTCAACCAATAGAAGTTGCAGATCCACAATTTGAACGAGATGGTCGTAATCACAGCATTCTGCTCAGGACTTCGACACACAAAGTGTGCCACGTCGTTCCACAGAGACCGACTGGCGACCTTGGTTGAACTCTCAAAGAGGGTCAAAAAATACATTGATACTGAGGAGTTTCTGAAGTCTAAGAGCCTGCCCGAGAAGAGGAATTGGGACAAGTTTTGCCGGTACCATAGGGATCATGGCCACGATACCGAGGACTGCTTCAAGCTCAAGATTGCCATCGAGAAGCTCATCGAGCAGGGTCGCCTCGCCGAGTTTGTCACCATAGGCAGACGACCACGGCCAGCCGAGCTCCCGAGCAGCCACAACCCCTTAGTCACATCAACGTGGTCTCCGGAGGAACATCAGGAGGAATGGACTCACAGTTGGTGAGAAAGAGGCATGCTCGGGCATCCCGGGTAGATGTCCTGCTGGTCCAATCAGCCAACTCCCCACCGACCGATGTACTAACGTTCTCATCCAACGATGTAAAGGACCGGCATTGCCCCCACGACGACCCGCTAGTAGTGACGCTTTCCATAGCCAATTACATGGTAAAGAGGGTGTTATTGGACACGGGCAGTTCCTCAGACATTCTGTTCGCCTCAGCCTTTGATCAGTTCGGGATATCGAGGGACCGGCTCCAACCATTGGCCACCACCCCCTTGGTCGGGTTCAATGGTTCAAGCACACAACCACTCGGGATGATCGAGTTGCCAGTTTTAATGGGAGCCTACCCACAGAGAGAAAGAGAAATCTACAAGAGAGAGAAAGATGAAGATAGAGAGGGATAAAGAAGAGAGAGGGTCGCAGCCCCTCCACCACCACCAGTGACGGTTGTGCCATAGATTTACACATTTCCATGAATTTTTATACATACATATAGTGTTGATAATGATCTTCTTATTGTATAGGCTGTAAGAAATTACTCACTTGCTATGTAGATTATGTTAGTGAGAAATTTCTCACATGTATAGACTGCAATAAATAGCCCATTTGTTATGTGGATGAAGTTAGTAAGAAATTTTCACTTTAATAGGTTGTAATAAATTGCGCATTTATTATGTGGATGAAGTTAGTGAGAAATTTCTCACTTGTATAGGCAGTAAGAAATTACTTCCACATATGTTTCAGTTTAAAATCACATTTAAACCACACACAATCAACTACCATAATTTTAGGAAGCCATGATCCCATAACTCATCCACTTCTGTTATAATACATAATGACTAAAAAAAACACATTCAAATTCTTGGCTCAGCTACTGCTTTCCTCCTTCATTTGTTAATTAAGTTTACAAAAATAATTTGAAATTTTTTAACTTCTAATATTATTTAAGCATGGAAAAACATGAAGGAAAGCACAAGAGAATTTGTTTTTTGTTCCCTTTTCTTAATCCGCAAATCAAACAATGTTTTATTAATTTATTTTTTTCTTTTTTTCTTTTTCTCTCTTTTATCAAAGATCATAGACAGCGTTCTAACTTTTCCACAGAGACTACAGATATTAGCTGACCCATACATGAGCTTGGATTTCCATGAAAGTAGCTAGACCTCCACTTTTGAGTCTTCCATGTAATTCTAATTGCCAGTTTCATCAGGAATGTTGTGATCAAGAGAATCCTGACCATTGAACAAATTATTACCAATTTGGTGCACTTGATCTCATAATATTGACTTATGCATGTGGCATGGATCACAAGCATCTTAATAATACAAACTTAATTGAAGACTTTTTGGAAAAGAAACAAGAGGAATTTGTGTCCCAAATTGTTAAAAATGGACCCAAATAGTAAATTGTGTCTCAGAATATTGATTTGGATTCCAACGTGGTACATGTAGACACCAAATCAATGCTTGGCTTGTTAATAGGATATGTTTGTTATTCGATGCCTCTGTCCAATTCTAGATAAAATTAGGTTGGCATGTAGTTTCAAGGGGGTGGTTGAGCCCCTCTTGTCCCTCCCTACATCCGCCCTTAATTACTTGCTTGAAGAGATAAACGAGCCTCGAGTAATACAGGAGGAGAACATTAGGGAAAACACAAGGGATTTAGTATTTTTTTTTTCTTGTTTTTCTTTCCTTTATTTTTCATTCTTTGCATACCCAAACCCAACAGAGCCTTAACTTGACAGAACAATTGGAAATGATACCTTTTTTTTTTTGCTAAACAAACGATTTTATTGACACATTGGCACAAGAATTTGAAGCAAAACACATAGGTGACCAGACGATTAACTTGACTAAAGGGAATAGGAACGGGTGGCCCACTGGTAAAGATGACAAATATGTGGGACGAGCTATAAACTTAGACATCTTAGCCTCGAGTAACACAAGTGTCAGCCGGACTAAAAAAGATACTCAGGGTTTGTGTGAGCGTATCGGGGTTTCCCAATGACTTGTGCTAGATGCTCAAGAAAATTGCCACTTTTTAACGTACCATTGAGTTGGCCGGACAGTAAACAAAGATAATCAAGATTTTGGAATTTTGAGAATGAGCTATGAACTTGGTCTCGCTAAGACGTAATGTCCATCAAAGTTAATGAGTCATGCTCATAAGTTGAGACGTGAATACCATTGGAGTGCAAATAAGATGAGTTCAGTTAGTTTTCCAAGCCTAGGCAGGGCCACTACCAAAAAAAAATAATTTAATTTTTTTTCTTTTTCTTTTAATTTTTTTTTTGTTTTTTTTTTAGTGTTGAGGTACTGTAAGAAAAATAAACTGATTCAGATTTGGTCGTAATTACTTAATTACGGAGTATTTTTTTTCTCATTGCAATGAAACAGAGAGTGTGGTCATCACGGTTATCAGATGGTAGTTTGAAGAATTTGTTTTGTTGAGTGAGGATGCACCAATTATCTGAATTGCGTACTCTAAATTATTCTGTTACTAAAAATGTGAATTAGGAAGTGAGAATGCACCCATTATCAGAATCCCTCTCACTCTCCGTGTTTGTGTTTTTCTTTATTTGAATCATTCCGTATAATGTTTTCTCTTTTACGTTATGTTAGTGTTTTAATTTAATACACTTATTACGTTGTGTGTGTCTATTTCTACGTACCTAATATATTAAAGGACACAAAAAACATTGTTCCAAACTTAGGTTTTTTAATTTTTTTTGACATTGATGTTTAAATTTTTGTATTGCAGATTTACGGGTATCTCGAGGACTGAGTTCAACGTCGTATTTTGATCTTTTTGGACTGAAGCAATATTTGTATTACGGGATTGTCGTTCGATTTTTCGTTTTGAATTTATATTTGCTATGTATTTTGAATTTTAAATATACAATTATGTTATGTTGGATTGAGTAGGTGACTTTATTAATGAATGAACATTTGATTATTTAATATGAATGTTGTGAATGTTTTTAGATTACTCAATTAGCAGGTGGACAAAAAAAATTTTGGTATGAAAAAGCAACATATTCCCAAAAAGAGCATGCATCTTTAGTGACGAAATTTTCGTCACTAATGGTTCACATCTCATTTTTCTTCCAACATTTAGTGACGAAATATTTCGTCACTAATAGTGAACTTTTACCTGCGAAATGATTTCGTCGGTAATAGTATACTAAATAGTGACGAATTATTATTTCGTCGGTAATAGTTATCTTTTAACTACGAAGAGAATTCGTAGACAAATAATCATCTTTAGTGACGAAATGATTCGTCGGTAATAGTTATTCTTTATCGACGAATATATTTCGTCAGGAATTAGTCACGTTTAGTGATGAAATATTTCGTCAATAATATACCTTTAGCGACGAAATAATTCGTCGTTAATGGTTCTTTTTCCCGATGAAAGTTTGTCACTAAAAGTAGGTGACCTTTCTTGACGAAATATATTTCGTCGGAAATATTCTTTTTATTGACGAAATGTTTCGTCACTAAATGGAACTTTTAGCAACGAATTTTCGTCGCTAAAAGTAGGTGATCTTTAGTGACGAAACATGGTTTCGTCACTAAAGGGTACTTTTAGCAACGAAATTTTGTTTCGTCACTAAAACCTTTCCCATCGAGGAATTAGTGACGAACATGTGACAAAAATTTTTTCGTCGATAAAGATCTTTAGTGACTAAAATCGGACTTTTTGTGACGTAATTTTATGCGTTTTAGAAATAGGCCCCCTTAAAATTTTGAAAGACGCTCCGACGCTGATATATATGATGGTTGAAAAATAGTGTTGGTGCTTCATAGTTTTTTGTATTACAAATATTTGATTTATCTCGGGAGGTTAGTGTCATCTATTATATCTATCTAAAAGTCAGTGCCGAAAGTCTTTTCCTAGTTTGTCAAGTGTAATATTCTCCATTTTTCTTCTTTTTTTTATAGAAATTTCTTAGCTTGTCAGGAGGAATTTTCTTCGTGTTTCCTTTTTCTTTCTTGGATTAATTACACTTTGCACCCGTTATGTTTGATTTTGCACTTTGCACTCTAAAGTTTGAAATTTGGCACTTTGGTCCCTAAAGTTTCACAAATAGGGCAAATAAGTCCAAATAGCGCTTTAGTGACGAATGATTTCATCACAGAAAGTGAAATTCGTCGCAAAAAGTCTTGGAGGGACTAAAGTGCAACTCATCCCAAACATGAGGGACCAAAGTGCCAAATTTGAAACTTTAGGGTGCAAAGTGCAAAGCAATCTAAACTTCAGGGGTGCAAAGTGCAATTAGCCCTTCTTTCTAAAATATACTTTCAATAATCTATGTACATACGTGGGGTACATTGAATATTGTAATTAAAATGCTAGGTTTAACTCCAAAGTACATTAATTATTTACTTTTCTCAAAATGTATTAGAGTTTTAAAGATGGATTATATCCGTGTTCTATTATATTATGTATCTCCTTTGAAACTCACACCATAATTTTTTTTTTTTTGGAGCAACTTTTATTTTTGGTCAATTATGAGAGAAGTAAATAAATTTTTTATTTTTTGGTCTAGGAAAGCAATCAATAATCTTTGAACCTAATCGTAAAGAGGAATTAAAATTCATTCCGCAATGCACCACGTGACGAGCTGTGAAAATCACTTAAACTTTTTGATGTAGAACACTTTGAATCTCATGTCTAAATGCATAACTACAGGAATTACCTGTATGTCTGATGTAGAACACTTTGAATCTCCTGTCTGAAATATTGATCTATTCCCAACCTCTCAAGTCTATCAACCATACAGAGACGGGTGTATGTGTCTAAAGGATAAACTGTAGGAACTATCAAATTGAAACAAGAAAAACTCAAGAATTACTCAAGAAATAGCATGTATGTTTGTCATGTAAAAATCAACACACACATATATAGGTAAATTGCATTTTGAACCTTTGAACTATATACCGATTTGCAATTTGGCATCTCATTTTTCAATGTTGGCAATTTGGCTCTGAACTTTAAGGTTAATTACAAAGTCAACCTTATTAAAACTTTTGCTTGAAGAAGCGACGGAAAGACTAATGTGGAATGCTGACAGAGCACCACGTTGTAACTTTTATGCAACTTTCTCTAATGAATGTTAACATAAGATTGACATTACAATTGACTTGAAAGTTAACTAGTTAAGGGACAAAAATTCTAATTGACTTATCGTTCAGCCTTTCAGTGGTGCAAAATTCAGTTTACCCTATATATTTATATGACCAGGGCGGACCATAAGAGGGAATGGGGGGAAGGCCACAGTCCCTCCAAAATTTTAAAAAATTACTATTTAGCCTACAAAAATTATCAAAATTATAGATATTATATATATTGGCCCCTGCAAAATTTTGAAAACACCAGTTATATATATGTAATTGTGAAAATTTAAAGTTAATTTTCAAATTATTTTACCATCAACCTGATCTTTACAAATTATTTTACCATCAACCATCAACCTGATCTTTACAAATTATTTTACCATCAACCTGATCTTTACAAATTAACATCGACGTCGAGCACTTCTTATTGAATAAAAAAGTGATAATATGCTCGCAGGGGCGTAATTTTAAAAACAGTCGGGAGACAGGGAGATCAAACTATTTATACACTATATGAATTGTAAAGCACAAAACATCTCAACTCTCGAAACGGCAAGAAAACGTCACAAAACAAAATGTATTTTTTTTTGTATAAAAATATTTATAAATAAAGCTAAAAAAAAATTGCCTCGAGTGCGCTGCCCCTCAACCCCGAGTGAGCCTATTTTACATTCGACCCAAGCCAATAAACTTCCCCCAAATGTGCATTCCAGGACCCGCCACTGTTTATATCTAAATATAACATGAACTTTGAAAGAGCTACCTGCATTTTCATACACTTCAAAAATTGAGCGCAAGTACTCAAAGCACTTATCATCATGAAGATGAAGTAAAGCAGCAGCAGTTGTGGAAGGTGAATTGAAAAGGGACCCATTGTTTCTTTGACATTTCATCAACTCCTTCCAAGAATATGATTTGTCCAATCCTTCTGCAACATACCCTAGATAGTGTATCCCTCTCTCATAACCCCTATTAGATTTCCAAGCAATTATGTCATTTTGGGTATTCAGGTTAAAAAAAAAAAAAAAAAAAAAACTACTCCAAAGAAATGGATAAAAAATAAGTAGATACCTTTTGATTTCCAAATCTCGGTAGCGGAGCATTGCATCCACTAAAGATGGGTCCAAAGGAAGATTCAAACCCAAATCTTTGGCAGAGTTAATCATGCTAGGAAATACTATTTCAAATCCTATAGGTGAGTACTGACTCTTGTCATGGACAGCCATACTATTTGACCCAATATAATCAAGGCCTTTAAAACAATATAAGAAATGATAATCACTGATTCAATGAGACCGGAAAACAAATATTATATATATATATATATATGCGTGTGTGTATATATATTAGAGTATATAAATTTACTGCACAATATATATATATATCATAGAGTTTTTCTAACAAGAGATCCCTCATTTTAACAAAGTGAGACTCCTAATCATGGATGTCGTACGTATCTCATTTACTGCACAGTAAATTTTGCTTTTATCATAAAATTAAATAAGCTCCAACAGCAGTATTAGAAGTCCTCGCTCTGTTAAAATAAAGAATGCCATTGTTACAAGCTTTATATATATATATATATATGTAATTGTACCTCTGTTAACAAGTTGTTCACCCACATTCCATTTTTGAAGGGCAAGTAGGCAAGCCAGAGTGGAAGAGAGAGAGTCCTTAACTAGCAATGGGACGTGGCTTGGATTGAGGAGTCCCCAAGACCCATCTGGGTTTTGATTTTCCAGAACCCAATCCAAACAATCTGGGAACAGGGGCTTTTTTGGGTAATTCCTAGAAGGGACCATAGCAACCCATGCCGTGTCGTAAGAAGAAACAGAGAGCTCAACTTTACCAAACATCTTTCTAATTCTTTCAATTGCCCCTTGGCCACTCTGCAACCGATGGTATATAGTTTAAAATAAAAAAAATAAAAAAAAGAAGAAGAAGCAGAAGAAAAGACAACTCTGGCCTGTTTCGCAACAGTTTTGGGAGCTCATAAGTCATTATAGAACTCCACAACTTAAAATGAAGCGGGAAAAAAAGGTGTAAATGGTAGAATTTTGCCATTAGCCAAAAGTTAAAAGCAATATTTCACTATTAAATCACAAAGGATAAGGCCATAAAAAGCAGTTTATCACATGAGAAGGGGCTTCTAGCCATTAGATTTGTAATAGGAGTAATGTTATATTTTTTAAATAAAACTCCTAAATTCGCATCTCAACTCAAATGATGCGACACATAAACACTCTATTTAAAATCTAATGGGCTCATTATCACATAGTTTGGGATGTGTTGGGAAGTTTAGCGTTTCTCTTTTAATAGATCTATAAATCGATATATATATATATATATATATAACAAGGGTTTTGTTCATATGTGCTCTTAGAGCAAATGTTAAGGTTTTAAAAGTAAAAACAAACAAGAGGTACAGTGTGAGTTTCAATATCCGGTGTGAGATTCAATACTTCAATGTTTGTCTCCCTTATTTATTTCTACTTTTAAAACCTTAACATATGCCCTAAGGGCACATGCTAACAAAACTCATATAACAAAAGTAAGTACATAGTGGGGTTTAGTTCTAAAGGCTAAAAGGGAACTTTTCATATAAGTTCTCATATAATAAGCTGCTCATATATAATAGCTTTGTCCAATCGCACAAGCATAAACCACACTGGGATAAGGATGTAATAGAGAGGAGGACTTTTATCTTACTAATGGCACATTTTGGACTCTTCTGACTGCTGGGTTCCGAGGAGACAAATCTGCTTGAGAACACAACAAAAAAAAAAAAAAAAAATTGAAAATGTGGTAAAGCTAAAAATGATTATTCTGTCTAGGGTATACCACCATCCTCACCTAAGTGATTTTTGCCATCCCCGAGACTTCCCTCTTGGGGGACACCTAGATTGTTTGTGCAAACTAGTAACATTTGAGGATTTTGTGAGCTAGAGAGAGAGAGAGAGAGAGAGAGAGAGAGAGAGAGGTAACTTGGGAAGTTTGGATTAAGGGAACACATGCATGGGTAGTTTATATAGATGCAGCTTCCCCAGTTCCAAGCTTTTCTTTTTCTTTTCAAGTCCTTACTTTCCTCTTTGATATTCCTTTGGTACCCTTTTTCAAATTCCAAATAAAGTTTATGTGCTTGTAATAAAAAATTTCCGCGTTTCATCATTTCCCTGGTTTTAATTTAGGGAGGGAGACTCCTATGATACATCTTAAAATTCTATGATTTTACTTATGGCCATATCATACATTTTATACCCAAAATTACAAATTTCATCAGTTAAAAGACTCTTTTTTTTACATTAGTTTCGGTGAATAATGCTATGTTCCCCCTATCAAAAAAGATGAATAATGCAAAAGTCTTCTCAAATTTGGAATATCTCAAATGATATTGGAGTGTCATTTGACATATCCCAAATTTAGGAACTATAGCATTACACAGTTTCAATTATGTAAAATTAAGGGTAACTAATGAAAGCCCTCAATCGTCATATGTGCTAATAATCGTCCTTAATTAAAACTGATGTAAAATTATCCTTAATTTCACAAATTCTGCATCACTAGTTATGTGAATTTTCAAATTTCATAATTTTAAATTCCACATAATAGCACTGTGAAGCTTGAAATTTTCACATAATCATTCTTTGGATGGGTCATTAATCAGAAGAGTCTTGAAGTTTTCTCAAAACAGAAAAATTGAAATGTGATTGGCTATGTGAAATTTCTTTTTTTTTTTGGTTAAGATTTGTGAAATTTCACATCATATTATAATGTTATGCGTTCCAATTTTGTATCCGAAATTAGTTCGCTACACGTATGGCAATGGGCCCATTGGATTTTCATTGGAAAATGTTGAAGTGGACGTTCCACCGTTATTGAAAGTGATGCCACTACCTTGTGTGTTGAAATCTTAAAAATATAAATTTTACCAAAAAGCATAATTTATGGATGGAACGTTATGGATTTGTTTTGCTAGTGCAATTTTGGATAGGAGTTTTCAAATTTCACATAATTAGTTATGTGAAATATGGAGCACTGACTTAGCCTAATTGATAAAATGGTGTTCCAAGCCACAATCATAATAAGGGAATGCACTTCGGCATCCCTCACGTTTCCTAAGGCATGACACTTATGTTCTCACACGAGATCACTACACGAAAACGATCAAAAAAAGGTTATAAAGTGTAAACATAAAATAGGTTGAAACACAAATCAACTTTTTAAAAGTTAATGTTTTCTTAATTTTGTATTTATTGTTGATATTTTTTTCAAATTTGAAAAAGTAGTAGATTGACTTTTAAAATTAGTACAAAAAGTTGACTGAAATCTAATTATCTACAAAATTAGTTAATGGGCCCTATAGTATCGGTGGACCTTACCAAAAAAGAGAAACACGTATGTATTATTTGTGAAGAGAAATGATCTGTGCACATAAAATGTGAATATAAAGTGTATACATAAAGATTTTGGTCATTCATTTTGGTGGATTCTATGTGTGCAAGGATGGATCCCATCAAAATGAATGACCCAGATCTTCATGTGTACACTTTATGTGCACATAGCATTACCTATTTATAAATTGTATTTGTGAAATTTATTTGTGCTCAAAAACTTACTCCTAGATCTATTAGTACACACAATACGACACTTCCACTCCCAAACACCCCAATAATATTATCCTCCCTCACAACATCTAGCTCTTAATGACTCGGTAGGCCATCTATAATTGGATCTTATCTTGTGACTTGTCTACATTAATATTTAAAAAATGCCATGTGACTTATCTTTCCTATTGTTAATTTTTCTGCCATGCGAGAAGTTATTCGGTGAGCCTGTCACGCCACTTCAGTATGTTAATGTGATGTGATTATGAAATTTTAACCATCCACTTATCTCTTACTTTTAAAGAAATCATAACAAGTGGTTAGTGGAATTTAAAATTTGAAATTTAATAAACACTTGTCATGATCTTCCTCAAAGAAAGAGACAAGTGAATGATTAAAATTATATGATCACACAACATCAACATTCTAATGTGGCATGACAGACTCACAGAGTAATTTCTCCATCCATGCACATTTACGCCCTCTTCCATCACAATCAATATCTTTGTCGATGTTTGTCTCCCTCACCTACCTCCCATTCTCCAGTCAAGCACCACCATCCTCCTCTTTGATCTCAAACCCCACCACTGACTTTTGTTTCCCTTTCCCACTACCTTTGGTTTGTGTATCACCCCCTTTATTTCTCTCACCTGCCCTCGTTACGCTTAGGGGTGTTAAACAGGGCGAATTGGCCCATCCCGTCCCGTCCCAATTTGTCATTTAGCGAGTCGCAACTCGTCTCGCCCCGTGGACGAACTCAGCTCGTGATTCAATTCATTGGGTATGTGTCCGGGTCGACTTTCATTTTTGCAACCCATAACTCGCCCCGTGACCCAGCTCGTCTAACCCACCGACTCACCACCAACTCGCCTCGCCTCCCGGACCCACCCAGCCCCGCCTCACCAACCTGTGAATAAAACATTTTTATTTAATTGTTTTCAAATAAACTATTTATTAATAAACAATTTTATTAAACTTTCAAGTAGAAAATGAATTTTTTTTTTTTTTTTTTAAATATTTTTCAAATACTTTTTCAAAAACTATTTTTAAATAAAGTATTTTATTAAATTATTTTTTAGAAATTTTTGTTATTAAAAATAAAAATAAGTTTTTGTAAGCAACCCGCGGTCTAACTCGTGGGCTAATTCGTCAACCAACTCGCGAGTTAGCCGCCCTGCCTCGCCTCGCCTCGCCTTGCCCCATTGACCCACGAATCAGTGGGTTGGGGCGAGTCACCCTATATCCCTTACCGAGTCAATTCGCCCCGCCCTGTCTATTAGGTCGATTCGCCCCGTGACTCACCAAAATTCGCTCAACTCGTCAAGGTGGCAAGAGGGGGTGGGACGGGCCGCCCGTTTGACACCTCTAATAACGCTTCCCTGTCATTTTCTTTCTCACCGTCCCTTCGTCAGTGACTTTACTCTCCTTCAGGTTGTGGCTCCCACCATTCCGTCCTCCCCTGTGAAGAAGAGATGGACGAAATTGTTCATTGATTAAGTTGTTCCGTTTGATCAAACACAACAAGTTCTGTATTTACAATATTGGATCTGGATCTGGATCTTGAGGATGATCCAGGTCCAGACTTGGTTGTTCTTTTGAACATAACCAAGATGAGGCTACCTTGATATATACTACGTTACATATTATTATTATTGTAAACTTTTATAATAATTCTTATAGAGTCTGGTCCAGTCAACAGTTTGTAAAGCCAAACAGCCACTTCTTGGCAAACAGACCCCAGCGTTCGCAACTAACAGAAACTTATGACCCCCAAAGAATCATCATAATAATTCTGGAGTATATACCATGGTGGCCTCAGAGTTTTAGCCACACATGGCTTTGATACCAACAATAATGAAGGATAATATTTCCATATATCATCAACATAATATTATCATATATGGGAAATATTATCCGTTATGGAAAGATAATATATCAAATATTGGGAGATAATATTATATATATATATATATACAAAGATTCTCTAAAGAGGGCGTCCTCTCTTTATTAAAGAGAGGGCCTCTATTTTGACCGTCGGATCGTGTTTAAAAACTATGAAATGACAAAACTGCCATTAATGAAAACACGATGTGACGGCCAAAACAGAGGCCCTCTCTTTAAGAAAAAAAGGGCGCCCTCTTTAGAGCCTGACTGTATATATATGTATATGTATATTATTTTACTTACAAGGAAAAGCAGCCGTATCAAGAGCATATATGGACCAGATTCAAGAGATATATACACACATATATATATACATATATATTCGAAGATGGAAGTTTTTATCAGACTGATATAGAAGAAATCTGGTGTTTTTTACTAGATTATTATTGCAGATATTTTTATTGCCTTATCTTGATCAGTTCAGGCCGCTGTAAATCAGTAGACAGGCAAAGCAGTCAAATCACTCCGCGTCTCTCTCGAAAATCGCATCCAAAAAGAGCATTCAACCATGCATTCTTAGTTCGTAGGCAAATAAAATCATTCTTAGCATTTTTAGTTACTTCTTGTAATTTCTTTTTTCATTAATTAAATGAAATCTGCTTTAATTTTATTTCTTTTAATTTGTCTCTTTCATCACCTGTTAGAAGTTAGATTCTCAAACCTTGTGTATCACTCACACAAATGATTTAGAAAATTTTATTTTTATTAGTTTGGGTTTACTTGACAAGGCCCTAGCACGCCCGAACAACAAATATAACAAATATCGTATGATTTCCTTTGTGATTTGAGTTTTTTGTGGGTCTTATGTGAGTCTTATAGTAATGAAGAGATCATAGTGACAATGTGACAGTCACACGAAATAATTCCTCATGAAAAGGTCCATATTCATCAAACTGCAAGTGGTACACAGTCAAAAACACTCCGATCCAGTTATGGGAGGTGCTAGTTCTAAATTCATGCAAAAAAACAAAAAAATTTAATGCATGTTCCTTTTTTTAGTAGAATTGTTTTTACATTAAATTTTTACTAAACTTTCATCCATTTTTTCTGTCAACTTGTAAATCATCAGACACACCCTAAGGGTCTACTTGGTTTGCAGATTTAGTAAGGTAAAAAGAATATGAAGGAAACTAGAGGAAAAAGTATGTCTTAGGCTTTATTTGGTTTGGGGATTTAGAGAAGGAAAAAAGAAAAAGTGAGAGAAAGGAAAACAAGAAGAAAAATTATTTTAGGGGCTTCTGCCACCCCTCAAATAAACCTTCCAAACTAAAACTCATGCTACTTTGCTTTAACTCATTAGGTCTTTTTTTTTTTTTTTGCCTAAACAACTTCAAATTGCTGTAACTTTTGTTCGACAAGTCCGGTTTTTGTAAAATTTGATGTTTTGAAATACAAAAATTGAGATCGATCAACCGAGATCAACGTTGACCATGAAATACTAGGGGAAAAAATCTAAAAACTAAGCAAATATGAAATATTGTATTTTTTTTGGCATACATATAACAAAAACATATTCCTTTCATAAAATTGGCACCATAGGAGCATAGATCTCGAAAAAAAAAAAAAAAGGGAATAGAAAAAAAAAATCACCCAAAAGGCCAAAATCTCAAAATCAGGCGGCAATTTATCTGTTTTTGTAAAATTTTCATGTCCATTGTGTAGTTCTCCAAGAAATACACGGAAAACAAAAAAAAAATCATCCCAAAAGGTCAAAAAATAAGAAAATTATGATTGTTTAACCTAATATTATCTGTCAAAACAAATAATATCATTTGTTTTGATAGATAAAATCAAAAAGTAAGGTACCAAATTACTTTCTTTTGTACAATTTTCAACTCTATCACGTAGATCTAGAAGAAATACAAGAAATCAACAAACAATATCACTCAAAAAGGCTAAAAAAATGAGTGAGTTATGGTGGTTTAAAGTTGACAGATAATATTAATATTATCCATCAAAACAGATAATATCATCTGTGTTTTGATCGATAAAATCAAAAAATGAGATTCTAAATTACTTTATTTTGTACAATTTTCAACTCCATTGCATAGATCTCGAAGAAATACATGGGAAAAAAAAAAACACACACACACACACACTCAAAAAGGCTAAAAAAAAATGAGTGAGTTATGGTGGTTTAAAGTTGATAGATAATGTTAATATTATCTGTCAAAACAGATAATATCATCTATTTTTACAGATAAAATCAAAAAATGATGTTTCAAATTACTTTATCTTATACAATATTTCAACTCAATTGTGTAGATTTCGAAGAAATACATAAAATCAAAAAGAAATTACTCAAAAAGGCTAAAAAAAAAAACGAGTGAGTTATGGTAGTTTAAAGTTGACAGATAATATTAACATTATCTTAATATTATCTGTGCTATCAAAATAGGTAATATCATATATTTTGACAGATTAAATCAAAAAATGAGGTTTCAAATTACTTTATTTTGTACAATTTTCAACTCCATTGCGTAGATCTCGAAGAAATACATGAAATCAAAAAAACTATCAATCAAAAAGGCTAAAAAATGAGTGAGTTTTGGTGGTTTAAAGTTTGACAGATAATATTGCCTTAGCCATTTTCCTGTTCCAAGAGGGGCTTTTCACCAAATTCAAAAGTAGCGAGGGGCTTTGTAAAAAATGACCAAATTGTGTGAATTTTTTGCTTTAACATTTAATCTTAAGGGGTCTATAGCCAAATATCCCAATTATTTTCCTCCGTGTTTAAATGACGTTAGCAGTTAAAAGTTTCTTACATATAATAATAGTAACTCAGAGAAAAGAAGAGGGTAACAATGACTCACAATATTTGAAAGTTTTACTTTATTTGTCAATATTTTTTTCTTTGTGCTATTTTCACATTGCTTTCCTTATCAATCAAACAAAAAACAAAGGAAAGTGTTTTCTTTGTATTTTTTTTTCTCACTAAATCCTTCGTAGTTTCTTCTCTCATACTTAAATAAAATAAGAAATTGTAAATTTTTAAATATCTCAAAAACATAAAGAAAATTCACCCGCATAAGTCAAAAACTTAATATATTTTTTGTTTTGATCATTTGGTGCAGGGGCGAGGTTCGAATTTCAATAAGAGTGTGATATGGAAAATTCATGCATTTGAATTCTAGATTTGGGTCTCAAATATTTTTAACAATAGTACCACTTGTTGTAGTAGTGATCAGCGGTATCACATACTACAACATGTGGTACAAGTGTTGAAGTATTTGGAAATCAAATTTGGAATTTAAATTAGAGAAGCATTAACATTACTACAAATTAATATTTTATGCTAAGCTATTTACTTAATTATAGTGACAGGAAAGCCACTAGGACACCTGTGATTGGGAATCTATAGAACCTCCCAAAGACTCTACAAAGACAGCAAACATGGACTCAACTTAATTATCGTTTCAGCTAGCTACAGTGGGCAATCTGACACAGCTCAAGCTTGAAAAAGCATTGCTCACAAATTGGAAGATGTTTTTGGACAAGATGGTCTTACTAGTCTACAAGACATTGACAACATTTTTTGAACAATAGCTACAAAAAGAAAATATTGTGCAGATTTTCCATACTCGGATTTATTTACAACCCGACCCGGTCGCGAGCCCAACACTCCTAAGCACGCGCCCCAACCCACCACCCTTTGCTGCCATGATGTGGCAAAAATATTCATTACTTAGGTTGCGTAATCTATATAGTAAAATAAGTCAATAAGAAGTCTGTATGAATTCATTTAGCCCCTTAAAAAAGAATTTGTTATGCTATTGAACTAAAATTTGAAATTTGTAAGAGAGAATAAACAGTAGTATGGTGTAATCCTTATATTCAAGGACAATGCTAATAGTGAGCAGCTTCTCATATGAGAAGGCGAGTTTTAACCGTTAGATGAGCATCTAGTCATAAAATTCCCAAGACTGTGGAGATACATTTATTACTAGATGTTCATCCAATGATTAAAATTCTCATATGAGAAGCTTCTCACAATAGACGTACCATATATTCGATATTTATTCCATGAAGTGACGGTCATTTATGGTCCTTGACTTCATGCATCAGATCATGCATCTATGATCTACCCCACTTAGACAAAAGAATTCAATGCCTAGCGGTCATCCCGCACTTCAAGTCAGTGCTTTACCAGATTGGGATCTTCTATGATCTTCTAATACCCTATGGTTGATCGTATCATATATTTTAAATTGGTGCTAAAATGTAGGAGTAGTATTTTTGTCCCAAAAGTTATAAGTAAATCCCAACATCTATTAATTTTGAAAATCACCTTAGTTTCAAAATCATAGTTTCTAAAGTTACTAAATATTGGGACCAAACACTTTTTTGTGATGATTGACCCGTGTGATGATTAAAAGTTAAAAGTTAACCACCACCTCGCATAATGGCATAATGCATAATGCATGGCATAATTATATTTCAGTCAATATTTTGTATAAAATCTAAATGTCAATTAACTATTTTTTAAAAATTAAAAAATATTATTAATAACTACTTTATGATTTTAACGAAATATAAAAAAAAAAAAAAAAAAAAAAAGAGTCAATTTTTGAGTAGTTATTTTGTGTTTTAAATTAATTTATGATTTTTAACGTTATGAATTTGTATCAAAACATTGTGATGATTGCTCCTAGTATTGTGAAGAGTTACTCCCAAACCGTTGTGAAGAGTTGTGCCAATCTTATGAAGAGCTGTTCTCAATATTGAGTTAAGTGGTGGGTCTCACTGCCACATGGGTGCTACGCCACATCTTTTTGTGAACATCTCTTTGTGACCCTGTGTTCCAAGCAATGCCCAAATCTGAACTTATCAAATTCAACCTTTTTTATAAGTTTAAGTTGCACCAAACAGGTTTTAACTTACGGTGTATGTTAAACAAAAAACAACTTAAAGGTGAAAAATAATTTGATTTTTCAAAAGCGTAGGATTTAAATGCTTTTGAGATTTGTTTTTTTTTTTTTATCACTACAATTAACCCCAGTTCACGCACAAAGAAGCCTCATCCTAGTGACAAAATAATATACTAATATAATTATAAAAAAGATATAAAGCAAGTATGACATGCTCAAACTTGTTTTTATAATTTTTCACAAATACTCCAAAATCATTAATTACGACTTTATTCATCAATAAAAAAGTGTACGACTTTAAATTAACAAAAATCAATTAAACTATAGACAACTGACACGAACTTCCCAATGGTTAACCATGAGATATACTAGAATTTCCCACCAATTAGATGCATCTTCAGATCGAATTTTATACCACCATGGCACAACCTTTGGAATTGGTGCATCTTGTTTCAAAAAGATCTTCATGAAGTGGGAATCATCGTATAAAATAATATGAATAATCTGAAAATCAGCTGGTGGTCATGCTCTCAAAGGTAAATACGTGCAAAATTGTAAGGGCAAGAGAACACAAAAAACACAGTTGAATGTGTTAGCAAATAGTACTCCCATTTCAGGGAATTGCATCCAATACTTTTTTCCACATCATATTCGAAAAAATAATCTAACCCTTTCTCTACCACCTTGTAGTTTTTTTCACCACCCAATTGATAAATGTAAGATTCTCTATGCCCCCTTAGTTCATCCAACATAGACCTCTTAACATCCGTCCATCTGTCATCGTTACTCTTACCCAATAATTCAGCGCAAACTCTGAATCCACAATGGCCCATCAGGTGCAACGTCTTCCAATTTATACACAACACATTCTTTAATTTTTGGATTGAAGAGAGCTAAACCTTGCTCAATAAGCTTCTCATCGGTTAAATCTTTCAATGCTACCTCCATTTTCTTCTATTGCTTCTTTTGAGTGGCATTTTTAATCTATTGCAGTTCTTTGATGGTATTTGCATACTCAAATTCTGAAGGGGTCCTTTTAGTGTTATGTGCTGCGATCCGTTATTTTTTTTGTCATTTTTTCAGGTCGCCCCTTCATATCCCACAACATAAAATCCTATTAGAGAAAGACAAATCATGTTACTTTAAGTAATAAAAAATCACATGCTAAACAAAAAGACAATAAAATTACATACCATAAAAGTTGAATGTTTAGGAACTTCCGACATAGAATACGTAGGAGATGGAGGATCATGTGTTCTTGATGAAAAGACCTAGAATAAACGATATGAACAATAGAAATTAACACAATCTAGGTAACCCAATATATAAAAAGCAAATGAAAAGTCATTACCTCATCAAAATTAGGATGGTAAGATGCACCTAAGTTTATAGGTGACAAACTTGTACTAGCATCATGTCTGAATTCAAAAATAAAAAATAAAAAAATAAATTATATGTGAGAATAACACTAATAAAAATGAAAATATGCGAAATTGAAAAGTTATTTCAGTTACCTCTTTTTTTTCTCTGATGGGCAATTGCTTTTGAAGTGCCTTGTTTCCCTGTAATTGCTACACTTCCATTTTTTCTTAAGCCTCATTTTCTATCGGTTGCTTTTGTCTTAGTGATTTTGGACGTCCCAGTGAAGGAACATGAAGAGGGTCGCCCATAGTAAACTCCAAACTTGATAGTACTCAGTTACTAGGCTCATGTATTGTTTTACTTCCTAGATCACCTTCATTTCCATCACCCTCACTCTCATCATCCATTGACAAAAGCTCGTTATGTACCTTTTCTAAAGCAACTCCAAGGTGCTTGTATTTTTTGTGACTTTTGCCCTTCTTCAGCAACTTGTAAAAATTGTATCATAAGACTACTTCTTAAAGTGGAACAAATTTGTGTCTCTTGTTGCATCACTTCATTAGATATTTTATGTATAATCCGTCGCTTGGCGTTCATTGTCCACCTCTCTAGAACATACTATTGGATAAGAGAGTTAACGAAGGACATTTTTTATAAATACAGTGAATATATGCCTGGAAAGGATTCCAATAAACTCAAACATGTGACATGTACAAATGGCTTTGTTCTCAAGAAAATAAAGTGAAACCTTATATACTGGACCATGATTCTCGTAGGACAACACTGTGTATGTCTTTGCTAGGCTATCTTCACGATCCTTGCAAGCTTTATATTTCTGATTTGAGAATAGTTCTTTTTGAAACAAGTTAAATATTTTTCTCATGTAAACTTCAGTCGCCTCTGCTTCTATTCAATAACACGTCTTCAACATTGCACAAGAATTCTTTGTTTTTACATCTTCTTCTTTCTCTTTAAGATATATGGCATTCATTGCTTTCTCATATTGAAAGACAAAGTCACTTACTAATGTACTAGAACATATGAAACCCTTAAAAAAACTTGCTCATACTCTATTCTTTGTGTTGTTGACATCCCAGCGTAAAATGTTTTGCGTGAGTAAGTAGAATCCATTTCTCACGCCTTGCATGTAGATCTTGAAGTCATCTATTTCTCCCTAACTCATATCTTAAATTAAAATCAATTCATTCCATGCCATTTCAAATTCTATAATTGTGGTAGTGTCATGAATGCATTGGTGCAATTCTCCTCGAAAAAGAAGGGTATGTGTTATACACATGAGCCAAGTGTTCTAGAATCTTCTATAAAATATGCCACATACACAAACGATGAGTAGTGTTAATTAGGTAACACAATACACCAAAAAGCCAAAACTAGTACGGTTCGCGCTTGTTAATTTGGCGATGTTATAAATAGTGCCAAAATTTGGCACGGTATTATGTCAATCTAGTTCGGTTAATAGCGGGGCCAAATTTGGCACTATTTCAAGCGATGCCAATTTTACCAAAAACTGTGCCAGTTTTGGTGAAATTAATTTCCCCCTCAAAACATAATTTTTTGCCAAACATTTGGTCAAACCTCCCACAACCTTTTTTTTTATTTAAAACCTCTCACAACTAATCTCTTATTTTGGGAAACAATGCACAGTATACACTGCCCCAACTCTCTCATACAGTGCCCTACCCCCGCCACCTAACCATCGCCTCCTCGCCGCCATCGTCGACTGCGTGCCTCACCATCGCCATTGCTGCCTCGTCGCCGTCACCGTCGGATAAATCTCTCTCTCTCTCATTTCTTCTTTCTTTCTCACTCTTCTCTCTTTCTCTCTCTCTCTCTCTCTCTCTCTCTCTCTCTGTTTGTCTCATTTCTTATTTCTCTTTTTCCAGATATTTCCCTCCTCCAACAGTACTAGTTTTGAATCTGAACTCACACACACTCTCCCTCCCTCTCTCTCTCTCTCTCTCTCTCTCTCTCTCTCTCTCTCTCTCTCTCTCTCTCTGTGGTTTTGATTTAGATTTAGGTTTTAATCTAACTTGCCTCTAAACGGACGATCAATGTCGACCATCAATTGAATCCGACGACCTAGGCTTTCAATTTCGATTTTTGAATCTTGCATTGATGATATAAAATAGCAAATTTGGTTTGGTTTTCCTCACATTTTAGTTGACTTTGCCAACACTAGAACACAACTCCAACATTATTTGTGATCTGTAGCCTTGTATTCAACTATTTGCACCTTGTATGCAAGTAAGAGTGTAAAAATTTTCTACTTCTTATAATTCCTGCCCCTTATGCCATTATACTAAACTTGATATTTCCATTTTAAAGTGTGGTCGATTTGTGGTAATTTTCCTTATCTTCTCCATCTCCTCTCTTCTCCTCTTACAAATGTGGGAACTAATAAAATTCAAGTTGGTATACTATGATGAAACATATTCACACATGTCCTCAAAACTTATGGACTGTTCCGTTTGCTTAATCTCGAATTTATGAAGTCGATTGATTGGTTCGGTGTTTAAATTCTTTCTTATTTATAGACATCTTGGACCTGGTCCCTAGGACGTTACTGGCCCCAGAGTTCTTAGTTCTTGGCGGTGCACCTTGCTCATGTACCCAATCAGTTCCAAGGCATTTAGCCAACTACAACAATTCTATAATAATAAAATATTCCAAAAAAATCACAGAGTCCATAAAAGACATCAACATAATACATGCGAGCTATAAGCATCAACGTATAATTCAAAAAGAATACAAATGGGGATATGAAAGAAATACTCCGGAGATTGAGAGCATATTGTACACAACCCGATACCTGTATTAAATTATGAAACTCAGCAAGACTCGTTCCCAAATATCGCTTTAGTTGTCCTCATACCTAAACATCCAAGGTACAATACCGTACAGTTTAAAGTACACCCTTTATATAGAAAATAAAAGTTTTAGTTTTTGAAACTTTAAACGATTCGTTCATCGCGATTGTTATGAATTATCGCATGATACTTGAAACATAGCCTCTTGGGGTCAATATCTTTTATTTGGTATAAAGAAATCACATTTTCGTTACAATTGTTGTGCCAGCTATTTTTAGACCCTTAACGGTATATATATATATACTAGTACGTACCTGTACCCATGCCAGTGGGCACGGGCAAAAAAGAGTAGAAGTGAAAAAATAAAAATTAAAAAAATAAACGGTTTATATGAAAATTTGATAGCTAAACTCAAGATGATTCGCTAAAACTCTTTCATAAAGAAAGATGCAATGATCGAGGAAATGGGATAAGCTTTACCAAACAACTTAATAATCAAATAACTTTCACGTCGATTGGAATTAAGACGATAGAGTATTAAATAAAATTGTAATTGTAAAGTTAAAATTGTTTAAACTCCAATCATTATGAAATAAATATAACAAAAAAGAAAAGCAAGTACGGGTTATCGCCAAACATTAAGTACATAAAGGTTCTTAAAAAAACATTAAGTGTTGTCTAAAATCTCCCTTAACTAATAAAACAATAAATTGACTACAAATCTATCTTTTAATGGGCAAGTTGTGCATTCTCAGCATCACTTTTGTAGAACGTTTGAGTGTCAATCTCAATGTATCTTCTCCAATGCGCTGAGTGCACATAGATCTAGACTACACCGTAATTTTAGGTCAGTGTAATTTTACAATCTACACTACACCGTTCTCTGATATTAATATAGATAGATTAATAATCTTAAATGTGATTCACGATACCAAACATTTCAGTTTATACTATTATCATTAGTCAGTTAATTAGATTAAGAGTTTTGCAATATTTGTATTCGTTGTTTTAGGAGTTATGTTGTATCCTTATTTATTTATTTATTTGTTTTTTTATTTTTTGTAGCTATGGTAATAGAAGTTTTGCCTTTCTTAAATGGGGTTTAATTACTCACAATGTCAAGGCAGAATTGATTTGTTTCTTCAAAAAGTTTTGGGAAAGTTTTGTCCAGCACTGCAATTATGATGGGTGAAAAAGTATACAATGCCACATTGTCTTTGTTATGATGGGTGAAAAACAGCATAGACAAAAAAAAATAAAAATCAGAGAAACTTAGAATCCAAATTGAAGCATTACCGGCACTTATGTCCAGTTTGTAAAAGGCACTCCATGCCAACACTTATTTTCAGGAGTTCGTACCCATGCCCTCTCCTCCTTCGCGGCCAGACATGTATCTATCATTAAACCAAATCATTTTAAAAATAAAAAATCAACAACATTTCATAATCAAAAACATTTTGATTAGGAAATGATTTTAAAAATAAAATTGAGAAAAAAGGTTTGATAAATATTACTGACTTAGAAATGGGATTGGGTTGTGGTCCATGCAGGATTCAAAAAAGCTAAAGGCAACAACACATATGCACAAATTTTATGATTTGTTCCATCGCAATTGATTCGTTAACCAAGTAATGAATTAAATATCTTTCACTGTAAACTGTATCAAGTCGATATGAACAAATGAAAATTCAATGCTTCGTAGTATATATATTTAAGAGTAACGGTATGATTCCAAATGTTGGGAAGCGCAATTCTCAAGGCAATTGGGAATTAAAATTTAGAATTCAATTTATTTCTTTAACAAAATATAATACAATTATTAAAGCATTTAATAACTAAATTTGGGATTAAAATTTGGATACCGTTGACAATACATATCGATTCATGTCATTGGTTTCAAAACTTCAAGATAAGCCAAGAATTAGCACAAAGAAACAAAGAATTAAGAACAAATTGACGATGCATGAACACTATGCCTATACAGTTTTATGCATGCCTCTTGTGTTTGAATATGCTTTTTTAAATTCTAATCCAGTACCTCTTGTGTGTGTATGCCTTCATTCGTGAGATCATAGTTTCTTTGATTTGTAATTCACACCCAAACATTTGCCTTCCTCTTTCAATTTTCAGAATTTGAGAGATTGTAAGTTTGACGTGTTGTTGGGGGTTCTGTCTATTATGACAGTTTTATAGCAGTTGATGGGATCGGTTTTGATCAGAATGTTAAAAGACACTTTAGTATTTTATATATTTTTATTTTGAAGGAAAAAGTATACTATTGTAATTATAGGTGATATGAGAAATAGTAATACTCAATATGTATCTTATATTTTTTCAAGCCAGTGCATAAGCCATTGATAGCATGAAGGAAAAATGAGAAATAGAAATACTCAATATGTATCTTACATTTTTTTTCGGAAACATTATCTTGACGTTGCAAGTCTCTTTTATAGAAGTAGAAATAGAAATTAAATTAAGATGATTTAGAGGTCTTTGGGTAGGTAATGTCATAATTAAGCAGTCTGTGCAGAAACAAAACTTAATTTCTAGCACTAAAGATTACTTCTCGCATGGCCAAACAATTGAAAAAAAGAAAAGAAGAAGAAGAAGAATTAACTACTCTATTGGAATGTCCATACCCTGATAAAACATGCAGAGATCATCAATTACATAGGGGATGAAAACAGAGTGAGATAGAGAGTACCTAGTGATCACAACTTCAACCTTGGACTGGAACTTTGTTGTTCTAATGCACACTCTCTATATGCACACATGCAAACCAAAGAGAGAGAGAGAGAGAGAGAGAGAGAGAGAGAGAGAGAGATTAGTTAAGGAAGGAATCAGATTTCAGAGGTCCAAGCTCCAAGTGGATAGACACCACTTTAAATACAAAGCAATAAATATTTGAACATACCTCCTGTAACACAATTGTGATTGGAGACTGAGAGAAGGTGTGAAGAGTAGAGAGAGAGAGAGAGGGGTGTGTGGAGTAACGTGAGGCAGAGATGAGGGATTGCTGGGTGAGAGAGAGAGTATGAAGTTAGGGAGTTAATCAGGGAAAAGAAAAAAAAAAAAAAAAAAAGAAAGATAAAACGTGGGGAAGTTACGTGAGGAGGTTGAGGGAATAAGGGTAGGGAGGAGAATTATATGGTATGCACGGTTAGGTGTGTGATTGTTTTGTGACCATTGGATTGAGTAGATCTAACGGTGTAAATAGATAGTTGTGTCGTAAGGGCTAAGATCCAAAGATGAAAAAATTGGCAAATATTGGCCGTTGGATAAATTTTTTATGGGACCTACACCATTCTCTAATATTAATATAGATATATGAGATATATATACATTAATAGTGCTAAAAATAGAATTGAAAAGAATGAAATTTCAATATAAGGTTTACCCCAATTCGGATTTCTGATGATACACAGAGAATACCAAGCTCCAAATTCAATACCCACTTTAATCTATCTAGATTTATACATATATATGTCAATCTGTATCTATATATATGTGCAGTGAGGGAGAAAGCAATGACAGGCAGAGAGCAAAGAGAAAGTAGAGAATTTGTGTGTTTGATTTGTGTTGGGGGTGGGTAGTACATTTATAGGATTTGTTTGCTTGGTCCCCACACACACACACTCACACACCCTCACGGCACACACACACTGAACACACTCACACACTGTGCACTAAATTCCTCTGGATCCAAGTTCTAGTGAGAAATACTTGTGTGTGTTGAGCTCACGCGATGACACCCACACAGGTAAAAATTATAATGCTCAAATTTCAAAACTAGTATTATTTCACGAAAAAAATTAATGAATGGGTATTACATCCTACCCATCTTAAAAGAAATTTCGTCCACGAAATTCAAGGTTAAGCCGAAAAAGTTTTATTAGTGATCACCTAACCCGTCATCCCAAAGTGTTCGACCCGTTTAAGCTCTGATACCAATTTGTGACGTCCCATCCCGACCTGAACCTCGGCGACGGAGGTTAAAGCAGAATTAAATAAATCAATCAATCTTTCCAAAGAATTTAAAACAAAAAATTATATTTGGAATATTTCTCATTTGTTTACAAAAAGCAAAACTCATATAGCCCAACGCCCGCGGTACTCTAAACAGTGCTTCAAATTTGACTTTATTATATTTCTTCAATATCCGCTGCTATCGGAGCTCCCTGCATTTAAAAACCAAATTTGAAAGTATACAATACGACATAATAAAAATAGCTCAACATTCAACGATAAAACTGTGAATATACACAATTGACAGGTTCACAATAAATATAGAACCTTCCAGAAATTACCTGTTTACCTCTAAGGCAAATTATCCAAAAAATGAACCAATTACCCTGAAAGGGCATCATACCAGGTTCCCCTCGGTAACATAGGCAAAGCCACTCCTTACCTCACCCTGGACCTGGTCCCTAGGACGTTACTGGCCCTAGAGTTCTTAGTTCTTGGCGGTGCACCTTGCTCATGTACCCAATCAGTTCCAAGGCACATTTAGCCAACTACAACAATTCTAGAATAATAAAATATTCCAAAAAATACCACAGTGTCCATAAAAGACATCAACATAATATATGTGAGCTCCAAACATCAACATATAATTAAAATCGGATACAAACGGTGATATGAAAGAAATACTCCAGAGATTAATTGAGAGCATATTGTACACAACCCGATACCTATATTAAATTATGAAATTCACCAGCACTCGTTCCCAAATATTGCTTTAGTCGTCATCGTACTTAAACATCCAAGGTACAATACAGTACAGCTTAAAGTACACCCTTTATATAGAAAATAAAAGTTTTAGTTTTCGAAACTTCAAACGATTCGTTCGTCGCGATCATTATGAATTATCGCACGATACTTGAAGCATAGCCTCTTGGGGTCAATATCTTTCATTTGGTATAAAGAAATCACATTTTTGTTAAAATTTTTGTGCCCACTATTTTCAGACCCTTAACGGTATATATATATATATATATATATATGAGATCTACATATATATTAATAGTAGTAAACACAAAATTGAAAAGAATGAAATTTTAATATGAGGTTTACCCCAATTCAGATTTCTGATGATACACAGAGAATACCTAGCTCTAAATTCAATACCCACTTCACTCTATCTAGATATATACATATGTCAATCTATATCTATATATATGTGCTGTGAGGGAGAAAGCAAACAGAGGCAGAGAGCAAAGAGAAAGTAGAGAGTTTGAGTGTTTGATTTGTGTTGGGGATGGGTAGTACATTTATAGGATTGTTTTCTTAGTCCCCACACACACACACTCACACACCTTCACGGCACACACACACTGAACACACGCACACATTGTGCACTAAATTCCTTTGGCTCCAAGTTCTAGTGAGAAATACTTGTGTGTGTTGAGCTCACGCAATGACACACACAGAGGTAAAAATTATACTGTTCAAATCTCAAAACTGGTATTATTTCACAAAAAAAAATAATAATAATGACGGGGTATTACAACTTCGCAACGGAAGGACGAATGCAGGGTGGGAGATTCATGAATTTCATGTTGGGGAGGGTACGAACACATATTTTGCACTATTTACTTGTTTTGTTTCCTTACTAATTTTTACCTTTCTATTCTCACATTTGTTTTTCTTTCATTTAATTTGTGATTTGATTGTGGTCAATTGTGGTGGGAGTGGTAATTGTTTCTCCATTTCTATGTTTGGAATGCTGTCAAATGTACTTGCAATGAATTATTTCTAATAGATTACCTCGGGTATAATCCTTTTGTTTTGTGAAGAGGTCTCATTGTCATTGGTTAGTTGTTTTCCACTGGGAATATATCATGGCTTCATTCAAATCCATATTAGTTTCATGTGTTATATCATAATTTGTTTATTGTAGTCATGTGACTTTCTACATGAGTTTAGCTCTATACAAATTGCCTAAAACTCCAGAGGCTTTAGTATTAGGATTGTGCCTAAAATTCCATTAGTGGAATGATTTCCTAATTATGATTGGATTCCTTATTTGGTAGTTTCCTTATCAAATAAGGATTCCTTTGATGGTGGAAGTTCCTAGTTTATATAGGAATGTGTGTAAGAGTATTCCTTGTTGTATAAGACTTACCATAGGGGTAAATCCTACTACAACTAGGATTAGGACTATACAATCTCTAAAAATATAGGACTTACTCAAGGGATTGATAAGGTTGGTTGGAAATCTTCTACATACACAAGAGAGGGCTACAAACTAGTGAGGGAGAGATTAGTTTCTAGCAATTGTGTGTGTCATATAACTTGGTTGGAGAGTTATACACGTGAGGTCTTGAGCGCTTGTAATCTTCATATTAATCGTAGTGATCACCTTTGCACGTGGACGTAGGCATTGTTGGGCCGAACCACATTTAAATCTTGTTGTGTTGGTTTACTTGATTTTCTTTCGTGGTTGTGTCATTCTTGTTCTGTTTATCTCCATAATTATGGGTGTGGTTTTCTTGTTGTGATTGTGGGCCCATTCCTAACAAGTGGTATCAAAGCTCGGTTAAGAATCCATGGCAGTTGGAGATAGTTCGCTTGGGGATATGCGAATGGCAATAGAAAAGATTGATGGCAAGAAGAATTTTAGTATGTAGCAAGTGCGTATGAAGTACGCCTTGGTGCAACAAGGTATAGAGGATGCATTGTGCGGTGAAGATAACAAGCCAGAAGGGATGACCGACAAGATGTGGAAGAGGATTAACTCTAAAGCCGTTAGCACCATACGGCTTAGTTTGGTGGACGATATGGTGTACGACGTCATGGGGGAGACCTCAGCAAAAGCTTTGTGGGAAAAGCTTGAGGATCTCTATTTGGGGAAGAACTTCACCAACCATCTTATGTTGAAGCAAGAGTTGTACTCCTTTAGGCGGAAAGAAGGAGTTGATCTTCAAGCCCATATAGGTGAGTTTAACAAGTTATTGTGCGAGTTATCCAACGTTGGCTTCAAACTAGATGATGAGGACAAAGCTATCATTCTCCTTACGTCGGTAAAATCTACCCATAATCAATTATTCAATACATTGTTGTATGGGAGAGATACCATAACGGTGGAACAGGTGAAGAAAGCTCTATTCTCTAGCGAGAAGATGGATAACAAAGAGGAAAAGTTGGAAGATACACAAGGACTTGTTACACAAGGGAGGCCAAGGCAAGGGAAGAAGAACTCTAGTGGAGGCGGTAGTGGAGGAGCACGACATAGAACTCCTATAAAGGATAAGGAGTGTTACTATTGTGGAGAGAAGGGTCACTTTTTGCGAGATTGCCCAGCAAAGAAGGATAATAGTGGTACCGCTACAAACGTGTTGGAACATTCGGATGAAGATGTCGTAGAAGTCATGACAATTACAAAGGAGGAGGAGAAAACCACGGATTGGGTTCTTGATTCAGCTTGTTTTGCTCACTTGTGTTCGCATGTAGATTGGTTCTCGTCCTACAAACCGATGGAGGGAAAAGTCTATATGGCGAACAACACAGTTGCAGAAATCAAGGGTGTTGGAACCGTTTGAATCAAGACTTCAAATGGGTTGACAAGGCTTTTGACAGATGTGCTTCATGTTCCGGGTTTGAAGAGAAACATAATTTCCTTGGGAATGTTGGATTCCAAAGGATGCTTGTTTGGCACGAAGAGAGGCTTTATGAAGGTGAAGCGGGATTCTCGTATAATTTTCTTGGGAAAGAAGGTTGGAAATTTGTACGTGTTGTTGGGAAGTACAGATTTTGGAGATATCATGAAGAATAAGAGGGTATGGAAGCCAGTGGGGAAATCTATTAAGGGAATAGATGATGATGCTCCAACAACTTCGATGATGACAACTTCTACTCAAGGTGAAGACGACCACAATAGCAAAGTGGAGCTCGTGCGTTTCGTATTTGACGACGTTGGCGATCTCAAGTTCATGGGGGATATGAACTTGAGTAATGGTGTAGCTGAATAGCTTGGGGGATGGCAAAGGTGATGCACTATCGATGTGGAATTTGAAGATTACAAGATGAAGACTCTGAGGACTGATGGGAAGGAATTTGAGGCAAGGTGAAGATTGTTAGGATTGTGCCTAAAATTCCATTAGTGGAATGATTTCCTAATTATGATTGGATTCCTTATTTGGTGGTTTCTTTATCAAATAAGGATTCCTTTGATGGTGGAAGTTCCTAGTTTATATAGGAATGTGTGTAAGAGTATTCCTTGTTGTATAAGACTTACCATAGGGGTAAATCCTACTACAACTAGGATTAGGACTATACAATCTCTATAAATATAGGACTTTACTCAAGGGATTCATAAGGTTGGTTGGAAATCTTCTACATACACAAGAGAGGGCTACAAGCTAGTGAGGGAGAGATTAGTTTCTAGCAATTGTGTGTGTCATATAACTTGGTTGGAGAGTTATACACGTGAGGTCTTGAGCGCTTGTAATCTTCATATTATTCGTAGTGATCACCTTTGCACGTGGACGTAGGCATTGTTGGGCCGAACCACATTTAAATCTTGTTGTGTTGGTTTGCTTGATTTTCTTTCGTGGTTGTGTTGTTCTTGTTCTGTTTATCTCCATAATTGTGGGTGTGGTTTTCTTGTTGTGATTGTGGGCCCATTCCCAACATTTAGATCTCTAAGTTAACAAATTTGATAAAAAACAGTTAAAACAATGAGGGTTCATTCAAAAAGTCGCCTATAGTACAAGGTAGGAAAGAGTGTAGTTTGGTCTTTTTAATCTAAGTAGTAAATTTGTAGTATGAAATTGTTTTAGCATTTACAAATTCCTTGAGAATTTGTGGTTCAAAGATTCACATGCTTGCTAATTTTTCATGGGCTTGTGAAATATCTTTTTTCATTGGCCTCATCTTGTAAGATTTCTGGATGCTTAGCAGGTAGCTTTGGCAAAGCAGAGAGTTGATGAATATGTACATTCCTAGTTGATACAAGCTGGTGGTCAATCGTTAGTGTAAAGTTCATACCTCAATTTTTAAATTTTTCCTTCTGGTTCTTGTGAACGCATGTTAGCCTGTGATAATTGATACATTTTGTTTGAAATCAATACCCTATGTACCAAGGTCTAAAATGACTAAATCATGGATGATTACGTGAAACTCAATACCCTATGTATCGATAACTAAAACGAGTATTAGTGGCTAACCCAGACATGAGATACCGGACATTCTTGCTAGATACAGTCATGACATATGATATGGTATAGTACAGATACGCTATTAAACGAAGTATGAAAGACGAGTTCATCTGGAGGATGAGGCCGATAGGCCGAGCTCCCTCCGAGAGGTAACTCTGTAATCTATCTCTTCCCTTCGGATTGGGATAGCTTATAGAGTTCCCATTTCAGGGATCGGAGGGAATGTTTTGCGACGCTCACTGTTCCCCCCGGCCTCAACTGGCTTTTTGAAGCCAGGTCTCGCCCGCGTGTGTGTGTGTGTGTGTGTGTGTGTGTGTGTATACGTGCCTATATGTGGGCGTACGCCTCACGGAAGCTAGAGAAGGCCCCTAATTTCTTATTATAGGTAATCTATCGGCAAGGTGTCCAAACTCAAGATTCTATGTTCTGAAAGTGCCCTTAGAATACTTGACATGACTCCAATAATCAAGAAAGTTAACATCCTAGTGAGTGGTGAGGTTAAATCTCCTTCCATGTCTGGGTAGACCAAATCACCCTTATGGTCTTATCTCTTCACAAAATCTGACTACTATCCTTTTGACTATTAAGATTCACCATTTCCCTAAACAGACTCTTTTGCAATAGATATGTATTTTTTTTTACATTACCTAAACAGACTCTTTTGATATCTTTTCTTTATTTTTCTCAAAGTTCATAAATGTACATGTATAAATGTTACTACATTAACAGTGCTTCATTATTATTTTCCTTTGCAGAGTAAGTGGTTTATCTATCATTTCAGTTCTTTTACACATGTATCCCTTTCTTCTTCTTTTGATGGATTTTTGGTCGGTGGTTAGATTCTTACTTATATTTATATAGGTTATTGTTGACGATGGTGACGAGTTTGATTGTGATTGGAAGCCCTAGCAAAATATTCGAATCAAGTAATTAAACAAAATATTCAGACTTATATTGGATCTCAATAATTGTTCTTATTTAGTAGTATATTTGTAATGTTTGTTATGCTTTTGCTCTTATTCACTTCAATTGAATTTCATTACTATTTGTTGTTTTCCCTAGCAAAATCTAATTATTGTTCCTATGGTGATGTTGATCCTCAGGAAAGTTCAAGGTGCGTTTCTGAATTCAACTTCAAATAAATTTCATTACTATTTGCTGAGTGGCATCTCCTATATTAATTTTATTTGTTTTATTATTTGACCGGTAGAAGAAGTTTACAACTTTTCTCAGGATGACCTATTGACTGAGGATGTTTTGATTCTTGATACACATTCTGAAGTGTTTGTTTGGATTGGTCAGTCTGGGGATCCCAAAGAAAAGCAAAGTGCTTTTGAAATTGGTCAAGTACTGCTCAAGCATTTTATGCTTTTTCTTAGTAGTAATCTTAAAGTGGCTAGTGCTTGAGTCGTGACTGGGGAGTGGTGTCCGTCGTGGCGATGTGTCGGCACTAGTTATATGAAACCCATATGTCCATAGAACACAACTCCATCAAAGGAACCAAAATTCCCATCAGTTGCGAAATAGAATAAAAAAAATACGGAGTACACATAGATTATGACTTAGTTACCCATATGTCTCATATGAGTAATGATATGCTTCCCAAATACATGAGTGAGTGGGACCAACTAATGGCATTGGTAGTTTGGAACTAAAAATTCAATTAAAGTAACTATAAATAGCATATACAAAATTGAACATAAGTTATGTATATCGGCCCAAATAACTATAAATTGCTTAAGTTCTAGAAATAACATAAACACTGATGGTGACCAAGAATTAATTGACAGCAATCTTTGATGCCTATGTGGAGAATGATTAATGGGTTTTCGGTTGATTTTGCTATACTATGCCGTCTTTATTTCTACTTTTATTTGTGTGCTTGGTAATACAAATGTTTTACTTGGATCCATTATTTTTAAACTTTTTAAAATTTTCAATTTTCAGGTGCAAGGAATGCATTTGGATGTTGTAAATTTGAGCAAGCCAGCACTGTGCATTAAAAATGAATTTGGATTTAGACCATTTTGGCTAGGGAGTCTGGTCACGATTGGTCATCGTCTTCCTTATTTTTCTGTCATCTTAACACCACAAAGTGTTAGTAAAAATCTATTGTACATTTCACTTGTGATGATGCATGAGTACCCATTCAATGCACCATGTGTATTATTTGTATTCTTGTGCAATGTAATAGTTCATTTGGATTATGTTTGTTGTGTAGAGTTATCGATATGCATGTTATGTGTTTCTTAGAAATTAATTACTCTTGTAAATTAGGTGTGGGTGTGAAATGTAAATTAGGTGCAAATAAAATTGGAGATCATATGTATAAATTAAAAAAAAAAAAATTCACACTCAATTAAAAACTGGCCCTATTTTTAGCAGTTCCAAAAACGTGCCAGATTAATGTGCTCGACATGTTACACATGGCAAGCTCGAAGTGTTGACAAGCTATCTTGAAATTCTAGCACTATTTTAAACAGTTCCAAAAAAGGGTGCTAAATCTAGTAACCTTTCACCAAAATATGGCACCATTTTTAATAGTGCCAAAAAAATTGGATCCCCCATATTTGGCACTGAAAAAAATAGTGCCAGATTTTGTCAGGCACTATTTTAAACAGTGCCAGTTTAGCGTTTTTGGTGTAGTGACACTTGGGTTATAACCATTGTAGATGGAGCACGTCCAAGCATGGCCTCAAGCCAAGTTTGTAATAACCATTTGTAATATGTTGTTTCGTTTACTAATAAAGCACATCCAAATATAATTAATCGATGGTGGTGGTTGACTCCAGTAAATGGAACAACATGCTGTAACAATTGATCAAGTACGTAGCATCAAATGCAACAACATCTCCAAAGTATTGATATTCTAATCTTGACCAAGCATCTGCCGAGAAACAATTTCCTATACAGTTATTTTCATCTACTTGAATGGCATAAATGAAGCCTGGATTTTTTGCTTGACACTCTTTAAAGTAATTGTACATTGTTTGCACATCTCCACATTTTAAAAGTTTTCTCCTTCTGCTTCCTAAGTAGTTTTGAATATCAACTGCTACATAACCGACATTGTAATCACTACCAGATTCTTGACCTCAACACTGTCACTATCTTTCCAGTAGGAACGATGGCCTCGTTAAGAACATTAACAAGATTCTTCTGAGCTGGTGTTATTCCTCTATGTCTACGAAGGAAACGCATACTTCTTGGAGAACATAAGTCATGATTATGCCCTATTACAAATTTGCTAACAACAACCCATTTTTGTCTTATCTCTTTCTAAACCCATCATTGCTTTACATCTGATCCTAGTAATGTTGTCGTCCATCTTCTGGTAACTTTGACGATGATGTCCTTCCCTTGAACAAGGATACTACTTTCCAATTAGTGACTTATGTTTGCATGCTAACCATGTATGACTTTTCCTAATACTGAAACATTTTCTCAATGCATATGCCTTATAACATGCCTCAGCATCTTCGAGTTCATCAAAAAGCATCCCTTCACATGGTTCAGAAGGACCACTATATGTACATGATTGACAAAATCCTGCTGCAAGTTTTTATTTGGCAAATTTGAAACATTCAAATCATTCATCACTATTGGTTGAACATATGATGCTTCTTCTAATTGGTCATGAGATAAATCTATTTCAGGACCTTCATTAGAAGTGAACATAGTGATTCTACAACACAAAATGAACGTTTTTCAAATGTACAATAAAATTACACTAAAATGCAAATAAATAACATAACATAACAGACAAGACATATGCACTAAGTGTTAATTATGTTGCAAGTGGATTTTAAAATTACTCAATATAAGCAACATATGCACTAAGGGTGAGTTTGGTTCCCCAAATTGCGAATTAGCTATTAGGTATTCGCCGATCTAGCGGTGTTTGGTTATTAAAATTAACAAACTAGGAAATTAACAAATTTATTTCATTGTCAAAATTGTCAAAATTGACAAACTAGGAAATTAACAAATGCTATTTCATTATAAAAAAATTTAAAATATTGAGTTTTTTCAAAAACATGAAATGTCTCGGGTCAAGATAGAAAAATCTCTTCGTCTAAGCTATATAGAACTAACCAAATGATTTGGTATCATATGGTCTATGGATTAACAAATTTAGAACCAGTAATTAAAAATGAATAACTCCTAAATTGTATTGTAAAACAAGCACACATGTAAACACAGGTGTATATGCGCTCAATCATATAGAGATACATGTTATACATTTACATATACATATTTATATTTATAGCACAATTATTATATGTGAATTGTAAAATACGCACACATATAAACACAGGTGTATATGCATTTAATCATATAGAGATACATGTTATACATTTATATATACATACTTATATTTATAACACAATTATTATACGTGAATTGTAAAACACGCACACATATAAACACAGGTGTATATGCATTTAATCATATAGAGATACATGCAATACATTTATATATACACATTTATATTTAGGGTAAATTACACAAACCTCCCCTGAGGTTTGCCTTAATTACACGGACCTCCCCTCTTGTTTCAAAAATTACACAGACCTCCCTCGAGGTTTGAATTAGGTAACAAAACACCCCCTCCCCTAATAGTCCGTTAGTTTTTTTACATTAGCCTCCCCTGAAAATTACAATTACCCCCCCTAATATTATGGGCAATGCTAGGGGCACTAACAAAATCCACTAACACTTACTAACACACTCTATCTCTCTCCTAGTGGTACTGCGGGGTCCACTGCGGACCCCACAATGCCACTAGGAGAGAGATAGAGTGTGTTAGTAAGTGTTAGTGGATATTGTTAGTGCCCCAAATATAACTCTAATATTATAAACTAAAGCTCCCTTTCTCTAATATTTTTGTGCTAATTATAAAATCCTCCTCCCTCTTATGTTTTTGGGTTAATTTTTTTAACATTAATTTATATCATTTACACACAGGGCAATGCTAGGGGCACTAACAAAATGCACTAACACTTACTAACACACTCTATCTCTCTCCTAGTGACCTGCGGGGTCCACTGCGGACCCCACGGTGCCACTAGGAGAGAGATAGAGTGTGTTAGTAAGTGTTAGTGGATTTTGTTAGTGCCCCAAATATTACTCTTACACAAAATATACACAAAACATATATTAATAGGCCCAAATTTTTTTTTCCCCCGAACAAACCTCTATCAAGCCCCCCTGTATTAATTTTCTAGATCCGCCCCTGTCCCTATGCTTCAAAAGTGGACACTTAACCCCCTGTGATTGTGGATTAAAATAGAACTGTTATGATTTCACTTAAAGAGCGTTAACCCCAAAATTAACATCACAAAATGGGTTAAGTGTTTATACTTTTAACCAATTTTAGAATTTTTGTCAGTTTTGAGTGAAATCATAACAATTCCATTTTAGTCCACAATCACAGGGGGTTAAGTGTCCACTTTTGAAGCATAGGGACGGGCGGATCTAGAAAATTAATACATGGGGGGCTTGATAGAGGTTTGTTCGGGGGAAAAAAAATTTGGACCTATTTATATATGTTTTGTGTATATTTTGTGTAGATGATATAAATTAATACTAAAAAAATTAACCCAAAAACATAGGAGGGATGAGGGATTTTATAATTAGCACAAAAATATAAGAGAAATGGGGTTTTAGTATGACAATTTTATAATATTAGGGGGGCTAATTGTAATTTTCAGGGGAGGCTAATGTAAAAAAACTAACGGACCATTAGGGGAGGGGGCGTTTTGTTACCTAATTCAAACCTCGAGGGAGGTCTGTGTAATTTTTGAAACAAGAGGGGAGGTCCGTGTAATTAAGGCAAACCTCAGGGGAGGTTTGTGTAATTTACCCTTATATTTATAGCATAATTATTATATGTGAATTGTAAAACATGCACACCTATAAACACAGATGTACATGCATTTAATCATATAGAGATACATGCTTTACATTTATACATGGCCGGCCCAAAGGAGGGGCCAGTGGGGCAACCGCCCCGGGCCACCAAAGTTCATCAAATTTTTTGAGGGCCTCCATAAAATTTTCATAATTACATTTTGCCTTGAGATTTTTTTAGCATTTTACATTAGGTCTCCCTTAATCATGTTTAAGCCTCTCCTCAACTTATGTTTAGGCCCCAAAGGGGCACAATGCCCAATTTAGTGTCATCAAGTATATATATATATATATTGATATACATATATATATATATAACTCAAAAGCAAAGGCCCCTAGAATTTTGAAAATTACACTTTTTGTTCAAGAATTTTTTGAGTTTTAAAAATAGGCCTCCCTAGAATTTTGAAAGACACCATACAATATTTAAGTTTCACAAATATACTCATATTATAAGTAGACCCCAAAAAAATCGCTAATTATGTATAAGTAAACCCTAAAAAAATAAGTAGATCCCAAAAAAATTGCCTCGAGGGCGCTGCCCTCGAACCCCTGAATAAGGGGCCTCACTTTTAGTAGTTCGTTCTGGACCTCCAAATACTCAGGAGCGGCCCTGCATTTATATATACATATTTATATTTATATATTAAGCTATCAATCCCTACGATCGAACAATGGTAATATAAAACCAATTCTATTCATAAATATGCATAAATAGATCCAAAAAAATCATCTCGAGAGCGTTGCCCCCAGAGCGCCTTTATAACTTTGCTACTATATGCATGCCTCTCCGATCCTAGAACAACACACACCCCCCCTACTCCCCAAATATAAAATCCTGATTGTGCCCTTGCTTGGGAACTAATTTGGAATTTAAAATTTGGAAAGCAAATCATCATTCACGAGAGAGAGAGAGAGAGAGAGAGAGAGAGAGAGGGAGAGGGAGAGGAATGTGCTTTACCAGATTTCAATGATACGTCTTGAGACACTTTGGAATTTGAACCACAAATCCTTGGAGTATCAATTCTTGGATTCCAAGTATGATTTCATTGTTTTGTTTTTGTAATGAAGTACAATGCCTTTTATTTTTTTGTCTCAATTTCTTACTAGAAGTATAATTGTAGAAAAAAATGAAAAGGCAACGAAAAGAAACGTGTGCTGCTAAAACAATATAAATGAGTCCCACATAATTTTTCGAGTTTGTTTTAACTTTTATTATAACATAGACAGACATGTATTGTCTGGTGGTGGTTAGCTTTTAAATGTTAATCATCACACGTGTCAATCATCACAACCAGACTGTTTTTGACATACAGTGCAGCTAGCACTACTTCTTCCTACAACAGCCATACGTGGATTTATCCCATCGGGTGCCGTCAAGGCCCTAAGTAAGCTAAGCCGTCTTAAATTAATTTAAATACTTTAAAGAATAGTATAGATACGAAGAAAATTCTATGACATGATCAAGCAGTTTAGTCGTATTATAGAATAAACTTGTGGTACAATATTTTGTTATCATAGGTATACTATTTTGAAATCTAATCAAAATAACTATGAAAACCACAAAAGTTGCATCTAGTTCACAAAAGTAGTAGTTATGTCACAAAATATTACACCTATATATGATTCGTTTAATTGTTTTGCTCAGATCTCAGAACATTGTACTTCGTTTTGATCGTATTATTTGATAAAAGTTGTCCCATATGCCATCATATCAAAAGATGCTAATCTAACGGTTGCAACTTTGATTGAAAAACCATCGACTTTGGATCCTTGACAGCCTTAGGGTGCTGCCAATTTGACAGCACAAAGGAGGGGTAGACAGTATATCATAATTTGAGATTTTTCATATTAAAAAAAAACACACACACACACAAAAAATACACAAGCATTGTGCTGTCAACAAACGGTGGTCTTGTGGAGTGCTACTAGGAGGCCGCAAACGCCCGATGATCCATGCCCAAAACCAACTCACTCTTATTATTAGTGGAATCACTTTAATATCCTCAAATCAAAATCAAGTGGTCACAAATCATTTGAAACATAAAATTTTAAAAATATAGCATTACTCTTAAAATTACTAACATCTTTGATTAGCTATCACAAAGGTTGTTATCAGTAGTTGACTTAAAGGCTAACAATTAACAAAAGAAAAATAAAACAAAGAAAAAAAATTACAAATTAAGAAATGTAACCATTTTTCTTGTCTAGAGGTGAAATGTTTGTGTATCTACTTAACTCATATGGATACCTTCGAGCAGTTTTTAAATATCTGATTCGCAATACAAACAGGACTTTGTGTCCATATTAGAGAAATTTGGTGATAGACCCTCAATATTAGGTGGGTAAGTCAAAAATTCACACAATTTGGCAGTTTTTTAAAAATACACCTCGCCATTTTTCTAATTTAGCAAAAAGCCCCTTGGTGGAAGTTTTTGTGACCAAAAAATGGCTAACTTAATAATGTCAACTTTAAACCACCATAACTTACTAGTTTTTTAGTCTTTCTGGGTGATTTTTCTTTTGGAGAGAATTCATGTATTTGATCGAGATCTACGCATTGGACTTAAAAATTGTAAAAAAAAATAAATAATTTAATTTAGAATCTCTTTTTTTTATTTTGTCTGTCAACATAGACAATATTATCTGTTGACTCAGATAATATTGACGGAAACAACTGCAATTTTCTCTTCTTCTTTTTTTTTTTTGGCATTTTTGGATGATTTTATTTTTTTGTAATTCATGTATTTTCCTCAAAATCTATGCATTGGACTTAAAACTTTTACAAAAAAAAAAAAGATGAATTGCAGTCTTGGAGACTGATCTGTGATATGATAAGTGGCGCCGCTGTGAATAAATTTGAACACCCAACAGCCGACAAGCTATCCGCAAGAGTTGTATACTATATGGGTGTAAAATTAATGTGAGTATCTATTAGCTATCGTCCAAGGAGTTGAAATGTTTCCAAAAAAGATTTAAATATAAAATTATATAACATATCAGAATTGCCAAAAGGGGTAAAAAAAAAAAAACACACAGATGTTAGGCGGCTGCGCTGTAAGAATAAGATAGTGGTGGACGCCGCAAACTGAAGATGGGATCGATACGACGTCGTTACCATGTCACCTCATGGCCTATAAATCTATGTGGAGGCCAAGATAACATAACACACACAAAAAAAACACAGAGAAAATGCTATCTTTGCGATTCCAAATTTCTCAACTCAAGAACAACACTCCTCTCTCTCCTCCAAAACACAAACCCCCCTTCTCTCCCATCAATTACTATGTATCCCATCGGATCAAAAGAGACGAACCAAACGCGTTTCTTTCGATCACTCTTCCCAAATTTCCCAAATTTGTTGTGGCGGCTTCGAATTCGAATGTGACCGGTGGAGAAAATTTCACCCAAGAAGAGGACCTGCCGGAGGGTCTCCGACGAGAACTTATGCCGAAACATGTCGCCGTGATAATGGACGGTAACAGGAGGTGGGCCCAGAACAGAGGTTTGTCTATGGAGTTCGGTCACAGGGCCGGGCGGCAGAGAATGAAGAACCTCTCTAACCTGTGTAGCAAATGGGGAATTAAAGTTCTCACAGTTTTCGCCTTTTCTACAGAAAATTGGTCTCGACCCAAAGTGTGTACATTTTTTTTTTCCCCATAATATTGGATCTTTTTTATAAAAACCTATCGAAAATTAATTGCGAAATTTTAACTATTAAAAATTTGAATTTGTAATATTAAATATAGTGTTTCAAGTATTAAAATAAATTACATTTAGTGAAATTATAGTTAAAAGAAAATTATCACTTAAAATTTTCAGTAAATTTTTCAGTGAACTTATTTGCAATATTGAACATAGGATTTTTTTTTTTTTTTTTTGTTTGCTAGAAAATATTGAACATGAGATGCATATAAGGATGGATTATCAAACACACAGTCTCTCTCTATACACACTGACGATGCCGAAAATTGGTAAGAGAGATTAAAGGAGAGATATAGGGACACAAAAGCTTGTATGTGGTTCAGTCCTGTTAACGAGGTGACCTACATCCACGGTGCGTTAGTGTGCTTCACTAGCAGATCACCAGCGGGTTTGGTGAGCCAACAGTTGGGCGGCACTACTAGTAAAACCGACTGGATGTATGCGTATGAGTGAGAATTATATGCTATTCTTTTTGTTCGAACCCTCCCCCTTTAATGGGGGTGAGCGGCCTCTTTTATAGGTGCAAGAAACCACTCGTACATGGTAAGTTTGTAGATTAGAAAGCCTAATCTATTTACAGCATGATTTACATGAATCTAGGGATGTTTCCTAAGTAGTTTAGGAAACTGCTTGCTCCTTCCATTTAGTTTTCTAACTGGGCTAGGAAACTACATGGAGGCTTGCTGACCAAGCAACCACGCCTATTGGGGGCGTGCCCATGTGGGGTCCATCTGGAAAGAACGACCGGGCTTACGGCCATCCCGGGCGATTTTGCGTAACAGCCCGAGATGCTGTGTAGTCAGTTCAAATTCAAGATGACCTGGCTTCTCTTTGCTGAGGTGGCGAGAGCTGACTTTGACTTGATATTTTTGTGCATATTAGTTGCCCCCCATTTTCAAAACTAATGGGATGCTCTATCGGATGATGTTTGAAAATTAAGACTGCTTTTGACAGAAAACCATTCAGGAAATGGCCCGGGTTGTTACCGGGGTCGTGACCAATCGGGCTGGTCTTCTAGGGTCAGGACCGAGCGATGTCTATGTGGGCCCAGGACCAACTTTTTCCATGTGTCACCTTGTTACCGGCCTAGTTAGGATCCAGCAAGGCTGGTAACCGAACAGTCACGTCGTAACTGGACCGTCACGTCTGGCATTAATTGGGCGCGTCTTTTGAGGCGACGTTCCGCGTGCCCGGGATGACAGTTGTCGGCAGGTTTAGGCGGAAAAATTTTCTGGCCATTAGATCTAACTTGATCTGGACCATCCGCGCTCCCTATATAAAGAACACTTGATCATTTCTGGGATTCCTGCTGCCAATTGATAGAGATACCGAGCAGTTTGAGAGCAGAGAAAGTGTCCGGTAAAGCTTCCCAAGCTCTTCTTCTACGCTAACCCTTGTAAGTGTTCGCTTTTCAGTTTCAGTTCATCATCCTCTTCCTCTTCCTTTTTCTCTTCTTGTCTGAGCAAGGCTGGAGAGAGCGAACCCTCTTAAGTTAGAACGGGAGTGAGACTTTTTCTTTCTCAGGTTCTCCTCTTTCTTCAAGTCGGGAGGTACGTTAGATAGGTTGAGCCGAGCGAGCTATCCCCAGGTAGTTCTGACCGAGTGTCACCTTGTCTTTAAAACCGTATACTTTCTGTCGTTTAGGTTGATAACCCTGCCTCCTTTGTACCTCAGACTCGGGTTCCTGACCCATACCTGGATTGTCCTCTTCTTCCCGGCTCAGTCACCGAAACCTCGAGGATGTGTCACTCTAGTTTTGACTCGTCCTCCCGGTCTGAGTATGAATGGTCCGGGTTAGAGATGCCAGACACAAGTCTGAGTCTGCCGTCCGCGTCCCCCTCCGATCACCATAGCGAAGGCATAATTCCAATCCGTCTCTCCGACAATGAGTCGGACCAGGAAGCCCCCGTTGCTTCCGTTTCCCAGGGTTCAAGTGACTAAATACCAAGGGAACCCGACCCCGAGGTAGCCTTCGCCAGCGAGTTCATCCAGTCTACCCTGCGTTCTGAAGATCTCGGCTGCATTAGGGATAGGTACAGCCTCCCTGACTACTACTCCCTGGCCGTGAATGTCAGCGGAGCCCAAATCTACCAGTGGGGTTTCACCACCTTATATGAGGACATCCTCATGGTTGGGTTCCGCGTCCCCCTCCATCCGGTCGCTCAGGACGTCCTTATATACTTGGGGATCGCCCCGGGGCAGTTGGCACTGAACGGTTGGAGATTCCTCATGGGGTCCATCTCCCTTGTGTAATAGACCGAGAATTGTATCCCATGCTCTTCCCGAATGAGTACCGAGCTGACCGCCGAGCGTGACACCGCTAAGTATAAGAACAATTCTTTGCCCGGTGCGGGCGTTGAGAGTAGAGGGGGCGATGCCAAGTACTTCTTGAGTTCCTGGAATGCTTCCTCGCACTCTTCTTAACACTGAAAAGCTTTACGAAGCATCTTGAAGAATGGAGACACCTGTCAGTAGCTCGGGGCACAAATCTATTTAATGCAGCCACCCGCCCGGCCAAACTCTATACCTCTTTGGTTGACCTGGGTGACCGCATGTTTATGATGGCTTGAATTTTTTCGGGGTTCGCCTCAATCCCCCGCCTGCTGACTAGGTGCCCAAGGGACTTCCCGGATGAGACGTCAAATGTGTACTTGGCTGGGTTCAACCTCATTCCGAACTTTTTCAAAATGCTGAAGGCCCTGGCTAAATGCTCAAGATGATCAGACTCATCTCGGCTTTTAACCAGCAAATTGTCAACATAGACCTCCATGGATTTCCCGATCAAGTCCTTAAACATGTAATTAACCAGGCGCTAATAGGTTGCCCCGACGTTTTTGAGGTCGAATGGCATGAGTTTGTAGCAGTAGGTCCCCTGATCCGTGATGAACGAGGTTTTTTCTTCGTCCCCGGGGTACATGCTAATCTGATTGTACCCAGAGTAGGCGTCCATCAACGAGAGGAGCGAATGACCGGCTGTGGAGTCCACAAGGAGATCTATCCTGGGGAATGGATAGTAGTCCTTGGGGCAGGCTTTGTTCAGATCAGTGAAGTCCACACACATCCTCCACTTCCCATTGTTTTTCTTGACATAATACGTTCCCTAACCAGTCGGGATAGTGGACCTCTCGGATAGATTTCACTTTGAGAAGTTTATCGACCTCCTCGCGTGCTGCCTTCTGCCTCTCGGGGGCCATGCCCCGTCTCTTCTGCTTCACAGGCTGGGAATCTGGGTTGACATTGAGTTGGTGAGACATTACCCGGGGGTCAATCTCGTGCATGTATTCATGACACCAAGCAAACACATCTTGACTTTGTCGTAGGAATTGAATTAGCTTCTCCCTGAGGCCGGGCTCTAGCTGGGTGCCGATGGTGACCGTTCGGTCGGGAAGTTGCGGGTCTAGCATCACCTGTTGCAGATCCCCGATCGGTCCCACTCTGTCGCTTTGATCCCTCGGGTCCATCTCCTGGACATTCAGTGTTTCAACGATGGCCTCCCGGCGCAGAGAGCTAACGTAGCAACTCTAAGCGACGGCTTGGTCTCCGCGTAGGCTCCTGGGCTCCTGGGGGGTTGGGAATTTAACCAACAGGCTCTGCGTTCATACGACCGCCCTGGCCTGGTTGAGGGTTGGCCTTCCAAGGATGATGTTATAGGTAGATGGAGCTTCAACGACCACAAAGTTTGCCAGTATAGATGCCTGCTGAGGGTAGGCTCCCATGAGGACCGGGAGCTCGATGGTACCGAGCAGTTAGGTGCTGGATCTGTTGAACCCTACCAGGGGAGTGGCCACTGATCGGAGCCGATCCCTGGATATCTCGAGCTAATCGAATGCTGAGACAAACATGATGTCGGAGGAGCTGCCCGTGTCTACCAACACCCTTTTAACCACGTAGTTTGCTACGGAGAGCGTCACTGCCAGCGGATCATCATGGGGGTAGTGTAGGTCTAGCATGTCTTTGGATGAGAACGTTAACACGTCAGTTGGGGAGAGTGGGTGGATTGGACATGCCAGACATCCGATCGAGACGCCTGGGCATGCCTCTTCCTTACCGACCGTGAATCCCCTCCGCTTGAAATGCCTCCGAAGATTACATTGATCTGCCCAAGGGGTCGTGGTTGCTCGGGGGCCCGGGTTTTTTGCCGAGGTCGTTTGTCAGCTGCCACGAATTCAGCTAGGTGGCCCTAGGGATGGCAACGGGGCGGGTATGGGACGGGGCCCCCATATCCCGCCCCCGCCCCGCTTTAGTAAACCCTCCCCCCGCCCCCGCCCCGCATAGTGCCTCTCCCCGCCCCCGCCCCGCCCCCGGGATCCCCGACCCCGCCCCGATTATGATTTTTTTTTTTTGTTTTTTGGTACACAAATTGAAAAAGTAATTTTTTTAATGCATTTTTTCCCTAATAGTGCAGTTTTTTTTAACTTACTCAATTAGTTCCCCAATAGTGCAGTTTATTTTTTTAAAATGGTAATACACATAACTATTGAGGGGTAAAAATATAAATACAAGTATATTCGGGGCGGGTTCGGGTTTTTTGACCCTACCCCGACCCCGACCCCGACCCGAACCCGACTCGGGTTTTGAAAACCTCCCCCATACCCGCCCCTAACCCTATTAAGCCCTCCCATACCCTACCTATTAGGGGCGGGGTGGGGCGGGGAACCCGGAAAACCCGCCCCATTGCCATCCCTAGGTGGCCCTACTCAATCAGCTTCTCAATGGCAATCTTAAGCTTAAAACGATCCTCTGTGTCATGCCCATGGCCTTTGTGGAAGCGGCAAAACTTGTCTCGGTTCCTCTTACCAAGCGAGCTTTTCAACTTGGCGGGCTCCTGGAGTAGCCTCTGGATCTCTGTAGCGGCCATAACTTTGTGGATTGGCCGGGAAAGTAGGGTGAAAGTAATTGGGGCCTGGTCCCGAGTACCTCTCAACTGATCTTGTCTGGGCTTCTTTCCCGAACCCTTCTCAGAGCCCTCCCATTTTCGTTTAGCTTTCGTGGACTCTTCTCCCATAAAGCTGGCGCGCTTGGACTTCAGAAACTCCTCCGTGTCGATGTACTTCCCTACTCTCTCTGAGAGTTCAACCAGGATTGCCGGTCGGTCAAGATGGAATGACGTTGCAACTTTGGTATGTTGAATCCCTGAGCAGAAAGCCATGATTGCGGCTGTTTCATTCAGGTTGCGGATCTGGAGCCTCTACTGATTGAAACGCTCCACGTACTCCCTCAAGGACTCTCCCTTTAGCTGCTTGACGGTGAGCAGCTGGGTTTCCGGTTGTGATCGGTCGAGCATTCCCACAAACTGGCTGAAGAAGAGCTTACCCAATATCTTAAAGTCATCAACCGTTTCGTGGTTTCAGAGCGTGGAACCACTGCGCGACTGGGCATTTAAGGGTACTAGGGAAGGCCAGGCACAATAACTCGTTGATCGTGGTGACAAGCGCCATCTGAGCCTTGTAAGTGCGAACGTGATCCACTAGGCTCCCTGAACTGTCATAAGAGCTGAGATGTGGCGGTTTAAATTTTTGCAAGATGGGGAATGCGGTGATCCGAACGGTGTAGGGCGACTCGGTCTCTATATTGGTATGATCGTGGAGCTGCTTGTGGCTCAGTTTTTCGATTTACTACTGTAAGTTCTCGATCTGGGCCTTTACATCTCGCCTGATTTTCCTTTCCATATCCGAGCGGTATGTCGGGTCTGATGATGATACTTCCTCCTCGAAGTGCATCATCCTCGGGGATAGAACTCGGCTCCGGCTCCGAGTAATTGTATGCCTACGATCTCCCCGGCTCCGGGCCAGAGGGTCTTTGGCTGATTCGCCGAGCTTTGGCCCTGATTCCTCCCTCCTGGTGGCGCGTCGCTTGTTGATGATGTCTCTAGCATCTTCTACCCGGCGAGGATTGATCCAAGCTTGCCGCCTGGTGCGCCTGGGCGCTCTGCTATGGTCACCATCCCGGGCGTGTTCCCAATTCGACGGGGATACTGGCGCAGAGTGGGTATGGTTACAAATTCTTACGGGTTCCCGGTTGGGGCACTCTTCCTGGTCTAGTTCTTGGATTTAGGGCGCTTTTCTTGCAAGGCCAATAACGCTTCAATTTGCTGTTGGGTTTGCTGTTGGCCTTCCAGAAGTTGCGCGAGCACCGCCGTCATTTGCTCGGAGGTCATGGAGGCGGCCTGCTACTCGAGCTGCAAGTTCTCCTGACCGGTCGGAGCAGTATTTTTCTTACTCGTCTTCGGTGGCATGTTGATCAGTCAAGAAATTTGTTAGTGAAAAACTTATCGATTTCTCACAGACGGCGCCAAACTGATGATGCCGAAAATTGGTAAGAGAGATTAAAAGAGAGATATGGTGACACAACAGCTTGTATGTGGTTCAGTCTCATTAACGAGGTGACCTACGTCCACGGTTGCGTCAGTGCGCTTCACTAACAAATTACCGGCGGGCTTGGTGAGCCAACAGTTGGGCGGCACTACCAGTAAAACCGACTGGATGTTTGCGTATGAGTGAGAATTATATGCTATTCTTTTTGTTCGACTGCCCTCCCCCTTTAATGGAGGTGAGCGGCCTCTTTTATAGGTGCAAGAGACCACCCATACATGGTAAGTTTGTAGATTAGGAAGCCTAATCTATTTACAGCTTGATTTATATGAATCTAGGGATGTTTTCTAAGTAGTTTAGGAAATTGCTTGCTCCTTCCATTTAGTCTTCTAATTGGGCTAGGAAACTGCCTGGATGCTTGCTGACCAAGCAACCGCGCCTACTAGGGGCGCGCCCATGTGGGGTCCATCTGGAAAGAACGACCGGGCTTACGGCCATCCCAGGCGATTTTGCGTCACAGCCCGGGATGCTATGTAGTCAATCCAAATTCAAGATGACATGGCTTCTCTTTGCTGAGGTGGCGAGGCCTGACTTTGACCTGATATTTTTGTGCATATCATGTTAGGAAATCGTATTTCCTAATAAGAGTGGACAACATATTATTATCAATTGTATTATAAGGGCTATTAATTAAATGGGTTTATATTATGTGGTCTAATTGTAGGAAGCCCATGGACTTCTACTGGGTATGGGTTTAATGAGTGGATACCAAATACTGATCATGTTAGGAATAATGAGAACCCTAACATATCAGTATATATAGACATATAGGTTATGGTCCCCAATATGTCAAATCAATATACAGCTCCCTCCTACATCTCATCTAGAGAAGGAACCCATTAAAGAATTCAAGAGATTTGACTGAGGAAGATATAACTGGATCATCATCGTTCTTCTAAGGTTTGGTAATTACTACAATGGATACAGGTATGTATTCTATTATATGTTATATCTTAATACTCTAACATGATATGATCATAGGGCTGTGATTTTACTACTCTAGGGTTCTATAGTTATATAGATTAAAGATTCTAACAAGTGGTATCAGAGCAGGTTATCATGTTAATTATTAGGGTTGCTGCGTATAGAATTTCAACTAAACCATATTGATGATCATCATATATTCGGCTGATTCATGGATTGATGGCACTTGATAATATGATTTTTTGATAGCCCTTGTACTGCCCAAGTTTATTCGTGAAGTTTAGATTTAATGTAATGTTCATGTTGATTACATACATAGTTGATTTGGTTGATTCATATACATTAGCCATAAACATCAACATGAGAGGTATCTCGAAAAGTTGAAAGAACAGATGGCTATTTTGGGTCAGACCCTATATGATTCTCATCCATGTACTGTCACAACAAGTTAACTATTGCGCATAAAAGAACGAGCTTTTGGCATCCAATATCTGGGCCCAAATTCTGAAATACATTAGAGAGCCCAATAAAGTTAATTGATTCAATTTTTAAAGTTGATACAGTACTGAACGTGGGTCAAAGTTTGGGCTAGCTTTGGTATACCCATCTCTAGACAATTCAAAAAAAAAATTATTTATTATTATTTTGAAAAGTGATATAATTATTCGACAGTACTTATAGTTGGATCATATTGATTTTTGTGAATCATGGAAATTGCACCTTAATTCATGTTGTTTACAACATAAATTAAGGTATTTTATTGTACTCTGGAATATTTAGTAATTCATTATTGAATTAAATTCGATGGTAGTTTAAGATTTTGGGGTCTATTTTAGGCCCAAATACAATATGTGTGATATTTCAAATAAATAAATTGAAATAATATGTTGCCAAAGTAACCTCTGTTATGTAAATTTATTTATTTTGAAATATTAAGATGGTATATCTATTATTCATGCGATTAACAATCGGCCCAAAGGAAGATTCTTAATTGGCCGAATAATAGGTGTACATGTGGTGGTAAATATGTGACAATTATCAAGTTACTTTTCCATGTGGGCAGTAAGTCGGCCCAGAGGAAGGCTACTGTCTGACAGGACTTATTGTCAATATTTGATCACTACACGAGGAGTACCACTTACAGTTGATATTTTTGTCCAAAGACTAAATGTCAATGTTGTTCTAGGTATCCTGTGACGGGCCCACCATTATGTGAATGATTTAATGTGTCATGTATACATATATAAAGTATTTTTAATATGTTATGTTATGACATGTTATTAATTGTGAGCATGCCATTTTATTTTATTTTGTTCTCTATTCAGTTTCTGCTACTGCTACAAATGTTTCTGCTCAAATTAGTGCTATCCCAATGCTGAATGGGGGCAACTTTAAGGTCTGGAAAGAGAACGTGGAAATCGTTCTCGGATGTATGGATTTGGACCTTGCGCTAAGGATAGACCGACCCACATCGACTACAGAAAACCCAAATGAGGTTAAAATTGAGAAGTGGGATCGCTCGAATTGCATGAGTCTAATGATTATGAAACGTTCCATTCCGGAAGCGTTTCGGGGCTCGATCACTGAGAGCACAAATGCTAAGAAGTTCCTCTCTGAATTACAACTATATTTTGCTAAAAATGAAAAGTCGAAAACGAGTACCGTTTTGGCTACTTTGATTTCCATAAGGTATAAAGGAAAGGGGAACATAAGGGAGTACATTATGAAAATGTCTCATCTCAGTGGGAAACTCAAGGAACTAAAGTTAGAGCTGTCTAAGGACATGCTCGTGCACTTGGTTCTTATATCTCTTCCTGCACAATTCAGTCAATTTAAAGTGAGTTATAACACTCAAAAGGACAAATGGACTCTTAATTAGCTCATATCTCACTGTGTGCAAGAAGAGGAAAGAATTCAGTGAGACAAGACTGAAAGTGCTCACTTAGCATCAACCTCTCAGAATAATAAAAGGAAGAGAGCTAAAAGCTGTAGATGTGACACCTCAGCAGAAGAATCTAAAGATGCAAAATGAGGAATTTCTTTGCTACTTCTGCAAGAAGGGAGGCCACATGAAGAGAGACTGTCCCAAATACGCCGCTTGGCGTGCAAAGAAGGATAAGCTTCGCGCTTTGGTTTGTTCTGAAGTTAATTTAGCTTCTGTACCTAAAGATACTTGGTGGGTAGATTCTGGTGCTACTACTCACATAAGTATGTCTATACAGGGTTGCCTGTGGAGCCGGCCGCCAACTGATGATGAAAGATTCATCTTTGTGGGCGATGGCAAGAGAGTTACAGTAGAAGCTATAGGAAATTTTAGATTATTATTAAAGACTGGTGTTTATTTGGATTTGATTGAGACTTTTGTTGCACCGTCTTTTAGACGGAATTTAATTTCTATTTCTAATTTGGATAAATCTGGTTATGCTTGTTCTTTTAGAAATAATAAAGTTAGTCTATTTCAAGATTCAAAACTTATTGGTACCGGTTCTTTGATTGATAATCTGTATATGCTTGACACTGTTACTTCCTATAATGAAATTCTGCATACTAATTCACGTGGTACAAAGCAAAAATTAAGTGAGAATTCTGCCACCTTATGGCACAAGCGATTGGTCATATCTCTAAACAAAGAATTGAGAGACTTGTGCGTGACGGGATTCTTGACCCCTTAGATTTGGCAGACTTTCAAGTCTGAATTGAGTGCATTAAGGGAAAACAAACAAACATAAGGAAATTAGGTGCGAACAGGTGTACAGATGTCTTAGAACTCATTCATATTGATATATGTGGTCCATTCCCTACAGCCTCTTGGAATGGACAACAATATTTCATTACGTTCATAGACGACTACTCAAGATATGAGTACTTATATTTAATACATGAGAAGTCACAGTCCCTAGATGTTTTCAAGTCATTTAAAGTTGAAGTTGAACTTCAACTTGGCATGAAAATTAAGACTGTCAAATCTGACCGTGGTGGTGAATACTATGGTAGATATGACGGATTAGGTGAACAACGTCTAGGACCCTTTGCTAAATTCCTAGAGGAATGCGGAATAGTCCCTCAATACACAATGCCAGGCAAAACTAGCATGAATGGTGTAGCTGAGAGATGAAGCAGAACTCTTAAGGACATGGTAAGAAGTATGATTAGCCATTATTCTTTACCAGAATCACTCTGGGGAGAAGCTCTAAAGACTGTAGCATATATCCTTAACAGGGTTCCAAGTAAAGTTGTAACCAAAACCCCTTATGAATTATGGACTGGAAAGAAGCCTAGCATTAGGCATTTACACATTTGGGGTTGTCCAGCTGAGGCACGACCTTATAGGCCACATGAAAAGAAATTGGACTCAAGAACAGTCAGTTGCTACTTTATTGGATACGCTGAACGATCTCGGGGCTTTAAGTTTTATGATCCCACTGCTAGGACATTTTTTGAGACGGGAAATGCTAGATTTTTTTAGGAAGTTGAGTTTGGGGGGGGGGGGGGGGGGGAGACAAGGTTAGAGACATTGTCTTTGAAGAGGAATTTATTCCTAATCATGTTGTTATTGACAATGTTCAGATTCCTATTCCTGACATTGTTCAAAATGCAAATCCGGATATACAAGACAATGTACAAGAGCTCCCCGTACAAAATGAAGAAATTATACCTGAAGTGCAAACTCAACAACCTCAAGAGGAGATGCCATTAAGAAGATCCACTAGGGAAAGGAGAAATGCGATTCCAGATGATTATATTGTATTCCTCCAAGAACATGAGTTTGACATAGGGATAGTGGAAGATGATCCAATCAACTTTCACCAAGCCAAACAAAGTTCTAATTCTCAAAAGTGGATTGATGCCATGAATGATGAGTTGAAATCTATGAAAGACAATGACGTTTGGGATCTTGTCGAATTGCCTAAAGGAACGAAGCCCATTGGTTGCAAATGGATATTTAAAACCAAAAGGGATTCAAAGGGCAATGTCGAGAGATATAAGGCTCGTCTAGTCGCCAAGGGTTTCACTCAAAGGGAAGGCATAGATTATAAAGAGACTTTCTCTCCGGTTTCATCGAAAGACTCTTTTAGGACAATAATGGCACTCGTGGCTCATTTTGATTTAGAGCTACATCAGATGGATGTTAAGACAGCATTTCTCAATGAAAACATTGATGAGACGATTTATATGGTCCAGCCAGAAAACTTTGTATGCGGAGATCCAAAGTCTATGGTCTGCAAATTAAATAAATCCATCTATGGTCTCAAGCAGGCTTCCCGTCAATGGTATCACAAGTTCCATCAAGTAATCACCTCGCATGGTTTTGAGGCGAATGTGGTTGATGACTGTGTATATCACAAGTTTAGTGGAAGTAAGTATATCTTTATAATTTTATATGTCGATGACATTCTACTAGCCTGTAGCGATATAGGCTTATTGCACGAAACCAAGAGCTTTCTCACTAAGAATTTTGAGATGAAAGATCTTGGGGACGCCTCTTTTGTATTAGGAATACAGATACTACGAGATCGCTCTCAAGGTATCCTTGGGTTATCACAAACGAGCTATATCGAAAAAGTTTTAAGTAGGTTCGGCATGAAAAGTTGTTCATCAGGAGATACGCCCGTAGCTAAAGGAGACAAGTTCTGTCTCGGACAGTGCCCCAAGAATGACCTTGAAACTAAGGAGATGGAAAAGATTCCCTATGCGTCAGCAGTAGGAAGTCTAATGTATGCTCAAGTATGTATGCGTCCAGATATTGCGTTCATAGTGGGAGTATTGGGCAGATATTTGAGTAACCCAAGAATGGATCATTGGAAAACAGTCAAACGGGTTATGCGATATTTACAGAGAACAAAGGACTACATGCTCATGTATCGGAGATCAGACTTTTTGGAGATCATTGGGTATTCTGATTCCGATTTTGCTGGATGCCAAGACAGTAAGCGATCTACGTTAGGCTATGTTTACATGCTGGTTGGAGGAGCTATATCCTAGAAGAGTGCTAAGCAGACACTCATAGCTTCTTCGACCATGGCTACGGAGTTCATAGCCTGTTATGAGGCATCAAATCATGGGATATGGTTGCAAAATTTTGTCACTAGGCTGCGTGTGGTAGATGGTATTGAAAGGCCATTAAAGATATACTATGACAATAAATCTACGGTGCTGTATTCCAACAACAACAGAAGCTCTACGAAGTCGAAGCATATTGACATCAAGTTTCTAGTTGTTAAGGAGAGAGTTCAGAGTGGTCAAATTTCTATAGAACATATAGGGACAAACTCCATGATTGCAGATCCGCTGACCAAGGTATTACCTCCTAAGGTCTTTCACGAGCACACTACTCATATGGGTGTTAGGTTGTCTGATGATCCTTTATTTTAGTGGGAGTTAACTTTGGCATGATCTATTATTGACATTTATGGTTTTCTTTTCTGCAGAATAAAGTTGATGGTTTAAAGTTTATCTCTGAATCTAACTATTTTCTATATGCGGTTTTGCATTGTTTCGGATTGATCTCAATAAAGACTAAAGTAGGACCAGTTGGAAATAGACATGTTTAAGATCACATTGCATGTAATTTCCATGCTACTCATCCGTACTTGATCTATGTCATTGAATGTGTTGGTGTGGTGACCATTGAAGGTCTAGTTACGATTATGTGTGACGAAAGCCGTCTTGATCCCATACTAATATAGAAAATGGATTAGATTGAAACTAAAGTGAAGTTCAAAGATAAATAGCACAGGTGCACGTCTAAGGAACAAATAATATACTCCCTCCGTCCCATAATAAGTGTCCACATTTCCTTTTTTGGATGTCCCACAATAAGTGTCCACTTTCCTAAATTGGCATATATCTTTTACTTACTTTCCAAAACTACCCTTATAATAAAGACAAAGAAGCATTTATTTGTGGTCCCAAAACAAGTAAAAAGTTAAACACCCATCACATCTAAGGGTAAAATTGGAAAGAAACTCTTTAATGAACCAAATAAATTAATATAATACAATTTTCTTAAACATTGTGCAAAAAGGAAGTGGACATTTATTATGGGACGGAGGGAGCATTTGTTTCAGGAATCGTATGTAGCCCAAGTGGGAGATTGTTAGAAAATTGTATTTCCTTATAAGAGTAACATATTATTATCAATTATATTATAAGGGCTATTAATTAAATGGACTTATATTATGTGGTCTAATTGTAGGAAGCCCATGGACTTCTACTGGGTATGGGTTTAATGAGTGGATACCAAATACTGTTTATATTAGGAATAATGGGAACCCTAACATATCAGTATATAAAGACATATAGGTTATGGTCCCCAATATGTCAAATCAATATACAGCTTCCTCCTCCATCCCATCTAGAGAAGGAACCTATTAAAGAACTCAAGAAATTTGACTGAGGAAGACATAACTGGCCGAATCATTATCGTTTTTCTAAGGTTTGGTAATTGCTACAATGGATATAGGTATGTATTCTATTATATATTATATCTTAATAATCTAACATGATATGATTCTAGGGCTGTGATTTTACTACTCTAGGATTCTACAATTTTATAGATTAAAGATTCTAACATATCACACACATATTAAGGATGCACATAAAGATGGGTTATTATTAGGAGTGACAATTTGGGTTCTCGTGTCATAATCATGTCATTAATCGGGTTGTGTGCTTTGGGTTTAATTTTTAGTTTCGAGTGCTATTCATTTATAATACAAACTATTTTAAATTAATCGTGTCAAGTCGTGTCGTATTTGAGTTGTCTCAGTAAAATGGGTTGTCGTATCAAAAATTGTCACCCCTAGTAATTATACACAGTCTCTCTCTATACACACTTATTAAGGATGCATATCACGTGTGTGGTATAGGCCGTATAGCCTTCAACATGGATATTGTGTCTTGTTTGTGGGACTCTAGGTGGATCCAAGAACACACAGGAACCATTGTCATTTGTTGCATTGGGTATAAAGTACGATTGTGACCCATTGTCATTTGTTGCAATATTGGGTATGAGGTACGATTGAAACCCATTGTAAAGTACGATTGTGACCCATTGTCATTTGTTGCAATATTGGGTATGAGGTACGATTGAAACCCATTGTCATTTGTTGCATGGTAAAAAGTACAATTGTCGTCTGGTATTCTCAATCTATACATATATATATATAAGAGGCTGTTTTGGTAATACAACAATTAGTTTTATTGTTCAAAAAAGAATTAGTATCTAATCTAAATAGTTTGATATTTGTATAGATGTTTTCTGGTTATATAGGAGAACGAGTTCTTTATCAAATCAACACAATACCGATTTTCCTAAAAATTGGATAAAGTAATGATTGGTCTGAAACTAGCTCTATTCTAAGTATTTCCAAACAGGTCATAATAAAAGAGATAGACATGATGAATAGGACACTTTAGCCCTTGATGTGTGTATCATCTAAGATTCAAAATTGTTCTCACTTTTCACCAGTATCTTAAATTTAAAATTTGAAAATTTTGTTACTCTTTCCCTCTCCCCCAACGTTTTACACTTCTTGCATTTCTTTCCCATTTTCTCTATACATCATTGATTGTTCCCCTCTCTCAATACTCTATTTATTTTTAAATTTAATATGTATCTGAGTATTAATATTATAAAATTATTTTTTAAAATATAATTAATTTAGATTTAAATAAACTTTATTTTAATAGTGCCTATAGGCACGAGCAATATCTAGTATACTTAAAAAAAATTCTCCTATTTATTCACTTAAGAGTTGTCACTTCATGCACTTTTTTTTTAATCTTCTCTATAATTTATATATATATATATATATGTGTGTGTGTCCATATACAATTTAGTAGGAACACTCATGTGTCAGGAGTGTGGCCATATTTAACATGCTATAAATATAAATCGGATAAGATAAGACAGAATCATATATATATATATATATATGTTTTGATATAATGATAGAATTATTCTATAGAATGAGTACTCTCAAATGCAGGACAGGATAAAAAAAAAACACAATAAATTATCCTATTGTGTCCTCTTATTTGTCCGCAAATTAAACATTTTCTACGTACAAAGTATTAATGCATGCCTTCTATGCACCGTTTATCTTTTATTTTTTTTTATTTTTTTATTTTTTAACAGCAAGCAAGTTTTAAAAATTAAGGACATAAAGGTCAAAGATACACCAAGTTCAGCCGACAGAATCAAAGCAAAGAGTACACAAGAACAGAGCCCATAATCACAAAGTGATAAAAAGAAACTTTTTTTTTTTGCTGTCTCAGATATTTAATCGTCTCTGTGACATTAACACGGTTAGAATCCTAGATGTTAGTAACTTACGCACACGCAAGAGGGGTCATACCCCACTTTAAAGTAATTGGCTCCCTTGATCATTTTCGGTAGAGATTAGGGAGACTCGAACTCACAACCTCTCCATTGGAGAGTATGGGTCCTGGCCAACTGGATTGGCCCAGCTGATTGATAAAAAGAAAATCTGACCAACACCCTAAATCACAAAGTGAAATCGATCATTAGCTAATCCAGAATGAAAAAAAAATAAGGGTAATACTTGGGGCACAACCAAAGCCACAACCTTTTTTGCACAACCTTCATTTTGTGTCTATCTCTCTCTTGTTGGGTCCCACAGTGCCAGTGACCCCACAGTGCCCACATGGGGCACAACCAAAGCCACAACCTTTTTTGCACAACCTCCATTTTGTGTCTATCTCTCTCCTAGTGGGCACTGTGGGGTCACTGGCACTGTGGGACCCAACAAGAGAGAGATAGACACAAAATGAAGGTTGTGCAAAAAAGGTTGTGACTTTGATTGTGCCCCAAGTATTACTCAAAAAATAAAAATAAAAAGCAGTATTAATGCATGTATGTGATGTTAGCTAAACTCATGCATGTATGTTAATAAAAGCAACAATATTTCATGAATATATATATATATAAAATCAAATTAAGTAATTAATGGTGTAGTCCTGGAAATCACGTTAGGTGGTCTGGACCAATGCATTTGGACCAAAAAAAAAAAAAACACACACACACACAACTACCTTATATCATGTTAAATTTCTCGATTTTTGTTGTCATAAAAATGTCATTGGTCACGTATCTTGTATTGTGTGGTCTGTATCACCACATCATCACTGTGACATGATAATTCAAAACTACAATAATTCCTAGTAAACTTTCAGCCATTTACTGTTGAAAAATACACATTTCTCCCTAGTTATTTTTGTTGCGACGAGCTGATATATAATAGGAGCGTTCACATTATTTAACATACATTAACTTGATATGACACAGGTGGAGGTTGATTTTTTGATGAGCATGTTTGAAGAGGTGGTCAACGAAGACATAGAAAGGTGTATTAGGTATGCTAAATTTGTTTCAAGGGTTACATGATCCAATATTATAATTTCACCTATACTTTTACAATGTCAATATACATTCAGTTATAATCTATGCAAAGGATTGTAGAATAATCCAAGATTTTGTAACAGACACCAACTCCAACTCCAACTCCAACTCCAACTATGATATGCATCTTACCAATGCAAAATATATACTCTCTCCGTTCCATATAAAGAGTCTCTTTTGGAAAATCCAACTTATTAAGTGATAAAGATGATAAACATGATAAATAAGTTTTCTCAAACAACATAGCCGTTTCACTGGCATTCAATCATCATTATGGACCTTGGCTATAATTTTGGAGAAAATGATTCACTGCCATTCAATCATCATTATGGAGCTTGACTATACTTTTGGATAAAATATTGATTCATTGCTAGTCAAACAAATATCACGAGCCTAGCATTATTTTAGTGAAAGTGTCTCTTGGTTTAGGATAATATTTCTTTATGATTTGCATGTATCATGGAGAAAATGGTTCTCCCTTTTTTAATTAGTTTCCTTGTCATGATTGATGTACAATCAATATAAATAATAAAATGATACAAAGGCAACATCACGTTTTCAGTGATAGCCTTTTCTTAACTTTTCTTTTCTGTCTTCCTAAACCTTAGAGTTCTTTAATTTCTTTATGGTATCAGAGCATAGGCTCGTGATACAGAAATCTGAAAATCTGAAATGGCTACATCGTCAACGTCTTTCTCTCTCTCCACTTCTAACCTACACCACCTTATCGCTGTTATTTCTGTAAAACTCAATTCCTCCAACTACCTCATATGGAGAATGCAAATTCTTCCTCTGATTCAGAGCCTAAACCTCATGAATCACTTAAATGAAACTCCTCCTACAGCCACTATTATGTCAGGAGATAAAGAGGTTCCCAATCCAAAACTTGATGAATGGCAACATGTTGATCTTTTGGTGCGTAGTTGGATCACAGGAACTTTATCTGAGGAAGCTCTTGGACATGTCATCGGTATGAATACAGCACATGATGTATGGATGTGTCTAGAAGAAACTTATTTACAGGCCACAAAGGAACGAGAGGTGCATCTCAAACGACAACTCCAAGTACCAAAGAAAGACACTGTTTCTCTTGCTACGTATCTGGTTCAATTCAAAAGTGTGTGTGATAGTTTAGCTGCAATACAGAAACCGATTTCGGATGAAGATAAAACCGTCCAACTATCACATGTTTTAGGTAAGAAATATGATGTCTTTGTTACAACCATGCTCTCAAAACCTCCTTTTCCTACATTCAGTCAATTTGTTTCTGCCCTACAAAGTTATGATATGAGACATGAAGGAACAGACTCAGATGATAAAGGGGTGTCAAACACCAACTTTGCCTTTGCTGCACAACGAAATGGAGGAAGAGGTAGATGGTCTGGTCGTGGACGTAGTAATGGCCAACAGTTTAATTCCAGGGGCCGTGGTTTTACCCCAGCCAATCACAAATTTACTCCAGCAAATAATTCTCAAAATCGTAGTCAATTTTCTTTTGAGCATCATCCATCACCAGGATCTTCTGTTTCACCAGAAATTCGTGGCAGCCAGCTCTCACGTAATGGTCAGAAAAATCAAGGCGACCCCAAATATACCAACTCTACTAACTCCGCACCTCAGTGTCAAATCTGCGATCGTATTGGTCACACTGCTACCCGATGTTGGTATAGGTACGACTATGCGTATGACTCCACTGAGAATTTATCTCAAGCTCTTGCATCTACAACTTTATCAGATGCCCCTGATCAAGATCCCAACTGGTACACAGACACGGGAGCCTCATCTCATATGACCTCAAATAAAGGTAACCTTCACTCCTCAAAGCGTTATAATGGTTTTGATCAAGTTGTTGTTGGAGATGGTTCCCACTTGAAAATTTCTCACATTGGTAATGCTTCATTAAGTTCCTCTCTTGGTAACCTAGAGCTTAATGATGTATTAGTTGTGCCTGAAATTAAGAAAAACTTGCTTTCAGTGAGTAAACTAACACATGATAACTCATGTATCTTCAATTTTAATTCTTCTGGCTTCAAGATAATGGATCCAACAACCAGGAAGATATTGGCAACAGGACATAAGAAAGGGGGTCTATATGCATTAGATCAAGGGGGAGCAGTTGCAGCATTAACAGCAATAAAGACGGGCAAAGCACCTGTGGATATTTGGCATCAAAGGCTTGGCCATCCTCATTCTAAACTTATTCATGTTTTACATTCAAATAAAGTTGTTGATGTCTCTAGTTGGTTGCAACGTGAGAAAATTTGTAGTAGCTGTCAGATGGGAAAAAGTTGTCGTCTCCCTTTCTCTTTGAATAATAAGATTGCAACTGCACCTTTGAACAAGATTCATTGTGATTTATGGGGTCCAGCACCTGTAGCCTCTAATCAAAAATTTAAGTACTATGTGATTTTTGTTGATGATCACACTCGGTATACCTGGCTGTATCCATTGAAAAATAAATCTGATTTTTTCAAAACTTTCCTTACTTTTCAAAGATTGGTAGAAAATCAATTTGGCAACAAAATTAAAATTTTCCAGTGTGATGGTGGGGGAGAATTTGAGCTCACAGAATTTGTTGCCCACTTGGATAAGTGTGGGATCCTGCGTCATATTTCCTGCCCAGGAACTCCTGAACAAAACGGAGTTGCTGAAAGAAAACATCGACATATTGTAGAGACTGGGCTTACTCTAATGTTTCATGCTCGATTACCATTGCATTTGTGGGTAGAAGCTTTTCTAACTGCAGTTTACCTGATTAATAGACTGCCGTCCTCTACACTTCATATGGACACACCATTCTTCAAGCTTCATGGTACAAATGCAAATTACAACTCCCTCAAAGTGTTTGGATGTCGTTGTTTTCCATATTTGCGGGATTATTCGAAGAATAAATTTGGACCAAAGTCCTATCCCTGTGTGTTTGTTGGATATAGCTCAACTCATAAGGGGTACCGATGTCTTTATCCCCCAACCAAACGGGTGTATCTCTCTCGCCATGTTGTGTTTGATGAAAATATTTTGCCCTATACTGATCCTAAGGTTCTGTTCTCTCCGTCTCAGCAAAGTGGGCATTTCTCAACTTACTCGGAATTTGCTGATGGCCTTCTTCAACACTCGGCTCATCCTACATCATCCCCACATTCACAGTCAACTTCATGTCAGACAGCGCCTACAGTTCCGGTTTTCTCATCCCCTACACAGGTCTCAACAGTCTCCCCGCTGGTCTCTTGCTCCACTGCACCTGTTGGTCACTCCACAGGCTCTCCCACACCTTCAGAGGATACTTCATTACTACCCATTGTTGCACTGCCTTCACCACCACCACAACCTTCTGGCAGTCCTTTGTCTTCTTGCTCTATGGATTCATCTACTCCAGAAATTACTACAGCTGCTACATCCACTATGCCTGAACTTCGTGGCACTCTCTATGTTGAATTGCCTGAGCTGCCATCTTCTACGACTAATATCCATCCCATGATTACTCGAAGGAAGGCTCGCAATCAACATGGACTCATTGCTCTCCATCCCTCTGATTCACAAGAACCCAAGAGTGTTAAGTCTGCCATTCAAAGTCCACATTGGCTCCAAGCCATGCATGATGAACTAGATGCTCTTCAAACCAATCATACTTGGGACTTAGTCCCTCGTCATGACTCCATGAATATTGTTGGGTGTCGATGGGTGTTCAAAACCAAACTTAAATCTGATGGTTCCATTGAGCGTTTTAAAGCACGGTTAGTTGCCAAGGGTTACAACCAATTGGAAGGTGTTGATTTTATTGAAACCTTTAGTCCGGTTATCAAACCAACCACCATTCGCATTGTTCTATCTCTTGCTACTACTTGTGGTTGGCCTATAAGACAACTTGACGTAAAAAATGCCTTCTTACATGGCCATCTTCGAGAAGTTGTCTATATGGAACAACCACCTGGCTTTTCTGATCCTTCATTTCCTACACATGTATGCCACCTTCGTAAAGCCATCTATGGTCTCAAACAGGCTCCCCGAGCTTGGTTTGATCGTTTCAGCTCATTCCTTATTCAAATTGGGTTTTCTTGTAGTTCTGCTGACTCGTCACTATTTATCTTCCGTTCTAAAGGTGATCTTATCCTCTTACTTGTGTATGTTGATGATATCCTTGTTACAAGTAATAAATCTTACCTTTTGTCAAGCCTTATTTCACGCCTCAATTCTGAATTTTCCATGAAAGATCTTGGTCCTCCGCATTACTTTCTAGGCGTTGAAGTTCGTCCCTTCTCTGGTGGTATTTTTCTATGTCAACAAAAATATGCCAGTGAAATCCTTACCAAAACATCAATGACTGGTTGTAAACCCATTGGCACACCCCTTGCTCCAAAGCATAATCTTCACATGGTGGATGGTCCGTTAGTAGATGCTACTAACTATCGTAGCATTGTTGGTGCCCTTCAATACCTTACATTGACTCGACCCGACTTAACTCATGCAGTTTCTATGGTGTGTCGATTCATGCATCAACCTAGTGAGCCACACTTTCAAGCTGTTAAGCGTATCTTACGATATCTTCATGGAACCGTATCTTATGGCATTCGAATTCTCTCCAATTCTTCCTTAACTCTATATGGTTTCTCTGATTCAGATTGGGCGGGTTGTCCTGATACACGTCGGTCTACCACTGGTTATTGTATCTATTTAGGTGCCAATTGTATCTCTTGGGCCTCTAAGAAACAAGCTACTGTATCTCGTTCTAGTGCTGAGGCAGAATACAGAGCTATGGCAACTACAGCAGCTGAGCTCACTTGGGTTTCTTATATCCTTCGAGACATTGGACTTCAATTATCTGCTCCTCCTGTCCTTTTTTGTGACAACAACAGTGCACTACATATGACAGTGAATCCGGTTTTTCATGCTCGCACCAAGCACATCGAACTCGATTATCATTTTGTTCGGGAAAAAGTTGCTAATGGGTCCCTTGTTACACGTTTTGTTCCCTCCTCCTCTCAACTCGCTGATATTTTCACCAAGGCTCTGTCCAAAAATGTTTTTCGTTTCTTGCGATCCAAGCTTGGAGTTCAGCCTCCACCGCCCTCCAGCTTGAAGGGGAGTGATAAAGATGATAAACATGATAAATAAGTTTTCTCAAACAACATAGCCGTTTCACTGGCATTCAATCATCATTATGGACCTTGGCTATAATTTTGGAGAAAATGATTCACTGCCATTCAATCATCATTATGGAGCTTGACTATACTTTTGGATAAAATATTGATTCATTGCTAGTCAAACAAATATCACGAGCCTAGCATTATTTTAGTGAAAGTGTCTCTTGGTTTAGGATAATATTTCTTTATGATTTGCATGTATCATGGAGAAAATGGTTCTCCCTTTTTTAATTAGTTTCCTTGTCATGATTGATGTACAATCAATATAAATAATAAAATGATACAAAGGCAACATCACGTTTTCAGTGATAGCCTTTTCTTAACTTTTCTTTTCTGTCTTCCTAAACCTTAGAGTTCTTTAATTTCTTTATTAAGGAGGCAACCTTGATTTTGGTGAGATTTTTAACTTTCCAACATTGCCATTTTTGAAATTCAAAATTATAGTGTCACATAAAAAATAAAAAAAGAGGAAAGAGTTGGATAAAATAAAGGGCAAATTTGGAAAGTGTGTATTAAAGTACTTTGACTTTTCAAAAAGGACTCTTAAAATGGGACATCAAATAATGGCATCAAAGACTCTTAATATAGGACAGAGGGAGTAATATTTATAGTGGATTTTGCATAAACACTCATGCTACGTTTTCTAGTGATCCATAGATATTTTATTACTTTTTGATAATCATTGGTTATCTAACAATAATTTATCACTTTTTTTGGTTATGCATAAATCCTCTACTCTACGCAAGTTTGCGTTGGTTTTGGGGGACTAGTGAATTCGTAGAGTGAAAATGGATAGTCCTTGGAGAGGAAGTTTTGGCTCACACTACACCCAAAAATCACATTTGCATACCAGTGTACGTTGGAGGTGCTTTTACCCTAGCAAAACCATGCAGACATGCATACTAGGCAAGGATCAAAATTTTCTTCTGTTTCCATCGAAACGACCGAAACGTTTCCGTTTCCTAGGTCATGGAAACGAAACAGCCATGGAAGCTCGAAATTCCATGGATTCCATCGAAACGACTTTGTTTCTTTTACTTCCATCGAAACAAACCTATGATTCCGCATCGTTTCATTTGCTTCCAACGAAACATACTTGTTTCCATCAAGATAATCATGTGGTTGTGTACTTGTCATATGAACAACCATTTTATTTTAGAGATGGCTTATTAGCTTACTATGTACTTATATGTATCTTTTGCATTCTATGAAGTGTTTTGTGGATTCTATGAAGTGTTTGACAGTAGATTGGCGACTTAATCCTCATGTATTTTCAATTTGAACTATACATTTTTAATGCAGCACTACATATATAGACCTCTCAAATGTTCAATTAATCAATTATTAGCTTTATACACGCATATAGTTAAGTTTGAAGTTATGTTTTCTAATGTTTCTCAATGTTTCCAATTTTTTCCACAGTTTCCATATGTTTCCGAAATGTTCCCGAAACGTTTCCGTTTCTAGGTAGACCGAAACAATAGACCGAAACGAAATTTTGATCCTTGATATTAGGTTTTGGATTTGATAGCTACTAAATACATCCACCAAATTTCTGTATCCACCCATGTTACGCAATGAAAAAGAGTACATGCAATATCTCTTGTTATACATGTAGAGAGAAATTTAGTAGGTGTAAATAGTAACACCCATTAAATTTGGAAGACTATTTGAGTAATTCAAGATTAATATCTTGAGATTGCAAGTTTAAGTCTTCTCTTATTTGCATATAGTACTCTAAGGTATTTGCTATTTATTTAGTAACTAGGCGACCAAAGCGCATGTAACGATAATTTCTAAAAATATATATATATATATATATATAAAAAAGAACATTTCAAATCATCCTCTTGTATACGTACGCAACTATTTTCAATATTAATTTTCATTAAGAATGTACACGGTTCGATTTGTTCAGTCTAAATCCAACCAATTAATTTTTCCATTCCCTATCATTTTTTTTTTCTCTCTTAATTTGCTTAGACATGTAAAAGTTAAATAAATTGTTTTCATGTTTCTGACAGGAAGGGCACTAAGTTATCAGTGATTGGGGATTTATCAAAGCTCCCAAAATCTCTATCCAGTGCATTAGTTGAAGCAATGGAATCTACAAAGGCCAACACAAGATTTCATTTTGTGGTAGCACTTAATTACAGTGGACAACATGACATAATACAAGCTTGTCAAGACATAGCTCACAAAGCAAAGGATGGTCTCATTTTACCTCAAAACATAAACAAGTTGTTAATTGAAGAAGAGCTACAAACTAAGTGCATTCGTGAATTCCCTTGCCCCGATCTAATTATACGTACAAGTGGTGAAATTAGAATTAGTAATTTCATGCTTTGGCAAATGGCCTACAGTGAACTATATTTTGCTGATGTACTGTTCCCTGATTTTGACAAAGCCGAGTTTGTGGAAGCATTGAGATCGTTTCAGCACAGGCAGAGACGTTATGGTGGACATGAATATGGTGGGCAGTCAAAATTACAAAGCCTCTAAGTGCTACCTTAGTATATCCACCTTTTGTTCTATTCATTAGCCCCGTTTCGAAACTATATATATATTGGAGCATATAAGTGATTATGAACTCCAAAAATTTAAATAAAACTGTTTGATGTACCAGCTTATGCGATTCAATCGCATAAAAATGTGAGTCAACTACAGAATCAAGGCCTATCTCTAAGAAGTTGTGATGTTGTTGTGTAAGCTCTTAGTTTGAGAAATGAGTAACTATTTTTTACAACTCATTTACAATCATCTCTACCTCTCTCTTAAGTGGCACTGGGGACCATTAATAAAATTTAACCGGACCCAACAATACCACTTAGGAGAGAGATAGAGACGGTTATAAATGAGTTATAAAAAATATTTATCATCCATGTATTGCATGCACCTTCATTTCACTTTGTGATCATGTGTACTTCCAATTAAATTCTTGGTAATTAATATAATCTTTAAAAATATAAAATAAGAGGTAGTTACAAATTATATTGTAGTTTCTAGCAACACATGGATAAAATATGTTTAATTCACACATCCTTGGTGCGTGAAGATCACTTTGAATAACTTTTCAAGAGTTTGAATTTGGTTTTAGGTAAATTGTAAATGTTATTGTTCCAAATATTAGAAGTACACATATATATGCTTCATTTGATTTGTGGACATTTAGAAATAAAAAGAAAAACTAGCAAGAAAAATAATTTTTCTACTGTTTCTGTTTTCCTCCGTAGCATTAGACATAAAAAGTGTTGAGGAATTTTTAAAATAAGGAACTAAGAGTAAGTGAGATTTGAATTAGAAATGATGGGTCGCAACCATTAATATTGAATTCGAACTGATGGGTCGCAACCATTTAGATTCGATTCAAAATGAAGTTCAAATCCATAGGTTGTGTCCCTTGGACCAATAGTTACAAGGCTAATAGACACACATATCTATGAAGGGACACCAAGCATTCTATATATAGAATGAATCAATTATCATTGAGATGTTGAATCGATCTTTCTTCCTTATGGAAAATTAGAAGTTTATTTATGTTGTTTTTCTTTATACAAAACACAAATTTCTAGATTCTGTTTTCTGCAGAAATAGAATTCTAGAATTGGCTTTTTATTTTTTTGTGGATGTTTTCGGCTATCTTCAATAGTGCATATTGCAGATAGGTTGGCTTCGTTGTACCTTGAATACAGATTTGCGGAATACCCGTTTGCACACCAAATGATAATTATGGTGGGGGCAAATACTATATTTAGGGAAGTGTCTCGTACACGCCTTGAAGCATATTATTGGAATACGTTGTACGGTATTGTTTGTCGGTGGATTTTGAAGATATTGAAGACAAATTTCCCAACAATCTAAATACAGTATTTCGGATTCATCTTCAATGAACCAATGTTTTTACAGATAAGTTATTTCTTTCTCTATGTTTATTGAATTCACAAGTCTTGTTCTTGGTCTGGTTCGTAATATTCATTCATCATAGAGAAACAATATGTTTCGAAAATTTGTTGATTATCGATATGTTGTGTATTTTGCTTGCACCCTCAGTTTGATACGTATAACTACTCTATAGTTGTGTGCGTATATATATAATATTGTATGCATATACATATGTGTCATATGTGTTTATATAAATATATCTATATATATATATATATTAAGAAGCAACCGGACACTATTTTTAATAGAATAGTGAATTATTCTTATGTAAATTTATGAAACATTGCAACTTTTGTGACCCATTTTGTAGAACGGTGGACATTTGCAAACATCTGTCACATTGAACTTTCTGTGTATTTGCAGTTTCTATAACAAAATTGCTTCTTTTGACAAAACTGATTTGGGTAATCAAATAGTGTTCCATTAGAGTTTCTGTTTTCCTGATAATAGTTCCGATTTTATGACACTGTTTAACAAAATAATACTCTGCTTTAGTAAATAGTTGCGTTTTAGAAACAATATCTGTGTTTTTAAAAGAATTTACTCGTTTATAAATTTATTGCTGATTTGTGTTGGTTAAATAATTAAAATTAAAGTTGTGTCTCTTTTATACGAAGCCACCTCTTGGCTTAGACCGAAACAGTGCTTACATATATTGCAATTCTAAAAACCAAGTGGTTGTCAATTAGTGGCGAAATTATAAACCATTGCATGTTTCGAGAACTGTTTATATATCAGTTGTAAAGCATAAACTTTTTAACAAAAGTAGGAATTACCTTATAACACACACGTGAATAAAGGTTTCAATAATTGGCATTGTTTCCAATCCAGCCATCTGTTTTCTTTTATAGGGTGATTTCGGAATTAGTCAAAGATTATGTAAGTACCCATGATAAGTTTAAATCTTGTATATTTGTGATTAGAAGAATTCTGGGATTACTCTTGAAAATTCTTGACGAATTCGTGTTCATAGGCAAGGATGCTTTTGGTCTTATATATATATATACATAATTCTGAAAATTTGGAATTTGCTGCTATCTGCAAATTTATAAAATCTGTTTGGAAAGTTGTACTGTATTTTAGCAACATGCTTCAAAAATCAATTCATAAAATTGATACAAACTGATGCATGGATGTTTTAGAAATCAGTTGGTATATAAATTGGATATACATGGTCTACATAATTTATATGCTTGGTTGTTGACTAGTCAAATTTTTGTATAATATATATCTCATTTTTTTTTTTTATTTGATTTTCCATTTGATATAAATAATATACACATACATGTGCGCGACCTTTGAAAGCATAGAATTGATTTATGTATTATCTTGATGATTACACTAATTACAACCCAAACAGTGCACCACTTACCCAAACAGTGCACCACTTGGATCTCTGGTTTAGTTTTACAGAGTACAAGGATGCATTTGCTCTGTATCATATTCGTATCTAATGGTACCAAACGCATCTTTAGGGAAAGAAACAAATGGTGCCAGGTCATGCACCTCTTCATCAATGGTGCAAATGTGTTGTAGGCACTTCATCATGAATAAAATCAAGTGATCAGTTGTAGATTCCAAAAAGACTTGGACCTATTTTTGATAATATTTAAGAAATGGTTCAAATTTTGATCATAATTAAGAAATAGTTTAAAGTTTGAAATATTATTATTATTATTTAAACGGTGCAACATTTGTAGACTTTTGGAAAATGTGAAATATTGTGTTGGGTCATGTTACCTCGATAAATGTTAGTAAAAATTAATTACAAAATAGTGCACCAATTCATGGTATTTTTTATTAAATAAAAAACAGTACACTGATTTGGTTAATATGTTTGAAGTGTTAATAGTCTTTTTCCAAAAGACATGACTTCTGTAAATCGAGATGACGGTTCCTCACCAATGGCAAATTAATCTAGTAATTTTGGTTTAGACCCCAATTGCTGTGAATTATAGTTTGACCCATTTAATTTCAAAACTTATGTTTAAAGTTTTTGTTTAATGCTTAAATTTATATTCCTCACATCTTTGTGCACATCGTTCCATGAATCATATTTTCTGAAAACCACTTTTTGAAAATTCTGCACTTTTGGAAATTGTCTTGATCTTGAAATAAGGTGTATATTTTTTCAAATCGATTTTTTTTTTTTTTTTTGATTTTGTGAAAATTGGAACTTTAGTTACTATACATAAAGTTGCCTTATCAAATTGTTATTGGACAATACTAGACTTTTTTGAAAAGGTTATGTTGATATACACATTTGTGTATATCTATGTATAAACATACACTTATTTAGATAATTTAGTGGTTTACACCACTTAGGCCAGGTTTGGAATCATTTCTCAACTGAATTTTGGATTAAAACACACTCTAGGTACTCATAACACATAAATTAGCTTGTTTGAAATTCCTTAGGAGCTTTCGTCAATAATATAAACAAAAGCGAAGGAAAATATGTAAATGTATTTTTCAGAAGCACTTTAATAACCCAAAAGCATGGTTGGTTAGAACTAATTTAGAGGTGGTTCAACCAAAGCATGATGCGAGGTAAAGATTTGGGTTCTCATGAACTCCCCTGACCACTTGGGTTAGGACTTCTAACTGTACCTGTACATATACCTAAATGCAAAAGTTGAATTACTATGTTATTTATTATTATATTTCAAACCCACTTAATTTTTAACAGCTGTTTTGAAGCACTAGAACTTGTCATAATGACATGTACTCACAAGGTTACAGTGTGTGTATGGGAGTGATAATTTTGTATACTAATTTTATTAGTAGTATTACACTAATTCTGTAGTTATTAAACGGGTCTCTTAAGACTATTTTGTTTAAACTGCATAATAAGGTTATATGTAAGTTCATTAGATGTTAAGGTTTTGAGAATAAAACCAAGTTAATCCAAGTCTAGTATTTGTTTTGCTAATTAGTGAACAAGGATTACTGCGGTAATTGCAATATGTTTGCACTTATGTGAAACACCTTTTAATCAGAATTAAAATTGTTTAATTGGCAGAATATGTTTTATGGATGCTATAATATTATAACAATATGACATGTAATAGGCCTAATATGTAGCTGGTAAACCTAGTAGAGATACTAGTGATTCTAATTATTTGTATTGACGTGCACTAATAGAATTTATATGCCCGTTGGCACTAAGCGGGAGGAATGATCATATATCAAGGAGTGGATGGTTTTTCACTTTTGGTGGAGGAGTTGTCTTATGGAAAAAGAGACGTACTTGTATAGCTAACTCCACCATGGCAACTGAATTTGTAGCATTAGCTATAGTAGAAAAGAGGTCACGTAGTTAAGGAATTTAGTTTTAGAAATTCAGTTTGAACAAAACCTATGCCTCCTATATCTATCCATTGTGATAGTGAGTCTACACTTTCTAGGGCTTATAGTAAAGTGTATAACAGTAAGTCCAGACACATTGGACTTTGACACAGTTATGTGAGACAGTTACTCACGGATGGTCTAATAACTGTGGATTATGTGAGGTGCTGCCAAAATTTGGCGGATTCTTTCACAAAAGGACTTGCAAAGAATTTGGTGTCAAAGACATCAGTAGGGATGGGACTAAAGCCCAACAAATATGGTCACTCTTGATGGAAACTCAACCTGACACTTGACATTTCAAGTTCTCAGGTTCAACGAGTAAAGTACATCATATGTCGTGATTGTAAGCACTTTAAATAAAATATATGTGTATATATACATATAAATCATCCCAATGATAAGTGCTTTGTACCTGTAATGTGTTAAGGAGGAGGATGAGCTGTAACGCTCTTAATAGACTTATAACAATTGTGTTGGAGTGTTTTAGTAACAGGAACACTTATGATAAGTTTACCTATATGAGTGTGGAAGTGGTGTCGCTTCCTATGCGTTCAGGGCTTGACATCTAGAGCACTCACGAAATCAAGGTATAGACACAAGGCCTAATTCATGTGTCGGCTTATATAAATATCCACTAAGATTAAAGGTTTATGTGTGGGGATGAGTCCGGTTAGTCAATATGGATTGCCAGTTCAAAGACTTTGTCTAATAAGCTCTCCTGATTAGCTTTGACGAGTCCTCACAGGGTAATTGGTTCAAGTCGCAAGACACCATTACTTATACATAAATCTTACAGCCATTGGTTTTCAAAACTTATTTCGAAAATGGTGGAGGATTGTTGAGGAATTTTCAAAATAAGGAACTAAGAGTAAGTGAGATTTGAATTAGAAATGATGGGTCGCAACCATTAATATTGAATTCGAACTGATGGGTCGCAACCATTTAGATTCGATTCAAAATGAAGTTCAAATCCATAGGTTGTGTCCCTTGGACCAATACTTACAAGGCTAATAGACACACATGTCTATGAAGGGACACCAAGCATTCTATATATAGAATGAATCAATTATCATTGAGATGTTGAATCGATCTTTCTTCCTTATGGAAAATTAGAAGTTTATTTATGTTGTTTTTCTTTATACAAAATACAAATTTCTAGATTCTGTTTTCTGCAGAAATAGAATTCTAGAATTGGCTTTTTATTTTTTGGTGGATGTTTTCGGCTATCTTCAATAGTGCATATTGCAGATTGGTTGGCTTCGTTGTACCTTGAATACAGATTTGCGGAATACCCGTTTGCACACCAAATGATAATTATGGTGGGGGCAAATACTGTATTTAGGGAAGTGTCTCATACACGCCTTGAAGCATATTATTGGAATACGTTGTACGGTATTGTTTGTCGGTGGATTTTGAAGATATTGAAGACAAATTTCCCAACAAAAAGCATTTCAGAATATGATACTAAGTCAAGAATAGACGAAGACTAGTGCAGCAAATGATACAAAATTAAAAATCACTAAAAACTTATTTTCACACTTTTTTTCCTTCTAATTTTTCTTATTGTATTTCTTATCAACTGAACAAAAAGAGCCCCAAGGACATATACATCGAATTTGTGTGAGTAAACTGTCTACTTGTACGGTTTGCGGGGTCATATGTGAGGAGTCTTGGATCCTCGGCTCCCCTTTGGGACAGTCATGCATTGTGGGCAGCACCCATGTGGCACTTCTAAGACCAAAAAAAAATTTGTATTTTTTCAAGATACAAAAAAATTTTGTGTAGTCCTGCAAGTGTCTCATGGGTGCTGCCCACAATGTTTGCCTCAAAGGAGAGCCGAGGATCCAAAATCTATGAGAGGTCAATCATAGAACATTTCTTTAAATAGTTTGTAAACTAAGGATTAATCTGCACAAACTTTAAACTTTTGGATCTAATTTTGCTTTAGTCAGGATTGTTTTTGCTCTCTTATTCTTGAAGCCAAATTTTTTCTTAAATGTTTGCGTCTGTTCACATATCGGTGAAGGTAAAATTTAGCCAACCATTTTTCTTTGTTTGGTTGGAAAATTGAATCATAAGCAAAGTGGGATGAAAAATAAATCAATACCGACCCCTACAACTTAAACTACAAACTGGCACTGTTTAAAGTACTGCCAGATCCAATCTAGCATTGTTTTAAACCGTACCCAAATCGGGAGCCAAATTTTTTGGCATGGTTTAAAACCATGCCAGATTTTGGACAAAGGGTGGCAGATCTGGGAATTTGGCAAGCTTTTTTGGCACTGTTAAAAAACAATCCAGAATTTCAAAGTTGTTAGCAACACGTGGCCAATTTTGTGCGCGACATGTAGCACACTTTTGGCACGCTAATATGGCACGCTTTTGACACTGCTAAAAACCATGCCAGTTTGGTCTTGAATAAAAAAAATTTCAATTTGGCACACTTTTGGTACTGTTTTGAAATAGTTTTGAGCAGTACCAGATTTTTTTTAGGGAAAAAAAAAATTTTAGCATTACCACATCACCAATAGAAAAATAGCAAGAGCACCTGGATTACAAATAACACCTAGAAAGTTTCATGTATCAATTAATATATAATAAAATCTCCAATAGAATGAGCTTAAATTAATACTCAATCAAAAAGAGATATATTCATTAATCTTATATCCCATACAAAGAAAGAATAAGAATAATTAATTCTAACTCCATGTAACGATCTTCACAATATCCACATTGGCCAAAAAACAATTGAGTATATTGTTGTGCTAAAAAAAATCTCTCTATACATTGTAACTCATAGGACCTGAGAACCCTTTCAAACCAAAATGACACTGTCTTCCCAAATATCTCAGTCATATAGAAAGCTTCCATTAGACTGGCTGCGAAAAGAATTTCCAAAATTAGTTTCGCATTTCATTTCCCTTCCGTTGACCTTAAATTCAAGCTAGAGGAAACATGGAATAGTTCGAATTTAGAAGTGACAAAGATGGATCTCAAATCTTATAACTTTAAAGAGGACTTGGAATAGACTTTATAATCTTAATTACCTAAGAAAGGCATGAACTACTCACTTAAAATGAACCCATGTACGTTATAAGGAAAAATTTGGATTCTTCTTCACAAAACAAAATGTTATTTCACATACAACCATTAAAATTGACACACATAAATCTCCAAATAATGCTATGATATCCAAGTTTGAATCCCAAATTTGGTTTCCAAATGCTTTGATAGTTGTACCACCTAAAATAACTTGCATTAAAACGTGGTACAAACTCAGACCATTTAAGAACAAAATTTGGCCATCTTAGCATTGTCCATGCTTTACTTGGAGCTTAAATGTCTGTTTTGATGTTGCTCTTGAAAGACAAAACCCAAAAATTATTAATAAAATAAAGAGTTTGTAATCACCCTAGAATATGTCACATGAGTTATACACTACAAGTGTTGGACCCATAAAAAATACTATAAGTGCAAGTAAAATTTAAACTCCAGATACTATGATCCACCTCATGTGAGCCTTTAAGACATTTTGAACCCAAAAGTTGACTCCACTGAATTGCCCAAAAGTTTAACCTTGTAAAATCATTAAGGCAAGAGCTCCACGAACCTTCTAAAAGGATGATCTTAATTCAAGAGACCTAAGAATGACTATAATACTAATAGAAAACAATGTTTCATTTAGAACAACTAAATAATTTAATTGACATCAAAATCTTGGTCTAGGATTCATGAAGCAAAGAACATGTACATTTTTCAACGGAAAATCATCCGTACCTGAGATAGAGTTAGCTTTTGAACAATAGTATCATTTCCAACTTTCATTTTCCGAGTTGATAGCAAAGCTTTAGGCCTGTTTGGTTGTCCTTGAATGAAATAATTTCATTCATGTTTTCGTACACAATTTTATACTCCCTCCGTCCCATAATAAGTGTCCACATTTCCTTTTTTGGATGTCCCACAATAAGTATCCACTTCCTAAATTGGCATATAACTTTTATTTACTTTTCAAAACTACCCTTATAATAAAGACAAAGTAGCATTTATTTGTGGTCTCAAAACAAGCAAAAAGTCAAACACCCATCACATCTAAGGGTAAAATTGGAAAGTGGCCATTTAATGAACCCAAAAAACTAATATAATACAACTTTCTTAAATAATGTGCAAAATGGAAGTGGACACTTATTATGGGACGGAGGGAGTATAAAAAGATGAAGAGCATGAATGGTTTCATTTAGAAAACGGATACTCGTCTCAAAAATGAGGCTTACAATCGTGAATTTTGGCATTCTAGAAAAATGAACAAATTGCATCATAAGAAGAAATATGGTGAAATCTCCCATATTTGTTAATGGATTCATTCATGGTGATGAATTTTGCCTTTACTTTCTATACAAAATTTGAATGGAACCATTCAATTTGAAGGGACAACCAAACAGGCCCTTAGCTCCTCAATGTGACACCCAATCATTTCTGCAGAATGGCTAACACTGCCAAGAAACAAATTCATACAAGTGGATAAGAGATATCCCTCTACATAGGGCCAATCACATCGAACTCTTTGATTTCTCTAACGAAAATTAGTGTAGAGTGTAACTGACTCCAAGCAAGCATGGCACATTAACTATCAACTTGGAATCACCGTTTATTCAAAATCAAGTATTCAACAGGGGGTTCAAGGATTGGGAAAGCAGTTACCAAACTAATTTCCCAATAAAAGAACTTCAAATAAATTATTTGTTTCATGTTTTCTCTTCCTACTCCTCACCAAAACCCAAAAATCAATAAGAGCACTTCAATTTGTATTTCCCATTTCTTCAAGTAACTTGGTGCAGCAGGGTATAGCCAAACTAACCCAAGCTAACATTAATAGTAGGAAGGAAAAAAAAAAAAAAAGTGCCAGCTTAAACGAGAATATTTTACCAACCTTCAAAATATATGCATATAATTGTTATTGTTCAACGTATGGACAAGTGGACAAGAAACACATAACAAACAACAAATCACGACGCTAACTTAGACCCAATGTATACCATAAACTTTCTTTTTCTTGTTCTACATAGTCTTGTTGAAAAACAGAAAACTAAACACAAGGGTAAGCTATTGCTTTCTGTTGGAGTTTTCACAATGTCTACTAGAAACTGTTAAGAGCAGTTTTAATAGTTGTAGGTAATAGTTGACGATTTAGACAATTTGACTAATACACATCACCAATGACTCCACATATAACAACATCACCACTGGCTCCACATGGGCCCCACCAATAACAATCAAGAATGCTCACAAATAAGGCCCACCCTGTGAAGCCCAATATGAAACTCCATGACTAAAAAGGCCTCACTTCGGACTAATCCACTTTCAAAGCCTCACCATTTTCGAAGCTCACCACTCCGATAGTCTATGAACCCACTTACGAGGCCTTGCTACTCCGAAAGTCTATGAGTCCACTCCAAAGCCTCACATCTTTGAAGCCTCTGCTAGCCCACTCCAAAGGCTCACTTCGGATGAGCCCATTCCGAAGCTTCACCACCGAAGCCTCACCTCAAACAGGGCCCACTCCATGCATCTAAAACCACACCGGGAAGTATACAATATGACAAGGCAATCAAAGGCTCAAAATTAAGGTACAACGAAATCAAATAAATAGACCAATCACACAAACTAACATCTCACACGAACCAATCGCTCACACAAACCAACCGCTCCCACAAAGAGCATTATACCAGATTCCCCTTGGTCACATAGAAAAGAGCCACCTCACCTCAAATTAATAAATTGAATGAAAGGAAATGGACTTATTTATAGACTTGGGAAACTTGGTCACCAAGTTGGGACTTTTGGTCCACAACACAAACACACACACACAACAGAAATGCATAGCCCTCAAATAAACACACGCACAACACATACACCACACAAATGCATAGCCCTTAAATGAACACATGCACGACATACACACCACACAAATGCATAGCACACAAATGAACACATGCACAACACATACAAATGAACACATGTACAACACATACACCACACAAATGCATGTGGGTTGGCTAGTATAGTATAGGAAATCTAGTTAGAAAAATATAATCTTTCATTATAATTTTTATTCTTGTAATTATATTATTAGATAGTATAATTAAAAAGTCGTATATATACAGAAAATGTCATATAACTACAAAATGGTATTTTCTCAAAATGACTAAAATCGATATGTCTTCTAAACGGAGATTGAAAACTCTTAACTTCCAACACGAATACCAAATCATTTAACCTCACGTAACTTTTCCCAAAAAATATATTTTCAGTTCACTACTTACAAAATTAGAAAAATGACCAAAATACCCCTGTGACCAATTTTTGTTAAAATCGCACACGAAGTCTAAATCGTCAATTTAAACATGAAAATACGGGTTACTACAACACCTTCAATGCAAACACCACCGCTGCCAACTCCAAGTCATGTGTAGGATACCTCCTCTCATGTGGCCTCACTGCCTAGAAGCATACGTAACAACCTTCCCTTCCTACATCAAAACACAACCTAAACCAGTCCCACTGGCATCTGTGAACATTACAAGTTCCCGCCTTCTACCGGAATGGTCAAAACCGGCACAGTAGTCAATCGCTGCTTCAACTCCTTAAAAGCATGCTCACAATCGTCTGTCCACAAAAACTTCACATTCTTGCAGGACAACTTGGTTGACGATGCTCCTATAATAGAGAAGTTTTCAATGAACCTCCTATAATACCAGCTAACCCCAATAAATTCCTCACCTCTATAGGATTAGTAGGTTGCACCCACTCTTGTATTGCTGCAACTTTCTCAGGATCTACTGCTATTCCCTCTGCCGAAATAAAATGACCTAAAAATCACACAGACGACTCCCAAAAATGACAGTTACTGTAGCACCCCGAGAGCTAGAGACATGAGGGCAAGGTCAAAGAGTCATATACAAGGCAAAGGTCTCACGTGGACCAGTCAAACGATGTGGAAACTACAAGGAAATCCCACGTGGATTCCCAACACAGTCAACAATTCAAAGGTTGACCCCAAGCGGATCAAACAGGTCAAAAAGGGTCAACTAACACCATTTTGATTTCAAAATGTTTTGGATTACAAGTGTTTTAAGTACAAACCCATTTTGAAGACAAAGCATTTAAAATCTCATTTGAACTTCATGTAAAAACTAGAATTTTATGGATTTCTAACAAAATGAAACTTTGAAAATCCTATTAAATATTTTTGTATCCTATTCCAAAACAACCACAATCAAACACATTATGAAATACGAGTCTCTACGCGAGATAACCACATAAATATGAATTACGAGAGTCTTAAGGCCAGTCCACATACTACATAAACCTCTTCAAAGGAAAATTATGAGTCTCGGATACATATCCTTATAAAGGGGCTAAACAATTTCCCTCAACGCCTAAATCCATCATATTAGAATTGCAAGGTTCAATTTACTAAAATAGAGAGTATACATGAATTCAAAATTTGAGGCAGTCAACCTCAAGCTCAAGCTCCTTAAACTTCGCATTCTGTTAGTAAATCCTGCAAAAACTGTGTGGGGGTGAGCTAATATATATATATATATATAAAGATCTCTATATACATATATTAAGCAAGTGCTCACTACTGCCAATCTAGAATCCCGCCCAAAGACATGACAGTACACTTTTAACAGTGCAATTTAATTAATAGCTATTAACCAAAGTGCAATATCACAAACCATAGTAAATCACTTAGTATTCATATTAAGCATGAAAATACAAATATAAACACTAACCCAATAATCAGACCAAAGCCTAAATAACAATGCATAGAATTATCCACTAATAATAATGTTTAATCAATATCTTTGTTAATTAAATTTCCGGGCCACCTAGCATCGCTGCACCATATAACCCCCTTCAAATTTCAAAACTCGCTCTAACGGTTCAATACCTACCCTAGGGGATCCACACGATTTATAATTAGTCTTTTTTTCCACATAGGGGCTTTTGCCCAACTAAACTATTAACTCAAATCCATAGCTCCAAGGCTATTCAACACTATGTAAAAAGATATGTAGACACATATATATACACACACACATGCACGTACACATACGCACAAGAATTAGAAGAGTAGCACAACTTTACTCAAGTAACTTATATCAACATATAAGCAACCAACCAAGCAAAGATACTAAACTACCAAGTAATGTAAATTTACATTCAAATTACACTACCAAATAATCCTATGTAGAAATACTACATAAAAAATTCCTAATCACAAACCAACCAATTTAAGATCCAAATGACCTTAAATAATCAAATCCTCCAAAAATTTCACTTTAATCATATTACAAAATAACCACTCATGGTATGCCATAACTAGCCTCATAAGCGTACAAATATACTTATTTTCATTTAGCTAATCACAAAAAGAAAATTAACCATTTCAACAAGTATATCACATTCTTGATTTGATAGAATTTCTATAAGGCATAAATTTAGACAATAATCGAAGCTAAGGGTACTAGAAAGGAAGTAAACCCCACCTTAGTGGATTTGAGAAAATCACACTATCCAAAATACCTCTAAATTAAATTCTAAGCACGCCATTAGAGAGCCCTCACTGAGATCCATAAGCTTCCCTAGCCAAAATGGGTTTTGGCAAACACCACGAAAAGCCAATGGTCCTTGATCGTTATTTTGAAAGTACCCTTGTATAGATCTTGTCGAGCTCTACAACTTTCATGTTGGATACTTTGGGAGTTGAAGCCTTTAAGGCTCTCAAAATGAAGGGAAAAGGAAAGAAAACCCTTGGAAAAAATGAGAGCCATAGCTCCCTATATTGAAGAAGAAAAAGAAAAGAAAAAGTAAAGAGGAGAGAGAGAGAGAGAGTGAGAGAGAGAGACGTGAAAGATAAATGGGGAGGGGGTGGTGTTGGGTGATGGGTTGGGTCCCACCCCTATCATTTCTCTAGGGTGTGTGTATGTATAAATGCACACAAACCACTCATATATGCACATATATGTCCAACTATCACCCTAAATGAACCAATTATGGTCACATCAGACTCTCACAATTTCACTTACATGTATTTATTCCACGGAAAATTTTTAGAAAAATAATTATTTTGAAAACAAGGTCTTAAAATATATGAAAGAGTACTCATTTAAACATTGATATCGCATAGGGCACTTATGCTTTTAATCTATGCATTCTGATGAGAGTTGGATCAAGCAAAGGAAGTTCGATTAAGTGAACTCTGGGCAGAGAATTCATTCTACAGAAGTTGGATTAAGCAGAGAAAAGTTCGATTGAGCGAACTCTGGGCAGAGAATTCATTCTACAGAAGTTGGATTAAGCAGAGAAAAGTTCGATTGAGCGAACTCTGGGCAGAGAATTTCTAACGAGAACAATATCGACGACAAGCCAACGGAAAGAAGTTTAATAAGAAACAATTCAACAAATCCGTCTAGGATTGATAGGGTAGGTCCCACCCCCAACAAATATTATGTACTATCATGTATAATAAATAAATGCAAAATTTTATGGGTTACTACACTTACTAAACTTGGCGTATAATCCCGAAGTGTCTACAATACAATCTTCAAATGCTCCATATGCTCCTCCAGAGTCCGAGAATAAATCAATATGTCATCGATGAAAATAATAACAAATTAGTCTAAATATGGCCTGAACACCCGATTCATCAAATCCATAAAGAATGCTGGAGCATTGGTCAACCCAAACGGCATGACCAAAAACTCATACAATTACTGAATACGAAAAGCTGTACGTGGAATACTCTCCTCCACAACCCCTATTTGATGATATCCCGTTCTTAGATCCAACTGGAAAAGACGGCCAACACCTTTAACTGATCAAGAAGGTCATCAATCCTGGGCAACGGATATTTGTTCTTGATCGTCACCTTATTTAGCTCCCAATAATCTATGCACATGCGTAGGGAACCATCCTTCTTGGATACAAATATTGCAAGAGCTTACTAGAACGTATGAACCTGATTCATACACATCTCAAAAGAATTATACTACTAAAAAGATAGAACAACTATGAAGAAAATGAATCTACAATAAATAATTAACGCACCCTTTTTGAAGCATCTCATCCAACTGCTTCTTCATCTCTTCCAACTTCTTGGGTGCCATACGATATGCTAATGATTGATCCGAAACTTTACCTCTCTCTTGGGCGGTGGTCCAGGAATCTCCTGAAAAACTTCCTCAAACTCGCATACTACTTCCACATCAGAAATGTCCTTCTTCAGTATCTCCACCGAATATAAGAAACTAGACATCACTAATTCTCCATAGTCAGGATACATATAAAAAAAATGAGGTAAACCTAGGGTATCTACATGAATGGTCCTTTTAGCACAATCAAGGATAACATAGTTCTCCCTAAGCCAATCTATCCCCAAAATAATAGAAAACCCCTCAAATCCCAGCACTATTAGGTTAACAAGAAATGTCCTATCCACAAAATCTACCACGAAACCCTCACAGTGCTCTTATAAAATAACTGACCCACCTAACGGAGTCTGTACACACACAGGCACGGATAAAGGTGTAATAGGTAAACGTTATCTCAATACAAACTGATGAGATATAAACGAATGGGAGGCACCAGAATCAAATAACCACACGAATGTGGGAATGAAAAAGATTGAGACTACCTTACACATTCTCATTGCATGGGATCATTTCAAATGCCTTGGATGGAGTTGCCTGACCTGGTCTCGCGGTCTGGTTATTCTGATTGTTGGGACAATACCTAGCTGCCCGGGTTGGTGACAAATGAAACACAACCTAGGAGCTACAATCACCTCTTCCCCTACCAGTGGTGCTCCAATCTGAGGCACTGGCGGACGAAAACCAATCTGTGGCTACAGGGCCTGCTGACGTTGACCCTGGAAGCCCTGATTATGCTAACCACCCTGACCATTCCACTGCTGGCTCTATTGCTTGAAGTTCCCCTGGTTTCTTGCAAACAGGTGACTACCATATCCTTGTCTTTGATACTGCTGACTTCTCATCCCCTAATCATAAGGCTTAAATCTATTCCCGCTCTGTCCGGCATCTTTTTGCTAAGTTTGAGGCCTAGAAGTCTCAACTGTCTTCGCCCTTGCTAACCTCTCAGCCTGAAATTTCTGCTCCTTTCGCTCGTACTTCAAAGCCAAATCCACCACTTTAGTGAAAGGCTCACTCTCTGCGGATAGCACTGCCTTGGACAAGTGATGTCCCAATCCATCAGTAAATTTTTCGTTCTTCTTCTCCTCTGTATCAATCAGATGCGGAGCATACTGAGATAGCTCGTTGAACTTCTTTATATACTCCTAAATAGTCATAGTACCCTGAGTAAGGTATTGGAATTCTCTAGCCAATTGTGACTTCACTGCAACGGGAATGAAACTCTCCTCAAATAAAATTTTGAACTCCTCCCACATCATCTCTGCCACATCATAAGTAGCCCTCAATGATTCCCACTAAAGCAAAGTTGTACCCTCAAGCTGTTGAGATGCCAACTCCTATTTCTGCACCTCTGTGGCATGCATCCTCTCGAACACGGAATCACACTTTCGTATCCAAGCATCTCCTGCTAACAGACCTTTTTCCCCATCGAATGTTTGCCCGCCAATAAAAATAAAATCCTTGTTCCTCTTTGTAAACGGATCACCCTGGTGATGCTGTTGATTATTCTGCACTGCTTGCAGAATCTAATTCATCATTGCTCCCTTATCCAGTAAAACAAGATTTGGGTTTCCTGCTCTTGTCTCAGTACTAGCTTCAACTATGTTCTTCCCTTTTTCCCTTAGGCGCTGTAACCTTCAATTACACAGAGCACTATAAGAACACTATAAAGAAATTGTCCATTGTAAAATCTAGCTAACCAATTTACCACGATCCAAAGATCACCTAGACACTCTCTAGTCTACGGCAACCATGAGCTCTGATACCAAACGGTCACCAATTTTCAGACAACCAATTATAAATCAAGGGAGAACCTTCAACCAATATCCAGTTGTCCACTCATCAGAGATGATTGCAATGTAAAACATCACACAGTCTGTACAGGATAAAATCATTACTCACATGTGCAAAAGTAACGGTCAACACCCAACCATAAAAGATAAAACCAAATTTTAATCCAAATCCAAACCATAATAAATATCTCTCCAAAATCTCTACTCAAACAATATTTAGAAATTTCAAAATGGCTCACATTGCCACAACATAAAATATTGAAACTATCTATAAAAAAAAATAAGAACTAAGAAAGATAAATGGCATTAAGAACTCCACATGCCTCCTATTGCCAGATGCCATGAACTTCCTACTAGTCCTGCAAATTTTGATCGGCTACGCTCCAACAAGAACGCACCCGCGAGAAGAAAAAAAAACCAACGGGTCAGTCACATGACTGGTATGAGTTAAACCACACACACAATTTCGGGATCACTCATTGACCCTTTAACTACCACACACAACATTGAAATTTTCACCCAAATTTCAATAAATTAAACACTTACCCTTCTGTCATATGGTGAGTCAATACCTGTAAATATTTTAGTGGACCCACCATCCTGTAAACACAAAAGTTAGTAATAACAAAATACTATAAAAATGTGCGGAACAACGTAGTACTAAATATCGCAAGAATGGGCACCTCAATCATAAGCTACCGGTTTAAAACAAGTGAAAAAAAAAAAGAAATCGATGAAGGAAATTCATAACTCTTAGGGGATTTATTTACAACCACACTTTAAATTTTTTGTGTATGATTCATTATTCAATTTTCTAGGTTCACCACCTTGGCCACCCTCCATGGTACAGTCCACACATATATCCTATGTGTCCCCGGACATAATACCAACATCCACTCCAGTGCTAGTTTGGTTGGGGTATCAGCCAAACTAGGTATACACAACAGATGTCTGGCCAATATGCATAGACGTCTACATAACATAATTCGAGCATAAGGCTTAGGCCAGCTTAATCACACAGTCACTGGCAAAAAGGATACACTCAACAAGTTGAGTCACCCAAAAATCACAACAACAGGAAGCGGTGAACACTAAGAAATTTAAATCGTTTTACATTCTCGTAATTATAAAATTTCATTTGACTCAAGGTGCGTACATGATCATCGTCAATTTTCATAACTCAAAATCACACGAGAATCCATGTATCTCAGATTAGATTTTCGTTAAGTCATATTAACGAACACAAAAAATCCACAAAGAATCATTTTCCCCAAATTTTGCACATTTTAACATACTAAAAACATCTACTGTAAATCTTAAACTTCTGCCCAAACGGTGCAGAGTCAAAAAAAACTCAAAACACAAAAAGTGTGCAGAATCACATTTTACATAAGTCACGCTAACAGAATGCTAAAATTCAAAGGCACGATTTTCTAATATTTTTCTGAAGTTTCAGCAACTGTTAGAATTATAAAAAAAATAATAAATTTCACAAATATTTCATAATTACCATGAATATTTCACATATGGGTTCATCAACCTAACTATCCACTTAACCTTTACGAATACACTAATGTCATAATCACAAAGTCACACGAAGGGGAAAGAAATATCTATATTATTTCGACAATAACGATGTGTATCCATTACAAAATTTTAACCACAACAATTAAATTAAACAAGTAAGAATTTAATTACTCATGTATACATATATACATACGTGTATGTATATATGATGATGCAAAAAATTGGTAAGAGAGATTAAGAAGAGAGATATGGTGACACAATCAATTGTATGTGGTTCGGCCCCGTTAATAAGGTGACCTACGTCCACGGGTGCGTCAGTGCGCTACACTAGCAGATCACCGGCGGGCCTGATGAGCCAACAGTTTAACGGCACTACCAGTAATGCCGGCCGGGTATATGCGTATCAGATGAGTGTATATGCTATTCTTTAAGTTAAGAATGCGATCCCCTCTAATGGAGGTGAATGGCCTCTTTTATAGGTTCAAGAGATAACCCGCATTAGGCAACTGATTAGATAAGGAAGCCTAATCTAATTACAAATTGATGAGCACAAATCATGGGAGGTTTCCTAAACGGCTTAGGAAACTATTTACACTTTTCCATTAGTCTTCTGACTGATTTAGAAAACTGCTGAGTTGCTGGGCTATCAAACCGCACCTTGTGGAGAGCTGTTGTGCCGCATGCCCGGGCTGTGAGAGCATACAGAGCGGTTGCCCTCGAAAGGCCTCAGGATCGTTGGGCTACCAGCTCACTTTCCGAATAATTCGGGTCATTTGCTGTTGACGTGGAGGTTTAACTTGTAGCAGAATATTTCTGGGCGTATCAGCTGCCCCCCATTTTTGAAGTTGATGTGATGTCCCATCAGGTGAAGTTTGAAATTAAGAATGCTTCTGAGGAACTGTCCGGTAAGAGACCGGGACTCAACCCGATGCGAGATCGGTCGTTGTGGTCAGCCGGGGTATGGACTGAACGATGACCTTGTGGGCCCGAGTCCTACCTGTGCCATGTGTCAGCTTGTGACTGGCCTAGTTAGGATAAAATGACACCAGTGTGGAAGTAACCAGACCATTTACACAGTAACTGAACTGTCTCGTCGTGCATTTAATGCGCACGCCTTTTGAGGTGACGCTTCCCGTGCCCGAGGTGACAATTGTCAACCACTTTGGACGGGAAAGCGCACGAGCCATTGGATCTGTTTTGATCTGATCCGTCCGTAGTTCCTATATAAAGGAACACTTGTTTATTTCCCAACTCTTTTCTGCAAAGACACATATTCCCGAGTGGTTTGAGAGCAAGCAAGTTTCCGAGCAAGACTCCCGAGCCCTTTTCTGCGCTAAACTTTGTAAGTCTTTCCTTTCTAGTTTCAATTCTTCACTCTTTTCCTTCTCTTCCTTTTTTAACGAGGCTGGAGAGAGCGAACTCACTTAGGTTAGAACGGGAGTGGGATTTTTTCTTCCTTAGATTCTGTTCTTTGTTCAAGTCAGAAGGCACCTTAGGGCAATTGAACCGAGCGGGAGTTTCTGGGTAGTCTTGAAAGAGTGTCACCTTGTGTTAAGGACCATCTATTCTTTTCCTTTTAGGTTGGTGAACCTGCCCCCCTTTGTATACCAGGCTCGGGGTTCCTGACCCATACCTAGGGCATAACCTGCTTCCCCATCCTACCATAAGAGTACCAGAAATGGAACATTCCGGCTTTAATTCTACTTCCCGATCAGAGGATGAGATATACCGATCGAGAAGTCCTGACACTAGCCTAGATCCACTGTCCGCTTCCCCATCTGACCAGCAAAGTGAAGGTAGGATCCCGATTCATCTCTCCGACGGCGAGTCAGACTAGGAAGCCCCCGTCGCTTCCGTTTCCTGGGGTTCAGGCGATGAGACACCAGGGGAGTCCGACCCCAAGGTAGCCTTCTCCAGCGAATTCATCCCATCCACCTTGCGCACTAAGATCTCGGGCGCATTAGGGATAGGTACGGCCTTCCCGACAACTGTTCCTTGGTCGTGAATGTCGGGGGGGCCCAAATCTACCAGTGGGGTTTCACCACCCTATATGAGGACATCCCCATGGTTGGGATTTGCATCCCCCTCCATCCGGTTGCTCGGGACGTCTTGATCTATATGGGGATTGCCCCAGGCCAGTTGGCCCCGAACGGTTGGAGGTTCTTGATGGGGTCCATCCCTTTATGGCCCCAGGTCTTCAAATATGAACTCTCCGTCCAGGAGTTCCTCTGGATGTACCGCCCATTCCCCGTACATGGAGAGACCAGGTTCTTTTCTCTCGGGGCTCGCTAGGGGAGGAAGATCTTAGTCAACTGTCCGAGCAACAACAAAGGGTGAAAGAATAGGTTCTTCCAAGTGTCCACCCTCGGGCTCTGCAAACCAGCCCCTGGGATCTAGATGAGGACTTCCTGGGCAGGAGATTTGAGGGGTAAGCCCGTTCGGTTTTACTTTTTGTTGCTTTCTTCTTTATTATACTCCAGTTTCTGTGACTAACTGTTTTGTACTTGGCTTTGCAGCGGGATCAACCAGTCCACCAAGCATTCTTGACGAGTGCCAATCTAGGATTAGGAGTTTGGCAAACCGTCCAGTAAACATCTGGAACGTGTTGACCCGGACCGGTGACTTCTGAGCTATTGACGACTCGGTTCAGCCCACAGAAGCTCCAGTATTCCTCCCAATCCTTCCTGGTAAGTGCACGGACTCTGCTGCATCCTGTAGTACTCATTCTCCGTCTTCTACATTGGTTATTAACAGTTCAATTTTTTTCTTTTTTTGCAGAGATGGCTCCGAAGTGAAATATGGAGCAACTGAGGGAGAGGCAGGCCACTGCCGCTGTCGCTGCTGCTACTGTCGCCCAGATGGCGATGGCACAAGGAAAAAGGCCCACCACCGAGGCCCCGGGTGGAGAGCGCCCACTGAGGCAGATCCGATACGGTGTAGCAAACCGTCCAGAGCCAGTAGGGACATCAACGCCCCACGTGGTGGTAGTTGAGGAGACTGCCCCCCGGGCGGGGGTGCTGGCCATGGCACCAATGGCTACCTCGGCCGAGATCAGGGATCGGGTGAAGCCCGGTCTGCTCCCCAGCCAAGTGGAGGCATGTAAAAACATGTCTCCCAAGGTCTTCCAAAGCTGACTGTACAGCCTCTCTCACATGGTGAATTCTCCTGCCTTTGTTTCCTTTTCTTCAACAATTTTGTCAACTGTGCTTGTGTGGATATCGCATTTTTCCTTACCCACAGCTTTTCAAAATCAATTTCTAAAAACAAATGAGTCGCCACTTAATTTTTAAAAGGAAAATTAAGAAACCATTTTAAAAGCAAACTGATCTTTTAGAAACCAGAGATTAACTAGGTTCGGGGATTATGGAATGAGAGAGGAAGGAGCCCGTCGGACTAAAACACCCTCTCTCATCCTATCTTGCGATAGGCCTCTACTCAACATCCTTTTAATCAAATTTATTAATCTAAGCATGCCCTCAACTAATACATATATACATATACATCACAAAAGCATGTCCAAAGGGTGTAAAGACAAAATACCATTCATAAGACACATATGTCAAGTAGCAAGCAATATGATGTGCAATAGGGAACAAGAGAACTTACCCGGGATCCAGCAGCGATATTAAACATGCAATGCATGCAAACAAAAGAAAACCCTAAAAAAGAGTCTCTAATCATATATACACATAAGGCAAAAACCTAATTCTAAGGTGTCGCGCATTAAGTCAAAAAAAATCAAATAAAATCAAAGAATTTAATAAACTAGAGAAGAGAAGTGAGATTGTACCTCAAATGCGCTACAAAACAATGAGTTAGTCCACATGACATACAAAATGTAAAATTGGATCTTAAATAATAATCCTAGACTTCTAGCTTAAATCTATCAAATATGATTAAATCTAGAGCAACTGAGTTCTAATTACAAATGTCAAATCATATGGATGAATCTATACATGAACAAGAATGAGTTATGAAATACTCAATGATTTAGATCACTTAAATTTTGAATTCAAGCTTAATTAATCATTATTAAAACATGGTTTGAGCCCTAGGTCATAGAAAAGTCATTTGGACCATTATTTACAAAGTGGGTCAAATTTGTCATAAGAATTCTGAAAATTGCAGAGAGCAGACCAGAACTTTAAGAAAATAAAAAGCATTTTTCCCGTGGTTTGATCTTGATGATTTTTGGACACGAGATGCCTCTGTGAGTCTAGTGTCCAAATCAAAAATAAAATCAAAGTTTCAACGGTTAGATCTCTGGGAAAAGGACAAACACCAGACATCACTCAGAGATGTACAACTCTCTGTCCAGAGATTTTGTTTGATTTTTTAAAAATAGTAAAATAATCCGAAATGCTTCATTCTTTTTTCGGGTATCTTCCTAACACATTAAACCTCATAGAAAAAATTATTAGAGACCCCAAAAACTCCATTAAAATTCTGATTTATGAATTTCAAAATGGACTTGCTGTTCTGAAACTATTCTGAAACTCTGGACAGATTGTGGTTGACTCACAAAACCCATGATCAAACCCTTCTAAACATAAAACCACCTTAAAGAAAATATTACAATGGTAGATTACTGTGTTATTGACACTTTCCCGTTGGTTTCACTTGATTTCAACGGTTAGATTTCGAACTAAAAATCTTTGATCAAAAACAGTTTGTGAACTCACTATTTTCATTTGTCAAGTTCAACTTTTATTTGGTAACTCCAACTATTAAACCATGAAGTTGGGTTTAAACCAAATCACTTCTCCTACCATTTGATGGTCATTGGAGATCAAGACATGACTAAAACTCATGAGTCTCAAAAGAATATGGAAAGGATTCCCTAAGACATCAAGTTTAGAGGACCCAAGTCATGAGTATGGACTTGGATCCCTCTATTTGCTTATAAAATAAAATGATGATCAAACTTTGACTTCCATGTGAAGCATAAGCTTACATGGGGTTCAAAAGATCATATTCAAGAGACTTCAAGAGAGATATTGAGGATCTCCAAGAGTCTCAAGAAGGAAGTATGAACAATAAAAGAAATGGAGCAAAGAAAACAAAATAGTTTGAGGATTCAAAATAAAGAATGCAAATAAAACAACTTATGGTTAGAGGATCACCTCCAACTATCCTCAAAGTTTCTCTCCTTTGAAGATCTTCCAAGCTCTTCTCTCTAATTCTCTAAACTCTCTCTTTTCTCTCCCAAAAATATGTTGGTGTAGTGGTAGTTCTCCCAAGTATTGTGTTGTCTCCCCCTTGTATCTCCCCCTTTTTTGTATATCTTTCTCAATGGAGATACCTCTTCTTATATAGACAAAAATACCTAGGTAATTTCAGTAAATTCGGAGTAAAAGACAGGTGTAAATCCCTCATTTGGTGGTACAATATGTACTTTCTGAAATTAGGCAGACTGCTGCCCAGCGCGGCAGTCCAAAAACTGTCGCAGCAGTCCGTGACTGGCGTCGCGGCAGTTCATGACTGCCGTCGCGGCACTACGCGACTGCCGCGCGGCATTCATCAAATGCCGCGAAAATTAATGGATTGCCGCGTTTTTGTCAGTCTTACTTTATCAGTTTTTTGTTCTTATTCGCATACGCATACGTATTGCTCTGCAAAATACAGACTTTAAAAGTGAACGGTAGTCAGAAATTGTTGGCGGCACTTGATGAATGCCGGCCCGGCACTCAGTGAGTGCCGCGGCAGTCCGCCGTGTGCCGTTTTTAGCTAAGATTCCCTCTTTTAGATTTTCTTTTTCCCAAAGCAAATGATTTTTGAGGATTTTTTCCGAAAATTGTATTTTATACCCGAATTCTCCTAAATACCTGGTATTTTCCTTTTTCTGTGAAATTTTACTGCGTTTGGAGAACTTTCTGAAGAGCTTGGAATACTTCGAATCTTTTGGTCCTTATCATCATCGGACGTGGAGGTGACGCTCTCCTAAATTCGGTGGTCGGTCAAAATTGGGGTGTCTACAGTTTGCCCCTCTTTGACAGAGCTTGTGGGGTAACGCGTCTCATAAGTGAATGTCAAAGCCTGTGTGAAGACAAGCCTTTGACCAGACTGTCGAATTTAGGTAAAAACAAAATGCGTTGCAAAAACGGGCGCGCAGCGAAATTCTAATTGGTCGTGCTCCATGACGAGCTGCCTACGTATCCCATCAGGAATCAGACCAAGGCGTGGTTCAGGTACGGGGTCGAACACACACAAACGCAAGTAGTCATACGGATGGATGCACCTATCCTGTCGTGATGCAAGTGCCATGCAATGGTGTGCTCCATATAACATCTCAGCAACACATTGTTCTTTCTTAGTACCAAAAAGCAACCTATGCCATTCTACTCATGATGTCGTTCCATTCTGGGAGAGTCATGACCGTCATAGATGCGGTTACTATGTTTAATTCTCTGACATTCTTCAAGAGTCATCTAATCGTCTAGGATGCGCTACGCGCCTTATACCTTGGTGTCAAATTAGAAACCACGCTTTCTGAAAGATTGATCGACTGAGATGCACTACGCGCCTTATACTCCGGTGTCAAATCAGGAACCAAGCTGAAAGACTGAGATGCGCTACGCACCTTATACCCCAGTGTCTTCCAAAAATCATCTGATCGACTGAGATGCGCTACGCGCCTTATACTCCGGTGTCAAATCAGGAACCACGCTGAAAGACTGAGGTGCGCTTCGCGCCTTATAATCGGGTGTCTTCCAAGAATCATCTGATCGACTGAGATGCGCTACGCGCCTTATACTCCGGTGTCAAATCAGGAACCACACTGAAAGACTGAGATGCGTTTCGCGCCTTATACCCTGGTGTCTTCCAAAAATCATCTGATCTACTGAGATGCGCTACGCGTCTTATACTCCGGTGTCAAATCAGGAACCACGCTGAAAGACTGAGGTGCGCTTCGCGCCTTATAATCGGGTGTCTTCCAAGAATCATCTAATCGACTGAGATGCGCTACGCGCCTTATACTCCGGTGTCAAATCAAGAACCACGCTGAAAGACTGAGATGCGCTTCGCGCCTTATACCCCAGTGTCTTCCAAGAATCATCTGATCGACTGAGATGCGCTACGCGCCTTATACTCCGGTGTCAAATCAGGAACCACGCTGAAAGACTGAGATGCGCTACGCGCCTTATACCCCGGTGTCTTCCAAAAATCATCTGATCGACTGAGATGCGCTACGCGCCTTATACTCCGGTGTCAAATCAGGAACCACGCTGAAAGACTGAGATGTGCTACGCGCCTTATACCCCGGTGTCTTCCAAAAATCATCTGATCGACTGAGATGCGCTACGCACCTTATACCCTGGTGTCGATGTGAGTTTTCTCTTAACAATCTGCAGCCCTTCGGCCCCGTCGGATATGTTTTCTCTGAACAATCCGCAGCCCTTCGGCCCCGTCGGATATGTTTTCTCTGATCAATCCGCAGCCCTTCGGCCCCGTCGGATATGTTTTCTCTGAACAATCCACAGCCCTTCGGCCCCGTCGGATATGTTTTCTCTGAACAATCCGCAGCCCTTCGGCCCCGTCGGATATGTTTTCTCTGAACAATCCGCAGCCCTTCGGCCCCGTCGGATGTGTTTTCTCAAGATTGGGAGTCAATCAGGCTCAATTTCAAATTAATTTTCAAAACTTGGAGTCGAACAGACTCAAATTCTTTTCAGACTCAAATTCTTTTCAATTTTCAAAACTTTGAGTCAAACTAACTCAAATTCATTTTATTTTTTTCAAAATTGGGAGTCGAATTGACTCGAACGATTTCAAATTTCAAAGAGAATTTCAATTTTCCAAATCAGAGTCAACTCGGCTAAACAAAAATTTCAATTTACAACATTGGAGTCAATTCGACTCAAAAGGATTTCAATTTTCAAAATCTGTAGTTTGAATGAAACTCGAAGAATTATTGAGGACTAATGCGAATGCGAGGTTGCCATTGATGACTAATGCAGATGCTCGGGAGGTTTAGCAGGGACTGCCATTGATGACTAATGCAGATGATGCTGCCGTTGAGGACTAACGCATGTGCCATTGAGGACTAATGCACATGCCAAATGATGCTGCCATTGAGGGCTAATGCAGATGATGCTGCCATTGAGGACTAATGCAAGGTTGCCATTATGGACTAACACAAATGATGCTACCATTGAGGACTAATGCAAGGTTACCATTGAGGACTAAAGCTTAGAGAAGCTGCCAATGAGGACTAAAGCTTAGAGAAGCTGTCGTTGAGGACTAATGCCTAGAGAAACTGCCATTGAGGACTAACGCTTATGAAGAGAAGCTGCCATTGAGGACTAATGCTTATGAAGAGAAGATTCCATTGAGGACTAATCAACATGGTAAGATATTGGTCAATAGCCCCTCAGGGGCTTACAAGCAAGAACGATAGTCAATAGCCTTTCAAAGACTTATGTTTCAAAAGCAGAGATCAAACAGCCTTTTGGGGACTTATGTTGCGAAAGCGACGATCAACAGCTTCGCAAGGACTTATGTCAATTTAATTCAAAAAATGAGAATCAGACTCAAATCAATTCAATTTAGTTCAATTTCTTAAATCGGGAGTCAATCAGACTCAAATCAACCTATTTTCTAAACGAGACTCAAAGAATTTGAACGGAGCTGATAGAAATAATCATTTTCTACATTTTCGGACCTTTCAAAGAAACACATCAATTCTGTCAAAAGAGGGAAGTCACCTTGGCCCCTAGTTTTGGATTCTTCTTATATTGCCACTTTTATGATGTGATAGTGTTCAAAACCTCTGCTCGTACTGATCTTGGGATGCTCATGGAGACTTTTCAAATCTTTATTCATCATCCTAAACCCACACATTTGAGACCATTTATTGACTCATCAAAGGATGACATACCTGACAAAGCTAGTTACTCAAGATGACTGACTCAAACTCTACGTTCATTATGAATCAATGTGCTTTCATTGTGAATAATGTATTATCTCACTTTTTATTTTATTTTTTTTTTATCACCTTACAAATGGTAGTATTTTTGCTGATAAATCGACACTTTGAAAACTTCCCCTTTTCGATTTAGCGAATTCTTTGCCTATCTAGAGTATGCTTCAAATTAGTGCTTTACCTTATAGAATGAAAGGCACTCTATTTCAATCCTTTCAAAACAAACTTGATTATTTGAGAACTTGCCTCTGGTATAGAGGAATTTTGGCAAACGAAGTTTGCCCCTAGTTTAAAGGACAAATAAGCTCATCCAAGGGTTTTGAGAACATGATGGTCCAGGATGCTTGCAGTGCATTCAATCCCAACCTAGAGATAATCATCATGAATATGGGCGGCCGAAGCAGAAAACCTAATGCTGATAGGCAAACTTTGTTTGCCCCTGGTTTGGCAGTACACATGGCTCCAGGCAAACACAGGTTTGCCCCTAGTCCAAAGGTGCAAAGGGTGATGCTTTCGGTTTAGGAATGGTTATGGACCGAGAACCTTGAGAGGTTTGCCCACTTATCCCTGAGTGGGAATCAGGTCCAAAGTAGTTCGGCTAAGGCTTGAAAGAGAAATATCACGTGGTGCAACGACGTTTGTGACCGAACCGCACAGGCTGCCTACGTATCCCCATGTGGGAATCAGGTCAAAACGTAGTTCATCGACTCTGGAAGTCTCGAAAGAAAAAGGCTTCAAGAATTTGTGGGCTTTTCGAGCCATGTTTTCATTTGGGTCCAATGAGTGCTTTTTCTGAAATAGGTCGCTTGTGGTAGCCTTTGAACAGGAACATGAACTACTTCTCCCTTTTATTTTCTTCTTTTCTTTTCTTTTCTTCTTCTTTTTTTTTTTTTTTTTTTTTTTTGTGGCGGTTGATTCTTTTCACCTTTTCACTAGCCAGTCAATCTTTACAACTCTCATAACACATCATGTTTTGATCATACTCTGTTATACTTACAAAGTAATATCAGCCCTCCAAATCATTCTTTATCTTTCTCAAAGATATTTCTGCATTGTTTTAGGCCCACTTATCATTTATCCATTGAGTCTCTCACAAAAATTTAATTGTTACTTTCAAATCTCTCTTTTTTTTTCAATCTTTTTGTTTAGAACAACATAAAGCCTTGAGATAGTTCATGTGCCAATGATCTACTTTGAAGTGCTCAAGAATTCTCAATCTTATCTATTCTCTGCCTTTTCCTTTCTCTTTCCTTTCTTTTCTCTACCTTACTATCTCTTATTCTTTCCATGATTTTGACTGGCTAGGATTAGGATTTTTGAAATCAACACGCATTCTTATCTGTGCTCTAACTTTTGCCTAGGCACCCTTCCGGGTTTTCATCCTAGCGAGCTCTTTCTTCTTTTTCTTTTTCTTCTTTTCTTTTTTTGGAATAAGAAATTCATTTAAATGTCTGGCTACCATCAAGGACCAAGTTTATGGCTTTAGACTGGTTGGGCTCATCTTTTAGGCTTGGTATTTAAGAGAAGGGGATGGTGAGCAAGCTTCAAGTTCCAAGTTCATCTTTTCAAGATTGGGCAATAGCATCTTTAAATTCTTAAAGTAAAGCTAATCAATTCTCTACTCCTCCTTGGATTTGGCACAGAATTTGCTTTGATTACTTAGGGATCCTTTTCAACGCATGGATTTATCAACAAAGTATTTTCCATGATCATTGAAAAAGTGAATTTTTTTTTTGGCTTAATGATCCATAAATTCACGACTCAGCACACTGAATCAAGAAAAATGAGATTTTTTTCAACTAGTAGGGAAGGAGGATTACATCACTCGACTCGACAAAGACTTGCAAATAGACTTGATAACAGACTGACCAGAAGACTCAACTAGACTCAACATTTGACTCCAACCTAACATAACTCGACTAGCAGACTTGACTTGGTCTCAATTGGAGTGTCACAGATGATTTTCAATTGACTAGATTTCCAAGAGCATCCACATTTTCTTTAGCAGCAGCAGTTCCGAACACTATCGCTTCACTAGCATCGTCCTCGGGTTCATCATTCCCCTTCTGTATCTTTGTGGGAACATCATCCACCCTTTTGGACCATTTTTCAGTCGAATGGCCCTTTTCTGACTCATACCGAGTATTGTCAATGCCTTTTTTGATTCTGTTGATTAGGTTGGGCCAGTTGGTTGTTGCGTACTCATGGAGGCAACGAATCCCTTGAGAGTATTCAGCGATGGCTGTGATTGAAAAGATTGTATGTCATGCCAGATGTCACTTGGTTGGTTCAACAAAAGAGTGATGATTTTATACTCAATGAGATCTTGGATATCGTGGCAGAGTTTCATGCAATAGTTAGGTGTATGGCCAGTGGTCTGGTGGAAGGCACAGTACAAAGACAGGTCACATTTGTGAGGTAAGGGATCTGGTAGTGGCTTTGGGTCCAGGGGGTCGAGGTGACCATTCTTGACAAGGTGACCAAGGGCCATGGATAATGGCATGCCAAGGTTGGTGAAGATTCTCGGCTTGTTGGCTCGATTTGATTTTGAATTCGACTTTGAGCTGGAGTTGATTTTTGGGTTGAGATGTGGACTTGGAATAGCTCTTTGGTTAGTTGGGATTGGGCCTGGATGTGGGCTTTGGTGAATGGTTAAGCTTGGGTATGGACTTTGGTGATAGGTTGGGTTTGGACATGGGCCTCGGTGCACAGGTGGGTTCAGACATGCCCGTTGGTGCTTCTTTAAGCAATCCATTATTCTCTGATCTATCTTTTCCTCATTAGGGCCCATTTGATCTTTCAATAATTGAATGAACTCAAGCATGACCCCCTCCAATTGCTTCACCCTAGAATCTTGTTGCTCAACAACGGCTTGCAGTTTGGTTACTTTCTCCTCCAAAGCTCTGTAGGCCATTGGTGGGTCCATCTCGACATAATGGTCCATGATCTCCTCTAAGTAAGAGAGATAAACCCAAGAAGATTAGAAGTGTCCTTACTAGGGGCTCTGGTTGTTCCACTCTTTCAAGAAAAACAGATAGGAAAAAGGTCCGCATGCAGAATTGAATAGTAAGGGATTTTTTTTTTTAGGGACTTTGATCTTAATTGGGAAGAAGATATTGTGAGTTTGTACGTTACATGTATGTAATGATATCGATTGGTGAGAGCGCAAAATGTACATGCTCTTATGATTTGATGCATACACTGCACACATGGCACACGGATGAAATGCAAGTGTGTGTGTGCCTACTCTATATGCCAAAGTAAAGGAAAATTCTAATCCTAACAGGTAAACACATAAGCACATAAGATCCTCACCCATGTCAAGTGCGCCAACTTCTCCTTTCATTGTGATCTTTACTACCCTTTCAAAGGTTGGATATTCAGAAAAATTTTGAAATTCATTTGAAAAGTATTTCTTTAGAACGATGAGATCTTTCAAAAACAATTCTCAAGAGTTTTGAATCTTTTATTTAAAAAAATGAGGATGTGAAAACATTTCTCAATGAAGATAATTTGATTGAAATTTTGCTTTAAAATTCATTTGAAAAGCATTTTTTCAAAAACAATTCCCAAAGATTAGTTTGGAGCTTTAATCAAAAGTGAACTCCAAAGATTTTTGAAAGAGAAATTGAAAACTTTGGGATGAAGATTACAAAAATCCACTTGCTTTCAAAGATGGTCTTAAAATTCTTTCGGGGTAGAAGGATCACATGATCGGATTATTACCGTACTTTTCATAAATTTGGATGCATACAAGGTCAATGATGCTTAACTAAACATGATATAAGAAGTATAATCTTATAATTAAGGTTCGGCATGTCCTCCAAATGTTATGTAACACGAGGAGAAATTGCTAAAAGGTGATTAAAAGATTATTCATCTTTCATCAAGCAATTATCGTCATCATCTCAAGTAATCCCTTCCGGGCATACAAAACTTCCTAACACATAACCCTAATCAAGAATTGATTTCCTAAGATTGAAATGTTCTATAGAAACTACTATGCAAAGGCTGGGTTTTGGTCAAATAAGGACCCTTGACACACACCCGATAAGATGCTTAATACACCAAATCATGGTACGAGATCAAGGGTGATCACACAGTCCCATGATAACTTGACCGACCGGGTTGCCCCGAGCCTCCAAGGTCATAGTTCCGTGCAATCGACTGGCTGGACATGCAAGTGAAATGCAACAGGCACACAAAGATTAATTAATTCGATTAAAAGGATATTTTTCAAGTCTAATCCTCAAGTGAAGCCAAAATCAGAATTCTGGTCTGCGAAACCAGAGATTCTGGGTTCGATCCCCAGCAGAGTCGCCAGATTGTGGATATCGCATTTTTCCTTACCCACAGCTTTTCAAAATCAATTTCTAAAAACAAATGAGTCGCCACTTAATTTTTAAAAGGAAAATTAAGAAACCATTTTAAAAGCAAACTGATCTTTTAGAAACCAGAGATTAACTAGGTTCGGGGATTATGGAATGAGAGAGGAAGGAGCCCGTCGGACTAAAACACCCTCTCTCATCCTATCTTGCGATAGGCCTCTACTCAACATCCTTTTAATCAAATTTATTAATCTAAGCATGCCCTCAACTAATACATATATACATATACATCACAAAAGCATGTCCAAAGGGTGTAAAGACAAAATACCATTCATAAGACACATATGTCAAGTAGCAAGCAATATGATGTGCAATAGGGAACAAGAGAACTTACCCGGGATCCAGCAGCGATATTAAACATGCAATGCATGCAAACAAAAGAAAACCCTAAAAAAGAGTCTCTAATCATATATACACATAAGGCAAAAACATAATTCTAAGGTGTCGCGCATTAAGTCAAAAAAAATCAAATAAAATCAAAGAATTTAATAAACTAGAGAAGAGAAGTGAGATTGTACCTCAAATGCGCTACAAAACAATGAGTTAGTCCACATGACATACAAAATGTAAAATTGGATCTTAAATAATAATCCTAGACTTCTAGCTTAAATCTATCAAATATGATTAAATCTAGAGCAACTGAGTTCTAATTACAAATGTCAAATCATATGGATGAATCTATACATGAACAAGAATGAGTTCTGAAATACTCAATGATTTAGATCACTTAAATTTTGAATTCAAGCTTAATTAATCATTATTAAAACATGGTTTGAGCCCTAGGTCATAGAAAAGTCATTTGGACCATTATTTACAAAGTGGGTCAAATTTGTCATAAGAATTCTGAAAATTGCAGAGAGCAGACCAGAAATTTAAGAAAATAAAAAGCATTTTTCCCGTGGTTTGATCTTGATGATTTTTGGACACGAGATGCCTCTGTGAGTCTACTGTCCAAATCAAAAAGAAAATCAAACTTTCAACGGTTAGATCTCTAGAAAAAGGACAAACACCAGACATCACTCAGAGATGTACAACTCTCTGTCCAGAGATTTTGTTTGATTTTTTAAAAATAGTAAAATAATCCGAAATGCTTCATTCTTTTTAGGGTATCTTCCTAACACATTAAACCTCAGAGAAAAAATTATTAGAGGCCCTAAAAACTCCATTAGAATTCTGATTTATGAATTTCAAAATGGACTTGCTGTTCTGAAACTATTCTGAAACTCTGGACAGATTGTGGTTGACTCACAAAACCCATGATCAAACCCTTCTAAACATAAAACCACCTTAAAGAAAATATTCAGTGGTAGATTACTGTGTTATTGACACTTTCCCATTGGTTTCACTTGATTTCAACGGTTAGATTTCGAACTAAAAATCTTTGATCAAAAACAGTTTGTGAACTCACTATTTTCATTTGTCAAGTTCAACTTTTATTTGGTAACTCCAACTATTAAACCATGAAGTTGGGTTTAAACCAAATCACTTCTCCTACCATTTGATGGTCATTGGAGATCAAGACATGACTAAAACTCATGAGTCTCAAAAGAATATGGAAAGGATTCCCTAAGACATCAAGTTTAGAGGACCCAAGTCATGAGTATGGACTTGGATCCCTCTATTTGCTTATAAAATAAAATGATGATCAAATTTTGACTTCCATGTGAAGCATAAGCTTACATGGGGTTCAAAAGATCATATTCAAGAGACTTCAAGAGAGATATTGAGGATCTCCAAGAGTCTCAAGAAGGAAGTATGAACAATAAAAGAAATGGAGCAAAGAAAACAAAATAGTTTGAGGATTCAAAAGAAAGAATGCAAATAAAACAACTTATGGTTAGAGGATCATCTCCAACTATCCTCAAAGTTTCTCTCCTTTGAAGATCTTCCAAGCTCTTCTCTCTAATTCTCTAAACTCTCTCTTTTCTCTCCCAAAAATATGTTGGTGTAGTGGTAGTTCTCCCAAGTATTGTGTTGTCTCCCCCTTGTATCTCCCCCTTTTTTGTATATCTTTCTCAATGGAGATACCTCTTCTTATATAGACAAAAAAACCTAGGTAATTTCAGTAAATTCGGAGTAAAAGACAGGTGTAAATCCCTCATTTGGTGGTACAATATGTACTTTCTAAAATTAGGCAGACTGCTGCCCAGCGCGGCAGTCCAGAAATTGTCGCGGCAGTCCGTGAATGCCGCCGCGGCAGTTCATGACTGCCGTCGCGGCACTACGCGACTGCCGCGCGGCATTCATCAAATGCCGCGGAAATTAATGGATTGTCGCGTTTTTGTCAGTCTTACTTTATCAGTTTTTTGTTCTTATTCGCATACGCATACGTATTGCTTTGCAAAATACAGACTTTAAAAGTGAACGGTAGTCAGAAATTGTTGGCGGCACTTGATGAATGCCGGCCCGGCACTCTATGACTGCCGTGCGGCACTCAGTGAGTGTCGCGGCAGTCCGTCGTGTGCCGTTTTTAGCTAAGATTCCCTCTTTTAGATTTTCTTTTTCCCAAAGCAAATGATTTTTGAGGATTTTTTCCGAAAATTGTGTTTTATACCCGAATTCTCCTAAATACCCGGTATTTTCCTTTTTCTGTGAAATTTTACTGCGTTTGGAGAACTTTCTGAAGAGCTTGGAATACTTCGCCATCTTTCGGTCCTTATCATCATCGGACGTGGAGGTGACGCTCTCTTAAATTCGGTGGTCGGTCAAAATTGGGGTGTCTACAGCTTGTTCTCTGACCGGTCGGTTTTAACTTCTCGCAGGTCTGATGCATGGCCGTCGGGGCTGAGTCCTTCCTTCCTTCCCTGGCCAGGAGGGCCGCTGCTGTTGAAGCCGCTTTTTTTGAGGAGCGGGCGATCTCAGAAGCCAGGGGCACCGCTCTGGCCATAGAGAAGGACAAGGTGAAGGGTTTGGCCTTGAGCCTTGACGCTGTTCAAGCTGAGCTGGCTACCACCCAGGCCGACCTAGAGGCTGCTCGGGCCAACGCAGCGATGGCGGAGGCGCGGGAGAGGGAGCTGGCAGAGGTGACGGTAGCTGGGGCTCGGGAAGAAGCTTTCGACGACAGCTTCTTCCAGGGTTATGAAGATTTGAAGCGCAGGATATCCCGGGATCACCCCGAGTGGGACATATCGTCCTATGAAGGGATTGATTCAGACTTCTGCGATGTAGGTCCTGCTGTGGGCGAGGGCCCTGCTGCTAATGCCGGCCTTACTGAGGAGGCTACCCCGAGCGGAGGCTCTGCACCGGGAAGAGGAGCTGACCCGGAAGAGGAGGCTGGAAAGATCGAAGATGTGGTCGAGGTGGACGACTGAGGTCCCCGACCCATTTTCTTTTGTATTGTAATAATTTTTTTTTTGGGAGGCTACTACAACTACCCCCCAGGCCTTGTACAAATAGTTTTAAATTAATGAAAAAGGTCCTTGAGACCAACTTTTCCATAAACTGTTTACTGTTTTTGTACTTGTGTGCCTATTTGTGATTCCCAGTGTCCGCCTAGTTTTGACCGACCTAAATCCCGGTCTTAGCAAAATGGTTTAGGATTGTAACAAGTAGAGCATCTGGTCTTATCAACCTGTTTTAAAGGTGACTGCCCAGTGTATCATATGAACTTGCCCTGTTTACCGTCCGGGATGGCCCGGTGTATTATAGGAAAATCCTGTTTTACCGTCCGGGATGTTTTATTTCTGATCACTGTAAGTACTTAGGAATGTTAGGATTCTAAGTCCTTCTAATGACCGGTGTGATTTCCTGTTTTAGCCTAGTCCCTGCCCCCCAAGCATTTTTCTAAGCCGGGTGTGCGGGAGTGAGTGGTCGTAGGAAACCAACCTGAAACATGGGTGGTTGCAGGGTCATTTAAGGCTTGCCATCGTCAGCTACCTAGGGAGTTTTCCCCCGTCGCTGGTTGGGGCTAAGCAAAGTCGTCGCCTCGGGGTTAAGCCCGAGATCTTTATGCCTTGGTTTTGAGCCAAGGTCTTTTGCCTCGCGGTTAGACCCGAGGTCTTTGTGCCTTGGTTTTGAGCCAAGGTCTTTTGCCTCGGGGTTAGGCTCGAGGTCTATCAATATTGGACGGGACTATGATAGGAGTAATTTTACAAAGTAAAGTCTTTTATTTTATTCAAAAATTTATAATGAATGCTCAAATAGAGCTACAAAAATTTCCTAACCAGTACTAAACTGTCCTCATCTCTGGGTTACTGATAATACTTGCAGAGGTGTTGCGCATGCCAAGGGTGAGACAGATCACATCCATCCAGGCTCTGAAGCCAATAAGTTCCGGGGCGGTTTACCCGAGTAACTAGATATGGGCCTTCCCAGTTTGGCCCCAACTTTCCATGGCTCGGGACTCTTGAGGACTGATTGACAGGTTTAAGGACCAGATCCCCCACCAGGAAACTACGATGCTTCACCCTGCTATTCTAGTACCGGGGCACCCTCTGCTTGTAGGCTGAAACTTTTAGATATGCCCGGTCTCTTTTCTCCTCTACCAAGTCCAGTTCTGTTCTGAGTGCATCTTCGTTGTCTGGCACGCTGTAATTCGCCACCCGGTAAGTAGGTAACCCGAGCTCTATAGGGACCACTGTCTCGAACCCATAGGTTAAGGGAAATGGCGTCTCAGCTGTTGCCGCTCGGGGCGTAGCTCGGTAGGCCCACAGGAGGGTTGGCAGTTCTTCAGCCCACAGTCCTTTGGCGCTTTCAAATCTTGTTTTGATCGACTGTAAGATCGTCCGGTTTGTCACCTCGGCTTGACCATTGGCTTGAGGGTGCTCGGGGGAGGAGTAGTGATTAAGTATCCCATAGCCCGAGTAGAACTACCTGAATAATGGGGTATCGAATTGCCTGCCGTTGTCGCTGACCAGAACCCGGGGAATGCCGAACCTACTGAGGATGTTCTTTTCCATGAAGCTTTCCATTTTTCTCTCGGTTATTGTTGCCAAGGGCTCGGCATTTGCCCACTTGGTAAGTAGTCGACGGCGATGACTGCGAACTTCACCTGTCCTTTTCCCGTCGGTAGGGTTCCAACAATGTCGATACCCCACTGGGCAAAGGGCCAGGGGCTTTGGATTGGCGTCTGAAGCTCTCCCGGTCAGTTGATCATGGGAGAGTATCTCTGACATTTGTCGCATCTTTTGACATACTCTTGAGAATCCCGGGCCATTGTTGGGCAATATTATCCTTGCAGTAAGGCCTTTCTAGATAACGCCCGGCCTCCAACGTGATTCCCGCACACTCCTTCATGGATTTCATGCAACACTGTCTGGACCTGTGCGGGATGGATGCAGCGGAGGTATGGTATAGAGAATCCCCTTTTGTACAGGATTCTGTCTATAAGATGATATCGGGCCGCCCGGTACCTGACCCGGTGGGCCTCCTCTTTCTCGTTTAGTAACACGCCCGTTGTCAGGAATGCTATGATCGGGTCCATCCAACTGGGTCCCAAGGCGTCCGGTTCCACCTCCATGCATTTTGAGTTAATCACACTTGGCTCGGGCAGGTATTCTACCCTTATCCCGGGCAAGTCTGACTCAGAAGACGAAGCGAGGCGGGCTAACTGGTCGGCCCTGGTGTTTTCCTCTCTAGGTATCTGTATAATACAGAAACCCTGAAGTTTCTTTGAAACCTCTCGGACAAGGGATAGATAGGCTACCATGTTGTCTCCCCGGGCTTCGTACTCCTGGTTGACTTGGTTGACCACAAGCTGAGAGTCGCTGTAACTTTGGACCTGTTGTGCACCCATAGAAGTGGCCAACTGTAGTCCAACCAATAGGGCTTCATACTCATCTTCGTTGTTGGAGGCACAGAACCCAAACAATAGGGCATACTCGAGCTGGATGTCGTCGGGAGTAGTCAAGATGATTCCTGCCTCACTGCCTTGCTGGTTTGGGGAACCGTCCATATATAGCACCCAGGTGGGGATGTCAGCCTGTAACCCGGGCGGTAGGACTGGCGGGTCGAACTCTTCAACTGGGTCGTCCGGATATGTGAACTCAACCAGAAAGTTTGCTACTGCTTGCCCTTTGATTGTCGTCCGGGGGCGGTAGACTACTTCAAATTCCTCTAACTCCACGGCCCACTTGACGAGCCTCCCGGACGTGTCAGACCTGCTTAAGATCCTACGGAGAGGTTGGTCAGTAAGGACCATAATGACATGGGCCTGAAAGTTTGGACAGAGTCTCCGGGCGGAGGTGATGAGAATGAATGCCAGTTTTTTGATGCCGGAGTATCTGCTCTCCGCACCTTGGAGCGCCTGGCTGGTATAGTACACTGGGAAGTGTATCCCGTGCTCTTCCTTGATGAGTGCTGAGCTAACACTGAGGGTGATACTGCCAGGTATAGGAACAACTCTTCCCCTGGCACTAGTGTTGAGAGTAGAGGGGGAGATGCCAAGTACTTCTTGAGTTCCTGGAATGTCTCCTCATACTCCTCAGACCACTGAAATGCCTTACGGAGGATCTTGAAGAATGGCAGGCACCGATCGGTGGCTCTGGAGATAAATCGGTTAAGTGTGGCAACTCGTCCGGCAAGACTCTGTACCTACTTGGTAGACCTGGGCGAACGCATGTTGATGACGACCTGGATTTTCTCGGGGTTTGCTTCAATTCCCCGCCTGCTGACCAGGTGCCCTAAGAACTTTTCGGATGAGATGCCAAATGTGCACTTGGTCAGGTTCAACCTCATCCCGAACTTCTACAAAATGCTGAAGGCCCTGGCCAAATGTTCCAGATGGTCGGACTCGTCCCGGCTTTTGACCAGGAGATCGTCGACGTATACCTCCATTGATTTCTCAATCAGGTCTTTGACCATGTGATTAACCAGGCATTGATAAGTTGTCCTGGCATTTTTGAGGCCGAAAGGCATGACTTTGTAGCAGTAGGTCCCCTGGTCTATGATGAACAAGGTCTTTTCTTCGTCCCCGGGGTACATGCTGATCTGAATGTACCCGAAGTAGGCATCCATAAACGAGAGGAGCGAATGGCAAACCGTGGAATCTATAAGAAGGTCTATCCTGGCCAGCGGATAACAATCCTTGGGACAGGCTTTGTTCAGGTCGGTGAAGTCTACGCACATCCTCCACTTCCCATTACTTTTCTTGACAAGTACTACGTTGGCTAGCCAATCAGGGTAGTGGACCTCTCGTATGGAGTGGGCTTTGAGGAGCTTCTTGACCTCCTCACTTACTGCTTTCTGTCTCTCGGGGGCCATGCCCCGTCTCTTCTGCTTCACAGGTCGGGAATCTGGGTCGACGTTAAGCCGATGAGACATTACCCGGGGATCAATTCTGGGCATATCCTTATGGCACCAGGAGAACACATCCTGACTCTGTTCCAGGAATTAAATCAGCTTCTCCCTAAGGCGGGGCTCCAACAGGGTGCCGATGCTTACCGTTCAGTCTGGGAGTTGTGGGTTCAACGCCACTTGTTCCAATTCTTCGATCGGGCCCACTCTATCATTTTGGTCCCTCGGGTCCATCTCCTGGACGTTCAATATTTTTGTGATGACTTCACGGCGAAGGGAACTGACATAACAACTCCCGGCGGTTGCCTGATCTCCACGCAGGCTCCCGGGTCCCTGAGGGGTCAAGAACTTAACTGCCAGGCTATGGGTGGAGATAACGGCCCTGGCTCTGTTGAGTGTGGATCTCCCAAGAATGACGTTGTAGGCAGATGGAGCCTCCACGATTACAAAGTTTGACAGCAGGGAGGTCTGTTGAGGGTAAGTTCCTATAAGCACGGGGAGCTCCATGGTACCGAGCGGCTAGGTGCTTAATCCGTTGAAACCCACCAGGGGAGTAGCAACCGGGCGGAGCCGATCCCTGGACATCTCGAGCTGATTGAATGCTAACACGAACATGATATTGGTCGAGCTGTCTGTGTCCACCAACACCCTCTTGACCACGTAGTTGGCTATGGAGAGCATCACAACCAATGGGTCATCATGGGGGTAGTGGACGCCTCGTAAATCATCAGAGGTGAACGTCAGTATGTCAGTTGGCAGGGAGCCGGTGGATTGGACCTGCCAGACATCCACCCATGATGCCCAAGCATGCCTCTTCCTTGCCGACTGTGAGTCCCCGCCGCCCAACGTTCCTCCGGAGATCACGTTGATTTGACCAAGAGGCTGTATTTGATTGGGAGCTCGGGCTCCTTGCGTAGGCCGTCCATCTGTGGCGACGTACTCTGCTAGATGACCCTGCTCGATCAGTTTTTCTATGGCTATCTTCAACTTGAAGCAATCCTCTGTATCATGGCCGTAGTCTCTATGGAAGCGGCAAAACTTATCCCGATTCTTCTTTCCGAGCAGGGATTTGAGTTTCGCCAGTTGTTGAGGTAACCTCTATGTCTCGGCGGTGGCCATGACTTCGTGGATTGGTCGGGATAGAGGCATGAAAGCGATTTGGGGCTGATCCCGGCCTCCTCTCTGCTGGTCCTGCCTCTGCTTTTTTACCGGGCCCTTCTCAGAGCCCTCACGCCTCCGCTTGGCCTTCGGGGACTCATCTCCCGCGAAGCCGGAGCATTTCAATTTCAGGAATTCTTCAGTGTCTATATATTTTTCGACCCTCTCCGAGAGCTCCACTAGAGTTGTCAGTCGGTCTCGACGGAATGGCGTAGCAACCTTGGTGTGTTGAACCCCCAAGCAGAAGGCCATGATGGCTGTTATTTCATTCAAATTGCGAATCTAGAGCCTCTGCTGATTGAAGCGATCCACATACTCCCTTAGGGATTCACCCTTGCGCTGCTTGACGGTCAATAGCTGAGTATCCAGTTGTGACCGGTCGAGCATCCCTACGAACTGGCTAATGAACATCTTGCTCAACGTCTTGAAGTCATCAACTGTTCAGGGCTTAAGGGCGTGGAACCACTGCACAGCTGGCCCCTTGAGAGTGCTGGAGAAGGCCAAGCATAGTAACTCGTCGACAGTGGTGACCAGAGCCATCTGGGCCCTGTAGGTGTGAATGTGATCCACTAGGCTCCCTGCCCCATCATAAGAACTGAGATGCGGTGGCTTAAACTTCCGCGGGATGGGAAATCCGGTGATCCGAGCGGTATAGGGCGACTCGGTCTCTGTGTTGGCATGGTCACGACACTGCTTGCGGCTCAATTACTCGATCTATTTTTGCAAACCCTGGATTTGAGCATTCACGTCTTCCCGCTCGGTCTTCCTATCAATGTCTGAGCAGTAAGTCGGATCAGATGACGAGGCTTCCTCTTCAAAGTGTGTTGACCTTGGGGATAGAACCCGGCTCCGGCTCCGGGTAATCGTATGCCTAAGATCTCCCCGGCTCTGGGCTGGAGGGTCTTTGGTTGATTCCCAGGGCTTTAGCCCTGATCCTCCCCACTGGTGGCGTGGCGCCTGTTGATGATGTCTCTGGCATCTTCCACCCGGCGAGGATTGGTACGAGCTCGCCGCCCGGGGCACCTGGGCACTCTGCTACGATCACCATCCCGGGCGTGTTCCCAATCTGACGGGAATACCGGCGCAGAGTGGGTATGGTTTTGGACTCTTCCGGGCTCCCGATCGAGGACACTCTTCCTGGTCTAATTCTCTGATTGAGGGCATTTCTCCTACAAGGCCAACAGTGTTTCGATTTGGTGCTGGGTTTGCCGTTGGCATTCCAGGAGTTGCACGAGCGCCGCTGTCATCTGCTCAGAGGTCATGGAGTCGGCCTGCGGCTCAAGCTGCAAGTTCTCTTGACCGACCGGAGCAGCGTTTTTCTTACCCGTCTTCGGTGGCATGTCGATCAGTCAAGGAATTTTGTTGATGAAGAACTTATCGTATTCCCACAGACGGCGCCAAACTGATGATGCCAAAAATTGGTAAGAGAGATTGAGAAGAGAGATATGGTGACACAATCAATTGTATGTGGTTCGGCCCCGTTAATAAGGTGACCTACGTCCACGGGTGCGTCAGTGCGCTTCACTAGCAGATCACCGGCGGGCCTGGTGAGCCAACAGTTTAGCGGCACTACCAGTAATATCAGCCGGGTATATGCGTATCAGATGAGTGTATATGCTATTCTTTAAGTTAAGAATGCGATCCCCTCTAATGGAGGTGAGTGGCCTCTTTTATAGGTGCAAGAGACCACCTGCGTTAGGCAACTGATTAGATAAGGAAGCCTAATCTAATTACAAATTGATGAGCACAAATCATGGAAGGTTTCCTAAACGGCCTAGGAAACTATTTACACTTTTCATTAGTCTTCTGACTGATTTAGGAAACTGCTGAGCTTCTAGGCTGTCAAATCGCACCTTGTGGAGAGCTGCTGCGTCGCATGCCCGGGCTGTGCGAGCATACCAAGCTGTTGCACTCGAAAGGCCTTGGGATCGTTGGGCCACTAGCTCACTTTCCGGATAATCCGGGTCCTTTGCTGTTGACGTGGAGGTTTGACTTGTAGCAGAATATTTTGTACAGAATATTTCTAGGCGTATCAATATATATTCCCGTATACACATATTTAACTCACCTAGTTTGGATTAAAAATCAACAATAATGAACGCTCTGCAATTCCACACGTGCACACGAACCCGAGACCCTTCTCCTTTTTTTCCTCCCTTTTCTTCTTCTTCTTCTTCTTCTTCTTCTCTCTCTCTCTCTCTATATATATATATATGCGGCGGTTGTAGGTCCTCTTGTGTTTCTTTTTGGATTTAAAATTATTCTAACCTAATATTATATTATATACCTATAGGTGATACACTCCACATATATATTTATATAGCCCACACACATATACCACACCAAACACACACACACACACACACACACACACACACACACGCGTGCACTGATAAAACTTTAAAGTTTTTTAAAAAAATTCTTTAGGGTGTAGGGTACTCACACTAATTTTCGTATACTAACCATATTAATAATACAAATAAAATCATAAAAGTACCAATTTAAACACTATAAGCTATTTAAAATAATTCAGGGTATTACAGGCAAAGTCAGGATTTTTTGTCGGGGGGGGGGGTGGGGGGGAGGGGTGGTCGTTGGCGCTAAGTTAAATGGGGGTTTGGGGGTAGCTCCCCTGAGGCAATTTTTTAGGTCTACTAGCTTATACATAATTATGTGTAGAATTGGCTTAATGTGTATGATTATGTGTGTAATTAGAAACCAAGTCTTACTTATGCATCTTGGGGATTTTTTTTGGGTCTAATTATAGATAGTTGTGTAGAATTAGCTTAATGTATATAATTAAAAAACCAATACTTATGCATATTGGCAAATTTTTTTTTTTGTCTAATTATACATAATTATGTGTGAAATTGGTTTTATGAGTAGAATTAGAGTGCATTTTTGCTCACCCCTTATTTGCTCACCATTGACTTTTATGATGACAAGTGTCCCATTAACTTAACCAAACTTAACTTGTGGGACCCATCACTTTATTGCATTCCTCCTTTCCCATTGAACCCTTGTCTCACTAACTCAGCAAGACAAGGCATAAACTCATCAAATCTTACCATTTTACCCTTTTACTCCACGAGTCAGTGAACTCTACATTCCAAAGTTAATAATTAAAATAAATTTTTTTACACTCTTCATTGGTTGTGAAATACTATGGATAAAAATTATTTATACCTTACGAATATGCATATATTGTTCAAACGATTTTGTACACGAAATCTTGTATGTTACAACCTATGTATCATACATTCGTAGTTTGGTCCCAAATTATTGTAATTAAATCCCAAAAATTATTACTATATCCCAAAATATTGTAACTTTTAAACCCACTTTGGTTTGAAAACTAAAGTAATTTTCAAAATTATAACATATTGAAATATTGCTACAGAAGAAATTACTTATGCTCACCCCTTTATTACTCGCCCTTGCACTTCCATGCCTCCATTGTCTGACATATGTCACATTCATTCTATTCTCATTTTACCCCTGCATTATTACCATAATTTCTAAAATGAGGCACATGTCAACCAATGAAGGCCTGGATGGACAAAAATGTACTCAAAGGGTGAGTATAAAGGCGTTTGCTACAAAAATAGAACCACATGATCAGATAAGTTATTTAGAAACAGAAATAGCAAAAGAAAATTGTTTGCAAAATACTTGACAAGTGAGCATTATATGCCTTAAACATCCAAAAAAAATAGAAATAGTCAACAAAACTGAATCTATAAAAAACACAACAAAAATTCCTTCAATATCCTCAAATTACAACCCTCTGGCTTCCACCCCTTAGACTACGGTGTCCAAGGATTACCATCTTCAGAGAAGTTCAACTGGCGCACAAGTACTTGACGTCCAAATTGAGTCATTGCCTATCAAACATACGGTAAAATATTTATTAGTGATGAAATAATGATTACATGTTATCGTTCAAATATGTGAATACAAACCTGGGAATTCACAAATGGGTAATCACATTGCATTGGATGTAGTGCTTGGTCACCCTGATGATTGGTTGGAAATCCAAATGAAACACGTACACCTTGCCTAAAAAGTTCATTGTTAAATTGATTTTGGCCTAAGCCGCAATTGTCCAATCCATGTTCACCATCCCCTTTTGAACATTACTGTTCTTAGAATCTGTAAGAATATCGAACACTCAGTTAGAGCAATATTATAAAACAAAATACACACAATTAACAAACGAAATGATTACTACTACACACATTTTCTTTTGGACAAAGCATTAATTTTAGTGTGCTTAGATTCCAAAGCATTCTTGATTCTACCCTTGGGTCGACCTTTTCCCTTGATGATTTTGGGATCTTGTAACTTAAGATTTGCACAAAATATGTTATCGTGATTAGCTGAAGTGATATCACCATATGTCCCATGTTATAGTTCACTAGTTGCAAGACTTTCCAAATTTGCTTCTAATTCAAGTAAGCTAGACTTAGCAAAAGCATACTTGCCCCGTGAAAACTTTGCAACAATTCTCTGCGCTAAATAAGATAACTCATTGTATTGGAGTATGTATGATGGGTCGGGATCACTCATAACTACTTCTCCACATGGATCAATAACAATTTAATCTCTAGCACTATTACTCCATCTCTTTAAAGTAATATTGGAGTGGTAAACTTTTTAAGTGTATGTCATGAAAAAACTTTAGTGCATGGGTACACAGAATGCCTTGAAACTCGAATAGTTTGCAGCTACAGCTTATTGATTGAGTAGAAGGGACATATGTTAGTAATCTACTCCTTTCACGAGCTCCCAATTTTAACACTGAGTATATGCATGTTTCCCCATCATTACTTTCTAATTCCATCCTCAAGTCTAAAATTTTTTGATACTCATCTTGAAAACAATGAAAAAGCTTTCTTGTATATTTCTTTGATGCTTCAATCAAGACATTCCAATCAGACAATATATTAGGTCTTGTTTGTGTGGTAGCAACTTTTGCAAGTCTTTCTTTCTCTCTTCTACATGCCACTTCTTTGTCATATTGAACAATAAACTTGCGAAGAATAAGGTTTGTGGCAAAATATTTTTTCAAAAACTTGTTTATGCTTTCACTTCTTTGTGTTGTTGTCATACCAGCGCAAAAGTGAGATCGACCATAAACTTATGCCCATTTCTCACGCAGTTCATATATCCCTTTTAGCCCACTATTTTCTCTCAATTCATACGCATCAAGTAAATCACCCCATCTTGATTCAAACTCTTCAAATGTCTCTGGATCATATATGCATTTTCTGAACTGTTGTGAGAATGTCTTAAACTTCCCAAAAACATGAGATAAGTTCTTTGCTGCATTTTGATAAATATGCCATAACAAAGTCGATGGTGAGTTTCTGGAAAAACTTCACTAAGCACCTTACTAATGGATTGGGCTTGATCCATAAATATAGTTTTTGGTTTCTTTCCTCCCATAGCTTTCAAAAAAGTATTGAACAACCAAAGACATGCATCCATTGTTTCTCCATCTAATAAACCACAACCAAAAAGTATAGTTAGACCATGATTATTAATCCCAATGATTGGAGCACATACCATATTGCACTTGTTGGTGTTGAATGTAGTGTCAAAGCACACAACATCACCAAAAGTTCTATAGTCACATCTGGATTGCGCATCACACAAAAAAAAACCCTCAAATTTCATTATCTTCATTTATCCTTGTTAGAATATATAAGAGAGAGGGAGAGAGAGTGAGACAATACTATGAATTATGTATTGAATGGTGTGATGAAACCTTACAATGAGTAGCCTTTATATAGGCCAAGAGAGAATCCTAAAAGGGAAAGAAAAGTACCTAGGCTAGTAGTACAACTGGTAGTACAACTGGTAGTATAATTTATCTAGATAGTAAGTATAGTAAGATACAATAGGTACAAGAATGTAGACAAATATTCTAATATTATTCTAACAGCCCCCCTTAAACTCAAGGTGGTAGAATGGAAACCAACTTGAGTTTGGAAACTAAATCCTGAAAACGTCCCGGTGGATGAGCTTTGGTGAATACGTCAGCAGTCTGATCGATGGATGAGACTGAATTAAGTCGAATGGTACCACAAGAAATATGATGACGAACAAAATGACAATCGATCTCAATGTGTTTTGTACGTTCATGGAAGACATCATTGTGAGCAATTTGAATGGCACTTTGGTTGTCACAACTGATAGTTGTAGCTGTTGGATGATTGACCCCCATGTCCTCAAGTAACCAGCGTAGCCAAAGAAGTTCCTGAGTGGTATCAGCAAGGGCACGATATTCAACTTCTGTACTAGATTGGGCAACAATAGTCTGCTTCTTACTGCGTCAGGAGATGAGAGAGTCACCCAAGAAGAAGCAATACCCAATGGTGGAATGACGATCAGTAGGATCTCCTGCCCAGTCTACATTTGAGTAGGCACGTAGCTCAAGAGAGGAGTGAGCAGAGAAGTGGAGGCCCTGAAATAAGGTCCCTTTGATATACCTGAGAATGCGGAGAACTGCTGCATAATGAGGAGAACGAGGAGCAGATAGAAATTGGCTTACAATATGGACAGCATAGGAGATATCAGGTCTAGTAACTATCAGATAAACGAGACTCCCAACAAGTTGACGATATAGAGTAGGATCATCCAAGGGTATACCATCCATAAGAGTGAGCCTAGAGTTAGGCTCGAGAGGAGTGGTACTAGTCTTGCTGTCTGTAAGTCCCGCCCGTGTAAGCAAGTCTGAGGCATACTTGGCTTGAGATAGATAATATCCGTCGAAACTGGAATTGATCTCAAGGCCCAGAAAATAGTTAAGTTTGCCGAGATTTTTCATTTCAACATGTTGGCTGAGATGGATTTTGAGATCCAAGATTCCAGATGTATCATCTCTTGTGATAATCATGTCATCCACATAGAGGAGAAGTAGAATAATGCCCCAGTCAGTTCTGCGGATGAAAAGAGTTGAATTATATGAGCTGCCTGTGAACCTAAAGCGCTCAACAATAGTGTTGAACTTTGCAAACCAAGCCCGAGGAGCTCGCTTGAGACCATATAGAGCTCGGCGGAGCTTGCAAACTTGATGAGGATGATGATGATAACCAGGAGGAGGACGCATATAAACTTCTTCAGTGAGGTCACCATTGAGGAAGGCATTTTTGACATCCATTTAGAATAAGTCCCAATGGCAAACTGCAGCAACTGCAATGAGGCTGCGAACAGAGGTGAGACGGGCAACAGGGGAAAATGTTTCCTCATAATCAATCCCATACTCTTGGGTAAAGCCTTTGGCTACTAGGCGGGCTTTGTAGCGATCAATAGATCCATCTGAGTGAGTTTTGATCTTGTAAACTCACTTACATCCCATAGCATTCTTGCCACTTGGCAAGTCCACCAAATCCCATGTGTGATTTTGTTCAAGTGCCCGCAATTCATCATCCATTTCTTTCTGCCAAAGAGCATTAGAATTAGCCTCATGGTAAGATTGAGGCTCATGGTGAGAGAGAATTGTAGAAAAACAGTGGTAATCCCAAAGATGAATTGGAGGAGCTTTTACTCGATCGCTACGTCTAGGAAGAGGGTCAGGGTCTGATGCAGACCCATCAGATGGAGCAGGCGATTCAGTAGAGACTGTGGTGGATAAATCAGATGAAGTGTCTGTAGATGTGGATGTGGGTAGAGGGGCAGGCAAAGTTGCTGATTCAGAGTGAGAACTTATATCAGGCGTGTCAGGAAATAGATCTACTAAGGGGTCAGTGAAGTAGAAAGGAGTACTGGCCGGAGATAGATGAAACTGGGACATGGATGAGAACATTTTTTATTCCCAGAAGACAACATGATGAGACACACGAAGACGTTAGGAGTAAGGGTCCTAACATCGATAGCCTTTGTGTTCAATACCATACCCCAAGAAACAACATAAGCGAGCTCGAGATTCCAGTTTTGTGCGCTCATGTGGCTGTAGTAAGACAAAGCAGGCAGAACCAAAGACTTTAAGGGTAGTATAGTTAGGAGGATGGTTATATAGACGCTCATATGGTGACTGATTTTCAGTAGTGGGAGAAGGGATACGGTTCATGGTGTAAATGGCAGTGAGGGCAACCTCTCCCCAAAATTGTTCAGGACATGAAGTAGATGTGAGAAGAGCTCGAACAGTATTAAGAATATGACAGTGTTTACGCTCGGCTCTCCCATTTTGTTGGGAGGTGCCTGGACAGGAACGATGGGGAAGAGTGCCATGCTGGCGAAGAAAATTTAGAACACCTTTTTCTTTGTATTCTTGGGCATTATCAGCTCGAAACACTTTGATATTGCAAGAAAATTGAGTTTGGATCATGTTAGCAAAATCAAAGTAAATATGAGGTAATTCAGATCGATTTTTCATTAGATATAGCCAAGTGTATCGTGAAAAATCATCGACAAAGATTACATAATGGGAGAGCCACCTCTCGTTTGTTTTGAAACTTGTTTTCGATCAAAGAAAAGAAAAGGTCTGTTGAAAACAGATACAGAGTCGCCACTTGGTCTTTAAGGAACCAAGAAACCTAATTTTGACTCACCCAAACGGATAAAGGGCACCGACCCTTCATAACCAAAGAACTTGGTTCGGGTTTTGGTACGAGAGAGGAAGGAGCCTTTGTCGCGACTAAAACACCCTCAACTCGCCCCGTCTTTCGACGGGCCTCAATTAGCATCCGAATAATCATCTTATACTATGTGTGGTTCGACAATTAATACTATGATAGTATATTACATCACATAAGAAAATTTGAAATGGAAAATTTAAAGATAAAATATCATTCATAAGATCTAAGCCATGTATCACACAATGCAAAGTGAAAGATCACACAAATAAACCTAGGAAAAATCGTCTAATCACATATCAAGTAATAAAGTTTCCTTAATCTAAAGGGGACATGAGTTGTTCTTGAAACAAATAAACAAAGAAATCAAAATATGCTTAGCAAGCTAGTATGATGCATGTTATTCCTTGAGAAAAGAAGACCTCTCAATCCCCGGGACGGATGAGAAAGGAAGATTAGATCGAGGGAAGCATGAACGTGTGACCATGATCATTCCTTATAATCTTCTTAGATAAGGAGCCATGGAGGCCCCAAATCTTGCATGGATGCAATGTATGTATCTAGAATGTGCCAAGGTTGTAGTGTGCTTTGTGTTCATGGATTCCTAGAATGACTTAGAAATCTATAATGTGTATGAATAAATGAATGAAATCATCATGGGATATATGCAAATGTAGTATGAACTACTTCCTAAGACATGAGCTAATTTGGAGTTCATGTAAGTAAGTATCAAATCAAAGAATGAAAGTTAAAATGTGCTTGCTGTGAATAGTGGACAGAACAGTAACTAGATCTTTTGAAAATTGAAAAGAGGGGTTAGGAATGTTTTCAGTGCATATTTTTTATGGAGATCTTCCTTATTGTGTCTAGAACACAACCCAAAAAGGTAATCTTTAATAACTATCACAGATTGAGAGAAATCACATAAACAACAGAGGTCACTCAGAAAGAGTCCGTACTGTCGACAGAAATGTTGAAAAATCTTAGAAAATGAAAACGAATGATCTAGAGGCCTATTTTATACAAAAAGTTCCCTAAGACATTGAAGTTTAAGGGAAAAATAAGTTAGAACCACCCTTTTTGGAAACGTTTTCTGACAAAGAGGTTGGAAGTGGACCTAGCTGCTGTGACAGCAAAAACAGAATGTCTGGAAGGAATGTTTGGATCCAAATGGACCATTTCCAAGTACTTCCAAGTTAAACCAAAAATCATGGGTGTTCTCTAATGAGTTAGGAAGACTTTCCAAGTGTCCTTGCATCCATACATTGAGTATTGAGCTCTAGAAAAATCTTTGAACTCAAATCACTCACTGTTTTGACTCACTATTTTGAAGATTTTGGGAAAAACTAGAGTTTTCTCACTTGAGATTAACATGAAGGGTTTTAAAAGGGGTTTTGAAATAGAGGTTTTGAAAGTATATTTTCAACACTCAATGAAGGTTATAGCCACTTAAAATTCCAACATCAAACTCATAATCAAGAACCTCCAAGATTGTTGGAGAGATTTATTTTTATTTGAACATAACTTCAATACACTTCAAGAATGCCTTGGAGGTATTGAAGTTATGATCATCATCTATCAAACATGTTTTTGAGGTCAAGAGCTACTATCCATAAGGATTCACTCACCCCAAACTTCATGTCATCATTTAGATGATGATGAACTAGTAAGTAAATAAAAAAAAAATCAAAAAGAAATGAGGTGAGAAGAGATGAACATTATATAAATAAGCAAGCAAATAGATAGCAATCAATAGATGATATTCATGATGTGTTGAACTTGTAGCTTGGTGTTTCACTCATAGATTTTGACATTTGGACATGGAAGTAGCTTTCTAACTCAAGAATGCTCAAGAATGGTGATTGGGGGTGTTTGGAATGTGAAGTATAAGAAAGGTAATGGAAGAAAACAAGATTAAAACTCACTTTCTATGGCAAAATAGTAGGAGGAAGCTCCTTTTCTCTCTTCTAAACCTATCTCTATCTCTCTTCTTCTCTACAAATTTTCAAGCTTTTGCACTTGGCCCCCCCCAAAATGAAGAGCAATGGAGGGTTTAAATAGGCCAATTTGGGGTGGTTTTGGGGTTTTAAAAGTACTCCCATTGGTCCCAAACAACTGTGAACATAAAACTATGTCGTTTTGCCTTTCAATTAATCAAATTGGACCCCCAAAAAAATTACAAAAATAGACTCTGCGAGGGTTGAGTGCCGCGGCGGCACTGGGCCTGTGCCGCGGCGGCAGTGGGCCAGTGCCGCGGCGGCACTGCTCCTCAGACGCCCAGAAATTTACGTTTAGGCCCCCAGAGGTTCCGGTATTCGCGAAAAGGCACTATTTCGTCCGAAATTCACAGAAAACGCATATGAACTCCAAATTGAGGTTGTGATATACCGTTGGAAAGGTAATGGAGTCTATTTTACATAAAAAAAAATAGTTCGGAGATAGGTCACTTTGAAAAGTTTTGCGGTATTTGCGATAAAAGCCGATTTGATCGCCTTTTTCGCGTTCGGAAATTCATAATAAACTCATTTTAAATCCAAAAATTATGTGTGATATACCGTTGGATAGCTATTGACCTCTAGTATCCATGAAAAATGTTTAAAAATTGTTACGGTGCTCCAGTTCTAAAGTCAAATTCTGGTCAAACTGGTCAAACCTGGGATTCCCGAGAAGTTCTGGGAACCTCTGGGAGCTCCCCGGAGCTGACGTTTTCACTCGATTTCCTTTTCAAACTCATTTTAATATTTTACACATGATCCAGAATGATTCCGGTAAATTTGGACGATTTCGGTCAAACCGGTCAACATGGACTTTCCGGAAACTTTCGGGACTTCCGGGGGTCTTTGGGAGCTAACGATTTCATCCGATTTTACTTAAAAAAAACTCATTTTATCACTTTTTTTACGACGTAGCATGTTTCCAGAACTTTTGGTCCGAATTTGGGAGCTTTTGGGCTTTCAGGGGCTTTTTGGTCATTCTGAGAGATAGAATGGGCTTCCAAGAGTCCTTTTGAGTCTTTTCCGATCATTGTGAACCACCAAGCTATGGGTCTCCTAAATCTGATAGCCGACAAAATGGGGTGTCTACACCTCCCATTGTGACAGTTGGAAAGGGACCCCAAACATCAGAGTGAATTAAACAAAAGGTGCAAAGGAAACAAAATCACGGTTATTAAATGGTAAAGCTGGTTGTTTGGCAAGTTGACAAGGTAAACAATCAACGTTTTCGACTTTAATTGAACCTAACTAACCACTTGACACTAAGGATTTTAACCGACTTAGCGAAACATGACCTAAACGAGAGTGCTAAAGGTGAAAAGGTGAGGTGGACAACACTGACGCTGCAGCTTGAGTTGGTGAAATGAAGTAAGATGGAATATGGAGATTGTTCAGTTCAAATAATCGTCCTATTTTACGACCAGTCCCAAGAGTCTGACCCATTTTTAGGTCTTGTACTAGACATCCAGAATTAGAGAAAGAGACGGTAAGTCCGAGTTCACACAATTGACCAATAGATATGAGATTTAAAGTAAGTTTAGGAATAAGATAAGTGTCAGGGAGAGATGTGTGAGTGGTGGAGACTTACCCTATAGGACTAACGTTCATACGGGAACCATTAGCTGTGTGTATGTATGGTGCATTGAGAGTAGAATGTTTGGTAGAGAATGTAGTGGGATCAGAGGTCATATGGTTACAGCAACCAGAGTCAAAGAACCAAGAAGATGTACCTGGGGCAACAGATAGAGCAGTAGGAGACGTGTTATCAGAATGATCCAGAACTCATTTGATGATGTCCACAAGGAGAGAATCAGAGATGGATGAAGGGGTAGATGACTTAGAAGATGATGACCCCTTGGTAGAAATAGCAGTGGATGATGATGAACAACCTCGAGACCGATTATCTTGTGAATATCTGGTAGGATTCTCATTGCAATCATCAAGATAGTGCCCTGGTCCATGCTTGTGACAGAAAGTACACACTCTGATAGGACAATGCAATAGAATATGTTCTGGTTTGTGACAGTATCTACAGGAGGGATCTGTGAGAGGCTCCATGATGTGAAACATAAGTCTGAGAGTGGTAGAATTGATCTGGATGACAGTGGTCGGGTGGTGATATGACAGAGGAAGCCTGGATGAGGAAGTGGCAGCCGAGCAATGGAGGCAGCCGGGTGGTGGTGACCTGGCGGCAGTGGTGGTGACCGATGGTAGTAGCCTGGCAGTGGAGGTGATCGGGCTAAGGTGGCACGATTACGAACTTGAGGCAACTACAAGAAGGATTTTTGATGTAGAGGATCCACTATTGTGGCAACCACAGAGCATACTTTCCTTTTAAGAAGTTACCAGGATGAGGAAGAGGCCACCAGGAGCTTATAGATATGATACCATGTTAGAATATATAAAAGAGAGGGAGAGAGAGTGAGATAATACTATGAATTATGTATTGAATGGTGTGATGAAACCTTACAATGAGTAGCCTTTATATAGGCCAAGAGAGAATCCTAAAAGGGAAAGAAAAGTACCTAGGCTAGTAGTACAACTGGTAGTACAATGTATCTAGACAGTAAGTATAGTAAGATACAATAGGTACAAGAATCTAGACAAATATTCTAATATTATTCTAACAGTCCTAATGGCATAAAAGAAGAACTTATTCTCAATTTGTATTTGTTTAAAGTATTCGAGCAAGCATTCAGAATCACCCCTTTTAAGAAATTCAACCTGCCATTTTTGTACTAAGTTATGGCAATCAGATTGAATACAATGTAAATGTTGTGAGCCTCCAACTTCAGCCATCATGTATGAGTATATTTGCGATGATTTTAAACCGTCCGAGTGCATTTTTGTAATCAATCCAACTTGAGAAGGTTCTATTGTTCGTTGTGACCTCAAGATATGTGAACTCGACACTGGAATAAGTTCATGAGTATGTTCAACTACGAACTTTGTGACAACATACTTTTCCTCTTGATTAAGTTTAATTCCAAGGTTCGCTTTGCATCCAAATCTCCTTTCTTCTCTCTTTTTCCTGGGGGTCACTTTCTTATTATAGTAACCTTTGCAAGAGCAACAAAATTGTCTACGTTTCACTAAACCACTACTTCTTTCCTTATCCGACCTATGCTTTCTGACACTAAATCCGATAGTCCTAGCATATGAATTATAATAAATATATGCTTGGTGATCAGTATCAAATATCATACCTAGGATAGGAATGAGCACACCATCCAATTGCATATGGTCAACTAATTCTTCATTGTCACTTGAGTAGGAAGTAATAATTTGATTCTCATGTTCTTCCATAGTTTAAGTTTGATTCCAATTCTTAGGCACTATCAAATCTGGAAGCTGAAATTAGAAAAATAAAATAAAAATAATAAAAAAAAATTATATAAGAAGGTTAAAAAAAAGTGAAGAATTCTATCAAACATCTTAGGCTTAGTTTGGCCCCCACGTGGCTTTTTAAAAGTAGCTTATGAAATTTATTATTATGTTGTTTGATAATTTTGTACAAGTGACACATTACTCTTAAAAAAAACATCAAAAAGCAACCTTGAGCTTTTCAAAGCTCCGTTCTAGAGCTTTTAAAAGCTCCCCAAAAAAGCCATAAGTTCAATTTTGTAACTAAGTTCCATAATATTTTAACTTTGAAAACAAACATTTTGGGACCTAGCTAAAACATTTTACCACCTAACTACAAAAATTTGGGATCCAATTTGGAATGTATCACATAGACTAGATCACTAGATGTGTCATTGAAGATTCCCATTAAAAAAATTGGATGACTAGAATACGTGCATTGTATGTAATAAATTATATTTCCTACGAATTTTACAAGCCTTTGAAAGATATACACCAATTACGTACTGACCTTAATTCTTCAAGGGTTTTCGATGCTTGTCCATAGAGGAGTGGATGAGAATATGAGAGTCAGTGAACTGACTTTGTCTTGCTCAAGTTAGTGATAAAGGGGTAAAATGGGAAAGAAAGAAAAAAAAAGGAATGGGATAAAGTGATGGGTTCTGCTAGTTAACTTTGGTTAAGTTAATGGGACACTTGTCACCATGAGAATCAAGGGTGAGCAAATAAGGGGTGAGCAAAAGTGCTCTTGTAGAATTATATGTAAGAATTGGAAACCAGACCCATCATATACTTATGGGGAATGTTTTTGGGGTCTATCGATACATAATTATGTTTAGATTTGGTTTTTTAGTTTACTTTGTTCCCTTATTGGTGTATCTTTATTTTTGTTTGGGGGGGGGGGGGGGGGGGGGGGAAGGAAATATCCCAAATAGTTAAGCCAAAATTTTAATTTTCTAAATTCTAAGGGGGGTTTGGGCCCACCCTGGCCCCACCTTGCCTCCACCCCTGATCACCCACCCCTCCTCCTCCATAACCACCATCCTAGCTAGGCCACCACAAAACCCACTGTTGGAAAAATAGTAAAACAGATGCAGCTATAAAATGAAAATACTTATCGATTGAAGTAGAGATATGACTGAGTCGTGTTCAAGACATTGTCCTTAAGAGTTAATTTTGCCTCTCGGAGATCTTGTCTCGGTACAGTAAGGTCACAACGATTAACTCTCCAGGATTAAGCAGCTCAGTTCTCGTTAATGTGCACTCGTTAAACAAGGGACACAGAACAGCCTTGTACTATCAGTGGTCGAATGGAACTGAGGTGAAGAACAAGAGAGTGTTTCATAAAAGAATAAAGAAGACAGTTTTTTCCTATGTATTTTATCACGAAATGGACTCTCCCTTTTATAGCTATCCAGGTCCGACATATTCATTTAATGTAATAAATAGTGCGATATGATTATGCATGCCAGAATAAAATCCAAATGGCTAAATAATTGATTTGCACTTAATATTGATTGAGCAATATTTTGCTAAGTCAAAAAAAAATAAAAGGAAAGTTTCAAAAAAATAATCTACAAAAACTAAGCCCAACTGTATGAGCACGTGAGGCTTGGAGGCGGGGATGTGCATCCCCTCTGCTCGCGAGTAAGGCATGACGTGCCCGATTAATTGATCTCCGGATCGAAACCTAATTTTCTATTGGATTTGGGCCTGGATTGGGCTTGGCTCATGTGTGCGTGAGAACCCACATGTGCCAACTTTTTACTAAGCCCATATAGCAAAAGTATATATAAACTCTTGTCATCCTTTGTGCCTAAGCAATGTGGGACAAGAGTCCCATCACACGTTTTAAAAAGAAAACCCACAACTCTTTGAGAGCAAAATTTGGCTTTGTAAAATTTGAAAAACAAATTCCAACAATCCCCCACATTTTTCAAAGACAAATTTAGAGAAGAGACGCGACCAGTTTAGTGTATTGCATAAGTACTGGTGTCTTTTGGACTATGAACCAATTCTTAGGGTAAAACGAATTGATCTACAGAAATTTGGTGAAATTAAAATTTCTATGAACCTCATTTCTTTGTGTGAATCAAAATACTTATTAGCCACAATACATTTTGACAAACAAGGCTGTTAACGCGGTTTGACACGTTTTGGCCATGCGCCGTACCTGGATTTCATGCGTGCTCTAGAGAACTTGTCTAAGTTCTCATATATCCACACTCATATAGGTGAATCCATCAAGTGTGTACTGCAACTATCCATACCACCCAATAAGGACTATGAATTCATTAAGAGTTAATACTCAACCTCACACTTTACAGTCTACACTATCTATACCATAGGGATGGACTATAATTATATAATTGATACTATCTCACCAAGTCAACCAATAGTTTGTTCGTACCCATATGAACCTAGCTTGTAGGATCTCCACCCATATAGGTTGGGTTACCACTACTCTTGACCTCTGTTATGGGCATAAGTCTCATTCCCCTCGAACAGGGCTGGCCCTGAGGCAAAGCAGCGAAGCCACTGCATGGGGTCTCATTTTTAGGTCTATTTTCTTCTAATTTCTTCCTAATTTCTATGAAATTTATCATTTTTAGGCCTATTTTCTTCCAATTTCTTCCTAAGTTCTATGAAATTTATCATTTTTAGGCCTATTTTCTTCTAATTTCTTCCTAATTTCTATGAAACTTATCATTTTTAGGCCTATTTTCTCTAATTTCTTCCTAATTTCTATGTAACTTAGTGTAGAGGCCTCATTGTTTAGCCCCCTTTGAAAGTTCGCTTGAGACTTCAACCAAATTTTAGCATCTCAGGGTCGGCCCTGCCCTCGAATTATTAGCCACTAGCTTCCTTGCTAATGGTTTGATCAGAGAGTCCGCTAAATTCATCTCTGACCTCATAAAGGCTAGGGATATAATCCCATCTTTCAACAGCTGTTTTACAATGTTATGTTTTAAGCGAATATGCATGCTTTTCCCATTATAGGCCTTATTTTTTGCTCGGGCTATTGCAGCCTGACAATCACAATGTAACAACATAGATAGAACTAGTCTTACCCATAAAGGGATATCTTCCAAGAGGTTTCTGAGCCACTCAGTCTCAGAACCTGCCTTCTCTAAGGTGATAATTTTGGATTCCGTAGTGGGCCAGTGCATGTCTGTTTGGATGATTTCCAAGAGACTGAAACTCCTCGAAAGGTAAGTATGTACCCACTTATTGATTTTGTCTCATGTGAATCAAAGATCTAGTTAGCATCACTGAACCCTTCTAGTACAGCGGGAAATCCATAGTATGTCAAACCAAAATCCATGGTACCTCTGAGATACTTTAGTACTCTACGTATAGCAGTCCAGTGTTCCTTACTAGGATTATGAGTTTACCTGCTTAACTATTAACTACATAAGCAATGCCAGATCTAGTACAGTTCAGAAGTAAGTAAGACTGCCTATTATTTGAGCATATTCAAATTGTGATATATTAGTTTCATTGTTTTCTTCAATTGTATGCTGATATCATGAGTACTAATTGGTTTGGAGTCAAAGTGACCAAACTTTCTAAGAATCTTTTCTACAAAGTTTTCTTGAGACATCATAAAACCCTCATTGGTTTTTGTCAATTTTATCCCAAGTATAACATTAGCCTCACCTAGGTCTTTCATATCAAAACTAGATGATAACAAATGTTTTGTTTCATTAATCACAACTATATCAGTGCCTAGAATAAGCATATCATCCACATATAAGCAAATAATTACACCAACATCATTATCAAATTTATGATACACACATTTATCAGCTTCATTCACAATGTATCCATTAGAGGTCATTACACTATCGAATTTCTCATGCCATTGTTTTGGTGCTTGCCTTAAACAATACAAAGATTTCACTGATTTGCAAAATCTATTTTTGTTTCCATGGGATACAAATCCTTCAGGTTGATCCAAATCCTTCAATTTTAACATCCATTTGATGAATTATGAGTTTATGCAAAGAAGCAACAGCTACTAGAATTCTAATAGATGATATTCTAGCCATAGGAGAGTAAGTATCAAAATAATCAACATCTTTCTTTTGAGTGTATCCTTTAGTTACAAGTCTAGCTTTAAACTTATCGATAGATCCATCAGGCTTTAACTTCTTTTTGAATGTCCATTTACATCCTATAGGTTTTGTACCAGGAGGTAAGTAAACCAATTCCCAAGTGTGATTATCCATGATAGATTCTATCTCACTATTAATCGCTTCTCTCCAAAAGCAAGCATCGGGAGATGAAATAGCTTCACTATAAGTTAAAGGACCATTATCCATTAAAAATGTAAAGAACCCATCTCCTAGGTTTGTTTTTCTCCTATCTCGTTTACTTCTTCTTAATTCGAATTCTATAGACTCATTAAGCTCAACTAAAGGTTCTATCCTTGGTCTCTCAATGGTTGTTTTCAAAGAAAATATGTTTTCAAAGAAGCTTGCATTTTTCAATTGAATTATTGTGTTTTTCTCTAACACGTCACTTTTAAGAACTAAGAATCTATTTGTAGCACTATACTCAGCATATCCTATAAATAAACAATCTGCTATTCTTGATCCTAATTTTCTTCTTGGGTTCTGGAAGTCAAACCTTAACTAAGCACCCCCACACTTTAAGGTATTTCAAGTTCAGTCTATGATTTTTTCACAACTTATAAGGGGTCAATTCTATTTTGAATGTGACACGCATAAAGGATAGCTTCCCCCCACAAATTATTAGGTGCTCCAGAATTAATTAACATAGCGTTCATCATTTCCTTTAAAGTTCTATTTTTTCGTTCAGCTACTCCGTTAGATTCTGGTGAATAGGGTGGAGTTACCTCGTGCACTATACTATATTGTTCACAAAATTGCCCTAGGGGGTCAGATTCATATTCACCTCCCTTATTAGACCTAAGTCTTTTAATCATGTTATCTAACTTATTTTCAGCCTCAACTTTGTATTGTACGAATTTTCCTTCTCTCTCATCTTTATTTCTTAGTAAGAATACTCCAGTATATCTCAAGTGATCATCTATAAATGTCACATAATATCTCTTTCCACCTCTAGATTCAGTTGATTTCATATCTCCTAAATTCCTTTTGTCTCATCTTTATTTTTGAGTAAGAATACTCTAGTACTTCTCACTTGACAATCTAAATTTCTCACTTTTTTATCTGCTATAATAATGAATTTCTCACTAAATAACCACAATTTCCCACTTATGCAAATACGAAGAAGAAGAAGAAGAAGAATACAGCTTGTTGAATTTTTTCAGAATAAATCCATTCAAGACAATTGTAAAACTTATTTTATGGAAATTAATTCCCTTATCCATGATATCCATGAAAAATATATACTTACCATAAACGAATTTGCATGTTTAAACAATAAGAAAATACCTTGATTTTAGGGATATTAATTCCCTTATCTATGTGTATATATATATATATATATCAGTATGGGTATTGTTATCCAAAAGAGCATCTTTTGCTGAAAATAAAGCGCATCTTTTGCCAATGATTTTATACATTTTGAACAGAATAAGAGTGAAATGAAATTCTCAAAATCAGAGTGAGAATTTCGCAATAAATTTACTGATGCATTATCAGTAACATCACAAACTAAATCACAAAACCCCATTTCCTCCGACACAATGAATACAAAGGTCTTACTACCAAAGGAACATAGTGCAATAATCTGATTATCTGTTCACGAGAAGTGAGAAATTCTCACCCAATTAACACAATAATGTGAAAACAAATTTTTCTCACCTTCCGTTTGAATGCTAGACCAATCTTAATCCACAATAAACAATAATGATAGAGATCAAAAATCACAAAAAATATGAAAACGAACCACTCCAATGGATACGTATACAATTATAGCTATATCATATCTTTAAAACGTTTCAAATGATTTGGATTAGCACTAATTTAGGGATATCATCTCCATATTTTTAGCAAGCATAACTCTATATCCCACGCCCCTATTAAAGACCATCATTAAATATAACTGATATACAGTTTTTCTCTTAAACGGGCGACCTTCCGTTAATATGCAGCGGACTTGGTTTCCCACGTGAGTTTGAGTGGGGCCCAGAGAGAGTCTGATGAGTAGAGAGAGAGAAATGAAGGGATAAAAAAAACAAAACAAAAGAACCAAAACAGACAGAGAAGGGCGACGAGAGAGAGAGAGAGAGAGAGAGAGAGAGAGAGAGAGAGAGAGTGGACGGGCGACCTTCCGCAATTTCCGGCGAGAAGAGGCGAAATCCGTCAAGAGAGAGACTGAAATACAGCGACCCACTTTCCGGTGAACTCCCCATTGTAAGTTTTCTTCTCTTGATCAGTCCTAATCATTCTCTTTCTCTAAAACTAGGGCTGGGTTTGCAAATTTGGGGTTTGTGAAATTTGTCAAAAAAATTTGTATGATTCTCTAACTTTAGATTTGTCTTTCCACTTTCTCTCTCTTATGGTCATCTCTAACGAACGGCTTGGCCATCGGCCCTTTTTCAGTCATGAGAGTAGTATGATTCTCTAATTTTTAGTATGATTCTCTATTTTTTTTTTGCCTAAATACCCTTGTTCTTTTCATTTGTATATCAAAATAGTCCCTTAATCAGACTAAAAAATTTATATAATGTGATAATAAAATATTACTGTAATATACTTACACAACTATTCATGTGAAAATTAAAAAAAAAAATTATAACAAGTAATATATTTTTCAAATTTAATAGTATATAAACAATTAGTTTTGCTCTAACGAACGGCTAGCACATAGCTTCTAATATCCAAGTAGCTATTGTAAAAACTCTCAAGCATCAGTTTCCAAGTAGCTATTGTAAACAAAGGGTTGATTAAGTTCAGTAGCTACATTCCCCCAAAAAGGAAAAAAAAAATTGAGTTCAGTAGCTATCTATTGAATTGGAAGACTCACATGTCATCTTATATATATCTCGTCCAAGTTCATTTCTACCAGCAAAAGAAAAAGTTTTGTTTGGAATCTTGAGTTGGGTAATTAGGATGCTATTCTTATTTTGTTTATGGATTTATTCCCAATGCATAAGGCGGTATCTGGGATTTTTCTTACACATTTTAAGTTACTGAGTAAGTGATGGCCTAACACCTTCAAATCTCAAGCAGAATGGCCTAACATCTGAACTAAGTCACAAAATTGCAATATACAATTATTCCTTTCTGGTTTCATTCAAGTATAGCCTTTTTGGACACGCAACTATAAGAGTTCATGCAAACCACTATATCCAGTCAAACTGAAGGTGTTAGGGTAATTTCACAGTTACCTGCCATATATCATCCTTGAGTTGGGTAAGTGATGGCCTGAGTTTTGACATGAAGATGAAAAGGCCAAAAAGGCAAACTCTGCTTTACCCTCTGATTTCCAATCTGAAAACTTTTTATAGTATGCACTATATTTAATTGAATCTAACTTTTCAGAAAATTTCATTAATATGTGCCAACTACAGTACCTATGAAAAGTTCTAGAGAGCTTCAAAAATAGCTTTTGTCATCGCAAGATCTTGATCAATAATAATCATTCTAGGGGCATCACCAGGCATAGCCTGTAAAAATTGATTGAATAGCCATATAAAGAATAGAATTATAAGATTTAATCCCTCATAATGGGTCAAAAAAAGATTTAGTGTATTTGACTTTTTAAACTCTAAAATTCATCCTTAATTGTTAAGAAATATAAAAATTAGTCCCTTCCCCCCATTCTGTGTATTTTTTTATGGACAATATTATCCTCATCACTAGATATATATAGATATATATATATATATATCTCATCAACTTAAATTTAGGATTTTCAAATTGATTAGGGCAATAATTCAATACAATTATCTCTCTCTCTCTCTCTCTCTCTCTCTCTCTCTCTCTCTCTCTCTCTCTCTCTCTCTCTCTCTCCTTTACTACCAATTAAATGCATCATCTCTCTCTATATTTATCTCTATTTCCATAATGGTTAGTGAGATTAGGAGAATGGGTTTCTCTTTCTCCTCTCCTTTACAATATTTGCCTATATGTATCTCTCTATATATATATATATATATATCTCTCCTCACCTTTTCAAATCTGTTCACATGGGTTTCCTCCATGTAAAAGAAGACGGCTAGAAAAGAGATTAGGAGATGTAGGTGATCACCTCTCTCTTACCCCACCTTCAACAGTCTTAGAGATAGAGAAAAACTAACCCCTTACCCTAACTCACACAGTTTATATGCATTTGTAGTGTTATGTATATATCTCTTCAGTTATTATACATCTATATATGTAGCAGCGAGTTCCCAAAACCATAACTCAAATAGAGACTCCTCGATAGAAGCAGTTCTAACACCATTAAAAACTGACGGCGTTTCCATTGCTCTAATTACTCTTCCAATGATGGTCAGTGAGTTTTTTTTTTTTTTTGGTGAGAAATTTTCTCATCAAATCCATATTTCTCTCCCCTTTATTTGGTGAGAATTTCTCACCATAACATATACTATAATTTCTCATTTATGATTAGTGAGAAATGGTATTTTATTTTTGGTGAGAAATATCAACAGTGTGAGAAATTTCTCACAACGTGTGGATTTTTATTTTTTAGTTTTGAAGGTGAGAAATTTGTTTTAACTGGGTTAGAAAACAGGGTGAGAAATTTCTCACTGTAATAGAAAAATATGGTGAGAAATTTGTTTTATTTGGTAAGAAATTTCTTTGTTAATTATCTCTCTCTCTCTCTCTCTCTCTCTCTCTCTCTCTCTCTCTCTCTCTCTCTATATATATATATATATAACAAATCAGTTTTTTGAATTTAAAAACTATGATTTATGGGAGTTTGGTGTAATTATTAAATTCTCTTTTAAATCACTCTCTTTCTATATATATATATATAATAAATCTGTATTTTGAATTTCAAAACCTGGTTTATGGTAATAGGGGTATTTTGGTCCTCAAAATAGGTGAGGGACTAATTTTTAAATTGACTTATAGAATGGATCAGTTTCTAGATACTGATACAATAAAGGACTGAAATTTAAAGGACCCTATAAAGAATCTGTAGTTTCATCATTTAATAATGCACCCGCAAAAAAAATTGTTTGGCCATGGTTATTAACCCCCACCAATGGTGCAAAAATCATAGCATATCGGTTGGTACTGTATGTAGTATTGAATACTACCACATCACCAAAAGAATTGTAAGCTCTTCTAGAAGTTGCATCGGACCAAAAATAATATATTATCCTATCTTGATCATCTTTCTCAATTTTGAATGTGAATGCAGGATTCTTTTCTTGCTCCAATTTAAAAAACTCAAATAACATATTGTCGTCATGCCCCACCAACTCTTGACGCCTATCCCTGCCACTATTATAAAAATCTTTCCGAGTGCATCCAATATTTTCTATGCCTCTTGCCTGTACTCCAAGGAAATTAAATTGTTGGTATTGTGGTATATTCGCCATGGCCAACTGTTGGGTGAGATCTTCTTGTGCACTCGAAAAATTATGGTGTGACCTCAATAAATATGTTATTCGTGGGGTTGACAATGAGTGACTGTGACCCTCAACAAATACAGTGACTACATACATGCCAGATTTGGACTTCACCACTACAAGCTTTGCATTACACCCCTCCTTTATAGTGCCCCGACGCCTCTTTCTCTCACTGTCCGCTATTCTACAACTTTTCCCTTGCTTGAAACAAACATATTATTTTCGTATTATTTCATCACCCTTCTTCCTAAGAGACCAACTTCTGACACTGAAGCCGGCTTCTTTTGCATATGCATTGTAAAAATTAAAAACATCATCAAGTGTCTCAAATTCTTGACTTTTTCTAGGCTTTTTATCATCACCTACTTGAGGAGTGTAAATCTCATCCTCACCTTGATTACCTTCTTGAGGAGTGTAAATCTCGTCCCCACCTTGATTACCTACAGAGTTTAGATAATCTTTGTTCACCAAATAGAGCCTAAACTACCCATTGTCGCATAGAAATTAACAATAGGATTGACAAAGAAGCGGGCATGAGACAAATTATACCCAATACAAGTGGGCATGAGTGAATAGAAAAGAAAAAAAGAAAAAGAAAAGACCAAACTTTTACAGAGTTTAGATAATTGCTTTCACCAAATAGAGTCTAAACTATCCACTGTAGCATAGAAATTAACAATAGGATTGACAAAGCAGCGGGCATGAGACAAATTATACCCAATACAAGTGGGCATGAGTGAATATGAGTTAAATATGAGTTAGAGAATCAGACTGATTTTTTTCAACATCTATAAGTGAATTTGGGGATGAAGGTTACTCAGGTTTTAAAAAAAAAAAAACCTGAAATGTCACTCAATTAACTCTAACAACATCTAGATTACCTGCAACTCCATAAATTCAAATGTTATATATATATATATATATATATATTTTATTCAACAAAAAAATAATAACCTGATATGCCACTCAATGATAGCCCTAATAACAACATAATATTGAGATGACTTTAAAAGCTTCAACTCCATAAATTCGGATGTGTTTGGAAGGCCTAAACATAAGTTAAAGGGAGCCTAAATATAAAATGCTAAAACAATTTAGGGTAAAATTTTAATTCTCAAAATCTTAGAAGGCCTAGGCCCCCCCTGTTCACTTACTGCCTCCACCCATGTATATGTATGAAGTCTTATACTAATGATTCTCTTAATAAATCATTTGAACACTTACTTAGGCAAGTAAAACAATCTCTAGTGCTAGAAATGACCATGGTAGGATAGAATTCGGTACTTTATAATTAGACTCTTTTTATAAGTATATATATATATATGCAAAAAAATTAACAAATGACGTACTTGAATATTAGTGTATGCATGTAGCATAATTATGTTAGAAAATTTTTGTTGTGCAACGAATGTAGGGGCAGAACTATTACATACATACATTCATACACACACAGAGGTTAGAGAGAGAAAACTCAAAACAGAGCACTAGAGAGAGTGAGAAACTATGTGTATAACTATATTATCTCTATTTTACAATGGGGACAAATCCAAAGTTAGAGAATCATACATATTTTTTTGTCAAATTTCACAAACCCCAAATTTGTAAACCCAGTCCTAGTTTTAGAGAAAGAGAATGATTAGGACTGATCAAGAGAAGAAAACTTACAATGGGGAGGTCGCCGGAAAGTGGGTCACCGGATTTCAGTCTCTCTCTCGGCGGATTTCGCCTCTTCTCGCCGAAAATCGCGGAAGGTCACCCGTCCACTCTCTCTCTCTCTCGTCGCCCTTCTCTGTTTGTTTTGGTTCTTTCATTTTGTTTTTTTTTATCCCTCCATTTCTCTCTCTCTACTTATCAGACTCTCTCTGGGCCCCACTCAAACTCACGTGGGAAACCAAGTCCGCTGCATATTAACGGAAGGTCGCCCGTTTAAGAGAAAAACTGAACTGATATATATATATATATATATAATAAACCATAAATAGAGTCCTGTGATATTATGCTAAGGGTATATAGGACCAAAGTATAATCACTAAATTGGGAAAAATGACTAATTTCTAAGTATACTATAGAATAAAGGACCAATTTATACATGTTAGAAAAGCCAAAGGTGTAAACTCATGTGTGACTTTTAAAAGTCCTAAGTGATTTTTAAGAGTCCTAGAAAAGGTGGCTAGCCATTTATATTGGTTGGACTCCACTAACTATTTAGTCAATAGAAAATATCCTAATGTTTAATTATATAGATGACTCTTGTGATGATTATGTTAAAACCCCATGATGGAATGGTTCATTTTCCAAGACAGTCATTCATGACTGTAATTAAAGGGCCCTTTTTCTCTCCTCTATAAAAGACTCAAGAACAACCCTTGAACAGGGCCGTTCCTGACTTTTGGGGGGCCCTAAGCGAACTTCAAAAATGGGGGCCCTCTTTGAGTTTTCATTGAAAAAAAATGACAAAAAAAAAGTTACTTATATTAACAAGCAAAATCTGACTTACATTAGTAGTAGCATTACTTAAATATTGCTCTTCATGCATTTTTAGCGGCAAACCCACTAATTACACTTTTATAATCAATTTCCTTCACCATATCCTTTTCAATAGATAACATAGCTAAACCGTTCAACTTTTCTTGTGACAGAGTTGATCGAAGATAAGACTTGATCAACTTCAAATTTGAAAAGCTTCTCTCTGCAGAGGCAACTCTAACTGGAATAGTCAACAAAATTCTTTAAGCAATCCATACATTTGGAAAACAACCATCCATCGCTTGCATATGATTCAACACTTCAATTGGCTTATTTGTTTCTTTTGGTAAAATTGTTCTCAAGACTTTTAGTTCTGAAGATAAATCTCTTCCATCAATATCATAACTATCATATTTCAAGAAGTCTTCAAGATTGGCACAATAAGTGTTCAAACTCTCATCATTAATAGATTGTAACTTCTTCAAGTCGAACAAAAACCAAAAGTCTCTCCATATACTTGAAATTGTTCAAACCTGTTATTGAGTGATGAAAGGGCTTGATCCACTATATAAATAAAGTAGGTAACTCTAAAGGATTCTTCGGCTGACTGTGCCATATCTTCAGCTATACTCTCATCAAATTGTCTTTTTCTATGAATGATATGTTTCTCACAAAATATAGGTTCAATTCCTATTGTATTTGCAATTTCCTTAGCTTCAACCATGGCCTCCACAAATCCAGTTTCTCTATATTTTTCAAAAAAGGAAATAAGTCCTTTCAATTGATTTGTTGCAATATCAATATCTATATTTTCAGCTTGAAGGGTTTTACTTGCAGCATTAATAACATACAAAAGATTATGCCAAATAACCATGCCAAATAAGAACTCAAAAGTTCTCAATCTCATATGTTGCTAAACATTTAGCTTCACTTTTTGTCTTGGCATCCTCCCTACTATTTGCCAAGTCAATCAAAGCATCTCTTATTTGTGGAGCTTGATATCTTATTGCTATAAGACATTCAACACGACTTTCCCAACGTGTTTGTGACAAAGGCTTAAGTGTGAGGTTTATCACATGATGTTTCAAAACATCCCACTGCTTTGTAGAAGATGCAAACATTGTATATATACGTTGTACCACTCTAAAAAAAGATTCAACTTTAGTGCAAGAGTTGGCCATATCACAAAGTGTAAGGTTAAGATTATGACAACCACATGATGTGTAGAATGCTCTAGGATTCACCTCAAGTAGTCTTTTTTGTACACCTTTGTGTTTCCCTTTCATGTTAGACCCATTATCATATCCTTGCCCTCTTATATCATCAATATCACCATATCCTTTTTTTTTTTAGGAGGATTTTAGAATTGATTGGGATTTAGTTTTATTTTTTATAGAATGTTTATGGGTCAAAAATCTGATGGTCCTTGTACAATTATATGCATACAAGGGTTTACAAACATGGGCTTATATATAAGATGAGGTTAATTTTAATTGGGGGCCCTTAGAAATTGGGGGCCCCAAGCGATCGCTTACTCTGCTTCTCCCCAGGACCGGCCCTACCCTTGAAAGGTAATCCATCAATTACAGAAAATTAGTTCTTGTGTATATTGAGAGACAGAGAGAAGAATGAGAAGTCATTAGTAAGGTTCAATTTAAGTGGTTCCAATTCCGGTCTCTATCAATCTCAATGGCTAACAATGGTATGTATTATATTTTGTTCATACATGATTTCTTAAGATGTAATGTATTCAAGATCTTGGCATATAAAATTATTTCCGCATGATAGTTTTTTTTTTTTTTTTATCAATTATAGTCTTACAAAAAGGATTTGATCCATGTGGACCGAATGATCAAGGACTTAATTAAAAAGGCAATCAAAAATCCATTAAAAACTTTATGTGAAATTGTTCTACTGAAAATGATCAATGAATACAGTCTATTTTAATACTTAAAACACTGATTTCAATACCGAAAATTCAATTACTTAAAAATTTTAGTACTTAAAATTAAACATTTTATTTTCAATACTTAATTTTTCATTTTTGTCATCGCCCTTAATACTCAAGTTATTTAACTCGGGGACTTAAACCCATAAAAGCCCTTTGTCTAGGTATTTATCTCGGAAAAAAAAAAAAAAAACCATTTTCTCCTTCAAGGCTTTGTTTGGTTCATGATTTCACTCAAGAAATCTACGAACCAAAAGTCTTTTCTCTAATGAAATTCATAAACCAAACAAAACCTAAAAGAATATTCTAGAAACACCCGCGGGTCTAACGAACTAAAGACTTGGGCTTTCTTCAATCTACACGTGTCGGAAGATGAGCACCGGTTGTTATTGATCGAAAGAAGAGAAAACACAGTACCATTCAATTAGGACAGTTCTGTCATTTCATATCTTCAAAATTCGCGGGCCAAACTCTCTGTTTCCTCGCTCCAATATCGCTCAGTTATGGAACAAGCGCACGGCTCTCACTGGTCTCCCGAATACTCTCTCTCTCTCTCTCTCTGAAATTCTGAATACACATATCATATGCATGTATATGTCATGTGCCTCTACAAACAGAAAAACAAAAACCAATTCAGTTCTAGAGAGAGAAAGAGACTGGGGACCGCTTTTTCAGAGTGATCAAAAAAACACACACACACAGAGAGAGAGAGAGAGAGAGAGATCATGGCGGCTTCGAACGGGAGCGAGTATTTCGAGATAGAAATCAACGGAGAGAATGAGACGTTCGCGAGGCCGTCGAACGCCGATGCGTTGGCGGAGGACGAGGAGGAGCTGCTTTGGGCGGCGATCGAGAGGTTGCCATCGCAGAAACGGACGAACTTCGCGTTGTTGAGGAGGACGGCGTCGGAATCAGACGGCAGAGAGGAGAGGACAGAGACGGTGGATGTTCGGAAGCTAGATCGGTTCAATCGCGAACTCGTTGTGAAGAAGGCGTTGGCCACCACGGAGCAAGACAATTACATGCTTCTCTCCGCCATTAAAGGACGACTCGATAGGTAATACATTGTGTGTGTATGTGTGTGTGTTTGGGAGTCAATTGAATCGACTCATGTCAATTCGTGATTCACTCGAACTCATACACGGGACTCATGCAACGGCATTAAAGGCCTCATTGACTTTAACCAAAAAAACTCGTGAAAATGTACGGAATGATCCATAATTTCTTTTGATCTGAGCCGAAATTTTAAGGACTCCATGAATATTGTGAGAATCAATTTTGTGGATGTATACGATTTTAAAGTTTCTCAGTAATTAATGATCTTCTATTTGGAATTTACATGTAGAATATTTACAGATAATTAGATCGTATTGAATTTTTTTATTTTTTTTTTCGCAATTGATTTCTGTTCGAATTGTTTATTATCACAACGAGTCGGATTAGAAATTCCATCAGTTGACATATGAGTATGAGTGTGTGTGTGTGTGTGTGTGTGTGTGTGTGTGTGTGTGTGAGGGAGAGTCAATTCGTGATTTACTCGAACTCATACACGGAGGGAGCTCATATATTGGTATTTTATTTCTTCATTAACTTTAGATTAAGAATTCATGAAAATGTACAAAAGAGTCATAAATACTTGTAATCAGAACCTAGAATTAAAGGCTCGTGAAGATCGTCAGATTTTATTTTATTTTCAATTTTGTGGATGTATGAAGGATTTTAAACTATCTCGGAGCTACAGTGATTTATGATCATCTATTTTGAATTCACATTTAGAACATTTACCAACAATCAATTCGTATTCATTTTTCTCTAATTGTTTTCTGCTCGAATTGTTTATCATCCCAGAGTCGGATTAGACATCCCATCAGTAGAAGTGAGGTTTGAGAATCTGAATATCACGGCCAATGTCCAGGTCGGCTCGAGAGCTTTGCCTACTTTGGTTAACTATGTTCGCGATTCCATTGAGGTAAAACCTTTAAGAGTAGTGACTAATTGTTTAGTTGTTATTGTGTTCACTATTAATTTGAGGCTGGTTATTTATTAAGTTCATTAACTATTTGAACACAGCATGTGTTAACTGGCTTAAAGATCTTCCGTCCAAATAGGCATCCTTTAACCATCTTGAATACAGTCAGTGGTTATGTAAAACCAGGAAGGTAACGGAGCTATTTCTCTTCTGTCTAATCATACGCATATTTGAAAATAGGAATTTTCCATGATTATTATGAAGCAGCTACACGAGTTTAGTTCAGTTGTGCTTAGTGGCAAATTATTATGACGAAGTGATGAACAGCCCTATCTGCTTTGTTACTGAAATTTACTTAGAAAATTCTGAATCTATTAAAGATCATGATATGGGTCGAGGTGACTGTAGATGCATATATTATAACTGTGGAACTAATTGCTCCTTTATATAATTTTGACAATTTTACATATAAATAGTGCTCTTAAGTTTGTAATCCAAATGAGTCACATTAACCATGAGACCAAGACAATTACCGTCTTACTTCAAGTTTTCTCCCTTAAGGTAATGCATGTGGGGCACGGGGATTACATGGGTCAAAAACTAGGAAGCACCGGTGCGGGTGTGGGGATTTAGGTACAGGGATGCGGGTGCGAGGGATTCGCCAATTTTCCAAAAAGTAAAGGGTGCGGGTGCGGCGGGAGTACTTGGATAAAATATTAAAAATATACTTTTAGATAGTAGTATGTACAAATTATTTTATAACTATTAGTACATTAGTGTATACCCTAGATAATTGCTATTATTATTTTCTATTTTTTATCTTTTAAAACCCCAAAGTTTTTAAAATTGTATGAAGTTTTTCAAAAGAATGCTACAAAAAAGACCCAATCACACTCCAAAAGAACTCAAAGAATCCACAGAGCACCCAGTACGGGTGCGCACTAAGTGCTGGTGTGGCGGCCTTTTCATAGAGTCCGTGTTTCATAGGTCAAAAGGAATTAGAAGGATGTTAAAAGTAAAACACCCTCTAGCAGGCACCAAACAGAATACGCTTAAATTTCCTCTCCCCAGTATGCATTTTTGATCAGTAGTTAATCTTCTAGCATATTTGTCAACGATTGGTAAACTTTAACTTCTTTTTTTTTATGGCCATTTGAGAGTTGGACATTGTAATCCTTACATGATATAGTGAACTTTGATCTACTTCTCCCTTAGCCCCTTTGTAATTCTGCCTGCAACCACGGCATCACTTTTTTTTTCTCGATAATAAAGGCTGATTGCTGGTTATAATTTGTAAATATTGGATTAATGTTGAATAATTGGGTTGGGCTAAATTGGGAAGTGAGAAGAAAAGGGATGGGGCAAATACCTAAGGTATACTGGATTACAATGAGCCAATACATTACATAGATTTTTTTTTTTTTTTCCAAAATTTGGGCGTGCTCAATTTGCAATTGGACCGACATATTATATAAGAAAATTTTATTTTGCGCCCAACTCATTATATTTCCTGACCCTTGTTTAATTTTAAAAAATGTCCATTTTGGGGAGCCTAGGCGGCTGGCAGCGAACGGTGTAAGGTCATGAGGTTGCTACAGATCGGATACAAAACAAGAAAAAGAAGAAGTGATTGGTTGCACTACAAGATTGGGTTGACTGGCCTAATGTCATCCTTAGCTGCCTAGATGGCACCTTCTGCTATTCACTTTCATTTTACTTCCACTGAATGTGTCATGGGATTGGAAGCAACACAAGGATCTGATTTAATACTTTTGGGTTTTGCCAGGATGACACTTCTTTTGGGTCCTCCTGGTTCTGGAAAATCCACATTGCTTTTGGCTCTCGCTGGGAAGCTTGACACTGGCCTAAAGGTAACTATTTGGTACAGTTCTTCCATGAGCTTATCCTGTGTTTGGAAAGTAGAAGTTTCAGTTATTTTCATGGAATGCAAGAACATGTTCCTATAATGGTGGAATACTAATCTGGTTTCAGAAAAGTGGGAATATAACATACAATGGCCTTAAGCTAGAGGAATTCTGCGTTCAAAGGACGTCTGCTTTTATAAGTCAAACAGACAACCATATTGCAGATCTAACTGTACGAGAAACTCTAGATTTTGCTGCTAGATGTCAAGGTGCAAGCGACAGCTTTGCAGGTTTGTTTTCTTTAATTCCTTAATAAATAAATTTATTTATCTTTGAATTTGGTCAACCTCTTCTTCAATTTCTATTTTGTTTATCTGTGTTGTAGTTTTAGGCCAATCAATTAGCCTTTATCATGGATTCTCCTCCCCCTTGTTAGTAGTACTAATGGTGTAAGTCCCATAATTCAACGTCTTTTTTTGTCTGTTTTTCAGGATATATGGAAGATCTTACTCACTTGGAGAAGGAAAGGAATATTCGTCCCAGCCCTGAAATAGATGCTTTTATGAAGGTGCTGCTAAAACTTTTCTAGCTTGCCAACCTTCGATAATTACATCTATTCACTGGACTCTTCATGTTGTTATTATTTGAATTTTTTCGATCCTTGATGTTGTATGAATCAATGTTGAATTGCTTAGGCATCATCTGTTGGTGGTAGAACACACAGTGTTGTGACAGATTACATACTGAAAGTGCTTGGTCTCGATGTATGTTCAGAGACACTTGTTGGTAATGATATGCTCAGGGGTGTTTCAGGTGGACAAAGAAAGAGAGTTACTACAGGTCTCTCTCTCTCTCTCTCTCTCTCTCTCTCTCTCTCTCTCTCTCTCTCTCTCTCTCTCTCTCTCTCTCTCTCTCTCTCTCTCTCTCTCTCTCTCTCTCTCTCTCTCTGTGGCATACACGCAGACACGATATACTGTTGTTGTTCATTAGTGAACTTTGTTAGTTTCCAATTTCATGTTGCTTATACTTCCCAGCATTTTCCATTGACTATGCACAATTTACTTCTAATCACTCTTCAACAGGTTCGAAGACTTAGTAAGGTCCTTAATGCTATTGATGTGTTAAAAACAAGATGATGGAATCTTTATTCTGTGGTACTATTTGTACATTGTTAGTATTTTAAAGCATGGTTAATCAAATGTAGTGGTTGGAAGTAATTCACTCATGATGATACCCACGCTATACAATCATTAAATTGTGGCCAGTTTGCAAATTTTTTCCAGTAGTTTATCAGTCTGTTGTCTCATTTAGCTTGAAAATGGTACTGACTCTTAGTAAGTTTGACTTCCTAAATTACTATCTTTGGTCTTAATGCATGTTTCTTTTACTGATGAGATTTATATCAGTTTATGTGGTGTTGTTTACATCGGTGGGGGTTGAACTCCATGTGCTGTTCAGTGTTATTTCCATGGAGCTGGGGGCAGTAATGTCAATAAGTAAACAAGTTTGGTTTCTCTGAGTGAAAATGAAAAACAACATAAGGATGCATGTAATCATATGATGGAAGATTTGACAATGAGATTGATTCTGTGACATTCTTATATCAAATTGTAACCGTGACTTTGTCACAATGATGTAGGAGAAATGGTGGTTGGGCCTAGAAAAACCCTTTTCATGGATGAAATCTCTACTGGACTCGATAGCTCTACGACATATCAAATTGTAAAATGTCTTGGGAATTTCGTTCACCAAATGCAAGGGACGGTTCTGATGGCGCTTCTTCAGCCTGCACCCGAGACTTTTGATCTGTTTGACGATCTGGTTTTATTGTCCGAAGGACACGTGGTATACCAGGGCCCTCGAGCAGAAGTCTTAGAGTTCTTTGAGTCGTTGGGTTTTCGATTACCGCCTCGTAAGGGAGTTGCAGATTTTCTTCAAGAGGTATCCCTTCTTTGTATCACCTTATATTTTCTGGAATACTCAAAGCTCCTTTGGATTGGCTTTAACTTTTGCATTTAGAGAGTGTTGTCACCATGGAAACAGAGCAAAATTCTTTAAAATTTATATCTGTTTTCTGCACCACCAGGTTTGGGCTGAAGCACTTCCGAACCTGCTGCAGCCAAAACTCGCTTTTAGAACTGTGCATCATAGACTAATATATGCATTTTGAATCCCGGAAGCACATTCAGGCTCAAAAGTGTGTTTGAGAAGTGATTGCAAACAGGGCTTCATCCTAACTTATATCCTATTTCCAGGTTACCTCTAGAAAGGATCAAGAACAATACTGGGCTGATACTTCGAAACCATATGTGTTCCTTCCTGTTTCGGAAATTGCCGAAGCGTTTAGAAATTCCAGACATGGAAGATCTGTAGAGTCATCTCTTTCTGTTCCAAACAGTCAAACCAATAGCAATCCTTCAGCTCTGTCCAAGACAAAGTTTGCCATATCAAAATTAGAGCTTTTCAGAGCATGCTTTTCACGAGAGCTACTTCTGATTCGTAGGCATCGTTTTCTTTATATTTTCAGAACCATCCAGGTATGGGTTGACTTTTCTCCTTATGGTCTCATACTTTTCCTTGTACTTTCCCTGTTTACAGTTTTGGGCACCACAAGTGCCTAAGATATCAAATTAGGGAATATCTGGCTTAAATTAGGAAACTCACCTAGTAACAGATTGGAGTTTTCCCTCTGTGGAATTGAGTGGCAGCTAATTATCCTCTGCTTTCATTCACCATAAATCTTTTATCTAACAGCCAGTTGGAAAACTTCAAGGGACAACTTCTGCTGTTGTTTGCTATCATATAGATTGCTTTATGGAATTTGTTCAATTGTCACATTGTACATCCTCAACCTTTGAATACTCCTGTAGTCATTCTGATTAGCTAGCGATTTTACTATGTTACACATATCTGTTTTGTGCATGTACTACAAACTTAATGGAAGCAGTTTCAGAATGGTTTTCAATTGTGATGCAACTATCTTAGAGTTTGATAGAATCAATTTTTTTTTTTTAAACAATCACGTTAACAGTTCTTAGCAACGTCAAAACCATTCCAAGTGTGATTGTGTTGTATGACTCGTCGCATCCATGCATATCATCCAAAACGATTAAGATGGGTGTCCTAGATGCATTGTCCTTGAGATAAAACAAATCTCCCTTCCCCCTCTCCATGTATGTCTCAGATAGAGTTGTCTTTAGCTGTATACAATAGCTTCATGTTATTGCTTTCGGAATTTAAATACACTGTGTAACCCATACCTCGCCTCTTACATATATTACAGGTGGCATTTGTAGGATTTGTCACATCCACGATGTTTTTAAGAACAAGATTACATCCCACAGATGAGATAAATGGGAACTTATACCTTTCTTGTCTGTTTTTTGGGCTGGTTCATATGATGTTCAACGGATTTTCCGAGCTACCTCTTATGATATTTCGACTTCCGGTCTTTTACAAGCAACGAGATAACTTTTTTCATCCTGCATGGGCTTGGTCTGTTTCTAGTTGGATTCTTCGTGTACCTTACTCAGTAATTGAAGCTGTCGTATGGTCTTGTGTTGTGTATTACACAGTTGGTTTTGCCCCTAGTGCTGGGAGGTATCTCCCATTCACTCGCTTTAAACTTGTTAAGCTTCACCCATTCTTTCATCCTAAACATCTCTCAACACCACCCTTCAAATGTTTCAGGTTTTTTCGCTATATGTTTTTACTCTTCTCAATACACCAGATGGCATTGGGTCTTTTCCGTATGATGGCTTCTATTTCACGAGATATCATCATTTCCAGTACATATGGATCAGCTGCGCTGCTAGTTATGTTTTTGTTGGGCGGATTTATCATTCCAAAAGGTACTCTTTGATAGTTCGATTGTAACTTAAAGTTTTAATTAATTTTGTTTAGCGCAATGTTACCTAGAACGCGGTTCACCCCAGTGCGTGGTACGGATTCACTTAGCTCAGTTCGGGGTATGAGGGGGTAGTCTCAGTTGGTTCACTTGTTTGGTTCGTGGTTCGCTTCGGTTCGAACATTTGGTTCGATTAGCACTTATGTAAATAATTATACACAGATATATAGTACTAAATCATTCCATGACTTCACATAATCAAATTTCAAACACAAAAAGTTTAGGAAAATAAGTTCAAATTAAGTCTCAAATGCAAATATCTTGGAAGCTCTTAAAGAAAAACCAGCAAGCAATCTAGAAGGAAGGATTTTATTATCTTCTACAATTTCAATGTTATTTATCTTCTTCTCGTTTGGTTCGTGAATTTTAGGATCCGATCCCCTAGGAACCATGATTTGGATCGCAATATCCCGGATCGCGGTTCCATGGGGGGCACCAGGATCCCGGTAACCATGGTTTAGCGATTGAGTGAGTTTGTTTGTTTTTTCAGGAATGGTCAAGCCATGGTGGGAATGGGCTTTTTGGGTGTCCCCATTGACCTATGGGCAACGTGCAATTTCCGTTAATGAATTTACTGACACAAGATGGATGGAGGTATGCTCTTACGATTAGTGGATGAAATTTTTACTTTTCTCAGAATTTTATTGCTTTTATTGCTTCAACTAGGAGAAAACTAGCAAAATGCACAGCTTGACCAAAATCAATTGTTGATGAGAATCAGACTTACAAGTTTGGGGCACTATCATTTTACAGAGGTCTACCAGTGCAAACACAACAGTCGGATACAATGTCCTCCACTCACATAGTCTACCCAGTGATGGTTATTGGTATTGGCTTGGAGTTGGTGTTTTATTAGTTTATGCTGTGTTTTTCAACTGCGTGGTGACTCTGGCCTTGGCATACCTCAATCGTAAGTCTTCAAACACTTCTCAATTTTGTATTTCTCATTTAATATGGCGACCATAGTATAAGTAGGTCGACTTCTGCTCTGTATTCTGCAATATATGTACAAGTCGTAATGTCGGGGGGTGGGTGGGTGGGTGGGTATAAGCTTGAAGGTCTAATTTCTGCCTTTTGCTTGTGTAGCTATCAGAAAAGCCCAGGCCATGATTCCACTTAATGTTGTAGAAGATAATTCAGCAGGGGTTGGTGGTCAGTTCTTCTTTCCTTTTTCACTACCACTTTATCCTATTTTATTGAATTATTTGATTGATTGGACCTGTACCCTCCAATTGGATTGTAGTTTTAAAAAAGAGAAGTAAAATTCTTTTTTCACCAACACCATACTTGGTTGGGGCAGGAAGAGTCCAGGAGTCTGAATTAAGCTCAAAACCTGTCAAGGATGAAGTTAGAAAGAAGGGGATGATTCTTCCATTTCAACCTTTGACGATGACTTTCCATAATGTCAATTACTTCGTTGACATGCCAAAGGTGTGGTGGTAAAGCGGTTGCTGTATTTCCATTTGCTGTGAAACATTAACTCTTCCACTTTAATATTCTCAGGAAATGAGTTCAAAAGGTATACCAGAAAAGAAGCTGCAACTGTTGTCGAAAGTGAGTGGAGTATTCTCGCCAGGTGTTCTTACTGCATTGGTTGGGTCAAGTGGAGCTGGGAAGACCACTTTGATGGATGTGCTTGCTGGGAGGAAGACTGGTGGCTACATAGAAGGGGACATTTGGATCTCGGGTTTTCCAAAAGAGCAACGTACTTTTGCAAGAATTTCAGGATATGTTGAACAGAACGATATACATTCTCCTCAAGTGACAGTCTTGGAGTCTCTCTTGTTCTCTTCTTGCCTTCGCCTCCCTAGAGAAGTGAACAAGGAAAAAAGAAATGTCAGTTGCTTCATAACACTTTCAACAAGGTCATATGCATGGTTGTTAGAATCGGCCAACTAATATGATTCGATTCGAGTTTCATTCAACCCAATTTAATTCATGATTCATGATTTAGAATTCTGAAATTTAATGGTTTAAGTTGAAAATTTTCAACATTTTGAGTGTTCACATTGAAAGAAACTTGTGCTCATTCATTTTAAGCATTGTACATGTGCTTTTATATGTGTACACTTTATTTCTATATATTACTATATGCTCGTTGTGTAGTTCTTTTGAATTATTAAAATGGTCCCCAACAATGTTCTTCAGGAGTTTGTTGAAGAAGTTATGAAATTAGTAGAGCTTGATACTCTAAGGCATGCATTGGTGGGCTTACCAGGCAGTGCGGGATTATCCACAGAACAAAGGAAACGTTTAACAATTGCAGTGGAGCTTGTTGCAAATCCTTCCATAATTTTTATGGATGAGCCTACATCTGGACTTGATGCTCGTGCTGCCGCCATTGTAATGAGAACTGTTCGTAATACTGTTGACACTGGGAGAACCGTGGTTTGCACAATACACCAACCAAGCATCGACATATTTGAAGCATTTGATGAGGTTATTTGAATTGAGTTTTATGATATTCAATAACACGTAAATTGAGTGCTATCAAGATGTACCTTTTCTAAACATCTATATTGAGGTTTCTTTTCGCAGCTACTTCTTATGAAACGTGGGGGTAGAGTAATATATGGAGGGAAGCTTGGCGAGAAGTCACAAACTTTGATAGATTATTTTCAGGTACATGATACATATGATTATTGTTTATTATATTTATTTCTCTCTGTTCAATCTCCTTTAACAAGACAAACTTTCTTTGTTTTTTTAGAAACAAATTTACACTTTTGAGCCCTGAAAGAAGTACAACGCTCTTCTTAGCACGCATGCACTTTGTGGGGTAGATCCACAGAGATAAAAGGGGGGGAGGGTGGGGGGAAGAGAGTGACAGAGTTATTTATTGAGTAAAAACGAGAGACGGCGAGAGAGATAATATTCTAAATGTTTTCTTGTATTGTTGCACTTCAGCCCCACTGTAACAGGACTCCATGTCCTTAATAGGTGATCCCAAATATTATGGCGTAGAAGCAAAGGGATACAAGGGAAAAAAAAAGGAACAAAAGAAAGAAAAAAAAAAAGAAAAAAGGGAAACAGCATACTTGTTTCATGACAAATAGTTTTCCCCCTCAGTAGTAATGACTAATTTACGAAATTTCGTGTTGATTTAACAATTTTATGGGTGAAACCAGAATTTGGAGCAGTTGTTACTGGTCTTAAAATTGTATGCTGCGATGTTTTCACATACTTAACATTTATTTGAGCCATTAAGTTTGTATCGATTTGCTCTTTGTGTTGCTTTTCCTTGTGCAGGGAATCCACGGAATCTCTCCTATTCCCAGTGGCTACAACCCAGCAACTTGGATGCTTGAGATAAGTACACCTGCGGCTGAAGAGAAAATTGGTCAAGACTTTGCACAGATATACAGAAATTCAGAGCAATACAGGTGATATTTTGTATGTTGTGCAACTAGTTCAAGTAGAGAAAATGCTGACATTCTCACTTATGTTTTTTTTTTTGGCTAATTGTTACTTTTTACTCTGTTTTCCAATCTAGGGAGGTTGAAGCTTCCATTAAGAATTTGAGTGTTCCACCTCCTGACACGGAGCCACTAAAATTTGCTTCCACGTATTCTCAAGATGCGGTTTCTCAATTGAGAATATGTCTGTGGAAGCAAAACCTTATATATTGGAGAAGCCCACAATACAATGCTGTTAGGTTATTCTTTACTACAATGAGTGCTGTGATAATTGGCTCAGTATTTTGGAATGTTGGTTCAAAAAGGTAATTTTATTTTCTCCGACCTGCATTTAAAGTTTCATTATATTGTAAACAAACTTTTCTCTGTAGTTCCTGCTGTTTCCCAACCTCTTGTTTGTCTGTCAGAATGTGTGAGTGATTAAACAAGTCATTAAGTGGAATGACTTTGAGTCAAACTAATCTAAAGTTTTATATATTCACAAGATGAGAACAATGGTTGAAGCAGTGAGAAATGACTATCTTAAGACTATCTAAGAATTATCATAAATCAGGAAAATGATGCTAGATCTCACAGCTAACCCAAAGTTGTTGGAATGTTTGCAATCTAAGATGAGCATTCTTTTCTTGGACAAGGAACTTGTTCTCTTACAATCTGTAAGAAAATATAAAGAGTCTGCAAATATCACTGATTAAGCTGATTTTGATCCAATAAATTCTCTTCTTCTATCGCAACTTTGATTGGGGAGGTACCAAACCAGTCATTTGACATTTTGTTGTATTTTTTACAGGGATTCAGCTCAAAACTTGTTTGTCGTCATGGGAGCTCTTTATAGTGCATGCCTGTTTCTTGGGGTCAACAATTCATCCTCAGTACAACCAGTAGTTTCAATTGAGAGAACAGTTTTTTACAGAGAGAGAGCAGCTGGAATGTACGGTCCATTTCCTTATGCGGCAGCCCAGGTGAGCATCTTGATACCGCGACTCTTTATTTTGCTGGGAAACATGATCCTGAAAAGAATTGTGTTCAATCAGTTGTGGAAAGGCTGCATACGTCACACTGCAATCTCATACAAAGGCTGCATGTCGTGAACTTATTAGGCTCTGCTTGGTTCGTAGATCTGAAGAGGGAAATGAAAAGAAAACATCGAGGAAAATGAGTTTTTTTTTTGTTTATTAAGGAAAATAAAATAGGGTGAAAATATGAATATTAAATTCTGAATTTTGAGAGTCACTTACCTTTCCTTTTTCTTATGCTTTGAAAATTTATATTTTCACGTCTTTTAAGCACAGAAGAGATATATTAGGGAAAAAAAAAAAGAGAAGTAGTTTCCCTCTTGTTATCCTTCTCTAAATCCGCAAACCAAATAGAGCATTAAGCTATTGTGTCTACCCAAATATCTTGGGAATAAACAATAGGCCAGTTTTCTGTTTGGTAGTAGAAGAGATTGTTGGCAACGTCTTGAATAGTCATACTAGGGACCTTTGTCAAGTTCTGTAGTAGTAGTTCGAACAACATTTTCAACCGCTAAAACATAGTCATTGACTCATTGCCTAGCAAAAAATTGAAAGAGAAGGAATTTCAATATTTTAGGAATCGAAGTAATGGAAATTTCCTTCTACCATTTCGAGGATCAACATTTTCTCAAACACCAAAATGTGATCGGAACAAACACTTTGAAATTTTGTTATTAACTATTCGAATAATTGGCAACAAAGAGATCTTAATTTCCTTATGGACAGGCCCTTGTGGAGTTGCCTTATATTGCAGTGCAGACAATATTGTATGCTGTCATTACGTACTTCATGATCAACTTTGAGAGAACAGCGGGTAAATTAGTTTTTCCAATCCTTCGTGATATATCTTTCAGATACGGTCTCTTGAGCATTGGTTTTGTACAAAATACTGCTTTAATTAAATGATTTTTTACAGGGAAATTTTTTCTATACGTTGTGTTCATGTTTCTCACATTCACATACTTCACCTTCTACGGCATGATGGCGGTTGGTCTGACACCTACTCAACAATTGGCTGCTGTCATTTCTTCTGCATTCTATTCATTGTGGAACCTCCTCTCTGGTTTTCTTGTTCCGAAACCAGTAAGTACTGCACATTTTATTTCATGAACAAGTCAAATATTGACACATAAAAGAAAATTTGATACACAAAAATTAGTTAAAAAGAGTGCAAGGAAAGGAAAGGATCACATCTAGCTATCCTCGGGCCCCTTTTTTCTTTCAGCTCTCCAAATTTCTTTTCATGCAGGAGGGCCTTAAATAAGATCTCACTTGTAAACAAAATAAGGGTCATTAAATCCCATATTCTTCCCATTTTCCTTCTCTAAATCCACAAACGTTTGCCTAAGGCTATGTTTGGTGTTTAATTTTGAAAAGAAAAAGGGGAAGGGAAAGAAAAACAAGAAGAAAACCTAATTCCATTGTGTTTTCCTTAGTGTTTACTTCATAGTTTGGCGTGTATTTATACACATTTGATAATGAGATATGATGTCAAATTGGGTCTATTTAAGAACAATATTATCTTTTGGGATAATATATATACATTTTGGAGTCTATTTATCAACAATGCATGGTGTCAAATTGAGTTTGGAACACTTAATTGGGGAGGGTTACATTACATTTGGGCTAAAATATCACATGCACTAAAAACATTTCTCATATTTGGTTTTTTTTTTTTTTTTTTTTTTTTTTTTTTGTTTTTTTTTTTGGGGGGGGGGGGGTGTGTGCCCAACCTACATGTACCTCCGCCCTTTTGAGTTTAATGACATTGAGAATCAAAAAAATCCAATATATAATAGTAGCTTCAAAAAGAAAGGAAAGAAATGAAAGGAACTGATTCTGGAAGTTCAAAATTTTGTAAGTTATTTCTCATCTTATTTTCTTTTCCTTCTTGTTTTCCTCACCGTATTTCCTTATTAACCAAACAGAGAAAAGTCTTCTCGTCAATTTATCCCTATATTTTCCCTTGCTAAATATGCGAAGAAACTTGCCTAATGGAATTTGTTTGTAATATTATTTCTATACAGAACATCCCGGGATGGTGGATATGGTTTTACTACATCTCCCCAGTAGCATGGACACTTCGAGGTATTATAACCTCTCAGCTTGGTGATGTTGAAACAAAGATTGTGGGACCTGGGTTCAATGGCTCTGTGAAAGAGTATCTGGAGGTTAGTCTTGGATTTGGCCCCGGGATGATCGGAGTTTCAGCAACAGTACTTGTTGGGTTTAGTATATTCTTCTTCAGTGTATTCGCTCTCTCTGTCAAAGTCCTCAACTTCCAGAAAAGATAGATGGAGTTCAAAATATGCATGGCATTTCATCAACATTGCACTAGTTTGGTTCCACAAACTGGACAACACTGACGGCAGAATTAAACAAATCTTGAGAGAGAGAGAGAGAGAGAGAGAGAGAGAGAGAGAGAGAGAGAGAGAGAGCTTGATCTCAACATTGAAACAATGATACGAATATAGATGGTAATAAGTTGAGGCTAGGATTCATTAACCTGTTCTCCCAAACTACGCATTACGAAATCTGCTGAGGAGAAGGGTTTATTGAACTGCTAATGGATTGTAGACCAGAAATTTTATAGAGTGATATGGTGCAAAAATTTTGGTGTTTGTGGGTCAAAATCTGATTTGTTAGTGTCCTAAATTAATTCCACAACCATGGAACCTCTTGTTGGTTTGTGTGTAACCAAGTCAGCAAATTTACTGCTGCAACGAACATTTTCTCATGCTAAATTGACCCAAAAAAGTAAAATTACTAAAAGTGATTAGTTGCCGAGGGGCAAATGTACACAGAAAGATAAGAATTAGTAGTGCAGGCCGAGGTCTAACTGTGGAAACCACACTTTTCTTGGTACAGCTAATGCCTGAAACACACACACACACACACACCAGCCAAATGGCAGAATGTAAAATTAAGTGGCCCGGTAACCAATTGTGTGAGATTATTCAAAAAGTGAAGTCTGTTTGACAACCAACTTTTTTATAGCTTTTCCGAAAAGCAGATTTTTCAAAATGCTGTTAAAAGAGATTATTTTGAAAGCAGTAAGTTGAAGCTTTTTTGAAAAAGCTGAAACATCTCTAATTCCATCAGCAATACCAAGCGCTAAATAGCTTTTCAAAAAATATTCTAGAGTAAAAATCTCTTTCAGAAGTCAATACGAAATCTCTTATACCCACAGAAATTTCTACCGTACTCCGTCCCAAACAGGTTCTAATTAGAATCCCTTGTGAAAACAAAACTAACATCTAACAGACTAGCAAGTAAGCCTTATTTGGTCAAGAAAAATGTGAACTTCTATTCAGTCAACAGAAACACAATCCCAATTCGGCACGCCTACTCATTAACATGGCTGAAAATTTGATATTGTCAAATTACAAACTCCGGAAAGGTAAACACCCATCTTTCATCCAAGTCGAATTATAAAGCTTACGATTATCTTCTGCTTTGAAATAGGAGCCACTGAGGCATGTGCAGCATAATTGAAGTCATAGCAATCCTCAAGAAGTTCTCTTAGGAGGAGACATATTATGGGTTAAAGAAATTGTCGTAGTGATCGAAAAAATTTGTACCAGCAATCCTGTAAAAATTATTGAGAGAGACAGAGCGGGATTATTTAGGCGAATAGAAGATGTAATGCTTTTCGTATAAATTAGCATAAAAGGAACTTACCGAGTATAGCACCGACAGTCTTGAGTAGTTCAAACTTCTTTGTTTCCCAAGTACTCGGGTCTTGTATAACCTAATTAGTAACAATTGCAGAATCTTCGTAAAACTATACACATCATTAACAACTTCATCGTAACTCTAACACAGCCCAACAACTATTGTCAGAGACTGCCGAGATAAGTGAAATTTCCATTTCAAGTTCTTTGAAGTTGCATTTCCAGTGTCATTTTTTATTTTGTTTCATTTTCTTTTGACAATTTGACCAACTGCCTAACATATCAGAGGAAGCAAATCCAGTAGCGAAAAAGTTTTAAATGGAAAAAAATATAATATATATATTCCTAATAACAGAGAAATTTTTGGCTGCAAATCACATATGAAAAGGACTATTGAAAGAGAAACACCATTTGGTCAAGAATAATAAACACTAACTAATTAGGATGCGGAATAGAATAAACCTTCTTACCTCTATTAAGAAATTACTCCTAAAGATGCAACCAATTGACAGCAATATAGCTATTGATGATGCAAACATATAAAACTTCAAAAAGTTCACTCGGCTGTGCCTTCGACCTTCAAGATAATGAAAGACGAAAGATCACACAAAAGCACTATAGAAATCGAGTATCTGCTATAAACGCAGGAAAACGAATATAGATATATGGTCATTAACCTAATTCTCCGATCATGAGAGAAATGTAACCGATGATGGTGGGTGAAATAACAAGTATATCGAAACTGTGATCTTTTGATATTGACTGAAGTACAGTCAGAACTCCAACCAATTGAATGATAGCCTGCAGTAAAGGATGCAATTGGTGCAAATTAAAAGATAATAAGAAGTACACGACTTGATATTAGAACTATATGTTCCTAGAAAGAAGGAAGCTTTAGAAGCCAAATAAATCCAATGCGTCCCCTGAAAAAGCATCTACAGGGCATCTCCAATCCTTACTCAAAACCCATATCAAATAAAATTTGGGTAAAAATGCTCAAAACCTCCCTCTAATCCCTAACTCAAGCCCATACCAAAGAGTTCTACTCAAATTTAAATCAAACCCATACCAAAGCGTTCTACTCAAATCCACAAAATACAATTCATATACTCAAATTTTGATATGAGTTTGATTTTTTGAGTAGACGGGGTTTATATATATATATATATATACTCAAATTTTGATAAGAGTTCGAGATGTTCTTACTCAAATTGTATACCTTATCAAGGAAAAGTGGTAATATATATTTATAAAAAGATTTTGAGTGAAACCATTGAAGAGATTGTGTATCAAATAAGCTTTTGCTCCAATTTGATTATTAAGTTTCATGTACAGAATTTTAGCAATGTTTGGACATGACCCTGGTAAACCCAAGAACCTTCATTTGAGTAAATATGGTTTGAATTCAAACATCTAAACAAGCATTGTATTCATATTTCATAGTAATTTATCACTCCAACTCTTCCAATGGTACATAAATCTTAATAAATAAAAAAATAAAAAAATAATAAATAAAGCACAGCCATTAATCCTAAATCAGCAGTAAACTTCCAATATTCAAGCTCACTTCAATTCCTATACAACATTTGTATATAAGTGTGTGTGTGTGTGTGTGTGTGTGTGTGTGTGTCTCGAACGGAGAACCTGAGAGACGATCAATTTGGAGAGACGAGACTTCCCTTTAGCCACTTTTGTATACCCTAAACATCAAAAAGATTCAAATGATATTGAAAAAATCAAAACCCTAAATTTTTTGTATTGAAGAACAAAAAGAATTCAGGTAAAGCTTACTAGAGTCAACGACCATTCGATACGAGAAATCATAGCCGTCCGTCCCGGATGGCCTCCCACTGCCGCCCGTTGATTTCCTCTGCTGCATTTTCTCTTCTTCTCCTTCCGCTTTCCGATTTCTGATACTGAAAAGAGTTTTCTTTTCAATGTGGAGGACCAATAGATTGCTTATTTGCAAATTAACCTCTAATTTTTAGGGTAATGCTATTATAAGAAACTTCTCAAATGAAAAAGTACCTTATAACCCTTGAATGAAGAAGTAGTTCAAATACATCTCGAGGAATCCAATGGATGCTTCATCATTTAAGAGTTAGAAGGTGTTTTCTCATATGAGAAGTTTCTACCCCAAATTTTATCACTTTTGTTATGGCCCCAATGTGAAACTTTTCTTTTTTGCCCAGGCATCATGATAAAACGGGTATTTATCTACATTATGTTTGGTAGGAGGGATGGAAATATTGATGAAAGGTTCGAGAAGAGGTGTGAAATAGGTATATCTAAGGGAAGGAAGGAAGTCTTCTCAAATTTAAAAAAGGAAGTGGGAAGGGAGAGAATGAAATTTTGGGCATTTTATTATTAGACCCTTTGAAGTAGTAAAGTAATATTTTCAGTGAATGGCAATACTATCACGACATAAGGGAAGTTTTTTCTTTCTCCTAATGTGTTCACTTTTGGACGGATTGAAATTTGTGGACCAGGAGGGAAGAGGCATCTGTCCTCACTTCCATTCTACCAAACAAGAAATTGTACTCTTTGTTTGCTGTAATTATTTATTCGGGCGTGCCAGAGCCTTGTTAGGTAGGCCCAAACTAATAAAACAAAATTTCCTAAGTCACTTGTGTGAGTGATACACAAGGTTTGAAAATCTGACATCTAACAGGCGATTGTGAAAGGTGAGTAGGAAAGTACCCTCACCTAAGGTCCCTAGACAGTGTTGAAGCACACAAGTCTAGCAAGTGATGAAGAACAGAAATTAAATAAAAAGCAGATTTTATTTAATTAAAAGTAAGAAAGAATTGCAATGGATGTAATATAAAAAGCTAAGAAAGCCTAAGAAAATAAAAAGGATGTTTTTATTTTGCCTAAAAACTAAGAATGCTTTGTAGAATGCATTGGGATGCTTTTGTCGAGGAGACGCGGAGTGAGTTGATAGCTTGGCCTGCCTGCTTATTTATAGCGGCCATGGAAGTCTCCTAGATAAGGTAGGAATCATCTGATCAATAATTATCTGGTAAAATTTACCAGTTTTATCTCCATAAACTGATAAAGCCTTCCATATCTGCGAAAATATATATATACATGTGCGTATATATATATATTGAATGTGGTCCACATGTTAGCCTTGTACGTCTTGCTTCCCCTCCAAGTAAAAGATATACACGATAATTGATTGATATTATCTTCCTATAATCTAATTGATATCTTGATAATATTACCATAAGCGATAATATTGTATATATCACCGTATATTCAAGGAGACTATAAAGTGATCTCCAATAAGTAACAGATTATGAAATACCAGACGGGCTGAATAAGGACTCAAGCTGATGATATATTGCCATGTGACGTGGCCCACCACAATTTGTTTCCATTGGGCAACTAAAAGTTGCGAAATCAATGCCTAACTAAATTAGTATGTTTGACTAAAATATAGTCCAGACTCTCTTAAGTGACGTGAGCACATAAACCTCTCATCATTTACCAATGGCCCACCATATGACTTTTATGAATGATCAACAGCCCGATGGCACAAGATATGCCAAGTTCTTCAGCTCTTGTGTCCGATAAATAAAAGCCAATTTGGATGTTGCTTATCATTGAATCACTTTGACTTGTGTTGGGCCCACCATGTTCTTACATCATCAATCAAATGGCTCAAATAAAACCACACGGTCATTCACACACAGGTGCCCGATTTACATCATCATGCCCGATTTAAAAGGTTATAAGTCCGATTAATATGTAAACCTCATAACCAAAATTACAAAATGGTCAATAAAGTGACCATATCATTAAATTAAGGTGGTCCACCCAATTGCTACCATCCAATGATGATAATGACTTAATCGGGCTGATGAAGACCGGTCTGGATAAAGCAGTCTGAATTAAAATATGTAGTCAGCCCGATTGCAGATAGATAGTTCAACCAACTTTGAACCAATCACTTTACCTTTAATTTATGTAATCGGTCTCTATGTCCGATTGAAATATTCCAATCGGCCTTAAACAACTTTGATTTAAAAAATGTATTTTTTAGGTACAAACACTCTTATATCTCCTCTCTACTCTCCACCCCTCTCCTTCCTTCCTCTCTTCCCGCGTACCAAACATAGCATAGAGTAATTCTATACTTCCCAAATTTTGCTTCTCAAATGCTTCCCAAATATATATGTGGCAATGGGATCATCTTCAATAATGGTGGAACCACTTTAATATATTCGCAATCAGAATCCAGTGAGACCACTGCCACACGTATTTAGGAACAATTGCATAATCACTTTAATAAAATGCCCAGAATCCAGTTTCCCAAGTACTCGGGTCTTGTATAACCTAATTAATAACAATTGCAGAAGTTTTAATGTTGATAAAATGAAAAATAATATTTCAAGTAATAAATTAAATTGCATTTAGTGATTTGTTACAATAGAATTTTATATTTGAAGTTTTCAGTAGATTTTTTATTGTTGTTTCAATTAAGTGATATATTATCAAACACACCGAAGAAGAATAACTACTGAAACATATTTATTTTCAGCACTTAATTTTCTTTTCAAACAAAGCCTAGCCCTGAATATGTTTTCACTAACATGGTCGACAAAGTCTCGACTATAATTTGTTTATTCATGAATAATTCAGATATCAGGTTCATTTATTAAATAAGTCAAGTTCAACTATACACGAGCTCGTTTATAATGTTTGAAGGGCAAGTCTATAGTGAGCAGATTCTCATATAAGAATGCGATTTTTAACCGTTAGATGAGAATCTACCAATAATGCATCTCCAAATTCTTGAAAATCTTATGACTAGATTCTCATCCAACGATTAAAACATGTATTATCCTATAAGAAGCTTATCACAATAGACATACCCATATTTGAATGATAAGTAGACTTGTAAAACAAAACTCCGGTGAACGAATTCATTAAGGGCTTGTATATACTTGAGCCCGTGTATATACTTGAGCCCGTGTAATGGTTTGAAATATGTTGCATTATTATACCTTTTGGAGTAAAATTTCAGGCACACCCATTTTCACAACCTCACCCCCCACAACCTGATATGGCAACCATGTAGTGGGAGTATCATATGTGAGGTTGTGTTAAATAGTGGGTCATATCCCATTACATGATTGACACATCAGGTTGTGGAGGGTGAGGTTGTGGAAATGGGTGTGCCTGAAGTTTTACTCTACCTGTTGTTGTATTGCAAAGTTTGTTCATTGCAGTTTTATAGTGTAGAAGGGTAATTGGCAATTAGTTGAGTGATATGTGTACGATGATTAGCTCTTCTGAAGCCATTTTGCATATCTCGTCTTTGGACTTTTGGTCTAGTTGGTAACTTACCCTCTCACTCCCTTAGGAGTGGGGGGTTCCATTCCTGTGTGAGTCCTCTCTTTGAGGAGTTTGCCATTTAGGGCTTGTTTCGATTGGGGGCTTGTGGCTCTCCCTTATATGTGTGCTTGGCGCCTATGAGTGTTTTGTCATCATTTGGAAAAAAAAAATTTGCTCACGCTCACAGATTACTTTTGAGTGGACAAGTGTCTATACAGGACCCACTAGTATTCCTTGTATTAAATGTTGTATTGAATCTCTGGTTGCATAACAGTGGTACGATGTTATGACTCCCTAGTTACTTTTTAAGTGTTTGTTCAACAAACTCAATTAATTGCAGTAATACATTTTTCACTATACACATTTTTAACTAATTAACTCACACCGATGTGTTAATTGAAGGTAAACACTTTGAGAACACAAATTCTTACAATTTCATAAATATTACTATTACAATAAAGATAAATGGTGACCATATTTTCTTACAACTATATAAATATTACCATTACAATAAAGCTAAAGAGCTGCATATTTGCTTAATTTCTCTATAGGTCCCAATAATATGTGTGGCTTGTGGAAAACTATGAAAATATATCTTGACCTCCCAACGTCGATTGATCTGAAAAGTGTAGTTGTCGCGCATGTCATTGAAAAACTTGGTTGAATTATTCCCTATCAAATTAATATTTCAATAATGATTCAATACACGGTTAAATAAGATACAACTGAAAAGTGAAAAAGTCCAAAAATGCAGAACCTGTGGATATATATATATATATATATATATGAAGGATAGGTCATTGATGGCATCTGATACCAATGTTGACCACCAAAGTTATAAGCCCCATGACATTCATATGAATCATATGGTAATCCAACTGGCCTCTATAACACAAACACATAAATTAATTTTTTATTAGAGAAGTAATAAAGAGATTTTAATTAAGTGACGCTATAATCATCATTACATTCTAACCTGAATGAGTGTATTTACATTTGATGAAGACCCTCCAATAAAGCCATGTGCATTAGAATCTGTTGGGGATTTATCTCAAAACACAAATATCCTTCAAATAAAATAATAATTAAATAACACAAAAAATAGAGTTTCTTACCGAATCGCGAATCGCATAATATTACCTCGAAATGATATGATATTGCTTGGAATATCGTACCACAAAAAGTCACGAAGTTGGGTTGAGTGCGGACTAGGTCGCTCTCTTTAAGACGATTCGCGCCTCTCACGGTAGTCACCGGTGTAGGAGAATAACACGTCGCCTCTAGGATACTACAACCCAGCTCTAGGCTGTGATCATCCCCAATCTACACAATTTGGGGAAGATCGAAGCTTCTCCCAACACCCTTCTTTGCCCAAACAATACTTATATGAAGCTAGAATAATATAGGAGTTGTGTACATATCTCTTGCTTAATGAAACAAGTTGTGTACAGTACACAAACAAAGAACACACCACCATACTCATATAGGTACACGTATATATATATATATATATATGTACATCATCTTGTTTTAGAAACACTTTTTCTGCCTTTTTAACCATTGTACAATCACACATAAAAACAACCTTTTTCATATTCCGTTGGGTAAGAAAAAACGTGTTTCATTAAAAAGCATTAACCCTTGGGATATAAAAGTAATGCCATTATATGGAATACTAAAGGTTTTGAATAACATATGAACGGTTAGTTTATAATAACATAAATACTAGAAACCATTTAAATAATTAATGAAATTATTTTTATTAAAATATTCCAACAGAATCTGTTGGAGTATTACTTTTGCTAAAATCTGTAAAATTTATAATAAAATAATTTACTTTGATTGACAAAAAGTAATACAAACATGTATAAAATAAACATAATGTATCAAAACATGCTAATGTAAATTTTACTATGGACCAACCTTTTTCTTTTAGAGGGTGCTTTGTTTTTTAGGGGTCTAATTTCCAAAGTTTGCTTCTTTTTATCCTTCCCTCCGCTTTTTGACTTGATTTTTGGGTGTCTTGGGCCATTTTCCGAAATAATATCATCACAAGTATCAAAATAATGATCTTGTTCAATGATTACAAGACTATCCACACTAAACCCTACAATTCTACCATACGAGTTATAATATTCATATGCTTCATCGTAAGTTTCAAAAGTCATACCTAGTGAAGGAACATTTTTGCAAACATCTTCATCATCATGTGTAACTTCTACATCTTGAACATTGTTCTCATAAAGTTCTTCTGCTTCACTTGAATATAGACTTTCAACATCTTCATTATCCATTGTGTAGTCTTCACTACAAAAAAAAAAATCATGCACACCAATATTAGAAAAGAAAAATAAAAGAACTAATAAATTTGTTCAGAAACTTAAAAAAAATATGGGTGTAATAGCATCTGTGTTGTTGGTAGTTGTACAAAAAAAAAAAAACAAAAAAAAAAAAACAAAACAAAAAAACATTACGTTGAAATTTTCTACCCAAAAAAAAAAAAAAATCCATGCACCAATATTAGAAAAAGAAAATGCAAGAACTAATAATTTTGTTCTAAAACTTCAAAAAAATGAGTGTAATAGCATTTGTGTTGTTGATAGTTGATACTAGGGGTGTCATTTGGAACGGAAATTTCGATTCCGACCGATTCCGATCTGAAAAATTCCGATTTTGGCAACTAAATATGCATTCCGAATTCTGAATTTTCGAATTTCGAAAATTCCGAAAAAAAATCGGATCGGAATCGGAATTGTTTTTAGAATTCCGAAAAATTTCCGAAAATATTCCGAAATTGTATTTTCCGAAACTTTTCCGAAAATATTCCGAAATATTCCGAAAAATTTCCGAATATATTCCGAAATTGTATTTTCCGAAAATATTCCAAAATATTCTGAAAATTGTGTTCATCCCACATCGAAAAAACACAAAAAATGGGATGTAATGTGCTTCTATAAAAGGCTTACAAGTCTCAAGTGAAATCCCATTAAGCTTGAATTCCGAATATTTTGAAAAATTCCGAAAACATTCCGAATATTCTGAAAAATTCCAAATCTGATGAAATTCCGAAAATTCCGAAATTTCGGAATCGGAAATAATTTTGGAATTTCTGAAATTTTGGAACGGAATTCGGAATGCATTTTTGGCTTCCGAAAATTTTGGAATTTTTTTCGAAATGGGTGTTTTCGATCCGTTCCAGCCGAAACACACCCCTAGTTGATACCCAAAAAATTATTTTCTATAAAAAAAATCCATGCACACCAATATTAGAAAGAGAAAATGAAAGAATTAATAAATGTGTTCTGAAATTTAAAAAAAAAATTGGGTGTAATAGCATATTTGTTGTTGATAGTTGATACAACAAAATTACCTTAAAAAAATTTTCTAAAAAAAAAAAAAATAATACCTTCAAATGTTCAGAAGTTGTAAGAATTTATGTTCTCAAAGTGTTTACCTTCAAATAACTCATCGGTGTGAGTTAAGTTAAAAATGTGTTTGGTGAAAAACTTATTACTGCAATTAATTGAGTTCGTTGAGCAAACACTTAAAAGGTATTTAGGGAGTCAAACTGTGCGGGTTTTTTTCTTTTTTCTTAACAAAACATCCTACCAATGTTATGTAACTAAGGAGTCAATACAACATTTAATGCAAGGAATACTAGTGAGTCCCACATAGACACTTATCCACTCAAGAGCAATCTGTGAGCTACTTTCGGTGAGCAAAATTGCTCCCCATGGTCAGAGTTAGCTCACCAGTTCAGTTTTTTTCTTTTAAACTGATGTCCTTCCCGCTTTCGTCAATCGTTCCAACTGGTCCCTTTCTAGTAAGTCTCTATTGGCCTCTATCTCGATTTTCTCGCTTTAATCGGTAGCAAATCTTGCATTTGGAAACATGTCTTGCTTGTTTAAGGGTAATGATATTGTATTCTTATATATATATATATATATAAACAATAATGATATACCCACACCGTCAACCACACCCCTAACTACATTCATCATATCTTGCCCCTTGATTCTTGTGGGTCCTATGTGGAATTCATGTGAAACCCACCAGAATAAAAGGCAATCAAGGGTCAAGATGTGTTGAATGTGGTTGGAGGTGTGGATGAGAGTGTGGGTGTATCATTGCTCATAGAAGAAAGATAGAGATAATTGTAAATAATAGTTGTACCCCTAACATTACTCTATCATTACCCCTTATTTTAATTAGAAAATTGCCACTATATCCTCCTTCCCAACACTTTCATGTATAAAGGACACCGGATATTCTATTTTAGGACAAGATCCCCAAAATCATGGTTAACACAACATAATCATGGTTGAGGATTTTTTAATTCCATGACTACCCTTGTATATACTGTTTTGGTTACACACACAATTTCCATACGCATTGTAAACTTAATGTTTATGGAGACCCATTTATGTTGATGATTTACCTTCCCAAGAAAAATAAAAATCTGCATATATGCATTCTTGACCCATTTATTGACAACCAGCGGTTACAATTTTGTTATTTAGTATGTTTACAATAATTGATTCTATTCTTTTATGACAATTTATGTGATTCATCAATTACATAGGCACTGCACCATATATATTGACACATATCAGGACCTCAAACATGGAACTACAACATCAATTACATACATACTTGAATTGTTTTATGTTCTTCTTTTCTAAATTCTCAAATGGCCAGTCAAAGCAAGTGCATTATGGAGAAGCAACTGACCCTGTGCTGCTCACATGATTCAGAGATTGCTTTGAAAAAAGTCTCCGGGTCTTCGTGTTATGATGAAGTTGCTCATTTTATTTCCAAGCGATGGACGAACCTTAATAGCGAGATGGTGTCTATCTCGTACACGTTACCTGGATATCACAGCCATATGCTTGACAGTGATGAGGAGCTGGTCAACCTCATGGAAATGGCACAACGGTTGGGGGTGGATTGTGTTGATGTTGTTGTTTCTATGAATGCAGAGTCGAGTCTGGATGGGTTGTCCGGTGGGAGGAGCGACGAATATGATGATGTTTGCGTTGATAACCGTGATCAAGTAAGCGTTGAGACGGACTTGCTGCCAAGCTTTTACTCCCATGAAGGCAGTTTGCTAATGGGTTCGGGGTGGTCGCAGGAGATTCGAGGTGTTGGCCAGGAGTTCCAAGGTGGTGCTGTGCAATTTCGAACAGCGCTCATCAAGTACGCTATTGAGGTTGGTTTTCATTTCAAGTACGTGAAGAATGACAGCGAGAGAGTTACTGCTGAGTGCAGTTATCGGAAAGAGAAGGGATGTGCATGGCGTGTTCATGCATCAAAAGAACCCGTAAATAAGTTCTTTTACATAAAGAAAATGAACAACACACACACGTGTGGACACGTGGTACGTACATCAAAGCACCCACGCGTGACGTCCGACCTTGTTCGCAGCCTCGTGATTGATAAAATACGCAGGAGGCCTTTGACAAGTCCCATGGACGTTATTGATGATATTAAGAAGAATTATGGCCTTGATATCGAGTATCATCACGCTTGGTTGGGTGTTGAAAACGCGAGGAAGGAGATTTTCGGGGACCATGAATTGTCTTTCGATAAGCTTAGGTGGTACATTCGTGAGGCAGTAAGAGTAAATCCCGGAAGCCATTTGTTTGTTGACGTTCAGCCGGAAACACAAAGGTTTGAAAGGTGTTTTGTTGCGTTTGGCGCGTGCTTGAATGGGTTCAACTTTGTTAGACCAATGGTTTTCTTGGACGGGACTTTCCTGAAAGGCAGACATAAGGGTGTGTTGCTCGCTGCATCTTGCAAGGATGGTAACCAAGGTTTGTTTTCTTGGTCACTTTTTTTCCCTTTGTTGTTACTGCAATTTTTAGACCGAGAAAATTCTATGTCAATTATATCCACAGGTCAAACTGTGAATTTCACAAAATTGTCTGAAAATTAGAATGATCACAACCAAAATTGGTATTGTGTTGCTCCTACATTATTAAAATGATGATATTTTATCGGCAATTTTATAGTTAAAAAAATGCGTTGTCAATCACATCTAGAGATCATACTGTGAATTTCACAATTATGTCTGTAATTTGGAAAGATCACAATGGTATTGTGTTGTTTGTAACGCCAATTTTTTTTTTTTCGTATTTGTGACAGGTATTTTTAGTCTTGCATTTGGCATTGTTCGATCGGAAGACACAGATAATTGGGTTTGGTTCCTTAGAGAGTTGAGGAGAGTGGTTGGTGAAAATCGCAAGATAACGTTCATCTCGGATAGGCATCCTGGTTTGATTGAAGGAGTAAGAACTGTGTTCGAGGGCCACTATCACGGTTTTTGCATGTTCCATTTGAAATTGAATTTGCAAGACAAATTGAGAGGACTCAACCCAAAACTTAGAGAAAGGCTTCTCTACAAGTTTCGGCAATGTGCGTATGCACCCAATGCTGAACATTTTGCAATTAAGTTGGATGAATTGTTGTTGGAAGGGGGGCAGAGGGTGAAAAATTTCATAAGTGATCTCCCACACCAAAACTGGTGCAATTCTTATTTTCGGGGGCAAAGATATGGGGAGATGTGCTCCAATGTCGCTGAATCCTGGAACAAAAAGATTAGGGAAGCGCGTCATTTGCCCATCACGAACTTGATCGATAAGATAAGGATCCAAATAATGACGGACATGGCAGAGAGAAGGAGGGCATCTTCTGAATGCTCAGGCATCCTATGTCCTGCAATGCAAAAACGACTACAACTTGCGTTGGATGAAGGGGCAACCTGGAATATTAACGTATCAGATGCCAACTTATTTGAGGTACATTGTCACCCGTCGGTTTTTGTTAACACAGCACTTCGGTTGTGTTCTTGCGGCGGATGGCAGTCAAATGGTTTTCCATGTGCGCATGCTGCAGCAGTAATTTCAAAAAGTGCTCTGGTGACCGGAAAAACTTTGACTGATTTTGTCGAACCATACTTTCACGCAGTCTATTATAGACAATCTTATGCTAAAGCAATACATCCCGTTGTGACGTTTGATAGACCGGTAAACAGCTCCCCGGATGGTTTTATATTCCCTCCGCTTGAAAAGAGACTCCCGGGGAGACCAAGGGTCAGGAGGATACCTTCACGTGGTGAAATTGTGCGGCGTATAAGGTGCGGTTCGTGTGGAATCAAGGGACGCCACAACCGAAAGACTTGCAGGGCAGCCATCGAGAAATGAGTCTTTTATGAGTTTTTCTTTGCAATGTGGGCTGTGGGTAGTGAGCATTTGAGTGTTTGAATAAATTTTAGGATGGATTATGGTATTGTTTCTGAATAAATTCTAGGCTTTAATTTTTGAAACATTCTTCCCATTACAAGTAAGACTGATTAGGCTTTAATTTTTGAAACATTCTTCCCATTATAAGTAAGACTGATTGTTGATTTGTTTCTTGTTTAATGTTGACTGTTTGCATTGTGAAATTCACAATCAGTGTATGGTTTATAGTTTGCGAATTTCATGAATACGTCGACTCTGTGCATTGTGAAATTCATAATGAGTATATGGGTAGATATTTCCTAAGTTATTTGGAGGCAACTGACAAGTACAATTTTCGGTGTTAATTTAGTGGTTCTTTTTGCGTCTTACATTGTATCTTCTTTCCACAAATCTGTGTGTTAAAAGCACGCAATTTTCTTACTTTCAACTAAGGTAGTCCCTTGATTTTTATTATTTATTATTTCGTAGCTTCATAACCACCTATACGAAGTACAAGTTTTGGTTGTGAATATCACAAGTAGGACTCAAAGCTGATTTTGTGAATTAGATTAATGTTTACAGTTTATATGGTGAAATTCACAATCAGTGTATTGCGATTTTCATTCTCCAGCAGATTGACATACATGTATATGAATAGTAGCTTTACAATATAAAAGAAAAAATGATGGTTTTACGAATCCCACAAGTATGAGTGATTGCTAATTTGTTTCTTGTTTAATGTTGACTGTTTGTATTGTGAAAATCACAATCAGTTTATGGCTTATAGTTTGCGAATTTCATGAATACGTCGACTCTGTGCATTGTGAAATTCACAATGAGTATATGGGTAGCTACTTCCTTAGTTAATTGGAAGCAACTGACAAGTACATTATTCAGCGTTATTGTAATGGTTCTTTTTGCGTCTTACATTGTATCTTCTTTCCACAAATCAGTGTGTTAAAAGCAGACACTGGCTGGGACAATTTGAAAAACACGACAAAACACAAAAATGCATAATATATATGATTGGGATGAAAACAATGTCACAGCCAAGTTCGCCAACAAAAATAAAATAAAATATACATTCTCAGTGATCGCCCACAAGGATTAACATAATTCCCAACAAGTCAACAAAATTCCTAATCAATGGAGAAGCATAAAACTACTTTCAAATTTTATCATTTGGAGGCTCTCTTCTTTTGATTCTTTTGTGTCCCAGATGTCCTACGACTGCGCAAGAATCGATGAATGATGCTCGCTCTCATCTTCTTCGCATCACAATTGCTTCCCAAGGGCTGATTCAAGAAAATCATCTCCATTACATGGCACACGATAACTCCACAATCATAGCTGCTGGAAAAGAAAAGTAAATTAAACAAATAAACATGAACATTGGGTATCAACCTACCAAATTAAATAAAATTGATTTGTCCCTAAAGTGCTTACGAGGGCTTATCTTGCTGCGGTGATGTGCGCACCTCCTCAAGCGTGGTTTCCTTATCTTGGGTTCCCACTACCGCTGTTGGTGATATGGCCGAAGCAATGCATGACTCAACATATTCACGCTGTGGAGTAAGGCTGCCCTTTTAGTGTTTAAGTATTTAATTATTTGAGATATAAAGTAGCGTAAAGTTTTATCATTTCCTTACCAACTGTTGAAATTCTCCCACGTAACGGTCTTTGTGCTTACTCGTCCTCGGCCAGAGTGAGTTGTAGAACCTCCACAGTCCAACAACTGTGTCGAACACCGCAAGAGTCCAGTGCCTCCCACCAGCGGTTATACCATTAGATATGATCGGGAAGTGGTAGTAACGATACTTATTAAGGTTAGCACGAAGGGGCTTGTCAATATATATGTTCAAACTTGTTTGATCTTTATCCCTCACATATTTCTGCATTTAATTCACATTCCATGGTTACAGCAACAAATTGTTTATCAGTGTATAGGTGTGGTGACAGGCAGTATGGGTGAAATCCTTATATACCTGGCACAGGGCATTGTGTACGTACGATATGCCGGCTGTCAAGTCCGTTTCCTGGACTATATCACCATCCCGTTGCATATCCATCAGTAGACCAGCATAAGCATCAATGACCTGGTGTAAGATTTTATTAGTTTGGGTTTTGGATTTGTTGGCGGATTGTTTTACCCGATCCTAATCAATGCTTGGTTAACATAGTTGAAATCCTACAAACAAATAATTTCCATCTTACATTGTTCCCTATCTCTTCCTCCTCAATGATGGAGATGATGTCCGCAAGCGTGATTAAGTCTTGAGTATTCTTTCGTTTATAGACTGTGAAACTGTTACATTCACACGCACACATTCAAATTGCCTTACTTGTAGTTGCAATGCGTATATAGTAAGGAACAAGAACTAAAGAACTTACAATGGCTCGCCATATGTGCTAATTTTGTGTAGCAGGTCCTGGTCCGCCCTTGGGAGCAATTGAAAGACCCGAGCATGTGTCGGTAGTTTAACTATAGGGTCTTCACATTCATCAACTCTAACAACTGCATTATCATTCAAGCCCTTTCCTATATCTTTATCTTTGCATACCCTCTTGGGAGGCGGACATTCGAAGTCAGGCATTTCCTTTTGTTTCCTAGTTCTTGTCTTGAGGTCCCGAATGAAACTATTTCCCCCCAAATCAACATGTTCCTGCATTCACTACCGAAACCGTGACTTTCACATACCATGACACAACAATCATCAGTGAAACTGTGAATTTCACACTTGTGCTAAGCTAGTTTTGTGAATTTCTCATGATAAAAACAGCAGGTTTTGTGAATTTCCCATTTTTTGAAAACTGTGAATTTCACATCCACACAGTAATGAAAACTGTGAATTTCACATCCCCACAGTAAATTATGAGTTTTCTTCAATGTGATATGCGAAATTCACAAAAACCAGCTTCTAGAGCTATGATATATTCAAAAGTAATCCTGTGAAGTTCACAATATCATCTGTTGTTATTTTTTATCAGCGGTGCCTAGTGCAAGTGTCATGGTTAGAGAAATTCACTAAATAGATGGCTAGTTTTTTCGGTTCTTAATATGTGAATCTCGCGTTACAGCGTGCAATTGTACCTCATTAGTTTCTGTAACGGGCTCTTCATTCCCTTTGTTGTGCTCATCCAACAGTTTTTCAAAATACGCTACTTTGGTTTCCTGCTCCTGAAGCATTGCTTCCAACTCTTTCACACGGTCAGACATACGCATATTTTGGGTCACCTGATGAGCATGAGCATCGTCTACGACATCCCTCATTTCTTCCTCACTTTTCGCTAAATTGAGTTCTAGGTATTGAATACGGGACTCCTTCTCTTTCATCTCCAATTCTAAGATTTGGTAATAACGCCTGAGGTTATTCGCCAAAGCCTCATCTCTGACATGCTGTGCTTCCAATGCTACTACCTTTTTTTGCAGCTCCTGCACCATATGTTCTGTACTATCCACCAAATTCTCATTGCAATCTCCCTTGTTGGTCCCTCGTTTGTTCGGATTCATCTGTAAGTCCGCTATAGTCTGTTGCGCAGCAGCAAGTGACTCGCGTAATTCCTGAATATCAAACTCAAGCTTATGTATTCTATCAACTTCACTTCTATCGTCACTGGGACTATTCCTTTCTGTTTGCGCATTGGGAACGGTAGTTTCATGAACATCGCAGTTGTACAGTTTACCACTTATGTCTTGGTGATGCTCAATGTTGAAATCCATAGGTGAGTGGCGGGCATCGTGTGATTGTGTGGAACAATCCATTTTTCCCGTGGGTGCCATTTTGCCGTCCGTAGAGTGTACGAGTGAGTCTTGGATATCGGGTTGTAGCTGCAATGCACACTCTGAACGGTTGGACGATTTTGACTCTGGCTGATCAATCTCGTCACTTGACAAACTGTGACTTGGTCCGTTCTTCTCATTATCTGCATCAGATTGTGAGATGATTTGATGTGCCTCACTTTCCCTGTTGGATCTGTTATTTTCCTCCACCCCTATGTATTTCTCACGATGTGCATACTCCTCCCCATAAAGTTCTGCCTCATATTTTGTTAAGGGCAGCTCTCCAACAAACACCTACAAAGAGACATTGAATCAGCCCTGCGCAGTTTTCTACGAGATGCAAGGGATCTAAAAGACATAAAGTCTACGAAATATTAAACAACACACCATACCTCTGCTGGATTCAGTGCTCGTAGGTCGATACCTCTAAGCCTTCGGTCCAAAGATGTCAAGTTCCATTTTAGGAATCTTGGGAAAACGTCATTGTTCGCTGGCTCGAGTACTCGAGTGTGCTCGCATAACCAATACTGCCATGGTTTGGAAGTTTTGTGAATTTCACATACTGTTTATACTAATTTATTTATTTTTTTGAAAAAAGTTCTACTAATAAAAGTGTGGGATATATTAGTTTTCGCGCTTATGTTACCTGTAGAACCAATGAACACCCTGTAACTTTTGTCGGATCGAGGTTGGATCGATTGATAGAAGTCATCAGCTCATCTAGTATTGCATCAGACCATGCATACTCTCTTATCATATCAAGATTCTCCACGTACGCAATAAACCCCCATCTAATTGTGTTTCCGGTTGTGGCGAAAAACAGTGTAAGACACAACAGTAAGCAAATCAATCGGGCAACATCTTGAATGTCAGTATTCTTCCTTCCACGCAATGCAGCATCGAGTGCTCTCTTGATGTTCACGCCGTCCATGCTTTCTTCATTCTTAAACCTCCGTTTGACGAAGGGTGTCAATTTCTTGGGTGTATAAGACAAATCAATTTGTCGGATGCCCGATTCCACCCCAAAAATGAGTTCGATGTCGGACGGATATAATTTCAGGATTCTTGTGCCAAATCTAAATCCTTTTTCTACCAAGTTATAGTAACCAATCAATCGCTCCGTATTGATGTCGAACTTGCGCGTGGACTTCACCCTTTTCTCTGTAAAGGCATTTATTAGTTCCCAAAATGGGGTCTTCCTTAATTCATTGAGGTGTTCAGGCCGGAGTTTCAACTTCTTCATCAACTTAGCCGTTGACGCTAATGTACTACGATATTGAGCAGGCTTCTCTGTTTCCCTTGTACATTCGGCAGGTGTTGCACCATTTTTAGCCATATCTGTAAAATTGTCACGAATGTTAAAACTGCAGTATTTTGTTGTTATTTTGTGAATTTCGAAATGAAATGATACGATTTTTTCAAAACACTGAAATTCACAGTTCCCTCAAATGCAAAATACATATCATATATGTCTACAAACATCAACTCAATTTCTTAAGCATGTGTTGATTACTGAACTGGTGTTGCTATATGCTTTTAAACACGAAATTGATGTGACGAGGTCTGGTTTTATTTAACGAAATGTTTGGGCAGTCCAATAAGTTGATTGTGAATTTCACAAGATATAAGTACACTACAAATTAGTCACTCGTTTGAACTGTGAAGTTCACGACTCGATCAAACAACGCATCGCGGGTGCTTTTAGGGCAAAACTGAATAGGTGACTGAGATTTTGCGAAAATCACAAGTTAAAATTTACAAAATGTGAATAACCCAATAAAGGCTTATTTTTTTAAAAGTAAATTCTTCATTTGTTGTTACCATCACAAAAACCAAAACTAAACAAGGGGTTGACATCCGAGAACTTCACATGTTGCAAATTTTTATACATATTGCTTTTAAGTATTTAATCTAATGTCTACACTGTCAATCTCACGTTCCCAAATAGCACAATCCCTATGTGAAATTGAGAAATTAACAACTAAACTGCCTCATATTTTGTATTTCAAAACCAACACATTGGGTTGGGAGTGTTTGTGAAAAATTGTAAAAGAGTGAAGTTGTCTTGTTAAGTATTAAGATGTGCATGTACTGTGAACTTCACTTCTTACAGTAGATTTTCAATTTGGGGTCTTCCATGATTCCTGATCAATCAAACCCTAAAACTCACTAAAGAATCGTACCTTTGATCACAAATATATGTATATTTGAAGCTCTGCAAGAACATTTGGTGTTGTTAAACAACCACAACGCCTTTACCTCGCCGGAATCTTCAACGAAGTCATATATTGCTCGCCGTACTTGTGCCTAGCAAAGCCTTGTTTTGAGTTCACCTGGATGGTGGATGAAGATGTTTATGGTGGTCTTTATGTCCGATTTGAATTTCCGGTACATTCAAGTCCTGAAATTGGGGGAGAAATTATGGGGAGTAATCTTTGGGAAGTAACGGTTTTGAAATGGGGTGTAATTTCTCCAGTCTTCAGCTTTTAAGAGGCCAACACGCGCGAATGAAGACAGGGGTATTATTGGAACTGAAAATATGCAAGGTACCTAATACAATAAATTCTTAACCGAGGGACCTGATCCCAAAAAATGCTATATTATGGGGATATAATACTAAAAAACCCTATTTTAATTGCAAAATTTGTTAATTACATTCCTCCAAATTTTTATGCCTAAGGACGCAATTTGAACAGATATTCCGATTTTGATCCAAGAAATTCTTATTTTGGCAACATAAAAATAATTCGGCAAAAAAAAAATGGATTGGAAATGGAATGTATCTAGAAATTTCCAAATTTTCAGACATTTTTTGATCCGAAATATCTGTAATTTTTTAAAATATTCGGATTTTTTTTAACAATATGTATATATATATATATATAAATTATAATGGGGGTTTGACTATGAGTCTATGATTTTAAAAACTTTTTTCCTACAATCAAATTTACAAAAAAAAAAATCTATTAATCAAATTTTGAAATTATGATATGTTGTTTTTTTTTATTTTTGTCTGAAATATACAAAAAAAAAATCCAAAAAAAAAATAATAACAATCTGACTCCGAAGGTTTTTAAACGCAGTTTTCCATATTTGTTTAATTTTTAGTTTTTTATCCAATATTTCATAATCAATATTGATCTCGTTTGATAAATCTCATTTTGCTAATTCCAAAATATCAAATTTTATGAAAAACAGAGTTGTAGAACAAAAGTTATAACAATTTGAAGTTGTTTAACCATAAAAATGGCCTAATAAATTAAAGAAAAATAGCATGAGTTTTAGTAATTGTAAGGGTTTAATTTGAGGGGCTATGACCGAAGCCCCCTACAATTTAATCAAAAAATTTCGGACACTTTAAATTTGATTACTTGTAGTTTTCTTTTCTACCACTTGTTTTTTTGGTATAGTACATAATCCTTTATCCCTTGGTCAATAGTATCCCAATTTATTTCTTCATGTTGTGCATTTTGTTGTCTCCAAATTGAAGTCCATTTACACTGTGAATGTGCTAAGGTTAGTTTGATGAGATGATTAAGATTTGTAGTGATATTTGTGGTTTTTAGGTGACAAAATGCTTATGATAATTTGTCGCGACATTATTAAAGGATTAACACTATTTTTTTCTTGGGTTAAATATATTTTACACCCTTGTAGTTTATCACATGTATTAGTTTAGGTGGTGTTTGGCATAACTTCTCACAGAAGTCCATTTCCGGAATAGACTTCCGAAGATGAAATTTTCAAAATTAACTTTTTTTAAAAGAAGAGTTTGTTTGCTGAATGAGTATTTTTTAAATAAAAAGTGCATATAAATGTGCAAATATGTTTGATAGCAACTTTTTAAAAGTATAAACTTATACCTACTTACCAATATTACCCTTAGCCATGAATTTAAAACTAAATGGAGATAACATATTATAGTATATAAATTTAGACTGCAAAATAGTTAGCTGAAATAAATTAAAAATATTTATCCATAGCTATCATGTCAAATGAACTAAAATTGGGCACAGAAAAATATATATAAAAAAAAACTATAAGAAAAAACATTTTTAATTACAATGTTGGTTTAATGACTTATTTTCAATAGGAGTAATAAAATAATAGGGATTCAGCTAGGCTATGTAATTGGAATTTGGATAAAGAGTGCATTAATTCTAAAAATAAGGGATAAAAGTGTAATTTTATGTATAAAGCTCCTGACTTCTGAGGAAGTGCAAATCACAAGTTTGAGAAGTCAGGATTTTTGACTTCTCGAAATGGGCATTCTAAATATGCACTTCTTATCTAGAAGTCCAGTCTCAAATCTCTCCAAACGGATTTCACTTCCGTTAATGAACTTCTTCTTCCAAAAGTCCATTCTCTTTGGTTTCCAAACACCCTCTTAGTCTGTGGAAAGTATCATTTTAGTCCCGGTAGTTCCACAAGTGTATCGAATAAGTCCAATAAGTCCTTCAGTGACGAATGATATTGTCACCAAAAGTAAAAAATTTGTCACAAAAAGTGTTTGATGGACTAAAATGATACAGTACTAATGAAACTACAGGGAATAAAATGACATTTTCTAAACTATAGGGACCAAATTTTGCACAAAGGGCAAACTAGGAAGGTATAAAGTGTAGTTAAGTCTTTTCTTTCTTTCAACTAGGGCTGCTCAAAATCCACCCGTCCACCCGACTCACCCGACCACCTGACTCACCCGTAGCCTTTTTTTTTTTTTTTTAAATAATGTGGGTGGAGTCAAGGGTCTTGGGGATGGAAACCCGACAGTTTCGGGTAGAGTCACACGACTAGGGGAGCGAAAACTGATTCACCCGATCCGACTCAAAACACACTTAATTTTTAAAAAATTTAAATGTAATGTGCTTATATCAATATATGCATCATGTATTATATAGTCTAATATATATATATATATATATATGTGTAATATGCTTATATCAGTATATGTATTATGTATTATATAGTCTTTAAAAACATATTCTTATATCAATATATATGTCACTAGCGGAGATATAAAAACATTAAAACCATCAAATTAGCACATGACAATGTTTTTATTTTTTGTTTGGTCAGAGCTTTGGTTAGTCCATGACTATGTAGACAAAGACATTCAAAGCAAAAAAAAAAATGTAGACAAAGTCATGTGTAAAGCAAATGCTTGATTGAAACAAATGAGACAGTCGGGTTTCACCCGACCACCCGATGAGTCGCGTGCACCCGACAAAGCGAGTGGATGACGGGTGGAAGGAATTAGGCAAACCCAAATATGTTTGAATGGTAGAGCGGATGAGGGCCAAACCCGACTCACCCGACTTGTGAGCACCCCTACTTTCAACGTTCATAGATATACAATGTGTGTATATAATAGATATATAAAAAAGGGTAACTTGAATGACTGGCTACTTTCCAACCTTCTGGATAAAAATTTAAATTGTTGTTCTAACTCCTTGAAATCTTGTGTTCATTGCAGGACTTTGGCTTACTTGGAAGGATAGAAATAAAAATACTTTTTTCCAAATATCTCTACCCCCTTCTCATGTCTTGACCCGTGATGGTAAAAAACCCATAACCTCAAAACTAGCCCATGCATGCTAATCTAGGTTTAGTTTGGCCCCCACGTGGTTTTTTAAAAGTAGCTTATGAAATTTATTATTAAGTTGTTTGATAATTTTGTACTAGTGACACATTACTCTTCAAAAAACACATCATGAAATTAAAAAGCAACCTCGAACTTTTAAAAGCTCGATTCTAGAGCTTTTATAGAGCTTTTAAAAGCTTCCCAAAAAAAGCGCTAAGTTCAATTTTCACAAAGTTCATAAATTAGTTACTAAATGAATTAACATAAAATTGTGCTTTAAAAAGGGAGAAGCACCAAATGGGAGCCAAACTAAGCCTTAATCGGCTGGTCTTTTCCCCCTGCAGGTTTCTTGAAACTCAACACCTCGATGGTAGCAGTAAGGGTGACCCGGAGGAGCTGGTGGATTTGGGGGCTGCTTTAGAGATGATCAAGGCAGCTTGAAGCTGGGCTATTTCGGACATATCGACCACTGCACAAGTTCGTATGCTGAATTGGAAAGCCTGAGGAGAGGTCTAGCTCAATTTGGGTGATTCAAAAGGCAGGGAGAACATGGAAGTGGAAACTGATTCCGAAGTTGCTTGCCAACTCTTAGAGGACAACACCGCGTATCATCCGCTTAGATTGTTGATTGAAGACTGCATAACTCTTCTTCTTGATGTGATGGGTACATTGAAACACACCAAAAGTGAAGGCAACCGTTGAACTGATATTTTGGCTAATAATTTTTTTTTTTTTCGGAAAAAGGTTAATTAGAACGAAAAAAATAAAGACCATAACCCAGGAACTACAATGCGCTAAAAAAAACATGCTAGAGAAAAAGTGGGCACAAACTCGAAAAAATCCGTATGCCCCAAATCTATCTATCAAAGCCAAAATGGCTAAACTTGGCCCAAGAACAAATAAACATTAAATGGGACATTTTGGCTAACATGGGAGTTACTGAGGATGAAAACTTTGTTTGTTTGTTGAGAGTGTGGGAGTGACCTTTGTTATTGTTAGGGGTAGGTAGTATTTTCTTTGCTTTTCGTGTAAACCCAAATATATATATATATATATATATAATATCCTAGCTCATACTTTATGCCTCAGACCAAATCTTGACCGTCCAATAAGGTGGACACTTTGGGCCGTTAGATCAAAAAGCTTGGCTGTTTGACTTTACAAAATAGTTACAGACTTTACTTTGATCCCATTTATTGAAAAAAATCAAACTTTTCATACACGTCAACTCTTTTTTTGGCGGCCAAAAGTAACCCACTCCCTCACTCGGTCTCTCTCTCTCTCACGTAACTCCCTCTCACACACACACACTCTCTCTCTCAACCCATCAACTCCCCGTCTCACACTGTCCCATGCACCCCTCTCTCCTCTCTCACCCCCTAAAGCAAAATTTGAATTTTTCTCACAGTCTCAACTCTTTATAGACTCCATGTTTTTCTCTCTTCTTGAGTCTCTCATTCGGTGACTCCACTCCCTCACTCACACACACACACTCTCTCTCTTTCTCTCTCTCTCACGGTCACTCAAGCTCTAAAGCTCACAAGCATCACCACCAGCCAGCTCTAAAGCTCTAGTAGTCTCTCTCTCTCTCTCTCTCTCTCTCTCTCTCTCTCTCTCTCTGGTATTTACCCTTTTCAAAAACCCTTTTTGAATACCCCAACCCTTTTTCAATATGCATTACAGTTATAGATTGATTTGTTTCACAAAACTGTGTTTAGCTATATTTTTTTTAAATATGCATTACAGCTCCTTTACTTTTATAAATATATATATTTTTTGGTGTTACAGTTATAGATATGCATTCATATGTGTTTAATTTAGAGTGTGATTGCCTGTGAAAATGATTCCAGTAATTGAAGTGGGTGAAGCCTATTAAGCCAATTACTCTGCTCATTGGACTGAATTTTTTTATATACTGTGGGATAAATTCAGTGGGGTTATAAGACTGAAGCCTATTAAGCCAAAATTGCTCACCTATTGCTCACCCAATTCTCCTATTGGCTAATGCAATGGGACACTTTTTACCATTAATTAATTATTATTTAATCTTGAGTCTCATTGCATTAACCAATGAGAGAGTAGGGTGAGCAATGGGTGAGCAAATATGTATTCTTTAGAAAGAGTGGTTGTCTTTGATATTTTCTTTTGAATTTACTGTGGTTGTGGAACTGTAGTGTCAATTGGGTTTTATCTTTCGTTTTCATGGGCTTGGGGCTTGAGACTTGAACAATATATGACGAAAGTTCTTTCAGGGTTCATAAAAGTCACAAGATCAGTGGCACCCATGCCAATGTAGATGGTACAACTAATACCGCATTTGGGAACCATGCTATTGCATTGTTTCTATTATGTTCTATGTATGGTACTCTTGGTAAAAATGGAATAGCTTACAAACATTAGGGGTTTTTTTTTTTTTTTTAAGCTGGAGGAGTACATTCATAGACACCGAAGATTCCATTAAGCATTTAGTTGGTATATATATGTGTCCTTCAACTTAAATACAATTAGGTTGAAATTCAAATAGCATATTTTGGTAATCTTTGCTTTCTAAACTTCTTGACTATTTGTATTCCTTTGCTTGGTCCAAAAGTCAAGGGATATATAATAAAAAGAAATGATATAGCAGAGTGGAGAACTCTTTGCCTTTTTTGCTTCCTCTGTTCCTGCGTGTAGTTCCTCTTCCATACCCATTGTGTTGGTACTGACATAGTGAAAATCTAAGTTAGTTAATTGCTCTGGACATAGATATGAAAATCTAAGTTAGAGAGAAACCAAATCCAGCAACCATGTACAATTGGTATAGCATTAATTTGATAACTGTTATACCATTAATTTCAAATTTGGAAAGCATTAGTATTAGCAAAATTTGGTTGTTTGATCTTTGGTTTTTTAATAAAAAGTTTTCCATTTCTTAATAAATAAGTTGTCATTTATTTAACGCAACATGTTGTCATTTATTCATTTAATTGAGAAATTGGTTTATGTTTTCTTAAAAACAACTTCTTTATTATTTCATTTAATTTGTAAAGTTTATTGGTGTTAAAAACATGGAAATGGCAATTTTATCTATTGGTTTTTGCAAAGCGGGGGTATTTGTAAAATACAACCGCGCTAAAAGGAAGAATTGTATTAGTTTTTATCACAACTTCCCGTGTTATCTGCAATTTGCATTACAAGGCTAATTTTCATACACTATGATTAATCTATGATAAGTTGTATTGTTTTAGCTGTTGTTTGTGCAGATTACTGCTGTGGGGACTAACCAGATGAACATCAGAATAAATGGAATGCTGGAATGAAAACAAAAGAAGCCAAAGCTGAAATGTGGAGTTCGATCGATCTAAGAAGGTTCGATCGATCGAGAGTTCGATCGCTCAAAGAGAGTTGAAGCGCTTGAGGCTTAAGGGTTCGATCGATCGAGAGCAGTTCGATCGATCGAGAGCAGTTCGATCGATCGAACGGGGTATTTCCAGTAACATTTGCGTGCGCAGCAGATGCGGGTTTTAACCCTAGTTTCTTAGGTTTTCTTATATATAGGAGTATTGTACACGTCCAGAGGACGCTCACTTTGCATTTTTACAGTTTTTTAGAGAGAGAGATAGATGTTTGTGTTTGGTTTTGTAGGTTATTCATTGAAGTTTCATTTGTGAACCGGATTTCTTAAGTTTAAAACGAGTATTCTTCATTCCAGGTTATATATTTATTGTTTATTCATATCTTGCACTTGGTAGTCGTAGTTTAATCGCTTGTCTTATAGTGTTGCATGCTAAATATTTATAAAACCATAGATTTCGTAGTTTTCATGAAAAACTTACAACCAAACAAGGTGTTAATGTTCTTTTACGTTAAATATCAATCTTTGACACTCCAGACGATGTCTGAGTAGTCCCAGGTTGGGAGAACACGATGAAACAGTGATCTCCAGCCTCTGTCATGCAGCAGGATAATCGCTGTGTTCGATCGATCGAAGTCAGTTCGATCGATCGAACCAGAGACAGTCAATCGATCGAAGTCAGTTCGATCGATTGAGGGATGAAGGTCTTCGATCGATCGAAAGCGCGTCGATCGATCGAACTCTCGGATTCTTGAGGATGTTCCCTGCAGTATTCCAGGACCTTTTGTTTTAAGATTTGTTATCATTCTGTCCCAAATAAATGCTCAGTTTGTCAAAACAGTTTTAAAACTAAGGCCCTAAGGCATTTTCTTTCAATACATTTTGCAAACCATCTTCAATGCTAACACCATTGAGGATGCGAGTCTCAACTATTGAATTAAACCGCTTTCAAGTATTTTAATTTAACTGTGATGATATGGTCCCGGTCATGAAAGGGCCATGGATTCTCCATCTTTAGAGGAATACGGAAAACTGTGGGTAATATACTCCTTTGTGCTTCAAGGTAAATGCATGGTAGATGGCTAGATTACTGCGGATTTGTGTAATCCCAACACTTTCTTTTAAAGTTAAACATCCTAATTTCAAGTACTGTTTTAATTAGCTAGTTAGATAGTTAGTCATTCTCTTTAGTAATCTTAGCTGTGGAACTTTGTGTTCCGCACCATCGTTCAATCTTATTCATTTTATTTTATTTTCTTTAGAGGTTAGTCTAATTCAATAGGTCAACACCTTCCCTGTGGGATCGACCTGGTCTTACCAGATATTACTTGCACGTCTACCTACACTTGGGTATTGCACAAGAGCGCACAAGATTTTTCTCGTATCAGTTTTCTATCTTAAAAATGTCGGGGATTGACTCACTGTTATCTAATTTATAATAAAAAAAAATAATAGTCCATTATTAATATGACTGCTAAACAAAGTAGACAAAAAATAATTTATTGGCTTCCTCCAGGTATCCTAAAAAATGACCAATTTGACAATCTATGGACAGGTAGGAATGTTCATTACATTGGTTACTTCAGTTTAGTTTAATTATCTTTATTAATATTTTATACTATTTGTATTCATATTTTAAACTTTGTACAGATGGATGCTGACTTGGAGAAAACAGTAGGTATATCATTTTGTTAAAAATTTATTTTTAACATTCATTGAAAAAAAAACATGTTGTGTTGTATTAAACAAGTCAAAATATTGAGAGAAAGGAATGTAGGTATCGTTATACAAAGTGATGATGAAAATTCACGAATTGCCAAAATGAATACATAGTAAAGAGAGTAATGACTACATGATTGATATACATGTTTTTGTACAAGCTAAGACATCAGGACTGAATGTATTCTTATCAATGTGTTCTTGATGATTGATTTTTTTTGGGATTGCTTGATGCTTGATGTTAATGTTCTAAATTGTTGTGCTTTATTCACACAGATTCATTCACCATTATAGGTGGGTTAAATTCTCACTAATCCTTGTGGATTGATCTGCCTTTATTTCTAGATGGTAAGGGTATGTTTAGAATGAGATTTTGTCTAGGTAATTGCTTCTTTTGTTATTTTCACCCGTGCCCCCGGGCACGGGCAATTACTAGTATATATATATAAAGGGTAAATTACAATTTGCACCCTTATAGTTCGGGTGTGATTTCACTTTAGTCCTTATAGTTTCGATTTTGTCATTTTGGTCCTTAGAGTTTCATTTTAGATTCAATGCAGTCCATTCATAAAAATTTCCTTCAATTTCTGACAAATTTAGGTTCAATGTAAGTGTGTAAAGTGTAATTCTCTAAGTAAATTTAGCATTACGCCCCTAGTGATACCTCACATGTGCATCATATGACCTATTTCTATCCAAAAAAAATAAAATAAATGAAATTTTCATGAACGGAGTGCATTGAACCTAAACTGAAACTACAAGGAACAAATTGACAAAATAGAAACTATAGGGACCAAAGTGTGGTCCTTCAAACCCGCTTTCCAATCATTGCATAAGATTTTTTTGCAGCAGTAGGGAATTAGCATGAATACTTCAGATTTCAGGGCTTCGATTACCCCAGTAATAAGCACAGTGAAATTAATCACCAGAAAAAGCCTTGGCAAACAAAAGTTAGAAGCTATTGTCTATTTGTCACTTTGTCAGAATGGTGGAAGGACTGATTCATATATCCATCAAATAGGGGCATTTTGGATTTTTATGCCTTCAAGCATTACTATGATTAGTATACCCGCTGCATCCACATACCACATCAGTAGGTGAGAACATAATTCTGCAGTAGGCTAGGCCTTTGTTCTGATCACATTCGGAAATTTGATCTTTTACAGGTGGCTGTTTTTTTTGTTTTTTTTTTTTTAATGGTTCCCTGTGTAATTCAACCACCTTGACTTTAACTATCTTACTGCCATGAGTATTGCCACCTTGTACTTCGCATACCAAAACATTTGTTACCTGAAACCACTTAACTAAAATGTTGAATATATTTTATTTCATTCTCCTATAATTTCACACGTCCTTGATTGTAGATTTTAGGGGAGCCTTTATAATTTGTACATGGGCGGAGAGGAATTCCCCGTATGGCGTGGGGTTATGAAGAGGAATAAGGAATGGTTGGGTAATGTTTTCTCCGTTTGTGGCCCTATCAGACGGGAGACAAGAACATAGTGCTTTTTGGGCATGATAAATGGTGTGGTGATGGGGTTTTGAAGTTGTCTCTTTGGTGAGGGATTGCTTTGATTGTCAAAACGGAATAGTTGTGTGGAGTCCGAGGTCTACTAGAGGTTTAAAGATTGGGAGACAGAGTTTGTGGTTGATTGGTCAGTACTCCGGGCTCGAGCACTCGAGCTTGCTCGATTTTAGAGTAACGGAGGAGATTCTATGTGGTGGCCGTCTGATAGGAAAGGTATGTTCTTTGTACTTTCTTATTATCAAAGCATACCTATTTCTGGAGATTTAGTTTTCCCATGGAATGAATTCTTATTATCGAAGCATACCTATTTCTGGAGATTTAGTTTTCCCATGGAATGAATTCTTATTATCGAAGCATACCTATTTCTGGAGATTTAGTTTTCCCATGGAATGAATTCGGAATGTCAATATGCCGTTGAAAGTGTCTTTTTCGTGAGAACTGCATCCTTAGAATATTTTAATATCGAGAATAGAACATTTGAAGAAAAGTGCATATCTTGCTTAATTCGGTTTTTTTTTTTTTTTTTTTGCTGAAAATTGGGTAATGCAAAGCTCGATTATATCTTTGATGGCATATTCCGGAACGAGTCACCAAAACATGTTTCTAGGATTTGACAAGTTGCCCCACATTGCTTGATGTGGCGTTTATGAAAGGAGCGAATTAGGCAACTTTTGGAGGATGAACAGGACCCTCTACACCAACTGAAGAAAGTTTTTTCACACAGTTTCAATTTTGGACGGATTAAAACTTGTGAGCACGGAGTGACCCCTCTTCCTCCTCTCTTCTATCCTACCAAACAAGCGATTCCACCATCTTCCCTCCACCCCTCTCCTTCCTTCCTCTTTTCCCTTATACCAAACATAGCATTAAAGTTAATTGTTGAAGCCTTTAATTACAACAGGAATACAATACAGACTCTACCAAACTTTTCTCGTTCACCCCAACATCCCCCACTTGTTTGAATGTTATAGAGCAGTTTTTGGAAATCAGACACAGTGTCCAATGAGCGACAGCCGGACGGTTTTTCAGCATGACTGCTCAAATACAAGATCATTTGGTCACTAGTAAACTACAGCACGCGGAGACAAGAAGCTGTTTGGTGGTTTATGAAAAAAATGCAATAGATGAAGTTAACACATGCTGCTCTCTGAAGCAAGGAACAAAAAAAAAAGGTCCCAAGTTAATAATTTAACATGCAGCCATTCCACTACCAAAAAGACAATAAATACCACTTAAAAATGCTTGATATAATTCTTTAGCTGTATTGTAGCTGAAGGGGGACAAAAAAAGTCCCAGATTTTAAAGTTTTAACAGATTATTAGTACGCAACTATTTCATCTTAGCAAGATAGCCTTAAAAGGATTGAACCAACAGCTAAGCAGTTAAAGATGAAGTTTACAGAGGAATTTCTCCACTGTCAACAATCACGACTTTGCTTTTTGGAGAACCGCTCTGTTGCCCTTCGGCTTCAACCTTATAAACCACATCCATGCCAGATAGCACCTTCCCAAATACTACATGTTTGCCATCCAACCTGTATACAAGTTCATGAAATTTTCAACAAATTTGGAACCTTAACCAAGATTCGAGTCAGTCACACTCTAATGCTATGTAGTATGGACACTTATATTTAGGTGTGGTCTCAGAGCATATTCAGACACGCCACACAACTCTAATGCTAGATATGTAGTATGGAAATTTATATTTATCTGTCGTGTCCAAATAGAACAGCTTCAGACACCCTACACACCCTGTAAACGGGGAGTGCACATAACTATGGCTCCTTTGAAAATGTTATAAATAAATTGAGGCAAAAGTCTTAATACAATAAATTTATTTAAAATATAATAGTATTTATTGGGCATGTCTGTTTCTTGCGTTTTTCACATTTACTGTGGAGCCGGGTCCGTATCACGTCAAATCCGAATTTGTGCTACATAACCCAATTGACAAGAAAGCAAACCACTAGGGTTGGTGGTTTTCTGCATAGGTCGTTTTCTCTTTCTTTTTCGGTAACTGATGGTAGAGGTATGTACTTACCAGCTAGTTGTGACAGTTGTAATGAAGAACTGCGAACCATTGGTGTTCCGTCCAGAGTTTGCCATTGAAAGAAGCCCTGTACACGCGATAAAAATTCATCAATTTTGTCCCAAAACGTAGGAATAAACACTTCCAAGTATATTGGACAAAAGATTATACCAGCAATTTGTTTGCATGGATGATAATATTTTTTATAATACTATATGTAAAGTTACACGAGAATCAGAGAAAATAATCTGCACCTGGTCCGGTGTGCTTCAGCTTGAAATTCTCATCGGCAAACTTATCTCCGTAAATTGATTCCCCGCCTCTTCCATCGCCATGAGTAAAATCACCTCCCTGGAGCATAAAACTGGGTATAATTCTATGGAACGCGCTCCCCTTGTAATGGAGAGGTTTCCCATTCTTTCCAACACCTTTCTCTCCTGCCATAATAGAAATGGTTTTTTTTTTCCGGAAAATGGTAAATATATTCCAAATAGGGATATACAGAAATGTACAAGGGGCATACCCCAGAATATAACAATAAGCTCAAAGCATGAGGACTGTGGCAAGGGAAGCCACACAAAAAGGCCGAAGACAAAAACAAAGTCTAAAACAGACATAGAACTAAGCCACAAAATAACAAACAAAACCCAGCAGAAATCTTAAAAACAAAGAAACCCCTTATGTCCATATAATAGAAATGTTATACACAAACCAATATTTATAAAGGTGCCTGGAGTAGCATGAACTTGTAACAAACAATATCAAGTGAAGCCACAAACCCCCACCCTGGCATCCATGTAATACCCACTTAAGGCTCTATTTGGCTCATGGATTTCGTGATGGATAAGAAAGTGGAAAGAAAAAACAAGAAGAACAAATAGTTGCCTCTTGTTTTCCCTTGTGTTTTCTGTCATGCTTAAATAACATTCAAAATTAACAAATTTTGAAATATAATTGCAATAAATGCATAAAGGAAGGGAAATAACTCACAACATTTAAAATGTTTAATTTATTTCTTACCAATTTTTCTCATTGTTTTCCTTATTAACCAAACAAAGAAAAAGGTTTTCTATGTTTTCTCAACTTTAGTGTTATTGAAGCATGGAAATGAACACAAGGGAAAACACAAAGGAACTAGTTTTCCTTCTTGTTTTCCTTTCCCTTTTCTTTTGCCATCCATGAATCCACAACCCAAACAAAGCCTTAAGGGGATTAAAGAATTTTGATGTGTTTTGGATCTACAATACATGGCAAACCCACATCCAAAAATTGGATATGGTATAAAACCAACCCGTTCATATTTGATTCGATATCCCAAATAAAGAAAGGAGATGCTGTAATGACCCGTAATTTAATAAGGGGTATTTTAGTAATTTATACATAAATTTGGACCCAATTATTTTTGGTATATTATTTTTTTCCCAACTTGAAAAAAAATTAGTGTTGTATTATTGCTTACATAGATATAAATGTACCCACATGTTTAAAACTTTGTGCAATTGGACCATACCTTGGGACCCACATTTTAGCTACTTAAATTTTGACCACACACAAACAATACATACACTCTCTCTCTCTACACTCTTTTGGCCGGCCATCTTGGGGGAGTAAACCCATTTCTTTTACTTCATTTTTCTCTCATCTCTTTATTCTTTCACCTCTTCATCTTCTTCCCTTCTCTTCCCCTCTCAAAAATTTCTCCATGGAAGCAAATCAAGAGCTTGAAGGCCTCCATTTTCTTAGGGATTCAAGGTGCTAGAAGCTAAGGGTTTCAACTTGGTGAAGATTAGAAGCAAATAGAAGTTCTCTTTCTCTTTTTTCTCAAGCCCTAAGTTGGAATTGGGAGTTCTTTGGATTTCTCCAAGAACAAGGTAGATTTTCTATGTATTGATACACTTTAATTCCTATTTCTAAGTATGATGATGCATGTGTGTTGATTGTTGGGTAAATTTCTAGGGCTATGTAGTATATCATTAACTTAGGTCCTAGATCCTATGAAACTACATGTTTATGTGTCCATGGGTGCATTTTATTTCCTCCTTCAAAGTATGAATTGCAAAACTTGTTGATGAAACCCTTGGATTAGATGAATTGCCCTAACCTAGTTCTCTTTAAATTTCTTAACTTAGAATGGAACTATGTGATTTACATGCTTAAGTTAATATCTATGTGCCTACTTGTCTACTCGCTAGTTGAAATCCATGTTAGAAGTTAAGATTGGAGATGTTAGCTTTGGTTATTGGAATTGCATGTGTAGAGATCATGAGTTACTATACAAATTCTATCATTTGTGATTCAAGGTGTGCAAAATGTGCTTAATTCTAGCTTAGTACTATTATGGAGCATAATGGGTTAATATTACATTTGAACTCATAAAATGAATTTCATTATTGTTCCTTTGATTTCTTAACAATAATGCATAAGACATTATACATTGATTAGTGGACATGACATTGCATAAGCATTGGCATTGGTTGAGTGAATCAAAGGGATTCATAGTATTTGGGCCATATCGGCAAAAACATTGCATACACATGATATGCGTTGAAAAGATCCCTCACGAAGAAGGGCATAAAATGAGATGATATGGAAATCCGGATGCGGGTTGTGATGTGAGACAGGGTGGACGTACCTAAGAACGTGCCAAACGCTAAATTATAGCCGACTAGCTATCGGAAGGTTAGTATGCTAAGTTCCCAGTGGGGGATTGCTCGCAGTCCGGTAACGAGGGGAGTGAACGATTACATGCATGGCCAAGAAGCCTTACATTTGCATCGCCTCGGTGGCAACCTCATTGCATCGCATTTCATTCTTAGTCATAGAAATTACTTTGTGTCTTTACATACATTATCTACTTAGCCGTCGCGCTAAGGGACTACGATCCCAAATCTTTTTGCAGGAAATATTGATAAGGGGAAAGACCCCAAGTCCGAGTAAAGGGTGGGATTAAAGGTATCCTCTTTTTGAAGCCTCTTGTTGGAGGACTTTGTTTTGAGAGCTAGCTTGTGGATGGGAAGGGGGACATGTAATTTATGTGATCTAGTATCATGGAATAGGATTGGATCAATAGAATTGCATGTACTAATTCATATGAACATTGAATATGAAATCTGTAATAGCTAGACTCACTTTCTTTTGGGACCGGCACATGTTAGCCGCGTTGTTGTGTTGTGTACATATTTAAAACTTCATGTGTGTTGCAAAGAACCTCTCTTTTGTCTTAATATCTCTTGTCTTGGATGTATTCTAACTCTTTTAAAGACTTGAAGCTCTTTGACGTTTATATAGAATCTCTTTCAATGCCTTATGTATGTGTGTTGGTTTTAATCCTTGCCGGATTTGTCCATTTGGCTTTTAAAAGAAATGTCTTAAAATCTCCCTCCCCCATTTTCCCTCTCTCTAATCTCGTTCCATTTCCTAAACTTTCTTTTCTTTTATTCATGTTGGAATGGTATTTCTTTTTTTAAAATGTTTCCGAATGTGAAAATACACGTGCGTGTGTGCTTAGAATACCTTCCCTCTGTCTCTCTCCCTATCTCTCCCAATGTCTCTCTCCCAATCTCTCCCTCTCCCCCTCTTTCTCTCTATTACCTCTTTTACCTCTCGTTCTCATTATGTTTCGAACGTATAAAGTCCCGGTTGGTTTACACACATGTTATACACCTTTTCAGACTTGTGTATGTATGTTTTAGATGCAAAATCCGAGGATTTAACGGAAATGGGCACGCATGCGAAATGCTGCCAAAATGCTGTCAAAACTGCTGTAAAAAAAAAATACTGCTACTGTTATTCTTATTTTCTGTCCAAACGGTGAGGAACTGAGAAAATATCAGTCGGGAAAAGTTGTCCGGAATTACGTTTTACATGGGACAGCGCGGACAGAATATCAGATTTCAAAATATATGAGTGTCGAAAATCTTTTTAAAGTTTCAGCAACATAGAAAATTAATCCTGGGACTGATTGTAGCAGTGAGCTTTTTCTGCCCAAATGGTGCGGATCTGAGAAAATATCAGTCGGGAAAAGTTGTCCGGAATTACGTTTTACATGGGACAACGCGGATGGAATATGAAATTTCTAATGGCATAATTATTTACAAACTGTTAAAAGTTCAGCTAACATAAATGACCTTTTATCATTCTTTCCTTTTGTATCTTTCTTTCTTTCCTTGCACTTCGGCGGTCGGGGCGTTACAGATGCAATGGAATGAAGTATAAGACATGGAAAGGTAAACAAACTGACATCGTACCTGTGCACAGTGCTCGGAAATTTTCTGCAAAAAAGAACACATCGATTAATAATTGCACAATCCAACAAACTTGAAAGGTCGTTTAAACAACAAAGCAATGCAGAATTTTTGCTTGTTTAAGCTTTTATCTATCATGTTGTCACTTCTATACAAATATTACCTGCTGTTTTAGGAACTGTGTTTCCAAAGAGACCCATGACAATACGCCCTGTAAAAAGAAAAACCCACAAGTGAGAATGTAATTATGACACAGATAATGTTTCTACCAAAATAAATTAAAATGACAAACATCAAGCTAAAAAAGAACATATAACCATGAGCATATGAATCTTAAAAGAAATTTACCCTCCATATTTCAAGATATACAGTCCATGCAGTGTATTCATATTCTGTATTGTACAGTTATTCTAGTACTGAAGTCATCTCAAATGTTTCCATCATGATGTTAAGAAAATAATTGCTCAAAATGCCCCATTTTTGGAAAATCTCTTATGTTTCCAAATTAGAGCATTTGTAAGTCCGGGCAGCCCGGTGCACGAAGCTCCCGCAGAGCATTGGTAAGTAGTTAAGATATTTTCACTACATTTAACATCAATTTATTGTCAAGTTAAACAGTAGTGATCGCTCTGCCCTTCTCTATTTACGCATCAAAAATGTAGATATGAAATAGCCAAAAAAAATATAAATAAAAAGAAGAAGCATCAAAACAAACAACAAACATAGCAAAGGCAATTTGGGTCTGGAATTGGATAGACGCGCCTACAGTGACGGATGTATTGCGTCGAATCATTTTGGGTTCTATTTATTCATTTTCTGATAATAAGGATTGTTCGCTTACTATAGTTTGTAAAAAATGACTAATGGTCAAACAATACGGGTTGGACTAAATCGAGAATTGATAAAAATATGTAATGGGACAAAATATTGGAGTTTGTTAAAATAAGGCAAAACATTTGGGATAGGCTAGATTACCATTAGTAGAAAGGCCAATGGGCCTGACTCGCCCTTAAAAGACGCCTTATGAGGGGAGGATTACCCAGACTTATAAGAAACACAGACGAGGGCTATGCCCATGTAGGGGTGGCAATGGGGCAGGTTTTCCGGGTTCCTCCCCGCTCCGCACTGCCCCCTTATAGGCAGGGTATGGGGGTGGTCTAAACGGGGTAGGGGCGGGTATGGAGTGAAACACTGCAACCCGAGTCGGGTTCGGGTCCAATGTTACTTGGAACGTGGTACGGGTTCGGGTGCGTGGTACATCATTTAGCTCAGTTCAGGGGGTACAAAGGGTAGTCTAAGTTGGTTCACTATTTTGGTCCGGGGTTTGCTTCGGTTCAAACTTTTGGTTGGATTAACGCTTATGGAAATAACTCTGCATATACAGATAGTACTAAATCATTCCATGACTTCACATAATCAAATTTCCAACACAAAAAGTTTAGGAAAATAAGCTCAAATTAAGTCTCAAATGCAAATATCTTAGTAACTCGTAAAAAAAAAAAAAACAAGAAGCAATGTAAAAGTTGGGATTTTTCAATTTTATTTATCTTCTTCTCGTTTAGTTTTTGAAATTTAGGATCCGGAACTCCGAGAACCAAGATATGGATCGCAAGATCACGGATTGTGGTTCTATGGGGGTACCACGATCTCGGTAACCATGTTTGGGTAGGAGTTGTGCACAAATAGTTGAATATTTTGCTTTCTATTGTCAGAGTACATAAAAATGTGTGAAGGTCTGCACTATACAAGTCAAATTTGATTTCTTGGAATTTAAAACTCCACATGTGCTCATGCAGATTAACTTTTCAAGGGTGGGATTGGTTGTATCAAACGGGCTCGGGGGTGGAACGAGCAGTGAGGTTAATCGGGGCAGGGTCCGGGGAGCACTCATATTGGTCGGTGCAGGGTTGGGAAATAATGCCCTCGTCCCATACCCACCTCATTGCCACCCCTATGCCCAGGTGATGTGGGACAATCCAACACACCCCTGGACCACGCCCTCAACGTCGGAATACTCGGTAAGCCGGATTATATGGCCGGAGGGAGGAGGCCCCAGCTCTGATACCAAGTAGAAAGATCAATGGATCGGACTCGCACTCAAAAAATGTCTTGAGATGGGAGTATTACCCAGTCTTATAAGAAGCACACATAGTGGCTATGCACGTGCGATGTGAGACAATCCAACATTAAACTAACACATTACCAAACCAAACCAAACCAAACCAAGCCTTGTGTCCCAATCAATTGGGGTCGGCTGTATGAATCTTTTTTCTCCATTCTGCACGATCAAGAGCTATATGCTCATTTAAATTTTATATATCCATACCTTGTTGCACTACATATTCCCAAGTCAGTCTAGGTCTACCTCTCCCTCTAACCATTCCAGGCACTACGATCTTATCACTCTTTCGCACAAGTGCATCTACAGGTCTTCGTTGCACATGGCCGAACCATCTAAGTCTATTCTCCCTCAACTTATCCTCAATATGTGTCACTCCTATAGTCTCTCGGATGTACTCATTTCTAATTCTATCTTTCCTAGTCTTACCACACATCCATCTTAGCATCCTCATCTCCGCTACACTCACTTTGCTAATGTGTTGTTTCTTAGTTGCCCAACACTCTGTCCCGTAGAGCATAGCTGGCCTAATAGCTGTCCTATAAAATTTTCCTTTCAATTTTACTGGTATTCTCCGATCACATAAAACTCCAGAAGCACTCCTCGACTTAAGCCAGCCCACTTTAATTCTATGGGTCATGTCATCACCAATCTCTCTGTCTCTACTGATCATTGAACCTAGATAGCGAAAGTGTTCCCTCTTTGGGATCTCATGATCTTCGATCTTCACTGCTTCGTTGTCTCTACTTCCACTATTGCTAAAAGTACATTCCATGTATTCTGTTTTCCTCCTACCTATCTTTAGCCCCTTAGTCTCTAGTGCTTCTCTCCAAGCTTCTAGTTTAGTATTGAGTCCCTTTTAGTCTCATCAACCAAGCTTCTAGTCTCTAACACATTACATCTAAAAAAATTACTTTTCCCAAAATTTGAAGTGGGCTACTGCTTACGGCACATCATCCTAAACTCCGCCCTTGCACATGAAATCGTTTGACAAACTCCTATGTAACTCTAAAACATAAAATTGCAACTATAATTTGATATACATGTAAGTAAATATGTTATTATAATATGTATTATTTGATTAGAAGTAGAATATACCGGCTGGCTTTCCACCAATCTCAACATCAAAGTAAACTTTGTGAGTCACTTCCTTTAAATCCTCCTTCGATTTCTTCGCCTGAAAAACCCAATTTTTTCATGTTAGTCAACAATTAAAACTCAAATCAATCGATAAACTAATGCAATTACTTATACAACAAACCCAAAAAAAATTCAAAATTAGGTTAATTTATAGATCGATTTCAACTCAAAAAAAAAAATACAACAATAATAATTAAATTAAATTAAATATTGAATCGTTTCTCGCTCTAAAAAGCCAAATCAAATCTGAAAGCTCTATGAGATCGGATCAGCCATTAGAGAGTACCTGAGTGAGAGATAGGGTTGCGAAGAGGACCAGAGCGCACAGCACTGGAACTAAAAACGACATCGTTTTCGCCATCGTCTCTGCTCTGTTTTTTCGTTGATTGACCACCTTTTACAGAGTAAGTACACTGAGAAGAGATCTTAAAAATACGAAAAACTATATATTATATTTTATATATATATAGATATGGAAATTGTTACGGACACCGCTAATTTTGCTATGTATACTGCTCACCTTTATAAAAGTAAAAAATTTTATAAGAAAAATGATTAAAATAAAAGAATTTTGGTTTACATAGCAAATATACGGGCATACATAGCAATTTCCTATATATACAATTAATGGATAAATTATATTTTGTACCCCTGAGTTTGGGTGTGATTTCATTTTGGTCATCATAGTTTCAATTTTGTCACTTTAGTCCTTACCATTTAAGTTTAGGTTCAAAAAGTAATGTTATTCTTCTCAAATTTCTATCTCAAAAGTGTATCCCAAATAATGTGGAAGTGAGGTCATGTCTAATGCAGTAAGACTAGTTAAATTTTGTTTGAAAGTTGTTTACCTAGCTCCACTGTCACATCATTTGGAAAGCACTTTTGGTGTAAAAATTTATGAAGCATAGCATTACTCGGTTCCATTCATCAATTTTTCTTATAATTTTTTAGATATTTAGGTTTAGTATAAGTGTGTAAAGTGTAATTTCTCCAAGTAAATTTATCGTTATACTATTATTGATACCTCACTTGTCCATCATATGACGTATTTCTGATAAAAAAAATTATAAAAAAAACTTCATGAATAGACTAAATTGAACCTAAATTGAAACTACAAGAATTAAATTGACAAAATTGAAACTATAAAGACCAAAATGATATCACATTCAAACTATAAGGGTGTAAAGCATAATTTATCCAAAATTAATTTGTGTATTTATGAAAGCCGTGATTGTTCAAGAGAATGCCCAATGGACTTGTTGCACGTTATCGGTAATGTGACGTGGCGATACACTATTGGTGGCGAAGTCGTCGGCTGATGACAATAGTTCTGATGTTGAAGCGTTGCCGTGGTCGGCCCATATGCTTCCATAGGTTAGTCAGAACCAGCCCAATTATTAGGCTTAGTTTGGCCCACATGTGGCTTTTTAAAAGGAGCTTATGAAATTTATTACTAAAGTTCTTTGATAATTTTATACAAGTGACACACTACTCTTCAAAAATACATCATGAAATCAAAAAGCAACCTTGGGCTTTTAAAAGCTCCATTCTAAAGCTTTTAAAAGCTCCCTCCAAAAAAACCCTAAGTTCAATTTTTGCAAAGCTCATAAACTAGTTACCAAATGAATTAATATTAAATTGTGCTTTAAAAAAGGAGAAGCACCATGTGAGGGCCAAACTAAGCCTTAGTGTCCACCCTCACAAACCGTGGGCCTAAACCCATTTATGAATTGAATTTGAGTGATGCTGTGCTTTTCCAAATATATGTGTGGTACTAAAGGGCCACTGCATTTTAATTAAAAGATATTAAAGTGATTCCGTTATTACATGTATTTGGGAAATATTTAGGATTCCAACTTTGGTAAGCATAGCATTACTCTTATGAATTACTAGAATAGGGCCACACATTGTGTGTGTGCCAGTTTGTTTGTTTTTTAGACAGTTTTTTTTTTTGCCAACAATTTTAGGCAGTTTTTTCCCATTTGTTGAAGCAGTTTTTTTTAATTGATTGGACATTTTAATGTCCTTCTAATATTTTTTATGAAGATAAATTGTAATGGTTTAACTGTTATTATAGAGAACTTAAAAAATAATGTTGGTACCTCTCATTTTCCCTTTATAATAGTACTAGAATAGGGTCACACACTCCGTGTGTGTGCCAATTTGTTTGTTTTTTATACAGTTTTTTTTTTTTTTTTTTTGGCCAACAATTTTAGACAGTTTTTTCCCATTTGTTGAAGCAGTTTTTTTATTTTTTAAATTGATTGGACATTTTAATACCCTTCTAATATTTTTTAAGAAGATAAAGTGCAATGATTTAACTGTAATTATAGAAAACTTAGAAAATAATATTGGTACCCTCCCTTTCCCTTTATAATAGTATAGAATATATAAATATATATATATATATATATTATACTGCAATATACACAGCACACGGTATTATAAGAAGAAAGCTTGCACCAACTATTACAAGGGAGTAAAGATTAGGACACACCCAAAGACGCAACTTTTTGGACATAATCCAAAAGATGTATCTATTTCTCTCCTGTGATATCACTGGACCCCACAGTGACACAAGAGAGAGATAGACATTTGGGTTGTGTCCCAAAAATTGTGTCTTTGGGTGTGTCTCAACTATTTCCCATTACAAGGTGTTCTGATAAAATCACTATTAGGGGTGTTAGAATGGTCCGGTTGGTATTGCTTAAGCTTGGTCTTGAACTTGGGCTTGGGCTTGGGCTTTGGGCTTGGACTTGGGTTTTGGCGCCAAGATCATGGCTCTTTTTTAGTCAGAACGGGCTTAATGATTCATGGTCTACACTCGGTCTTGGCCCTCGGATGGGGCGGGGCCTAAGTGGGCTTTTTAAATTTGTCCTAATGAAGAATAGTAATATACGTTTTGGTCCCTCAAAATTTAGTCAACATACAGTTAGTCACTTTGATTTTTAAAACCCTTAAATCCAGCTTAATCAAATAAGATATACTAGAAATTAGTCATTTTCCTCAAATATCTGTTTTCTTGTGGACAAAATTACCCTTTGTTAAATATATACATATCTGTGTATATACCATCAACTTAAAATCAAGGATTTCAATTTGAAACCCAAACAAATCAAGATCTGTTTCTCTCACTCTCATTATCTCACTCTCTGTCTCTCTATCTTTCTAACTTTCTCTCTCTAGATAAGTGCTTTCTGCTTGTTAGGTGTCTCTCTCTCTCTCTCTCTCTCTCTCTCTACAAGTGCTTGTTTGTTAGGTCTTTCTCTCTCATTAACCCAGTTCAAAGATGACAAATTGAAGTCAATCAGATCAAATATATGGATAGAAGAGCCAGAGTGTATCCAATGGCTTGACACAAAAGAACCAAACTCTGTAGTTTATGTGAATTTCGGAAGCATTACAATGATGACACCCAACCAATTGATCGAATTCGCTTGGGGGCTTGCTAATAGTAATCAAACATTTTTGTGGGTTATTCGGCATAACCTCGTCGCCGGAGAATCAGCCGTTTTGCCACCCGAATTTGTGGCGGATACGAAGAACAAAGACTAGTCTTAGCAGTTCTGATCTCTATCCTCGCCGGATCTGCTCTCTCTCAGGCTCCGGAAGTCTCTCCGACTGATTCTCCGATCGCTTTGCCTCCCAAGCCGACGGCGACTACTACTCATCCGACGCCTTCTCACGTCGCGAAGCCACCGACAATTGCGTCGTCGACCTCATTCCGGTGGCCTCTCCGATGAAGATAAAATCATGCACATCGAGAGTTCTTATTATTGATATATATTTTTTTAAACTATTGAGAGTTTGTACTCATATATGTGTATATATGTAGTCATATATACATATGCCAAATGATAAGATAAAATATTGTGTGTAGATCATTATCACGAGCAGTGTCTATCTTTGACTGCTTTCTTTTAAAGAAAACTTGTGTATTATTAGTTTTTTTTTTTTGACTATTAAGAGTTTGTATTATTAAATTTTCTTTTCAAATCCATTCAAAACTGTGAGAAATTTGTATTATTAAAATTCCATCAAAATTTTAGAACTGAGAATTTCTCACCAAATCCATGTGTATTGTTGCTGCATTTTAGTGTTTTGACAGCTTGTGTGTGAATTTGCAACAGTGTGAGAAATTTCTCACAAAGTGTGTAGTTTTACTTTTGAGTTTTGATGGTGAGAAATTTGTTTTTATTTGGTGAGAACTTTCTCATCAAATACGTTAAAAATGTGAGAAATTTCTCACTATAATAGATAAAATTTCTTTGTTAATTCTCTCTCTCTCTCTCTCTCTCTCTCTCTCTCTATATATATATATATATAATAAGGGTTTTGAATTTAAAAACCCTGATTCATGGGAGTTGGGATATTTATTAAATTTTCTCTTTTAATTCTCAATCTTTATATATATATAACAAACCTGGGTTTTAAATTTCAAAACCCTGATTTATGAGAGTAGGAGTATTTTGGTACTCAAAATAAGTGAAGGACTAATTTTTAAATTGACTTATAGAATGAATCAATTTCTAAAAAAGGCTACAATAAAGGACCGAAATCTAAAGGACCCAAGATATAAAGACTATTATGTATGTATAATTGGTTGTAAACAAGGAAAAAAATAATTAAAAAGGATATATGGGACAAGAGTATAATTATATATATAACATACCTTTTATTAAAAGCAATTAGAGATAAAAATGATTACGACGTAAAATTGATTAGTCTCTACTCTAATCAAATATGCTACCATTGTTAAAGTATTTGGAATTTAAATTTGGAACAATATGATTACTCCTCGTATAATTGTATTGTAACTATCATTTACACATATGCTTGTAATAAAATTGATTATTGCCACTTACAATTTTGCACATTTCAAAATCTAAAAAATGGTCAAATTGATACTTCTAGCCGAGCTTGTATACGGGCCTCGAACACCGCTTGACCGGGTTGAGACTTGGGCTTCAAGGATAGTAGGTCTTTGCCATACTCAGGAGGTCAGGAATGCTAAGACCGAGGACCAGGTTGGTCCTAAATCGGACTTGGGCCAAGAGCAAGACTCGATTTTTCAAACCGGACTATATACCACCCCTTATCACTAAGGAGTCTGCCATTGAATTATTCGAAGCATCTGGATGTGATGGTTATATACGCAGGGGTGGAGCCAAATTTTTTGGTCCGAATGGCCCAAGTTAAATGGGTGTTCGGGGGCAATATCTCCGATGCAATTTTTTTTTAGGTCTACTTATACATAATTATGTGTAGAATTGGTTTAATGTGTAGAATTAGAAACCGAGCCCTACTTATACAATATGGGTGATTTTTTTGGGTCTATTTATACATAATTATATGTAAAATTAATTTTATGTGTAGAATTATATATAAGAATTAGAAACCAAGCCATTCCTATACTTATGGGGATGTTTTGGGGGTCTACTTATATAATTATGTTTAAAAATTACTTTTTGTTTTAATATGTTCCTTAATTAATGTTTTCTTAGGGGGGCCTAAAAGAAAATATCAAAAATTCTTAAGCTAAAGTTTTAATTTGGTCCAGCCTTCCCTCCGCCCCTAATATACGTGTGTGTGTGTATATGTATCTAGATTTATGCATATATGTATTATCTATTTATCTATCTATCTATTTATTTATTTATTACTACATATAAAAGCGAAAATGTGAACACAAAATAGGGGAGAGACTGTCAGCGGATGACATGTGGCATTTTAACAAGGCTTAATAATAAAACATACCCCTAAAATTTGATCCCTATTTCAGCTTAGTCTTGATAATTTCAAGTGCGTCAAAATGATCCCGACAACTTCAAATAAAAGGAATATGATCAAAATATTTCACTCTGTCAGAAAATTTGACAGAGTTCATCTACTGGTCAATTACAAAATATACTCTTAAAGTTTGGTACATGGCTCATTTTTCATCCATGTAGCTTCAATTGCATTAATTTAGTTTCTAAAGTTTTAATTAATAAAAGAATTATGGTCCGAATGTCTCCACTTTGTCAAAAATGTGACGAAATTCACCCACTATTTTATTACAAATTATACCCCTAAAGTTTGGTGCATGTCTCATTTTAGTATATGTAGTTTCAATTGTGTCAATTTGGTCTCTAAAGCTTCAAATAAAAGTGAAATGGTCCAAATGTTCCATTTGTCAAAATTTTTGCCAAAATTCACCCACTGCTTTGAGATTGTATTAAGGCATAATTATAAAATAGACCCCTGAAGTTTGGTTACCTATCTCATTTTAGTCCCTGTAGTTTCAATACACCAATTTGGTCTCTCAAGTTTTTAAAAAAGTAATATGGTCCAAATGTCCCATTCTATCAAAAAACTTGACAAAATCCAGTCACTGTTACACACAATTAATAAGCTGGTGGGGGGAGGAGTGATGGAGTTTCAGTTTTACCAACATTGAGATCTCTTAGGCCTCGTTTGTTTCACAGGACTAAGGAGAGAATAGTGGGGGATTGGATTAATAGTCTCATTTAATTGAATAGTCCATTGTTTGGCAAGACCGCTTTGCTTGGGACTAATTGTCTATTTTAAAAGAATAGTCCCAGTTATACCATAAGGGAGGTGGTATTATTAGTCCTAGAACTATCAATTAAATGTGACTAATTATATAATCTCTCCTCTGTCATCTAAACGTGACCTTTATACTTCCCATGCTCACCAGGGGGGAGGGGGGTGGCCTAGAAGTTTCAAGTGAAATCCCATTAAGCTTGAATTCCGAATATTCCGAAAAATTCCGAACATATTCCGAATATTCCGAAAAATTTCGAATTTGACAAAATTCCGAAAATTCCGAAAATATTCTGAAATTTCGGAATTGGAAATAATTTTGGAATTTTTGAAATTTCGAAACGGAATTCGGAATGCATTTTTGCTTTCCAAATATTTTTTTTTTTCCTGAAAAGGGTGTTTCCGATCCGTTCTGGCCGAAACATACCCCTACTCACGGGCTAAGCGCCTAGTATACATTAAAGAGTAGTACTACATGCTACACATACTTTTTGACACTCAGCTTTAAATGCATGCACCCTTTGCTATGTAAATGGTGCACAAAAAAATATAAAAAAAAATTCAAATAACACAAAGTATATGTATTTAAAACATAATATATCAAAAAAATGTATATACCAAACATTTCCCAACTTTAAATTACAACCTAGGTTCCAAATCCATTTGAATCGGCTGAGGTTGATGGTGGTTGAGTGGGTCATGAATGACTCTTACAAGAATGCTTTAATGGTCATAATTAAAATGGATGCCTTTTCATTGGTTATATAATGAGAAGTACTCTAGATTTTATTTATTTATTTTTTTTTTGAAAGTACTCTAGAAGTTTTAAATTACAATGGTCCCCGTCTTTAAAACCATACTTTTTCTTCTCCTCAAAAAAAAAAAAAAAAAAAAACTCAATACTTTTTCTTAATAATAAATAACCGTGTTTTTTTACCAACACAACATAGAAGTATAGAACTGTAGAAGTGGATTCAAATTATTCTTATGGTCGTATTCCTTTTTCAAATTAAAGGGGTTATGCCACTTTATTGAAGATGCACTTTATGTTCTCTGAACAACTTTTTTCTTCTACCTAGTAAGAGTATCTGTACTGGCAGATGTTTACATTAAATTTAGTGAAACGTAGTATTGTATAGGGGCGGACGTATGGGGGCGAGTGGGGCGGCTGAATTTTCGGGAAAAAACATGCTATATATATGTAATAGTTTTAAAAATATATGGACTTTTATTAAGATTTTTTGTTAATTCTGGGGCTTTTTATAAAGAATAATGATATATTTCCCAAATTTCTATTCCAAAGGTGCTTCTTAAATGATGTGACAGTGGGGCCATGTCAAATACAATAGGACCAGTTAAATTTTGAGTGGAATTATTGTTTACCTCACCCCATAGGTCCTTTGGGAAGCACTTTTAAAAAAGAAATTTGGGAAGCATAGCATTACTCTTTTGTAAATTTTAGAACTTTGAATAACTTTGATACGGTTTTAATTGACAACTTGTTCCCACTCTTAATTTTATAGTATTATATATTGTGCGTATATATGTATACGTTATATAATAAAAGACCAAAAGGCAAAACAAAGACCACCTAGAGTCCCCTAGTGTCCCACAAGGTATTTTCTAAAAAAAAAATATATATTTCCACGCAGATAAAGTTTGAAGTTTCGCAGACTCAAAGACCCCATATCCACCATTAACCTCCCTTGCTCATGTTTAGCGGAAAAAAGGAAAAAGAAAGTAATGCTATCCACACAAAACAATCATGGCCCTTGATTCTGGTGGGAACTGTGTGAGATTCATGTGTTCCCCACATAATTAAGGGTCATGATTGTTTTGTGTAGGTCTAGATTTATTGGGAAAAAAAAAAAACTCTTGCTTCTTTTCTGTGAGATAGAAAGAAAAAAAAAACACAAAATTTCCAACCCCCTATGTATATATATATATATGTGAAACTTATGGAAAAATCACATAAAACTATACTGTTTCTACGAAAAGAAAAAAAATCGGTCGGGGGCAAACCCCCATAAAAATTTTGGCCCCACTGAATTAAAGTTCTGGGTTCGCCACTGGCATTGTGCATTTGTAATGATGTAGAGTATACAACAAATTTAATGATTGAAACTTAGTGGAACTTAAAGTTAATGTTCGGCTAAGTTTAGCTATTGTATGGGGGTTACGGCACACAGTATGCTGCGAGACACCACGCGGCAAAACCAAAAGCCGTCTATCATTGGAAAACATTCCACACGGCACACACTGTGCCGGAAACAGCACAGTGTGTGTCGTGAGGGTTCTTTTTTCTTTTTCTTTTTTCTCCTTTCTTTTTGGTTTGTTTTGGGTGTAAAATATATATGTAAACTACGTTGTTTCTACCAAACGGCTTTGTGAGTGCCGTTAGGTCACTGCACCATTGCAAGTGTTCCTTCTTTGTACATTAAATTTAAGCTAATTTTCCCTTAAATTTATACTACCCACTGCAGATGCTCTAACTGTGATCCTGTGGAAACATGATTATCCAATGAAATAGTCCCATTAAATGTAACTATCAATGGTAATTGGTAATTATACCCAAGTTTACGTAGAAGATTGGTTATACCAAAAAAAAAAAAAAAAAAAAAGGGGGGGGTGGGTGGGGGGGAATAAATAGTAAAGACAAGCCTGACAGATACATGTTCTTAGGAGAAGTTTTTTAAGCAGTCTCCATAGAATCTGAATCTGATCCTACCACGTACGAAGAGGCAATGGTTGATGTAGACTCAACTGATCAGGTTAAAGCTATGAAGGCTGAATTGGAATCTATGGATTCCAATAAGGTCTGGGATCTTGTAGAACTTCCAGTCAATATTAAATCCATTGGTTGTAAGTGGGTTTACAAGAGGAAAAGAGGATATGATTGGAAGGTTAAGACCTTCAAGGCTAGGCTTGTATCGAAAGGTTATACTCAGAGGGAGGGCATTGACTATGAGGAAACCTTCTCGCCGGTGGCCATGCTCAAGTCCATCAGAATACTCTTATCCATTTCTGCATGCCTAGATTATGAGATCTGGCACATGAATGTCATGACTACATTCTTGAATGGCAATTTTGAGGAGGACATCTATATGTAGCAACCAAAAGGGTTCATAGCTGGTGAGAAAGGTAACTTGGTATGCAAGTTGCCAAAGTCCATTTATGGGCTTAAACAGGCATCCAGAAGTTGGAACATCCGTTTTGACCAAGCGGTCAAATCGTTTGGTTTCATACAGAATCTGGATGAACCTTGTGTATACAAGAAGTGTGAAGGAAAAGTGGTGGATTTTCTCATTCTCTACATTGACGACGTTCTACTCATTGGGAATGATGTAGCGGCGTTGTCAACAATTAAGGTTTGGCTAGCTAGTACTTTCGATATGAAGGATCTAGGAGAGGCGAGCTATATCCTTGGGATAAAACTCTTTTGAGATCGTAAACGAAAGATAATGGGATTATCTCAAGCTGGTTATATTGATAAGGTGATAACTAGGTTTTTTATGGATAATTCGAAGAAAGGTTTATTATCTTTCAGGCATGGTTTAGCGTTCTCCAAGTACCAGAGTCCAAAGACACAGGCGGAGAGGAATCACTGTTGGGTTTGAGCCCTCAAACCATTGCTTTATGTATGAGACATTGACATTTTAATATATGGATATCATCTTTACATTTCATTGCGTATGTTTCTTTCATGAGATGATTATTAATCCTTAAGTATCATAGTAAGTAATTCGTGTGTGTATGAGATACATTGTCACACCCCAACCCACCCGGCGGATTAGGACACTTATATCAAGAAAACACGCATCCAAAATACACTAATAAATACTAGACCTTGTTAGTTATTAAGAAAAACATGAATTAAACCATCAGAAAAGAGCTTGCTGTGACAAAAACAGACCCAAGGGTAAAATGGTCATTAATAAAGTATATCAAATTTTATACCAAAAGATAGATTTATGTGTCCCGGTTCCAATGCAAAAAAATGGCGCACGAATCCGAATTTTCTAGAAAGAGTTATGCACGTTTTCGTATAAGTGGACGTGCTGTGAAAAATACAAGCGGATCGATCCCTTCATAAACGCGGATCGATCCATTTTCCAGATTCTTGCACAGAATGCCCCTTTAAACGGCCGGATCGATCCCTTCATTAACCTGGATCGATCCGGGTTTCCCAGAACTTGTTTTTGCTACTAAAAACACTACTAAAACTTACCCAACTTATACCCAAACCAAACCAAACTTCTTGGGACATTAAGAAAACATTTCAAACACATTCATAAACATGTTTAAGTATTACCCAAGCATGTATCACATATCCACAACTAAAATTTGATCAAAATCATTCATGAACTCAACTCTTTTTGAATCAAAACAAGCTTTGAAGCCTTGAAATTCAATTCTCATCAAAACCAATATTAAATCAACAAATGGAGCTTGTCAAAACACTTGCTACACAACCCGCACTTGCCGGAATGGTCAAAGCTAACCACTTCCGCATACTTAACCAAAACTTAGAAAATTTACATAGTTTTCCAAGTTCAACTTCAAAATCATCAAACATCATGTTGGAAGAACTCAACCTCTTGATTACAAGCTAAGAACTAAACCACCAATTTAGGAACTAATAATTACAACATTTACAAGTTCAAAGAGAGATAATATACAAGAGTCCCAAATCTCCCCCATCTCTCCCATCTCTCCCGTCTCTCCCATCTCTCCCATCCACAAGTCAAGACTTCAAGCCTCAAGTCAAGGACTTTAAGTCACTAGTTATACTATAACACAAGTTTAAAACATATTTACAAGTTCTAATTCTCTCCTCCCCATTTTCGAGCACGTCACCTTCTCTCCGGATATTGCTCCGTACCTGCGGTGGTTGTTATTTACCACAACAGAAATAGAAAATGGTTGTCTTAAGCATTACGCTTAGTGAGAAATCTAAACATGGTTGAATGTTTAACATGTGCAATGCAACAATCAACATATAAATATATTTGTAGTCACCGAGTCACCGGTTCAATGATTCATTCAGACCCGAAGACCTCCCTTGGTCCTGTGGCCACTTCTATTCCTTGGACTTCCGTATTTCTCGGATTCTTCCTCTTCACCACCCTTATTACTCCCAACAATGAATCATTTTCCCGGTGCCCATTGAATACCACATATACATATAAACACATAAACATGTAGGCACATATAAATTCCTAAATTGACATGCAATTCACATTTTAACATCTCCATGTCTTCTAAGCATGAATAATCAAAACAACAAGAACATTCTCTTGGCTAATAAGCATAAATTATCATCTCTAACATCATTGATGCCTTGAACATAGCTAAACACAACCATCCTTTAGTGTAGAAAACTCACCTTAGCAAGATCTACCCAAATTCAAGCTAGAGAAGTGTTGAATTTACCAATTCCTAGCTCAATTTCTACTCCCAAGTGTATCCTACAAGAATTCGGTAGACGGCATCTCACCGATTAGTGTGAGCTACCAAAATCCGACAATTCAAATGTAAATTAAAGGTATACGAACGATCGTCTCACCTCCACGAGTCCGAAAACGGCTTCGGTTCGCGAATCCGACGAATGGCGGCGACGGAACGACGAGATTTCGACGTCGGGCGTCTCGAGCTCGTCTTCTCTCCCGGTGAACTCTCTTTTTCTTTTGTTAAATTCAGTGAATATGAGAGTCTCTCATTCCCTCTTGACACATACACACACATGCAAGTGTGTTGGTAATGTTTTTATTCTTTTCCTATTTACACCCCCAGAATTTCTTAAGTTCTTATTATGAAACCCCCCAAACATTCCATTAACTACCCAATTATTTTTATGAGTGTCTGTCTAAGTTTCGTATGGGTCCCAACGTGGGTCCCACAAATTTTGTGAAATTGCTATTGCAACTACTAACTTTAAATCTTTTTCATTTATACCCTTTTTTGGGTGTCCAAACTAATTCTACCACATAACAATATATAATAGAGGCAACTTAGCAAATATCCATGTAATCACATAAAAATGCATTAAATCACTTAAAATGCAAATTACTAATTAACCCTTCGTTGGGTTTCATTCCAATACCCGTCCCACCTCACTAGGGACTTTTCTAACTAGTGTCCTTCTCTGAACACCTTTCACACGGGCGAGTCCAAGCCTCCCCTTAATCCGTTCTATATACACCAATTACAATAATTAATGCATTTAAAATTATAATTAACTCATTTCCCCGGGTACGGGTGTTACATTTCTCCCTCCCTGAAAGGAAGTTTGGTCCCCAAACTTACTCTTACCTCGAATATCGAATAAGTACGAGTACTTGACTCGGATTTCATCCTCTCGTTCCCAAGTAGCTTCTTCAATTGAATGGCTTCGCCATTGCATCATCACAAGAGGTATTACCTTGGTTTGCAATAATCTGATCCTTCATATCAAGGATTCGCACCAGATGTTCACACACATTAGATCTTCCCGAATTAAAAATGATTCTATAACAATAATATGGCTCGAATCCGATAACAATACCAAGCATCAAAACATGAAACACATATACCAAACTCCCTTGATCTCGATTTACCACAACTATTATCTTCGCATTATCAAATTCCTAAACAATATCCTACTATGAGCTTCTACTATTTTCTTCATCATGTACTCAATTTTGTAAATAAATTCCCAAATTCCACATGCCATACATGTTTCTTGTTCATAAGAAGAACATTGTCAAACTCCAAATATGAAGATAACACCAGAAATATTAAATTGTGTGTCCGATAATTCCCTTCATAGAGTTCCAATCTCCTGCAAATATAAGTAATTATCGCTTCAGTATATACCCAATTTCCATAATGAACTTCATTGCTGCGAATAAATTCTTCGGTACCAATAATACTATTGCAATCACCATTTACATCAATTAATTCTTATCGATACCCATAAAAACTCTATTCTCCCCACGTAGTACTTTCGAGAACACGATACTCATCCTAATACATTGTTAGTTATTGTGACCCCATACATATCTGAATATAGTCTGAACATACCCTTACCCATATCTCAAGAAGTCATACTCACCCTATCAGATGTTAAGTTTCATCTTTCTACTGGTCCCTTCTTTTCAACTAATACTTCTCAACTCATTTCTAGGAGGAAATATTGGTACCACCTGTCACCCATCGAACCCATTATCCATTCACAAAGCAGTTACCCACCATAGTTTATTTATTCGCATATGCATTATCTATACTCATAAACAGTTCTCTCCCAATGACATGGTTGATTGCATGCATTCCTTCACTAAATGCTTCTTACCAACGGATTTCCAATTCTTCTAACTTCACCGATGCCATTCGGTTAAAACCTTTAATGATGATTCCATTATTACCAATGCAACAATTCAATTTCCTTGGTACCGTTAAACCACATATGAAATAATAACATTCTCCTTTACAAATTTTTTTTTGCTAAGTAACTCCAAAGTAAATAATCATTTTACATTTGACTCATACTATATGTCAAAACATAGCTTTTCAAGTTAGAAACCTAACGGTGAAAGCGATGGGTGGAAACGAACTTCCTAAACCATGCCATGGTTAAATTAAAAACTTTAATTTTTTTTTACTATATATATTTGCAAAATTGTCACCAAGTTAGAGGAATTTTGGATTATTCCTTCCCCCCCCTTTTTTTTTTAATAAAATGATTTCAAACTTCCCTTCTCAAATGGGGTAAACTCTAAACATTTTTAGGTCATTCTAACTCAGTTGGAGATAGTTCGCAACCCTTTTCAAAACCATTTAAACACCCTTTTTGTTTAAAACAAAACATCACACACATTCACAAATCAAAGCTATAACACTTCCTTTTGAAATATGAAATTGCTAGAATTAAACTCCACCACTAGTACTTATGTAAAATCGTCCAAGGTAGAAGCCAAGTTTATTATGCAACACTATCTAGTCTAAGTGAAAACGATTCGTCGACTCCAAAGTTTAGTACACAAAGTTATGATACAAAATTTTACTTCGATTACAACCACACTTATCTCTTTGAACATGGTTCTATGGCTACAACTGATTCCATCATACGTGAACTGCGGCTATGCTCTATATGCATCATGAACATGCACCATATGGGAATCTCTTACCGAACCTATACTCATTCATGTCTCCTCTTGAAGAAAGCCGCTAGAGAAAGATAATAAGAATACCCTAAAAGAAGCGTAACATATCGAGTTGAGAGATTCCTCAACACTCTATGCACACCCATGTAACCTCTGAATATCTTTCCAATAAACCGTAAATTTGTAGATGTCTAAATTACCACTCCAGTCCAAGAATATACATATATCTCCCATAATACTTCACATTTCCTTTCCTCTGTTTACGGATTTCCGATACCCTCCAATACTTTCAGACGATTCATACAACTATAGCATGTCTTCGAACCGAAGAATAACACTCTCCATTGATGATAATTAGTACATCACCATATACAAAATAGAAGAGAAATATCCGTAATATGATAGATGTTCCCGGAATATAGAAATAGAATGCCCGAGTACAACCAAATAACCATAATATTGGTACTATAAGAATTCCAAAATACCATAATCTTAGATATCACGTACCAACACTAAAAGAATTCCAGAATTCCATTGATAATAGAAGACCCTTCGAAATAACACACCTAAATTTATACGGAAAGAATCTTCTTCAGCATAATACCTGATGATACATCATATACGAAAAGAAGTCTGTACCCACACCATACGGAATACTAAACTTAAGTCTCCACCCTGTAATAATGCCCTTATAACCAATACTACTCAAGCACCATTCCAATTCTACATCTCTTACCCCTGGCATACCAAAGCCAAATCTGAGATCTAGAGATTCCCCAATATTATCCTTGATTACTCAAGAATTGCTATGATATAATAAATCTGTATCCCTTATGACAATAGAATTACTCATAAGACAATAAGTAATAATTTTACCGGTTGCTCACAGTACGTGGCAGCTCGAACATAAGTTAGGAGCTGCTATCCTCTTGTTGTTCTTTGCCTTTTGATAGTTGAACAGATCCTGAAATACTCTTAGGTACCGAAGAACTTGAACCTTCTTGTCGTCTATTAAGACAGTTGTGTGCCCGGTGACCCGATTAACCACATTTATAGCACCTACCCTTAAACTTTGTACTCACGCTTAGATAATTCCTTGCGATATGCTTGACCCATCTACAAACATAACAGACTATAATGAAGCGACATTCACCCTGAACTAGGTTAGTTAGGATTCAACTAAATGTGAAAAGTACTGAAATCGATATATCTTCTAAATGGAGATCGAAAATCTTAACTACCAACACGAATACCAAATCATTTAATCTCACGCAACTTTTTCCAAAAAATTATATTTTCAGTTCATAACTTACAAAATTGGAAAAATTACCAAAATACCCATGTGACCAATTTTCACTAAAATCGCACACGAAGTCTAAATCGTCAATTTAAACATGAAAATACGGGTTACTACAATCTACCCTCCTTAACAGAGATTTCGTCCCGAAATCTAGAAATAATAGTATTTGGTAAAAAACTTCATAAATTTCTTAAAACAATGTTTTAAAAAATAATTGTATATTTTGTTTTGTAAAACAAATATTTTTCTACCTTCTCTGACTCCTCCCAGGCGATGTAGACTATCAAACCTCGATAAGTCCTACACTTCCGGCTGGGTACAAGCTTTGATACCATTTGTGATGCCCCGCAAAAATAAAGCGTATTTCCATTGATCAATAAAAAGAATTACACTTGATTCTTTAAAATAAAAATAAAATATTTCTTTAAAACTCCTAGCAGGCCCATATTCTCCACGGATCTCTTATATCATCCTTAACCTTATCTCCCTTTCAGGCTTCGGTTACCGGCACTGCTTGCATCTAAAAATCACACCGGGAAGTATACAATATGACAGGAATAATAAAGGCTCAAAAGGATAATGACAATAAAATAAATAGAACGACATCAAATCAATTGACCAATCTCACAACTCAACTGCTCACACTACCCAAACGCTCATACCAATAGTATCATACCAGGTTCCTCTTGGTCACATAGCAAGAGACACCTCACCCGTCTCCAGTACGTCGGTCAATGAGGCCTGTTGGACTGTTGGTAGGTGATCTTTGCTCATGACCCTTTAGTCCCATAGCACTTAACAATAAACACATACTCATTGATTCCAAATGAAAGAACAACATAACTGCAAAAAAAAGTACAAGTAGAGATGACAAAGAAATACTCCAAAGAATTTAGAAAGCGTATTGTACACAACCCGGTACCTATAAATGATGTTGAACAACTCCCAAACACTTCTCTTCTTCTTCTTCCTCCTCTAACTTTCTCTTAGAAATTCTCTTTGACCTATATGAAATTTGGTGTAAAAGTAATGAAGCATAGCATCCATATTTATAGGCTAAGCTTCTTGGTGGCCAAAATGAATTGGATGGCCACGATTGGTTAGTTAGGTTAGGTAGTCTATTTGGTGGTCAAGATCATTTATGTTTGGTAGTCTATTTGATGGTCAAGATCATTTAGGTTAGGTAGCAACTAAATATTTTGTTTGGTCCCCAAGTCGATTGGATTTGAACTAAGTTAATTAGGATTCAACTAAATGTGAAAAGTACTTAAACCGATATATCTTCTAAACTGAGATCGAAAAATCTTAACTACCAACACGAATACTAAATCATTTAATCTCACGCAACTTTTCCCAAAAAAATGTATTTTTAGTTCATGACTTAAAAAATTGGAAAAATTGGAAAAATTACTACCCATGTGACCAATTTTCACTAAAATCGCACACGAAGTCTAAATCTTCAATTTAAACATGAAAATACGGGTTACTACACACAATCAATCGGAGTCATAGCCGAGCCCGATCCTAGGGGACAGTACACCGCTATGAGAAGGAACCCTCATCCACTAACCCGACTTGTGACCCGGATACCGGTCGGGAAGATGTGGTGGCCCGTATCAAGGATTTGCAAAAACAAATTGATGGAGTGGCCAAAAAGCTGGGCCAAAACCCTACTCAGAATCACGCCAAGATCGAGGCAGATTCACCGTTCTCCAGCCAGATCACGAGGTTCGTCATCCCACGCAAATTTAAACAGTCTCTCCTAGGTTCTTATAACGGCTCGAGAAGCCCGGTCGACCACTTCCGGACCTTCAAGGCTCAGATGGGCCTGGCCACCAACTCTGACGAACTATATTGTATGGCCTTTCCCAGCACTTTGAAAGGCTTGGCCGCTGAATGGTTTCACTCCCTGAAGCCCTGATCGGTCAAAGACATCAAGGAGCTCAGTAAACAATTCATTAGCCAGTTTTTAGGCATGCTTGACCTGCTGCAACCCGAAATCCAGCTACTCACTGTCAGACAGCGAAGGGAAGAGTTGTTGAAGGATTATACCGACCGGTTCAACCAACAGAAGCTTCAAGTTCATAACCTGGACGAGATAGTCACCATTATAACCTTCTGCTCGAGAGTTCAACACACCAAGTGCGCCGTGTCGTTTCACAAAAATCGACCGAAAACCTTGGTTGAACTTACTGAGAGGGTTGGAAAAAACATTGACACTAAATAATTTCTAAAGACCAAAAACTCTGGCAAGTAAGTGACAAGCCTTCAAGAAATAAGCGAAAGCGAGATTAGCCCGAGAGGGACAGCGCAAAGAAGCCTGGTAGTTCTGGCAGTTCCTTCATTTCACAGCGGTTTGAGTCAGGCAGCCCTGACCCGGCCTCTAGTTCACATCGGTCTCGGTCTAGCAACCCCGACTTGACCTCCAGTTTGCAGCAAGCAGGATCCAGTGATCCCGACCTTGCCTCCACCTCAGAGTAACCACGAGCCCGGTCATCCTGACCTAACATCCTGTCTCCAAGTCCATACGAGATCAACTATAGTGGTACTTTTTCTCAACCATAGAACAAAGCTCGAACTATCGATGAGCTCCTGCAAAGATTCGAATCGCCCATCAATTCCTTGTCGATCCCTAGAGCATACCAAAAAGACCTCGGGTTCAACTCCCGAGGTGCTAAAAGGACCTCGGGCTCAACTCCAGGGTAACCAAAGACCACTATTACATAGTTGGCAAAAGACTTCGGGGTCACACCCGTGGCATAAAAGACATTGGGATCACGCTCGAGACCTCGGCTTCGCTTAGGCTCAACCTACGATGGGGGAAAATCCCCTAAGTGGCTGATGATGGCAAGCTTCAAAAGACCCTACAACCATCCATGTTCTAGGTCGGCTACCTACAGTAATTGTTCCCGGAATGCCTGTCTCAGCAAAAGCTTGGGGGACAAAATCTATAGGAAGTCATATCGGGTATTTACAATCCTTGGGGTTAACTGAGTGGAACTCTTAGACAACCCGGGTGCCTACAATACTTAGAGACAATAACTCCACTTAGGTCCAAACCGATGATAGAGGTGACTAAAACCTCTTAGGTTAGCTCACGATAGAGGAGCAAAAAGACCCTAAAGCAAAACGCTTTAGGTCAGCTCCACCAACATGGTCAAACTCTTCTCTGAACAGTCTTGACGAAGGCCTACTGGGCAGAAGATAACCATCCTGGGGAGTTAACCATAAAAGGACCCTAAAGCAATACGCTTTAGGTTGACTTTTCCAACATGGCCAAATCTTCCACCCATAACCTTGACGAAGGTTTACGGGTAGTAGATAACCATTCTGGAAGCTAACTTAAGCAAAAGACTCCGAATTAGAGCTGAGTCTCAACTCTTGGCCAATTTTCGAGCACATACAGATTCCGAGCTAGGCTAAGTCTCAAATCTTAGCTAGTTCCCAAGAACTTGCGAGACTTAGAAGCTCCAAGGCAGCCTCCCTGAGTACTCATACAGTGGCAAGCGGCATCAAACAGATTTCCAAACTTGCCCCAATATTGCATCGAGCCAACCTTGGAAATGGGGGACAGCTGATACATTATAAATTGGCTCTACCCGAAGACCGAGTGGTTCAACTCAGCAACTGGTCCCTGTCTCAGTCAAATCATGTACATTTCCTTGGACAAGCATCAGCCCAAGCGGTCTAGTCTACTCGGGACTTCCCGAGCGGTTCATGCAATGTCAATAGGCCGGGAGTACAATACATGCTCGGTCCGTACAAGCCCGCGAGACACGCGCCAAAATATTCTAGGCAGTTTCCTACTCATGTTAGAAGACTAATGGAAAGAGCAAATTGTTTCCTAATCCAATTAAGAAACCACCATAATTAATGCCAATCAATCTAAAATTGGATTATATTTCCTTATCTATATAGTAGTAGGTCTCTTGCATCTGTAAAAGAGACCACTTACCTCCTTTAGAGGCGTTCAACTCTCCAGTCTACATAGCACCTCTATAGCAACCATCATCACGCCCGACCGACCTACAGTAGCTCCAAACTGTTGTTGGTTCACCACAGGTCCCCGATTTTTTACAGTATAGTGAACGTTTTCAGACACACACGTGGACGTAGGTTCCTTCATTAACAAGGTCGAACCACATACAAAAGATTGGTCTCTTTCTCTCTCTGTCTCCTTAAACTACTTTAATTTATCTTACCAAATTTTGGCATCATCATTGTTTTCAAAGTTTATTCTTGTCTTAGATCTATTTTGAATGTGATGTGTTCAATGATCTATCTTTGTTGTGCTTGTATGGATTATTTACATGTAATGATACTTATTTGAATTGTAATATCAAGTAGTCGAATAGTTCATGCCTAGGGAAGACGGAGTGTGTCGCAATCCTAGTTTACTGTGAGACACTCCGTACCAACCGAAGATGAATTACATTAATGCTTGAATCGTAGTTATCTTCTTGACAGAGGAATTGGGTTTGTAGCTACAATTCCCCATTATCATCCAACGTAATAATCTAATTAAATGCATAAATATCCTTATTATGAAGCTAGTGGTGGATTTACAATCTTAGATTCATTTTACATATCGTTTACAATACTTTTAAATTGCTTTCATAGTTTAGATTTCTTTTTATTGTTCTTAGTTTAACATAAAATCCAAACAAACTTTTGTTTCTATAATTAATTAGTCAGGGTTTTAGAATTAAAGTGACAAAGTAATTCCAATCTCTATGGGTTCGACCTTTACTTCTACTACTGCAAATCTTTTAAAGTAGAGTATACTTTTATATCTTGATTTTGACGAGATCACCTCCCTTTGACCCACATAGACACATAGCATGCTCATATAATCACATATACGTGCTTTTCATGCATTTTCACGTGCATAATTAACAGCTTAATTAACATATGAATTTCGTCTGGATCCAAAATATCAAGTCAGATATCTAAAACATGCAAATCCCTTATAAATCATAAGTAAGAAATTCATACCTCGTGCAAACGTCCTATAACTTTGAGGGACATACTAGGGGACCGATTAAACGTCGAATCTCCGATATTAAGCAATTCCTACAAGTGTACATGTGTTTTTCCCAAATTTCTAAAATAAGCATTTTCATAAAACTTAGCCAAACAAGGCCTAAGATGTATTAAAACGAAGCCCTTACATCGAGGAGTCCAAATATGAAATTTGGAAGAAAATAAACGGGCAAAAGTCCGTTGATTTGTGTCAGCAAGCTCTAAGCTTCAAAATCCCCAAATCTCCCTTTTGATTTCAATTTTTGGAAAAGTTGTAATGAACAAATATCTTGCCTCTTCTATTTATAGGCACAAGACTTGGAAATTATGTTTACTCCCCAAGAGTTCTCAAAACTTCTAATTATTCCCCGAAACGTCTTACACGTCTAATTCATTACTTCATGAGTGAAAACTATAAATTATAAAAGTTTTCGACTAAGTTCCATTTGTCGCCGTAATTACATTCCGGAAACTAATTTCGTGGAGTTTCCAGATAACCTACCTTTTATGCAACGTATCATATGGGTTATCTCTAATTCATTCAAAATGATCTTTAACAAGATCGAAACTATCAGAAAATGTACTATATAGGTAAATTTACTGTTCACAATTTACCAGATAAGTTAAATAATATTTAAATCATATAAATGTCATTTAATCACACGAATGCCTCATCGAGTTAGATTGCCGTGTCCTCACTTGACACCTTTCATTGACTCACGTCAACCACTTTTCACAATTATTAAATAACATTGATAAACTCTCAAAATTTGAATATGCATTTTAACAACATTGATTTTTCGGGACGGGTGTGACAACTCTCCCCTCCAAAAAGGATGTTTGTCCCCAAACTTTTACCATCTCATCAACTCACAACGACTTATCATACGTACTTTTAACGTTTGTCTCATCATAAACTACACATCTCAGATATTACAATCTCATGAGAAAAATAAATCCTTAAGCTCTTAAGGAAAATAAATCCTCACAGCTCCAGTCTCAATCCGATTGAAGATTCACACCGAAACCTAGCAATACCTCGAAGCATCTCAATAAATTAGATCATCAACACCTGAGTAGAACATACTCAATCATCAACCTGGCATTAAATCACATCATGACATCACAACATCAACCCACGTATCCTTTCGTCTTACTTATCAAATATATTTTCCGAAACCCAAATATTTTATCTCACTCACCAAAACAAAGGAAATAACTCATCTCCCAATGTCACACCCCAACCTGCCTCGTGCGGATTAGGACACGTGTAACAATGCTACAAGAGTCCACATACATTAATTTGCAAAGAGACATTCGAATTACTAAGAATCGCATGTGTTTAGCAACATTAAACAACTCTATTGTTACAAAATAGACCCCAAGGGTAAAATGGTAATTAATAAGATATATCAAATTTTATACCAAAAGATAGGTCTTTGAGTCCCGGTTCCAACGCGAAAAACAGTGTGTGAATCCGAGTTTTCTAGAGTGAGTTATGTCCGTTTTCGTAAAAACCGACAGTGCTGAATCTGGACCAGCGGATCGATCCGCCCAAAACCGGATCGATCCGGTTTTGACAGAATGACCTCTCTAGTCCTTCCAGATGCTCCGGATCGATCCGCTCAAGGCCCGGATCGATCCGGTTCCTGCAGAACCCCATTTTAAGCAGAGTTCCCCTGTTTTATAAGTCCCAAACTTCACCAATACCAAATCCAACCTCATGAACCCATTCAACCCATCATCAAACCTCAAGAAACTTTCCAAATACATTCCTTACATGTTTTAACATTAACTAAACATGTGGAACATATACATACTCATAATTGAAATACATCCCTCATCAACACAACTTCTTTTTGATTCAAAACAAGTTTTGAAGTTCAACAACATGAAACCAATGTCTCATGAAACCTTGTTGGAAAAGAACCCAAGCTAAAGCCAACAACATAAAACATTAGAAAACCATACCAAAACCATTTTCAAGCAACCATATACATGAACCTTCCAACAAGAGGGTCAAGCCTCACAACACATTCATTTACAAAATAAACTTGACCAAAATCTATCACCCATGTATCCGGACTTGCCGGAATGATCCAAACATACAACCTACAACTTTCACATAGAAATTTACATAAGTTTCCCCAATTTACATTAAACACATGAGTTGTAGAATTCCAAAACTAACTCCATGGATACAACCACGAGTCAAGACGTTAATTCATAAGTCAAGGATACTAACCCACAAGTTACATTATATTACAAGTTATAAACATAATTACAAGACCCAAATCTCTCTCCCACTCCCGAGCACGCTATTTCTTCTCCGGATATTGCTTCGTACCTACGGTGGTTGTTATTTACCACAACAGAAACAGAAAATGGTTTTCTTAAGCATTACGCTTAGTGAGAATTCTAAACATGGCTGAATGTTTAAACATATGCAATGCAACAATAAACACATAAGTCATATCTTTGTATTCGCCGAGTCACCGGTTCAATGATTCATTCGGACCCGGGACCTCCCTTGGTCCCGTGGCCACTTCTATTCCTTGGACTTCCGTATTTCTCGGATTCTTCCTCTTCACCACCCTTATTACTCCCAACTAATGAATCATTTTCCCGGTGCCCATTGAATACCACATAGACATATAAGCACATAAACATGGAGGCACATATAATCTTCATAGAATTTACATGCAATTTACAATTTAGTAACTACATGCTTTCTAAACATGAATAATCAACACAATGAGATCATTCTCTACATCTCTACATTATTGATGCCTTGAACATAGTTAAACACAACCATTCTTTAGGCTAGAAAACTCACCTTAGCAAGATCTACCCAAATTAAAGCTAGAAATGAAGAATTCCTTTACAACTCTTGCTCAATTCTTACCCAAAGTAAATCCTACATGGTTTTGGTTCAACAAATAGCATTTATCAAGAACGGTTACCAGAAAAACGTTGCCGAAAATGAAAACAATTTACGTGCATGTGATCCTCTTACCTCCACGAGTCCAAAAGTGGTCTCGGATCGTAAATCTGGCCAACGGCGGCGACGGAACGGCGAAAAACGTCGTCGGTGACGATTCCGTCTTCTCTCTCGGTGAGCTCTCCTCTTCCTTTGTTTTAATTTCAGTATAATGAGAGTCTTCCTCTCATCAAGACACCTACACATGCTAAGGCATGAGGTGTCTTGACCTCATTTCCATTATTTTTACTTACACCCCCTGAATTTATTAAGTTCTCATTATGAAATCCCCCAAACATTCCATTAACTACCCAATTATCCAATAAGGATTTGTCAAAGTTCCGCATGGGTCCCAACGTGGGTCCCATATATTTTATGAAGTTGCTATTGCACCTACTAATTATCAATCTTTTTCAATTATACCCTTATTTGGGTGTCCAAATTAATACCAAATGCTAAACATATATCATCATATAATATGAAAGCATTTAAACAAATAATGATGTAATCATACAAATGCATTTAATCACATAAAATGCACATATTGTTTTATTCGGGCCCTTCACTGGGTCCCACTCCCAAACCTGTCCCTCCTCACTGGGGACTTTTTCAATTGGTGTCCTTTTCTGAACACCTTTTCTACGGGCGAGTCCAAGCCTCCCTTTAATCCATTTTATACACTAATTATATTAATTAATGCATATTAACGTAGTAATTAACCCGTTCTCCGGGTACGGGTGTTACACCCAATCACCTATCTTTCTTTTCGACTAAAAGTCGTTGACAAAACGTCTCAATTGGTTAACAACCATACATGATTCTTCATCTCGAAGTGAACCAAAACTGAGTACTATCATCCAAACTTATCTCATCGATAAATCAATGCTTCAACCAACTATTTCATATCATATACTATAGATTCAACCCCTTATTCTTATTAATCGTGAAATACTTGTAGAACAATAACACGTTTCAAACGACTCTCATTTCTTATTAAATCCCAATCCCTCTTCCCTAAGGAATCCATATAAAACGGCAACACTTCAAGTGACCATCACTTAGTCGGCAGTGCGTCGTACTCACCCTCTCTCTGCTCCTAAAAATTCTTATCATTCCATTTTGGTTTAATCGACCTTGTATTATACTTCCGATCCCAAATGCCTCGTAAGATACTATTCAGATTCTTAATTGGAAATTTCACATCTTGCTACTTCTTCGAGGCCACCTAATGTCCCAAATTACTCTCAGTGAGGTCAAACACACTTGTCAAATTACTCCCAAATGCCTCGTAAGATACATTTTTTTTTCCTTTTTTGTTTAAAAAAAAACGAACTATTTTAAATTCTCATACACCACTTTTATCTCTTTCACAATATAATTACCTCATTATCCGTCGTAACAAATAGCATTGTTAACTAAAATTGACTTAGTCAATCATACACCTACCACAAAGTTCATTAAAATGTATTCTCATGCGCAAAACATACCTTGTTCCTATCTTAAACCTTCAACCATTCACAATCCATTCTATTCACATAGTGTACACACACCCTGAGTCAATTAGTTTTCTGTTGGAAATCTCGACTGTAGTATAATCCATTTTCAACTCATACCCTATTCGTCTACTATATTTTAGTCTATCATTCCAAGTAGATCCACTACCATTTGTGTACTCATATGACTCCATAAGTCTTTAGTATTTCACTTTCACCTTTACACAAGCGTATATTCTTTATATAACATCTCAAGACACCATACCTTATTCAACAATTTAATATTTCATAACTCTAGTCAACCGGACTTAATTCCAATTTATATTGTCTAATCCTTTATCTTTGCTATTCGGATATCAAATTCACTGTTCCCAAAGAACCTGTTGCTCAAGTATTCATACTATTCCTGTAACCATCTGAAGACCACCTGGTAGCTAGATCTTCCCATCACGTATCATAGTCTTACTGTGTTTGATAAATTCCTCATCAACTTCCAACCCTATTCTCACTCTGGTTGCTACTGTCAACTGATTCATAACTGTTGTCTTTAAGAGTTTCATACTTTACGTATCTCATCAAGTTCTTGATTGTTCAACACTTCAAATCATTCATAACCTTAGGTTAGTCAAATATTTAAACCAGAATCGATTTCCCTGTGACACAATACTCAAGTTTACTCCTTTACTTTAGAATTTCTAAGTTCACAATCTACTCACGTAGAACTTATTCGTTTGATAAACACCATTGCATCCCAAACGCTAAGTATACTATATCATTTCACGATACTCGACTTCCAAAGTCTACTTGATACCATATCACAAGTATCTATTACTACTTTTCTTACTCAAACAAAGTTATATTTTAAAACATTTTTAAACACGTTAAAATTTTCTTGAGATGAAATATGAGATTCTCAAAACCCTCCAACCTTGTTGGAATCCAGGACAACTGAGAAGAAATTCCATTGTATCTGCCATTGTCCTCTAACTGCTTTACATTTCTACCATCATATCTGATAGTGTACTCACGTACTACCAAGTCTTCATCCTACTCTTACCGTTCATGTTCACTTACTCATAAAATCTTCATCTTCTCACTTTATATTTTCATCTCTCTAACTTGACTTACCCAAAGTCTCTTTACTCCTCTATTCATTTCCACATCCGTTCTTGTTCAGTATCAAAATGCCTATCATACTCCAACTTATCGTTGACAATAACTTGCTTCAAACACTCAACGATGTTTTAAAAGCATTAAAAGATTTTCATTTTTGTTTGAAATACACCAATTAGCAAGGATAGCATTGATTAGACATCTTAAAAGAATTTTGCTGTGACAAAACAGTCTAAGGCCAAAACGGTCATTTATAAAATATGGTTAAATTTTATACCGAAATATAGCTCTTTGAGTCCCGGTTCTAACGCAAAAAAAGGTGCTCGAATTTGAATTTTCTAGAAAGAGTTTTGTCTATTTCTGTAAAGCTGACTGACGAAAAACCAAAAATTGAAGGATCTGGCAGAGGGGTGTTCGACCGGTCGAACTTCCCCCTTCGACCGGTCGAAAGGGACCATAACAACATTTTCTTCTTACAAAACTCAGATTTTCCCAGTCCCCTATCAACCTGCTCAAATCGGCAACTCTCCAAACCATTTCAAAAGCTTTATAAAGTATTTTAAAGACATGTAGAATACATATATATTCCATTTACACAACATAGCCTCGTCGCATACAAGTCTCAAAACTTGAACTCGAGAGTTCGGATTCTTTTTAAACCGAATCCCAAAGGTTTTTAAAAGACTAAGCATCAAACCAACGACGTTCCAGAGCTTCTAAGATTCAATAACCCAAGTCTACACTTTCAAATCTCTCTGATTTCAACACTAACAGTTTAAATTTTAAAGTTCTACGAATTCTCATACCAAGAGCATTACATTTTACATACAAGTGATTACCCATGACGATCCCCCGAATGATTCCAACATTTCCACTTCTATACTATCAACCGGTAGCCTCTGCTACTAATCCTTCTATTACATTTAAATCCACGATGGTACCATGACCACCCAAAGCCATGTTCAGTTGAGAGATTCCTCAATAACCATGATACTCACCATCGGTTGAGATATTCCTCAACCCCGAATGCATACCACAAGATAGGTTGAGAGATTCTTCAACCGTCCAATACATACCGCAAGATAGGTTGAGAGATTACTCAACCGTCCAATCATCTCAATAGCATACAATAAGTTGAAAGGTTCTTCAACCACCTGACATACACTGTAAGAAAAAGCCATAAGATAAACCATACGATCATACCGTAAGATAAGGTGAGAGATTCCTCACCTAGCCCATACATGAGCAATACATGTTGCTGAATTACCTTTCTATCATATTACCCAACCATACATCTCTATTCTCTCCCATATCATGACGTTTAACCCATGTCTGAAATAGAAATCTTATCAAGCACCCCCCAAACCCTAAGCTCAACTATGAATAATCACTTCATTCTCTATGTGAACTATAAGGAAATCTCCTCTAATGCTCAATACTCAAACTCAGTTCTTGATTAGATCCTTTAAAGGACACTCGTCACTATCATTTAAAACATTCACAAATTTGATCAAAAATCATTTTATTTTTGTTAAAATCCAACTGTTCGTCACTACCAAGATATCATCTCTCCCTCGTGCATCACACAAGGTCTATGATAACTCACGATAAATCTCATCTCATCACACAACTCTACATCCGAATGATTTCACCAATTCACAAATGTATAAATACTATGCATGTATGACAATAACGTAATCATGTATGTATAACAATATACCATATGCATCAAACATCTCTACTATGTGTGGATGCATTCTAGAGTATACGCCATATCACTCAGCACTTCACTCAAAGTTGCACGTTCCCAATGTTTTGTTACCTATTACTCAGATACCAATAAATGTCACGACCCATCCTGCTATGGGTGAAAATAGGACATGTGACACGCCACCAAGGCACATCCAATTCATTTGAAGATTATAGTAGCTGAAATGAAAATTTAAAACAACTTTGAATATTTAACTCTTTTGAAAACAACACCTTCCGAGTTGTAAAATCCATATAAATTTGAAAAATTAATTATATTTTGAAATGAATGAATTTAGGGTTAATTACATTAATGCCCATAGTTTTAACTCACACCCTCAAACTATTTTACTCAATGGGTAGACCCCCTCAAATAATGTCCCGTAACACTTTAACTCCGTCAATAGACAGCCGGTAAACTCTAATGGAAAAGAGCAATTGGAGTAGCTATGCATTATTTGTAAAATTTTGTAGACAAATGTGCCCTTCTTACTACAAAATGGGTCACACACACACACACACTCTCTCTCTCTCTCTTGAACTCCCCCAACTCTTTTTCTCTTTCCTTCTACTAGTTGATGCCATCCCTAAACCACCTCCAAGCTCTAGACCACGACCATTACCGCTAATCACCCAAATCTATCAAACCTTTAGCAAAACCCAGCATCAAAATTTTCATCTCTATTGTATATTTCAATGGTTTTTGGGGAAAATAGGTTAACAAATTTGGTTTGTACAAATCTTTGATATAAAATTTTATAGTTACAGATTAGAAGTCTTAGTGAACACATAGGATGGGAAGCTTAGAGAGGGAACATAAAAGCTTTATAGAGAGGGAAAAATTATAAGAACTTCAAAAGACAAAATCATAGAAAAGTTCTAGATGAAGACAATAGAAAAATGTAGAGTAGAAGGTTGGAGAATGTTAAAAATAAAAAAAAAAAAGAAAAAAAAAAAAAAGAAAAAACAAGGGGTACGATTGATGTTGAATCCATCAGGAACTCTGAATCACTAGCATCGTTAACCCCTACATCACTAAACTCCCAAACATCATTTGAACCTATAAGCCACAAATTTTGAAGATAGCAAGCCACCTTCCCTATTTGAAAACTTGAACAAGAGAAAGGAAGATGAAAGTAGAGTCAAAATGTGCGGAAAAAAAAAAGAAAAAAAAAACAAAGAGATTTTTAGATTGTGGATATGCTTTGTCATGGAGATGCTACTTAGTTTGGGACGATTAATATATATATATATATATATACATATTTGTCATATCGTAGGAATAGAACAAGGTTTGAGTAAGGGCAAAATTGTAAGTGGGCAATTACTGTCTGACTCCGTCAGACCGAGTTCATTGGTTGGGGGAACTTGTAGAGTTTTTAAATGTAGGGGTGGTATATATTTTCCAGGTATAGTAGAGGGGGTGTGGGTATAATTTTCCCATGAATTTATGTTTAAAGAGACCCTAAAGGTACCCTAAAAATCAATCAAAACATTTAAATAATTTCCGGAAGGGGCATAAAAAGAAAGCATGCAGATCGATTTTCGAATGGTCGAACTGCCCCGTTCGATCAGTCAAATGACCCTTTAGCAGCATTCCTTCTAGTAGCATAATTTTGCTAAGGATCAGACAACCTCTCCCCATTTGTAACACTTCAACACACCTACATGATTCCAACCCTGGCTAGCTATATCACAGCCACAAGAATATACACAATTCTTGCTAGTCCACAAAAGGAAAGAATAAAGGAATAAATTAAGGCTTGTTCGGATCGAATCATCGAATAGTTGTTAACATTCATTCAAAATACAAACGTGATGAGTTTAACATAGAAAGTATGAACCCAAGTGTCCAGATTCGTTTCAAAACTAACTAAATGAATTCTTATTACATATTACAAGATTACTAATCCATCCTAAGGTCTCCAAGTTAAAACAATCATAGTTCTAGTTCCTTAAAACATATTACAACGTCAGAATGGAAAACGAAAGCATAATAGTGGGATGATTCCCGTCGTTCCCCCTGCCTCACTCCTCATGCTTCTTCTTGCCTTTCTTCTTATCACCTGCCATGGAGTAAAGCTCCACTACTCAACAATATGCTGAGTGCACAATTATAAATTTATGCTTATATGACAATTCATGCTTTAAGATATCAAAACACGTCAAATTAGTCTCTAGGGAGAGTGGCACGTTTCCATCTGGTATATAAAATTTATGCCGTGGAATGCCTTCCTCTTACCATGCATCCAGTGCTCTGGCTGAGCCTTCTCACCAAACCATGCACTATGTCACGCCCCGACGTAGCATAAATATGGAAAGCGTTTAATTTCCTTTATGGACCCGTAGGTCGCGACAGTTTGAAGGATCGATTCTGTCCCAAACGTCGAACAACCTAAAACTATTAATCAGAGTAGAGCAATCAGGGCTTATAAAATTTTTCTAACTTATTACATCTTATGGTACGGGGTCAACTAAGGCACAGACCGCCTTGAAATAAGACAATAACTTAAAGTCTATTACAGTCATCCTTATTACAAAACTAATTCATAACTTAAAGCACATAAACTTAAAGCATATAAAAGTAAATTCTCTTTCCAGCAGCTGTTCTCAATTAGCGTAGTCATAAGGTTCTTCCTGATTGTAACCTGCAAAGCCTGAACACGAATGTCCAGGACGCATCAACGCCGTCAGCTTCAAGAAGCTGGTGAGTATTAAAAACATAACTTTGAATGTAAAACATACTCATTTACCTTTTTCCCATTTCCATTTAAAACCACAAGTTTATATTTAAGATAAAGAGCTCGTTTAGAAAACAACCACAACATTATTTAAAAGATAAATTCACACATATGTGACCGTGTATGAGAACGATGCACCATCTCATCTGACCGACTCTTTTCTCTCGACAAAACCCAACAACCCACTATCCTACTCCTGGTATCTTTGAAACACTAAGATAGCCACACTTTAGCAACGGGGCGCCAGGGAGTGTCCAGTTTGCCTCACACTTTGGTCCGGGGTACCAGGGAGTGTCCATTGCCTCACACTTTGAATACCCTAACCGCCATGCAAATACCGGGGCAACCCCTCACACAGTATCCAGACTCGAGTATCAGGGAGTGTCCGTAGGCCACACTTTAGCACTTCCATGGGTGCCAGTGAGTGTCCAAGTTCGGCGTCACACACTTTAACGCTTCCATGGGCGTCAGGGAGTGTCCATATTTGCCACCGTCGCATTTCAAAGATACCTTCTCCACAATCTCAACCACAACCACAACCACAACCACAACCTCAATCTCAAACTCAATCTCGATCTCATACTCTTTCCACACTGACCATTACTCTTTTCCACACTGACTAACACCCACATGCATGCACAACAGACTCCATATGAATGTCATGAACTTAATACAGAAATATAAAGTACTGGGAACGATAACCATGGATATACGAGAAGAAATCAAATCTTATATTAAACAACCGGTGAATTCATCAAAGAATGCTTTAACATACTTTTATCGCTATTAGAAACACAAGTGGGTCTACTTTGAAGTAATGCCATCAAAAATGAGTTATAATTTGTATACATGAATTACATATCAACAGAAAGCTCTTTGAGTCTAGTTTCCAACGCTTCAAACTGTGCGCGTTTTCGAGTTTCCTAGAGGAAGTTATGGCCGTTTTACTAAAAGTCGTCAGTGCTGAAAAATGCAATCGGTTGGAAAAAAATGCAACCGGTTGGAACAAAAAAATGCAACCGGTTGGAACAAAAGTGCAACCGGTTGGAACAAAAAAAAGTGCAACCGGTTGGAAAAAAAATGCAACCGGTTGGAATCAGCTGTTTCTCCCCTGTTACGAATTTAGAACATGTTTTTGACCCATTTCTGAAATCTACTTCAACCAAGACATGTAATATATGGATTTCTTCGTTTTTCCGTAAGGATTATGAATACGCGATCGGTTTTAACTAATTTCAATCGTAGCTCTCGGATTTCACGTAAAACCGAGAGGTGACAAAACTTTAAATCAACGGTACGTCGCGATACGGATGAATTAAGCCGTAGTATTCGAACCACAACTTATTGGGACTAAGATCTTTCATTCCCAATTCACGAAATTGATTTTGGTTAAGTTTGAAAAATTGTGATTTTTGAAGCTCAAGCTTCCATGGACGAATTTAGCAATGGTGTTCCAACTATACATACACAAAATCAGTAATTAAGTATAGAATTACATTGAGAGTGAGTTAATAATACTCACTGTGATATAGATTGAAGAAGTTGTTGAGAAAGAAATACAATTACGAATTTCCAATTTCAAGCTTTGGCTATAGAGGATTGAGCTCTTCTCTCTCTCTTTAAAATTGAAGAACTCTCTGCACTCTCTTAACTCTCTGTGAATTCTGAATTACTCTCTGTGCTGGAAGTGCAGAATGTGTAGTGTGGTTGGGTGTATAAATAATCAAACTCCCACTTAGAGACAATGGCCTAACATTCCACTCATTACCCACTAACCTCCATTAATTAGAAGGAAAGTGCAGCATGATGTGTATACACTGCACTACATAAAGATCCACTGATAATTGCAAGGGTAGGTGGAGATGATGTGGGTCAAGGTGTGTTTGGGAATTCTAGCTTATGGCATAAGGACAACACACATACTACAAGCATTTGCCAAACAAGGCCTAAGGAAAATCATTAGTAATAATAATTGGGTATAAAGAAATTTTTCCAATCAGTCACTCCCAAAATTCTGTGGAAATTTAGCACTGCGCGGACAATTTTAAACCTAAACTGGTATTTTCGTGACACGGTGTTCATCACAAAAATACAGAAAATTCATTTTAACGTAGGAAGTGATTTTCTGGTTTCATAAAAATACTGATTGAATCCAAAGAAATTATTTTCACCGTTTTGAAATACAGATTTGAAATTTAACACAGGTATTGCCAGATTTTATGAAAATCGCATTTTGACCCCAAAAGAAATTTCAATAATGAGATTAATCAAGAAATAAATTTTCCACATAAGGATTGAAAATAAAAGCAGACAAAGTATATATAATTTTAAATATGACAATGCAAGAAAAATGCAGGTTATTACACACTATGCCTTGGTTGGGCCTTCCTCCAAACCAGGAACAACAACTATCGATACCACAATCCTCAAACATCGAGGAGCTTACTCCCTGATGGAATTGTACCACACCCTCATTTGACCCACATAGACATATAACATGCTCATATAATCACATATACGTGCTTTTCATGCATTTCCACGTGCATAACTAATGGCCTACTTAATACATGAGTTTTGCCCGGATCCAAAATATCAAGTCGGATATCTAAAACATGTGAATCCCTTATAAACCATAAGTCTTGAATTCATACCTCGTGCAAACGTCCTATAACTTTGAGGGAAGTACTAGGGGACCGATTAAACGTCAAATCTCCGAACTTAAGTGATTCCTACAAGTATACATGTATTTTCCCCAAATTTCTAGAATAAGTATTTTCATAAAACTTAGCTAAATAAGATCTAAGATGTATTAAAATGAAGCTCTTACTTTGAGGAGTCCGAATATGAAATTTGGAAGAAAACAAATAGGCAAAAGTTCTTCGATTTGTGACGGCAAGCTCTAAGCTTAAAATCCCCAAATCTCCCTTTAGATTTCAATTTTTGGAAAAGTTGTACTGAACAAATATCTTGCCCCTTCTATTTATAGGCACGAGAGTTGAAAACTACGTTTAACTCCTCATGAATTCTCAAAACTTCTAATTGTTCCCCAAAATGTTTTACACGTCTAATTCATTACTTCACGAGTGAAAGCTATAAATTATAAAAGTTTTCGATTAAGTTCCGTTTGTCGCCGTAATTACGTTTCGGAAACTAATTTCGTGGATTTTTTTTAATACCTACCTTTTATGCAACGTATCACATGAGTTATCTTCAATTCGTTCAGAATAACCTTTAACAAGATCGAAACTATCAGAAAATGTACTACACACGTAAATTTACTATTTACAATTTACCAGATAAGTCAAATAACATTTAAATCATATAAATATCCTTTAATCACACGAATGTCTCATCGAGTATTAGATTGTCATATCCTCACTTGACACCTTCCGTTAACTCACGTCAACCACTTTTCACAATTATCAAATAACATTGATAAACTCTCAAAAATTGAATATGCATTTTAAAAACATTGATTTTTCAGGACGGGTGTGACAATTTTTTATTTAAAAATTACATAATTACTTATGAATTTCAAAAGTTTTTGCTAAGCGGTGGCAATGTTTAAATTATTGAATTGTAGACTAAATTGTGAGTTGCTCCAAAAACTTAAATTAATTGTTATATTTATTCGATAGTTGCATATTATGTTCTCTAAACAACTTTTTTCTTCTAAACAAAAAAATAACATGGCTTGAGAAAAGACATCTAATTTTCTTTGCAATCTCAAACTTATCCTACAAGAACTTCAAGATTCAATTGAACCGTCGTTTATATATATATATATATATATTGGGTGATCAAAACTCAGTGATATGTGTTTGGAAATGCTAACATATTTTATGGGTAAATTAAAGCACATGTGCATTTTCAAATGGATAATAAAGTTCATCAAAATCAAGGTACTAAAGTAATTATATTACTCCTCTGTCTAAAAAAAAACAGTTATTTTTGGAATTCAAAACACCTTTTGATTTATTGTGAAAAAATTTGACTTTTCATAATTGCCCTTATTTTAAGTTTGAAATGAAATACTAACTTCGCACCAAATGAAATATGGAAGAATTATATTAATGTATAAATATAACGAAGTGAACTTTAAAAAATGTACAAGTAGAGTATATTAATTGAAAGAGAAATTTAGTAAAAAGTCCCTCATTTTAGCTTAATTAAGTTTGAAGGATAATCCAATTTTTTTTGGATCAAAACTCCATGAGTAATAAAACTTAATCGGATATATGAAATTTACATAACTTTTTTGTGTAAAATTTCACATAACTAATTTATTTTTTTACATTCACATGACTTTTATAACATATAGGCTTTTTACTAGTAGAAGAAGAAGAAGAAGAAGAGGAAAAAAAAAGGTCGAACTTAATACTAAAAAAAATTATATTTTAAAGAATTTTTTTTAACTAAAATTCTCTAATTTAAAATATTTCACTTAAAATAGTAGACCCATAACCAAAAACATCTCTTAATTCTGGAGGGATTTTTAAGTAAGGTGACCAATTCAACCAACAGTAGCACTATGTAAGGCATTCACGTGTGTTGCATGAACACAATGACTTCCTTGTGTCCTTTACATAGTCAACTCAACACTGACTTTACACTGGTTCAACGCTAGTTTCACACTGGTTATTAGTTAGGGTAAATTACTGGAACACTCCCTTAATTATGACTTTTTTCAAATACCCCCAAAATTATAAAACTTGATAAGTTGACCCCCCTCAACTATTGTATTCTTTTACCAACACGGTAACATCTCTTGTGTTAAAATTCCGTCGAAAAAACTACCATTTTCGGTTCATGTGAGCAACATATGATACAAAAATATTAACAACATGATATTTATTTATTCCTCCTTTGAACCATTGAAAATTTAGGACAAATTCATCCTTTATTGCAAACATAATTGCCCTATATTGTACACAAATTTTTGCAATTTTGTTTTAAAATTTGCAACGGCTCAAATGATAGGCAAAAATGTCATGTTGTTATACTTTTTATATCATGTGATGGTAACATGATGCAAAAGAATTCATTTTTTCGACTAAAAATTAAACGAAGAGGTGTTAGTGAAAAATTATAATAGTCGAGAGGGTCAATTTATCGATTTTTATAGTTTAGGAGGTATTTGAAAAAAAATCTTAGATGAGAGGGTGTTAGCATAATTTACCTATTGGAGTGTTTTTAGTATCTTTTGTCATGTATCATTTGAAGTTGACATTTGGTGGGATTGTTGGGGACTAAAAATTAGATATCCACTAGTCAATTAATTATGCAATTAAGTTTGCTTCTTATATTAGATTGGATAGTATTTGGGTACTTTTCACTCAGTGCTTTTTGTGTTGTTCCCTCTTATAGAAGTGAGATCCTGTACTTTAAAACAGTATTTTAAAAACTATTTTGGATCCTACTTCTGTGAGAGAGAACAACACGAAAAGCATTGAGTGAAAAACACCCAAGTGCTGTCCTATTAGATTAGAGATTGAGATGCTTAAAGTCCCAAATTACTAGGATGTATTACTGGGGTGGTGCTAAATGTTAATTAAGTATGTTGAACCCCTCTAAAATTTAAGAACAACATATTTATACATGCAATTTAATGCTTAAATTCTAAGCTAGACCTCACTAAAATAAGGAAAAACCAAGAGAGGTATCACTTTTGTATTTTGACCCAGCTCTATTCACAATCAACTCAGATGATCAATCAAATGAGTGTGTGTAGTGCATCTATATTTAGTGGTGTCATTCTAGAACCCAAATTTCGTAATTGATTTTAGGTTATAGAATGACTCCAGTAAATAAAACATAAAAAATTCTAGTGTATCACAAATATTTGATGAAATCGAAAATTAAATATTAAATTTTAATACTATATATTTTAAGTAATTGAATTTACAATTCTAAACACAGTATTTTAAGTACTTAAATGGACTATATTTAGTAATTTTCTTCAGTAAAATTTGTCACTTAAATTTTTAGTGTATTTGTTTTTTATCATTTTTTTTAATGAAGTAGTAAAGTATTAATGCACTGGAAAAAAATAAAAAATACTCAGTAAAAACTAAAAAATTTCAGTTTTTAAAAAGTTCAAAACACACTTGGGTTATATATGGCACCGCCAGGTCTCACTTTATTTCATTTTAATAACTCTTCAATCAAACCACGTGTAACTCATTGTTGCAAATATAATATATTATTTTCGTCCTATTTTATGTGTCAATTTTTTCTTGGATATTCCAAAATTATTGTCCACTTTCTTAAATTAGTATGCAAATTTTACTTAGTTTCCCAAACTACCCTTCCTTGCAATCAACAAAAAAAAAAAAAAAAGAATGTGCAATGATTATGGGCAATTGTGAAAAGTAAGTGTAGATTCTTTTTGTCCCCTTAAATAGTTGGATTCTCCAAAATGAACACATAAAATGGGACGGAGGGAGTAATAAACTAACACAAGAGATTAGTAACATCTTTCATTGGTAATTTTTTATGATAACTTTCATGTAACTTTTATATAACCTCTTAAAAGATGTATTTATCTCTGTCCTATGTCACTGTGGGATCCAATGACATCACAGGAGAGAGATAGACACATCATTTTAGGAGGATGTATCAAAGTTGTATGAAAGTTGTCAATACAGAATCACTCTTCAGATAATCACGATTAACGTCTTCAGGACCATGACCATAGGTGAGCCTGCGAAGCACTGTATCAAAATTCATATCTCGATTTCTGTGACAACTGACAACTAAACAGTGATCATAATTAATCATCACGAAAGAATATAAATAAAGAAGGGCAACTTACACTGACCCACCCTTGAATTATATGATAATTATAGAGACCTCCCCTCTAGTTTGAAAAATAACACTCATTTCTCCTCTATTAATCTTTTGAGTATAAGATTACCAATTTAACCCTTATCTCATTACACATATATTTATATATATATATGCACATGTGTGTGTATTTGTGTGAATGTGTGTGTACATGCGCATTAGACAAAATTATATATACAATAGTAAATTTTACAGATTTAGATTTACAGTATTTAGCCCTAACTTTATAAAAATTTCAAAATTTATAATTTTTAGCATAACTTACAATAGTTTACAGATTTAATTATTTTAATTTAAGCCATTTAATTTTTTTGTCCAAGTAGTAGGTGAAAAATATTAGAACATTTATTTAGAGTAATATTATGCTTTTCAAAATTTCATCCCAAATGATAATGAAGTGGGACCACAATTGAACCACTTTAACATCACAACCAATCAAAATCAATTGGGTCCACTACCACATGTGTTGGGAAACACTTTTGGGAATGAAATTTGGGAAGCGTAACATTACTCTTTTATTTATAAATATCAATAATAATTTATGAAAAAATAAAAAAGAATAATAACAATAATGGAAAAAAAAAACATCAACAATTTTTTTTAAAAAAATGAATAGTTATATTGCATTTTTGTACTAATTAAGCTTCATTGGAGTAGCTCATTCACAATGTTGGGAGTAAGTTCACAATTTAAAAAATATAAAGTAGACAAAAAATACAATATAACTATTCATTTAAAAAAAAAAAAAAAAAATTATTGATGGTTTTTTTTTCATTGTTGTTATTATTCTTTTCACTTTAAAGTGGTAGTAGATAATTTTGCTAATGATTTTTGTGTTTTTTAAATTTACTGTTGATGTTTTTAAAAACAAAAATATTAGTAAAAGCTTGATTTGGTATATACTGAAATTTTGTCGATGATTTTTAAAATTTTTTTGTTCATAATTGTTAATAATTTTTTTTTCATTTTTAAAAGGCAGTGGATAATTTTTTGAATGATGTGTCCAAGGATAAAACAGTCATTTTTAAAATAGAAGAGAGATGAATATAATTTTTGAAAATATATTAGAGGTGAATGTAATTGTCAGAGGGGAGGTCAGTGTAATTTGCCCAATAACAAACAAATGCAACAAAAGCTGATAGAAAAATAGAAATACAGATCATCAATCTCTCTAACCAAATAAATACTCATAAATTACTCCACAAATACACTTTAATTTAACTCTCTCTCTCTCTCTCTCTCTCTCTCTCTCTGGACGCGGTGAGGCCGCTACACTTCGATTATATATATATATATATATAAATGCACACCTGTACACGTCCAATGTATCCCAAGCAGGCCACCCGTTCCTATATTTTCTCTCTTCCTCTTCCTCACTAAAAATGTCTACTCTAAGTCATTGACCGATTTGTCTTCTCTCTGTATACATACAAGTACACACACACATATATATATATATATATATAAACATACATATACACACGCATATAAATATATATTCATAGGGAGAGAGAGAGAGGGGTTGGGGTACTGGGGATGGGGAGTTACAGAATATGTGTGTGCTTCACTAGGAAATTCAGGATCGCGGAAGCAGAGCCACCGCCGGACGTCAAAGACGCATTCAAGCAGTACTCGGAGGGTGGGGCCCATATGACGGCGGAGCAGCTCCGGAAGTTCTTGGTGGAGGTACAAGGCCAAGCCGGAGCTTCGATCGCCGACGCTGAGAGCATTGTGGAGCAGATTCTACATAAGAGACATCATATTGCGAAGTTCAAGAAGCACAATCTCACTCTCGATGATTTCCATCACTACCTCTTCTCTGTCGATCTCAATCCCCCAATCGGATCTCAGGTACATATATATAAACAAATGTGCTAGGTCAGGAAAGAATTTCGATCAGAATCATCGTTGAGCTACTATGTATATATTATATATATATATATACGTCTATGCTAGGTCGGGGCCGAAATTCAATTAATCAGCGTTGTGCTACTATGCCATTTTCGTACTGTTTCTAGGAAAGCAAAAACACAGCTGTAATTTGGGAGAAAAAGTTGGGGAAGGTTTATTGAAGTCTGTACAGTTTTAATTTCCACTCAAAAAATGTACAGAGGACTGAAGTAGTAGTTGAGAGAGACAGTGACAAATGAATGAAAATTTGAATCATTGTCGCGTCTTTGCTATATAACTGGGCTTTGGGATTTTTGTTGGTCTTTGCTTTCTTTTTCAGTGTTGAATTTCAGAATCTATGGCTAAGGGTGCTTTTGATAAAACTGAGAATTAAGTGCTGAAAATTAAGTGGTGGATTTTAAGTACTGGAAATTTTAAGTGATTGAATTTGTAATACTGAAAATAGTGCTTCAAGTACTAAAATAGAATGCATTCAGTGATTATTTTCAGTAAAAATTCTTCACTTAAAGTTTTAAGTAATTTTTTGGGCTGCTTTTTCAATTAAGTGGTACGTTATAAAACACACTGAAAAAAAATAAGTATTGAATCTTTTTATTTTCAGCACTTAATTGGGATATCAAACATACCCTAAGTCTAACAAGCTGGGAATTTTTTACCCAACCCCAAACACTGTAGGCATCTTATTTACATTACCCAATCACGTTTTCAACTTATTTCCAAACCCGTCACTTTTTTAAATTCGCTAGTTCTAGTAGCTAGTTCAATTAGCGACTTCTGGTTGCGAATCTTTTCACATTCTTCCTCCCTTCTTTCTCTCAGTTTGTTTTTACTGCAAAAAGATTCTAGTTTATATATCAACATAAGTCGCTAGTTAAGAAGTCTCTCAGTTTTAACTAGCGCGTTGCGGTCAGGAGTTGCGTTGGACTAGCGATTTTTGCAAAAAAAATTATGAAGTCAAGCTATTTGAACTAGCGACTTTAAAAAAGTGATGGATTTAGAAATTAAGTTGAAAAAGTTATGGGTCTAAGTAAATATGACTCCATGGGTTGGGTCAAAAATTCAACAAGCTGGTGGTCTTTATAAGCAATGTAAATCAATGAATTGACTTTACAGTTCAGTTCAGGATTTAGTTTTCTTAATGAAGGCATTTGTATTGGAGACAATCAATGCGTTCCATACTTTGGTGATAATTACTAATGCCCTGTTTGCTCATCCTATTACTTGGAATGTACCAACTCACAACATGTAAACTATCTAACATAGAAATCCATCATCTTCAATTGGTAGATTGGGAATAAATTTTTTTTATATGTATATATATATATATCTAGACTTGGATTAGGGAAAAAATAAAAATTGATGATTTGAGCATAACTTTCTGATGGCCATTGTTTTTCCAAATGGCCAAATTGATTAGCTCATTCAAATTCATGGTAGTTACATACAAACCATAACTGTTCTATTAACTTACTCTAGTTTCTTGGTTACAGAATGAAGACTAGTGTAGCTAATACCTGTGTAGCATACTAGCATGGATACGGACACGTGACACGAGCACGATACGACACGGAGATGGGGATACGGCAAATCCCAAAATTGTAGGATACGGATACGTCGAATAAATATTTTTTCCTTTCCAAAATATTTTTCTAGTAAATAAAAAGAAAAAAGAGGATTGAACATCTACGTTACATCTTCATCCATAGCAAATATGAACTGGCAACTTAGCAATATTGTTTTAGCATTAGCCACATTACAAAAGAACAATGTCGTAAACCATAGTTGAAAAACCCTAACATACACTTAATAAAGAGTCAGAGCCATGTCCCATCCGTGTCTGGTATTAAAGTTCTAATTATTGAAGTCAAACACGGATTGTGGCGTGTCAGTCACGTATCCGTGTGTGTCGTGCCCCCCGTGCTACCCAGGCTAATACCCTATGAAGCACGGACATGTACATGCTGACACGGATACAACACGAAAAGTTCTTAAAAAGTTGCACGTCGACACCGCATAAAAAATGTCCGTGAAGTGTTGTTCGCGACACTTTACCTTCTTAGAAGTGTTCGTGCTTCCTAGCTAATAGCATCCCCATTCCTATCCGTATGTATCACCTGTATGGTTCTCTTCTCTTTTTTTGGTTTTGGGTATGATTCACATCTAGATGTAGAGCACGTGGAATGTATTTTCATGACGCTAATAATTCATAGATGTCGAGCAAGCTGAATGTAGTATGGGGAAAATTAATTTATGAATTCATATTTTAAATTTCAGGTTCACCATGATATGACAGCTCCATTGTCCCATTATTGCATATACACTGGGCACAATTCTTACTTGACTGGAAACCAGCTCAGCAGTGATTGCAGTGATGTTCCAATCATAAAAGCGCTGAAACAAGGTGTAAGAGTGATAGAGCTTGATATATGGCCGAACTCCACAAAAGATGATGTGCATGTTTTACATGGCAGGTATGCAACTCCTAAGTTTCTCTCTATTCAACCGAGGGATCTGTCAAAATTAAAATTACCATGTCTGTATAGTTCACTCTATGTGTGTCTATTCGTGTGGTTAATTATTAGGTGAATTGTTTTATGTAGGGTAAAATATGTCTTTAATTGACTTGAAGTTTGTTTTGATATCCTTACTAACAGTCATTAACAGATCATATTTACTCCTATCAAGATTTATCATATTTACATAAACTCTTATCATGGTATATCTGTCCTCTTATGTGTGATAAAGTGAGGCGAGGATATCTTTACTAGATCTGTATGCCCAACTACGCATCCTTATGAATGCTAGGATCTGAAATATTTTCATTCACCAGTTGTGTGCTTTTCTAACATATAGCTAAGGTTCCTTTTAATAAGCTGAGTGGTAAATACCTGCGTGTGGACTTGGAATCCAAAAAAAGTCTATTTTAGTCACAAACACTACCCAAAACATTACCTTACCAAACCAAACCAAACCAAGCCTTGTGTCCTAATCAATTGGGGTCGGCTGTATGAATCTTTTTTCTCCATTCTGCACGATCAAGAGACTATATGCTCATTTAAATTATATATATATATTTTGTTGCAGTACATACTCCCATGTCTGTCTCTCCCTATAACCATTCCAGGCACTATAATCTTATCATTCTTTCGCACAGGTGCATCTACAGGGTTTCGTTGCACATGGCGGAACCATCTAAGTCTATTCTCCCTCAACTTATCCTCAATTTGTGCCACTCCTACAGCCTCTCGAATGTACTCATTTCTAATTCTATCTTTCCTAGTCTTACCACACATCCATCTTAGCATCGTCGTCTCAGCTACGCTCACTTTGCTAATGTGTTGTTTCTTAGTTGCCCAACACTCTGTCCCATAGAGCATAGCTGGCCTAATAGTTGTCCTATAAAATTTTCTTTTCAATTTTGTTGGTATTCTCCGATCACATAATACTCCGGAAGCACTCCTCCACTTAAGCCAGCCTACTTTAATTCTATGGATCACGTCATCACCAATCTCTCCATCTCTACTGATCATTGATCCTAGATAGCGAAAGTGTTCCCTCTTTGGGATCACCTGATCTTCGATCTTTACTGCTTCGTCGTCTCTACTCCCCCTGTTGCTAAAACTGCATTCCTTGTATTCTGTTTTCGTCCTACTTATCTTTAGCCCCTTAGTCTCCAGTGCTTCTCTCCAAGCTTCCAGTTTAGTGTTGAGTCCCCCTTTAGTCTCATCAACCAAGACAATATCATCTGCGAACAACACACACCATGGGACTTCATCTTGAATGTGTCTAGTCACTTCATCCATAATTAGGGAGAATAAATAAGGGCTCAAAGCCGACCCTTGGTGCAATCCTACGATAATTGAGAATTCGCTTGTTTTTCCGGCCAGTGATCTAATTGTAGTAGCTGCTTCATCATACATATACTTCACCGCGCCAATATAACCCTTGGTCACCCCATTCTTCTCTAGCACCCACCAAATTAAATTTCTAGGCACCCTATCATAAGCTTTCTCTAAATCAATAAAAACCATATATAGATCTTTTTTCTTCTCTCTATACTTTTCCATTAGTCGCCTAAGTAAATAAATTGCTTCTATAGTTGATCTCCCAGACATAAATCCAAACTGATTTTCTGACACTGATGTTGCACCTCTTAAGCGATGCTCATTACTCTCTCCCACATCTTCATAGTATGGCTCATCAACTTAATACCTCTATAGTTGTTACATTGTTGTACATCTCCTTTATTATTATATATATAGGCACTAGAATGCTCTTCCTCCACTCGTCATACATTTTTCTAGTCATTAAAATCCTATTAAAAACTTTTGTGAGCCAGATGCCCCCACATCTCCCAAGCATTCCAAACCTCAATGGGGATCCCATTTGGTCCTAATGCCTTGTTGGGTTTCATCTTCTTCAAAGCAAATTCCACCTCACACTTCCTTATTCTCCGATAGAATCTGTATTTTTTAGTTTCATCGCAGCTTCCAGTTTCTTCTTCAATTGTGTTATCCATATGTTTTTCATTCAGCAACTTCTCAAAATAGCTCTTCCACCTTTCCTTAACCTCTTTGCCGTTCACTAATACTCTAGAGTTATCGCTGTTTATACACTTAACCTGATTAATGTCTCTTGTTTTCCTTTCTCTCGACTTAGTAAGCTTATAAATACATTTTTCTTCCTCTCTAGTGTCTAGCTTAGTGTAGAAGTCGTCATAGGCTTTCATTTTAGCAACTTTCACTGCCCTTTTAACCTCCTTATTTGCACATTTATAACTCTTGAAGTTTTCCTCACTTCTATTGTTTTGCCACTTCATAAAGCAATCCTTTTTGGTCTTACTACAGCTTGTACTTCTTCATTCCACCACCAAGTATCTTTAGATGCTAACCCTCTTCCCTTCGACTCTCCAAGCACTTCCTTCTATATTCTCGTGATGCACCCTGCCATTCTATCCCACATAGTATTGCTTCCATCTTCCAAATTCCAAGGTACTTCTGTATACATTATATCTTGAAATATTGCTAGTTTCTCGCATTTAAGGTACCACCACCTAGTTCGCGGGTTTATAGGGTCTTTTCTAGTACGGCGTTCTCTTTTTATATGGATATCTAAAATAGTAAGTCTATGTTGAGTTGTTAAACTCTCCCCTGGGATGACCTTACAGTCTCTACATGCTAGGCGGTCTGCCGTTGACGAAAGGAAAACAACAGAGAACTTAAAATAGTCATAACATTCGTGATGTGCTAATGCACTTACAAAAATTTGAGTAGGTTCCTTTCATTCTTACCTTTTGTTTTCCTGCATTTTCCTGATACTAAATTGTACTTTCGTGAAAGTAGGACACTGACAACTCCAGTGGATCTCATTAAATGTTTGAAATCCATCAAAGAAAATGCCTTTTATGCCTCTCCATATCCTGTCATAATTACTTTAGAAGATCACCTCACACCAGATCTTCAGGCTAAAGTCGCTCAGGTGATTATCCATTGCCTTTAACGAAATATTAACCAGCTTAGTTGAAGCACATTTTTAATGTTTGCATTTGTTGCCTTGATAGATGATCACTCAAACATTTGGAGAAATGTTGTTTTGTCCCGGGTCAGAATGTTTAAGAGAATTCCCGTCCCCAGAAGATTTAAAGTATCATGTAATTATTTCGACAAAACCTCCAAAAGAATATCTTGAAGCTAAAACTTATGAAGGAAATAACTCAACAAGGGTAAAGGATTCCGAGGACGATGTTTGGGGCAAGGAGCCGTCAGAGCTTACGGCTGATGAAGAAAGCGATGATAAGGTGATGGTCTTAAGGTGAAATTTGTTCGGTCTTGGCTTTGATTTAACCGTCTAAATTTATGGTGTCCGTTTCTTGGTTTTTTGCTTGCAGAGTGATGATGATAAGAGTAATCCAGAAGATGAAGATAATAATAGCATTGGTAGAACTTTATCTTCATCAGAACCACCTGTCTACAAGCGTCTAATTGCTATTCATGCTGGAAAACCAAAAGGTGGGTTGAAAGAGGCGCTAAAAGTTGATGCTGATAAAGTTAGGCGCCTTAGTTTGAGCGAACAGGCGCTTGAAAAGGCTGCTGAATCTCATGGACAGGATGTAGTGAGGTACATACTAATCACCTGTATATGGTGTAAGATGCCTGAAACTATGTTCTTAGGGTCTGTTTGGTGATAAAAGAGCAGATTTTGTGGTTCTTAAATCTTAAGTGAACTAGTTCTATTAATTTAGGTGTTTGGAAAATGTCTATTCTTGCATAGGAGATTAGGAGTCCATGTTCAGTCTAATGCCTCTCTAGTCATTGGTGCTTTGTCAATGGTTCTCATTGAAATCAGATAGGAAGTGAGACTTGGACTGAACCAAATCCTATTTTTAAGTATTTCAAAATGGGGTCCTAGAAATGGTTGGCGTTCTACGCATTTGCTTTATTTTACAAAAGCTCCTAACTGAATCTAATCAAAATCTAGGTTCACCCAGAAGAATTTTCTGCGAGTGTACCCTAAAGGTACTAGGATTACCTCTTCCAATTACAAGCCACTAATTGGTTGGATGCATGGAGCTCAAATGGTTGCATTTAATATGCAGGTTGGTTCTGTTTTCTTGTTACACTCTCCCGATGTGAAACAAAATTCTAATATTCTGTTTTTCTGTTTTCCTATTTTTGTTGCCTTGTAATTTCTAATATATGCTTCCAAAATGATTACTGTCAGTCCATAATATGCCAACACTATGCAACCGTTTCCCTGAGAATCATTTTAAAGTACTTCATGGCTTGCCTTTGTTTGGTTAGTTGAATAAAAGTTTTACATTGCCTTGTACTTTTTAATTCAGTTGGTTATTGAGATGGTTTTAGGAACACTGATTAAAAGGGAAAATAAAAAATAAAAAATTCGCTGCTCTGTATTTATTTCTTCATTTCAATGGGCAAGTGTGCTGTTAGGTTCTGAGAGTGATTTCGATTTCTCTAGTTCAAAGGCCTTACTTGTAACTGTTTAAATGCCAGGGGTATGGTAGATCACTCTGGTTGATGCATGGGATGTTTCGCTCGAATGGGGGGTGTGGCTATGTGAAAAAGCCCGATTTTCTTATGAACGTGGGACCACATAATCAGGTGTTTGATCCTAAAGCAAAACAGTCAGTGAAGAAAACTTTAAAGGTTAGCATATCTCTAAAGCAAATGTAACTCCACTTTCTTTGGTAAATTACAACTTAAGACTCGTTATTGTGACAGGTTAAAGTTTATATGGGGGATGGATGGCATTTGGATTTTAAACAAACCCACTTTGATTTGTATTCTCCACCTGACTTCTACACCAAGGTAAGTTACACTGCAGGACTACTCGTCTTCCTGCCTTGCTCTTATCGCCACTTTTTACTTTTGATATAGAAGATTGGTAGGTGAGATTGCTCTCCTTTATTGGATAGAAATTATCCTTCGGGGGTGTTCCACCTTCTATCTATGAAAAGTTCCATTACGGAATAGTCAGTAGTTTCTAATTTACAAATATTCGTACGGGAATTTGGTATGGTATTGCATGAGAATGCTCAACACGTATATGTAAAAATAATCCACTCTTCCTTCCGCTGAAACGAAATATCCCCATTTCATGATGGTACTTTTCTTGGAAACGAACCTATATTTATGTTGGAAGCTGTAAAATCCTTGTAGTTATGTTAGGAATATCCGTATCTCCCTTAATGAGGTTTCATGACCGCATACATGTACGAACGGTGTGTGCTCCTCATAATCCTATAACTTCTATTTGGTGTTAGTGGGAGAAACATGATCCCAAAGTTTATTATGGTCTTTCCTTCCCCAATGTTGTACTTATTGTGGATCACTTTACTAATTTAATAATTAGCAAGTGGCCTTCCCTGCATATGGCTAACCCATCTTAATAAATTGTTTCTCGTTTATGTTCAACCTGCATTACTTCCACCCTCTCACTAATGCATCCCTAATTTGTTTGGAAAATCTTGAGTCAGGATTAGGTTTAGACCCAGTCTCAGTTTTATCTTTTATAGTACCAAAAAACAGCTACACAACCACCGAACTATTTAGATCCAGTTCTTTTCTAAACAACAGTACCGGTTCTTGTGGTACCCAAACAATTTCTTACATTCCTAATTCATCCATCTCTGCATCGGCATATCAAGAAAACTCATGTCATTAACATTTCTTAGTCATCCACCATTCTGCCCCATGATGGATGACTGGTCTAGTGGTCGTCGTAAAAGCTCTTTTCAGTTTTGTTTGTTCTCATCTGAAGATAACATTTGTCATGCGCTACTAAAATTTCGTGTTTAACTGGAGAAGATATTATTATGGGACTTCGTATTCAATCTGCTCCAATCTTTGCTTGTGCTTACTGGTCAATCTATGTGACAGGTTGGAATTGCTGGAGTACCCGCCGATGAGTCGGCAATGAAGAAAACAAAGAAAAAAGAGGACAATTGGACGCCTGTTTGGAATGAAGAGTTCACATTCCCGCTGACTGTTCCTGAACTGGCTTTACTTCGAATTGAAGTACACGAGTACGACATGTCTGAACAGGACGATTTTGGAGGCCAAATTTGTTTGCCTGTTTCTGAATTGAGAGAAGGAATCCGCGCAGTTCCACTCTGTGACCGCAAAGGAGAGAAATATAACTCGGTGAGGCTTCTTATGCGCTTCCAGTTCGTCTGAACTTTTCCTTTTGGCTTGAACTTGTATTTACTTGGTTTGTTCGATGTTTTTGATGATTTATGTCAATGCCTCGGTCTGTTTATCATAGTTTTTTTTTTTTTTTTTGGCTTTTAGAGCTGTTGTTATTATCATAATGTTGCTAGAGCTTTTTTGTATCAACACCTTAAATAAGTTTTTGAAAAGTGGTGATGTGTTGAAGAATAGTAATTCCTTCGGACCTTGATTATTATAGTATTTCAGTCTCTTTTTTATAATTGTGTTTTCTTCGTTGGTGGATTATGATGGTTTGGTCATGCTCTTATGTGAACAAGTTTGGTGAATATATACCCAGTGAACATGTTTTTTTAGCCCAAATTTTAGGCTAAAAAAACATGTTATTTTGGCTAAAAAAACATGTTCACTGGGTATATATTCACTCGATCCTGTTCATTTAAGAGCCTCACCGTATGAAGGTTCATGGTTTCCGCTATCAGATTTGTTTTTCTCATGATTCATGCACATTGTCTTCAATATCATATTGTAGACTTGCTTGGTCAGAAGTTGATATTTACTTGACTAAGCCACTGGTCTTCACACATTAAGCATACAAACGAGATGTTTCAGAACATCGTCAGCATAGTAGGATTGTTATAGGGTGTAGATCGGTCGGTTTTTCTCTCTCGATTTTTTCAGGTTTTTTATTCGATTTTTTCAGGATGATTTTGGTCGGTTCGGTTTTTAGCTGAGTGATTTTAAAAAACCGATTGAATTACTCGGTTCGGTTCACGGGTTTTTTGGTTCACCCCTACATTGCTATATGTTACGAGGAATTATTGTGTATTGCAAACTATACAATGGAAGGTACGTGGATAGAGTTGACTCAAAGTCAGTTCTACAGCACCGGTTGTTCATTTTTTGGGTCAAAGTAAAGATCAACGGTTACTGTATTGGAATTTCTTGACTTTTGTGCTGTACTTTGTCCACATGCAGTTCGTTGTGTGGTTCAGATCACCCCATAGTTCTGCAACACATTTTGATGGGGGTTTTTTTATTTTTTTTATTCTTGTCTTAAACTTTTGGGTGGCATATCTTTCGTGATAGTCCAGAATCACACAATAATTTCTTGCATCGATATAATTGCTATGACTTATGTGCACGGCCGACCCTGGCTTATATAATTGTAGACCACCGCCTAAAGCCCCCAAAATATTGAACAATTTAAGGGCCCCAAATCCTAAGAACTAAATTATTAGTAGTGTTAGTTTTTAAGCCCAAAGGCCCCCAAACAAACCCTTATTGATTTGCATTTAATCACAATTTCACAAATTACAATCAACCATTATTAGGCTTTGTTTGGTTCACTGATTTAGTGAGGGGAGTAAGAGAAGGAATAAACAAAAAGAAAAATTAATTTTCTTATATTTTCCCTTGTGATTTCCTGGATACTAAGATTTTTTTTTTTTTTTTTTTTTTGTATTTTTGTATTTTTATTTTTATTTTTATCTCGATTATAGCTGGACAAACACACGCACACACACACACACCCCCCAACCCAATCCATTCCATCCCCATGGCACTTCAATGACCCTTAACAAAGCCCAATAATGACCACACACTTACTAAAGAACAAATAGGGGCAAGGATTCTCCTTAGGAGAGTCAGAGTGAACCCTTCCCCTTCCCACTGGAGAACGGGGTGATACCACTTGGCCAAATTTACTTATCGCTATATTTTCGTGTCTTTCCTACTTTCTGCACCTTACTCACACACCATACAAAGAATTGTTTTTTTTTTTTTTTTAGAAATACCAAAACTTCACAACTTTCAAAATGCCTATAAAGTTTCATAGAAAAAAACTGCAGTGTTTTTTATACAAAAAATCCTACCCGTAAAAGATGTATAAATGGACAAAAAAAAAAAATCACTTAAGGGTCGTTGCCCATTGCCCCCGAACATCCTCGTGATTCCGCTACACAGGGCCTTACTTGAAGAGCTCGCCTAAGGCCCCCAGATATTCATGACTGACCCTGCTTATGTGGACAATAATAAATTGAGAGAATTGTCATTCTCCAAATCGGAAAAATAAAAAAAAAATAAAAAATAAATGGAAGAAGAAGAAGAAGAAGAAAATTTAAAATTCGAAACGTTATGCATCTCTGACGAGTCATTAGCTTCTATTCTACTAAAATGAAAGTGGAATGGGTTGTCAAATACAACCTTTTGATAATTTCTTTGATAATTGTCTGAACTTGTTTAGCACTACTTTGGGCTGATTGGTAGTGGCCTGACCCATAATTAAAGTAAATCATTTATAGCCCAAAGTTAACCATTATCGATTTATTAGTAAATCATTTATAGCCCAAAGTTAACCATTATCGATTTATTGTCGCAGAATAAGGGTTGTATTGATGACTGCCTCTAATTCAATACAAAAAATAAACCCAAAATTATTATTAAAAACCAAAAATTACAACGTTACCATGTGAGCCCTAAAATTTTCCAAAGTAACTCTATTACAGTCTACAGATAGCATAGCATCTAAGATTTTCCAAAGTAACTCTATTACAGTCTATCGATAGCATAGCATCTAAAGAAGCTCAATTGATTTGATTCCTGTAGCTCAGTTAAACCAGTCGCATGGTAACGTTGTAGTTTTTAGTTTTTCAGTGTTCATTTTTATTTTTTTGTATTGAATTAGAGGCACGCATCAATACAAAAAATGAAAATAAAAACTGAAAATCGAAAATCACAACGTTACCATGCGAGCCCAAAATTAATGGGCTAAAAGAACCACTTTAGCGTCAAACAATGTAGAGTGTCACCTGTATTGCAGTGTGAAAAAATTAGAAGAGAACGGTTAGGGATCTTGTAGGATACATTTGGTTTAGAGGTATCATACATATAAATTTGGTGTCAAACTATTTTAACTTGGGTCCCAAAATATTGTAATTAAGGTCACAAAACGTTGTAACTTTGAAAATCACTTTGGTTTGTGAAAAGAAAATAGTTTCAGAGTTACAACATTTGTGACCAAACTACTATATTTTGGGACTTAAACCACTAGTATGTATGTTCAGTTGGATGTATCGTTAGAACTTTCTAAAAGGTTAAGGTTTAAACCAAAATATAAAACACGGAGATATTAAGGGCGAAATTGATGCCTAATTTGAGAATGACATGTGTCAACCAGAGAAATTTGAATAAAATAATCACACCGTTTCATTATGTTGATGTGACACGACATTCCATTCAAATGCAACTACATATCGCCGAGATATTATCATGATCTTAAATTAAGGAGAAATAATAAAAAGGGAGAGATATAATTGGTGCATCACGCGACTCACCCAGGGCCGGCCCTTGGCCCATGCAACCAAGCGGTTGCATAGGCCTCTCCCCCCCCCCCCCCCCCCCTTTCCTCCTCCTCCTCCCCTTGTTCTTCATATTTCAATAACATTGAATCTAATGATAAGCTCATTGAAGAATTGTTGAACTTGAACCCAAAGGGTAAGGGCCTAACTTTTGTTTTCCTTATATTTTCTTCTATTTTTTTTTTTGGAAAGTATTTTCTTCTAATCTTCTTCCTAATTTCTTAATTTTCTATTGAATGAATTATTGATCCCCATTTTTTTTTTCTCTTTTAAACCCCCTTTTTATTGTTATATTTTTTTTCCTAATTTCTCCTCCCCCTTCAAAGTTCAGACTTCAGTAGAACTGAACACACACTCTGTGACTTTCTCCACTAACCAGTTCTCTCCATCAGCCCACCTTTGGCGACAGCACCATCGAGCAGGTACGATTCGTAATTTCGTATGAAGCAGTGAAGCACTCTGTCACTTTTTTTTTTGCCTGTGAGCAATTTAATTTCCAATTGTGAGCTTTTTTTCTTTTCTTTGTTTATCTAGGCATGAAAACATTGAAAAAATGAATTTAGAAATGAAAAAAGGAAGAGAAAAATGAGAAACTTGAATTGATTGAATCTCAAAAAGGATCTCTTCATAAGTTTTTAAAAACCAATATAAATGAAGAACATAGAAACTTGAATGAACATGAAGAAGTGGCAAATGTAAAAATTGTAAATGAACATGAAGATGTGGTAAATGAAGAAATTGTGAATGAACCTAAAGATGCAGTAAGTGAAGAAAATGTGAATGAACCTAAAGATGCGATAAATGAAGAAAATGTGAATGAACTCGAAGATGTGGTAAATGAAGAAATTGTAAATGAACATGAAGATGTCATAAATGAAGAAAATGTTGAAAGTAATCCGAACATAGATGACCTAGGAAATTGGAAAAAGATTGAGAGATTTATTAGTTGAAAGAGGTCCTAAAAGAGGTGACAACCTGGATTTTCCAAAGGATTCAGAAAATAGGCATTTCTCTTATGGATATGGTCTTTTGCTAATCTATTCAAAAAAGATTTTTCCAAACGATTCGTCAGTTATCGAACAGTGAAAAGCATGATAAGAAATGGCTAATCTATTCAAGTACTTTAGATATGGTCTTTTGTTTTTGTTGTAAGTTGTTCAAACATGATGGAAACAACACTCAATTGGAAAATCACGGAGCCTGGGACTGGAGAAATCTTAGTAGCATGCTTAAAAGGCATGAAACTAGTAGAGAACACATTGCTCACTTGAGGAGTTGGATTGAATTGGAGACTAGATTTCAACAAAAAGCAATAATTGATAAAAGTGTTGAAGAACAAATCAATAGAGAGAAAGAACATTGGAGGCAAGTATTGGTGAGCATAGTTGTTGTGAAAACACTTACTAAAAATAGTTTGGCCTTCCGTGGGGACAACGATGTCACGCCCCGACGTAGCATAATTCAGGAAAGCATTTAATTTCCTTTATGGACTCGTAGGTCGTGACAAGTGAGTATGACCAATTGTCCCTGCAACAAATAACTTAACAACATCTCTAGAGCAAAGGATACTAACAAAACATAACCTCCACAATTAAAACTTACTAACTATTACAGCAGTCATAAACTTAGGCACAAAACGCCTTATTCAAATGTCTAAAGCTAGTTTATTACAAACCCAAATTAAAAGACATAGGAAATATAAAGCAGCCTCCTGGAGAGTCTCCTGACTCTAAGTAGCATAGTCAAAATACCCTGGCTGCTCCTGACCCTGAAAATCTGGACATACAGTCCAGGACGCATCAACGCCGTCAGCTTATGAAAGCTGGTGATCAAAATAAACAAGTGCTCGCAATGTATATATAAGCATATAAACAACGGTGCAATTTAACTTTAAAAGCAATAGATTCAAGGTTCCAATTCCAACATAAGCCATGGGGAATAAAGAAAGCAATAAATATGCAACCGTGCATGAACAATGTAATATCTCATCTTTCTGACTCTTTTCTCTCAACAAAACTCAACACAACCCAACCATTATCTTCAGATACCAGGAATACTATCCGATCGATATCCAAAACAGCACACCAAACTAATCGCTTCAGATACCAGGAATAATATCCGATCGATATCTAAGCCACACTCAATACCATCATTTCGGATACCAGGAATACTATCCGATCGATATCCGAAACAAGCGCCTTAGATACCAAGAATAATATCCGATCGATATCTAAGCCGTACACAACACTATCACCATCGCTTCGGATATCAGGAATACTATCCGATCAATATCCGAAACGCGCGCCTTAGATACCAGGAATACTATCCGATCGATATCTAAGTCGTAAACAACACTGTCGCCTCCAATACCAGGAATAATATCCGATCGATATTGAGGTCGCACACCAGACCGCCATGCTTTACTCTTTTCACGCTTTCTCACACACATGCATGTTGACACAACCTCAACCCTAATATGTACGTCAATGTTTCATAAATAACACCATTAATAAATCACAAAGCCGGATAATCGTACGAGCATAAATTTTGGTCTTAGTTGTTCTTGTTCGTACAATTCTTAAAACATAGACTTTTAAAACAATATATTTGCCAAACAGTTCTTTAAAAACTTTTAAAACATTTTCCAAACAGTCCCTAATAAGAAAACACAGAAACTGCTCAAACTGCCAGGTCGCGCGAGCGGGTCGCGCGCGCGAAGGGGGGGACAAATCGCGCGAGCGGATCGCGCGCGCGAAGGGGCAAAACAGGTCGCGCGAGCGGATCGCGCGCGCGAAGGGGGGAATGGTTCGCGCGAGCGGGCCGCGCGAGCCAGCCTCGCGCGAGCGGGTCGCGCGCGCGAGTTCTTGCAGAATGTCATCTTCTTCGTTTTATTTTCCTGTTTTCAATTTCAAACTGTATTTTTTTTTTTACCCATTTTCAGATTCTGATCGTACCAGGACATGTAATATATGGATCTCTTCGGTTTTCCGCGTAGATTACGAATATGCAATCAATTTAAACAATTACGGATTATATCTCTAGATATTCGCGATTAAAGTGAGGGTGTCAAAACTTTAAATTAGCGGTACGTCGTGATACGGACGAATTACTACGTAGGATTCGAACCGTAGCTTATTGGGACTAAGATCTTTCATAATCAATTCACGGAATTGAATTTGGTTGAGTTTTACAAAACTCCAATTTTAAGCTTCAATGGTGTAACACATATATATACACATATACACACACATATACACTGAATTGTACATATATAAACATGGCGAGTGAGTTTAAATTACTCATAGAGGTTAATTAGACCGAGAATTTGAGACAGATAAATTCCGCCGTGAATTCCGTCGTTCGAATAATTCTCCTCCGTTCTTGATTATGTATGTATATATGAAACTATGTATGTGTGTATGTGTATCATATAATCTGAATGTGTATGTGTTGTGTATTGTTCTTGAGAGGGTTAAGAGAATTGAGAGTGAATGAGAGGGAGTTTGAGAGAATAGAGAGATACAGTGAGAGTGAGAGATGAGAGACTGTGAGTGAGAGAGAGAGAGAGAGAAACCAACGTATAAATAAACCCAATGTTTTGGGCTCCAAGCAATGGGTAGAAAATACCCGGTGAGGTTGAGCTCACGTGCTCCCTCACCCAAGACGCGGTATAAACGCAGGTTTAAAACAAAACTGGTATTTTTCGGTTGATATAAAAATGCAGAAAATAATATTAGCGTAGGAATAAATTCCCGGTTTGTACAAAATTATAAATATCGATTTTGAAACCATAGAAAATATTTTTCTGTATATATGGAAATTACAATTTGACCCCAGATATATATATCAAAAAGAAATTAAAACAAATACTCATAGAAATGAAATGCAGTATTTATTTATTAATGAAAAAATAAAATACAGGGTGTTACACTCTACCCACCTTAACAGAGATTTCGCCCCGAAATCTGAGCTAACTAATCCTGAAACAACTCGGGGTATCTAGTCCTCATGTCTGACTCTAACTCCCACGACGCTTCTCCCTCGTCATGATGCCTCCACTGAACCTTAACCAAAGGAACGTCCCTTCTTCTCAGCCTCTTGATACTCTGATCGAGAATCCTCACAGGTCTATCCTTATAGACAACATTCTGACTCGTCTCAATATCATCAAAATTAACCACATGTGAAGGATCCCGTATGTATTTCCTTAACATACTGACATGGAACACGTTATGAACACCAGACATCTTTGGTGGCAACGCGAGTCGATAAGCCACTTTACCAACTCGCTCCAAAACCTCGAATGGTCCGATGAAACGAGGTGCCAACTTTCCTCTTTTCTGACCAAAACGTACTACTCCCCGAACGGGTGAAACCTTAAGGAGTACGTGATCTCCGACACTGAACTCCAAGTCCTTTCGACGTCGATCCGCATAACTCTTGTGTCTACTCTGTGCAATTTTCATTCTTTCTTTGACCAGTGAAATCTTCTCATTGGTCTCCCTCACCAATTCTGGTCCCAAAAGTTCGGTGTCTCCCACTTCAGCCCAACACAACGGAGATTGACAAGGTCGTCCGTACAAAGCTTCGAATGGCGCCATTCCAATACTTGAGTGATAACTGTTGTTATACTCAAATTCAACCAAAGGTAAGTGCGTCTCCCAAGACTCTTCAAAGTCGATTGCACAAGCTCTGAGCATATCTTCCATAATTTGATTAACACGCTCGGTCTGTCCATCGGTCTGAGGATGGAAAGCAGTACTCATCTTGAGTGAAGTTCCCATAGCCTTCTGCAAACTTTCCCAAAATCCCGAGGTAAAACGTGCATCGCGGTCTGATACAATTGACACAGGCGCACCGTGCAGTCGCACCACTTGTTGAAGATACATTCGACTCATCCGTTCTACTGGGTAAGTCATATTGTACGCGATGAAGTGTGCGGACTTCGTCAGACGATCCATAATTACCCAAATTGCGTCATGATTCTGTTGTGACCGGGGTAATCCAACCACGAAATCCATAGTTATATGTTCCCACTTCCATCCTGGAACAGGTAGGGGTTGCAACAATCCCGAGGGTCTCTGATGTTCGGCCTTCACTTGTTGACAAGTCAAACATTTAGACACAAACTCGGCTACTTCTCGTTTCATCCTTTCCCACCAGAAGTTTCTCTTCAAATCCTTATACATCTTTGTTCCTCCTGGGTGTACTGTCAGTCTTGATTTATGTGCTTCTTTGAGAATATCCTTTCTCAAATCTCCAGAATCTGGCACACACAATCTGTCTCGACATCGGTATCCTCCATCGGCCCCAACCTTCCATTCTGTCGGGTCCTTCTCTAACATCTTGGCGAACCATGCTTGAAACTTCTCATCTTCCTTCTGGGCTTTGAAGATTCGACTCACAAGTGTTGGTTGTACTACGAGGCATCCAAAGTGCTGCCCGGCACTTCCCTCTGAAATCTGCATATCAAATTTTGCGATTGCCTCTAAAGCTTTCCATTCCCTCATCATCAATAAAGCAATCGTTCCTCGAGGTTTCCGACTTAGGGCGTCAGCGACTACGTTAGCCTTACCAGGGTGGTACTCTAATGTAAAGTCGTAGTCCTTAATCAGCTCCATCCACCGGCGTTGCCTCATGTTCAGCTCTTTCTGAGTAAACAAATACTTGAGGCTCTTGTGGTCTGAGAATAAATCAAACTTCTCCCCATAGAGGTAGTGTCTCCAGATCTTAAGTACGAACACGACTGCTGCCAGTTCCAAATCATGAGTTGGGTAGTTCAATTCATTCGGCTTCAACTATCGTGAACCATAGGCTATGACCCTTCCGTCTTGCATAAGGACACATCCCAATCCTTGATACGAGGCGTCACTAAAAATAGTGATCTTCTCACCATCCTTTGGTATTGCAAGCACTGGCGTTGTTGTCAATCTCTCCTTCAATTCCAGAAAAGCGCGTTCATGCTTATCAGTCCATTCAAACTTCAAATCTTTCTTAGTCAAACCAGCTAACGGGGCTGCTATTTTTGAGAAACCCTCTACAAATCTCCGATAGTAACCGGCGAGTCCCAGAAAACTTCTGACTTCTGTAGCATTGGTCGGCCGAGTCCAATTCGCCACTACATCGGTCTTTGATGAGTCAACTGCGATTCCTTGTTGTGAGATCACGTGTCCGAGGAACTTAACTTCCTGAAGCCAGAATTCACACTTGCTGAATTTAGCATACAGGCGGTGATCCTTGAGCGTCTGCAACGCGATCCTTAGATGATGTTCATGCTCTTCCTCCGACTTCGAATAGATCAAAATATCATCAATAAAGACAATAACGAATTGATCCAAATAGGGCTTGAATACTCTGTTCATCAAGTCCATAAACACAGCCGGAGCATTCGTCATCCCAAACGGCATCACTAAGAACTCATAGTGTCCGTATCTCGTCCTGAAAGCAGTCTTAGGTATGTCTTCCTTCTGCACCCTCAACTGGTGATACCCTGACCGTAGATCAATCTTAGAAAAGGTCGTGGCTCCTTGCAACTGATCAAACAGATCGTCTATCCGAGGTAAAGGATATTTATTCTTGATAGTAACCTTATTCAGTTCTCGGTAGTCAATACACAACCGCATCGTCCCATCCTTCTTCTTCACGAATAACACTGGTGCTCCCCAGGGTGAAGTACTTGGACGAACAAAACCCAACTTCTCAAGTTCTTGAACTTGTTCCTTCAGCTCCAGTAGCTCTGTATGGGCCATCCTATAGGGAATCTTGGTGATAGGTCGAGTACCTGGCACCAATTCCACACAGAATTCTATGCCCCTTTCCGGCGGTAATCCTAAAATATCTCGGAATACTTCCTCAAATTCCTTGATCACCGGGATTGATGATACTGTCACCTCTGCACTGACAACCTCAATGTTTGCTAGGCATCTGGTGAGGAACATATCACCTGAAGGGTTGCATTGGAAATCAAAGGGTCGATTCCCATTGTCCGCAATTGTGATCCTCTTCCTTGCACAATCCAACTTCGCATGATTCTTCTCGAGCCAATCCATCCCCAGGATCATATCGAACTCCTTCATCGACAGAACCACCAATCTCACCAAAAGTTCATGGTCTTCAATCCGTAGAGGACAATCCTTACATACATGTAATAACTTGACTGTGGTCCCTAAGGGTGAGACAGCACTCAAAGCTTCCTCTAAACGTTGCGGTACTAAACCCAACTTCCGAACAGTCTTAACAGATATAAAGGAATGTGTAGCACCCGTGTCAAATAAAACTTTAACATGAGAGTTAAACAAGGTTAGAGTACCTTCCACTGCTCGTTGCTCAGGCGGTTCTTCCTCATAAGCACCTTCTTCATACCCTATTTCTTCATAACCAGCAGCCTCGGGAATAACAACATTCAGGCGAACCTGTCCTTGCTGACCATAATTACCTCTCCTAGGAGCCTTGCATTCCGGACTTATGTGACCTGGCATGCCACAATTATAGCACATAACTCCCGGACGATCAGCACGCCTAGGTGCTCTACAATCTTTAGCTCGGTGATCGGGATTACCACAATTGAAGCAGTTGTTGTTGTTGTTCCCTCCTGTTGCTCGAGGCGGATACTGCTGTACTGCTTGTGTCTGTTGAGGTTTCTTCCCTCCATCCCAGGTCCTTTTCTGTCCTTGAGGGTACCCTGGTTTCTGTCCGGAATAACCCTTCTGCGGAGGTCGATTTCCAAATGACTTCGAATTCTGACACCCATCATTCTCCAACTCCGTAGCCAATCTCACCAGGGCTTCGAATGACTGGCCCAAATGCCCCATAGTCAGATGTCGGAGAGACAAGTTGAGACCCCGGTGATACTTCTTGATTTTCCTCTGGGGTGTGTCCACCATATGTGGAGCAAAGCGAGACAGACGCTCAAACCGAGTGGTGTACTCACGGACAGTCAGATTCCCTTGAGTCAACTCCATAAACTCTTTCTCTCTCTTGTCCTTCTCTTCTTCAGGAAAATACTTCTCGAGAAATCTTTCCTTAAAAACCATCCACGACATTCTCCTTGCAGCTTCTTCCCCTAAGGTCGCCTTTTCTGCATCCCATCAATCAACCGCTGCATACGTCAGCTGAAAGATAGCTAGACGCTTCTTCTCCAGATCCGTGCACTCTATGGTCTCAAAGATACGCTCCATCTGGCGTAGCCACTGTTCCGCTTGCCAGGGTTCATCAGTCCCAGCAAAATACTCAGGTCGCAGAGCGCGAAACTCCTTGAGAAGCTTGTCTCCAGTCTGGTGGGCTTGCCTCCCATTCCCGTTATGATTCCCATTCTGATTATTGTTCCTCGCATTCTGATCACTAACCCTCTCCAATCTTCTTACAAAAGCCTCAAACATTCCGGTTGGATCTATTACAGGGGGTGCATCTTCAATAGCGGGACGATTCCTGAGATTTCTTCCAGCCATATGATATAGAGAACGGTACCTATCCATTGATCAACAAGAAATCGGTCAAACTCCAGATAGGAAAGAAAGTTCTCGACGATAGAAAGCGACCTAAACACGGAACGAAGTCGAACTATCTTATCTTAAATCTATCTTAATGGGAGATCCTATGTGTCTGGACAATTGGTCGAGCCAAAACCTGGCTCTGATACCAAAAAGCCTGTCACGCCCCGACGTAGCATAATTCAGGAAAGCATTTAATTTCCTTTATGGACTCGTAGGTCGTGACAAGTGAGTATGACCAATTGTCCCTGCAACAAATAACTTAACATCTCTAGAGCAAAGGATACTAACAAAACATAACCTCCACAATTAAAACTTACTAACTATTACAGCAGTCATAAACTTAGGCACAAAACGCCTTATTCAAATGTCTACAACTAGTTTATTACAAACCCAAATTAAAAGACATAGGAAATATAAAGCAGCCTCCTGGAGAGTCTCCTGACTCTAAGTAGCATAGTCAAAATACCCTGGCTGCTCCTGACCCTGAAAATCTGGACATACAGTCCAGGACGCATCAACGCCGTCAGCTTATGAAAGCTGGTGATCAAAATAAACAAGTGCTCGCAATGTATATATAAGCATATAAACAACGGTGCAATTTAACTTTAAAAGCAATAGATTCAAGGTTCCAATTCC